>CM066032.1:705240537-706505791 GCA_033557465.1 Ichthyophis bannanicus | reverse complement strand
TAAAAGGCTTTCATTCAAACACCAGAATTTAGGTCCCATGTCCCCTAAATTCATCTTAAGTAACAAGCAAACTGGTGCATGATCTGACAGTCTGCCTCCACATCTTCCACCCTTGATATCACCAAGCAAAAAGCCAGAAAGTAATCTATTTGTGAATACATGCCATGAGGCCCTGAGAAAAAAGCATAGTTCTCACCCTAGGGGACAGTTCAAGCCAGAAATTTATCAGGTCCCATGATTTCATGAAATCCTTAATCCTTTCCACTTGGCTGTTCCACCCCATGGGACATTCAAATTATCCCATTTCAATTGTTTGTCCCACTCTGTGGGCCATATGAATAACATGTTGGTTTATGGCCTGTAAGCCCTGCCCAATCAGTATAAACACTTCATGATGACAAGTAAGAAAAGATGTTTTACAGCTGCCGAAGCAGCAAATATGTTGTTCTGATCTGGCATGAGCAACATAAAAAATTTATCGGAGTGGAAAGGGTTAATATTGTTCCTATCTTCTGCCCATCCCTTCCCCCTCCTGTGCTATCCATTCCCGGGTTAAATGTGAAATAGAAATTGTCCCCTACTATGAGTATCTCACTCCCCAAATCAATCCATCTTCTCTGCTACGTCCTCAAAGAAGTCCCCCTGGGACCCATTAGGTGCATACAAATTAGCCAATATATATTCCTCCAGGGCTTTCAAAGCTTTTATCATGATATATGTCCCTTCCCTATTTTATTTATTTATTTATGGCACTCGATATACCACAGATGAGCAGCAGAAAGAAAGAAGAAAAAGATAGGCAGAGTAGGGCGTTACAATGCAGGGATGGGGGGAGGGAAGAGGGATAAAGTAAGCAGGTTACTGGCTGAGAAAAAAAAGTCAGGGGCATTAGCCTGGGGGACAGCTTGTTGAAACAACCAGGTCTTAAGGTTCTTCTTGAAAACAAGGAAAGGACTCAGACTGAAGAGAGAAAGGGAGAGAGTTCCACAGGGATGGGCCTACGTAAACGAAGGAAGAGTTCTGAGAAACAACAAGGCACAGAGCAGAAGGAGGGGGAACTGAAAGGAAAGCGGGGTTGAACGAATGAAGGGAGTGACCTGGGAGGTGAGGGGAAATAAGGTTTGCCAGGTAAAGAGGATGTGAAGCAAATAGAGCTCAGCGGGACAGAACATGGATTTTATAGTAGATCCAAAAAGAGATAGGAAGCCAGTGCAAAGAAATAAGAAGAAACATGATTGAACCGATGGGCCTTATAGATAAGTCTGGCAGCAGTGGACTGTATCAGTTGTAAGAAAAGGAGAATATTGGGGAAGACCAAGGAACAGGGAATTGCAATAATCTGGATGTGGAATAACAAGATCCAGAACTAGCTGAGTGAACTGAGTCTGAGTGAAAGTGGATCGGGCAGAATGAAGGCAGTGAAGGGCAAAAAAGCTCTACCTGCACCCCAGGTGCTTAGAAAATAATATACCTACCCCTGCCACTTTCTTACCATGAGTATTTAATGCTAAGTATTGCCCAGGCCACTGTTCCCTCTAAGCTGTGCGCGTGTGCGCGCGCACACACCTCACCGAGCGAGCGCACATACTTTACAACAGAGCGCACAAAAATTACGGCTCTGATTCTGATAGAAAACAACACAGACATCTTAAAATTTAAAAGTTATGATTGTAATTACTAGAAATTTTCCGCTTCATTTAGTAATCGTCTAGTTTCATTTAATTAGATAAAAAATCAATGTGGTGTACATACTGTATTCTGACGTGTAGTCAAATTTTAAAGTATATAACTCCGAGTGTCGTTATGTGGCGCACAAAAATTTAACCTTCCTTCAAAAGCTGCACACAGCTGATATTTTATGCGCACACAGCCTACAGAAAATTAGAGGGAACATTGGCCCAGGCTGCTGTTTTGCCCCCAAAAATCTCTCATACTACTTGTAAGGAGAGTTAAGACCCCTAACATTAAAGATCACAAATTTTAAATCAACCCCCCCTGACCCATTTCTCCATCTACACACTTAAATGGACCCCCACACCCTTGCCCCTACCCCTACCCCTACCCCTTCATTCACCATAATGGCCTAAGAAGAAGTGCCTACCAGGCAGGTCACATAGCTCCTTCGCCTCCACATTTTACCTTCCCTTTCTCGTGATCAAATCATTCTTTCAATCATCCTCTCACTCACACCTCACCACTTCACATCCAGTCACCCACTCCTCATTTATCCAACCACATGAGCCACGCAAGGCCCCCATATACTGATAGAGTTCTTAAGTCTTTCATAATTCAGCCTCATGCAGGATGAGAATTTCCAGCCTTCATCTCCTCACGATCTCTTGTTACAAGATGCGGAAGGATTGAAAGTTGGTTGAGATTTTTTGCAATTGCAGATAGGCAGTTCCTAGGCGTTCCTCCAGTCCAGTCCCTTTACCTCTGGGTTGTGCTCCTCTACCAGCAGCTTTGGAGACTGAGCTCTTCAACGTTTTTCTGATGATCCTCCAGTATTAATACCCCTGGCTCCTCCCATCAGATTCAGTTTAGCTCAGTCTCCAAAGCAGCTGGAAGGAGCACTAAGCCAGAGGAAGGCTTATTGGAGAGATTTAGGATAGCTAGGGGGTGTTTAATAATTTTTCTTTTCCTATTGGACACCCTTGTGCTTGGTTTATGTGGGGGGAAAAAAGTTTTAAATTTGGTTTGGACAGGACAGCGATGCTTGGCGGGAGAGATCTCTTCCCCTCCCTCTCTCCCTCCCTACTTTCTCTTCTTACCTCGGTGGAGCCTGGAAGAGAGCCCCGGGCGTAGCAGAGAGGAAGGATTACGGCACAAGAGCCTCTCAGACCGGTGGAGTGAGGAACTGCGGCGCGAAGCAGGAGGCTCCCTTATGCGCCGACCCCGTCTCATGGCCGAAGCCTTCATGAAGGCTGAGCACGAGGACGGGAGTCGGCAGACAGCGTGGCCTGCAGGCACGGCAGAAAAATAAAAGGCAGGAGGAACAGAAAGCAGCTGCCTTTGAGCGGGAAACCGCGTAGCGCAGGGCTGCAGTGCCGCCGGCAATTTTTTCATTGGGCAGGCTCTATCATGGCTGAGAAAAGCAGCGCCAGAGGTAGGTGACTGGAGGGGTGAGGGGAGCGCATGTTTGTTTTTGCACGATTTTTGCGTGCTGGGACCTGGCAACAGGCGGGTCTCCTGTGCACAGCTATTCTGTGTTGATTGGAAGTAAAAAAAAAAAAAAAAAAAAAAAAAAAAAAGTTTAAAATTCGTTCTTTATTTTGGGGAGGCCTTGGGAGGAATAGGTAACAGGCCCTTAGATGCAGTGTGCCTTGGGGGTAATTGGGTCCCAGGTTCGTTATGCCAGCTAGGCCGCGGTGCTTAGTGTGTGGTGCAAAGCATGGTGCGGTGTCTGCGGCAGGCATCTGCAGGGGGTGCGTGATGGTAGCCGCCTTGGTGGAGCAGGAGATCCAGGCCAGTATGGCACTGGAACCGGTAGCTATCACAGCTCAGAATTCAGGGGAGGTGGTAGCCCCCCTCCTACCCAGCATCTTCCAGGCCCATCCACCTTGCCTGCTGGGCAGGAGGGGGGAGGCTTGGGCGATTTCTCCCCAGAGTTTGTGTTGCTTCTGCATAAAGCATTTTGTCTTCGGAAGCAGGAGCAGAAGCAGGGAGCAGGTCAGGACGGCCCTCCCAATAGAAGCGTTGACCTCAGTGAAGGGGAGCCGTCCATACCACATAAGCGGCAAAAGCTAGCCAAGGACGGGTCGCCCTCCCTGCCATTGTTGGAGGATCAGGAGGAGGAGTTTTTTGATCCAGAGATAGAAGACGAGGAAGAACTCAGATGGCGAGATTCAGGAGGAATAGAGAGCCAGAATTGTGTGGGTTTTTCGTCGAGAGGCATTACCGGCTTTGATCACTGAATCCTTGAAGGTGCTCAATATGGCCCCGGGTGTACTGGCGGACGATGAGGTTTTGGAGGACCCGCTTATTCAGGCAGTGAAGAAGTCGCAGAAGGTTTTCCTGGTGCACCGGGTGGTGAAACAGATGATTTAGGAAGAATGGGATCAGCCGGACTCGGGCTTGAGGGGAGTGTCAGGTCCATGGCCTGTTTGTATCCTTTACCGGAGCTGGATAGAGAACTACTGCAGTCGCCTAGGGTGGACGCAGCAGTTTTGGCAGTCACCAAGAAGACGACTATTCCGTTGGAAGGCAGTGTAGCTCTGCGGGATTATCAGGATCGGAGGTTGGATACGTTGTTGAAGCAAGCTTTTGACATCAGTGCCGTGGCTCTTCAGGCCCCTGTGTGTAGTGCGTGGGTAGCACGTGCTTGTCTGCGCTGGTCGCAACAGCTACAGTTGTCCAGCGACTCTCCCAGCAGTTCACAGGGGGAAGCGGAAAGAATTGAGTCAGGGGCGGCCTATTTGGAAGATAGCCAGTATGATCTTGTCAGAAGCTTGTCGAAGAACATGGCTTCAGTAGTCACGGCCAGGCGGTATCTCTGGCTGCGTAACTGGGCGGCGGATGGTTCCTCTAAGATTCGCCTTAGCAAGCTGCCTTTCAAGGGTAAGCTTCTGTTTGGAGAAAGTTTGGACAAGTTGATGAAGGAGTTGGGAGAATCCAAGGGAGGCAGGCTCCCTGAGGACCGGCAGAAGCTAAATTGCACTCTCGCTCCCGCTAGGGCGCAGCCGCGTGAGGCCCGTACGTTTCGGGCGGCGCGGTATGCTCCATTTCAAAGAGGATGTTTTTCCTCTAGAGGACAGGTTTACTGAGGGTTTCGTGGAGCAGGGAGAGGCTTTGGGTCCTCCTCCTCAGCCACGGGACCGAGGAAGTCGCATTGAAGTGAGGGGGTCCAGGCGGGGGTGCTGCCGATAGGGGGGCGATTACGGCGGTTTCTTCCCACCTAGACCCGGGTCACGTCCGATCAGTGGGTTCTGGAGGTAATTCGAGACGGCTATGCTCTCGAATTGGCCAGCCCAGTGGTCCCAGCGTTCATACAGTACCCTTGCAGATCTCCAGCAAAGAGGGCTTCAGTAGAAGAAACTCTGGACAGGCTGCTGGAATTGGAAGCGATCGTGCCGGTGCGGATGCGGTCGATACTCCATTTATTTTGTGGTGCCAAAGAAAGAGGGCACTTTTCGCCCGATTCTCGACTTGAAGCGTGTCAATCGGTGACTCAGAGTCCCTCATTTTCGCATGGAAACCCTGTGGTCTGTAATAGTGGCGGTGCGGCAGGGAGAATTTTTGTCCTCTCTCGATCTGACAGAAGCGTACTTGCATATTCCGATCCAAGAGTCCCATCAGCAGTTCCTGCGGTTTGCGGTACCAAAGGGACACTTTCAGTTTCAAGCCCTGCCCTTCGGCCTGGCGACAGCGCCACGCACATTCACCAAAGTAATGGTGGTGGTGGCGGTGGCGCTACGCTGGGAAGGGATCCTGGTCCACCCATACCTCGATGATTGGTTGATTCGGGCTAAGTCCGAGTAGGAGAGTCGGAAGGTTATGGACAGGGTGGTAGACCTTCAGAGTCTGGGGTGGGTGATCACTCTGGCAAAAAGCAGACTGTCTCCATCCCAGGGGATAGAGTACCTCGGAGCAAGATTTGACACAGGCAAAGGAAGGGTGTTTCTGCCGGTTCAGCGGGCAGATGCTCTGCGGCTGCTGGTTCGTCAGTTCCTGGCCAGGAAGTCTCCCTCAGCGTGGCATTACCTGCCGGTACTGCGGACGAGGGCGGCAACGATCGAGCTGGTGCCGTGGGCCAGGGCCCACATGAGACCCCTTCAGCGGGCTCTTCTCCGTCGTTGGTCTCATCAAAGCCAGTCCCTGTCGGTTTGGTTGCTGTGTCCTCTGGAAACCAGGGAGGCTCTGCTTTGGTGGCTCCGGTCGGGCAATTTGAAGAGGGGCATGCCCTTAGAATCCCCAAGGTGGTTGCAGCTGACGACAGATGCCAGTTTGTCGGGCTGGGAAGCGCACTGCGAGGAGCACTTCGCCTAGGGGACTTTGGCAGCTGTGGAAACCCAGTGGTCCATCAACAGGCTGGAAATGCGGGCAGTAGTTCTGGCGCTCAGGGCTTCGAGCAGTGGGTCCACCAGAAGGCGGTCCGGGTGTTTTCGGACAATGTGATCACGGTAGCCTATATCAGCCGGCAGGGTGGCACAAGCAGCGCTCTCTTGGAGGAAGAGGCAGAGGGTCTGCTAACATGGGCTGAAAACCATCTAGTGGCGCTGTTGGCGCAGCATGTGACCGGAGTAGAGAATGTGGAGGCGGACTTCTGAGCAGGCGCAGGGTGGATCCTGGGGAATGGGAGCTCTGCCATCAAGTGTACGAGCAGGTGGTTCGTCGGTGGGGACAGCCCATCATAGATCTTATGGCAAGGTTCGAGTCGGCCAAGGCCAGCCGCTTCTTCAGCAGAAGAAGGGAACGGATGTCGGAGGGCCTCGATGCTCTGGTTTAGAGGTGGCCCATGGAGGGACTGCTTTGTGTTTCCGCCGTGGGCACTGATAGTTAAGGTGCTTCAGAGGGTGGAGGCCCACCAGGGGTGGGTGATCCTCATAGCGCCGGATTGGCCTCGTCGTCCCTGGTACGCCAATCTAGTAAGACTGTTGGCCGGCAAGCCATGGCGTCTGCCGATGAGGGACGATCTACTGTTCCAAGGACCTTTACGGATGCCGCAGGTGGATTAGTTCTCACTTACGGCCTGACTATTGAAAGGGCACGGCTGCTTAAGCGAGGATATTCAGGAGCAGTAATTTCCACCTTGCTGAGAGCCCATAAGCGTTCTACTTGCCTTTCTTACGTTAGGATCTGGCACATCTTTGAGGATTGGTGCGCGGATCAGAAGATTTGTCCTATGGCGGTCTCTGTGCCAGACGTGTTGGAGTTTTTACAGGCAGGTTTGGAGAAAGGTCTCGCAGCCAGCTCTCTCCGGATACAGGTAGCGGCCATTTCTTGTTACAGGGGCCAGATCAAGGGTAAGGTGCTAGGCCAGCACCCGGATGTAGATAGGTTCCTGAGGGCTGTGAGGCGTGTGCTTCCTCAGTGGGTATTATCGGTTCCTCCCTGGGATCTTAATCTAGTTTTGAATGTCAAGCGTTGTCGTGCCGGCCGCCCTTTCTGTCATTCTTCAAAGAGAAGGTGGTCTTGTGGACGGTGCCTTCGTTTCTACCCAAGGTGGTCTCTCCGTTTCATGTGAATCAGTCAATTTCCCTTCCCTCGTTTATGGGGGTGGGGAAGGCGACAGAGGAGGTACATCTCCACAAGCTTGACGTGAGAAGGACCTTGAAGCATTACTTGAAACGCACAGCGCTGTTCCGAAAGTCGGAACGGTTGTTTGTGTTGTTCGGGGGGCCACATAGAGGTGAGGCAGCGGCCAAGAGTTCTATTTCCAGATGGATCAGAGAGGCCATCGCGGCGGCATACTTTCAGAAGGGTAGACCGCTTCCAGTTGGTTTCCGGGCCCATTCAACTCGGAGTTTAGCTACCTTGTGGGCGGAGTTTAGCTTGGTTCCGCCCAGGGAGATTTGTAAGGCGGCGACTTGGTCGTCACTGCATACCTTTGCTAAGTTTTATCGGTTGGATGTTCATGCTACGGAGGATGCTGAGTTTGGGTCAGCAGTGCTTCGGGCCGCTCTGTCAGGTCCCGCCTGGAGGTGAACTGCTCCGTTACATCCCAGAGGTAAAGGGACTGGACTGGAGGAACACCTAGGAAAGAGTAATTAGACCTTACCTGCTAATTAGCGTTCCTGAAGGGACTCCAGTCCAGTCCCTGATCCCACCCAGTTTTTGTCAAGTCGTCCCGAAGCTTCAGGTAAGTCAAGAAACAGGAAGTTGTTGGGGTGTGGTCATCGGGGGTATCCTGGTGAAAGTGGGAATGTTCTGTAGCAACGGAAGTAGAGTACTTACGGGTAAGTTCATTTCACGTAAACCTCCTGTTTTGGGGGAGTGGGGCGAAGATCTCTCTCTCCAAGGGGGCGGGAGGAATTGTGTTCTTATGAGGTTGGTTAAGATTTCTTCTTAACATGCCTCTAGGCTATTGTAAGAAGACAGTTTGAGGTTAGTCTAAAGTTATTCAGTTTAATTTAGGGTTGGTTTTAATGTCTCTCCGTTAAGTCTGCTTTGTCAATAGTATACTGAATCTGATGGGAGGAGCCAGGAGTATTTATACTGGAGGATCATGAGAAAAAAGTTGAAGAACTCAGTCTCCAAAGCTGCTGGTAGAGGAGCACAACCCAGAGGTAAAGGGACTGGACTGGAGTCCCTTCAGGAACTCTAATTAGCAGGTAAGGTCTAATTACTCTTTCTGCTTCAGGACAAAAATTATTTATGAGTAACAGTTTGAAACACAGGCTCTGTGTTGGCAGTTGCTTATGTCAGGGGAATTTCTTTTTAAGTATTGTTTTCTAATAAATTAAAATGGACTATTCTTGTTGGGTCAGACCTGTATTAGATGACCAAAGGCACTACAAAAAATCATTTTTTGTCACTTGTATTCTCCGGGACCAAGCAGGAAGTCAGTCCTCACATATGGGTGACGTCAGCACCGACAGAGCCCTCGCGGAAGCATCCCCCCAGCTTTCAAAGAAAGCCTTTGGGAGATGCCACAGCACGTGTGGTCCCCTTCACACCCAAGGGTGCCATCTTGCTCAGTCTCCTTTTTTCCGCGGAGCCCTTCAGACGCTGTCTGGCTTGTCCCCGGAAAAAGTTTATTATTTTGTTCCCCGAGTTTCCAACTCGCCTCCGGTATTGCACTGGTACTCTTCCCGCCTACCGACCTTGGTGCCTTGGCATCGGGCTCGGTTGCATTTTTGTAGTCTCTTCGTTATTTTCTTTTCTGGCGCCTTCGCACCTTTTTTCTCCCGCTGGCAGCCCTGAGGGTCTTCAACTTTGCAGGGGTACTTTTTTCCCCCATGGCTATCAGTGGTTTTAGGAAGTGTGATTGGTGCTCTAAAATCATGTCTTTTACCGACACACACGACTGCTGTCTTCGTTGCCTTGGGCCAGACCACGACCCGGCAGCCTGCTGTCTCTGCAAGAGGATGTCTAGCAAGACCCTCAAGAGTTTTTCCCTGAGTCCCCGATGCCTCCGAAGGCCAGGGCCTTGTCTGAGTCCCCGAGGCCTCGGGCAGAACTTTCCGAACCCAAGCCTTGTCTTGTGTCCTTAGAAAGGGGGTCTCCCTCGAGGGAACCTAGGAAGAAGAAGAAACCCTTGAAGGCGGCGTCCTCGGATGGTTTCAACTGGCTGAGAGCCCCCCAGGCCCGGTCTTGCAGTCCGATATGCTCGTCGAAGGCGTCGAAGAAGGAGCGACCTGTGAAAGTCCCCCGTAAGGATCTTGCTGCGAACCGGCCTCGGTCCCCAGACACCATCCTTGTCAAGGATTCCCCTTCAGGGGAGCCAGTATCGGGCCCGAGTCCCTCTGTGCCCGTGCCGAAGGCTGTCGAGGCTTCTGGTCTGGAATCCAGACTGGCGGCCCTAGAGTGCAGTTTGTCTGCCTTCATGGACCAGCAGCAGGCACTGTTGTCTGGCACGACCAGTTCATCCGCCTCAACCACTAGGCCCTTGATGTCCAAGACGTCCCCGGAGGCCGAGCCGATCCTCAAAGTCCTTCAGCCTCGAGTTGATCCTTGGCTGATGTCTCGCTCTGAGTCCCACTCGATGGGACCGCGGTCTTCCCTGGCAAGCTTACCAGGCGCAGGCCATAGGGTATCGGGGCCTTCGAGGCCCACGGAGCAGCCCTTCTATGAGTCCTCCAATGACTACTCCGAGTGGGAGATGGAGGAAGAGGAGTTCCCCGATACCCATTTCCACCGCAAAGTCCCTTTCGATTCTCTCTATCGGAACCTCTGCAGCAGTCCCTGCCCGAGGACATGGACTTCTTAGACTTTGTCTAAAACTACATAAAATCCCACTCACATGGGGTATACAGTTGCATGCCCGTGTGGTCTCATATATGTGGGATAATCACAAGATTCCTGTGGCAGAGAATATTAGAAAACAGGTCGCATTTAGTGAATCAAAAGAAAGAAGCTGTGATGGTGGTGCACTGCATTGAACAACAGCTGCCTTTTTCTTTTTTGTACTGTATGGGCTATTAATCAAGTCCCAATGGATATGAGGGATGGAGATCAAAACCAGAAACAGCTTCAGCTTGAGCAGAGATGGATTGTTTTCTTTGGATACATTTGAGCCAAATAGCATGAATATGCAGATTGACTTTAAGGTGTGTGTTGATTAAAAATACAGCACATTGATGGGGACTGTTGTTTTCGGTTTATAGTTCATGATGTATCCTTATAGAGTGTACTAGGATTTATATGTATAAATGCAGGTGGAGTAACAATGGACGCCGACTGCACTTTTCCTCAGAATCTTAAAAACCCCTGAAGCAACCTGTGGCAAATCGAAGTCCTCCGTTGGGTATTTGAGTTGGATTATAATACAGATTTATTTGTTTAAATTAAGAGGATTTTGGTCAGATGCACCGGTAGGATGCCCTGGCAATTTATGCTCAATCCCATTTTCCTCAGAGTCCCTGTTCTTTTCTGTTCTGTGCTGTCTTGTTTTATGTAATGAATCTACCTGAAAGTCCTGTTGCCACAAAACAGTGCTGTTTAGTTTCCACATGTTCTGACACCAATTAACCCTTTTTTATTTGCAAGGCAACCGGTAGAGTAAGAATCCGATATGTGAGCACTTATCCTGCTTGTCCACAAAGAAGAGAAAGTTACTTATCTGTAGCAGGTGTTCTCCGTGGACAGCAGAATAGATCCTCACAATCTTCCCACCTCCCCTTGGAGTTGTATTCTGACATTAGCTAGTTATTAGATGAGATGAAGCCTGATGTCAGCATTCGGGAATGCATGCGCATGTACAGTAGAAGCACTCTAAATGTTTCTAGATGTTGCTGGGAGGTAATCCCACGCAGGGCTCGGTTGGTGATGTCATCCATCCTGGTGTCCACAGAATACATCTGCTACAGGTAAGTAACTTTTTTCTTTATGCAAACTTACTTAATTTTTCTCAAGTACACTGCAAAATAGCTGGAATTTATAGTTTAAAATGACATTTATTTGATGATGTTTTCAAACTCTTGAATTCTCTGAGTGGGTTTCAATCTGTGTAGCTGTGCTGTAAAAGAGAATCATAGTCTATAAACCCAGTAGAACCACAGCAAATTTCACAAAACAAGCTACATAATGGTAGAGATTTATGTTTTCTGATCTTAAGCTTGTAGGGGGGAGATATTCAGCGGCGGCAGCTAATGTGGTTTCAGTGGCTAGCCATCGCGGCTAAACTGGAACCTGGATATTCAATTCTGGGGTCATATCCGGCCACTGGCATTGAATATCCAGGTCAGCCGCATAGCAAAGAAACTAACCAAGCAGTGGCGATATCAATGTCAGCGAAAGTTAGACTACCCTTTCAGGTGCCTAAATTTTGCCACTTTGCGATAACCAGGCAGTGGCTCAATATCGTTGCCGCCCAGTTATTGCTGGGTGCCACCCTTGGAACACCCCATTACTAGCCGGCTAGCATCAGGGCATGCAGCAGAGACACCCGCAGATATTCAGCAGCACTAACCATGTTAGTGCCCCTGAATATCCTGGTCAGTGCGATTTAATGTGGTTATCAGTACTGCAAACTGCATTAATCGTTTTGAATATCCTCTTTGAATATTCTTTTAAATGTATGAAAAAAATCAATAAATACTGACTTCCTTACCTGTCTTAATGACTGCACAGCCATTCAGGTTTTCAGTATGGCTACAGTGAATATGTGTATGATATATTTGCATACCTTGGGACTGAGTATATGCAATTTCATTTCATGTGTTTCTATTGTAGATATCCTTAAAATCTGAATGGCTCTTGAGTCAGTAGGATGTAGAGGGCACTGCCTTAGTAGCAAGTATCTTCACAAATATTGCACATAAAGCTTACTATGATCTGTGTTTTACCTTGTCTTACAGGTATGAAGTGGCACCTAGATCTGACAGTGAAGAGAGTGGCTCTGAATATGAGGAAGAGGTCAGTGTGTATTCTGTAGTAGTCACATATATTAGTGTTCAAAACCTGCAAGCATTAAAAAATTAAATTAATAGCACTTAATCATACTGTAACAAGTTTTCAGTTACTGGATTGTTTTAGCTACACCAGAAAATCATAACATTAATTCTTAATTGAATCCTTTTGTAAATAATATTTAGAGAAAGTAGCTGTAGGTTGATAGGGAATGGGTATAAAAATAGTTAATCTTCATCAATGAAAATTTGATTAACTACTATTTGGAAAATTGAACTGGATGTATTTTACTCTACATCAGGTGTGATGACTGCCCCCTTCTCCCGAACTTCATTTGAAAATTAGTTATCACTGGTAGAATAAATTATAATATTTAATTTATCTCCAGGAACAAGCAGGAATAAGTCCTCACATATGGGTACGTCGGTACCGACGGAGCCCGTGCGGGAAAGCTCCCCAGCTTCTTAGAATAGAAGCTTTTGGGACCTCCCACTGCACATGCGCACTGCCTTCCCGCCTTCCTGAACAGCTCTCCTCAGTTTCTCTTTTTCCGCGGAGCCAGCAGGTCGTGTTCCTGTCACCGCTGAAGAAATTGTTATTTTATTTGTTTCTTTAGACCGCGTACCTGCCTTCCCCATACCGATACCGGTATCGCCGGTCTTTTCTTTCTTTCTTTAAAAAATTATAATTCTTTTTTCTTATTTTTTAGCTTTTTGGTCACTTCAGAGAGGCCTCTCGGCCTACTCAATTTCTCCTCATGGAGAAGCCAGCCCCTGGATTTAAGAAGTGTACCAAATGTAATGCTGTTATTTCAGTCACAGACACCCATGAATGGTGTCTGAAATGTTTGGGGCCTGACCATTCCATACCGGACTGCCCATCTTGCTCCCACATGTCTAAACGTGGGCTGCAGAACCGGGCCAACAAATTCCATGTGCTGTTTGCTTCAGAGAATACAGCATCACAGTCATCCAGGTCTTCTTCTCCGGATGGATCTCAGGTAACCAAACCTTCTGTGGGCAAGTCCTCAAAGAGCAAATCTCCTTCAAAGCATCGAGAGGCTCTTAGCTTAGAACTTGAGGACCCTGCCCCAGCCAAACAACCCCGGCGGGAAGTCCAACTTCCAAAAACGCCAATTCAGGGGTCTCAGGTTGATATCGATGCTACGGCCTCGACAGATCACCTGTTAGCCTGCTCTGGGGTACCGGGTCACTCCGGTACCGACATCCAGGCAGCTATGGCGTCCATGGGCGATACTGTACAGTCCATGCAGCAGGCCGTCATGGCTTTCATTAAAGCTGCAACGCCATCGGTTCCGCTTTCAGCGGTTCCGGGCCCGATACCGGTATCGTCCGCCATGCCGGTATCGAGGCCGTCCACCTCTAAACGCAAGTCGGTACCGTATGGGCTTTCGCTCCATACCGGTTCCATACCCGATACGCCCGATATCGATACCGATCGGTACGCGTATCGTGCGTTAGAGGAAAGCACCGATTCCTCTGAGGATTTTCACTCCTCTGATGATTCTGCTGAGTTTTCACTCAACTTACCTGAGGAGCCCTCTTCTCCTAAAAGGAGAATGTCCCCTCCAGAGGATTTGTCCTTCCAGGACTTTGTTTTAGATATGGCTACAGCCCTTTCTATTACCACATCCTCTGAAAAGGAACCCAGATCCAAAAAACTGGATATTTTGGGATACTCAAAGGCCCCTAAGGAGGCAGTTACCCTGCCTATCCATGAAATCCTTCAAGAACAACTGATGGATTTCTGGGAAAATCCTTTGACTTTGTCTCCTTATTCCCGTAGGTTGGACACCATGTATAGGGTCCCTCCTTCTCCTGGTTTCCAAAAGACTCAATTGCCCCACCACTCTATTGTGGTGAAGTCTGCAATGAAGAAGATTAGGAGTACCAAAAGGCACTCTTCCACCCCTCCAGGACGGGAATGTAAGACTTTGGACTCTTTTGGTAGGAAAATTTTCCAGGCTAGTATGCTTATAGCCAGGATTAATTCCTACAGTCTCTATATGGGCATGTTCCTGGAGGAACTTGCCAAAAAGGTGCGGCATTTTGCCCCCTTTATCCCTGAGGATAAAAAGCAGGGATTCCTTTCCCTAGTGAAACAACTCTTAGAGGTTTCTAAGTTCTCTAATAGGGCAGCATATGATTCCTTTGAGGGAGCCAGTAGGGCTTCGGGCATTGCTATTGCAGCCCGACGTCTTGCTTGGCTCCAGGCCTCTGATCTGGAACCTTGGGTTCTAGATGGCTTACGGAATCTGCCCTGTACAGGTGAGAACTTATTTGGGGAAGAGTGGCAAATCAAAGCCACCCAGATGGATGCTGAAAATGCCACCTTGGAAAGACTTTCAAAGTCCACTTCAATTCCTACTAAGAAAAAGTCTTTTAAAAGGCCTTACTATAAGAAGGCCAGAGTTGCTTCAAATACTGGCCAGCAGTCTTCTCAACCTCGCTATACTGCTAAGCGTCAGCAATCCAAACAAGCACGAGCTAAGCCTGCAGCAGCTACTGTAGCTCAGCAGGCTCCAACCCCTCAGGGGTTTTGACTTGCTCCTAGGGAACTTGCCACTTCTGGTTCTAACACAACCAGAACCTCTCACCATACCCGGAAGGTTGGTTCACTTTGCTCCCAGATGGGAACAAATCACAACAGAACAATGGACCCTCTCTATCATTCGAGAGGGTTACAAACTTCATTTCTCCAGCCTTCCTCCCCATCATATGGTGAGACCATTCAATTCTCCCCCATCTCTCCTAACCCTGTTGGGTCAAGAGGTTTCCTCTCTTCTTGCCCAAGGGGCCATAGAAGAGGTTCCTCTTCCTCAACAAGGGTCCGGTTTCTACTCCCCTTATTTTCTCATTCCAAAGAAGACAGGGGGATTCAGACCAATCCTAGATCTGAGAGAATTGAACAAATTTCTCTTCAAGGAGAAATTCAAAATGCTGTCTCTCGGCATTCTCCTTCCTTACCTCCAGGGTCAGGACTGGCTTTGTTCTCTAGACCTACAGGATGCGTATACACATATACTCATCCATCCATCCCACAGAAAGTATCTTCGCTTTCTGTTTCAGGGAAAACATTTCCAATACAGAGTACTCCCCTTCGGTCTAGCCTCTGCTCCAAGAGTATTCACAAAATGCATGGCAGTCGTAGCCGCATTTCTAAGAGGCATGGGAATCTTTGTCTTCCCATATCTGGACGACTGGCTCATCCGAGCTCCAACTCAGTCACAGGCCCAGATTTCCCTGGACCACACAAGGAGCCTTTTGCAGTATCTGGGACTGGTAGTAAACCTTCCCAAGTCCCAACTCATCCCTACTCAATCTCTAGAATTCATAGGGGCCCAGTTGGACACCATCACTGCAAGGGCCTACCTTCCACATGTTCGAGGCCAGCGCCTCCTGAGTTTGGCCTCCCAAGCTCAGTCCAGCACTCACTTGACAGCCAGGGAAATGCTACGCCTACTGGGTCATATGGCCTCCACAGTGCATGTGGTGCCCTATGCTCGTCTTCATATGAGAGCAGCTCAATGGACCCTGGCCACTCAGTGGACTCAGGCGTCAGGAGCGCTCTCAGACCAAATACAAACCTCCGATCGTCTGTTTTGGTCCCTCCACTGGTGGACTTCCACCAAGAATCTGTTGTTGGGGGCTCCATTTCAACCATTGCTACCCCAAGCAACCCTCACAACAGATGCCTCCCAAACAGGGTGGGGAGCCCATCTGCAAACTCTCTCCACTCAGGGCACTTGGTCTCTACAGGAGACCACCCTTCATATCAATCTTCTGGAACTGCGAGCAATTTACCTTGCCCTCAAGGTCTTCCACTCCCTCCTAGCCAACCTCACTGTCCTAGTTCAGACGGACAATCAGGTGGCCATGTTTTACATAAACAAACAAGGAGGGACGGGCTCTCTGTCGCTTTGCAACGAAGCTCTAAGACTATGGGCCTTCGCCAGAGAGCATCAGATTCACCTGCTAGCAGTGTATCTCCCAGGAGTTCAAAACTCTCGGGCAGACAGGCTCAGTCGAGTTCTGCTGCCACACGAATGGTCCCTACATTTGGACCAAATAAACCGAATCTTTCAGGAATGGGGGACCCCGGACATAGACCTCTTTGCAAGTCCGTGGAATGCCAAACTTCCCCGGTTCTGTTCCAGAACTCCGTGTCAGGGAGCTCAGGCTACGGACGCCTTTCTCCTGAATTGGAGTCAGGCATTCCTATATGCCTTTCCACCCATTCCTTTGATTCCCAAGACTCTGTTCAAACTCCAGAGGGATCATGGAACTATGATCCTCATAGCTCCACGCTGGCCACGCCAAGTGTGGTTCCCTCTACTTCTACAGCTCTCCCAGGGATCCTACTTGGATCTGGGAGCTGCGCCAGACCTCCTGTCTCAGGAGGAGGGGACTTTGTGGCACCCAAACCCCAAATCCCTTCACCTCAGTGCTTGGTTACTGAAGGCTTAAGCCTTCAAGACTTTCATCTTTCCCAACCAGTGAAAGATATCCTTTCTGCCTCTAGGAAACCCTCTACCAGGCGTTCCTATGCTTTCAAATGGAAACGTTTTTCCATTTGGTGTGCTCAGCAGGGTCTTGACCCTCTGGCACTTCCTTTGAATTCTCTTCTTGATTATCTCCTGCATCTATCCAATGCAGGCCTCAAGACGAATTCGGTAAGAGTCCATTTAAGTGCTATTGCAGCATCCTTGCAACATATAAATGGACAACCTATCTCCTCTCATCCTCTTGTTGCAAGATTCATGAGAGGCCTGACTCTCACTAAACCTCCCATCAGACCACCCCCGGTCGCATGGGATTTGAATCTAGTGCTCGGTCAACTTATGAAGCCACCTTTTGAGCCAATGTTTTCCACCTCCTTGAAATTTCTTTCCTGGAAGGTCATCTTCCTCATTGCAGTCACTTCGGCTCGCCGCATCAGTGAGCTGCAGGCTTTAGTGGCTAATCCACCTTACACAAGATTTCATCATGATAAGGTTGTCCTTAGGACGAATCCCCACTTTATGCCTAAAGTGGTCTCGCCTTTTCATCTTAATCAAGAGGTATATCTACCTGTCTTTTTTCCAGCTCCTCATGCATCCAATGCAGAGAGGAACCTTCATACTCTGGATTGTAAAAGAGCTCTCGCTTTTTACCTTAATAGGACTCAGCCACATCGAAAGTCTTCTCAACTTTTTGTGGCCTTTGATCCTTCCCATTTGGGACTTCCAGTCTCCAAGCGTACACTTTCCAATTGGATTGCTCAGTGTATTTCTTTTGCTTACCAGAGCAAAAACATTTCTCTGGAAGGCCATGTCACTGCTCACAATGTGAGGGCCATGGCAACTTCTATGGCTCATCTGCACTCTGTTTCCATAGATCAGATCTGTCGAGCCGCTACCTGGGCCTCGGTTCATACCTTCACAGCCCATTACTGTTTGGACAAGGACTCCCGCCGGGATGCCTTGTTTGGCCAGGCTGTCCTCAAGCACCTGTTCCATTCCTAAACAACTCCTGCCCACCTTCCCAGAATGGATGCCTGAGATCCATACGAAGATGGCGAACCTTTACAGGGGATCCCATGCATCTAAGCTAGGGAGTCCCCATATGTGAGGACTTATTCCTGCTTGTTCCTGGAGATAGCACAGTTACTTACCTGTAACAGGTGATCTCTGGGAACAGCAGGAATTAGTCCTCACAACCCACCCACCTCCCCTAGGAGTTGTATCTTTTATCTATCTATCTTCCTGTCCTCTCTCTGTTGACTCAGCTATAAACTCGAAACTGAGGAGAGCTGTTCAGGAAGGCGGGAAGGCAGTGCGCATGTGCAGTGGGAGGTCCCAAAAGCTTCTATTCTAAGAAGCTGGGGAGCTTTCCCGCACGGGCTCCGTCGGTACCGACGTACCCATATGTGAGGACTAATTCCTGCTGTTCCCAGAGATCACCTGTTACAGGTAAGTAACTGTTCTTTCCTTGTTCATATATTGCTTTGGGGGAAGAGGCAATGGGTTACAGAGAATTTGGCTTCCATTTTATTTCACTGTAAAAGAGTATCTGAACAAGAGTTCTGCTACAGGTTGTTTTCTAAAGTAGACAAAGTATTCTTCCTTATCCTTCCAGTCCAGTCCAGATGCATAGTTTATATACGCCTACCAGCAGATGGATACTGAGAACCACTGGCTTGATTTTGACATCATGATACAAAGGGTTCTGTGCAACCTCGATATCAGCAGTATTTCTCAGTCTCCAGCAGATGGAGGTTCACTTTTCCTGTGCAGTCTGAAGTGGATGAGGAATTTGGGGCTTTTGTTGGCAGTTGCTGGTTTTAGAGCCCAGGGGTGCAAACCCGGTGGCACCAGGACTTCAGGGATGGGGTTAATGGTTGTCTTTCCCGCTTCTGTGGAAAGGAGTAGAGATTAAAGCATCTGATTTCGGTGGGGTGACAGCACTATTATTTTTTTCTCTGATGTTGGGAACACAGCCAGTTTCAGTTCTGCAGTTCTCTTAAAAAAAAAAAAAAAAAAAAAAAAGACTGGTCGCAAAGAGCAGAGGAAGGACACAGCCGTTCAGTCGGTCTGGATTCCAACTTCAGCTGGCAGGGGTAAGTGCCTTAATCTTCGGGGTATGCAGTTGATTTGGCTTCCCGGAGTCTGCCTCTTCAGGGCGTATATAGCCAAAGCTCCTTCTAGTAGGGGAAAGCTTTTTGCAATGCTGCGGTTACTGTATTAAATGTATGTTTTTTTGGGAGCGTGACTGGGTACTAGTCTCAGCTGTCTGGGGCTGATTCTTTTCCTCTTTGGCCCTAGTATTTTAGTGTCTTGCTAGTCGGCTAACTTTGTGGCTGTCAGAAGTTGAGTCGCGTGGCGGTTTTCTCTTGTGTCCGGGGACTGCTAGGGCAATCTATCTTCTCACGGAATTTATTGTCTTTTGGACATCAGTTTTTCTGGCGTTTGAGTTTGTCGTCTCAGGGTCCATTGTTGCAGAGTGCACAGCGGCTGTCAGTTTTGTTTCTTTATCAATTAAAAAAAACAAACAAACCAAAAGATAAAGAGGAAAAACGAGACAGACAAAATGCGAAACAACATTCGTGAGGGAGTTGGACCGTTACCCTGTGAGGAGAGAAATTTCGGTGCGAATAGTGGGCATTTTTTTTAATGCCGGGCTGAGCTTTCACTTCAGTGAGATGGCACCGTGTAAGATTAATTTTTGTGGATTTTAAGGCCTACTAGATAAGTTAATGAATGTAACTAGGAGTTCCAGTTTGTATCGCGTTCCATTTTCAGCTTGTGGAGGAGCATCAGCAGATGTCCTTATGCAGGTCAGGTCCCTGATGGTCCCAGGTATTTTTTGCTAGTCCGTATACTTCTAAGTTTAACATGTCTTGGCAGAGGTCATCTCCACTCGTTAGAATACAGAGATGGGATGTCTTGGCAAGATAAGAGGTGTGCTTTGGCAAGAACTTGTAGTATATGGGTGAAATCATGGCTTGTGCAGGTGAAGGATGGCAGTTCTTCACCTGTTAATTATTTCTTTGATGAATAAATTTTGTTGTTATAGGCACTTAATCAAATGGTTTCGTGTGCATCCTTCCATAGCTCAGTTTTCATATGTCATAAGAACATAAGATATGCCATACTGAGTCAGACCAAGATCCATCAAGCCCAGTATCCTGTTTCAGACCGTGGCCAATCTAGTGTGGTCTTTATCAGTGCATGAGCATTTTTGGTTATTTCTTTCATTTACCTTGGTTGGGTACACAACACTTCTTGCCTTTTCCTGGTAATTTGGTTTTCTCCTGAAGCCCGTTGTAGGATGGCCAGGTTTATGCCTCATGAGCAGGCAGTTTTGTTTTGTCTTATGTTCTCTTACCTGACATAGTGCTTTCTAAACACAACCTTTTTTCTTTTTGCCAAAGATGGTGTTCGCACTATGAGGACGAGTAGGCTTGGCAATATGGTTTTGAGATGCAGTCCCTGTACAGTTGTGCTTGTAGTCTGATTGCAAGGAAAAAAAATCAAAAGAAAGTTCACAGAACTTGGAATTACAAGTATAACACAATGCTCCGATGTATGTAGCAAGAGCATTGTTAGTTAGCTCGTGCTGTGCTGTTCGACTGGCTGGAAAGCCAGCTTTATTCTTTGTCCAGGTCAAGTACATCTCCATTCACAGGTGTGGGGTAGAGCTATCCTACTCGGAGCAGCAGGTGGGATTCTACAGCTTGTCATCTTCTGGTGTAGGTGTGTTCACCGCTGTACAATGACAAAAAAAAAGGCTGCAGAAGTAGCCTAGTGGCTAAGAGCAGGAGCCGACGACTGGAAGGATCTGCCTTTAGTTCCCACTGTCACTGCTAGTGGCCTTGGGCAGGTTACCTTTCGACTGTACCATCTTTGAGTTCATGACAACCCATAGTAATACACAAAAGAAACCGTAATCTTTCCAATATTTTGGTTCCGTCTGCACTAACCAAGCCTAGGATCATGCCGAGGATTAAGGGCCACTTCCCATGCGGCAAGTGCTTTGTTAATGCTATGACTACAAAGAATTTTTTTTATTCTTAAATCCAATTACAAATGAAAAGTTCACCCACTGATCTTAAAATCTTGGTTCTGAAAGTTGTTCATTCACATTGGAGATGTGGAGACATTGACCGGATCTTACTAAGATTGGAACAAAGATTTATTTTTATATTGAACACTTTGACACCATATGGATTTGAACCTAGATGATGACTTCTCCGTATTTTGCTAAGGATCTTTTTTCGTGTCTGGTTTATTTCTGTATCATCAGTTTTTAATCTGCTTTTATTTTATTATTTTTTTATACTATTTTTTACACTGGTTTTAGTCACCCAACCCATACCTACGTTCTTAATTTTTAGTTTTTATTTTTTTATTATTTATCACTTTTATTTGATTCAGTCATATTTTTACATGCCTTTTATTATGTGCTAGTAGCTGTTTCTATTTATTATTTTATTGCTTCTATTTATTTCTCACTGCATTTTATACCTTATAGTACATCATTTGACCAGCATGCCATGGTTTGCCCCTGTTCTCTTTTTGTTTTAGGTTTCTTTTAACTAATATTTTTTGTTTTAACTGTTTTCCATTTTACTTTGTGCAATTTTTAACTAGGTGTTTTTGTTTAATGTCTTAGGGGACAATCCTGGCATTGTTAAATCATTCATTTTTATTTTTGTTTTATTTTCAACTCCATGGCTCCCCCTGGTGGCTTTTTACTTACATTTTATTAAAATTGTATAATTTTATATGTATTTTATTTGATCAGTACTTTTTAATCTCCAGGAACAAGCAGGAATGTAGTCTTCACATATGGGTACCTCGGTACCGACGGAGCCTGTGCGGGAACGCTCCCCAGCGTCCAATTAAGAAGCTTTTGGGAGCATCCCACAGCGCCTGCGTGCTGCCTTCCCTCCTTTCCCAACTGCCTCTCTCCAGTTCTTCATTTTCCGTGGAGCCAGCAGGTCGTGTTCCTGTCACCGCAGAAAATTTTACTTCTTTTATCTCCAGGAACAAGCAGGAATAAGTCCTCACATATGGGTACGTCGGTACCGACGGAGCCCGTGCGGGAAAGCTCCCCAGCTTCTTAGAATAGAAGCTTTTGGGACCTCCCACTGCACATGCGCACTGCCTTCCCGCCTTCCTGAACAGCTCTCCTCAGTTTCTCTTTTTCCGCGGAGCCAGCAGGTCGTGTTCCTGTCACCGCTGAAGAAATTGTTATTTTATTTGTTTCTTTAGACCGCGTACCTGCCTTCCCCATACCGATACCGGTATCGCCGGTCTTTTCTTTCTTTCTTTAAAAAATTATAATTCTTTTTTCTTATTTTTTAGCTTTTTGGTCACTTCAGAGAGGCCTCTCGGCCTACTCAATTTCTCCTCATGGAGAAGCCAGCCCCTGGATTTAAGAAGTGTACCAAATGTAATGCTGTTATTTCAGTCACAGACACCCATGACTGGTGTCTGAAATGTTTGGGGCCTGACCATTCCATACCGGACTGCCCATCTTGCTCCCACATGTCTAAACGTGGGCTGCAGAACCGGGCCAACAAATTCCATGTGCTGTTTGCTTCAGAGAATACAGCATCACAGTCATCCAGGTCTTCTTCTCCGGATGGATCTCAGGTAACCAAACCTTCTGTGGGCAAGTCCTCAAAGAGCAAATCTCCTTCAAAGCATCGAGAGGCTCTTAGCTTAGAACTTGAGGACCCTGCCCCAGCCAAACAACCCCGGCGGGAAGTCCAACTTCCAAAAACGCCAATTCAGGGGTCTCAGGTTGATATCGATGCTACGGCCTCGACAGATCACCTGTTAGCCTGCTCTGGGGTACCGGGTCACTCCGGTACCGACATCCAGGCAGCTATGGCGTCCATGGGCGATACTGTACAGTCCATGCAGCAGGCCGTCATGGCTTTCATTAAAGCTGCAACGCCATCGGTTCCGCTTTCAGCGGTTCCGGGCCCGATACCGGTATCGTCCGCCATGCCGGTATCGAGGCCGTCCACCTCTAAACGCAAGTCGGTACCGTATGGGCTTTCGCTCCATACCGGTTCCATACCCGATACGCCCGATATCGATACCGATCGGTACGCGTATCGTGCGTTAGAGGAAAGCACCGATTCCTCTGAGGATTTTCACTCCTCTGATGATTCTGCTGAGTTTTCACTCAACTTACCTGAGGAGCCCTCTTCTCCTAAAAGGAGAATGTCCCCTCCAGAGGATTTGTCCTTCCAGGACTTTGTTTTAGATATGGCTACAGCCCTTTCTATTACCACATCCTCTGAAAAGGAACCCAGATCCAAAAAACTGGATATTTTGGGATACTCAAAGGCCCCTAAGGAGGCAGTTACCCTGCCTATCCATGAAATCCTTCAAGAACAACTGATGGATTTCTGGGAAAATCCTTTGACTTTGTCTCCTTATTCCCGTAGGTTGGACACCATGTATAGGGTCCCTCCTTCTCCTGGTTTCCAAAAGACTCAATTGCCCCACCACTCTATTGTGGTGAAGTCTGCAATGAAGAAGATTAGGAGTACCAAAAGGCACTCTTCCACCCCTCCAGGACGGGAATGTAAGACTTTGGACTCTTTTGGTAGGAAAATTTTCCAGGCTAGTATGCTTATAGCCAGGATTAATTCCTACAGTCTCTATATGGGCATGTTCCTGGAGGAACTTGCCAAAAAGGTGCGGCATTTTGCCCCCTTTATCCCTGAGGATAAAAAGCAGGGTTTCCTTTCCCTAGTGAAACAACTCTTAGAGGTTTCTAAGTTCTCTAATAGGGCAGCATATGATTCCTTTGAGGGAGCCAGTAGGGCTTCGGGCATTGCTATTGCAGCCCGACGTCTTGCTTGGCTCCAGGCCTCTGATCTGGAACCTTGGGTTCTAGATGGCTTACGTAATCTGCCCTGTACAGGTGAGAACTTATTTGGGGAAGAGTGGCAAATCAAAGCCACCCAGATGGATGCTGAAAATGCCACCTTGGAAAGACTTTCAAAGTCCACTTCAATTCCTACTAAGAAAAAGTCTTTTAAAAGGCCTTACTATAAGAAGGCCAGAGTTGCTTCAAATACTGGCCAGCAGTCTTCTCAACCTCGCTATACTGCTAAGCGTCAGCAATCCAAACAAGCACGAGCTAAGCCTGCAGCAGCTACTGTAGCTCAGCAGGCTCCAACCCCTCAGGGGTTTTGACTTGCTCCTAGGGAACTTGCCACTTCTGGTTCTAACACAACCAGAACCTCTCACCATACCCGGAAGGTTGGTTCACTTTGCTCCCAGATGGGAACAAATCACAACAGAACAATGGACCCTCTCTATCATTCGAGAGGGTTACAAACTTCATTTCTCCAGCCTTCCTCCCCATCATATGGTGAGACCATTCAATTCTCCCCCATCTCTCCTAACCCTGTTGGGTCAAGAGGTTTCCTCTCTTCTTGCCCAAGGGGCCATAGAAGAGGTTCCTCTTCCTCAACAAGGGTCCGGTTTCTACTCCCCTTATTTTCTCATTCCAAAGAAGACAGGGGGATTCAGACCAATCCTAGATCTGAGAGAATTGAACAAATTTCTCTTCAAGGAGAAATTCAAAATGCTGTCTCTCGGCATTCTCCTTCCTTACCTCCAGGGTCAGGACTGGCTTTGTTCTCTAGACCTACAGGATGCGTATACACATATACTCATCCATCCATCCCACAGAAAGTATCTTCGCTTTCTGTTTCAGGGAAAACATTTCCAATACAGAGTACTCCCCTTCGGTCTAGCCTCTGCTCCAAGAGTATTCACAAAATGCATGGCAGTCGTAGCCGCATTTCTAAGAGGCATGGGAATCTTTGTCTTCCCATATCTGGACGACTGGCTCATCCGAGCTCCAACTCAGTCACAGGCCCAGATTTCCCTGGACCACACAAGGAGCCTTTTGCAGTATCTGGGACTGGTAGTAAACCTTCCCAAGTCCCAACTCATCCCTACTCAATCTCTAGAATTCATAGGGGCCCAGTTGGACACCATCACTGCAAGGGCCTACCTTCCACAGGTTCGAGGCCAGCGCCTCCTGAGTTTGGCCTCCCAAGCTCAGTCCAGCACTCACTTGACAGCCAGGGAAATGCTACGCCTACTGGGTCATATGGCCTCCACAGTGCATGTGGTGCCCTATGCTCGTCTTCATATGAGAGCAGCTCAATGGACCCTGGCCACTCAGTGGACTCAGGCGTCAGGAGCGCTCTCAGACCAAATACAAACCTCCGATCGTCTGTTTTGGTCCCTCCACTGGTGGACTTCCACCAAGAATCTGTTGTTGGGGGCTCCATTTCAACCATTGCTACCCCAAGCAACCCTCACAACAGATGCCTCCCAAACAGGGTGGGGAGCCCATCTGCAAACTCTCTCCACTCAGGGCACTTGGTCTCTACAGGAGACCACCCTTCATATCAATCTTCTGGAACTGCGAGCAATTTACCTTGCCCTCAAGGTCTTCCACTCCCTCCTAGCCAACCTCACTGTCCTAGTTCAGACGGACAATCAGGTGGCCATGTTTCACATAAACAAACAAGGAGGGACGGGCTCTCTGTCGCTTTGCAACGAAGCTCTAAGACTATGGGCCTTCGCCAGAGAGCATCAGATTCACCTGCTAGCAGTGTATCTCCCAGGAGTTCAAAACTCTCGGGCAGACAGGCTCAGTCGAGTTCTGCTGCCACACGAATGGTCCCTACATTTGGACCAAATAAACCGAATCTTTCAGGAATGGGGGACCCCGGACATAGACCTCTTTGCAAGTCCGTGGAATGCCAAACTTCCCCGGTTCTGTTCCAGAACTCCGTGTCAGGGAGCTCAGGCTACGGACGCCTTTCTCCTGAATTGGAATCAGGCATTCCTATATGCCTTTCCACCCATTCCTTTGATTCCCAAGACTCTGTTCAAACTCCAGAGGGATCATGGAACTATGATCCTCATAGCTCCACGCTGGCCACGCCAAGTGTGGTTCCCTCTACTTCTACAGCTCTCCCAGGGATCCTACTTGGATCTGGGAGCTGCGCCAGACCTCCTGTCTCAGGAGGAGGGGACTTTGTGGCACCCAAACCCCAAATCCCTTCACCTCAGTGCTTGGTTACTGAAGGCTTAAGCCTTCAAGACTTTCATCTTTCCCAACCAGTGAAAGATATCCTTTCTGCCTCTAGGAAACCCTCTACCAGGCGTTCCTATGCTTTCAAATGGAAACGTTTTTCCATTTGGTGTGCTCAGCAGGGTCTTGACCCTCTGGCACTTCCTTTGAATTCTCTTCTTGATTATCTCCTGCATCTATCCAATGCAGGCCTCAAGACGAATTCGGTAAGAGTCCATTTAAGCGCTATTGCAGCATCCTTGAAACATATAAATGGACAACCTATCTCCTCTCATCCTCTTGTTGCAAGATTCATGAGAGGCCTGACTCTCACTAAACCTCCCATCAGACCACCCCCGGTCGCATGGGATTTGAATCTAGTGCTCGGTCAACTTATGAAGCCACCTTTTGAGCCAATGTTTTCCACCTCCTTGAAATTTCTTTCCTGGAAGGTCATCTTCCTCATTGCAGTCACTTCGGCTCGCCGCATCAGTGAGCTGCAGGCTTTAGTGGCTAATCCACCTTACACAAGATTTCATCATGATAAGGTGGTCCTTAGGACGAATCCCCACTTTATGCCTAAAGTGGTCTCGCCTTTTCATCTTAATCAAGAGGTATATCTACCTGTCTTTTTTCCAGCTCCTCATGCATCCAATGCAGAGAGGAACCTTCATACTCTGGATTGTAAAAGAGCTCTCGCTTTTTACCTTAATAGGACTCAGCCACATCGAAAGTCTTCTCAACTTTTTGTGGCCTTTGATCCTTCCCATTTGGGACTTCCAGTCTCCAAGCGTACACTTTCCAATTGGATTGCTCAGTGTATTTCTTTTGCTTACCAGAGCAAAAACATTTCTCTGGAAGGCCATGTCACTGCTCACAATGTGAGGGCCATGGCAACTTCTATGGCTCATCTGCACTCTGTTTCCATAGATCAGATCTATCGAGCCGCTACCTGGGCCTCGGTTCATACCTTCACAGCCCATTACTGTTTGGACAAGGACTCCCGCCGGGATGCCTTGTTTGGCCAGGCTGTCCTCAAGCACCTGTTCCATTCCTAAACAACTCCTGCCCACCTTCCCAGAATGGATGCCTGAGATCCATACGAAGATGGCGAACCTTTACAGGGGATCCCATGCATCTAAGCTAGGGAGTCCCCATATGTGAGGACTTATTCCTGCTTGTTCCTGGAGATAGCACAGTTACTTACCTGTAACAGGTGATCTCTGGGAACAGCAGGAATTAGTCCTCACAACCCACCCACCTCCCCTAGGAGTTGTATCTTTTATCTATCTATCTTCCTGTCCTCTCTCTGTTGACTCAGCTATAAACTCGAAACTGAGGAGAGCTGTTCAGGAAGGCGGGAAGGCAGTGCGCATGTGCAGTGGGAGGTCCCAAAAGCTTCTATTCTAAGAAGCTGGGGAGCTTTCCCGCACGGGCTCCGTCGGTACCGACGTACCCATATGTGAGGACTAATTCCTGCTGTTCCCAGAGATCACCTGTTACAGGTAAGTAACTGTGCTTTGTGGTCGTGTCATAAGAAGAACATAAGAACATAAGACATGCCATACTGGGTCAGACCGAGGTCCATCAAGCCCAGTATCCTGTTTCCAACAGTGGCCAATCTAGGTCATACGTACCTAGCAGTTTCCCCAAAAGACACAAGTTCCACAATGCTTGTACTGGGTCAAGCATTGATATCCTGGGTCCCTTTTTAATAGTGGTTTATGGACCTTTCCTCCAGGAACTTGTCCAAACCTTTTTTGTGACAGTGGGAACTAAAGGCAGATCCTCCCAGTCGTCGGCTCCTGCTCTTAGTGTCTGCCTTCCTCGACGCTTTACCGGTACTGCCGTTTTTTCTTTATTTCTGTATTTCTTTTCTTTAAAAAAAAATAAAAATCCTTAGTACTTTCCCATTTTTTCCAGGTGCACGTGCCATTTTTGGCTTTAGGCCCAAGACTTTTTCCATAATGGAAAAACCCTCCTCGGGTTTTAAAAAGTGCACCAAGTGTGGCGGTACCATCTCCGTCACCGACACCCATGAGTGGTGTCTGAAATGTTTAGGTCCTGATCATTCCATCTCGGAGTGTATGGCCTGTGCCATGATGTCCAAGAGAGGTCGACAGAACCGAACTGCCAAGCTCAGTACCCTGTTTCCCTCTGATGCAGCTTTGGTGGCATCGACGTCTTCCAGGGCTTCGTCTTCCTCCCGTGGATCTCAGGTAACTAAACATAAGTCTAGCCGGTCCTCAAAGGGTAGATCTCCTTCTAAGCATCGAGATGCCTCTGGCATTGCCCATGAGGATTCTGCACCGGCAAAATTGCCCTGGCGGGAGGCTTCGGCTTCCAGAGCATTATCGGGACTCCAGGATGTTCTCGAGGCCTCGACCTCTGCAGAACTACTGGTGCCATGCTCTGGGGTACCGGCGGTCTTCTCCTGTACCGATATCCAGGCATCGGCAGCGTTGATAGACCAGAGAGTCCTGGCTATTGAGCGCAGTCTGGCGGCTCTCCTTGCAGCGTCGACGCCCTCGGAACTGCGTCAGATTTTTCAACTGGTACCGGCACCGACTCCAGCACCGGTACCGGCACCGACTCCAGCACCGGTATCGGTATCGGTACCGGTACCGATAGCATCGACATCGGTGTCAGCATTGCCGGCACCCAGTCATCCGATGCCCTCCGGTAATGATACTCCGGTACCAATTACTCCTGGTACCGACTTCGGTCGGTACGGGTGTCGGGCTCTTCAAGAGCATCCTGACAGAAGATACTTCGAGTCCTCAGAGAAGTTTGAGGATTCTGACAGTTCTGTCGATGCGGGAATACTTCTCCCAGAGGAGCCCTCCTCCCCTAAACGTAGGATTTCTCCTCCAGAGGACATTTCCTTTCAGGATTTCATCAGGGAGGTGGCGCGAGATCTGTCCATTACTGTGGCACCTGAAACAGAGCCCAGAGCAAAGGAGTTGGAAATTTTACAATATCCTAAAACTCCTAAGGAGGCAGCTACCTTGCCCATCCATGAGATCTTGCATGATCTCATGTTAAGAATGTGGGAGACACCTCTTACCACCTCTCCTCATTCTCGTAGACTGGATACTCTATATCGAGTCCCTCGTCCTGGTTTCCAGAAAACTCAGCTTCCTCACCACTCTATTGTAGTGGAATCAGCTATGAGAAGGATCAAGAGTGCAAAGAGGCATGCCTCTAATCCTCCAGGACGTGAGTACAGAACTTTGGATGCTTTTGGACGTCGTGTCTTCCAAGCTTCCATGCTTTCTGTCAGGATCAGTTCCTATAGTCTATATATGGGAATGTTCATGAAAGAAGTCACAGGAGATTTAGAGGCTCTAGGTCCTCTTCTTCCTGAGGATAGGAGACAGGATTTTCTCACATTGGTCAAACATGCCCATGATGTTTCAAAATTTGTCAACCGTGCAGCTTTCGACTGTTTTGAGTGCATAAGCAGAACCTCTGCCATTGCCATAGGTGCATGTAGAATTGCTTGGCTCCAGGCATCTGATCTGGAGCTCTTGGTACAAAACGAACTCGGAAATATTCCTTGTAATGGTGAGAACCTGTTTGGCAAAGATTGGCAAGAAAAAGCCAATGAGATGGATGCTGAAAACTCCACCTTGGACAGACCGTCCAAGTCTACAACTCATCCTGCAAGAAAGAAATCTTTAAAGAAACCATTCTTTTCTAAAAAGAAAAAATTGTATCCTGCTTATTCTCAGCAGGCACGTTCTGCAGGTCAACCTGTCCGGAAAAGTCAGCAACCACCCAAACAAAGGGAGGCAAAGACTGCTAACCCTCAACTGTCTCAGCAGTCTCAGCCTCCACAAGGTCTTTGACTTTCATCTAGAGAACTTAGCCTTCCTGGCCCTCAATGGACCAGAGCCTTCCACCATTCCAGGAAGGTTATGCCATTTTGCCCCTAGGTGGGAGCAGATAACAGAAGAGCATTGGACACTCTCCATTATCAGAGAGGGGTACAAACTGCACTTTCTGTGCATGCCCCCTCCCACAATGGTAAGACAGTTCAATTCTCAGACTTCTCTCATCAACCTGTTAGATCAAGACGTCTCTACACTTCTTGCCCAAGGGGCAATAGAAGAAGTACCCATTCATCAGCAGGGTACAGGGTTTTACTCCCCTATTTCCTTATCCCAAATAAAACAGGGGGATACAGACCTATCTTGGACCTCAGAGAATTGAACAAATTCCTGTTCAAAGAGAAATTCAAAATGATTTCTCTAGGAACTCTGCTGCCATACCTTCAGAGTCAGGATTGGCTTTGTTCTCTAGATCTCAAGGATGCGTACACCCATGTTCTCATCCATCCAACTCACAGAAAGTTCCTTTGGTTCCTTTTCCAGGGAAAGCACTACCAATACAGGGTGCTTCCTTTTGGTCTGGCCTCAGCTTCAAGAGTGTTCACGAAATGCATGGCTGTGGTAGCAGAATTTCTTCGCACTCTAGGCATATTCATCTTCCCCTACTTAGACGACTGGCTCATTCGAGCCCCATCAGAGTCAGAGGCCAGGACTCCACTATCTTGCACAATGCATATCCTTCAGTATTTGGGTCTGATCATAAACATCCCAAAATCCAGTCTAACTCCCACTCAGTATCTAGAGTTCATAGGAGCTTTGCTGGATACCAAAAGGGTAAGGGCCTATCTCCCCCAGGCCCGTTGCCTTCGCATGGTGCAGTTGGCTTCTCAAGCAGTGCTAAATCCTTCCCTCACTGCCAGAGAGATGCTACAACTATTAGGCCACATGTCATCCACAGTGCATGTGGTTCCTTATGCTCGCCTCCACATGAGAGCAACCCAGTGGACTTTATCCACCCAAAGGACTCAGGCATCAGGATGCCTGTCAGACAAAATAGCAAACACAAATCGTCTTATTTTGTCCCTCCAATGGTGGCAGTCCTCTCAAAACCTGTTGCTGGGGTCGTCTTTTCAACAACCCTTACCCCAGGCAACTCTCACAACAGATGCTTCACCAATGGGTTGGGGAGCTCATCTACAAGACCTCTCCACCCAAGGCACCTGGACTCCACAGGAGACTCATCTACATATCAATCTCTTAGAGCTCAGAGCAATCTTCCTTGCTCTTCGAGTGTTCCACACCCTGCTCAGCTACAAGGCATTCCTCATTCATACGGACAATCAAGTAGCCATGTTCTATGTGAACAAGCAGGGAGGAACAGGCTCTCTGTCGCTTTGCAACGAAGCTATGCGACTATGGGCCGTCGCCAGAGAGCATCAGATTCATCTCCTGGCAGTGTATCTTCCAGGCATACAAAACTCTTGGGCAGACAGACTCAGTCGAGTTCTGCTTCCACACGAATGGTCTCTACATGCAGACCAGGTGGCCAAGATTTTTCAAATTTGGGGAACCCAGGACATAGACCTCTTTGCAAGTCCGTTGAATGCCAAACTTCCCCGGTTCTGTTCCAGAATTCCGGCTAAAGGCTCTCAGGCCAGGGATGCCTTCCTCCTTCACTGGGGTCAGGACTTCCTTTATGCCTTTCCGCCCATTCCCCTAATTCCCAAAACCCTATTCAAGCTTTAGAGAGACAGGGGCCATATGATTCTCATAGCACCACATTGGCCACGGCAAGTGTGGTACCCTCTGCTTCTACAACTCTCTCAAGCTCCCTCCCTGGACTTAGGGTCTGCTCCAGATCTCCTGTCTCAGGAGGACGGAATGTTATGGCATCCCAGTACCCAATCCCTGCATCTCAGGGCTTGGTTGCTGAAGGCCTAGATCTTCATGATCTTAACCTTCCTCCGCCAGTAAAGGATATCCTTTATGCTTCCAGGAAACCTTCCACAAGACGCTCTTATATTTTCAAGTGGAAAAGGTTTACCATATGGTGTTCGCAGAAAGGTCTTAACCCCCATGCGATACCTCTGGAATCATTACTGGAGTATCTCCTTCATTTATCCAATGCAGGACTTAAGACTAACTCAGTAAGAGTCCATTTGAGTGCCATTGCAGCTTCTTTCAAGCCTCTCAATGGACAACCTATTTCCTCTCTTGTAGCAAGATTTATGAGAGGCCTTCTTCTAAGTAAGCCTCCCATTAGGCCACCTCCAGTGGCATGGGACTTAAACCTGGTTCTTGGTCAGCTCATGAAGCCGCCTTTCGAACCTTTGGCTACTACATCATTGAAATTCCTTTCTTGGAAAGTTATCTTTCTTATTGCAATCACATCAGCACGCCGCATCAGTGAGTTGCAAGCACTAGTAGCTGATCCACCTTATACAAGGTTCCATCATGACAAGATAGTCCTTAGGACTCATCCACACTTCATGCCGAAGGTGGTCTCGCCTTTCCATTTAAACCAAGCGGTTTACCTGCCTGTGTTTTTTCCAAGGCCTCATGCATCTAATGCAGAAAGGAATCTTCATACTTTAGACTGTAAAAGAGCTTTAGCCTTTTACTTGCAAAGAACATAGCAACATAGAAAGTCCTCTCAACTCTTTGTTGCTTTTGATCCTTCTCATTTGGGACTTCCAGTATCCAAGAGAACACTGTCCAACTGGATTGCACAGTGTATTTCCTTTGCCTATCAGAGTAAGAACCTTCCTCTGGAGGGCCATGTCACAGCTCACAATGTGAGAGCCATGGCAGCTTCAATGGCTCATCTACACTCGGTGTCTGTCGACGACATCTGTCGAGCAGCCACTTGAGCCTCAGTTCATACCTTCACAGCCCATTACTGCTTGGACAAGGACTCCCGCCGGGATGCCTTGTTTGGTCAGGCTGTTCTTCAGCACCTGTTCCATACCTAGTCAACTCCTACCTGTCACCCCTGGTTGGATGCCAGAGATCCATGGGGAGAAGTGGAGCCCTTCACAGGGGGGCACAACTTCTGGGGTCTCTCCCTGGCATCTAAAGCTAGGGAGTCCCCATATGTGAAGACTACATTCCTGCTTGTTCCTGGAGATAGAATAGTTACTCACCTGTAACAGGTGATCTCCGGGAACAGCAGGAATTTAGTCTTCACAACCCACCCACCTCCCCTAGGAGTTGTATCTCTCTATTGATTGAGATGTTTAAATACCTCCGTGGCATAAATGTTCTGGGAGAGAGCCTCTTTCAATTGAAAGCAAGTTCTTCTACGAGGGGACATGGGATGATGGTGAGGGGAGATAGATTCAGAAGTGATATGCGGAAATATTTCTTTACGGAAAGAGTAGTGGATCCGTGGAATAGTCTCCCAGTGGAGGTGGTAGAGATGAGGACAGTAACTGAATTCAAAAAAGAATGGGACAAACACAGAGGATCTCTAAAGGTAAAAAGGGGACTGTTGTAGTTGTTATGGAAGGACAGACTAGATAGGCCATGTGGTCTTTTTCTGTCATCATATTTCTAGGTTTCTATCTATCTCTTTCTCTTTCCCTCTCTCTCTGTTTGTCTCAGCTTTAAACTCAACTGGAGAGAGGCAGTTGGGAAAGGCGGGAAGGCAGCACGCAGGCGCTGTGGGATGCTCCCAAAAGCTTTCTAATTGGATGCTGGGGAGCGTTCCCGCGCAGGCTCCGTCGGTACTTATGTACCCATATGTGAAGACTAAATTCCTGCTGTTCCCGGAGATCACCTGTTACAGGTGAGTAACTATGCTATTTTGATATAAGCTCTGCCTTGTAATCTTTTGTAAGTCAGGCTGCATTTAATCCTAGTATTATAAAAGCATGGTATTTTGTTGGATGTTAAGGTGTACTGTCTGATTTTTATCTTTCTCGCGATTGCATGCTCTTAAGGAATAGGATTATAATTGTTATTATGCCTCTGATTCATGCATGCTGTGCGTTTTATTGCAGAGATCTACAAAGTTACAAATGCACTATCACTTTTCCTTTTATCCCTGTATTGCAGGCTTTAGTATTATGACGAGAAGCACATAATTTAGTGTTTTTGATAGTCAAATTAACGTATGCTGGAGTGGAGTGGAGGAGTGGCCTAGTGGCTGGGGCAAGGTACTTCAGGCCGGAAGGTCGGGGGTTCAAATCCCACTAGAGGACAGCTACCTTGGGCCGGAAGGACTGGGGTTTCTAGTCCCACAGGTGCTCCTTGTGGTCTTGGGCAAGCCACTTAACCCTCCATAGCCCATGTTCCCTGTAAAATAGTTATCTCCAAGTTATAATGCCCTGTTCAATGTAAACCGCACTGATGCAGAATAGCGCGGTATATAAGAGAATGTAAATAAAAAAAATAAAAAATACTGTGAGTTTTTATTGCGGGTCACTACAGAAGCTTTTCAAAGTTATATATGCATGTATGTCCCCCGTCCCCCCCCCCCTTTTATCCTCTTTTCCCTTGAAATGTGGTCTTCAGCACCATCAAGAGAAACACATAATTAGGTGTTCCTGTCAGTTAAAATTTTGGGCTTGATTTATTTTGTGATTTTTTTTTTTTTTTAGCTGATTTATATACTGACACAATCGTATTTACTAGTTTGTTTTTTCACACATTTTATTTATTTATTTATTTATTTTTTATACCGCGCTCTTTAGAATCAGTGCGGTTTACATGAATACTAATGCGTTTTTTTATTCCCTTGTCCCCGAAGGGCTCACAATCTAAGTGTACCTGAGGCAATGGAGGGTTAAGTGGCTTGCCCAAGGCCACAAGGAGTGGCCATGGGACTAGAGACCCCACTCCCTCTGGCCTGAGGTTGCTTGTCCCCATGCGGGAATTGAACCCCTGGCTCTCCGGCCTGAGGTAACCTGTCCCAACCACTGAGCCACTCCCACATACTATACGGCTCTTTAATAATCTCCTGCAGTTGTCCTTAAGTTTTCGATTACAGACATGACGGCCGTTTAACCCGATTTTGGTGCGAAAAGCTTTTTAAAAGTATGTATGCTCTTCTTAGCGTCCTCTTACTTGTGCACTGTGAAGACCAATGTAATACTGAGTATTCACCAGCCAGCAATGTTCCCTCTAAGCTGTGCTAGCGTGTGCTGGCGCACAGATTTCGGGATTGTAGCACACAAACTTTTGGCTCAGCGCAGGAGGTGGCATTGACCCTTAACCCTCCCCCTTCATGGTTTTCCCTGGCTGGCACTGTCCCCAGCGTTCCTTACTCAGCAATGTCCCCGCTGTTACGTTTTACTATTTGAAGACATGCGTAAGACACCTCTTCCACTTAACACCTCTACCTCCAGTGTCTCCCAACAAGCCCAGAACGCTCCAAGCACTAAGCTCCGTGCTAACCCAGTAGCGGTAGCTGCCATTCGTACGTCAACGTGCATTCGCGAGTCGCCGCAAAGCCCTCTGGGCGGTGTAGTTTTCCTTGTGTCGCCGCACAAGCAAGATAAGTACAGGCTGGAAGTAGCACTCCAGAAGTCGGAGAGCTATTCGCTGACGCTAGTGCGCAGAGGTTCGGAGGTGTGAGTCATAGAGGCTGGAGAACAGGGTTCCGGGCAGCGGCGAGTCTAGGGATCTTTAGGGTCCCGGTATGCTGAGTTTGTGGGACCCTGAAAGGTCCCCTTTTGTGTCTCACACCAAGAAACAGCACAAAGGGGCAGCAGGCGCCTCAGGTGGATATATTTTTTTCACAGATTGTAGTAGATAATGTAAGAAAAATGGTAATAAGTATTTGAGCTCTAGTGAGGAGAAATAAAGCGATTTATGGATTTTTTTATTTTTATTTCCACAAACTTCTATATAAGCAAACTCCCTGGAACTAAACCTAGAGGATCTAAATAACGTAGTCTGCCTTAAACCCCCTCATTGTTGCTGCTCCAGGTTTCTGTCCAGTGGTGGCCGCTCTAGGGGCCCACTTGAATGCGAGTGCAATGGAGGTTATCAGTAGGATGGGTAGCAAGCAGGCCCTGCCTCGTGGGATTGCCTAGCTCCGCCCCCGAAACATAACAGCTTAAGGATTCCCTCTGGATATATCTTTATATTCCCATTAAACAACTCAGAAATAAGTTGTGCCTTTCAATTTACAATTTTAATTCATTGTAATTTTTAAAGGAACTATCACTGTGTATTGGTTTTCCCTTGTCTTCTTTATTAGCAATACATTTTTCATATTTAAACTAGGTGTTTTATGTTCTGAGACCAATGATCAATTTTTTTTTTTACTCTCCTTGTCCAATTTTTATGTAAAATCCATGATGTTTTATTTTTGTTTCCCTCTGGTTCTGGGACACAATCTGTTCAAAACAAGTTGACCTTGCACATCAACATACCTACATGAAGTCTTTTTAAAGACTAAAAACAACTACTTGGTGTCTTCCGTAAGTATTTCTTCTTCGTCTCTAACACGTATCTCGGTTTGATTATACTATTTGCAGCCTCTTTTATGTATTATTTATTATTGTTTTTCCTTATACATATTTTTATCGAGTATACAGCAAGGCAAACTGGAGGAAATTGCTAATGCAACAGACAGTGACGTTGTTTCATTTAGGCCATTGAAGGAAGTAAGATGACTCTCTCAACATTTCGCTCTAAGATCACTGGTTAAGAATTATGACGTTTTAATTGAATATTGTCAAGTACAAGTAGACGAAGATAATGATCCAGTACACAAATATTGCCTTGGGAGATTAAGAAAACCCGAATACAAAGTAGCAATATTTATTCTTTGTGATGTTCTCGGTGACTTAGCAGAACTTTGCCAAAAGTCTTCAGAAGAGCTCTTTGACCACCGTGGAAGCATATCACCAAAGCCAAAATGCAGAGAATTAGATCTCAGTATCTTGGAGAAAATGTCTACTTGAGTGAAAATGTACAAGACTTAATTTCATCTTACAGCTGTACAATAAATATCAATGCCATTCTCAAATTTATTCGACAAACTTGCGATCACATGGATAAAAGATTTACAGAGAATGAATTACAGGATTGGCGTATATTTGATATAGATTGCTTATCAAATCCTTCAAATCTTGATGAATTTTCATTTGGGAGATTAGAGCTGTCTGGATTTGCTAAGCGTTACTGCAATTTATTCAAGAAAGATGAACAGTCTTATGAAAAGGAACTTAATAAAGATATATAGACCTCAAATTTATCATTGCAGAGAAGGTAAAAGTCGGAGCCATAAAAACTTTTCAAGACATACTAACATTTACACGACAACAGGAACAATTCAATGCACTTAATCTTTTACTAGATGTATGTGGGACTTTTCAAGCCTCGAGTGCTGATTGCGAGAGAGGTTTCAGCCTAATGAACGCCATTAAAACAAAGAGTAGAAATCGTCTGGAAACAAATGAAATGGAGAATTTGATGAGAATTAAACTTTACATGTGTACTGAAAACATTAATATTAACAATGTTTATGAATTATGGAAAACAGATAAAGGAAGAAGAGAGAAAGTAAATTAGAATATTCTCTATGTCTAAATGTAACTTGAATTTGTTTTGGTTATATAGCTTTAATTGAACTATTATGTCATTTCTGATTACAATTATTTAATTATAGTTTATTTAATTTCATTAAAAGTTTTGCATTTAAATACTGTAATAACAACACGCGCGTGTGTAGGTTGTAAAATTTTGCACACAAAAAAATTGATATCTGTAAAACTCTGCTCACGAGTTTTTGATTTTGCACACGAACCAGCAATCCTTACAGGGAACATTGCCAGCCAGGTGGGTAATTTGCCTTATGGATATGACTCTCTGCGGTTTTTATACAATACAGGATAAATATGGTTAGCTAGCACCTAATATGTTCCCAGATAATGATGGATAGTCTTTCTTTTACTCGAGCATATTAATGTAACATACATAGTAAGAAAGGAGTGTATGGGTTTGTATCACAGTGCGCAAGTTTGAAACAGCCCGATGGTGATGCTCACACTATTATATACCTCATTCGATGGATTCTACTATGTCTCTACTACTACTTTGTTTTCTTTGTTTATTTCATAATAATGCATACATTACCACATGGAATGTTGTTAGGTACACACATTGATATTAACTTGCCATAATATGTTGACACGCCACATGCTGTTCTCTTTGTAGACTTTCATTACACATGGTAATTCATGGAGACTTTTATAATTTTTAGGTTGTGATTTGAGAATACACGAGTTATAGCCAAGGTGTTTATTACAAAGTGAGTTCATATGTACGTTAGAGTACTCTGTCTTGCTCCCCGTTCTATAGTGCCTCCTCATCTGTTAATTTGAGTACACGATTCATTTTAATTCCTTCTCCTTTTATATTAAGTTTTTGTTTTTATTGTCCACATCTGTTTTATTTACTTTTGGTTATATCAGTTACTATGTTTTTATGGACACAATATGTTCTTAACTTGCAGCTCCCTTCTGATGATTTTTATGCCCACATTTGCTATTTATTATTTATCATTATCAATCAGGATTATTTGTTTACATGTCATTTTACTATTTATTATTGAACAGCATTACGTCGTCATCTTTTCATTTATAATTTTATTTCACATGGGCATTATGTGTTTTTAAATGGCAATATTATTGGTTTTAACTGCATTTATTATTTATGTATATTATGTCTTTTCGAGGCTTTTGACCCCCTGATGAAGGCATAGCCGAAACGCGTAGGGGTTCCTCACCAATAAAAGCTTTTAGACCCTAGCTGCTGTTATACCTCGCTCCTTTGTTTTGCTCTCTTGGTGCTTGGAGGCCAGTAGGTAATGAGCATGGTGGTCTATCCATGGAATGTGACCTAGGCCTCATTGTTGACTGCTGTTTGGATTCAGAGTTCAGTATAGATGGTTTGGTCGCCTGGCGGCATCCCAGGCCCCTTTCAGTTGTGATCCTTTTCTTTGCCTGCCTGGGGGGGGGGGGGGGGTAGTTACTCTTCTGGAATTAGCACCCCGTCTCTCATGAGATTCGTGATTTATTTTGGGGTGTCTCGGGCATCGCTTTGGTTGATTGGCTGCACTTCCAGGTTAAGTCTCAAATTCCCAGGTGATGTCAAGAGGTCTGTTCCTCTGTTCTGCAGGTCAGGGATAGATCCTGACTAGACTTGTTAGAAAAAAAAGAAAAGAAAACAAATACATTGCAGTAAAACTCTTCGGTCCTTACCGTTTTTATGGGTCTTTCACCCCTTCTAATGTATGTTTGGTGTTAGTCATTGGGTGATTAACTGGTAGCTGCTTGTGCTCCCCTGAGGTCCATCTGTGTTATACCAAGAGCCGTCCTGGTTCCAGGATGGATGTGGAGTGGACTTGTGTGGTGAAGTTGTTGGAGATAGTCAAACGCTTTCGCACTCTCTTTTTTTGGCTGCTTGGATAGTTGGACACTTACTGGTGCGCCATCTCTGTCACTATCATAGATAGATGGGGCCTATAGCTCCTATTTAGTTGTATTACACACACGCTTAATTTTGGTTCATAACTGGACACAGGTGTGGTCTTTTTCTTAGTCTGGTCTGTAGCTGTGTCCAAGGTGAGCTCCGTCGCAACTTTAGCGGACTAGATCTCTCACGTGTTTGGGCTGGCAACAGCCAGGACGGAATCAGTGGTGCTCGGAGTAGTGGTATATCCTTGTGGTTTTCTGATGTCTCGCGATTGGTGGCGGTTAGGCTCAGGCCGTCGTGGAGCCAGTCGTGAGTGGTGCGGCTGCAGAGGTATTCTCCTCATCAGTGGTGTCCCATAGTTTCCAGCTTGGTGTAATCGCATTTTAAGTTTTTCTAGCTGGTGGGCCTCTGGCTTAGCGAGCTAGCTGTTTTGCTCTCAGCCGGGATTTTTGTTTTCCTTCCCCAGTGCGGGGTACTGCTTTGTTACATCCCACGCGTCTGGACTGGACTGGAGGGACGATGAGGAAGGTGAAATTAGGCCTTACCTGCTAACTTTCTTTCATTGAGTCCCTCCAGTCTAGTCCAGGACCCGCTTGGTATTCTTGGTGGTGTTCCTGGCCTTTCTCGTTGTCAGTGGTGTAGTGACTGTAGCAGTCGAGGTACCCATAGGGGCCTTTTCTACTGTAACCATCTCCATTTCTTTTGGCTGCTACGTGTTTTTCATGTTTGTGCTAGTGTATGCGTGGTGAAGCTGCGGTCGTGAGAACCTGTGTTTCTTTTTGGGAATGTGCTAGATACTTGTGACCTGGATCATCCACTTTTGGAAACAGGATACTGAGTGTGATGGACCTTGGTCTGGCCCAGTATGGCATTTCTTATGTTATGTTCTTATCCCCGGATCCTGGTCTTCCTTGGGGGGCTGAGGAGGTGTTAAGGTGTGTATACAATGGGGACCTTTTATAGAGGGTATACGTGTTTATATTCATGACTTTTAATATTCACTGGTGGCGGAGTCTGCTTTGTTACAGACATACTGGTGAGATCGAGGCAGCACAGGACCCTTTGTACCATGATGTCAAAATCAAGACAGTGGTTCTCAGTCTCCATCTCCTGGTAGGTATGCATAACCCATGTGTCTGGACAGAACTGGAGGGACTCAAGGAAAGAAAATTAGCAGGCAAGGCCTAATTTCACCATACATATGATACAGATTTCTCATAGAAAGTTCTGACATACACAACTCTTCATGAACTGAGTCAACATAAATATCTTAAACTGAAGTACATGAGTAATTTAGTAGACTATGGCAGTTATTTTAGGAGCCCTGTTTGTGCTTTGGATGTCCAAAAACGGGCATAGAGAATCCAAAGCACAGAGACTTCTTTCTCCAGAGTCATTTTAGAAGCTGGTTGTTGGGACTTCCCCAGCATGAGAATGTCTAAATCTGAACTGGGATACTCTCAGGACCTTGGAGGCATGGATAGGATGTTCCCAGGGACCAGAACATCCCCACCTGAGTACAGATATGTCATGGATGTACGGTGTCGCTTCTAAATTTATACCAGCTCCGAGGCACACATAGCGATGAATAAGCATCTGAAAGGTTCTTGTTTTAATTGAAAACATCCAGAGTGTGTAGAGAGGAAAGCACTCTATCAGCACAATTTAAACTATAGCAGCAGCAGAATTTGAACCCTAGCTGTCCTGTTTCTAACACACTACTCTAACCATTATGCTATCCTAGATATCTGGATTCTGAAATATGTTCCAAGGATGTTTAAGTAGACACCTCTGCAGACATCCCTATTAGCCACATCCAGGTTTTTGAAATCATGTCGGCACCTGGACGTGCCTGCATTTATTTTTCAGACATTTTGGCTTAGATGTCCCAGATCGCACTTGGACGGATCTTCTCAAATTCTTCTTCATATAAGTAAATCTAATGCAAAAAAACTTCTGCAGTAGGATACCTCTTGTTGTTTGGGGCCCATTCACGTAAGGGGTGATTTTCAAACTGGATTGGAACTAATTTATTTAAAATATTTTTTATCACCTTCCTGAGCTAAGACGACATCCAAAGTAGGTTTACAGCAGTAACATATACAATTCATATAATAAGACAACACAGAATTCCGTAAACTAAAACTACAATAAAACAAAACAGAATAGAGGGTTGGCCTAAAGCAACGAGATTAATGCAAGATGTTGTTGTTAAGTGCCGTCGACTCATGGCGACCCTCTGGATAGCTATCCTAAATTGTGTTTGGTCTTCAGTCAGACGGCTCATTGTTGATAGACTGGTACTCGTAGCTGCTGTTATTGTATCGATCCATCTCATTGCTGGCCTTCCTCTTTTGCGTTGACCTTCTATCTTGCCAAGCATGATGTCTTTCTCTAATGGTCTCTCTCTTTGCATGATGTGTCCAAAGTATGAAAGTCGAAGTCTTGTCATCTGAGCTTCTAAAGAAAGCTTAGCTTTGATCTCCTCTAGTACCGACTGGTTTGTTCTTCGGGCAGTCCGTGGTATACACAGTATTCGCAGCCAGCACCATAATTCAAAGGCATCAATTTTCTTCCTGTCTGTCTTTTTCACTGTCCAGCTTTCACATCCATATGATGTTATTGAAAATACCATGGCTTGAACAAGTCGAATCTTTGTATGGAGAGAGGCATCTCTGCTCTTGAGAATCTTATCTAGGTCTTTCATAGCCATTCTGCCAAGAGCAATGCGTCCTTTGATTTCTTGACTGCTTGTTGCTTCTTTATTGATAGTTGATCCAAGTAGGTTAAAGTTGTTCACAATTTCAATTTCTTCTTCAACGATGAACCTGTTAATTATGCCAGTTGTCATGATCTTTGTCTTCTTTACATTAAGTTGCAGGCCCATTTTGAGACTATGTTCTTTGATTGTGAGAAGCAAATGTTTCAGATCATCTTCACTTTCAGCCAGTAATGTGGTATCATCAGCACAGCGAAGGTTGTTGAGTCTTCCACCAATCTTCACACCTCTGTTGTCTTCATACAATCCTGCTTCTCTGATGATTTGTTCTGCATATAAATTAAACAGTTAGGGGGAAAGTATGCAGCCTTGTCTTACACCTTTGCTTATTTTAAACCATTCTGTTTCTCCTTGTTCCGTTCGAACTGTTGCTTCTTGATCTATGTACAGATTGCACAAGAGGACGATCAGGTGTTCTAGTATACCCATGCTTCTTAATGTGGCCCAGAGTTTCTCATGGTTTACACAGTCAAAAGCCTTGCTATGGTCGATAAAGCACAAATAGATATCCTTTTGGTATTTTTTAGTCTTTTCAAGGGTCCATCTCACTTCCACAATGATGTCTCTCGTTCCTCGCCCTTTCCTGAACCCTGCTTGCACTTCAGGTAGTTCTTGTTCCAGGTATGGTTGTAGTCTCTTTTGAATAATCTTCAGTAGAATCTTGCTGGCATGTGGGATCAGAGCGATTGTTCGATAATTTCCACAGTCAGTTGGATCACCTTTCTTTAGTATTTGTATAAACACAGACCTTTTCCAGTCAGTAGGCCATGATGTTGTCTTCCATATTTCTTGGCAGAGCCTTGTAAGTATGGTAACAGCTGCATCAGATTGCTGCAATACTTATATAGGAATGCCATCAATGCCCGGTGCTTTGTTCTTTGATAAGGCTTTCAATGCTGCTTCAACTTCTTCTTTCATCACCAATGGTTCCCGATCATAAGGTACAGGTTGAAACGGTTGTTGGTCCACTTGATCTTTATCATATAAAAACTCTGTATATTCCTTCCACCTTTTCTTGATCTTCTCAGCATCATTCAACATAGAACCTTGAGCATCTTGTAACATTCCAATTCGAGGCTGGAACTTTTTCTTTAACTCTCGTAGCTTTAGGAAAGCCGATCTTGTTCTTCCTCTAATAGTTTCTGCTTCTATTTCCTTGCATGCGTCGTTGTAGTACTTTTCCTTGTCCTGTCTTGCTGCACGTTGGAAATCTCTGTTGAGTTCTGCGATTGTCTTTCTTTCTCCTCTGGCTTTAGCTTCTCTGCATTTCTGGGCAATTTTCAGAGTTTCTTCAGTCATCCATTTTGGCCGCTTTTGCTTTTTTACCTTTTGTAGAGACTTCTCGCTTTCTTCCAACACAACCTTCTTGATGTCATTCCATAACTCTTCTGGAGCTCTGTCATTTGTATCTAAAGCAGCAAATTGATTTTGCAGGCAGTCTTTAAATTCCAGTGGTATATTCTCAAGATCATATTTTGCTGCATTCATGAGTGGTTTGCTCGAGCCAAACGACGAAACCTGGAAACAGCACAAGCACTGGCAAGTCAAATGCAAGGCATTGATAAGGCAGGCAAAGGGAGAATTTGAGAAGAAGCTTGCTGCAGAAGCAAAAACGCGAAGTAAAGACCTTTTCAAGTACATTCGTAGCAAAAAACCTGTAAGAGAGTCAGTTGGTCCATTAGATGATAAAGGGGTTAAAGGAGCACTAAGAGGCGACAAGGCGATAGCGGAGAGACTGAACGAATTCTTTGCTTCAGTCTTTACTGAGGAAGATGTAGGGATGTTACCCATGACTGAAGTGGTATTTAAAGGTGCAGAAGAATTGAAGGAAATATCGATACATCGAGAAGATGTATTACAACTATTAGATAAGCTGAAGAGTAGCAAATCACCTGGGCCGGATGGTATACATCCAAGGGTATTGAAAGAACTGAAATATGAGATTGCAGACCTGCTATTAGTAATCTGTGAACTATTATTAAAATCATCTCTAATACCTGAAGATTGGAGGATCGCCAATGTAACACCAATTTTCAAAAAGGGTTCCAGGGGTGATCCGGGAAACTACAGACCGGTGAGCCTGACGTCAATACCGGGAAAAATGATAGAAATCATCATAAAGAATAAAATTACTCAGCATGTAGATAGTCATGAACTAATGAGAGACAGCCAACATGGCTTTAGACAAGGAAGATCTTGTCTTACTAATCTGTAATGTTTTTTTGAAGGCGTGAATAATCAGGTGGACAAAGGTGAGTCGGTTGATATTGTGTATCTGGACTTTCAGAAAGCCTTTGACAAGGTCCCTCATGAGAGACTTTTGGCAAAACTAAAGAGTCATGGGATAGGAGGCAGTGGACTATTGTGGATCAGGAACTGGTTAAAAGATAGAAAGCAGAGGGTAGGGCTAAATGGCCAATTTTCCCAATGGAGAAAGGTGAATAGTGGTGTACCCCAGGGATCTGTGCTGGGTCCGCTGCTTTTTGACATATTCATAAATGACCTGGAAAGTGGAATAACGAGTGAGGTTATCAAATTTGCAGATGACACAAAACTATTTAAAGTTGTTAAAACCCAAGAGGATTGTGGAAAATTGCAAGAGGATCTTGATAAATTGGAAGACTGGGCATCAAAATGGCAGATGAAATTTAATGTGGACAAGTGCAAGGTTATGCACCTAGGGAAGAACAACCCAAACTATGGTTACACGATGCAAGGTTCCACATTAGGAACCACCACCCAGGAAATAGATTTAGGCGTCATTGTGGATACCATGTTAAAACCCTCGGCCCAGTGTGCAGCGGCGGCCAAGAGAGAAAATAGAATGCTAGGTATGATAATGAAATGAATGGAAAATAAAACAAAGGATATTATAATGCCTCTATATCGTTCCATGGTGAGACCGCACCTTGAATATTGTGTGCAATTCTGGTCGCCGTATCTTAAAAAGGATATAGAGTTATTAGAAAAGGTTCAGAGAAGAGCCACCAAAATGGTAAAGGGGATGGAAGGATACTCCTATGAAGAAAGGCTAAAAAGGTTAGGGCTCTTTAACCTGGAAAAGAGACGGCTGAGGGGAGATATGATAGAAGTCTATAAATTAATGAGCGGAGTGGAACGGGTAAACGTAGATCGATTGTTTACCTTATCAGAATATAGAAAGACTAGGGGACATGCAATGAAGCTACAGGGTAAACTATTTAAGACTAATAAAAGAAAATATTTTTTCACTCAACGTGTAATCAAACTCTGGAATTTGTTTCCGGAGGATGTAGTAAAGGCTGTTAGTGTAGCTGGGTTTAAAAAAGGTTTGGACAAGTTCCTGGAGGAAAGGTCCATAAGCCATTATTAAGAAGGGACCCAGGATATCAATGCTTGAACCAATACAAGCATTGTGGAACCTGTGTCCCTTGGGGAAACTGCTAGGTACTTTTGACCTAGATTGGCCACTGTTGGAAACAGAATACTGGGCTTGATGGACCTTGGTCTGACCCAGTATGGCATATCTTATGTTCTTATGTTCTTTTTCAACTTTAGCTTGTGATGATCTGTACCACAGTCCGCTCCCGGTTTTGTTTTTGTTGATGTTATAGAGCTTTTCCATTGTTGACTTCCACAGATGTAGTCAATTTGATTTTTATACAATCCATTGGGTGAAGTCCATGTGTACAGTCGCCGCTTGTGTTGCTGAAGAAGGTGTTTGAGATGAATAGATCATTGGTCTTGCAGAATTCTATCAGTCTTTCTCCAGCTTCATTTCTGTTGCCAAGTCCATATTTTCCAAATACTTTGCCTTCTTCTTTGTTGCCAACGTTTGCATTCCAGTCACCCATGACTATCAGGATATCCTGTTTGCATGTTCTGTCAATTTCAGCTTGTACATAGAACTCTTCAATTTCATTCTCTTCTGCAGCTGTTGTTGGGGCATATACTTGAATTATAGTTGTGTTGATAGGCAATCCTCGTAGACGAATAGAGATTAAGCGTTCGCTGACTGCATTGTATTTCATTACAGTTCTTGCAAGTTTCTTCTTTATTATAAATGCAACACCATTTCTTCTTTGTCTTTCATTTCCAGCATAGTAGACCATGTGATCATCTGATGCAAAGTGCCCGATGCCAGTCCATTTCAGTTCACTGACACCCAACAGATGAAGTTGTACATGTTCCATTTCCCTCTTGACCACCTCCAACTTCCCTTGGTTCATGCTTCGTACGTTCCATGTTCCAATGTGTAAGACATCTTTACAGCTTCTGACTCTCATTTCATGCGCAGCTACATCAGCAGTCAGACTTCCTGAGGGATTTGATCCAACCACATCATAAATGCTGGCTTTACTCTGAAAAGTCTTCAGCTCTTCCCCAGTAGCTAGTTGAGTACCTTCTGACCTGGGGGTCTCATCTTCCAGCACCATAGCACAATTTGTTTTGTTGTAACTATCCATTGGGTTTTTATGGCAAGATACAGAAGTAGATTGCCGGGCCTTTCTTCCGCGCAGTTTAAGTTTGGTGTTGTTGCCGTTGTCACAAAAATGTGATCCTCCGCCGTCAACACTATCCCATTCTGCTGCTGCCCAGATGGGTGGTTTGTCTTGGTCTGGCACCTCAGCTGAGACCTGTCCATCTTGGGAAACCCTGCCAGTAGTTAAACTACCGATAGTTTAGCTCTTAGCATCACTGATGCACACAAGCCCTCACAGCACGACAAGCTGCAAACCAAGTGAGAGAATGCAAGATAAGTCAGGTGTTATGTCCTACCTGATATGTGTTGGAAGCTTATTCCAAACTCTAGGGGGTATGTTTATATGTTATTCAGTGGAACCTTGTTACAGATAGCACAGGTTAACTATTAGTCTGGCTTAGTAAACATACCTCTAGGAGTCATTACTGAAGAGACTGAGGATCTAAATGGCTTTTTTTTTATATAACTTTAACCTTGAAGAATACAAGAGTACCCCCCCTGTCCAGAATGCAAATACCTATTAGAAATATACCAGTGCAACGTGTTCTTTAAATAAAAGGGACCTCTCTCCCACAAAGCCCGGAAAGCTAAAACCATTAAGTTATCCTAGGCATGTATTGGTAGGCAGGGTAACTGACAAAGCTAAGGAGTGGGTTCCATTTTGGGTACCCCAGAACCGGCCTAACTGCTGCTTTCTGGATTGCATAGAGTCTGCAAACAAGTCTCTTTGTCAGTCCAGCATACCAACAATTGAAATAAATGTTTGCATTACAGTCTGAAATAAATGCTTGCATTACAGTCTGAAAAGTTTTTTTCTCTAACAAGTATAGTTTCTCCGGGAACAATCAGGAAGTCAGTCCTCACATATGGGTGACGTCGGCACTGACAGAACCCTCGTGGAAGCACCCCCCCAGCTTCCAAAGAAAGCCTTTGGGAGATGCCACCACGCATGCATGGTCCCCTTCCTGCCCAAGGGTGCTATCTTGCTCAGTCTCCTTTTTTCCGCGGAGCCCTTCAGATGTCGTCTAGCTTGTCTCTCGAAAAAGTTGATTATTCTGTTCCTCGAGTTTTCAACTCGCCTCCGGCATTGCACCGGTACTCTTCCTGCCTACTCACCTCAATACCTCGACGTCTGGTTCAGTTCAATTTTTTGTAGTTTTCGTTCTTTTTTTTTCTGATGCCTTGGCGCCTTTTTTCTCCCGCTGGCAGCCTGGAGGGTTTTTGACCTTGCAGGGTTACTTTTTTTTTCCTCATGGCTACCAGTGGTTTTAAGAAGTGTGATCGGTTGCCTCGAGCCAGACCATGACCTGGCGGCCTGCGGTCTCTGCAAGAGGATGTCCAGCAAGGCCCTCAAGAGCCGACAGCAGCAGCATGACAAGTTTTTCCCCGAGTCCCCAGTACCTCCCAAAGCCAGGGCCTCGTCTGAGGCCCCGACACCTCAAGCAGAGCTTTTCGAGCCTGAGCCTTGTCGTGGGTCCTCAGAAACGGGTCTCCCTCGAGGCAACCCAGAAAGAAGAAGAATCCTCAAAGGGCCCGGTACCGTAGTCTGAGGTGCTCGTCTGAGGTGTCAGAGAGGGAGCGCCCTGCAAAGGTCCTGCAAAGGTCCCCTGGAAGGATCTGGCTACGGATCAGCCTGGGTCACCAGACACCATCCTCATTGAAGATTCCCCTTCGGGTGAGCTGGCATCGGGCCCGAGTCCCTCGGTGCCTGCGCCAAAGGCTGCAGAGCCTTCTGGGCTGGAATCCAGAATGGCGGTTCTGGAGCGCAGTTTGCCTTCATGGACCAGCAGTGGGTGCTGTTTTCCGGTTCGACCGGTTCATCCACCCCAACCACTGGGCCTTCAACTTCCAAGACTCCCCGGAGGCCGAGCCGATCCTCGGCCGAGGTCACGCTCAGAGTCCTGCTTGTCGGGACCGCTGTCATCCTCGGCAAGTCTACTAGGTGCCGGCCGTTGAGCATTGGGGCCCTCGAGGCCCGCGGAGCAGCCCTCAGTCGAGTCTTCCACAGACTGCTCCGAGTGAGAGACGGAGGACAAGGAGTCCCTCGATACCAGTCGCCACCGCAATGTCCCTTCCAATTCCCCCATGTCAGAACCTCGGTGGCAATCCCTGCCCGAGGACATGGGTTTCTTGGACTTTGTCAAGGACATGTCCAAAGCCCTGGCATTCCCAACCAAGACAGAGGAGGACTCTCGGGCGGATGAGTTAGAGATCCTCCAGTACGAGGCCCCTCCATCGGAATTGCTAGCGGTACCCATCCCTCCCATCTTGGAACGGTTCATGCTCCGCGTGTGGAGACGCTGGCCTCTGTACCTGTGGTGAGCAGATGACTCGACTCCCGATGTATCGGGTCCGCCGGAGGCCAGGCTTCCAGAAGTCACAACTGTTGCATAACTCCATGGTGGTGGAGTCAGCCATGTATCGGCTGAAAAGCCAGAAGATGCACTCCTTGGTGCCCCCCTGCAGGGAGGCTTGCACCTTGGATGCCCTTGGCAGAAAGTGCCACCAGGGCTCGATGCTCTCCTGCCGCATCCAGGCCTACCAGCTGTACATGGGCATGTACCTGAGAGACATGGCGATGTCACCCATATGTGAGGACTGATTCTTGCTGTCCCCGGAGAACACCTGTTACAGGTGAGCAGCTACGCTTTCTGCACTACCTGCAATGTGAACAAAACCTGTCTGAATCACTTTAGATGCTTGATAGTCAAAAGTAAATTGTAAATTTATCAACCCTCTCAAAATGCACACTGCCTCCACTGGGTTTATGCCCATGGACCCTATTTTAATCATATAGGTGGACAGAGAGAAGCTGCTCTATTTTTTTTTTTGGCTATTCAGTAGCAAGTCATTTGCACTGAATCAGTTCATAATTGAGCCCAAGGCAAAGTTCAGTTTAACAGGAATCTTGAAGCTTAATTGGAATTATCAACTGGAGATCATCTGCATAAATACAATCCTGTACTTCCAGGGCACATAATATGCCACCCAGTGGTTGCAGGAATATATTAAACAATAGAGGCGACAATGCAGATCCCTGTAGGGCACTACGTCACATACAGTATTTGCTGAATTGGACAAACCCCCATTACCTTAGACTCATATTAATCTTTCCCTCAAAAAAGAGGAGAGTCAACCAAGGGGCAAACCCTAATTTTCAAATGGGATTTAGGGAGCAAGGAGCAATGCTGCTGCTAGAACTATAATGAAGGTTCACCCTTTCGAGCACATATCACCCTATCTAGCCAAACTACACTGGCTCCCCATTCAATGTAGAATAAACTATAAATTAATAATAACCACTTATAAAGCAATAAATAACACTGCCCCAGAAACCCTAAATAAACTAATCATTAAAGACACACCCCATAGTGCACAAAGAAGAGGCAACGCCAATAAATTAAGAATTCCAAAAGAATTCACAAAGTCCAAAAAAACAACAAATAAAAAGGCATTCTCACATGCAGCCCCCACGCTCTGGAACTCGCTACCTGATGAACTCAGAGCCTTAACCGACTTTAAAGATCTACACAAAAACTTAAAAACTCACCTTTTTACCTCCTACTACGGCACATTAGCTAACTCTCGACTTCAATATGAAAAGGGATAAACTATACAACACAAGTAGATCAACACCGCTGAGCCTAAAGACGATTTGACCTTAATACTGCCTATAATTCTTACACTGTTGAACTTCTCCTACAATATCTATACATAGTTAATTGTACATAGTCCCAAAAAGTTTAAAAGTTAAAGGTTCAAATGTTAATTGCACATAGTTCATGTTATCGTTCAATGTAAAAACAGTAATGCCTACCTGTTTACTCAATTGTTATATGTAAACCGCACCTGATCCTCGGAAGGTTGCGATATATAAAAAATTTGTTAAATAAAATAATAATAATCGGCAGCCCTTGAACATTAATACACCCATATTTTGATGTAGCAATGTTATTCTTTTAGCATTCTGGCACTACTTTATGCTCCCCACAAGTCATTCATTGTCATTTGACATGTTGCGAATAAGATGGTGTTGTCCACTAAGTCAAATGCTGAAGAAAGATACAAAAAAAAATTAAGACTTGTTAGCATTATCAAACTAAAGGCCAGTGTTATCTTGCATGGAGAATAGAATGTTCTGCATACTATGGCTAGTATGGAAACCCACTTAAAAAATAACTAAGCCATTGATATCCTCCAGAAACCACAGGGAGTTGGAGCAACATTGTGTGCTCCACCAGGCTTGCCAAAAAGGAAGATTTGATTCTGAAAGTCAAAGAATGCTAGTATTGTTCCTTTCTCCGGGAACAAGCAGGAAGTCAGTCCGCACATATGAGTGACGTTGGCACTGATGGAGCCCATGCATAAGCATCTCCCCAACTTTCAAAGAAAGCCTTTGGGAGATGAACTACACATACATGGTCCTCTTTTCACTCAAGAGTGCCATCTTGCCTCAGTCTCCTTTTTTCCGCGGAGCCCTCCAGATGTCTGTCCAGTTTCCCCAGAAAAAGTGTATGTTTTTTTTTTTAAATCCTGTTTTTGTCCTGTTCCTTTCCCGTCCCCGAGCCAGCTTGCCTTGGTGTTGCCCCTTCGGCTTGTTCCTTTGTTTTGTTTGATTTTTTATCAAGATATCTTTTGGCCGGCACTTCGCACCCTTTTTTTCTGCAGGCCTCGGACTCTTGCCGGGTGGCAGGGCCCCCTTTTCCCGATGGCCTCCAGTGACTTCAAGAAATGTGAATGGTGTGGTAAAAAGATATTCTGCACCGACCCACACGACTACTGCCTCCGCTGCCTTGGGCCGGAGCACGATGACTTGGACTGTGAAATCTGCAGGACCATGACCACAAAAGCCATGAAAAACTGTCAGCTGCAGCAAGAATAGTTCTTTCAGAAGTCCAACTCTGCACTGGAGTCTCTGGCGACATCGCGCTCTGGGGCCCCCTCTGGTACCTCTGTGTCCCGCGATGCCCGGGCTGCCTCGGAGTCATGCGGCTGTGGGTCTTCCAAGAAGAAATCCCTGTAGGTGGAACGCAAGAAGTCGAAACCCTTGAAAACTACCTCAGAGAGTGGATCCCAGAAGGGAAATCCCATTCCAGGCCCCATAGTCTCTAGCATGAGTCAGAGGGGTTGGGGTGGGGGCAGCCTCAAAAGCTGCCCCGGAAGGAGTTGTCAGTACCTGGAAATTGACCTCGGACACCTGAGGCCATCCTCGTCGAGGATTTCCCCTCAACAGAACCAACGCTGGGGCCGAAGTCTTTGGTGCCCACATCGAAGGCTGCAGAGACAACTGGCATGGAGACCAGGATGGCAGCCTTATAGAGCAGTACATCTGCCCTCATGACCATGTGGGCGTTTATGTCCAGTTCCTCCATTTCGTCCACCCTGACGATGGAACCCTCGACATCGAGGGCTTCCCCAGACATTGAGCCGATCCTCAAATGCTACCAGCCTCGAGATACCTATCAGCATCAGATGAGATCCTGATCCTGTTCCTTGTGGCACCAGTCCTCTCCGACGAGTGCACCAGTTATGATCCCAGGTCCCCCAGAGGTCACGGGCCTTGATCGCAGGGCCTTGGACTCGTGTTCAAACTTTGAGTTTGAGTGGGAGACAGAAGAGCTGTCCCCCAGTGTCCCAACGCTGTTCCCCACCTGAGGACATTGCCTTCCTCAACTTAGTATGGGACATGGGTAAGGCACTTGTCACCAAGGCCGAGGAGGGATCCCCACATGGAGGAGCTGGCGATTCTCTAGTACGAGGCTCCCCCTAAGGAAGACCTTATGGTGCCTGTCCCTGCAATCCTCTAGCGCTGCCTTCTCCGTATGTGCGCGACACCGGCGTCGATGCAAGTTGTCAGCAGGTGACTGTATGTGCCAAGTCGGCCAAAGCCTGGGCTTCCAGAAGACTCAACTGGCCCACAACTCGATGGTCATTGAGTCAGCCATGCGCAGACTCAAGAGTCCAAAGACCCATTCCTCGGTGCCCCCTGGCAGGGAGACCAGGACCCTCAATGCCCTCAGCTGAAAGGCCTTCCAGGGCTTGATGCTTGCATGCCGAGTCCAATCCTACCAACTATACATCGGCATGTACCTCAGAGAGCTTGCAAAGGAGCTCACTGGTTTCTTGGCAGGCCTTGACGGGGAACCCCTTTAGTGGTTCAAGTCTCTGGCCTCAGCAAGTTTTTATCCCAAGCAGCCTACAATGACTTCGAGTTCACAGACAGAGTAGCCACCACGGACATCGGGGCCCAACGCCAGGCATTGCTACAGTCATCTGACTTCGAACAATGGGTTCAGGACAAACTTATTGATGTCCCCTGTATCGGAGAGAATCTCTTCGGGAAACCCATGGCAGACAAGGCGGCTGAAATAGAGACTGAGTTCCTGACAAGGACCAGACTCAAAAAAGAACTCTGTATAGCCCTGCAAGAAGGTTCTGTGGAAGAAGCCTTTCTTCCCGAGGAAAAAGGGAGGTTTGGAAAATGCCTCACAGTTCCAAACCTTCTCAGCCCTGCAGCAAGGCCAACACCACGAGGGCAAGGGCTTGGCCCCTGCAAGCAAAAGACCCCCAAGTCCCAGGCTCTGGCTCCAGCCCAACCTGGGGGGAGGTTCTGACTCCTTGGGAATGACCTCCTCTCTCCTTGGAGGTCCCCAACAGCCTACAGGGGGGTGTCTGGCTCTGTTTGCCCACAGGTGGTCACCACCGATTTCTGGGTACTGCATGTGGTCAAGGAGGTCTATCTCCTCCACCTGCAGTGGGCGCCATCCTCATACTTTCCAGGAGAGCCCGTAAGACCTCTCCTCCACCAGACTTTGTTCCTCACCGAACTTGCAGGTTTCCTCGAGGACAAGGCGGTGGAACCAGTGCCCAAACATCTCTGGGGTACCAGCTTGTACTCCAGGTATTTCTTCGTTCCCAAACAAATAGGGGGCCTCAGGCCCATCTTGGACCTGTGGAACCTGAACAAATTTCTGGTAAGGGAGAAGTTCAAGATACTCTCCCTTGGAACACTGCTGCCATACCTCCATCAGGGAGACTGGCTATGCTCCTTAGACATGAAGGATGCCTATTCACACATCCTGCTTCATCCCAACCGCCGCAACTACCTCCACTTCATGGTGGGAGGCGGTCACTACCAATACAGGGTGCTGCCCTTAGGGCTGGCCTCCTCGCTAAGGGTTTTCACCAAGTGCCTTCACCAAGTGCCTGGTGGTGGTCGCAGCCCACCTTGATCTCCAAGGGACCTTCGTCTTTCCCTACCTGGACGTCTGGCTCATAAGGGGAGGCACAGCTGCAGAGGTGCACCATACCACCGAGTGTACCATACACCCCCTGCAGCACCTGGGGTTGGTCATCAACTACCACGTCCCACCTCTCTCCAACTCAGTTCCTGGCGTTCATGGGGCTCAGCTAGACACCCTCCAGGCAAAGTCCTTCCTCCCTCAGGAGAGGTCAGAATGCCTCAGAGGGCTAGCCGCAGAGGTACAGCACCGCCGGTCGCTACCTGCCCATCTTCTCGTCCTCCTGCTGGGCCACATGGCCTCTACGGTCCACATGAGGACGGCCCATGGTACCAGTGGACACAAGCTTCGTTCTCAGTGGATACAAGCCCCGGGCAGGCTCCAGGGCAGGGTGAGAGTGACCCACCAGCTGGCAGACTCCCTCAACTAATAGCAGATCCCCCTCCTCTTGCAGGCCAGGATGCCCTTCCAGGCACCGATCTCCCAGAGGGTCCTTACCACAGACGCCGCCCTCCTGGGCTGGGGAGCTCATTGAGAGGACCTCCGCACACAAGGCAGCTGCTGTGAGACTGAATGCCAGCTGCATATCAACCTTCTGGAGTTCTGGGTGATTTTCCTGGCTCTCTGAGTCTTTGGGGGGGGGGGGGGAACACAGGAGCAAGAGCCGTAGGTTGGTAACAAACTGCTTTATTGACGAGGACCCCTACGCGTTTCGGTAAACACCTTCCTCAGGGGGCATACAGCTACCAAGGGATACATAAAACATAATAAAACAAAAACCAAACATAAACATATTAAAAACAGAAAGCAAAGCAATGATAATAAAATATGAAAATAATAATGTATAAAAAATATCATAATGTAATAATATGATGACACCTTCTAAAAAATATGTTATACTAAAAATTAAATTGTAAGATCACACTTAAACCAACTCATGAGGTCTGTAGGGCCGAGACAAACAAAGGAGGTGAACATACTAATAAAATTAATACAAACTATGTATACACATGTATAAGGAGCACAATTATAGAACGTGTGTATCTTGGAGCCCCAACAATCAAAACATTAACCATACATTTGAAAAACTCTGCATACAGAGTAATGAAAATCATAAATAAATGTATAAAAAGTTCAATGGATAATTGATAAATAAATAAATAAGATAAAAGACTAACCACAAATGCCATAAACAAACTCACCAAAGCTGTATCAAATAAGATGTCTCGTTAAGACCATTGTGCAAAGCTGCTATGCAATAGCTAAAAAGACAATATGATAATAATCATATAATAGGTGATTACTGATAACTGTACATTTAAAAAGATATATATATATACACACTAAGATTGTAAAACACAATAGAAAACGAAATAGCTCATTGCATAAAAAGAGTACAATCAATAAATAATATATGTAAAATAATAAATAAAAGAATAAGTATGAGTTATTGAATAATTAAGATGAAAGGATAAGATCAGTCAGTAAAAATAAAAAATGATAAAAAAGATATGATATGAAGGACTGACCATGGCTGTATCTATTGGGGTAACTTTTTTTATATAAAAAAAAGTTGTGCAATACCGCTATGCAATAGCTAAAAAATAATATAAAGGTAGATACTCTCAAGAGGACTATAAACATACATATCATGAAAACTGGACACCATGAAGGGGATTTTAGAAAGATTATAAATCTCTCAAATGAGGAACATGAGATATTTAAATTGATTAAACATATATATCAAACTGAATTGTAAGTAAAAGGGATGCCAAATAGATGTTTAAATAAGTTAGTCTTGATATAATATAAGAAACTGGGGCACGAATGAGCAAATGGGGCAGACAATCAAAGTATGTCGAGGAAGGAGAGAAATGTGTTGCTGACAATGCAGAATTCTTACACAAATTAATTAAACAATTACAGAAGCATGATATGTAGTGCTGGACAAGCTAGTAATATTATATTGTATTACCACAAGTACACTTAACATGCAACGTTTGTGAAACCCGTCTGTAAAAAAAAGCCAAACATTTTAAATGGTGTAAAGCAAAGAAAGCGCAGAAGCAGGGAAGGAGGAATGCAAACATAAGTCAAATGCAGAAAATTTTAATATATTTACCAAACCCAAACGAAGAGTGAATTCAGGAAAATAAATTATAGCCGCAATGTCACAGGAGGCGTTAGCCCCTCTGCTCATATTTGACACACAATGGGATGCTCCTAAGGGCGGTCTACCTCCCAGGCCAGGACAATTCCCCCGGCAGACAAGCTAAGCAGAGTCCTCCATCGCATGAGTGGTGCCTGTATCCCAGGGTGGCCTCCTGGCTGTTTCGACTCTGGGGCGTCCCTTTAGTAGACTTGTTTGCCAGCCCGGACAAGACACAGTTGCCCAACCTCTGCTCCTGCCGGCTGCACCCGTCTCAGGTGGCAGTAGATGAGTTCCTGATTCCATCAACGGAAGGCCTCCTTTATGCCTTGCCATAGACTCCACTGGTCACGAAGACCCTCTTCAAGGTCTGGTGGGGCATCACTAATACCGATAGCCCCACAGTGGCCCAGATAACCTTATTTATTTATTTATTTTTATTTATTTATATTCTCTTATATACCGCACTATTCAGCATCAGCGCGGTTCACATAGAACAAAAATCTCAGTACAGTTAACTTGCATGAGTTTACAGATAACAAGGGAAGGAACTTTGTAAATAGTTTCCCTTGTTATCCATCTATTTACAGATGTAGTACTACTGAATAGGAACATGTTACGAGGAACAGGATCAATCGTTATAGAGAATCAGCCCAAGCATGTTATTGAGATATCATGGAATTTGGTAATTGGGTGGGAACACTAATGTCAATGGGTGTTGATGACTCTATAAGGTACTTGTTGAAGAGATGAAATTTGAGGGCTTTCCTGAATTGTGATAGGCTGTTGATAGCCCGGATGCCAGGGGGTAGTGCATTCCAGCACCTAGGGGCACAAAGGATAAAGGCTCTGTTGGCTGTAGAAGAAGAGCAGCTTGTAAGGGCCTTTGGGAGCTTTAGGGAGTTGATGGACGAGAATCTTCTTGTTCTGTTTGGCGTAGTAGTGTGAATAAGGGCAGATAAGGATGCAGCGGAGAGTTTATTGAGAGCTTTGAACGTGAGAAGTAAAGTTTTGAAGAGAATTCTGGCCTGAATGGGTAGCCAATGTAATTGAATCAGCAGAGGAGTAACATGGTCAGTCCTGGCGGCTCCATAAAGTACCCTTGCTGCGGCATTCATTGCCAGCTGTAACGGGTTTAAGGTGGATTGAGGAAGACCTTGAAGAATGACATTAGCGTAATCGAATTGGGGTATGATCAGTGTTTGGTATATTGTCCTGAAATCTTTTGGTTCCAACATGGAGCGTAGATGTCTCAAAGAGCGGATCTTGTAGTATACTGTTCTGACCGTGTTTCCTATGTGGGACTTCATATCTAGGTGTTGATCCAGAATGACTCCTAGGTAGCGTATTGAGGGTTTGGATTGCAGTTCGGCTTCCTTAGTTTTGAGATATTGTGGTGGGTTAAAGTTGGGATTCCTCGTGATAAAGAGGACTTCCGTTTTCTTATGTTGTATACGGAGGTTTTGGGAGAGAAGCCAATCAGAAACTGCATTGAAACAGTTTATTAGAGGGGAGAGATCCAAATGGTCAGTAGAGATGGGGGTGTAGAGTAGAACGTCGTCGGCATAAAGCATGTAATCGACCTTAAATGACCGTATGATCTCACAGATTGGTTGCATGTAGATGTTAAATAGAAGGGCAGAGAGTGAGGAACCTTGAGGAACTCCCTGATCGAGATGGAAGGGTTCTGAAGTTCTGCCTCCTGAGCGGACATGCTGCCATCTTTCGGATAGATAGGACCTGCACCATTTAAGCGCTGTTCCAGTGATGCCCTTCTCAATTAGTCTCACTAAAAGGAGTTCGTGATTCACTGAATCGAACGCTGCGGCGATGTCCAGGAATATGAGGGCAAAACCTTGGCGGATGTTATCTATGCCTGAGATTATCTTGCTGAAGAGAATGGTGAGGAGAGTTTCGACTCCATGATATTCTCTGAAGCCATGTTGGCAGGGGTCTAGCGGTGCAATGGTGTCAATATGGTCCTGTAACTGTCGTTGAACCTCTTTTTCGATGATCTTAGCAAGTAGAGGTATGCTAGAGATGGGTCTGTAGGACTCTCTACCTTTAGAGGGTCGAGCTTGCAGTTTTTCAGCAGGGGTCTAATTGAAGTATGCTTAAGGGCTGAAGGGAATGATCCTGTTGAAAAGGAGAGGTTCATTATTTTGGCAATTACTGGGCTAAAGTGACTGCGGAGCTCCTTGATCCAGAAGGCAGGGCATGGATCGGACTGAGATGTAGTGATGTTGAGGGCTGTAATGGTGTCTTCAATTCCTTTCTTGGAGGGGATAGAGAATGCAGAAAGAGCTCCAGGGACGTTCTGCACAGGTGTGGTGGTTGTTGTAGAGGTTTTGTTGATAAGGCACATCTTAGATTGTAAGTGGATTGCAAGGTCTTGAGGGTGTATCTCCACTTGAGGCCCTGAGGATGGCTCCTTAGATAGGGACTTAACTAGGTCAAAAAGGTCGTGTGGCTTGTTGAGAGATCTCATCAAGGTATCAGAGTGGTACCGTTTCATTGACTCGGAGATTGCCTTGCGGTGAGTAGCTAGGTGGCTATTGAATGCTGTCAGGTCAACAATAGCATGGGAGCGACGCCATCATTTTTCGAGTTTCCGTAATAGGATGAGGGATTCTCTAAGGTCCGCTGTGTACCAAGGAGCATTCTCTCTTTTTCTTGACTGCTTATTTGATGGAGGCCGCACAGCAATAGCACTGAGACTATTGTTCCAGTAAGAGATTAGGTCCTCGAGGTTAGTGGTAGTGGTATTGATGAGCTGTTGAGTTTCAGCAAGGATGAGCTCTCTGTTAAATGGCTTAAAAGATCTAGTGGTCGGTCTCGCTGTGTTAGATGGTGTTTTGATGCTCTTGGTAAGGATTTTACTTGAAGGAATTTGGAGGATGATCAATTTGTGATCAGACCAGGGAACAGGGGTGATGGATTTAATGGGATCAAGAGATGGGTTGAGGGATGATTGTGGGGCGAATACCAGATCTAGGGTGTTGCCTTTAGTGTGAGTAGGGACTTTCACCAATTGCTTGAAGCCTAGGTTCTCAAGGGCTTCTAGGAAAGAAGTTGTTTGATTATCCTGCAATGTTGGTAGGTTGAAGTCACCTAAGATCCATGTTGGGGTGTGTGGGCTATGAGTATTGGAGGTGAGTTCAATGATGGAGGCAAGTTCATCCAGTGACGTAGATGGTGCTCTGTAGAGCAAGCTGATTGAGCAGTGCCTGTTGGAAATGGTAATGGTATCCATGTGACTTGTGCTGGTGGAGTGCATCGTCTGGAACTGGAGGTCAGATCTGGTGAGGATGAGGACACCACCTCCTCTTTTATCTAGCCTGTGGCTGCTATGTACTGTAAAATTTGGGGGGAGGAGCTGGTTGATTATGACATTGTCTTCCTCAGATAACCACGTCTCTGTGACCATGAGTATGTCAAGTTCATGAGTGGAGATTAAGTCGGTGACAGCTGGCCATTTCTTCCGGATGGATCGTGCATTGATGAGTGCACATTTTAGGCTGTTGGGGTAAGGTTTTTCAGATTGTTTGCTTCTGATAGAGTGTTGAGGAATAATATGGAGGAGATGGGAGTGGCGAGGGCGTGTGTCCCAGTGTAAGTTGCTACGAGATGTACCAGACCATCTCCTTCCATGGCTCTGCAATATTGGGATTTGGTTGGCAGATGGGGTTAAGGCTAGGGAGCAGGAGAACCAGCTAGTGAGGATGATATAGCATCCAAAGATAGTGGTAATGGGGGGACCCATCTTAGTAAGGATGAAAAGATTTGTATTAGGGAAATGAGGATGGACATCAAGTATTATCAAATGGTGCTCAAAAAGGCGGCCTAGAGCAATTATTGGGTGGGTCTTTAAGGGTGATTGCTGTACCAGCTGCTACACAGACAAAGCTCTTACTCCAAAGGGAAGGTTGCTGGATAGGTTTAAAGGGTAATGAGATAGCAGGGCAGTTAATTACGTCATATCGTTGACTCAGCAATATTTCAGATTAACCCAAGCTATGGGATACAAAGAAATCTCATATAAAGATCATACAACGTAGTTCAATATGCTATACGAGGTCAGTGTACGCACTAGCGAGGCATGAGAATAGAATAGAAGGGCACCAAAGCATTGAAGAATAGCAAGTTAAGTTACTTGAGGGTTATGAGATGTTTCAATTAGGGTACAACATTGTTCACGATGAAATACTATGTATCACATTGTATAAACAGAGTATCACAGTATATAAAACATTATATCACAGTCAAGCTAAAGTATCAGTTGTTCACCTTACAGTTCAGGTATTGATAAATAGTTAGTTGTTGGTGCTTGAAGAGTTCTCGACCACGTGACGGGATGGCTCAGGAGGCCCTAGTTCTAGAGCTGGGTCACTGAAGCTTTGGTGTATGTGTGTGATATTCCGAGGTCTTCAGGCGCGGGTGCATCGGCTGGCGCTTAAATTAAGCGCTGCAGGCAGCTGCCCCGATTGGGCAGCCTGTCTGGATGAAGGCCTCGGGGGGGGGGGGGGTGCTCGATGGTGGCTGGCGGCTCACTTGTTGCTTGTCGTTGCTCTTCATATGGTGTGGATGGCTTCTTATGGCGCCTCGCCTAAGGGCCACGCCAAAGGGCCCTCTGGCGAGGCCCTCAGGCGCGGGCCCGCCTGGCGGTGGCTGCTGTTATTGCCGCTAGGTCCCTCCCACAACCCCGATTGGGTTGGAGGGCTGAGCGGCTCAGGTGGACGGCCTGCTCAGTGCTCTACCCCGAACCGGAGGAGCCGAAGATGGAGGATCGCTGCTGGGGTTTTTCCCGCCGGTGGTGGCTGCTTTTATTGCCGCTAGGCCCCTCCCACAACCCCGATTGGGTTGGAGGGCTGAGCGGCTCAGGTGGACGGCCTGCTCAGTGCTCTACCCCGAACCGGGGGAGCCGAAGATGGAGGATCGCTGCTGGGGTTTTTCCCGCCGGTGGCGGCTGCTTTTATTGCCGCTAGGCCCCTCCCTTGGTTCCCGTTGCTTCTTCACCTGTTGGCGGTATCGCCAATTTCCCTGAGCCATGCCCCAGGACTGCTATCTCAGGAGAAGGACTCTCTCCTGCACCACAACTTGGGATCCCTGTCTCTTACGGCTTGGCTGCTGAATAGGTAGCTCTGGCTCCTTTCAACCTTCCATGGGAAGTGGAAGAGATCCTTCTGGCCTCCCGAAAGGCTTCCATGAGAAGGGCATATGCCTTAAAGTGGCATGATTTCTCGGTCTAGTGTGCCAACAAGCGGGCAAACCAGTTCTCCTGCTCGATTCAAATGGTACTCTAGTACCTACTCCACCTGTTGCAGGTGGGACTAAAGTCCAACTCAGAGTGCAAACGTGTGCTATCGCAGTGCATCACCATGCCATTCAGGGAAACTCCTCTCGGCGCAGCCTCTTGTATCATGGTTCCTACAGGGCCTCATGCTATTGAAACGCCCCATCCACCCCCCAGCGGCAGAATGGGATCTCAATGTGTTGTTCTCGCAGCTTACTAAGCCACTGTTTGAGTCCCTGGCTACCTGCCACTTGGCGGTACCTTTCCTGGGAGGTCTACTTCCCTGTGGCACTCATCAGCTTGCAGGGTCAGCGAGCTTCAGGCTCTGATGGCTGAGCCTCCCTATACGAGGTTCTACAAGAACAGGGTGGTGCTCCACACACACTCCAAATTTCTGGCGAAGGTGGTGTCCCCATTCCACCTCAGTCAGGATGTGGTACTCCCCACCTTCTTTCTAAGGCCTCATGCTGGTAAGGCGGATACTTTGGATTGTAAAAGGGCTCTATCCTATCTGCAACGAACTTGGGGCCACTGCAAAGCACCTCAGCTTTTTGTCTCCTATGACCCCAGTCAACTGGAGCTCCCAGTGACTAAGCAAACTCTGTCCACTTGAGTGGTGGACTGCATTGCCCTTGCCTATGAGCAGGCTGGGATCTCACTAGACCCAGCCGGTCATAGCGCACTGAGTTAGGGCCATGGCTACTTCTATGACAAATCTGCTTTCCCTACCTGTGATGGGAATCTGCCAGGACGTAACCTGGTGTTCGGTCCATACCTTCACAACTACTGCCTGGAGTGGGAGTCCTGATGGTACAGCGCCTTTGGCCAGGCTGTACTCCGTAATCTCTTCGGGATGTAGGCAACTCCTGCCCTCCGACTCTTTTGTGTTAAGACTACTGGAGTGCTGGTTCTCCAATGGACACCTGGGTCTTATGAGAGTCCCTCCTTGGGACTTAACTGCTCCACCTCACGGCTCACTTCTCTGACTGCCATGGCATTTTGTATAGGTTCTTGGTAGCCTGTAGCTGGGGAGTCGCATATGTGAGGACTGATTTCCTGCTTGTTCCCGGAGAAAGCATAGTTACTCACCTGTAACAGGTGTTCTCTGGGGGCAGCAGGAATCAGTCCTCACAACCCTCCCACCTCCCCTTGGAGTTGCTTCTTTACCATATTTTAATTTTTGCCGTCTTAGCTATGCCATTAGACTGAGGTGAGATGGCACCCTTGGGTGCGAAGGGGACCATGCATGCGTGGTGCATCTCCCAAAGGCTTTCTTTGAAAGCTGGGGGGATGCTTCCGCATGTGCTCTGTCGGCAATGACATTGCCCATATGTGAGGACTGATTCCTGCTGACCCTGGAGAACACCTGTTACAAGTGAGTAACTACACTTTCAAACTTGTCATAAGTACAAAGTATGCATGGTTACCTGACCTGATATTTTTGCAGGTAGAATTTGGCTTCAAAAGTGTGTTCAAAGGTTTGAGTACTATCTATGTTTTCACTTTTCCTCCCCTGACCTAAACACACTCCTGGGAATTTTACACCCTGTGTCAAATATCTGCCATAGTCGGTTATCCTGCTGATGTTTTCACTGAGACTCCATGCCAGCAAAGGTGAATGTGCCCTTCATGCTTTTGATTGCAAGAAACTGATTCCTTTTTTTTCTTGGAGCAAACTAAACACTTTAGAAAGTCTGCATAGCTTTTTGCTTCTTTGCCCAAAAATCAGTGAGCTAGCTGTATCATAAAGATTTTTAATTGGATTGTGGATTGCGTATCTTTTTCTTATTCTGAAATGGGTTTAACTTTAGAGGTGCATATTAAAGCTCTAATGACAGGGACATCCAAGTAGGCAAGAGGATGTGGTGGAGCAGTATCTGGGGAGGGGCAATTGACTTAAACATCCCCGTTCGATCTCAGAAATGTAGGGGGGACATCTGCTGGCACATCTATGTTTATACCTGCTCCAGGCATGAATAGGCATCAGGAAAGTGCTTGTTTTCCCTTAAAACATCCAGAGAGTATAGAGAAGATGGAGAATTAAGTGACTAGACTTAGACCAGAAAGGCTGACACTGAGATTTGAACCCTGGCTATCCTGCTCTTAAGCCACTACTCTAATCATATACTATTAGACATCTTGGTTCTGAAATGCTATCCTAGGAATGTCTATATATCTGATAGATGTCCGTATTGGGCATGTCCACATTTCCCAAATCATGCCTGAACTTGCACTTGCCTGCTTTCTTTTTCAGACGTTCTGGCTTTAGTGTCCCAGATTGCACTTGGTCGTCCCATTATGAAATATGCCTGAAAGCTTATTCTATCACTGCAGTGGAATCTTAAAACTTCAAGGCCTATGCTCTTACTCCATATGAAAGCATTACTGTTAGTGACATCAATCTGCTTTTTTAAAAACTGAAGTCAGTAGGGAATCTTTAACAGTTATATTGTTCATTTATAAAATCTACAATAAAGGATATTCTCCGGGAACAAACAAGAAGTCAGTCCTCACATATGGGTGATGGCACCGACAGAGCCCTCATGGAAGCATTCTTCCAGCTTTCAAAGAAAGCCTTTGGGAGATGCCACCACACATGCGCGGTTCCCCGCCCCCCCCCCCCCCCCCCAAAGGTGCCATCTTGCTCAGTCTCCTTTTTTCCACGGAGCCCTTCAGACATTGTCTGGCTTGTCCCGGAAAAAGTTGATTATTATATTCCCCGATTTTACAAGTTGCCTCCGATATTGAACCGGTACTCTTCCCGCCTACTGACCTCGGTGCCTTGGAGTTGGGTTCTGTTTGATTTTTGTAGTCTTTTCGGGGGGGGGGGTTTCCCCTGGCGCCTTTCGTGCCTTTTTTTATCCCACTGGTAGCCCGGAGGGTCTTCGACCTCGCAGAGGTACTTTTTTCCCACATGGCTACCAGTGATTTTAAGACGTGTGATCGGTGCTCTAAAATCATGTCTTTGACCGACACACACTACTGCTGTCTTTGTTGCCTCGGGCCAGACATTGACCTGGTGGCCTGCGGTTTCTGCAAGAGGATGTCCAGCAAGGCCCTTAAGAGCCGCCAGGAGCAGCACGATACGTTTTTACCAGAGCCCCCAATGCCTCTGAAAACCAGGGCCTCGTCTAAGGCCCCGACGTCTCAGGCCCCGACGTCTCAGGCAGGACTCTCTGAACCCGAGCCTCTTCGTGGGTCCTCAGAAAGGGGGTCTCCCTCGAGGGAACACAGGAAGAAGAAGAAACCCTCGAAGGTGGCATCCTTGGATGGCTCCAACCAGCTGGGAGCTCCCCGGGCCCGGTCCCACAGTCCGAGGCGCTCGTCCGAGGCGTTGGAGAGGGAGCAACCTGCGAAGGTACCCCGGAAGGATCCAGCTGTGGACTGGCCTTGGTCCCCAGACACCATCCTTGTCGAGGATTCCCCTTTGGGGGGCCCAAGTCCCTCTGTGCCCGCGCTGAAGGCTGCGAGCCTTCTGGTCTGGAGTCCATAATGGCGGCCCTAGAGCGCAGTTTGTCTGTCTTCATGGACCAGCAGCGAGCGCTGTTGTCTAGCACAACCGGTTCATCCGCCCCAACCACTGGGCCCTCGACGTCCAAAACATCCCCGGAGGCCGAGCCATTCATCGAGGTCCTTTGGCCTCAAGTCGATCCTCAGCTGAGGTCTCGCTCTGAGTCCCATTCGAAGGGACCGCAGTCATCCCCGGCAAGTTTACCGGGCGCCAGCGGTAGGGCATCGGGCCCCTTGGCTCATGGAACAGACCTCCTACGAGTCCTCCACGGACTACTCCGAGTGGGAGATATAGGGCGAGGAGTCCCCTGATACCCGTCGCCACAGCGACGTTCCTTCGGATTCTCCCATCTCAGAACTTCGTAGGTGGTCCCTGCCCGAGGACATGGGCTTCTTGGACTTTGTCAAGGACATGTTTTAGGCCCTGGCATTCTAGACAGAGTTGGAGGAGGACCCTCGGGTGGATGAGTTAGAGATCTTCCAGTATGAGGCCCCTCCACCGGAATCGCTCACGGCGACTCGATGTATCGAGTCCGCCGGAACCAGGGCTTCCAGAAGTCACAACTCCATGGTGGTGGAGTCGGCCATGTGTCGGCTGAAAAGCCAGAAGATGCAATCCTCGGTGCCCCCGGCAGTGAGGCTTGCACCTTGGATACCCTCGGCAGAAAGTACTACCAGGGCTCGACGTTCATCTGCCGCATCCAGGCCTAACAGCTGTACATGGGCATGTACTTGAGAGACCTGGTGAAGGAACTTGCCGGGTTCTTGGCTGGTCTCTCCGAGGAACCTTTGCAGCAGTTCAAGAGCTTGGCTAAGGCCATCTGTGAGTGCTCCAAATTCATGTCTCGAGCGGCCTATGATGGTTTCGAGTCGGCAGCCCAGGTAGCCGTGGCGGGCATCCGTGCATGCCGCCAAGCTTGGATTCAGTCATCTGACCTTGAGCAGTGGGTTCAGCACAAATTGGTCGATGTCCCATGCCAAGGAGAGAACCTCTTTGGCAAACCCATGACCGACAAGGCTGCAGAGCTGGAGACCGAGTTCATGACGAGGACCAGTCTCTCTAAGAAGACCACTGCCCCTCTCCGACAGAAGGGTAAAAAGACCTTATCTCCAGGAACAAGCAGGAATGAGTCTTCACATATGGGTACGTCGGTACCGACGGAGTCTGCGCAGGAACGCTTCCCAGCGTCCAATCAGAACGCTTTTGGAAGCATCCCAACACGCCTGCGTGCTGCCTTCCCGCCTTTCCCAACTGCCTCGCCTCAGTTTTTGTTTTTCCGCGGAGCCGACAGGACGTCCTTCTGTCACCGCAGAAAATTCTTCTTTTATTTTTTAGTTTTTCTTGTGGTCGCGGCTGCCTTCCCCGACGCCACCGGTACCGCCGATGTTTCTTTTCTTTTTTTCTTCATTTATTCCTGTTAGGAAATAACTTTTTCCCTCTTAGTGCCTGATGGGGTTTTCCCGGCCTTCTGGGCCTACTCCCCTTTTTTTTTTTTTTTTTCCTCATGGAAACGCCAGCCACTATTCCTAAGAAATGTTCAAACTGTGGAGGTAAAAAACTTATTTTAGACACTCATAACTGGTGTCTATCCTGCTTGGGTCCTGACCACTTTCCTCTGGAGTGTCCCTCCTGCATTAGTATTGTGGGAAGAAGTCTTCAGCATCGAGTTCCCCTCGATACGCGGTCCCCATCCAACTTCGGGGCACCGACCACTTCTTCTACACGGGATCAGGTAACCCAAAAACAGTCTTTTAAGACTAGCCAGTCCTCGAGTGGTAGATCTCATGCACAGCATAGAGATGCCTCTGGCCTTGCCCTTGAGAGCACACTGGCTTTAAAACACCGGTGGGAGTCTTCGGCCTCCAAAGCCTGTGTGGGGTTTCACGTTGTTCCTGAGGTTCACCCCTCACAGAACATACCTGAGCCATGCTCGGTGGTGGCATCCGCTTCGAGCGGTACTGATACCCCGGCATTGGCAATGGTGTTGGATGAAACATTCCTCACCAAGGATCGTAGTCTGGTGTCCTCGGTACCTACGGGGCCGTTGGATACGCTGCAGACCGACCTTCCAGTATCGGTATCAATCCCGGTACCGGTACTAGTACCGACGTCGGTACCCTCCAGATGTGCATAGATAGACTCACTTCCTTCGATGCCGAGTCTGGAATCGATCTTCAGTCTGGAGGACTGGGTACCGACTCGCCTTGGTACCCACTCCAGACGGTACCGAAGGCAAGGTTCCGATGGTCCATGTTCGGCATCGACGGTTCTTTCGATACCGTTAGAGCCGTCACCGGCTGGCCTTCTTCCACCGGTATTGGATACGGTACCGGAGTCGGTACCGGTATCCTTTTTACCATCGTTGTCGGTACCTTCCATGCTTCTTTCATCAGGCTCGCTTCCCTCGATACCGAGTCTGGAATCGATTCCTGGCATGGACGATATGCTACCAACTGTTGCTGGTCCCGACCTCCTGCGGTACCAGCAACCATCCTCTAAGGATCCCATACTCCACCATTCAGGATCTTATATTCCTATAAAGTTGGATAGATCCCTGGGTGCCAATGCTAGTTCTTCAACAGATCTAGCCTGTCCAAAAGGATTTCCCTCTGGGGATTTTTCTTTTCAAGCTTTTCTCCTGGATATGGCAAAATCACTTGCCATTTCTATACCTGGACAGGATCCTGCACAAGGGAATACAGAATCCCTGTATATTCCTGGGAGAGCAAAGAAGAACATCATGCTTCCTTTGCATCATTCCTTGCAGGATCTCCTTCTACGAATGTGGGAAGCTCCTTTAACGGTACCCCCACCTTCTAGGGCAACTGATCTTCTATATCAGGTGCCCCCCTCTCCAGGTTTTCAAAGGACTCAACTTCCTCATCATTCCATTGTTGTAGAATCAGCAACGAGGCGGGTTAAGAGTACTAAAAAGCACTCTTCTTATCCGCCAGGTCGCGGGTCTAAGACTTTAGATGCCTTTGGACGCCAAACCTTCCAGGCAGCCATGCTTTCAGCAAGAATTCTCTCATATATTTTCTATATGGGTTTATCTCTTGAAGAGGTCACAAAGAAATTACTGTTTTTGACTCCTTTTCTTCAAGAGCCCAAAAGTGTAGACTATTCCTTACTGGTTAGTCATGCTCAAAATATCTCTAGGTTCCTTACTCGTGCTTCCCTAGACTCCTTTGAGTCTGTTAGCAGAACTTCTGCTATAGCTATAGGGGCACGACTAAAGCCTGGCTCCAGGTTTCAGACTTGGACAAATGGGGACAAGAAAGACTGGGAAATACTCCTTGCACTGGAGAAAATCTCTTTAACAAAGAGTCTTTACTCCAAGTTGCTCAGTTAACCACTGACATTCCTGTTTCCAGAGGCTGTTCTACGCCTTCCTCTTTCCCAGTTGGTAGGAAATGTCCTACCAAACTTCCTTCCCCTAGGGGGAAAAAGTTTTATCCATCTTCTGCCCATCATACGGATGTTCCCAAGCAGGGGAAACGTCACCCTGGTCTGAAGAAACCACAACCACAACCTCAACAGCATCAGCAAACCCAGCAGTCGCAGGGTTTCAAATAGATCATCATTACCTCTCTTGGTTGGTGGTTACAGTGGCAGTCTCCTTCTTTTCACTTGAAGTATCTGCACTAATTTTATCCTAACCTTTTCTAGATATCTCTTCATGAGACATCTTTTCTTTTACTCTAAGAGTCTTTATGATGATCATGCCCATACTTAACAGGTTTCTCTTCCTCTTTGGGGGAAAAGAGAAGTGACAACTATCAATAAGACCGTTTTTTCCCTGTACTGGCATGTATCATCTTACCTTTCAGAGACTTCCTGCATAGTCAGTCTCCTTTAACTCTGTCTTACCTCCCTCTTACTACAACATTCGGTTTGTAAGAGTGGCTCTTTTAAACTGGTAAGCCCCTATGGTCCGCTACCTATTCCACAGGGGGATTCTCCCTTCCTAGTTGTCTCCCCCTTTATTACCTTAGGGCAGCTCATTAGACAATAGGAAATCCTACTATGTCTGTTGTTTCCTTTTCCCAATCTAAGAAAGGAGGGGAAAAGAAATTTTCTTCCGTTTCCCTGATAGTTGCTGCAGATACAGCAATTCCTAGTGGTTAAGCCACTGGTTCTGTTCACCACACAACCAGGGTTTCCCCTCCACTAGCAATCCTTCTAGCCTCAGTGCAAAACCCCAAACAGGTTATTAACCTTGTTTGGAAACCCTATTATCACAGACTGGTTGGTTAACGTCTGTTCTTTGCCGCCTTGTCCTTGGCAGAATAGTTAAGTTACCCACTGGCTTTAAACAGTCAGTTTTTTCTTCTAACCAACCTGCAATATGCTCTCTGCAACTCTACAGAGTAGCTTTGCACTATGGGCCCTTGCTAGAGAGCATTAATATTCTGCCTAGCAGATAACCCCAGATGGTTAGGAGGGGTTCCCCCAGACATGTTCTCATGGCTGGTAGGTGTTCCCTACCCTTACCATCTCATCTAAAATCTCTTTTGAGACATAAGAAACAGGCCTTTCATCACGTTTACCTAAAGAATGGCCAATTCCCTGGCTTGGCCCATATCTCCTTTGGACTCTCGCCAGAGATAGTTTTCTTTCAGTGGCAGCTCAAGGACGCCTGATACCCATCTTGCCCTTATAGGCAGGTCACTATGGTATCTTATTCCGCTGGCGCCCTACATCCAATCACCATACTGCAGTTCTGGAGAGATCTGGACTTGCTGCCTGCAGACTGAAGTTATCCTCTGCATTTTTTCACGTAGGCCATCCTGGTTATTCAAGAGCTCGATTTCTGAAAGGAATCTAGATTCCTTCTTGTCAGGGAGACCATTCCTCTGACTCTGTCAGTCATAACCAGGGAAAGAAGATTCTCTATGCATCTATTCAAGCAGGTATCAGGAATCTTTCTCTCCCCATATTCCTAGGAGGATCTAGTTCTATAGGCATCTCTCCATCCACATACCTGGAGACGTGTCTATATGCCTACATATTCATACATATATATATATATATATATATGTTTATAATCTATCTGTGTATCTTCTGCCCATACATATCTCTCTCTATTTATATGCATATATACCCTATATGTGTATATATTTAGGAATATATATATATATCTACATATATATATAGTGAGATATATCTTTTAGGTAGATATGTATCCACATACGTATCTATCTGTCTGTTTAGGTTCAGATATCCATACATTCCTATATGATCCTGACAGATGGGCACTACCCCTATCAATGCTGTGCCAGCATACTTAGACACATATAACCATTTCCTGTGGTAATTAACAAACTTTTTCCTTACCATAACCTCCATGTACCTTTTTCTTTCCTGATTGACCCCATTTAGGAAAGACATTGCGGAACTTAAGTTAATCTAAAGCTTAGCGCTTCTTAAGTCTGTCCTCACTTTCTTATCAGATACAGGGGTTTCCATACCCTTTCTCTCCTACATGGACTAATTCCATTGCCAGTCCAGATGGGTCAGACTCATTTCTCTTTTGGTCCTAGGGTTGTACTGTTCTTGGACCAAAACAGCTTAAGCTTTGTCTAATAGTACCTTTTGCACCTTCCGCTGAAGCCCTACCTCTTTATACTACCCCAGTCTCCCCTGGGGCTATTTCTCACCCTGAAGGGTTCTGACCTCCACTTGTTTTTTCTATTTCTAATACCTCTACTTCTCAGTGAGGTACTCCTTGAGGTTTTTCACTGGCTCTTCTAACAGATCCATATGAACCTCAGTAGACTTTGCAATGCCAACAAGGGAGGCCCATATTACAATATTTTACTACTAAATGCACTCTATACAGGGTCTTCCTCTATAGAAGTCCTGTTCTAGTCCAGCTGTTCCACAGCACCGTTTCTGTATTCAACTCCTACCCTCCATCCCCAGGATGCCTGAGGTTCTGAGGAGTAGCATGGCTCTTTCTAGATTTGCAACATGCTAGGACTCCCTCTAGGCATCTCAGCTTGGGACTCCCCATATGTGAAGACTCATTCCTGCTTGTTCCTGGAGATAGCACAGTTACTTACCTGTAACAGGTGATCTCTGGGAACAGCAGGAATAAGTCTTCACAACCCACCCACCTCCCCTAGGAGTTGCATTTCTCTATCTCTGTCTTTCCCTTCCTTGCTCTCTCTCTCTCTTTGCCTCAGCTTTAAAACTTAACTGAGGAGAGGCAGTTGGGAAAGGCGGGAAGGCAGCACGCAGGCATATTGGGATGCTTCCAAAAGCGTTCTGATTGGACGCTGGGAAGCGTTCCCGCGCAGACTCCGTCGGTACTGACGTACCCATATGTGAAGACTTATTCCTGCTGTTCCCTGAGATCACCTGTTACAGGTAAGTAACTGTGCTTTACCCGAGGAAGGGGGCTGCTTACCAAAATTACCCACCCTATCAGGCCTCCCTGGCTCCCCATCAGGGTCAGCAGGCCAAGGGACATGGGCATGGCCCACATAAGTGGAAGGCTACAAAACCACAGGCACTGGCCCCGGCCCAGCAAGGGGGGAGCTTTTGACTGCTTGAGCATAGTGCCTCTACCCCAAGGAGATCAGCAGCCCACAGGGGGATGTCCAGCCCTCTATGCCCAACGGTGGGTGGCCATCACCACCGATTCCTGAGCACTAAGGGTAGTCGGGGAGGGTTATATTCTCCACCTGGCTCAGACACCGCCACCTTATTTCCTGGGAGAGCCCCTCAGATCTCCCCTCCACCAGGACCTTCTTCTGAAGGAGTTGGCAGTTCTTCTAGAAGACAAGGCGGTGGAACTGGTGCTCCACCATCACAAGGGCAAGGGTTCTACTACAGATACTTCCTTGTCCCAAAGAGGACGGGGGTCCTTAGGCCCATCCTCGATCTACATAAGAACATAAGATATGCCATACTGGGTCAGACCAAGGTCCATCAAGCCCAGTATCCTGTTTCCAACAGTGGCCAATCTAGGTCATACGTACCTAGCAGTTTCCCCAAAAGACACAGGTTCTGCAATGCTTGTACTGGGTCAAGCATTGATATCCTGGGTCCCTTCTTAATAATGGTTTATGGACCTTTTCTCCAGGAACTTGTCCAAACCTTTTTTAAACCCAGCTACACTAATAGCCTTTACTACATCCTCCGGTAACAAATTCCAGAGTTTGATTACACGTTGAGTGAAAAAATATTTTCTTTTATTAGTCTTAAATAATTTACCCTGTAGCTTCATTGCATGTCCCCTAGTCTTTCTATATTCTGATAACGTAAACAATCGATCTACGTTTACCCATTCCACTCCTTTCATTAATTTATAGACTTCTATCATATCTCCCCTCAGCCGTCTCTTTTCCAGGTTAAAGAGCCCTAACCTTTTTAGCCTTTCTTCATAGGAGTATCCTTCCATCCCCTTTACCGTTTTGGTGGCTCTTCTCTGAACCTTTTCTAATAACGCTATATCCTTTTTAAGATACAGCGACCAGAATTGCACACAATATTCAAGGTGCGGTCTCACCATGGAACAGTATAGAGGTATTATCTTTTGTTTTATTTTCCATTCCTTTCCTTATGATACCTAGCATTCTATTTGCTCTCTTGGCTGCCGCTGCTCACTGGGCTGAGGGTTTTAACATGTTATCCACAATGACGCCTAAATCTTTTTCCTGGGTGGTGGTTCCTAATGTGGAACCTTGCATCGTGTAACCATAGTTTGGGTTGTTCTTCCCTAGGTGCATAACTTTGCACTTGTCCACATTAAATTTCATCTGCCATTTTGATGCCCAATCTTCCAATTTATCAAGATCCTCTTGCAATTTTCCAAATCCTCTTGGGTTTTAACAACTTTAAATAGTTTTGTGTCATCTGCAAATTTGATAACCTCACTCGTTATTCCACTTTCCAGGTCATTTATGAATATGTCAAAAAGCAGCGGACTCAGCACAGATCCCTGGGGTACACCACTATTCACCTTCCTCCATTGGGAAAACTGGCCATTTAGCCCATCCCTCTGCTTACTATCTTTTAACCAGTTCCTGATCCACAGTAGTACAGTGCCTCCTATCCCATGACTCTTTAGTTTTACCAAAAGTCTCTGATGAGGGACCTTGTCAAAGGCTTTCTGAAAGTCCAGATACACTATATCAACTGACTCACCTATGTCCCCCTGTTTATTCACACTTTCAAAAAAACATAACAGATTAGTAAGACAAGATCTTCCTTGTCTAAAGCCATGTTGGCTGTCTCCCATTAGGCCATGACTATCTACATGCTGAGTAATTTTATTCTTTATGATGGTTTTTACCATTTTTCCCGGTACTGACGTGAGGCTCACCGGTCTGTAGTTTCCCGGATCACGCCTCGAACCCTTTTTAAAAATTGGTGTTACATTGGCGATTGCCAATCTTCAGGTATTAGAGATGATTTTAATGATAGTTCACAGATTACTAATAGCAGGTCTGCAATCTCATATTTAAGTTCTTTCAACACCCTTGGATGTATACAATCCGGCCCAGGTGATTTGCTACTCTTCAGTTTATCTAATAGTTGTAATACATCTTCCTGATGTATTGATATTTCCTTCAATTCTTCCGCACCTTTAAATACCACTTCAGTCATGGGTAGCATTCCTACATCTTCCTAAGTAAAGACCGAAGCAAAGAATTCATTCAGTCTCTCCGCTATCGCCTTGTCGCCTCTTAGTGCCCCTTTAATAACTCCTCTATCATCTAATGGTCCAATTGACTCTCTCACAGGTTTTTTGCTACGAATGTACTTGAAAAAATCTTTATTTTGCATTTTTGCTTCCACAGCAAGCTTCTTCTCAAATTCTCCCTTTGCCTTCTTTATCTCAATGCCTTGCATTTGATCTGCCAGTGCTTGTGCTGTTTCAGGTGTCATCGTTTGGCTCTTTTTTCCATTTTCTGAAAGATGCTTTTTTGGCAACAGCCTCTCTGACCTCACCTTTAAACCATGCTGGCAGTTTTTTGGACTTCCTTCCACTTTTCTTAAAGCGTGCCATACAGCTGGTCTGGTCTTCCAAGATAGTATTTTTCAACAACACCCAAGCTTGATGTAAGTCTTTAACCTTTGCAACTGCTCCTTTTAGTTTTTCTTAACTATTTTCCTCATTTTATCATAGTCTCTCTTTCGAAAGTTAAAAGGTAGTACTGTGGATTTTTCCAGGACCAAGCAGGAACTCAGTCCTCACATATGGGTGACATCGATGTCGATGAAGCCCCTTACAGAGCATTTCCCCAGCTTTCCATGAAAGCCTTTGGGAATGCAGACATGCACGTGCGGTTCCCTTCCCGCCTAAAGGTGCCATCTTACCTCAGTCTCTTGTTTTCCGTGAAGCCCACCGGACGTGAGTCCTAGTCATCCCGGAAAATTGTTAGATTTTTGCGATTCTTTCGCTCTTTTTTCTTACCGGTTCGACACCGGTTCCCCTCCCGCCGGGTTCGGTACACCGGTATCGAGCCCGATCTTCTTTTTCTGTTTTTGCCCTTCATGGCTGGCGTTCGCGCTATTTTTTCTCTTTTTCCCTGGAAGGCCGGTCCTTTGACCTCGTGGGGTCTCTTTTTTCCCTGATGGCCTCCAGCGGTTTTAAGAAGTGTGATCGGTGTAAGAAGTTGATGTCTCTCACTGACACACACGACTGCTGCCTCCGGTGCCTCGGTCCTGATCACGACCTTCAGACGTATGGACCATGTGGGAAGATGTCTTCCAAGGCACTGCGTAGTCGACAGCATCAAAAAGAAAGGCTCTTTTCTAACTCGGCCTCCGGACGGGCCTGGTCCTCGTCTGAGGCCTCGACATCTCGGGAATCGGATCCCGAGCACCATCGTGGCTCCTCGGACAGGGGGTCCCCCGACCGGGAACGGAAGAGGAAGAAGTGTCTCACGAGGGCGTCATCAGAAGAGGTCCCTGGCTCCTCGGGAGCTAGGTCTCAGACCCCCGACCGTTGCCCCGGGCCCGTGGAACAGGAGAAGCCTTCCAAAATCCCTCGACTGGAGCCGGAGTCTGCTGGACACGTAAGCCCTGTAGTCCTCGTGGACTCTCCTCCCAGGGAGCCGACGTCGGGCCCGGTGCCGCCGGAGCCCGAGTCGGGAGCTGCTAAGTCTCCTGAGCTGGGTCTCAGGTTGACAGCCTTAGAGAGCAGACTGTCTGCCTTCATGGAACAGCAGCGGGCACTGATGGCCAGCCTGTCTGGTGCATCTGCCCCGATCACTGGGACATCGACATCGAAGTCGACCCCGGAGACCGTGCCGATACTCGACGCCATGAAGGCTCGAGGTCGTCCTCGTTCGCAGTCTCCCTCGACCTCCCGTTCGGGACCAAGGGCGTCGACGCCGGTGCCTTCGGCGTCGGGGCGGGTGCTCGCAGGCCTCGTGAGGTCGGACCCCGATTCCTCATCGGACGAGTCCGTATGGGAGATGGAGGACGAGGAGTCCCCCGATACTTTCAAGACTCGGTGCATCCCGTCGGACTCACCGCAGTCTGAACCCCGGAGTAGATCCCCTCCGGTTGATACCCGGTTCTCGGAGTTCATCCGGGATATGGCCACCGCGTTGGCTATCCTGCGGACCCCGAGGAGGAGCCTCGAGCCGAGGAGCTCAAGGCCCTGCAGTATGACTCTCCTCCGAAGGAGGCCTTTACTGTACCAGTTCCTCCGATGCTGGAGCGGCTCCTCTTTCGAATGTGGGAGGCACCAGCCTCGGTGCCGGTTTTAAGCAAGCGTGTCGATTCGATCTATTGACTCTGGAAGAGCCCTGGCTTTCAGAAGGCACAGCTACCGCACCATTCCATGGTTGTGGAATCGGCCATGCTTCGCCTGAAAAGTCAGAAGATGCACTCCGCGGTGCCCCCTGGCAGGGAGGCCCGAAACCTCGATGGTTTTGGTAGAAAGTGCTTCCAGGGCTCGATGCTTGCTTGCCATGTCCAGTCTTACCAGCTGTACATGGGTATGTACTTGCGAGACCTGGCCAAGGAGCTGGCCGGGTTCTCTGCTGGTCTCTCCATGGAACCCTTGCAGAGGTTCAAGTCCTTGTCCTCGGGGATCTGGGAATGTTCAAAATTTATGTCCCGCGCTGCCTACGATGGCTTCGGCCCGTGTTGTGGCAGCCGGCATCGCGGCTCGACGCCAGGCATGGCTGCAGTCATCGGACCTCGAGCCATGGGTTCAGGACAAGTTGGTCGATGTCCCTTGCCGAGGTGAGAACCTGTTTGGCAAGCCCATGACCGAGAAGGCTGCACAGCTCGAGACCAAGCACCTCACAAGGACAAGGCTGTCTAGGAAAACTTCTGCCCCTTCTCACAAAAAGAAGGGCTCGGGTAAAATCCCTTTTACCCGAGGAAGGACACTGCCTACAAACAGTACCCACAATATCAGGCTGCCCAAGCTGCCCCTCAGGGTCAGCAAGCCAAGGGGCAGGGTAATGGGCCCCGTAGGCAGAGGACCCCCAAGTCTCCGGCCCCTGCTCCCACTCAGCAGGGTGGGGGTTTTTGACTCCTTAGGCATAGCCTCTCCGTCCCTGCTCTCCCAACCCTGCACAGGAGGTCGCCTCGCTCTGTTTGCCCACCAGTGGCCACTCATCACTGGAGACAGTTGGGTGTTAAGCATAGTCCACAGGGGCTATGCACTACACTTCCAACAACTGACTCCTCCATACTTTCCAGGGGAGCCTCCAAGGCCTCCCCTGCACACACATCTTCTCCTTCAGGAGCTACAAGGTCTGTTGGTGGACAAAGCAGTGGAGCCTGTGCCTCCCCACTTGCACGGTCGAGGGTTCTATTCCAGGTATTTCCTGGTACCCAAAAGAACCGGTGGTCTTCGACCTATTCTGGACCTCCGAAACCTCAACAAGTTCCTGGAGAAGGAAACGTTCAAGATGCTTACTCTTGGAACACTTCTGCCCTACCTCCATCAGGGAGCTTGGCTATGCTCCTTGGATCTGAAGGATGCGTACACTCACATCCTCATTCATCCAGACCACAGAAAGTACCTCAGGTTCATTGTGGGAGGAAACCATTATCAGTACAGGGTACTGCCTTTTGGCCTCACCTCCGCTCCCAGGGTCTTTACCAAATGCCTGGCAGTGGTAGCGGCCTACCTGAGAAATCAGGGAATCTTTGTCTTCCCCTACCTGGACGACTGGCTCATTAGGGGTCAGACATGCCAGGAGTCCAGACAAGCCACCCTCAGAACTATTGCTCTTCTCCAAAGCCTGGGGTTCGTCATAAACTTCGCAAAGTCCACTTTGCTCCCCTCCCATCACTTGGAGTTCATAGGGCAAGGTTGGACTCTCTGCTGGCAAAGGCATTCTTGCCAGACGACAGAGCCCAAAGACTGATAAGCTTGGCAAGCCAGTTTCTCAGCCAGTCACTGGTCTCCGCCAGACTCTGCCTGAGGCTTCTTGGCCACATGGCTTCGACAGTGCATGTGACCCCCAACGCCAGGCTCCATATGAGGCCTGCACAGTGGTGCCTTAGGTCTCAGTGGTCACAGGCCACAGGCAGCCTCAGAGACAAAATAAGGGTGTCCAGACAGTTTCTGAACTCCCTCACATGGTGGCTGCATCCACCCAGTCTGCGAGGTATGCCTTTTCAGACCCCTGGATTCACAGTGGTGTTGACCACGGATGCCTCCCTGCAGGGCTGGGGAGCTCATTGTCTGGACAAGTGCACCCAGGGCCTATGGTCTCCCTGGGAAGCTGCACAGCAGATCAATCTCTTGGAACTCAGGGCTATTCGGTTAGCCCTCAAAACTCAAAAGGCTCACCAGTCTGTCCTGGTTCAAACAGACAATCAGGTGGCTATCTTCTGTGTGAACAAGCAGGGTGGAACTGGGTCCAGGCTTCTTTAAACCTTTGCTTGTTTGTTCTCAGGCACAACATGCTCCTCAAGGCAGTGTATCTACCTGGCCAGGAGAACTACCTGGCCGATAAGTTGAGCAGGATTCTGCATCCCCACGAGTGGCAGCTCCATCCTTTTGGGGTTCAGAAGATTTTCCTGAAATGGGGACTTCCATCCATAGATCTGTTTGCCAGTCCTCTCAACAAACAGCTGCCAAAGTTCTGCTCCAGGCAACCGCATCCTCTGCAGATAGCAGCAGATGCTTTTCTGATTTCCTGGTCTCAGGGCCTCCTGTATGCGTTTCCTTCCACGCCCTTGGTGGCCCGAACTCTGTTCAAGATTCTTCAGGACAGGGCCTCAGTCCTGCTGGTGGCTCCCAGATGGCCGAGACAGCCTTGGTTTCCACTTCTGCTTCAACTGGCGGTGGATACCTCACTGCCTCTGGGGTTGCAACCCGACCTTCTCTCTCAGGATCAGGGTTCCCTTCTGCACCCAAATCTCAAAGCTCTCAATTTGATGGCATGGAAGCCTCAAGGGTAGTTTTGGCTCCCTGGGGCCTGCCTCAGGAAGTTGAGGAGGTTGTTCTAGCCTCTAGGAAGCAGTCCACTAGGAAAACCTATGCCCTGAAATGGAAAAGGTTTTCTGTGTGGTGTCAGCTACGTACAGAGGATCCCTTCTCCTGTACTGTACCAGTTGTGCTTCAGTACTTACTGCACTTATCAAATCAAGGACTTAAGTCCAATTCTTTTCGGGTCCACCTCTCAGCTCTGGCAGCTCACCACTCACTGGTGGAAGGACATTCTCTATCGGTTCACCCCTTGGTGTCCCGGTTTCTCAGAGGCTTGCTCTTGCTCAAGCCTTCAATCCGCCCTCCTGCTCCTGAGTGGGAGTTGAATGTGATCTTGCAGCAATTGACTCGCCCACCTTTTGAGCCCATGGCTACTTGTCCTCTATGCTTCCTGTCCTGGAAGGCACTCTTCTTGGTAGCCTTTACCTCGGTTAGGCGAGTGAGTGAGCTTCAGGCCCTGGTCTCTGACAGACCTTACACCAGATTCTATAAGAACAGGGTAGTCCTCAGGACTCATCCAAAGTTCCTCCCAAAGGTTGTCTCCTCTTGCCACCTCAATCAGGAGGTGGTTCTTCCAACATTCTTCCCTAGGCCTCATGCAAGCCAGGCTGAAGCAGTTCTGCATACCCCGGACTGTAGGAGGGCCTTATCCTTCTACCTTGACCGTACACAAGAGCACAGAAGGGCTACTCAGCTCTTCATTTCTTTTGACCCTAATAATTTGGGGTTAGCTGTGTCCAAGCGTACCTTGTCCACCTCGGTGGCTGACTGTATCACCTGGGCTTACAAGGCGGCTGACCTTCCTTTGCAGGGTCGGGTCACGGCCCATCATGTCAGGGTAATGGCTGCCTCAGTGGCTCATCTCCGCTCTACCGTTGGTAGACATCTGCAGGGCTGCTACTTGGTCTTCAAGCCAGACTTTTGCGGCCCATTACTGTCTGGAAAGGGAGTCCCGTAGGGACAGTGCTTTGGCCAGGCAGTACTCCGGAATCTTTGATGCTGTGACTAGAGGGAGTTCTCTTGTTCAGCCTGGGTTCCTGGTAGCCCAGAGCTAGGGAGTCACCCATATGTGAGGACTGACTTCGTGCTTGGTCCTGGAGAAAGAGTAGTTACTCACCTGTAACAGGTGTTCTCCAGGAACAGTAGGAATCAGTCCTCAAAACCCTCCCTCCTCCCCTTGGAGTTGCAGTTGTACATAGTTTATTTTTCATTTTTTGTGTGCTGTTCCTAGCTATGTCATTTGACTGAGGTAAGATGGCTCCTTTATGCGGGAAGGGAACCGCGCATGCGTGCCTGCATTCCCAAAGGCTTTCATGGAAAGCTGGGGAAATGCTCCGCAAGTGGCTTCATCGACGTCAATGTCACCCATATGTGAGGACTGATTCCTGCTGCTCCTGGAGAACACCTGTTACAGGTGAGTAACTACTCTTTCCTTACTATCCCTCCTCCACTAATTAAATCAAAGGCGATCATGCTATGGTCACTGTTGCCAAGTGGCCCCAACACCCTTATCTCTTGCACTAGATAACATAAGACATAAGATATGCCATACTGGTCAGACCAAGGTCCATCAAGGCCAGTATCCTGTTTCCAACAGTGGCTAATCTAGGTCATACGTACCTAGCAGTTTCCCCAAAAGACACAGGTTCTGCAATGCTTGTACTGGGTCAAGCATTGATATCCTGGGTCCCTTCTTAATAATGGTTTATGGACCTTTCCTCCAGGAACTTGTCCAAACCTTTTTTAAACCCAGCTACACTAACAGCCTTTAGTACATTCTCCGGTAACAAATTCCAGAGTTTGATTACACGTTGAGTGAAAAAACATTTTCTTTTATTAGTCTTAAATAGTTTACCCTGTAGCTTCATTGCATGTCCCCTAGTGTTTCTATATTCTGATAACGTAAACAATGATCTACGTTTACCCGTTGCACTCCGTTCATTAATTTATAGACTTCTATCATATCTCCCCTCAGCCGTCTCTTTTCCAGGTTAAAGAGCCCTAACCTTTTTAGCCTTTCTTCATAGGCGTGTTCCACTAAGGACTAGGTCTAATATGGCTTCCCCTCTGGTCGGTTCATGAACCAGCTGCTCCAAGAAGCAGTCATTTATGTCATCTAGGAACTTTATCTCCCTAGCATGTCCTGCCTTGACACTGACCCAGTCGATACCGGGGTAATTGAAATCGCCCATTATTATTACCGCGCTGTAACTTTTGTTAGCTTCCTTGATTTCTTTGAACATTTCATCATCCATTTGTTCATTCTGGCCAGGCGGTCGATAGTACACCCCCACCTCCATCACCTTCCCCTTTTTACATGGAATTTCAATCCATAGAGATTCTACAGCAAATTTTGTTTCCTGCAAAACTTTAATCCTTTCTGACCCAATGCCCTCTCTAACATAGAGCGCAACCCCTCCACCAATTTGATCAGCTCTATCATTACAATATAGTTTGTACCCAGGTATCACAGTGTCCCACTGGTTGTCCTCCTTCCACCATGTTTCTGATATTCCTATCACATCTAACCTCTCATTTAGTGCTATATATTCTAACTCTCCCATCTTATTTTTTAGAATTCTAGCATTTGCATACAAGCATTTTAGAGACTGTATTTTATTCATATTAATTTGGCTATTGGTAGACATGGGTAATTTGGGATCTTTAAGCTGTGTCTGCTCCATACTCTAGGGCATTTGGGCTACTTTACTCTTTTTTGGAACCTCTCTGCTTTTGGTAGTATCCTTTAAGGATGCATTCTTCCGAACCATCCGCTCTTGGCCCTCTGTCGGCTTTCCCCTATTATCTAGTTTACAAGCTGCTCTATCTCCTTTTTAAAGGTTAATGCCAGCAGCCTGGTTCCATCCCGATTAAGGTGAAGCCCATCCCTTTGGAAGAGCCCCTCCTTTCCCCAGAATGTACCCCAGTTCCTAACAAATCCAAACCCCTCATCTCTGCACCATTGTCTCATCCACGCATTGAGACTCCGGAGCTCTGCCTGCCTTTTGAGTCCTGCATGTGGAACGGGAAGCATTTCGGAGAACTCTACCCTGGAAGGTCTGGATTTTAACTTCCTACCTAAAAGCCTAAATTTAGCCTCCAGAACCTCTCTACCACATTTTCCTATGTCATTGGTACCGACATGTACCAAGACAGTAGACTCCTCCCCAGCACTATCTTAAGACGTTATCTAGGTGGCGCATGAGGTCCGCTACCTTCGCACCAGGCAGGCATGTTACCAGGCGATCCTCGCGTCCACCAGCCACCCAGCTATCTACATGCCTAATGATCGAATCACCAATTATAATGGCTGTCCTAACCCTTCCCTCATGGGCACATGGCCCTGGAGAAATGTCCTTGGTGTGAGAGGGTTTTACATCACCTGGAGGACAGGTCCTAGTTGCAGGATCAATTCCTGCCACACCAGGGTGATGCTCTCCTGTCACGTGACCTCTCTCCTCCATGGCAACAGGGATGCTGCCAGACTGGAGGTGGGACTTCAGGACTATATCCCTGTAGGTCTCATCTATGTACCTCTCTGTCTTTCTTATGTTTTCCATGTCTGAGAGCAAAGAGCTCCTTGCACCTAGTGCACACGTAAGACCTCTCACCAACTGGGAGAAAATCATACATGTGACACTCAATGCAAAAGACTGGAAAGTCCCCATCCTGCTGCTGGACTGCTGTCTGCATCCTTAGTTTTAAGTTTTTGTGTAGATCTTTAAGTTCTTTACTTACTAAGGGTTGCTATGGATATTTATACCAATAAAACTGTACCTAATACGTTTAATATACCTTGTTCACCTGAAGCTTAATTAATCTCAGGTCCTTAGTGTATGACTGATTTGGGTAACAAGCTTCTCCTGAGAGCACCTCCTGTCTTTTAAGATGTGTAAGTACCTATAAAGCTATGATTATCCCAGGGGTGGGTGGGTATGGGGAGGGAGGGAGGGAAATAACACTTATTAAAAGAGGGCTGCTACACAGTACCCTGTCCTGTGCTGCTGAGGTAAGCTATATTCTTATTTGATTTAAATTATAGCTCTTTGCTGCTGCTAGGCTTTAACTTATTATGAAATTTGTCAGACGGCTGCCTAGGGTGAGAACTTACACAATCTTGACGATGCATATATTCATATGATTCTTGCAAGGTATTGTGGGTATTGTAGTTCATTCACTCCCAAACACAGCTGATGACAATAATTTGAGTTGTGAAACCAAGTGGTAAGATCAATAAAATACTTCTTTTATTGATGGGGTTTAATTCACCCAGCACATGTATGCTTGATAGCACTATAAATGAGGTTACTTGCTTGCAGTGTTTAAAATGGATAACAAAAAGTCACAAAGTAAACCAGAAAACAACCTTCAGCTTGTCAGGCAATTAGCTAATGTTTTCTTAGCAAGTAATTACCAAATACAAAGGCACAAAGTAAAGAATAAACTTTGCTGGTTAGGTTAACTTCTGCTTATTTTCCACGCCGATCTCAGCAGTGATTCTCCCTTGCTCACACACACAATCAGGTGCAGCCCTAATTACTATCAATGGACCAGCTGAAAGCCTTTAGCTGGCTGGCTGCTACTGTGTGAGCCCAAATCCTGCTTTAAGAGCTGTTTGCAGTGGAAATAAAGAACAAAGTTAGGTTTCTTTGTGATGGCTGATGTGTTTGCTCATAGAAAACTAGCAATAGCATTTAGATAAAGAACAGTCCATGTAAATAGTTTCATCTGCTGTATTTCCCCCTGCATCAACAATCATAGGGTCAGTATCATACATTGGCACAGATGAGTCTTTCATTAAGGCACTATCATGAGAATGCTTATTCCCTTGCTGCCATTCTCTATTATAGATAGGGTCTGGATCAGTGTTCATACCTGAGCCTCTCCTGCTATCATTATTCCTCTCTGTATAGCCTGGCCAATATGTAATCCAATTCTGATGTCCAGCCTTCCAATCTTGATCCCTGGACGCTGGATCTTCTCTCACATACCTTCTGGCCTTGGTCTGAAAGTCCCTTCCACATGCAGTCTTCTCTCTTCCAGGTAGCCACTGGTGATTCCTATCTCTGCCACTCCATTCCTCTGGCTGAATCCAGTCCAATGGACTCTGCTGGCCTTTGGAATACCTCCCAGTATGAGTACTGCCTTGGAATCTCCCAGACCTTCCAATGGCCTTTCTTCTCTTCCTTCCAGAGAGTTTCCTTCTCTCTCTATCTGCTTGGCTTGGCTTCTGTTTCTCCAGGTGATACTGGTGCTTGTAGCCGTTGCTGAAGCTCTCCCCTCTGTATCTCTTCCTGAAGCTGTTCTTGAAACTGTTGCTGAAACTGTTTCCTGAAGAATAAGCTCTATTCTTATTCTTTCCTAATGTGTGCTGCTCCCTAACACAGCGCAGCTGTGTTGAATCAAGCCCTGCCCTTTGAGATGAGTGCTTAGGGATTACCTCATAGCTCTCTTGATTGCACACACATTCTCTCACTTCAGCCCCTCTCATGGCTGCTGGAAACCTGGTGCATTCTGGGACTGGTAGTCTTTTATGTGAAAACTCTGTTTTCTTGCTTCTACCAGAACTGACAGGTTGCTTGTTCAGAGTCACATCATCTTTTCTATAGCTTCTACCTGAGCTATGATAAGCTTCCTTATCACAAATTTAAACTACAAACTCTCTGTTGGGTTCTAAATTTAACCATAAAGCTTTCTTCTGTGTTTTAAATGTAAACTAAAAGTACTTTGCTGATGCTAGGCCCTGAGTGACTATTAAATTAAAACTATAAGCTCTCTGCTGGGTATGAAATGTAACCAGAAAGTTCTCTTCTGTGTTTTAAATTTAAACTTAAACTGCTGCTACTAGGCCCTGACTGATTTAACAAAATATAGTGGGTTCACAGGTTAAATAGCTTTAATAGAAAGAATTCCTTTCAGAAAATTCCCAGACGTATATACTCACAATTGCAGATCTCTCTCCAGAAGTAACAGTCCCTTTTTCTAGTCCTTCAAGACAACCTCAACAAATTCCTGCTCTCCCTTGGAACATTGCAGCCATACCTCCATCAGGGAGACTGGCTATGTTCCTTAGACCTCAAGGATGCTTATACTCACATCCTCATCCACCCCAACCATAGGCAGTACCTGCGGTTCGTAGTAGGGGGCAGGCGCTTTCAATAAAGGGTGCTCCCCTTCGGCCTAGCCTCTGCCCCAAGGGTCTTCACAAAATTCCTGGCAGTCATGGCCGCCTTCCTCCAGCTCCAGGGGATCTTCGTTTTTCCCTACCATCCAGGTTCTGCAACACTTGGGCTTCGTCATAAACTACCCCAAGTCTCACCTCCTCCTGACACAGTGCCTGGAGTTCATCGGGGCAAAGATTGACATTTTCCAGTCAAAGGCCTTCTTGCCCAAGGACCGAGCCAATCGTCTCAGATCTCTAGCTCGGGATGTACAGCACCGTCCCTCGGTGCCCGCTCGGCTTCTTCTGCGCCTCCTTGGGCACATGGCTTCCACGGTCCACATCACCCCAGACGCTCGCCTCCACATGAGGACGGCGCAGTGGTGTCTTCAGGACAAGTGGTCTCAGGCCACAGGCCATCTCCGAGACAGAGTTTTGGTGACCCGCCAGTTGGCGGACTCCCTGGTCTGGTGGCAGTCACCCCAGCATCTCGAAGCGGGCATGCCTTTTCAGGCCCCAAATCACCCAAGGGTCCTCACCACAGACGCCTCCCTGCTCGTTTGGGGAGCCCACTGCAGAGATCTCTGCACTCAGGGCAACTGGTCGCCAGAAGAGAGCACCCAGCAGATCAACCTTCTGGATATCTGGGCCATACACCTTGCCCTGCGGGTCTTCTCTCCCCACCTGCGTCACCAGCCGGTGTTGGTCCAAACAGACAACCAGGTGGCAATGTACTATGTGAACAAACAAGGGAGTATGGGGTCTCGTGCCCTTTGTCAGGAAGCACTGGTTCTCTGCTGTACGCAATCCAACAGGGTATCCTCCTGTGAACAGTGTACCTGCCAGGCCAGGACAACCTGCTGGCTGACAGACTCAGCAGAGTTCTCCAGCCACATGAGTGGTAGCTGGACCCCAAGGTAGCCAGTTGGCTATTCTGGCTCTGGGGGGAACCCGTGATGGACCTGTTCTGCTCCCGGCAGTCCCACCACTCCATGGTGGCAGTGGACACGTTCCTGGTCTCATGGTTGGAAGGCCTCATGTACACCTTCCCTCCGACGCAGCTGATCGCCAAGACCTTGTTCAGGATCCTCTGCGACAGGGCCTCGCTCATCCTGATAGCTCCTCGGTGGCCCAGGCAGCCATGCTTCCTGCTACTTTTTCAGCTGATGGTCGAGGCCCCCATCCCCTTGTGGACCGCCCCTGAACTCCTATCTCAGAAGGGGGCTGTCTTCTTAAACCTAACATGGGGTCCCTCTCACTGACAGCATGGCTGCTGAGAGGTTGACTCTGGCTCCTCTCAACCTTCCGGTTGATATGGCGGATGTTCTACTGGCCTCTCGCAAAGCCTCTACCAGGATGGCTTACGCACTCAAATGGTGCAGGTTCTCTGCTTGGTGCGCTGAATATCGGGGCTGATCCTTTCTCCTGCCTTGTGACTCTGGTGTTACAGTTCCTTCTCCACCTCTCTCAGTCTGGGCTCAAGTCTAACTCCGTCCGAGTGTACCTTAGTGCCCTGGCGGAACACCAGCATCCAGTGATTGGTAAGCCCCTCTCAGTCCAACCATTGGTGACCCATTTACTCCGGGCCTGCTCTTATCGAAACCCCCGGTTCTCCCTCTGGCAACCAAATGGGACCTCAACGTGGTGTTAGGGCAACTCACTCGCCCACCCTTCAAGCCTCTGGCCACCTGCCACCTTCGCTACCTCTCTTGGAAGATGGTTTTCCTGGTTGTCCTTACCTCCTCTCACAGAGTTAGCGAGCTCCAAGCCCTTGTGGCGGAGGCATTTTATACCTGGTTCTAAAAGAACAGAGTGATGCTTTGCACTCACCTCAAATTCCTACTGAAGGTAGTGTCTCCCTTCCATCTTAACCAGGAAGTGGTGCTTCCTATCTTCTTCCCAAGACCTCATTCTAGTCGGGCGGAGACAGTCCTTCACACCTTGGACTGTAAGAGTGCTTTGTCCTTCTATATCTAATGCATTCAGGGCCACCGCAAAGCTTCTCAGCTTTTCATCTCCTATGACCCAAGCAGGCTGGGGGAGGTAGTGACCAAGCGTATGCTGTTCACATGGTTGGCGGACTGTATCACCCTTGCTTATGAGCAGGCGATGCTCCCTCTGGAAGGCCATGTCACAGCGCACCGTGACAGGGCCATGGTGGCTTCGGTGGCAAACTTGTGCTCTGTCCCGATGGTGGACTTCTGCTGGGCCGCCACCTGGTCTTCAGTCCATTCCTTTGCAGCTCATTACTGCCTGGAAAGAGAGTCCCGATGGGACAGTGCCTTTGACCAGGCTGTGCTCTGTAACCTTTGTGAGGTTTAGGTAACTCCTACCCTCCGACCCTTCTTTTTCAGGCTACTGGAGTACTGGTTTCATCGGACATGGATCCTACTGTGGTCTCTGTACACGGACTAAAAAATTGCTGCTGCTTGCGGCTCCCCGTGAGGGAGCCCCTATTTTTTCCTACGTGCTTTCGGTAGCCTGTAGCTGTGGAGTCCCATATGTGAGGACTGACTTCCTGTTACAGGTGTTCTCCGGAGACAGCAGGAATCAGTCCTCACAACCCTTCCTCCTCCCCTGGGAGTTTCCTCCTTTATCTGTTTTTGTATTTTCGCCTAAGTTATGTCATCTGACTGAGCTAGATGGCACACTTGGGCGGGAAGGGGATCATGCATGCATGGTAGCATTCCCAAAAGCTTTTTTTTAAAGCTGGGGAAATGCTCCACACGGGCTCTGTCATTGCCAACGTCATCCATATGTGAGGACTGATTTTTGCTGTCCCCGGAGAACACCTACCAGGAGAGTAACTACGCTTTCTTCAGGAACAAGCAGGACATCAGTCCTCACATATGGGTGATGTCTGCGCCAACAGAGCCCGCACGGAGCATTTCCCCAGCTTTCAAAGAAAGCCTTTGGGAATGCTACCACGCATGCATGGTCCCCTTCCCACCCAAGAGTGCATCTTGTTCAGTCTCCTTTTTTCCTCGGAGCCTTCCCTCTTCCCCAGGGAGTTGCCTCCTCTATCTGTTTTTGTATTTTCGCCTAAGCTATGTCATCTGACTGAACAAGATGTCACACTTGGGCGGGAAGGGGATCACGCATGCGTGGTGGCATTCCCAAAGGCTTTCTTTGAAAGCTGGGGAAATGCTTCGCACGGGCTCCATCAGCACCGACATCATCCATATGTGAGGACTGATTCCTGCTGTTCCCGGAGAACACCTGTAACAGGTGATTAACTATGCTTTTTGCACCTACAAAGTCAGAGGCATGTTGTGTATATCACACGGTGCTAACCCTCAAACCTCCATTTTAATTCCAGGTTGTAATGCAACAAAACAGGATAAACACAGAGGGGATGAATACTTTCAAAAGGCACAGTATGATAGAGGTCTATAAATTAATGAAAGGAATGGAACGGGTAAACATAGATTGGTTGTTTACACCATCAAAAAGTAGGAAGACTAGGGGACATGCAATGAAGCTACAATGTAACCCATTTAAGACCAATAAGAGAAAATATTTTTTCACTCAATGCGTAATCAAACTGGAGGATGTAGTAAAAGCTGTTAGTGTAACCAGGTTTAAAAAAGGTTTGGACAAGTTCCTGGAGGAAATATCCATAAAGTATTATTCAAGAGGACCCAGGAAATCCAGTGCTTGCCTGGGATGAGAATTGTGGAACCTGTGTGCCTTTTTGGGAACCTGCTAGGTACTTGTGACCTGGATTGGCCACTGTTGGAAACAGGATACTGGGCTTGATGGACCTTGGTCTGACCCAGTATGGCATTTCTTATGTTCGTATGTTCTAATTACATTTGTACAGCAAAGAAGCGGAAGGAGACCATGGAACAAAAGGACATTTATGGATGATAAAGAAATTACATTTGTATACATCGTTTAATAATAGTTTAAACTAAATATTGTTTTTAATATTTATCTACTGATATATTGTTCTGGAGTTACATTACTGTAGTTCCCTAGTAAATATGATCTTGTGTGATCACAGCCTTTTAATCACTTGGTTTGCAGCTTGTCTTGCTGTGAGGGCTTGTGTGTATCAGTGATGCTGAGAGCTAAGCTATCGGTAGCTTAACTACTGGCAACTACTGGCAGGGTCTCCCAAGATGAACAGGTCTCAGCTGAGGTGCCAGACCAAGACAAACCACCCATCTGGGCAGCAGCAGAATGGGACAGTGTTGGCAGCGGAGGATCACATTTCTGTTACAATGGCAACAACATTAGAATTACCTGCATGGAAGGAAAGGCCTGGCAATCTACTTCTGTATCTTGCCACGAAAACCCAATGGATAGTCACAACAAAACAAATTGCACTATAGTGCTGCAAAATGAGACCCCCAGGTCAGAAGACATTCAACTGACTACTGAGGAGGAGCTTAAGACTTTTCAGAATAAAGCCAGCATTTATGATGTGGTTGGATCAAAGCCTTCAGGGCATCTGACTGCTGATTTAGCAGGATCAACCAAAAGAGAGCAAAAACACCCGTAGGTGTAAAACTCAAAGAGTACAGGAACAGATGCACCAAAGATGGTGATGTAAAACTTTCTTAAAACCCCAACGTGTTTCGGCTGACACTTTCTACAGGGGGTATACACATCAATAAATACATAAAAGATTAAATAAATTAAATACATAGAAGACATAATAAAATTAATCCTGACATGAATCATCTAAATTAGAACTCAGAAGTAGACACAAGAAAAATGTAAGGAATGCCCATCAACACACTATAATTCAGGTATATGCCCTAACAACAGCTGCAGAAGACAATGAAGTTGATGAGTTCTATGAACAAGTATAAGCTGAAATTGACAGAACATGCAAACAGGATATCCTAATAGTCATGGGTGATTGGAACGCAGAAGTTGGCAACAAATGAGAAGGCAAACTGGTTGGAAAGTATGGATTTAGCCACAGAAATGAAGCTGGAGAAAGACTGATATAATTCTGCAAGACCAATGATCTATTCATCTTAAACACCTTCTTCCTGCAACACAGTGATGACTGTACACATGGACCTCATCCAATGGATTGTACAAAAATCAAATTGACTACATTTGTGGAAGTCAATGATGGAAAAGCTCCAACTACTAGTATGCAAACTCAAGCTAAAGTTGAAAAAGAGCAAGCCACTCGTGAATATAGCAAAATATGATCTTGAGAATATACCACTGGAATTTAAAGACTGCCTACAAAATTGATTTGCTGTTTTAGATACAAATGACAGAGCTCCAGAAAAGTTATCGGATGACATCATGAAGATTGTGTTGGAAGAAAATGAGAAGTTTCTACAAAAGATGAAAAAGCAAAAATGATCAAAATGGATGACCAAAGAAACTCTGAAAATTGCCCAAAAACACAGAGAAGCTAAAGCCAGAGGAGAAAGATAGGCAATCGCAGAACTCAACAGATTTCCAACATGCAGCATGACAAGGCAAGGAGAAGTATGAACTATAATGATGCATTGAAGGAAATAGAATCAGAAAGTATTAGAGGAAGAACAAGATCGGCTTTACTAAAGCTATGGTAGAGTTAAATAAAAAATTCCAGCTTTGAATTGGAGTGCTACAAGTTGCTCAAGGATCCATGTTGAGTGATGCTGAAAAGATAAAGAAAAGATGGAAGGACTGTATAGAGTCATTATACCATAAAGATCAAGTGGACCAACAACAGTTTCAACCTGTACCTTATGATCAGGAACCATTGGTGATGAAAGAAGTCGAAGCAGCATTGAAAGCCTTATCAAAGAACAAAGCACCAAGCATTGATGGCATTCCCATAGACATATTACAGCAATCGGATGAAGGTGTTACCATACTTACAAGGCTCTACCAGGAAATTTGGAAGACAACATCCTGGCCAACTGACTGGAAAAGATCTGTGTTTATACCAATACTAAAGAAAGGTGATCCAACTGACTAGAAATTATCGCACAATTGCTCTGATCCCACGTGTCAGCAAGATTCTACTCAAGATTATTCAGCAGAGGCTACAACCATACCTGGAAGAACAACTGCCTGAAGTGCAAGCAGGGTTCAGGACAGGGTGAGGAATGAGAGACGTCATCACGGTTGTGAGATGGATCCTTGAAAAGGCAAAAGAATACCGAAAGGATATCTGTATGTATTTTATTGATTACAGCCAGGCTTTTGACTGTTTAAACCATGAGAAAATCTGCACCACATTAAGAATCATGGTTATACCAGAACACCTTCTAGTTCTCTTGCATAGCTTTTACATTGATCAAGAAGCAACAGTTCGAACGGAACTAGGAGAAACAGAATGGTTTAAAATCAGCAAAGGTGTACGACAAGGCTACATACTTTACCCCTACCTGTTTAATTTATATGCAGAACAAATCATCAGAGACGCTGAACTGTATGAAGACAACCGAGATGTGAAGATTTGGTGGAAGACTCAACAACAACCTTCACTATGCTGATGATACCACATTGCTAGCTGAAAGCGAAAACTATTTGAAACATTTGCTTCTCAAGATCAAGGAAGGTAGTCTTAAAATGGGTCTGCACTTTAATATAACATAGTATCATCATATATGACGGCTGATTGAATTAACCACAACCTGTGAGGCAGGCTTGTAACAGAACAATGGAAACTTTTAAAAGTTCAAAATGAAATCTTGCTTCTACGTATCAGCCTTTTAGGAAAAGGACCCTGTAACTTTAAAATGTATACCTTTACTGCACAATTAAGTAGGAAACCAGGTCTCTGCAATTCTAAAAGCAAATGTTTACTTCAATTCCAAGTAGATAAATATCAAGAATTCAGTTTCCCTGGCCAGTAAACCTTATATGAACTGAGGGCACACTCAAAGTACTGATTTAAAAAGGCTATGCCTGGAATGTAGGCAAGCTAAAGTTTCCTAAACTTAAAACCAAAAATAGGTTGTTTGCCACTAGGCTGAGGATCATGGTGGCTGTGAACAGATAGAAAGCTAGGAAGAGCAATGTTTTTTCTTTCTTTTTTTTTTTTGTGTGTGTTTGTCCTCCTCCCTTGGTGCAAAGAATCTAAAGAAGACAAAGATCCTGACAACTGGCAAAATCAATAAGTTTATCATTGATGGAGAAAAAAGTGAAATAGTTGAAAAGTTTAGCCTACTTGGATCAACTATCAAAAAAGAAAAGATAAGTAGTCAAGAAATCCTATGACACATTGCTCTTGTGTGGTATATTGCTGCTGAGAGGTTTCTTCAGCAAGTAGGAGGTTTAAAGAAAATACACTTTATTTTCAGGATAAACCCCCTTTGAAACTGCCCTGGCCTTTCTTGGGCCTGCAAAACATGTAGTGTTACAGACATATTCTTGCTCCAGGCTTTCCTCAGCTGTAGCAGTTCCTTAATCAGTCTTAGCCCTGTTCTGCTGGGTGAGAGAATGCTGTTCCAGTACAGACAGTTCTAAAGTAAGAAGAAACTGCTTCTTCCCCAAAGTTCCTGCATTCTGGGGCACAATTCAGTATTTTTCCCAAAGTTCCTTCACTCTGGGGTGCAACTCAGTAGTACTCTTTCAATCTTTACCAGCAAAGCAGCATATAGACAATGTAGACAACAGTTCTCTATAGCACAAGAGTCCTCCAGCTGGGTAGAACTCTTAACATCAAAGCTGAAGGCATAAAAGCCACTTTAAACACAGCTCCTACCTTGGCAGCAGTAATCCACCCTTAAAGGTATCTGGTCACTCCATATTACAGAAAACCCCCGGGCTCCTCTTTCTCTCCAGTTCCCTTGCTTCCTGGGATAAACCCTGTGAACAGGCCACACTCTCCCCAGGCATTCTCCAGCCTCCCTTAAAGGGACAGGGGTTTACAGAGCAATACCTCACTTGTGCTAGGCTTGTCTGGGCAGTTTCCCTGTGGAAACTACCCTAGACAAGCTTCTCAGGAGCAGAGATGTCTTTCTCCATACAAAGATTTGACTTGTTCAAGCCATGGTATTTTCAATAATGTCATATGGATGTGAAAGTTGGACAGTGAAAAAGATAGACAGGAAGAAAATCAATGCCTTTTAATTATGGTGCTGGCAATGAATACTGTGTATGGACTGCCTGAAGAACAAACCAGTCAGTACCAGAGAAGATCAAACCTAAGCTTTTTTTTTTTTAGAAGCTCATATGGCAAGACTTCAAATTTGATACTTTGGAGACATCATGCGAAGAGAGAGATTTTAGAGAAAGACAACATGCTTGGCAAGGTAGAAAGTCAATGCAAAAGAGGACGGCCATCAATGAGATGGATCGATACAGTAACAGCAGCTATGGGTGCCACTCTATCAACAATGATCTGCCTGACTAAAGACCAGACATAGTTTAGGACAACTATCCAGAGGATTGCCATAAGTCAACACTGACTCGATGGCACTAAACTATAACATATCATAAAAAAGCATAGAAATATGAAAATTTGTGTATAAAAAATTTAAATATAAAAGTAAATATCAAATCCTCATCCATAAAATCAGTCATTTGGAAATAATAAAATGATAGTCAATTCATCCTGTTTAGAAGGCATGTTGGTGAAATTCACAATGATTGCCACATACAGAATTATATTATAATGGATGTATAACTTTATCTCCAGGAGCAAGCAAGAATGTAGTCTTCACATATGGGTATAGTCGGTACTGACGGAGCCCGCGCGGGAACGCTCCCCAGAGTCCAATGGGAATGCTTTTGGGAGCATCCCTCAGCACATGCATGCTGCCTTCCCGCCTTTCCAATTGTCCCTCTCCAGTTCTTCGTTTTCTGTGGAGCCTACAGGACACATACCCTGTCACCGCAGAAAATTTCTTCTTTAAACTTGTTTTCTTGTGGTCGCGCCTGCCTCCGCACGACACCTACCGGTACCGCCGGTTCTTTCTTATTTTATAAAAAAAAAAAAAAAAAAAAAAAAAAAAAAATCTATTTTTGAACTGTTTCTCTTCAGAAACATTTTCTTTTGGTGCTAGGCGCCATTTTGGGCATTAGGCCCCATTTTTTCCAAAAAATGGAAAAAACAGCTAGTGTTTTAAAAAAAATGTACTAAATGTGGCGGTACCATCTCCGTCACCAACACCCATGATTGGTGTCTAAAATGTTTAGGCCCTGACCATTCTCCATCTGAGTGTTCCTCCTATATGGGGATGACTAAAAGAGGAAGACAGAACCGAGCTGCAAAGCTCGGTACCCTCTTTTCTTCAGATACCAGGTCCATTGCATCGACGTCTTCAAGAGCCTCGTCTTCCTCCCATGGATCTCAGGTAACTAAACATAAGAGCCGGTCCTCAAAGGGTAGCTCTCCTTCAAAGCATAGAGAGGCCATTGGCATTGCCCTAGAGCAGTGATGGCTAACCTTTTTGAGCCCGAGTGCCCAAACTGCCGCACAAAACCAAAGAATTTCCTCAAAGTGCCAGCACGTCCATTAAAGCCTCATTTGCATAAGGTGCCTCATTTGCATAAATATTTGCATAATGTTACCATACACTAACTTTTAGTAAACATGCCTCTTAATGAGTATATGGATAAAGAAAGACTAAAAGGTTTCTACATTACTATAATCCAGTACCAACCGCCAGGCACATTAGGAACTACTACAAACGCTGCCCATTTAGAACCCATAGCAAACCCGCCGTATCCTAACAGTACTACCAGGACTCACAAAGCACCATACCCTAACTATCAAAAGGCAACACTGCAAATATTAAACCAATACATTTCAGAGAACAACAATACATGACCTACTGGGGAAAGAACAAGTGGCAATGTCAAATAGGAATTATATAAACAGAATACCTCAGCTCAGTTACACATGCAGAACAGACCATCACCAAACAAGGAATCACAATTTAAAAACAGGAAGACAATAATTAAACTGGGAACCCCAAAAGCCAAACTTGGAATATACAACAACACTGTAGAAATAAAACTATAAATTAATTTCCTCTTGTACTAAACAAAGCGCAAAAATTAATGATGCACATTTCCCAGAGCTGACATATTCCAGTTAATAAATTCAAAATAAAGAGATATTTTTCTACCTTTTGTGCATTTTTTTTCAGTTGCAATTGCTCCAGCCACTTTCTTCTGGTTTCTTCGTGTCTTCTCCTAACTCTCCATCTGCTGTCCATTTGTCCTTTCTTCTGTCTTCTTGGTTTTTTTTTTCCATTCTCTCTCTACATCTGCTTTAACATACTAATCTTTCTCCTTTTGCTCTTTCCTCATTCCTATTTCATCTACTCAAAATTTACCCCTCCATCCTCAATCCCCACTTATTCTCCCAATACCCGGCCAATTGTAGATTTTTTATCCCTCCCACACAAAATTTTTCCCCTCTCCATTTTACTCTCCCAGCCCCATCCCATTCTAATCCTCCCCCAACACCAGCTCCCTTCTAGTTCCAGCCTCACCCAGCATCCATTCCCTTCTAGTCCCTGCATCAGCCCATTTCCAGTCCTAGCAGCCCCCCAACCCATTTCCAGTCCTAGCAACCTCCCAACCCAATACCAGTCCTAGCCCCCCCTCATCAACCCACTTCCAGTCCTAACCCCCCATAAGCCCATTTCCAGTCCTAGCTCCCCCATCTATTTGCAGTCCCATCCGAGTCCCTCCATCAGCTCATTTCCAAACCCAGCCCCCCATGAGCCCATTTCTAGTCCTTTCCTAGCCCCACCATCAGCCCATGTCAAATCCTAGCTCCCCTCCACTCAGCCCATTTCCAATCCAAGCCCCCCATGAGCCTACTTCCAGTTCTAGCCCCTTCATGAGTCCATTTCAATCCAAACCCCCACCACAGCCCATTTCCAATCTTAGCACCCCCCCAACAGCCAATTTCCAGTCCTATTCTAGCCCCTCCATCAGCCCATTTCCTGTCCTAGCCCCCCCTCACCCATTTCCAGTCCTAGCTCCCTCCCCCTCACAACCCATTTCCATTCCAAGCCCCAATCCCATCAGCTATTTGCAGTTCAAGCCCTCCTTCCACTCAGCCCATTTCCAGTCTTAGCCCCCCCATAGCCCATTACCAGTCCTAACCCCCCCATCAGCCCATTACCAGTCCTAACCCCCCCATCAGCCCATTTCCAGTCTTAGCCCCCCCCATAGCCCATTACTAGTCCTACCCCCCCCAAATCACCATCACCATCACCAGCCCACTTCCCGCCTTAGCACCCCCCATGGCCCATTACTAGTCCTAACCCCCCCCCATCCGCCCCTTTCCCGTCTTCGCCCCCCCCATGGCCAATTACCAGTCCTAACCCCGGCCAATTACCAGTCCAACCCCCCCCCCCCCTGGCCAATTACCAGTCCTACCCCCCCCCCCGGCCAATTACCAGTCCTACCCCCCCCCCTGGCCAATTACCAGTCCTCCCCCCCCCCGGGCCAATTACCAGTCCTCACCCCCCCCCTCCGCCCCTTTCCAGCCTTAGCCCCCCCCATGGCCAATTACCAGTCCTAACCCCCCCCCCCTGGCCAATTACCAGTCCTACCCCCCCTGCCAATTACCAGTCCTACCCCCCCCCGGCCAATTACCAGTCCTAACCCCCCCATCAGCCCCTTTCCAGTCTTAGCCCCCCCCCATCGCCAATTACCAGTCCTAACCCCCCCCATCAGCCCCTTTCCAGTCTTAGCCCCCCCCATGGCCAATTACCAGTCCTAAACCCCCCCCCCCATCAGCCCATTTCCAGTCTTAGCCTCCCCACCATAGCCCATTACCAGTCCTAAACCCCCTTCCCCCCTATCATCCCAAATTAAAAAAAAAAAACCCAAACAAAGCGGCTGCTTCTGCCGCGGCAGCCTCAAGAGCTCTGCCGCGGCAGCCTCAAGAGCTCTGCCGCGGGGCCCCCCCCCTGCCCGGCAGAGCCTCCCTGCATCATCTACCTTCAAGTCGCAAAACGCGGGCTTCTTTCAGAGCCGCGAGAGTTTCCTTTCTCGCGGGAGAGCCGCGAGAAAGGAAACTCTCGCGGCTCTGAAAGAAGCCCGCGTTTTGCGACTTGAAGGTAGATGATGCAGGGAGGCTCTGCCGGGCAGGGGGGGGGGGCCCCGCGGCAGAGCTCTTGAGGCTGCCGCGGCAGAGCTCTTGAGGCTGCCGCGGCAGAAGCAGCCGGTTTGTTTGGTTTTTTTTTTTTTTTAAATTTGGGACCTTTTAAATGCGGACCTTCCCGCGTGCCAGCTGCAAGGCCTTCGCGTGCCACAGCTGGCACGCGTGCCATAGGTTCGCCATCGCTGCCCTAGAGGAAACTACACCGGCAAAACAGCCCCAGCGGGAGGCTTCGGCCTCCAAAGCATCAACGGGGTTCCAGGATGTTCTCGAGGCTTCAAACTTGGCAGAACTACTGGTGCCATGCTCAGCAGTTCCGGCCGCTTTAACCGGTACCGATACCCAGGCATCGGCAGCATCGATAGACCAGAGATTCCTCGCTATCGAACGCAGTCTTACTGCTCTCATTACAGCTGTGGTACCGTTGACCCCAGTGGTTCAACGGGCACCGACACCGACGGTACTGGCCCTGGTGGGAATCCTTCCCATGCAGACTTTTTCTGTCATCGACAGATCGGTACCGGACCAATTCGGTACCGACTTCGATCAATACCGAGACCGTGCTTTGCATGAACATCGGGATCAGAGATATTTTGAATCCTCTGATTCTGATGACTCTGATAATTCTGCCAGTACCAGAGTGTTTCTCCCGGAAGACTACTCCCCAACGCAGAATGTCTCCTCTGGAAGACATGTCTTTTCAGGATTTTATTCGTGATGTGGCCCAAGGCCTTTCAATCACGGTAGCTCCTGAAAAAGAACCTAGAGCAAAGGAATTGGAAATACCCTAAGGCTCCCAAGGAGGCAGCCACTCTGCCCATTCGTGAAATTCTTCATGATTTGATGCTCAGAATGTGTGAGACACCTTTGACCACATCTCCTCATTCTAGGAGACTCGATACCATGTATCGAGTTCCACCATGTCCTGGTTTTCAAAAGACTCAGCTGCCACACCATTCAATGGTAGTGGAGCCAGCCATGCGTAGGATGAAAAGTGCAAAGAGACATGCATCCAATCCTCCAGGTCGTGAATGCAGGACACTTGACGTTTTTGGGCGTCAAACATTTCAGGCTTCCATGATTTCAGCTAGGATCAGCTCATATATTTTATATATGGGAGTGTTCCTCAAAGAGGTCACAGGAGATTTGGAGCTTATGAGCCCCCTTCTCCCTGAGGACAAATGACAGGACTTTCTTACTCTTGTCAAGTATGCTCATGATGTCTCCAAGTTTGTAAACCGTGCAGCCTTTGACTGCTTTGAATGCATCAGCAGAACCTCTGCTATTGCCATTGATGCACCTCAGATTGCCTGGCTTCAGGCATCAGACTTGGAGATTTGGGTACAGGATAAATTGGGAAACATCCCTTGCACAGAAGAAAATCTCTTTGGCAAGAATTGGCAGGAGAAGTCTAATGAGATAGATGCTGATAATATCACTTTAGATAGGAGGGAGGAGTGGTCTAGTGGTTAGGATAAGGTACCTCAGGCCGGAGGGCCGGGGGTTCAAGTCCCACCTGGGGACAGCAATCTCAGGCCGGAGGGACTGGGATTTCTAGTCCTATAGGCACTCCTTGTGTTCTTGGGCAAGCCACTTAACCCTCCACTGCCCATGTTCCCTGTAAGTATTAGTGTATGTGTCTCATATCCCCTTGTGTTAAATGTATCCCCCAATTGACCGCTTTGACCTGGAGAAAAGCGGGATATAAATACAGCTAAATAAATAAATAAATTGTCAAAATCTACAGCCACTCCAGCCAAAAAGAGACCCTATAAAAAACCCTTTTTCAGCAAAAAAAGGAAGCTTTATCCATCCTATACCCAGCAAGGGCAAGCTCAGGGTCAAGTTGCCCAGAAGGGTCAACAACAACAATCCAGACGAAAGAAGCCAAAAGGCCTTAGAGCTCAACCAGCTCCACAGGCCCAGCCCCCTCAAGGGCTTTGACTCCTTCATAGAGAACTTAGCCTTCCTGCCTCTGAAAAGTCCAGAACCCCTAAACATTCCAGGCAGGTTGTGTCATTTTGCCAACAGATGGCACCAAATAACAGCAGAAAACTGGACTCTGTCCATTGTGGGAGAGGGGTACAAGCTTCATTTTCACAGTATGCCCCCTCCTACAATCGTAAGACAGTTCAATTCCCAAATCTCTACAGGCAGTCTACTGGATCAAGAGGTCTCAACACACCTTGCTCAATGAGCAATAAAGGAGGTGCCCATTCTTCAACAGGGTGCAGGGTTCTACTCCCCCTATTTTCTTATTCCAAAGAAAACAGGAGGACACAGACCCTTTCTAGACCTCAGAGAATTGAACAAATATCTGTTCCAAGAAAAGTTCAAAATGATTTCTCTAGGAACTCTTCTGCCATACCTTCAAAGTCAGGATTGGCTTTGTTCTCGAGATCTAAAGGATGCATATACTCACATTCTGATCCATCCAGATCACAGGAAATTCTTACGATTCCTTTTCAGGGGAATACATTTCCAATACATGGTTCTTCCCTTTGGTCTGACTTCGGCACCAAGAATATTCACGAAATGCATGGCAGTAGTAGCTGCATTTCTGCAAACCCTGGAGATATTCATCTTCCCTTACTTGGATGACTGGCTCATTCGAGCCCCTACGGTTCCAGAAGCCAACTCTGCACTGTCTCGCACAATGCAAATCCTTTAATACTTGGGATAGGTCATAAAACTTACAAAATCCCAACTTGCTCCATCTCAGTCCCTAGAGTTCATAGGAGCTTGTCTAGGTACCAGACAGTCAAGGGCTTTTCTCCCACAACACCGCTGTCTTCATATAATGCAGCTAGCTTCTCAAGCAGCGGTGAAGTCCTACGTAACTGCTCGAGAACTACTGCAACTATTGGGACATATGGCATCCAAGGTTCATGTGGTTCCCTACGATCGCCTTCATATGCAAGCAGCCCAGTGGACCCTATCTACACAGTGGACACAGGCCACAGGACGTATGTCGGACAAGATATCAAACTCACAACGACTGATCTTGTCCGTACAATGGTGGCAATCACTGGAAAATCTTCTAGTGGGATCTCCTTTCCACCAACCCCTATTCCAGGCCACCCTAATAACAGATGCATCACAGGTGGGATGGGGAGCACACCTGCATCATCTCTCTACCCAAGGTACCTGGACTCCACAGGAGGCTTTTCTTCACATAAACCTCCTGGAATTCAGAGCAATCTATCTAACTCTTCGAGTATTCCATGCCCAGCTCAGCTACAAAGACAGTTCTAGTCCAAACAAACAATCAAGTAGCTATGTTCTACGTGAACAAGCAGGGGGGAACAGGCTCTCTGTCGTTATGCAACGAAGCTTTACGACTATGGGCCCTAGCCAGAGAGCATCAAATTCACCTTCTCGTGGTATATCTTCCAGGCATTCAAAACCTTTGGGCAGACAAACTCAGCTGAGTACTGTTGCCTCACGAATGGTCTCTCCACCTAGACCAGGTGGCCAAGATATTTCAGATCTGGGGAACCGCAGACATAGACCTATTTGCAAGTCCACTGAATGCCAAACTTCCCCAGTTCTGTTCCAGGATTCCGGCTCAAAATTGCCAGGCAAGGGATGCCTTCCTCCTTCACTGGGGTCACGACTTCCTCTATGCCTTCCCACACATTCCCCTCATCCCAAAAACACTCTTCAAGCTTGTGACGCTGCAGCATTGCCAGAAGCCATGGAAACAGATGGTGACCCGGTGGAAGGTCCGGGTACTGCAGGTAAATGCAAGATATTCCCTTCTCAGCACAAGATGCACATGGCTAATCAGCTAACACAGCTCACCTCGGGGGAGGGGAGAAGCAGAGTTGCTGATTGGGCATGCCCTAGCAGGAGGCGGGTTCCCCAGAGCAGAGGCAGCTTGTTAAACAGGAAGAAGGAAGACAGAACAAGAAAGAGAACAGGAAAGAGAACGAGAAACCGAGGAGGAGGAAGGAAATACAAGACACAGAAGAAGCAGATGTGTGCTTTAGACACGGAGCAGAGCAAAGACAAAGGAAGCTACCTGGAAGGCAGGAAGTAGCCTTGGATGCCAGAGCCTTTGACTTTGAAGGAGAAACGCTCCCCAGCTGCAATTCCAGGAGAACGCTTGCCAAGCCAAGAAGCAGGTACCAGGGAGACTCAGTGCATGAAAGAACCTTCTGGGAACAAGAGAAGGGAGAGGCACTGAGAGACCCAGGGGTAAAGCCTATGCTTTTGGAACAGAGAGCTGACCCATGGAAAGAATGGCAGACTGCTAAAGAACATTCAGGCATTCCTCAACACAAGGTACAGGGTGTCTTTAATTCTGATAACAGCTTTTATGAGAAGCCGGACTGTGTGAGTGCTTATTTTAAAACCCAGGGCAAACCCAGGTTTTATGAGGGCAGTTGGCTGCAACCAGAAGCTCATTCAGATAAACCCTGCTTTTCTCCTCAAACTGCTGACAGAGTTAGCAAGCAAGCTAGCTACAAGGACGTAGCAGATATATTTGCTAGAGATATATGCCAGAAGGCTTTAGGAGGTTCTAAGTTTGAATTTCTGTCTAAAAATCCTTCACCTGCAAATGAACTGACTTACCCAGCACTTGCTGACAGAGACAAGTGGGGGAGGGGTAATTCCAGTGCAGTGAATGAGCATAGTAAGAGAGACGGCATTGTTTGTTTGCCTGAAGAAAAACCCACAAGCTATCACTCACCTCAGGAAGGAGTTAATTCCCCACCTAGCCCTTATAGTAAGCAGGCTGAAGCACTCCTGAAAGAGTTTAAAGCTTTTCTAGACAAACGAACTATTCCTGGACAAAAAGTAGTAGAGTCAGTACAGAGCCCAGAAGCACAAATGCCATTGGTTCTTCCCTTACCAATGGTGGATTTGAATCAGCCAATGGACTGCTCAACCTGTCTCATAGACAAAGAATAGTCAAGCAAAGCTTGTGTGGTCATTCGTTATAATAGGCTGAAATGTATGCTGTTTAAGTTCCTTACCTGAAGAGCTTATGAAGAGATAAGAATAAGCTGAAGCATAACTTAGTTACAGTGCATGAACTTTATTGTTTGCTCTTTGTTTAAGTGATTTCAAGTAAAGCTCACATGACAGGAATGTGAACGCCTGTGTTGAAGCACAGTTTTGAACACAGTATTGGAAAAAGCCTGTTTTCCTTTTGTTCTTGTTTTGGCTACAAAAGTATATTCCTTTACGCCTGTTCCATTCCACCAAGGAGCGGGAGAAATAAACCCTTATGTAAAAAAATTATTCTTTATACCTGCCTTGTCATTCGACCTTCACAACTACAACTTAACCTCAAGGCACACCCCTCCCCAAACCCTCAAGGTTAGGGAGCGGGTGCTGGCTATAAGCTTCAGAGAGACAGAGGTCGTATGATCCTCATAGTACCATGGTGGCCACGCCAAATGTGGTATCCCTTGCTATTACATCTCTCTCAAGCTGCACCTCTGGAGTTAGGCTATGCTCCAGATCTCCTCTCCCAAGAGAACAGGATGCTATGGCACCTGAATCCCCAGTCCCTGCTTCTCAGGGCCTGGTTGCTGAAAGCTTAAACCTTCAGGACCTCTACGTTTCCCAACAGGTAAAGGATATCCTTCAAGCTTCTAGAAAACCTTGTACAAGATGCTCTTATGCCTTCAAGTGGAAACGTTTTACTATATGGTGTTCACAGAAATGGTTAAACCCCCTTATGATACTTTTGGAATCGATACTAGAGTATCTACTTCATTTATCAAATTCTGGTCTAAAGACCATTTCAGTAAGATTCCCTCTTAGTGCAATTGCATCTTCCTATAAGCCTCTAAATGGACAACCAATTTCCTCTCATCCACTCATATCAAGATTTATGAGAGGTCTTCTATTAACAAAGCCTCCCATCAGGCCACCACTGGTGGCATGGGATTTAAACCTTGTTCTCGGGCAACTCATGAAACTGCCTTTTGAACCTTTAGCCACTAGAACCCTAAAGCTTTTGTCCTGAAAAGTCATCTTCCTGATTGCAATCACCTCTGCATGTTGCATTAGTGAATTGCAAGCTTTAGTGGCTGATCCTCCTTATACTAGGTTTCACCATGATAAGGTTGTTCTCAGAACTCATCCACACTTTATGCGAAAGGTGGTTTCACCTTTTCATTTAAATCAATCAATTTATCTTCCTGTATTCTTTCCGAGGTCTCATGCCTCTAATGCAGAAAGGAACCTTCATAGTTTGGATTGTAAGAGAGCCTTAGCTTTTTACCTACAAAGAGCACAGCAACATAGAAAGTCTTCTCAACTTTTTATTGGTTTTGATTCTACTCATTTGGGACTTCCAGTCTCCAAGAGAACTCTATCCAAATGGATTGCACAATGCATATCCTTTGCTTATGAAAGTAAGAGTCTTCCTCTTCAAGGCCATGTCACAGCTCACAATGTGAGAGCCATGGCAGCCTCTATGGCTAACCTTCAGTCTGTGTCTATTTATGACATTTGTCGAGCAGCCACCTGGGCTTCGGTACACACCTTTACAGCCCACTACTGCCTAGATAAAGCCTCCCGTCGGGATGCCTTCTTTGGCCAAGCTGTTCTTCAAAATCTCTTTCAGACCTAATTCATCTCCTACCCACCAACCCTGGTGGGATGCCAGAGATCCATGGGAGGAAGCATGTCCCACCTTACTATAGGTGGCAGCTTCCTGGGGCTATCTCCCTGGCATCTTCAGCTAGGGAGTCCCCATATGTGAAGACTACATTCCTGCTTGTTCCTGGAGAAAGCGTAGTTACTCACCTGTAACAGGTGATCTCCGGGAACAGCAGGAATTTAATTTTCACAACCCACCCACCTCCCCTAGGAGTTGTCTCTCTATCTCTCTGTCTCTTTTCTCTCTCCCTCTATCCTTTCACTCGGCTACAGACTTAACTGAAAAGGGACAGTTGGAAAGGCGGGAAGGCAGCGCGCATGTGCTGAGGGATGCTCCCAAAAGCGTTCCTATTGGATGCTGGGGAGCATTCCCGTGCAGGCTCTGTCGGTACCGATGACACCCATATGTGAAGACTAAATTCCTGCTGTTCCCGGAGATCAACTGTTACAGGTGAGTAACTACGCTTTCTCTGTGGACAAACAAGATAAGTGCTCATTTATGGGTTATGTCATTGACTGAGCACAACACGGAGCTCTCTCAGCTCCTGGTTAGAAGCTTTTGGATTGTTTCTTCCATGCATGCATGTGTCTTTTCGCTTGCTGCTGCTGCTGCTGTGATTCATCTTTTTCGGTCTCTATTTTTCTGCCGAGTCCGAGGTTTTCGATTTTGTTTTGCGACTTTGTTTGAATTTATAGTTCTTCTGCTTTTCACCTTGTTTGTGAGTTCTTTTGTCCTGCTGTTATCATAGCCACATGCAACGTCTCTTAATTTTTTGTTAGATTTGGGTTTGCGTCCATTTAAGGTTTCTTTATTTTTCTTGTGTTGTCACTATAGACCACATTTAGGCCTCAGGCAGTCCAGCTGTGATACTTTTTTCTTTCTTCATAATCGCGTTGTTTGATTTTGCTGCAACTATTTTTTCAAATGCTTTATCCCCCTCAGTACCATTGCTATTACAGACACCCACTAGATAGTGATTGTGCAGTACTTGGGCTCTGACCTGAGCTGCCGCCTAATGTTTTGTCACAGATGACTAGGAGAGCTCCAAGGTCGAGAGAAATAGTGCAAATGTATTTTTGGTACTGGTAAGGCCATTTCTTTGGCATCTGCTTCATTGGTCTCCAGGACTTCCGAAACTGCATTGGGCGCTGGCAGTGTCTCAACATCAAAAAGCTCTTGAGCTCACTTGGAGCTGAGCACTATTAGGTCTCCCTGGCATTAGACATCCATTGATAACACTCCAAGGAAGAGGAAAGATTTGTCCTCATCCTCAAAGATATTGAAGACCAGAGATGAGGGTCATCAGGCAAAAGCTTCAGTACATTGGCAGCCGAGATTCACAGGAGCAGAATTTCAAACGTGCCTAGATATTGGGGGAGCTCTGACCCCTCAAAGTAACCCCAATGTGAAGACTACTCATCCTCCTTGTTATCAGAGGGGCTGCGCCATACTCCACGGAGTCGAGACCAGCCTGCCCATATTCCTCAACAGATTGCACAGACATCAGCCAAGAATTCAATATGCATACCACCTAGATACATTTTCAAACTAACACAAAAAAATGTAGGAGAGGATATTCAGCGGCGGTGGCTAATGCCACTGAAACTTAAACCTGGTTATCTTCTGTGTTGAAAATTAGGCCAGCCTTTATTACTGGGCAGCAGCTCTATATTGCCGCTGCCCAGTTAGCATTGGGGCATGCAGTGGTAATACCCAAGGATATTCAGCTATACTAGTCGTGTTAACGCTGCTGGATGTTTCGGATAAGGGGATTATCAGGTTAGAAGGTCTGCTAATTGTTTTAATCCCTTTGAATATCGGGCCCGTAATTTACATTGGTATGTGTCCGTGTTTATTAATTTAGGTAAAACAAAAAGATGTTTCAAAACTAGAATCACTTAACACAGAAGTTGTAGAACATTGTTAAAAGATGGGCCATAAATTTGAGAATCTGAGGGTTTTTTTTTTTAGTTATCAAGATTGTAAGTTTATCATGAAGGGGAGGTAACATTGATCAGAATCTCTTACGGATTGAGCAGCGATTTTTATTTGAAATGAATACATTCTCGCCAAACAGTTTAAATCAGGAAGTAGATTATAGTGTGGTTTTATGATAATTTGACCAGCCTCTTGCAATATGCCTCTCTATGATGTTGTCAATATAATTGTTAACAATACAAAACTGAAGTAGGTCTTCACGGAGCAAGTTCAAATTATACTATCTAGAAATAGCTCCAAACAAACAGTATTCAAGTGGACATGAATCTTTCATAGAAAGAACAGTAGAGAATGGTCAATTAATTTAATACTTTGAACCGTTAACATCAAGGTGTCCAGAAAGTCTCAGACCTCATAGCGCTTCAAAGCAGAATATTTACTGCCTGTTCTTTGTCTAGCGCTTTTTAGCATCAATGACTGTTCCGGGGGTCTGGCGGTGGTGTGTGAGCTAAGTGTCTGGGAGCAGTGTGTCTTTACAAATGTGAGGAATAAGTAACTGGGGGCAGCATGTATATGTCTGAAGCTGAAGAAAGCACAGCTTGCTAGTGGGTGTTGAGGTCCCCTCCCAAAGTTTTGCTCTGCGCTGGTTCCCAGCCATATCTTCTACTACTACTACTAATCATTTGTACAGCGCTGTACATTCCAAAAGCCCACATATTCCAATCATTAAATAAAAAAATTTAATTATTTTCTACCTTGTCTTCTGGCCATTTTATTTTTCTAGTCACGTGGCTTGGGTTTCTGCTTTCCTCTGTCTTTTAGCTCTTGTTTCCAGGATCACCTGTCTACTTGCCATTTCTTCTTTTCTCCACCTGTCTTCACATCATCACCTACATCAATCTGTAACACTGATTTCTTCTTTTTGTTTTTCTTCCTTCTCCTTTTACCATTCAGTTGTCAGTCTCCCACTTTTTACTGCATTTACCCACAGCTTTCCAATGCTTCCCTCATCCATCCCTCACATTCACATCTCTATTTTCTTCCCAAGCCTCCTATTGCCCAGTTTTTCACTAACTCAGCCCCTCTCTCATCCACCTGTGCCAAGCATCTTCCCTCTCTCCGCTTTCACCTTCCAGGTCTTTATCCTCTCTATCCCATGTTTAGTAACTCCTTTCTGCCTCCCTAATCCCCCCTCCAACACATGTCCAGCATCTCTTCTGCCTTCCTAGCCCTACGTGCCCCCATGTCCACTATTTCATCTATTTCCCTAGTTCCCCCACCCCACCCCAAAGGCCGTCATTTCCTCAGTTTGTCTTAACAATCATCTTCCTACCCATATCCAGCATCTCCTGTCTCCCTGCCCAGTACCCCCACATGTCAAGCATCTCCTGCACTCCCTCCTCTGTCGAGCATCTCCTGTCTTTTTCGTTCCCCGTCCCCCATCTCCAGCATATCCTCTGTCTCCCTGCTCTGTACCACCCCCATGCCAAGCATCTCCCTGCCATACAACCTGTTCTACCCCACATTATGTTAAGCATGCTTCCTATTTCCCCTTCCCTGGTGTCCAGCATCCATCCTTCCTTCCCCCCCCCCTCCTCGCTGGTCCAAAAGCTTCCCCCAGTACTGCACCATCTCGTATACAAAAATTAATTCCTTATTGTCCCTCCAGTCTAGTCCTGTACCTCTTAGTAGTCATCCCCCACCAGCAGCTTGCAGACTGAGCATTTCATCTTTTGATGACATCAGTGTACTTAGGCAGATGTCACCACCTACCAGCCCCAGTAAGCTCAGATTCCAAGCAGCTGGAGCAGGTGATCGAGGTCTGGAATCACTAAAGGAAAAACTAAGGAGTAGTTGGATAGGTTTGATTGTTGCAAGGCTGTATTTATTTTCTATGGGGGATTAGTGTCTTTCACATTAAGTTCAGGCAAAGAAATACAAAACAAAACATAAAAAAACGGAAAGAGGCGCTGCGGGGTGCATTGGAAGGGGCTTTCCCCCTGGGTAAGAAGGGAGGGGGTTTGGTTTGTCCATTTCTGTACTTACAGCGGCTACTGAATCCATCATGAGGCGAGGAGCTGCTTCAGGAAATCAGGCCCACAGGCAGCTCTCAGCAGAACTCCCGCCTCGACGCTGAAGCCAGTGACAGGGGCTGAGCGAGAGGCAGGGAGCGTGCAGGAACATCAGTTTTTGGTGGTGGATGGGGGGGGAGGGGTGGGTAAGCTGTGGGACACAGCAGTAGCAGCCTTAAATCCTCCATCTTGATCTTCGGCGTGGTTAAGGCTGCATGCCTGTAACTGTGTGGCTCTGAGCAGATTGCCAGCAGCAGGGGGAGGGCTCTCCAGACGCTAGGTCTTTGCCCTGCAATTTGTTGTTTTGTTCTGATACACAGGTAAGGCCTAATTTCATATTTGAAATCCCAAGAAGCTAGACTTTGCATGCAGTGCAACACCAGAGAAATAAACTAATGCAGTTCTCCCTGTACTGTGCAAAATATAAAAATGGCACATATCGGATCCAAAAATTGACATACTCCAGTCATTAAACTGAAAGTAAATTCTTTACTTTTGGGACTGGCTATTTTAATTTTTCTAATTGCTTTGGTCCTGGTGTCCAGTTTCTATGTCCTCTGTCATAACTCTCTCTTTCAGAGTTTGCAGTCCATCTACTACTTCTCTCTCCTTCTGTCTTCACTTGCTCTCCTACATCCATTTCTGATCTTTTCCTGTCAGTTTTCTTCCTTTTATAATTTTCTCACTCTGTCCACTCAGATTTCACTCTTCTTCTTCCTTACCATCCAGTCCCTAACCCTCCAGTTTTTACCACATCCTTCTATAGCTCTCTAATCCTTATCCGCCGGTCAAAGATAGCACAGACACAGGGCCTTTCCAGTACAGGCTCACAGTCCCCTCTTATAGCCTACTAGCCCTTCCTATCCCTCTCCCTCTGACACATACTTGTCATTTCAAAGGGGGCGGGACAGGGAGGGCCAGCATGGTCCTGGAGGCATGGTCACGTCTGTTTTAGAAAGGCTTTGTGCCTGTGCTGTCTTTAATTAGCAGCGGCGAAAAGGCCTGGATGTGAAGTGAAGCAGTCACTGATGTTTTGGGAGGTATCACCTTACTTTGTGCTGCCTCTGCTCCAGATTACGAAACAAGGATCAGTAAGCTTCAAAATAAGAGCAAAGTTAGACATATGCCTATATATATGAATTTTCCCCTAACTCTGTGTGCTTGTAGGAGTACAGAGATCTCTGCTTCACGGTGCTCTCTATCAAAAAGAGGTTAGGTTTCCTCCAATTAACAGTTGTAACTAAAAGTAAAAAAGAAATTAGTTACTTTTATATATGCTCTTATTTTAGAAACTCAAAAAGGAGTACAATAAAAAACAAATATAATTCCACAATATGCAGCATTTATAAAAAAAACCAAATAAGCAGTTGTGGGTTGAAGGGGAAAATGAATCCCCCTTCAGGTACCTTTGTCACAGGATTACTATCCTCCATTTTGTGCTAACGTCTATAGCTCAGGCCTAAGAAAGAAACAGCCTGCTGACCCTTTTCACACTGAAACTGCAGAATCAGCAAGATTGAGCTATGAAATGAGCTAATATCCTGACCCAGAGCTGAGACAATGAGAGGCTATGAAAGCTACACAGCTAGTGAAAAACTACCACCTGGGCCCCTTGAATGAACAAAGGGGAACAAAACGAAAAACTTAATCTGCAGGAAACAGAGCCAGCACACAGCGACGAGGACTACCATGAGAATAGAGAGACAGGATGCCAGAAGGAAAAAATAGAGGGTAAGAGGGTAAAAGATTAAGGAGCAGATTTGCTTGAAATAATAGAGAATAAGAAAAGAAAGGAAATCTGCCTATCAGCAATTTGAGCCTAAAAATGAATATAAATATAGAGGAGAAATTCTGATAGGCAGACAGACATTAGCTGATCTCACTGGAGTGATGCTGTCTCTGTCCCCAGGAACTTTTACACTTAAGTCAGGTGCTTTGCTTGTTATAGATGTATTGATGCTATGGATTGATATTGAAATTTGTACCTTATAAGTTAAAAGCGAAGCTTGTGATGTTACAGACCTGGCAAAATAAATTTTAAAAAAAGTTTTCATGCTCTTACGGTGGCAATTTGTTTAAAGCGGGTCCTGTATATATATGTTGGGGTTGAACACAAGCAGCCAAACAAAAATAGAAAATCCCCAAATAATCTTAGGGGAAGCCCAGAAAAACCCCAACAGGGTCTCCTGTATATTCGAGTAGTATCCCATATTACCAAGCTGTCTGTAATATTTTTCATTTTATAGAATGTCTGCCCAAAACACATGCTTTTGCGTTTTAAAATACAGATAGGAAATAATAAATCTGACAGACCATACAATTCAAAATATATCATAAATAATCATAAGAACACAAAAGCTATAACATCAAATCAGCAAAATAAAATATAACTACTACAACTACTGCTACTATTGATCATTTGTATAACGCTAGAAGGTGTACACAGTGCTCTACAGACATATGTAAAAGATGGTCCTGCTCATCAGAGCTTACAATCTAGTCAAAACAGACAATTCAACAGCTGGAGAGAAGGATACATCTAGGGGAATGGTAAGGAAACACATAGGAGACTAAGTGGATTAGGATCCAAAAGCCTTGAAGAGGTGAGTTTTCAGCCTGGATTTGAAAGGCCAGAGATGAAGCCCTTCGTACAGACTCAGGTAGTTTGTTCTAGCATAAGGGGGGCAGCAAGGTGGAAGAACTGAAATCTGGAGTTGGCGATAGAAGAGAAGGGTAAAGATAGAAGTGATCTGCCAAAAGAGCGTAGTTCCTGAGAAGGGGTGTAGGTAGAGATAAGGGAGAAAAGGTAGTAAGGAGCAGCAGAATGAGTGCACTTGTAGGTTAGTAGGAGAAGTTTGAACTGGATACGGAAACAGATAAGGAGCCGCTGAAGCAACTTGAGAAGAGGGGTTACGAGGTGTGATCAAAAAGTATCGATACTTGTTATGTACCATATAACAATATATCGCACCATGATGCTTTTAAGCCTGCAATGAACTAGTTATGTGCTCTGCAAGTGCGGAGTGTAGCGTGGCTGCATCACTCCTGTACTTTTTTTAATCATATGATGTTTGGTATCGTGTAAAAGCAGTTTGTCAGATTTACAGTGAGTGAAAAAATTGAACAGCGAATTTGCATTAAATTCTGCCAGAAACTTGGAGATTCATGCAGAGAGACTTATGACAAGCTACAGCAAGTGTATGGCAATGAATGCACGAGTCGTGCTCGAGTTTGACTAGTACAAACGTTTCCAAGAGGGCTGCCAAAATGTTGACGGTGACAAACGTTCTGGAAGACCATCCACGAGCAGGAATGAAGACCAAGTTGAAGCAGTGCATGCCACAATATGCTCAAATCATTGATTAACTATCAGTGAGCTTGCTGAGGACATGGACATCAGTTTCTGGTCCATACAGTCATTTCTTACTGTCTATTTGGGGATGAGACATGTGTCTGCAAAATTCTTGCCGAAACCACTTTCCCCTAACCAAAAAGATCAACTGACTGCAGCCCATGAGTTGTTGGAATGCATTGAAAATGACTCATTTTTCATCAAAAAGATTATTACTGGTGATGAATCATGGGTTTATGGTTATGAACCGGAAACTAAGGCTCAGTCCTCACAGTGGAAGACTCCAAACTCTCCCAGACCCAAAAAACCAGCAGATGAGGAGTGATGTCAAGGTCATGCTCACAGTTTTCTTTGATCACCATGGTATTGGTCATAATGAGTATGGTCCAAAATGCCAAATGATCAATAAGGAGTGCTGTGTTGAAGTTCTGATTCGTTTGAGAGATGCAGTTCATAGTAAGAGGCCAGAGTTGCACAGGAATGGTGAATGGTTGCTTTATGACAATAACACCCCAGCTCGCGCATCACATCTTGTCCAGCAGTTCTTGGCCAAACACCAAATTGAACAAGTCCGTCAGCCTCTGTACTTACCTGACCTCGTACCCTATGACTTTTTCTTATTTCCAAAACAGAAATTACCACTGAAAAGAAGGAGATTTGACGACTCGGAGGCCATTAAGCAAAATTCAACACAGCAGCTTCACAGCATAACGAAAGAGGCATTTCAAAATTGTTTCCAGCAGTGGCAGGAAAGCAGGAGGAAGTGTGTTTTATCGGAAGGGGACTACTTTAAAGGCGACTGAGTGCAATGACAGTGTATACTTCTTCTGTTGTTCAAGTCTCAATACTTTTTAATCACACCTCGTATATGAGCATATTGAGGCTGGCGGAAGATTAGCCCGTGCAACTGAATTTTGAACAGATGGAAGGAAAAAGAGATGATTGAGAGGGAGACTAGCAAGGAGGAGGTTGCAGTAGTCTAGATGGGAGGTGATTAAAGAGTGAATAAGTGTTTTAGTAGTGTGTTCAGAAAGGAAGGGGCAAATTTTGCTAATGTTATAGAGAAAGAAATAACAGGTTTTAGCTATCAGTTGGATGTGTGTAGAGTAGAAGAGGGAGGAGTCAGATGACCCCAAGGTTGCGAGACGAGGAAACGGGGAGGAATAGAGCGTTATCAATAGAGATTGAGAATGGAGGAAGGCGGGAGGAGGTTTTAGGGGAAAAATAAAAAGCTCGGTTTTGGCCAGGTTCGGTTTCAAATGGCGGCGAGACATCCAGGCAGCAATGTTAGATAGGAGATCCGGGTCTGCATTGCCGGAGAGATTTCAGGTGTAGAGAGGTAGATCTGAGAGTCATCAGCATAAAGATGATATTGAAAACCATGGGAGGAGATGAGTGCACATAGGGTCTGGGTAGAGAGAGAGAAAAGGAGTGGGCCCAAAATAGATGCTCGGGGTACACCACCTGAAAGCGGGATAACAGTAGAGGAGGATCCACCAGAACAAACACTGAAAGTACGATGGGAGAGAGAAGAAGAGAACCAGGAGCACAGAGCCCTTAAAACCAAGCGAGGACAAGTTATTGAGGAGAAGGTAGTGGTCAACAGTGTCAAAAGCAGCAGAAATAAAATATTCCAGAAGCTTCATTGAAAAGCAGGGACTTATAGATTTTCCAAAATCTGAAATAATCTGAACGCAGTCTGATGCCCAGAGGAATGAAATCTTGTACCACAAACAAGGGGCCTAACAAGAAAAGATTCTCTGTCATAGTTCCATCAAGCTAATGCAGAGCTAGTAGGTAAGTATGCCTACACCATCAGCATAGGATTTGCTGAGAGAGGCTAGTTGCATGATGCCTGAGTCTGGGATTCCCCCCTCCCCTTTGTTAGATTTATCATAGAGAAGGTATCCTGAAGACATGCCGGAGATCTTTAGCATCTCAAAGGTTCTGCTGCTAAAAGCTGTGTTTCTCTCTTTTTGTAGGATGAAGATGATGAATCCAGTAGACTTGAAGCTGAAGATAAGATACGTATAGATCTCAACAGTGATGAAGTTTCTGAGAACGATGCTAAGCAAATCATTGAGTAAGTGAATTCTGATACTTCGCACTGGCTGAAAGGCATTTATTTATTTAACAGTTTATATATACCGTCTTTCTACAATTCAAGACGGTTTCCATATAACGCAACAGGCAGTGAATTACAACTGAATTGCAACTGCATACATAGAACATAACTTGAGATGGTATATATGATTAACAGGAACAGGTCAGAAAACTATTTACAAAGAGATTTGTAGAAGGAGTAAGAGAGGGCTATGTGAGTAGGGAGAAATGTTCCTGGAAGAGATGTGTTTTTAATTTTTTCCGGAAAACAAGGTGATTGGGACAGTTCCTTAGGTCATGTGGTAAGGCATTCCAGATAGAAGGGGCATAAAGGGAGAATCTCCGATTACAGGTGGTTTGGCTACATTTTCTTTTGGAGGAAGGGATAGATAGGAGGTTTTTGGTGATGGTGCGGCGTGTTCTGTTGTTGCTGGTATTAGATAGGAGTGAGGAAAGGCATGGAGCTGACTCGTTAGAAATGATTTTATGAATGAGGGTGAGTACTTTGAATTTGACTCTGGAGTGGATGGGGAGCCAGTGTAAGTCAAAGAGGATTGGTGTTATGTGTGAGCGTCTAGGGTTATTTGTGATGAGGCGAGCTATTGTATTCTGTGCTATTTGGATAGGGTGTAAGCTATTCTTGGGAAGGCCATGATAGATGAGATTGCAGTAGTCGAGGGAAGGGATAGTGAGAGCCTGGCAGACAGTGCAAAAGGAGTCTGGGTTTAGGAGAGGTTGGAGGTTTTGAAGAGTGCGTAATTTCGCATATATTGTATTAGTGGTCTTTTTGATCTGTTCATGGAATGTAAAGTTTTGATCAAGGATAAAACCGAGGTATTTCACTTGACTTTTGATAGGATGAAATCATCAAGCGTGAGGGTTGCAGGAGGAGTGTAGGAGGCATTGGTGAATACTTGGATGGCTTCAGTTTTAGATTGGTTGATTGTGAGGTTATGATTTGAAAGCCAAGTCGTCAAGTCAGAGGTGCATTTGCTTAATCTTGAGAAGTTGGGGTTTATTAGATTGAATGGAGTGAAACACATAATGTCGTCTGCATATAACTGATAATGATTTCCATGCTTTTGAAAGATCTTGCAGACTGGTTGAAGGAATAAGTTAAATAGTAATGCGGATAAACTGGAGTCATTGAGTAAGTGAATTCTGATACTTCGCACTGGCTGAAAGGCATTTCAGGTTTCCCCCTATACATTTTTTTTCTTAACCCTCTGTACTTACATAATTGTGTGATAATGTTGATGGTTGAAGTAAGGCTTGCTTATTTATTTTATTTAGCATTTTTTATATACCGCCTTTCAGTTTTATCAAGGCGCTTTACAGTGAACATAACAGTTTTACATGGAACATGTACATTCAGCAACTATTTTACATGGTCCAATTAACATTTTTAATGTTGATGGTTAGAGAAGTAAGGTTTAAACTTAAGATTCTGTTTTACCTCCATATCATAACTCTGTATGTAGATTAAATTAGGATATATTTTGTAGTGGTGTCTAAAGCGATATGGATATGTATGATGATGATATGCTTCCAAAATTAACACTGTGCAGTTTTTTAAACTGTTACTTTATACTTGATTTGTGCTACTATGTTCGTGCCAAACTTTTAATTTGAAACCTAAACTTCTCAAATCTCCCACTTATTCCACTCTTCCCTATCAACATTTTAAAATTTACTAAAAGTGCCTTCATTAGGTTCAACTCAGTAGGGATATGAAATTAAGATCTAAAATTCTAAGATGAGCTCAGACAATTTGAAATTTGTTTTACTGGAGGTTTTTTTTTACATAGATTGAATTTAGTAGCTTGATATTTCTAACAGTTGGCAGATTGACATCACTGCTTTTAGAAAAATTGGCTTTTTATAGAAATGCTGTCCAAGTAAAAATCAAAGCTTACAAGAACAGTTAAGACTATAGCTGTTGGCCGTACTATGTAAAATAAACAATGAGAAGGACCGAACTATTTATGGAACAACTCCTAAATGAAGATTGAGCTCAGTAAGGCAATCAATAGAGATCAGCAAAGCTCTGAGGCTCCATCTTCACAAGGTACAATGAAGTGTCACATCGCTAATAAAAGTGACATAGTAGCTTCATATGCTGAAAGATTGTCCAAAAAATTGCTTTTCTTTATTAAAAAGTGTTTTATGTTATGGATCTTATCAATGTTTTTGGATTTTTGTGTACTATGGGTATCTGTCTCTATTATCAGTTCAGATGCTGTATTCAGTATCATTGAGGCATTCTGTAATAGTATCATTTTGAGGAGGAGGGTGATGTGAGGTCTTTGTCACAGATCTTATCCTACTAGAACACACTGTAACCCATCTATGTTTGGCGCTTGGGTTCTTTGTCATGGTGAAGGCAGCTTTTTTTTTTTGTGGGTACTGTTTATTGGGAGTGGGAACTTTAATTTTGATTAGTACGTCCTTATGCTTCAACTCCTGCACCGTAGAGAGCTGCAGACAGATGGTGAAAGCTCTAAGCTTCCAGATGGCTTACCCTAAGGTCTATAGCCCTCTTAGTTGTTAAGATTTGTTGCATAATAATTATTTCAATTTATTTCCAAGTGGAACATTTTTTCTCTGTTGACAAGAAGGTTATAATTAGCCACATAAGTAGACTGTTTTGTCTGACGGTACAATAATGGGACAGGTCTCCCAGAGCTTATAACTCGCATGTAAAGTTCTGAGCATGTCTGGCCCTTCTCATGCGCAGCAGCTCCTGCAGTCACCAGTTTTATTTTTTGCCATTCTGCCAAACGGGTGCAAAACAAAGCTATTCCTTAACAAACTGAATTTCTTCAGTTTTTGATTCCTTTTTCATCATCTTAACTTTTTCTTTTTGTTTTCTACCTCCCACCTTTAAGCTTTTGTTTTGGTTTCTTTTGCGCAGAGACATGGCTCAAAATAAACCACAACCTGTGTCTGCCCTACCTATGACTGCTGGATGGCAAAATGTTATGCTTATAAATTTAGGCCTCAAGGGAACGCAAAAAGGGAGAGAATCCCCTGCACTGACACCTAATGGCAGAAACAAAACAGCAGGGGAAGTGCTGAAGGCTTTTTGAAAAATGAATTTATTGGCGTCAGCCTGACATGGCTATGTTTCAGCAGTAAAGCCTGTATTAGGAATAATTCCACAACTTACAAATTAAAAACAAAATAATTTCAAATTGGCTAAACAGTAAAATGCCAAGCAGAATTTTGTAAACATAATTCTTTTGCAACATAAATCATAAATAAGTTAACTACAAAACATAATAAAATACAAATGTAAAACTACAAACAAACTTATTAAGAAGTGTGAAAATCACAGGATGGGAACACGGTGACAAAAAAAGAAGAATCTTCGTTAATTGGATAGTCATTAAAAATTCCATGTTTTTTTTTTTTAAAGTGCCATCAAGTCAGTGTTGACTCATAGCGACCCAGCTACCTCTGGGTTTTCTTGGCAATGTATCACTGGAAGTAGATTGCCAGCCTTTTCTTCCATATATCTACTTGTAAAAATGGAATAAAAATATATTTGTACCAACTGATGTATCCTAGTGATAAACCTATACATATTAAAGCAAAGCATGTAGAAAAAGAAATGTGTGTGTGTATATATATATACGAGGGTTGCTCAGAAAGTAATGCCCCATATGTTTTTTCTCAATCCAGAATGAAGATAGAGGTGTGAAATTGAAAGGGTAGTAACTTGGAACTTCAAAGGACACGTGTATAATTTTACAGTTGTCTGACAAATAGCAAGGCGGTATTGATCCTTCAAATGGCATCTGTGAGTGACACACGGTACAAACAACGAGCTGTAATTGAATTCTTGGTGGAGGAGAAAAAAAGTGTGAGAAACATTCACAAACAGTTATGTGCTGTGTATGGAAGTTCTGCGGTTGATAGAAGCACCGTTGGATGATGGGTGAAGAGAGTGTAAAGGCTTCAGGAAGTGGTAAAATGGAACTGGAAGATCGTCCGCGGTCTGGGCGTCCTGCCTCAGCCACCAGTCCAGACAAGTTGCAACGTGCTGATGACATTATTTGTGCGGATTGGCGCATCACGAGTCGGGAATTGTCCGTACAGCTTTCTGTCAGTAGAGGTAGTGCAATGGCAATTATTGACTCTTTGGGATATTCAAAGGTGTGTAAAAGATGGGTTCCGCGAAGTCTCACAACTGAACACAAACGCCAAAGGAAAGACATCTGCTCTGATTTGTTGGAGCGTTTTGAAGCTGAGGGGGAGGCCTTTTTGTCCCGGATCGTCACCTTTACTGCTTTTACTCTCTTCACCCATCGTCCAAAGGTGCTCCTATCTACCGCAGAACCTCCATACACAGCACACAACCGTTTGTGAATGTTTCTTACACTTTTTCTCCTCCACCAAGAATTCAATTACAGCTCGTTGTTTGTACCGTGTGTCACTCACAGACACCATTTGAAAGAACACTACCACCTCGCTATTTGTCGGACGACTGTAAAATTGCACACGTGTCCTTTGAAGTTCTAAGTTACTACCCTTTCAATTTCACACCTCTATCTTCATTCTGGACTGAGAAAAAACATGTGGGGCATTACTTTCTGAGCAACCCTCATATATGTATTTTAAAAAGTGTTCCAATTGAAATTAACAAAATCTTGAATATAACGCTACCTAACCACAGAGAACTTCAGCTTTCTCAGCTGTAATTTACCTTGCCTCTCTCAACTAACTGGGCTTTGTGTGGTAGCCAGGTTAACTGTTCATTTTAAATTAAATCTCTCTCCCCAGACCCTGCTCTGTGTTTAAACGTTTTTCCTGCCCTAGCCTGCTTGAGTGAATCCTCCCCTCCCCCCCCCCCTTGCTGAGGTATTGTGTAGCCTTCTTCCTGTTTCCTCCATGTGTGCATAGTCTGTTTTTAGTTTGCTTCTCTCTGATCAGAGAGGAGCAGTGCTTTTTACAGTGCTCTGCTAGAAAAGTGGATTTTGCCTCCTGAGACACCTTGCTGTGAGTTCTAGCTGTTTATTTAACTATTTATTGTTTGTCTAACTGTTTTATTTAATTATTTATTGTTTGTCTTAGTGGTGTGCTAGTTCAGCTTTCTCAGCTGTAATTTACCTTGCCTCTCTCAACTAACTGGGCTTTGTGTGGTACCCCCCTGCTGAGGGTTCAGGACAGGGTACCTTGTAACTGCCCTCTTTAATAGGACTTATCTCCCTCCCCAGCACCCACCCACCCCTGGGGTAATTGTAGTTTTATAGGTACTTGCACATCTTAGAGGAAAGGGGCTGCTCTCAGGTGCAGCTCGTTATCCAAATCAGTCATACACGAAGGACCTGAGATTAATTAAGCTTCAGGTACACAAGGTGTATTAGGGGTATTAGATACACTTTTATTGGTATAAGCATCTACACCAATCCTTATTATATACAGAATTTAAAAGATCTAAACACAAGCTTTAAACTAAGATGCAGACAGAGGTCCAGCAACAAGATGGGGGTTCTCCGGTCTTTTGCATTGAGTGTCACATGTATGATTTTCTCCCAGTTGGTGAGAGGTCTTACGTATGCACTAAGTGCAAAGAACTCTTTGCTCTCAGGGAACAAGTCCGTTCTCTAGAGGCTAGAGTAGCAGACCTGGAAGACATAAGAAAGACAGAGAAGTACATGGACGTGACCTACAGGGATATAGTCCTGAAGTCCCACCTCCAGTCTGGCAGCATCCCTGTTGCCATGGAGGAGAGAGGTCACGTGACAGGAGAGCATCACCCTGGTGTGGCAGGAAGTGATCCTGTAACTAGGACCTGTCCTCCAGGTGATGTAAAACCCTCTCGCACCGAGGGCGTTTCTCCAGGGCCATGTGCCCATGAGGGGAGGGTCAGGACAGCTGTTATAGTTGGTGATTCAATCATCAGGAATGTAGATAGCTGGGTGGCTGGTGGACGTGAGGATCGCCTGGTAACATGCCTGCCTGGTGCGAAGGTAGCAGACCTCACGCACCGCCTAGATAGGATCGTAGATAGTGCTGGGGAGGAGTCTGCTGTCTTGGTACATGTTGGTACCAATGACATAGGAAAATGTGGTAGGGAAGTTCTGGAGGCTAAATTTAAGCTTTTAGGTAGGAAGTTGAAATCCAGAACTTCCAGGATAGCGTTCTCCGAAATGCTTCCTGTTCCACGTGCAGGACCCAAAAGACAGGCAGAGCTCCGGAGTCTCAATGCGTGGATGAGACAATGGTGCAAGGATGAGGGTTTTGGATTTGTTAGGAACTGGGGAACATTCTGGGGAAAGGGAGGGCTCTTCCGAAGGGATGGGCTTCACCTTAATCAGGATGGGACCAGACTGCTGGCATTAACCTTTAAAAAAGAGATAGAGAAGCTTTTAAACTAGAAAATAGGGGAAAGCCGACAGTCACCCAGGAGCGCATGGTTCGGACAAAGGTATCCTTGAAGGATACTACCAAAAGCAGTGAGGTTCCAAAAGGGAGTATAGTAGCCCAAATGCCCTTGAGTAAGGAGCAGACAGAGCATAAAGATTCCGAATTACCCCTGCCTACCAATAGCCAGATTAATATGAATAAAATACAGTCTCTAAAATGCTTGTATGCCAATGCTAGAAGTCTAAACAATAAGATGGGAGAGTTAGAATATATAGCACTAAATGAGAGGTTAGATATGATTGCACTCTCAGAGACATGGTGGAAGGAGGATAACCAGTGGGACACTGTGATACCTGGATACAAACTATATCGTAATGATAGAGCTGATCAAATTGGTGGAGGGGTTGCGCTCTATGTTAGAGAGGGCATTGAGTCAGAAAGGATTAAAGTTTTGCAGGGAACAAAATTTGCTGTAGAATCTCTATGGATTGAAATTCCATTTATGAAGGGGAAGGTGATGGCAGTGGGAGTATACTATCGACCGCCTGGCCAGAATGAACAAATGGATGATGAAATGCTCAAAGAAATCAAGGAAGCTAACAAAAGTCACAACAGAGTAGTAATAATGGGTGATTTCAATTACCCCGGTATCGACTGGGTCAGTGTCACGGCAGGACAAGCTAAAGAGATAAAGTTTCTAGATGGAATAAATGACTGCTTCTTGGAGCAGCTGGTTCATGAACCGACCAGAGGGGAAGCCGTACTGGACCTAATCCTTAGTGGAATGCCAGATCTGGTGCAAGAAATAAGGGTGTTGGGACCACTTGGCAATAGTGATCATAGTATGATCATGTTTGATTTAATTAGTGGAGGACAGATAGTAAAGGAATCCACAGTACTACCTTTTAACTTTCAAAAGGGAGACTATGATAGAATGAGGAATATAGTTAGGAAAAAACTAAAAGGAGCGGTTCCAAAGGTTAAAGACTTACAGCAAGCTTGGGTGTTATTTAAAAATACTATCCTCGAAGCCCAGACCAGCTGTATTCCACGCATTAAGAAGAGTGGAAGAAAGTCCAAAAAACTGCCAGCATGGTTTAAAGGTGAGGTCAGAGAGGCTGTTGCTGCCAAAAAAGCAACCTTCAGGAAATGGAAAAAAGAGCCAAATGATGAAAACTGGAAACAGCACAAGCACTGGCAAGTTAAATGCAAAGCATTGATAAGGCAGGCAAAGCGGGAATTTGAGAAGAAACTTGCTACGGAAGCAAAAACACGAAATAAAGACTTTTTCAAGTACATTCGTAGCAAAAGGCCTGTGAGAGAGTCAATAGGACCATTAGATGATAGAGGGGTAAAAAGGGCAGTAAGAGGAGACAAGGCTATAGCGGAGAGACTGAATGAATTCTTTGCTTCGGTCTTTACTGAGGAAGATGTAGGGATGTTACCCAAGACTGAAGTGGTATTTAAAGGTGATACTGCAGAGGAATTGAGAGAAATATCACTACACCGGGAAGATATATTACAACTATTTGATAAACTGAATAGTAGCAAATCACCTGGACCGGATGGTATACATCCCAGAGTGTTGAAAGAACTGAAATATGAGATTGCAGACCTGCTATTGGTAATCTGTGAACTTTCATTAAAATCATCTGTAATACCTGAAGATTGGAGGGTCGCCAACGTAACACCAATTTTTAAAAAGGGTTCCAGGGGTGACCCAGGAAATTACAGACCGGTGAGCCTGACGTCAGTACCAGGGAAAATGGTAGAAACCATCATAAAGAACAAAATTACACAGCATGTAGATAGTCATGGCCTAATGGGAGACAGCCAACATGGCTTTAGACAAGGAAGATCTTGTCTTAGTAATCTGATATGTTTTTTTGAAGGTGTGCGTAAACAGGTAGACAAAGGTGAGTCGGTTGATATAGTGTATCTGGACTTCCAGAAAGCTTTTGACAAGCTCCCCCATCAGAGACTTTTGGCGAAGCTAAAAAGTCATGGGATAGGAGGCAGTGTACTATTGTGGATCGGGAACTGGTTAAAAGATAGAAAGCAGAGGGTAGGGCTAAATGGCCAATATTCCCAATGGAAAAAAGTGAATAGTGGAGTACCCCAGGGATCTGTACTGGGTCCGCTACTTTTTGACATATTCATAAATGACCTGGAAAAGGGAATAACTAGTGAGGTTATCAAATTTGCAGATGACACAAAACTGTTTAAAGTTGTTAAAACCCAAGAGGATTGTGGAAAACTGCAGGAGGATCTGGATAAATTGGAAGACTGGGCATCCAAATGGCAGATGAAATTTAATGTGGACAAATGCAAAGTTATGCACCTAGGAAAGAACAACCCACACTATAGTTACACGATGCAAGGCTCCACATTAGAAACCACCACCCAGGAAAAGGATTTAGGAGTCATCGTGGATAACATGTTAAAACCCTCCGCCCAGTGTGCAGCGGCGGCCAAGAAAGCAAATAGAATGCTAGGTATCATAAGGAAAGGGATGGAGAATAAAACACAGGATATTATAATGCCTCTGTATCGCTCCATGGTACGACCGCACCTTGAATATTGTGTGCAATTCTGGTCACCGTATCTTAAAAAGGACATAGCGTTATTAGAAAAAGTACAGAGAAGAGCCACCAAATTGGTGAAGGGGATGGAAGGCTACTCCTATGAAGAGAGGCTAAAAAGGTTAGGGCTCTTTAACCTGGAAAAGAGACGGCTGAGGGGAGATATGATAGAGGTCTATAAATTAATGAATGGAGTGGAACGGATAAACGTGGATCAATTGTTTACGCTATCAGAATATAGAAAGACTAGGGGACATGTAATGAAGCTACAGGGTAAACTATTTAAGACAAATAAGAGAAAATATTTTTTCACTCAACGTGTAATCAAACTCTGGAATCTGTTACCGGAGGATGTAATAAGGGCTGTTAGTATAGCTGGGTTTAAAAAAGGTTTGGACAAGTTCCTGGAGGAAAGGTCCATAAACCACTATTAAAAAGGGACCCAGGATATCAATGCTTGACCCAGTACAAGCATTGTGGAACCTGTGTCTTTTGGGGATATTGCTAGGTACGTATGACCTAGATTGGCCACTGTTGGAAACAGGATACTGGGCTTGATGGACCTCGGTCTGACCCAGTATGGCATGTCTTATGTTCTTATAGTAATCTTGAATCCATAAAAACAATGCTGCCTAAAAAAATGAAAGGTTTAAACCATGCAAAATCTTTGGCAGGCTGCCCATAGAGCATATTGAAAAATGTCAGACTTAAACAAAAAAACTCCTCCAAAAATATGAGCTGCACAGACCTAGTTCTGAAAGGCTTTTGGAAAGGTGTTCAATTAAAAACTGATAAAATGGATAGAGCACTAAAATGACAAAAACCTAAAAACTTTTATTATACAATATATGTCAAGTTCTCAACTTATACTATAAGAGTAATTTCTCCAGGACCAAGCAGGAAGTCAGTCCTCACATATGGGTGTCATCGGTGCCGATGAAGCCCCAGCGGAGCATTTCCCCAGCTTTCCATGAAAGCCTTTGGGAATGCTGGCACGCATGCGCGGTTCCCTTCCCGCCTAAAGGTGCCATCTTACCTCAGTCTCTTTTTTTCCGAGAAGCCCATCGGACGTGTGTCCTGTTCTCCCAGATAAAAGTGATTTTTTTTCTTCGGCGATCTTTCGCTATTTTTCTCCGGTTCGACGCCGGTTCCCCTCCCGCCAGGTTCGGTACACCGGTATCGAGTCCGTTTATTTCTTTTTTGGTTTTTGCCCTTCGTGGCTGGCGTTCGCGCCCTTTTTTCATTTTTTCTCTGGAAGTCCGGTCTTTTGACCTCGCAGGGGCTCTTTTTTCTCCGATGGCTTCCAGTGGTTTCAAAAAGTGTGATTGGTGTAAGAAACGTATGTCTCTCACCGACACACACGACTGCTGCCTTCGGTGCCTCGACCCTGACCACGACCCCAAGTCGTGTGTGCCATGTGGGAAGATGTCTTCCAAGGCACTCAAAAGTCGACAGCATCAGAAGGAAAGGTTTGTAAACATCAAACAGCTATGTAAACATCAAACAAGATCCTTTTCTCGTTACACTTATTATGTATATAGTTTACCCGGTTATCCAAGTTCCATATCCTGTTAATTGTAATGACCAGACATATGCAATTTGTCGGATGTCTTTGTTCATTGTAAACCGCGCTGATGTCAAATAGTGCGGTATATAAGAAATGTTAATAATAATAATGATAATAATAATAAAGGTTTTTCTCGGAATCTGCCTCCGGCCGGACCCGGACCTCGTCTGAGGCCTCGACATCTCAGGATTCCGATCCTGAGCGCCGTCGAAGCTCCTCGGACAGGGGGTCCCCCGACCGGGAACGCAAGAGGAAGAAGCGGCTCGTGAGGGCGGCGTCGGAGGAGGTCCCTGGACCCTCGAGGGCCAGGTCTAAGACCCCCGACCGCCATCCCGGGCCCGTGGACCAAGAGAAGCCAAAGTTCCTCGCGTGGAGCCGGAGTCTGCTGGACACGTAAGCCCCGTAGTCCTCGTGGACTCTCCTCCCAGAGAGCCGACGTTGGGCCTGGCGCCACTGGGGCCCGAGTCGGTGGCTGCTGCGTCTCCTGAGCTGAGTCTCAGGATGACAGCCTTGGAGTGCAGATTGTCTGCCTTCATGGAGCAGCAGCGGGCACTGATGGCCAGCCTGTCTGGTGCATCTGCCCCGACCACCGGGACGTCAACTTCGAAGTCAACCCCGGAGACCGAGCCGATACTTGAGACCCTCGTGGCTCGAAGTCATCCTCGGTCAAGGTCTCCCTCCACCTCCTGTTCGGGACCGAGGGTGTCGACACTGGTGCCCCCGGCGTCGGGGCGGGTGCCTTGGGGCCCCGCGGGGTCGGACCCTGACTCCTCCTCGGATGAGTCCGCCTGGGAGACGGAGGACGAGGAGTCTCCCGATACTTTTAAGACTATGTGCGTCCCGTCGGACTCACCGCAGTCTGAGCCCCGGAGTAGATCCCTTCCGGAGGACACTAGGTTCTCGGAGTTTGTCCGGGATATGGCCGCTGCCTTGACTATCCCTGCCGATCCCGAGGAAGAGCCTCGAGCTGAGGAACTCGATGCTCTACAGTACGACTCTCCTCCGAAGGAGGCCTTTACTGTCCTGGTTCCTCCGATGCTGGAACGGCTCCTCTTCCGGATGTGGGAGGCACCGGCCTCGGCGCCGGTTCTGAGAAAGCGAGTCGATTCCATCTATCGACTCTGCAAAAGCCCTGGTTTCCAGAAAGCACAGCTACCACACCATTCCATGGTTGTGGAATCGGCCATGCATCGTCTGAAGAGCCAGAAGATGTACTCCGTGGTGCCCCCCGGCACGGAGGCCCGCAACCTCGATGGCATCAGTAGGAAGTGCTTCCAGGGGTCTATGCATGCTTGCCGTGTCCAGTCTTACCAGCTGTACATGGGCATGTACTTGCGAGACCTGGCCAAGGAGTTGGCCGGATTCTCTGCTGGTCTCTCCGGGGAACCCTTGCAGAGATTTAAGACCTTGTCCTCGGGCATTCGGGAATGCTCTAAATTCATTTCCTGCGCCGCCTACGATGGCTTCGAGGCTTCGGCCCGAGTAGCGGCTGCCGGCATCGCGGCTCGACGCCAGGCGTGGCTGCAGTCATCGGACCTCGAGTCATGGGTTCAGGACAAGTTGGTCGATGTCCCCTGCTGAGGTGAGAACCTTTTTGGCAAGCCCATGACCGAGAAGGCTGCACAGCTCAAGACCGAGCACCTTACCCGGACAAGGCTGTCGAGGAAGACCTCTGCCCCTTCACATAAAAAGAAGGGCTCGGGTAAAAAGTCCTTTTACCCGAGGAAGGGCACTGCCTACAAACATTACCCTCAGTATCAGACTGCCCAAGCTGCCCCCAGGGTCAGCAAGCCAAGGGCCAGGGTAATGGGCCCCGTAGGCAGAGGACACCCAAGCCTCAGGCCCCTGCTACCACTCAGCAGGGTGGGGGTTTTTGACTCCTTGAGCGTAGCGTCTCCTCCACTGCTCCCCCAACCCTGCATAGGAGGTCGCCTCGCCCTCTTTGCCTACCAGTGGCCCCTTATCACCGGGGACAATTGGGTGCTGGAGATAGTCCACAAGGGTTATGCCCTCCATTTTCACCAACTACCTCCACCATATTTTCCAGGGGAGCCTCCAAGGCCTCCCCTGCACACAGACCTTCTCCTACAAGAGCTTCATGGTCTGTTGGTGGACAGGGCGGTGGAGCCTGTGCCTCCCCACTTGCAAGGTCACGGATTCTACTCCAGGTATTTCCTGGTACCCAAAAGGACCGGTGGCCTTCGACCCATTCTGGACCTCAGGAACCTCAACAAGTTCCTAGAGAAAGAGAAGTTCAAGATGCTTACTCTTGGGACACATCTGCCCTACCTCCAGCAAGGAGATTGGCTATGCTTCTTGGATCTAAAAGATGCGTACACTCACATCCTCATTCATCCAGACCACAGAAAGTACCTCAGGTTCATTGTGGGAGGAAACCATTATCAGTACAGGGTACTACCTTTTGGCCTGACCTTCTGCTCCCAGGGTCTTTACCAAGTGCCTGGCAGTTGTAGCGGCCTACCTAAGAAATCAAGGCATCTTTGTCTTCCCCTATCTGGATGACTGGCTCATCAGGGGTCAGACATTCCTGGAGGCCAGACAAGCCACCCTCAGAACCATTGCTCTGCTTCAAAACGTGGGCTTTGTCATAAACTTCGCAAAGTCCACTTTGCTCCCATCCCAGAATTTGGAGTTCATAGGGGCAAGGTTGGATTCTCAACTGGCAAAGGCATTCTTGCCAGAAGACAGGGCCCACAGGCTGATGGACGTGGCCAAACAGTTTCTAAACAAACCCCTGGTCTCCGCCAGACTTTGCCTCAGACTTCTAGGCCACATGGCTTCGACAGTGCATGTGACGCCCAATGCCAGGCTCCATATGAGGTCTGCACAGTGGTGCCTTCGGACTCAGTGGTCTCAAGCCACAGGCCGCCTGAGAGACAGGATAAAGGTGTCCAGACCCCTTTTAGCCTCCCTCAGCTGGTGGCTACATCCACCCAATCTGCTGAAGGGGATGCCCTTCCAAATGCCAGAATACTCGGTGGTCCTCACCACCGACGCCTCTCTGAAAGGCTGGGGTGCTCATTGTCTGGACAAGTGCACTCAGGGCCTCTGGTCTCCCTGGGAAGCAGCCCAGCAAATCAATCTCCTGGAACTACGAGCTATCCGCTTGGCTCTCAAAGCTTTTTCTCCGGCCCTGGCTCACCGCTCAGCCTTGATTGAAACAGACAACCAGGTAGCCATGTTTTATGTGAACAAACAGGGCGGGACTGGGTCCCAGATCCTTTGTCGAGAGACTCAGGACCTTTGTTCCTTTGCCCTAAAGCACAACATGCTTCTCAAGGCGATGTACCTTCCAGGCCAGGAGAACTGCCTGGCCGACCGGTTGAGCAAAATTCTACAGCCCCACCAGTGGCAGCTGCATCCCTTGGTCGTTCAAAAGATCTTCCTGAAGTGGGGTCTCCCTTGGATAGGTCTCTTTGCCAGTCCACTGAACAAGCAACTGCCCAAGTTCTGCTCCAGGCAACCGCATCCTTTGAGGATAGCACCAGATGCTTTTCTGATGTCCTGGTCTCAGGGCCTCCTGTATGTGTTTCCTCCCACGCCCTTGGTAGCCTGAACTCTTTTCAAGACTCTTCAGGACAAGGCCTCGGTCCTGCTGGTAGCTCCCAGGTGGCCGAGGCATCCTTGGTTTCCACTTCTGCTTCAGCTGGCGGTGGATTCCCCACTACCTCTGGGGTTACAACCCGACCTTCTCTCACAGGAGCAGGGTTCCCTTCTGCACCCCAATCTCAAAGCTCTCAATTTGATGGCATGGAGGCTGCAAGGGTAGTTTTGGCTCCCTGGGGCCTACCTCAGGAAGTTGAGGAGGTTGTTCTAGCCTCTAGGAAACAGTCCACTAGGAAAACCTATGCCCTCAAATGGCAGAGGTTTTCTGTGTGGTGTCAGCTACGTACAGAGGATCCTTTCTCCTGTATTGTGCCAGTAGTGCTTCAGTACTTACTGCACTTGTCCAATCAGGGACTTAAGTCCAATTCTGTTCGAGTCCACCTCTCAGCTTTAGCAGCTCACCACTCACTAGTGGAGGGACATTCTCTGTCAGGTCACCCCTTGGTGTCCCGCTTTCTCAGGTACTTGCTTTTGCTCAAGCCCCCCATCCGTCGTCCTGCTCCTGAGTGGGAGCTGAATGTGGTCTTGCAGCAACTGACTCGCCCACCCTTTGAGCCGATGGCTACTTGCCCTCTACGCTTCCTTTCCTGGAAGACTCTCTTCCTGATAGCCCTCACCTCGGCTAGGCGAGTGAGTGAGCTTCAGGCCCTGGTCTGTGATAGGCCTTACACCAGGATTTATAGGAACAGGGTAGTCCTTAGGACTCATCCAAAGTTCCTCCCTAAGGTTGTCTCCTCCTTCCACCTCAACCAGGAGGTGGTTCTTCCAACATTCTTCCCTAGGCCTCATGCAAGCCAGGCTGAAGCAGTCCTGCATACCCTGGACTGTAGGAGGGCCTTATCCTTCTACCTTGAAGGGGCATAGAAGGGCTACTCAGCTCTTCGTCTCCTTTGACCTTAATAAGTTGGGGTTGGCTGTGTCCAAGCGTACCTTGTCCATCTGGGTGACTGACTGTATCACCTGTGCTTACAAGGCGGCTGACCTTCCTTTGCAGGGTAGGGTCACGGCCCATCGTGTCAGGGCAATGGCTGCCTCAGTGGCTCATCTCCGCTCTGTGCCCTTGGTAGACATCTGCAGGGCTGCAACTTGGTCTTCAAGCCAGACATTTGCGGCCCATTACTGTCTGGAGAGGGAGTCCTGTAGGGACAGTGCTTTTGGCCAAGCAGTACTCCGGAATCTCTTTGAGGTTTAGGCAACTCCTGGCCTCCTGCCCTCTGTTGGGCTACCGGTGGAGGTTGTATACTTGAAAAGCCTTTCTTTGATGCTGTGACTAGAGGGAGTTCTCTTGTTCAGCCTGGGTTCCTGGTAGCCCAGAGCTAGGGAGTCACCCATATGTGAGGACTGACTTCCTGCTTGGTCCTGGAGAAAGAGTAGATCTCCAGGAACAAGCAGGAATAAGTCCTCACATATGGGTACGTCAGTACCGACGGAGCCTGCGCGGGAAAGCTCCCCAGCTTCCTAGAATGGAAGCTTTTGGGACCTCCCACTGCACATGCGCACTGCCTTCCCGCCTTCCTGAACAGCTCTCCTCAGTTTCTCTTTTTCCGCGGAGCCAGCAGGTCGTGTATCCTGTCACCGCTGAAGAAATTGTAGTTTTTTGTTTTGTTTCTTTAGACCGCGTACCTGCCTTCCCATACCGATACCGGTATCGCCGGTCTTCCTTTTTCTTTCTTAAAAAAAATTATTTTCTTTTATTATTTTTTCAGCACTTGGTCACTTCAGTTAGGCCTTCAGGCCTACTTTAATTCTCCACATGGAGAAGCCAGCCCCTGGATTTAAGAAGTGTACCAAGTGTACTGCTGTAATATCAGTCACAGACACCCATGAATGGTGTCTTAAATGTTTGGGGCCTGACCACTCCATTCCGGACTGCCCTTCCTGCTCCCAAATGTCTAAGCGTGGGCTGCAGAACCGGGCCAACAAATTCCATGTGCTGTTTGCTTCAGAGAATCCAACATCACAGTCATCCAGGTCATCATCCCCGGATGGATCTCAGGTAACCAAACCTTCTGTGGGCAAGTCCTCAAAGAGCAAATCTCCTTCAAAGCATCGAGAGGCTCTTAGTTTTGAGGACCCTGCCCCAGCCAAACAGCCCCGGCGGGAAGCCCTACCTTCCAAAACGCCAATACAGGGGCTACAGGTTGACATCGATGGCACGGCCTCGACAGATCACCTGTTGGACTGCTCTGGGGTACCGGCCCATACCGGTACCGACATCCAGGCAGCCGTGGCGTCTATGGGCAATACTGTCCAATCCATGCAGCAGGCCGTCATGGCTTTCATTAAAGCTGCAACGCCATCGGTACCGCTTCCAGCGGTTCCGGGCCCGGTTCCGGTATCGTCCGCCATGCCGGAACCCAGGCCTTCCTCTTCTAAACGCAAATCGATACCGTATGGGCTTTCGCTCCATACCGCTTCCATACCCGGTACGCCCGATGTCGATACCGATCGGTATGCGTATCGTGCGTTGGAGGAAACTAGAGAATACACCGATTCCTCTGAGGATTTTGTCTCCTCTGATGAGTCTGCAGAGCTCTCCCTTGACCTTCCTGAGGAACCTTCTTCTCCAAAAAGGAGAATGTCTCCTCCAGAGGATTTGTCCTTTCAGGACTTTATTTTAGAAATGGCTAAAGGCCTTTCTATCACTACCTCCTCTGAAAGGGAACCAAGGTCAAAAAGATTGGATATTTTAGGATACTCTAAGTCTCCTAAAGAAGCAGTTACTCTGCCTATCCATGAAATCCTTCAGGAACAATTGATGGATTTCTGGGAGAACCCTTTAACTCTGTCTCCTTATTCCCGTAGGTTGGACACCATGTATCGGGTCCCTCCTTCTCCTGGTTTTCAGAAAACTCAATTGCCTCACCACTCCATTGTGGTAAAGTCTGCAATGAAAAAGATCAAGAGTACTAAAAGGCACTCTTCTACACCTCCAGGAAGGGAATGTAAGACACTAGACTCTTTTGGTAGGAAAATCTTCCAGGCTAGTATGCTTATAGCCAGGATTAATTCCTACAGCCTCTATATGGGCATGTTCCTAGGGGAACTTGCCAAGAAAGTACGGCATTTTGCCTCCCTTATCCCTGAGGATAAACAGGAGGACTTCCTTTCTGTTGTGAAACAACTTTTAGATGTTTCTAAGTTCTCCAACAGAGCTGCCTTTGATTCCTTCGAAGGAGCCAGCAGAGCTTCTGGCATTGCTATCGCAGCCAGACGTCTGGCCTGGCTCCAGGCTTCTGATCTGGAACCCTGGGTTCTAGATGGCTTACGGAATCTGCCCTGTACAGGTGAGAACTTATTCGGTGCAGAGTGGCAGGTTAAGGCCACTCAAATGGACGCTGAAAATGCCACCTTAGAGAGACTTTCTAAGTCCACTTCTACTCCCACTAAGAAGAAGTCTTTCAAGAGGCCTTATTATAAGAAGGCCAGATATGCTTCCAATACTGGCCAGCAATCTTCTCAACCTCGTTTTGCGGCTAAACGTCAGCAAACGAAACAAGCAAGAGCAAAGCCTGCAGCAGCTACTGCAGCTCAACAGGCTCCACCCCCTCAGGGGTTTTGACTTGCCCCTAGAGAACTTGCCATTCCTGGTTCTGGACCAACCAGAACCTCTCACCATACCTGGAAGGTTAGCTCACTTTGCTCCCAGATGGGAACAGATCACAACAGAGCAATGGACCCTCTCTATCATCCGAGAGGGTTACAAACTTCATTTCTCCAGCCTTCCTCCTCATCACATGGTGAGACCCTTCAATTCTCCATCTCCTCTCCTAGCCCTGTTGGATCAGGAGATCTCTTCTCTGCTTGCCCAAGGGGCCATAGAAGAGGTTCCTCTTCATCAACAGGGGTCAGGTTTCTACTCCCCCTATTTTCTCATTCCAAAGAAGACAGGGGGATTCAGACCAATCCTAGATCTGAGAGAATTGAACAAATTTCTGTACAAGGAGAAATTCAAAATGCTCTCTTTGGGCATTCTCCTTCCATACCTTCAGAGTCAGGACTGGCTTTGTTCTCTAGACCTGCAGGATGCGTATACACATCTACTCATCCATCCCTCCCACAGAAAATATCTTCGCTTTCTGTTCAGGGGAAGTCATTACCAATACAGAGTACTTCCCTTCGGTCTCGCCTCTGCCCCAAGAATCTTTACCAAATGCATGGCAGTCGTAGCCGCATTTCTCAGAAGCATGGGGATTTTCGTATTCCCATATCTGGACGACTGGCTCATTCGAGCTCCAACTCAGTCGCAGGCCCAGATTTCCCTAGACCGCACAAGGAACCTTCTGCAGTATCTGGGACTGGTGGTAAACCTTCCCAAGTCTCAACTCAGCCCTACTCAGTCTCTAGAATTCATAGGGGCCCGGTTGGACACCACCACTGCAAGAGCCTACCTTCCACTGGTTCGGGGTCAGCGTCTGCTGAGCTTGGCCTCCCAAGCCCAGTCCAGTACTCACTTGACAGCCAGGGAAATGCTACGCCTCCTGGGCCATATGGCCTCCACAGTACATGTGGTGCCCTATGCTCGTCTTCATATGAGAGCAGCTCAATGGACCCTGGCCACCCAGTGGACTCAGGCGTCGGGAGCACTCTCAGACCAAATACAAACCTCAAACCGTCTGTCTTGGTCCCTCCATTGGTGGATATCCACCAAGAATCTGTTGTTGGGGGCTCCCTTTCAGCCCTTGCTACCCCAAGCAACCCTCACAACAGATGCCTCCCAATTGGGGTGGGGAGCCCATCTGCTAACTCTCTCCACTCAGGGCACTTGGTCTCCACAGGAGGCCACCCTTCATATCAACCTCCTGGAACTGCGAGCAATTTACCTTGCCCTCAAGGTCTTCCATACCCTCCTTGCCAACCTGACTGTCCTGGTTCAGACAGACAATCAGGTGGCCATGTTTTACATAAACAAACAAGGAGGAACGGGCTCTCTGTCGCTTTGCAACGAAGCTCTCAGATTATGGGCCTTCGCCAGAGAGCACCAAATTCATCTGCTAGCAGTGTACCTTCCAGGAGTTCAAAACTCTCGAGCAGACAGGCTCAGTCGAGTTCTGCTGCCACACGAGTGGTCCCTACACGTGGACCAGATAACCAGAATCTTTCAGGAATGGGGGACCCCGGACATAGACCTCTTTGCAAGTCCGTGGAATGCCAAACTTCCCCGGTTCTGTTCCAGGACTCCATGTCAGGAAGCTCAGGCCACGGACGCCTTTCTCCTCCATTGGGGTCAGGCGTTCCTATATGCCTTTCCACCCATTCCACTGATTCCCAAGACTCTGTTCAAACTCCAGAGAGATCACGGCTCTATGATCCTCATAGCTCCACGCTGGCCACGCCAAGTGTGGTTCCCTCTGCTTCTACAGCTCTCCCAGGGATCCTCCCTGGACTTAGGAGCTGCACCAGACCTTCTGTCTCAGGAGGACGGGACTTTGTGGCACCCAAACCCCAAATCCCTACATCTCCGAGCTTGGTTACTGAAGGCTTAAGTCTTCAAGACTTTAATCTTTCTCAACCTGTGAAAGATATCCTTCATGCCTCTAGGAAACCTTCCACGAGGCGGTCTTATGCTTTCAAATGGAAACGTTTTTTCCATTTGGTGTGCTCAGCAGGGCCTTGACCCTCTGGCACTTCCTTTGAATTCCCTCTTAGACTATCTCCTGCATCTTTCCAATGCAGGCCTTAAGACGAATTCTGTAAGAGTCCATTTAAGTGCTATTTCAGCATCCCTGAAACCTGTAAATGGACAACCTATCTCCTCTCATCCTCTTGTTGCAAGATTCATGAGAGGCCTGACCCTCACTAAACCTCCCATCAGACCCCCCCGGTCGCATGGGATTTGAATCTAGTGCTTGGTCAGCTTATGAAGCCACCTTTTGAGCCGTTATTTTCTACCTCCTTGAAATTTCTTTCCTGGAAGGTATTATTCCTAATTGCAGTCACTTCCGCTCGTCGCATCAGCGAACTGCAGGCTCTAGTGGCTAATCCACCTTATACAAGATTTCATCATGACAAGGTGGTCCTTAGGACGAATCCCCACTTTATGCCTAAAGTGGTCTCGCCTTTTCATCTTAATCAAGAGGTATATCTACCTGTATTTTTTTCCGGCTCCTCATGCCTCCAGTGCAGAGAGGAACCTTCATACTCTGGATTGTAAAAGAGCTCTAGCCTTTTACCTTAATAGGACTCAGCCACATCGAAAGTCTTCTCAACTTTTCGTGGCTTTTGATCCTTCACATTTGGGACTTCCAGTCTCCAAGCGTACACTTTCCAATTGGATTGCTCAGTGTATTTCCTTTGCTTACCAGAGTAAAAACATTTCTCTGGAAGGCCATGTCACAGCTCACAATGTGAGAGCCATGGCAACTTCTATGGCTCATCTGCACTCTGTTTCCATTGATCAGATCTGTCGAGCCGCTACCTGGGCCTCGGTTCATACCTTCACAGCCCATTACTGTTTGGACAAAGACTCCCGCCGGGATGCCTTGTTTGGCCAGGCTGTCCTCAAACACCTGTTCCATTCTTAGACAACTCCTGCCCACCTTCCCAGGAAGGATGCCTGAGATCCATACGAAGATGGCGAACCTTGACAGGGGATCCCACGCATCTAAGCTAGGGAGTCCCCATATGTGAGGACTTATTCCTGCTTGTTCCTGGAGATAGCACAGTTACTTACCTGTAACAGGTGATCTCTGGGAACAGCAGGAATTAGTCCTCACAACCCACCCACCTCCCCTAGGAGTTGTATCTTTTATCTATCTATCTTCCTGTCCTCTCTCTATTGACTCAGCTATAAACTCGAAACTGAGGAGAGCTGTTCAGGAAGGCGGGAAGGCAGTGCGCATGTGCAGTGGGAGGTCCCAAAAGCTTCCATTCTAGGAAGCTGGGGAGCTTTCCCGCGCAGGCTCCGTCGGTACCGACGTACCCATATGTGAGGACTAATTCCTGCTGTTCCCAGAGATCACCTGTTACAGGTAAGTAACTGTGCTTTACTCACCTGTAACAGGTGTTCTCCAGGAGCAGCAGGAATCAGTCCTCACAACCCTCCCTCCTCCCCTTGGAGTTGCAGTTGTACATAGTTTGTTTTTACATTTTTGTTTTTACATGTTCTTAGCTATGTTATTTGACTGAGGTAAGATGGCACCTTTAGGCGGGAAGGGAACCGCGCATGCGTGCCAGCATTCCCAAAGACTTTCATGGAAAGCTGGGGAAATGCTCCGCTGGGGCTTCATCGGCGCCGATGACTCCCATATCTGAGGACTGATTCCTGCTGCTCCTGGAGAACACCTGTTACAGGTGAGTAAGTACTCTTACTCAGTATTTGCAAATCTGACTTTTAAAAGAGAAAATAAAAGCATTGCGTAACCAAAAAGGAACTTGCTAAGCTGCCATTGTTAAAAAATAAATGAAGTTAATATATAAACATAGTGTGTTTTCTTAATTAAAAATAACTAGAAACATATAAAACATGTGGAAAAAGCTAATCTATGAAACGCAGCAATATAGCTTTAAAAAATATATGCTCAAAATAAACGTGGCAATTGTAAACAATTACTGCAGCGACTGCAGGAAAACACTACTGAGTACTGCTGCAACTATAAAAACACTGCTAAGATATTACTAAAAAGAGATCATTGATGCCACAAAAATGTTAACTACAAGAGACAGCGTTCAAGTATACATTGGGTACTGTTATAAATTGAAAGCATACTATTTTTTGAAACCCATACCGATAACCTTGTGGCACCAAAACTTGCGGGCCACTATCAGCCATACCAAATATATAAATGTGCAAAAGATTACCGTTTGATTCAACAAAAATAACACATGGAAAGACAGTGTCTCTGATTTATACAAAAGATAATTCTTACAAAGACGCTGTGGCAGTCATTGGGAGACTTAAAGGGCTAACTCTGCCCCTTTTCTAGTGATTGACAGGCTGAGGAAGGGCTTCTGTTATAGATGACCTTTTTGCAAATGATATCAAGGCAGTCAAAATTTAAAACCAGTAGTAATCTCATACTAAAAACCTAGAGTAAGCCAAATGTAAAAATGCATGAATCAGTCTTGATTGTATTTACCTGAGGGGGGAAGGTAAAGAATGTGGAGAGGGAGGGAGGGAAAACAGTAAGGACAGGAAAAGAAAGCAGGGGAGGGAAGGGAAGGGGGGATAAGAAGGGAGGGGAAAAGGTGGGTAAGGGGAAGGAAGTGGCAGGAGGCATAAAATGGGAAGGGGGAAAAGGGAGAAAAGAAGAATGAGAAAAAAATTTGAAATTAGAGTTAATTACCTGGTCACCCAGTGATGTCGGAACGACGACTCCCCATTGGTGCTGGAGGGATAAAGGCTGGGAAGCAGCCGCAGGACATTAGATGGTGTAAACTACTTGCTTACCTGGCAGGAGTACAACTTAATATCAGCGTGAGCCCGGTCCCAGAACCAGTTGCGGCGCACCCTGGTGATGTCAGGACTCCTCATTAGCGTTGAAGGGATAAAGGCCAGAAAGCAACCAAGGGTTGTGGCCATGGGGCATGTGCCCAAAGAGGTGTGACCCAAGGGGCAAGTCCAGCCTCTTGTGAGCCCCTTTGGAAAAATGGAGGAGCACTTAGCAGACAAAAACACCCTGACCATCCATCCGGAGATGGAAAAACATAAAGGACAGAGCAAATTGCAAGGTACAGGCTCAGCTGCTAAGGGATCCTCTGGATCAACACATCACTAGTATTGTTGCTCATCCACATCAGTCTGTTCCATTGGTGCTAGTGGGATCACGAGACCGAGGCTTCTGGCTCTTTGGTTAGAACCCCTCTGACTCAGCTTGCACAAGTTAATGGAACTTTACCCTTTGATAACAAAGTTATTTCTATGGGGAAGCTTCTAATGTTTCTACGCCTCTTAAGCTTTCTGAAACTGCTTCTTCCTATTCGTCTCTCCGGGCCAGTCCAGAACAGATGGGTAGTCAAATCTCCCTCCTCTAGCAGCTGAGGACAGAATTCCAATTCTTTTGTTGCTAGGTTACACATCGCTCCCTTTGTAACAGCAGCCAGTCTTTTTTGTCCTCAGCAGCTGAGATGGATGTGTGAAGATTTCTCTCCCCACCTGTTCTCTGTTATTATTCTTTATTTTTCTTATTTTATGGAAGAGTTCTCATTGAAGAGGTAGTGCTGTGCCCTAGCAGGGTGTTTAAGCACTTAGCTCTGATTTATGTTCTTTTTTATACTGTGACATCAGTACTAGTAGCTGGTTAAACGATTCAGAGTATGGGACAGAGCCTGTCTCCTCTACTCTGCTAAAGGAAATTGGTAAGAACAGATCTGGGGGCCCCAGCTACTGTTTTCTTACCTGGTAGGCTCTTCATTTACAGGATCGCTGGCAGCGGTTTCTAAGGTGCTAGAGAGCCTGTCTGTCTACCGGCGTTAGTATCAGTTATTTTTTATTTAGAGCTGTGCCGCGGATGTTTGCTCACCTCTCTCTGTAACTCGGTTTCTCCGGTACGTTTTTTTGACGTTTTCCTGTGCCTTTCGGTTTTACAAAGTGCCTTCGGTGCCTGTACACTTGCTCTGCATTATGCAGGACAATAAAGGAGATTCGCAGCACCATTCTTCTTCGCTGCAGCTGTTGGCTGAGAACGCGGGAGCGGCGGCCATCTTTGCAGCGTCTTCCTTCCTTCTGCTCCACTGCCCAAAGCAAGTAAAAGGAAAGCGAAATCTCGTCATGTGACAGAAGCTCCTGCTCAGCCTGTGTTGCCTGTGATTTCAGAGGCGCAGGATCCTTTGCTTTCAGCTGATTTCATCCTCGCGTTTCATAGAGCTTATTTGTTAAAAAAAAATCTCAGGCTTCTCTTCCGGTTTTATTGGACCCTCCACAATTGGCACAGATGGGGGTTTCTAATCAATCTGCATCTTGTGAAGAAGTTCCTTTATCAGATTAAAGGAGTCTAAATTGGATTCAGTTTCTTTAGAGGCTGAGACTTTAGAGCCTGAACAAGGGGAACTTATGTCTGAGCAGGGTTTGGATTTTTGGCCCGCGGAGTTAGAGGAAGGAGAGTTGGGTCCAGGTGAGGATCCAAATATCTTTAGGGTGTTTAGAAAAGAGGAGTTACCAGCTTTGATTGCACAGTCCCTTACAGCGGTTAGTATCATTCCGCAGGTGGTTCAACAAGAACCTTTGGAAGACCCCTTGCTGCAGGGTTTCAAAACGGAGCAAAGATGTTTTCCTCTGCATCGGGTAATCAAACAGATGATAGAGTCTGAGTGGGAATGCCCTGAGGCTTCATTAAGAGGAGCTAGAGCTTTGACTCAGTTGTATCCTATGCCTCAAGAGGAAAAGGAGCTTCTATGTATGCCAAAGGTGGATGCACTGGTGTCTGCTGTCACCAAAAAAACTACCATACCTGTAGAGGGGGCCGCGGCTCTTAAAGACATGCAGGATCGTAGATTAGAGGGTCTGTTGAAACAGGCTTTTGATGCCAGTGCTCTGGCGCTTCAAGCGTCTGTCTGTGGAGCATACGTGTCCAGAGCTGCGATTAAGTGGGGCCAGCAGACCTCTGCTCCGACTGATGCAGTGACTCCTTCTAGTGAGGGGGCGAAATTGGAGTCGGCAGCAGCATATTTAGCAGATGCCTTTTACGATTTGATTCGCATTTATGCGAAGTCTATGGCTTCCATGGCTGCTGCTCATCGTTTTCTTTGGTTACGGAATTGGGCAGCAGATGCCTCCTCCAAGGAACGTCTCAGTAAACTCCCTTATAAAGGAAAGCTTCTTTTTGGAGAAGCGTTAGAGAAAATTGTTAAAGATTTAGGAGACTCCAAGGGAGGGCGTTTGCCCGAGGACCGTCCTAAATCAGCTAAGCAGGGCTCCTTTACTAGGGGTCAAGGGCGTGAATTTCGCCGTTTTAGGGGAGCTCGCTTTACTCCATATCAGCGAGGTCTATTTCCTTTCCGGGGGCAGTCCTTTCGAGGCGCTAGAGGTTCCAGTAGAGGCTACTTTGGAGCTCCTTCCGCTACCATTAAAAAACCGCAATGAAGCGAGGCCGGCCCAAGCGGAGTTTCCGGTGGGCGGTCGGTTACAGGAGTTTCTCTCCGCTTGGGTCGCCATTACTTCCGACAAGTGGATACTGCAGATTATTCGCGAGGGCTATGCTCTCGAGTTCAATTGTCATCTGACCGATGCCTTCGTTTTTTCTCCGTGCGGGTCGGACACCAAAAGGAGAGCAGTCCACGACACGTTGCAGCGGTTGTTGCAGCTCCGGGCAGTGGTTCCAGTTCCATTAGACCAGTACGGCTTCGGTCGATACTCGATTTATTTTGTGGTTCCAAAAAAGGAGGGCTCTTTTCGTCCCGTGTTGGATTTAAAGCACGTGAACCGTTGCTTGCGAGTCTCTCATTTTCGAATGGAGACATTAAGGTCTGTAATCCGCTCGGTAAGGCCGAGGGAGTTCCTCTCTTCCATAGATTTGACGGAAGCTTATCTGCATATTCCTATCAAGCCAGATCATCAGCGCTTTCTTCGGTTTGCAGTACCCATGGGTCATTTTCAGTTTCGGGCCTTACCGTTCGGCCTAGCGACGGCGCCGCGCACTTTCACCAAGGTACTGGTGGTGGTGGCGGCGGCGCTACGCAGGGATGGCATTCAGGTTCATCCTTATCTGGACGACTGGTTGATTCGAGAGGAGTCGCTAAAGGCGACAGCGCGAGTAGTGTCCTGTTTGGAGAATCTAGGTTGGGTTGTGAATCAGGCCAAAAGTCGGCTGGAGCCGGTGCAGCAGCTGACTTATCTCGGAGCATTTTTCGACACGGGCCGAGGTATGGTTCTGTTGCCTCCAGAACGAATTCGAAAGCTTCTCGCTCATGTGTCGGGGTTTTTGCTCGCAAGAGCGCCGACAGCTTGGAAGTACTTACAGTTGCTGGGGCTAATGGCAGCGGCCTTGGATTTGGTTCCATGGGCCAGGGCACACATGCGACCGCTCCAGCAAGCTCTTCTTTCGCGTTGGTCTCCACAACGGCATCCCCTTTCTCGTCGCTTAAGCTGTCCCGATCATGTCAGGGTCAGTCTTCAATGGTGGTTGATTCCAGACCATCTTCAGGTGGGAGTACCCTTAGCACTGCCGGAATGGATTTTGGTGACTACCGATGCCAGTCTGTCCGGTTGGGGAGCACACTGTTTGAATCACATAGCGCAAGGCTCTTGGACGGCGGAAGAGAGCCTGTGGTCCATCAATCGCCTGGAGCTGAGAACGGTGCGTCTAGCGCTGTTAGCGTTCGCAAGTCTTCTGGAGGGGAAGTCGGTGCGCATCTTCTCCGACAATTTAGTGGCAGTCTCATACATAAATCGCCAAGGCAGGACTGGAAGTCGTCTTCTTCTGGAGGAGAGTCAACGCTTGTTTCACTGGGCGGAGTTGCACCTTTCGGCGCTCTCGGCAGCTTATGTGTCAGGAAAGGACAATGTGCAAGCGGACTATCTCAGCCGACATGTGCTAGATCCGGGAGAGTGGCAACTCAATGCCGAAGTTTTTCACGAGCTCACAGTACGTTGGGGTCAACCGGTAATGGATCTGATGGCAACTTTGGACAATGCAAAGGCGACTCGCTTTTTCAGCAGACGCAGGGAACATATGTCGGAAGGTCTCGACGGTCTGGTACAGCCCTGGCCGTTGGGGCAACTTCTGTATGTGTTACCTCCATGGCCGTTGGTGGGTCTCGTTGTGCAGCGAGCTGTCATGCACCAGGGTCTGTTGATTCTTGTTGCTCCAGATTGGCCTCGACGGCCTTGGTATGCCGATCTAATGCGTCTTCTAGCGGCTCCACCGTGGAGGTTGCCCGCTCGGGCAGATTTGCTGCATCAATGGCCCGTTTGGATGCCTCAGGCGATCGATTCTTGCTTACGGCATGGCTCTTGAAAGGCGGTTCTTGCGCCGAAAAGGTTATTCGGTTTCGGTAATCAACACCTTGTTGCAGTCTCGTAGAAAGTCCACATCATTGGCATACATTCGGGTGTGGCGAGTTTTTGAAGCTTGGTGTTCTGATCGCCGTTTGAAAGCTCGTCTATCTTCCATTCTGGATGTTCTGGATTTTCTTCAATGCGGTCTTGAGAAAGGTCTTGCTCTGAGTACCTTAAAGGTGCAGTTAGCGGCCCTGGCAGTTTTTCGTGGGCCGGTTCGCGGACCACGTCTTTCCTTTCATCCCGATGTTCTCCGTTTCCTTAGAGCGGCTAAGCAAATTCGTCCTCCGTTTCGTCAAATTGTTCCTCCTTGGGATTTGAACTTAGTATTAGAGGCTTTAACACAGTCTCCTTTTGAGCCTCATTCTTCACGTTCGCTAAGGGAATTGTCCTGGAAGACAGCTTTTTTAGTGGCATTGTGTTCAGCTAGACGCATTTCGGATCTGCAGGCTCTTTCATGCCACCCGCCTTTTCTTCAGTTTTCTGAGGAAAAAGTGGTCTTGCGTCCGGTACCGTCCTTTCTCCCGAAAGTACTCTCTGCTTTTCATGTGAATCAGTCGGTTTCGTTTCCCACTTTCGCTAGCTCGGGAGAAGATTCTGTCGATCGAGCTCTGCGGAAATTGGATATGGGTCGTGTACTTCGTAGATATCTACGGGAGACCAAGTCTTTTCGTAAGACTGATCGGTTATTTGTGTTGTTTGCAGGGCCATCTAAGGGTCAACCTGCATCCAAGGCTACCATTGCACGATGGGTAAAGCATGCAATTCGGGTTGCGTATGAAGCCAGAGGTAAACCGGTTCCGGTAGGTCTTCGGGCTCATTCTACCAGGGGTCAAGCTACTTCGTGGGCAGAATTGGCCTTGGTTCCGCCGGTGGATATTTGTCGTGCGGCGTCATGGTCTTCTCTTCATGCCTTTTCACGTCATTATAGGTTGGATGTTCTCGCTAGGCAAGATGCGTCGGTGGGGGCTTCAGCAGTGATAGCGGGGCTCTCGGGTCCCTCCCAGGGTTAGGTACTGCTTTGGTACTACCCATCTGTTCTGGACTGGCCCGGAGAGACGAATAGGAAGGAGAAATTAGACCTTACCTGCTAATTGTCTTTCCTTGAGTTCTCTCCGGGCCAGTCCAGAACCCTCCCTATAATTTTCATTCTTTATTATTAGTATTTTCTTGCGTTTCATTTATGTCGGGGGGTTTTTTCGGTGTTACATGAATGGAAACTTGTTTTTTGTGGTTATTGTTCATTTAAAAAAAAATAATAATATTTATAGCCATTACTTTGGCTATTTTCCCTCTCAAGTGCTTTCGTGGTCAAGCATGAGAGACAGAGCAAATTTATATACCTTCAATGGGACTCTTCCGCTGTTTTCTTCTTATTGATTTGTTATTGGCTGCTTGCTACGTAAAGACTGGCTGCTGTTACCAAGGGAGCGATGTGTAACCTAGCAACAAAAGAATTGGAATTCTGTCTTCAGCTGCTAGAGGAGGGAGATTTGACTACCCATCTGTTCTGGACTGGCCCGGAGAGAACTCAAGGAAAGACAATTAGCAGGTAAGGTCTAATTTCTCCTTTTGGCTCCCAGTCAGGCTCCTGTTATCCTCATGCTATTCCTCCACCTTTGACCTTGTCTTCTTCTAACTCTCAACAGGGAGATGTTTCCTTAAAAGATGTTCTGTCAGCAGTTAAATAGAATGGAAAATCTTCTTAAGAGGACTTTAACTCAACAATGTGTTTTTTTCCAGTTGATTCTATGAAGAAATTTCAACATAAGAACATAAGAACATAAGACATGCCATACTGGGTCAGACCGAGGTCCATCGAGCCCAGTATCCTGTTTCCAACAGTGGCCAATCTAGGTCATACATACCTAGCAATATCCCCAAAAGACACAGGTTCCTCAATGCTTGTACTGGGTCAAGCATTGATGTCCTGGGTCCCTTTTTAATAGTGGTTTATGGACCTTTCCTCCAGGAACTTGTCCAAACCTTTTTTAAACCCAGCTATACTAACAGCCCTTACCACATCCTCCGGTAACAGATTCCAGAGTTTGATTACACGTTGAGTGAAAAAATATTTTCTCTTATTTGTCTTAAATAGTTTACCCTGTAGCTTCATTACATGTCCCCTAGTCTTTCTATATTCTGATAGCGTAAACAATTGATCCACGTTTATCTGTTCCACTCCATTCATTAATTTATAGACCTCTATCATATCTCCCCTCAGCCGTCTCTTTTCCAGGCTAAAGAGCCCTAACCTTTTTAGCCTCTCTTCATAGGAGTAGCCTTCCATCCCCTTTACCAATTTGGTGGCTCTTCTCTGTACTTTTTCTAATAACGCTATGTCCTTTTTAAGATACGGTGACCAGAATTGCACACAATATTCAAGGTGCGGTCGTACCATGGAGCGATACAGAGGCATTATAATATCCTTTGTTTTATTCTCCATCCCTTTCCTTATGATACCTAGCATTCTGTTTGCTTTCTTGGCCGCCGCTGCACACTGGGCCGAGGGTTTTAACATGTTATCCACGATGACTCCTAAATCTTTTTCCTGGGTGGTGGCTTCTAATGTGGAGCCTTGCATCGAGTAACTATAGTGTGGGTTGTTCTTTCCTAGGTGCATAACTTTACACTTGTCCACATTAAATTTCATCTGCCATTTGGATGCCCAGTCTTCCAATTTATCCAGGTCCTCCTGCAGTTTTCCACTATCCTCTTGGGTTTTAACAGCTTTAAAACAGTTTTGTGTCATCTGCAAATTTGATAACCTCACTCGTTATTCCCTTTTCCAGGTCATTTATGAATATGTCAAAAAGCAGCGGGCCCAGTACAGATCCCTGGGGTACTCCACTATTCACCTTTTTCCATTGGGAATATTGGCCATTTAGCCCTACCCTCTGCTTTCTATCTTTTAACCAGTTCCCGATCCACAATAGTACACTGCCTCCTATCCCATGACTTTTTAGCTTTGCCAAAAGTCTCTGATGGGGGACCTTGTCAAAAGCTTTCTGAAAGTCCAGATACACTATATCAACCGACTCACCTTTGTCTACCTGCTTATGCACACCTTCAAAAAAACATATCAGATTAGTAAGACAAGATCTTCCTTGTCTAAAGCCATGTTGGCTGTCTCCCATTAGGCCATGACTATCTACATGCTGTGTAATTTTGTTCTTTATGATGGTTTTCTACCATTTTCCCTGGTACTGACGTCAGGCTCACCGGTCTGTAGTTTCCCGGGTCACCCCTGGAACCCTTTTTAAAAATTGGTGTTACGTTGGCGACCCTCCAATCTTCAGGTATTACAGATGATTTTAATGAAAGTTCACAGATTACCAATAGCAGGTCTGCAATCTCATATTTCAGTTCTTTCAACACTCTGGGATGTATACCATCCGGTCCAGGTGATTTGCTACTATTCAGTTTATCAAATAGTTGTAATATATCTTCCCGGTGTAGCGATATTTCTCTCAATTCCTCTGCAGTATCACCTTTAAATACCACGATTTTTTTACAATTAAAACAGCATGATGATATGTTCTCTCAATGGTGGCGGCATGAGAGTTTCTGCTCCCTCTAGGCAGACTCTCTCCCCCCCCCCCAAAAAAAAGGCACTGCCTCCGTCCAGCTCACCATGCCTCCCCAACCCCCCTGCACTGAAGTGCCGTTTGAAAGCCCGCCATGGCACTGAAGTAGCAGTTCAGCTGCCGCTTCCTGGGGGGGAGGGGGTTGGGGTAGTGATGCCACCCACCAGGGTCTGCTGCCTTAGGCAACCGCCTAGTGGACAGGCCAGCCCTGTGTTTTCTGCTATAAATGAGAAACTTTCCAAAGTTGATGTTTCCTTTTCTAAAGTTCAGTCGCTAGGAAATACTGCCATTAAGGATAGTTTACTTACCCATAGTAAATTAGAAATAATGGAAAATATGATTAAAGTTAAAGATTTACATTTTTTTAATTTTCCTGTAATCCAATTATTTCCTCCTTTTGAATTACTTAAAAAATATTTGAAAGATATTTTGGCTTATCTGAAAATGGACAGCTTTTCAGTAGCTAATATATATTATCTCCTTCGAGGTGTTAGGTCTGAAACCGGGGAAGGATGATGACACCGGATAGCCTGGATCTTATGGAATTTTTGGAAACATTGCAGGATTTGGTTGCTAAACGAGCAACTCTCCTAGTTACGTTTAATTCTGAGCAAGAGAAACTTTCAATTTTGAAACTATACTTTACTAAGAAGTCTGCTCCCTTTTGTGGTCAGGCAGTTAATGTTTTTTGGATGTGGCGAGAGCCACATAACTGCGTTGGAGAGGGTTTTTTTACAATTAAAACCTAAGATCTTAGCTATCGGTGCTATCTTCTACCTCTGCTTTCCCTGTAAATGTGTTGTGAACTACTCGGACAATACATATGCTTTCCTGGGTGTTTCTAAATTGGAAAATTTCCTGGCAGGAAAATTGGTTCTATCATCAGCCTTAGGAATTGTAGTAGACATTTTTTCTTTTTTTCTACAGTCTGAGATGTAAAAAGGGGTTTATATTAGTTTGAGTATTATGCCCTCATTTGTATATGCCCCCCACCCCGTAATGTGGGCTATAGCTTGTATTGGGAAATATACTTTGCCTGTTAATTTTCTTTATTTTTTTAGAGCGACACCAAATATGGGCTTTTCTGTTTGTTGCTATCATAACATGTTAGAGGGAGGAGTGGCCTAGTGATTAAGACACGGTACCTCAGGCCAGAGGGCCGGGGGTTCAAGTCCCACCTGGGGACAGCAATCTCAGGCTGGAGGGACTGAGGTTTCTAGTCATATAGGCACTCCTTGTGGCCTTGGGCAAGCCACTTAACCCTCTGTTGCCTCAGGTACACACAGATTGTGAGCCCTTTGGGACGAGGGAATATATCCAGTACCTGTTTGTAGTAGCTACATAATGTAAACCACTTTGATTGAAGGATAAGGCAGTATAGAAAACTGGTTAATAAATAAACGTTTAAAATTGATCGATTTAAAAAAAAAAAAGGCTATGGCCTGGTTTTTAATTTTACAAGATTCAGGCCCAATATTTCGCGCCAGCGGCTACTATTTATTTATTTGTTTATTTTATTTAACTGGTTTTGATATACCATTTTTCTACAAGGCAAAAAGGTTTGCATGGAACAGAACAGTTTACAATGAACGATTTACAGTGAACTTTAAACCTGGATATTCAATGCTGGAGCCATATCTGGGCTCTGGCATTGAATATCCAGGCTGCCTTGATTGCTGCAAAGCTAACCAGGCAAAAGCCATACTGAGCCGCTGCCTGATTAGCTTCTGTGGCAGAAGTGAGGCCAAGGTTTCCTGCACCTGATTTCACTGCATGCCGCTAATCGGGCAGCGGTGTGGCTGCCCTGGAACGCCCCTGGTTAGCATTCGTGCATGTAGAAGCCGCACCCATGGATATTCAGTGGCGGTAACCATGTAAGTGCTTTTGAATATCCCTCCCTTCATGTTTACATAAAATAAGCCAATGAGACTTAATTATATGTTCGATATTCCCAGCTAAATTCGAGAATATTTATTTTTTATTTTAACTCACATCTTTCTAATAGTAGATCAAGGCGATTTACAATCAGGTACTGTAGGTATTTTTCTGTCCCCAGAAGGCTTACAATCTAAAGTTGTACCTGACGCAATGGAGGGTTAAGTGGCTTGCCCAACGCCACAAGGAGAGTTAGTAGGATTTAAACCCTGATCTTCCAGATCCGAGGTTACTGCCCTAACCACTAGGCTGCTACTCCTAATCTAACCAAGTCACCCTTTTAACAAGTCACCTTTTTAGGGGTATGTTTACTAATGTGTACTAACCGTTAGTGCTGGGTTTGCTGCACTAATAGCATGGAGCCCTGTGCTAAAAAGTCTGCTCCAACTAGTAAGCGCACGATTGGGTGGGGACTGGGTAGTTTAGGGACAGAATGTGGGCAGTGATGGTGCATTGTGATTAGCGCGGGTGTTTTGGGTGCACGCTAACAAGGGACCACTTAATGCCATCGCAGTGTATGGCGGTAAGTGCACCCGTATGCCAATTAGTGCAGTGTGAACATTAGCAGTGTGCTAAAAGCAAGGGGATGCGTACGCCTCATAAAGTTATTGAAGGTCTCCGTGCTATTTTTGTGGCTCAAACACACTCTGCTGGTGCACTCTTTAGTAAACATTCCTCTTAGTCTATTTTGCTATTAGATATCCTTTCTTAATACAATCATTAGGGTACCCCATATTGATGAGTCTTTTTCATATCATTTGCTTGATGCTCAAAATCAACCTTTTCAGAGCATAAGTGTTTTAGTCTCAAAAACTGAATAAAAGATAGATTGCATTTAAGGTGTCTATCATGCTGGCTGTCAAAATACAAAAATTTGTTTTTATCAGTTTTTTTCTTGTAAATGAAAGTCTGAAAAACCATTTTTCTAACCATACCAGTATATCCAAAAAAGGGTATTTCTCTTGAACAATTTTCAAGCAAATTTAGGAGCCTAAGTTATTTATTTTAATTTCCAATTCGTCCTGCTAGACCAGTCCAGACAAGTGGGTTATATCCCTCTGCCAGCAGATGTTGGAGACAGAGAAGGTACCAAAGGCTTCAGTGAGCATGCCCTAGCACTTACTACAGGACCCCTAGGGTTCGCCTTCAGTATTTCTCTGTCTCCAGCAGATGAGGATGTCCTCCTCCTTGCTCCTGACAGTTTCCCTGTCAGTGGTCGTTTAGCAAGTCTTTCTGCTAGCTTTTTCGGTGGGGTTCAGCTCCTAATCAAAAGGATCAGTAGAGCTACCCACCAGCAGGGGGGAAGGGCTCCTCGTCAGGAGGACCAGTTGAGCCCAGCAAGGGAGCCATCATTATTCCTGATCAGCAAGACCGCTTGTCCTCATTTAAAAAAAAAACAAACCTGGAAAAACTAAAAACTTCTTCAGTGCTCCTGACAGCATTTTCTTCACAGGCTTTCTGACTGACCGGCTTTCCTGCAGCAGCGGTATTAGCAGTGAGTTAACACCTCCCTCCCCCATTCCTCACCTCCTTCGGCGATGTGAGTTGTACCACCTTCTTCTCTGGAGGGTTTTAATTACTTTTCGGTAATTTTGGAGGGGTTCCTGCACAGCCGCCGAAACTGCAGCTCCCTTCCGGCCATTTCACCTGTCTTTATACCTGTTTTTTCTCTACAATGGCCCAGATTCTCTCCTGTTGCTGTTTCTGATTGATTCCTTCAGTTCTGCTCATTTACTATCAGAGTGTGCTACTAGCACCTGTACAGTGAGCATATGTTAACAATACTTGAACTGATATTGAGACAAAAGTGGCAGGCAGGAATTCCAACCATCCCCACTTTTGAGTCTTGAAGGGCTATAAAAAAGGACTGCTACTTCTGGAGAGAGATCTGCAATTGTAAGTATTTACTTCTGGGAATCTTTCTAAATCTTGGTGTAAAAGGAATTCTTTAGATTAAAGCTGATTAATCTGTGAATCCAGTGTATTTGTTAAATCAGTCAGGGCCTAGTATCAGCAAATATCTTTTAGTTAAATAAAAAACTTAACAGGTAGCTTTCAGTTTGCTTTAAAACCCAGCAGAGAGCTTTTAGTTTAAATTTAATATTCAGGCAGGGCCTAGCAGCAGCAAAGAGCTTTCAGTTTAAATTGAAAACACAGCAGAGAGCTTTCTTGTTAAATTTAGAACGCAAGACTCCCTCAATCCAAGAAAAGGCTGTATGAATCACCCAGGAAATTGGTCACAGATTACCTTAGAAGAACAGGACAGGGTATTGTGTAGCAGCCAGTTTTTAATAAGTCATCTTTTCGTCCCTCCCTCCCCGACACCCACCCATTTCCGGGTTAATCATAGCTTTATAGGTACTTAAATCTCTTAAAGGAAAAGAGGTGCCATATTCACTCTCAAGTGCAGCTGTTTATCCTCATCAGGCATACATTAAGGACCTGAGATTAATTAAGCTTCAGGTGAACAAAGTACATTAAACATATTAGGTATAGCTTTATTAGTATACGTATCCCTAGCAACCCTTAGTAAGTAAAGAACTTAAATACCTAAAAACAACCTTAAAACTAAGATGCAGACAGCAGTTCAGCAGCGAGATGGAGGTTTTCCAATCTTTTGCATCGAGAGTCACAGTTGGTGAGGGGTCTTATGTGTACACTAGGTGCAAGGAGTTCTTTGCTCTTAGGGAACAAGTCTGATCTCTGGAGGCTAGAGTAGCAGACTTGGAGGACATAAGAAAGACAGAAAGGTACATAGACTAGAGCTACAGGGATATAGTACTAAAGTCCCACCTCCAGTCTGGGAGCATCCCAGTTGCCATGGAGGAGAGAGGTCACGTGACAAGAGAGCATCACACTGGTGCAGCAGGAAGTGATCCTGTAGCTAGGATCTGTCCTCCAGGTGATGTAAAACCCTCTCGCACCGAGGTGGTTTCTCCAGGGCCATGTGCCCACAAGGAAAAGGTTAGGACAGCTGGTATAGTTGGTAATTCGATCATTAGGCATGTAGATAGCTGGATGTGAGGATCGCCTGGTAACAAGTTTGTTCAATGTAAACCGCCTTGATATCATGAAAGGCGGTATATAAGAAATGTTAAATAAATAAACATGTCTGCCTGGTGCAAAGGTAGCGGACTTCATGCGCCACCTAGACAAGGTGTTGGATAGTACTGGGGAGGAATCTGCTGTCTTGGTACATGTCAGTACCAATGACATAGGAAAGTGTGGTAGGGAGGTTCTGGAGGCTACATTTAGGCTTTTAGGTAGGAAGTTAAAATCCAGAACTTCTGGGGTAGCATTCTCCAAAATGCTTCTCGTTCCACGCGCAGGACCCAAAAGGCAGGCAGAGCTCCGGAGTCTCAATGCGTGGATTAGACAGTGGTGCAAGGATGAGGGTTTTGGATTTGTTAGGAACTGGGGAACATTCTGGGGAAAGGAGGGGCTCTTCCAAAGGGATGGGCTCCACCTTAACCATAGTGAAACCAGGCTGCTGGCATTAACTTTTAAAAAGGAGATAGAGCAGCTTTTAAACTAGATAATAGGGGAAAGCCGACAGTTGCCCAAGAACGCATGGTTCGGAACAATCTATCCTTGAAGGATACTAGCAAAAGACTCAAGTTAGAGCATATCAGTAGAGAGGTTCCAATAAAGACAAAAGTGGCCCAAATGCCCTTGAGTACAGAGCAGACGGAGCTTAAAGATTCCAAATTATCCCTGCCTACCAATAGCCAAATTAATATGAATAAAATACAGCCTCTAAAATGCTTGTATGCAAATGCTTAGAAATCTAAAAAATAAGATGGGAGAGTTAGAATTTATAGCACTAAATGAGAGGTTAGATATGTATGGTATCTCAGAGACATGGTAGAAGGAGGACAATTAGTGGGGCACTGTGGTACCTGGGTACAAACTATATCATAATGATAGAGCTGATCAAATTGGTGGAGGGGTTGCACACTGTTAGAGAGGGCATTGAGTCCCAAAGGATTAAAGATTTGCTTGAAACAAAACTCATTGTAGATTCTTTATGGATTGAAATTCCATGTAGGAAGGGGAAGGTGATGGCAGTGGGGGTGTACTCTCGACCGCCTGGCCAGAATGAAGAACTGGATGATGAAATACTCAAAGAAATCAGGGAACCTAACAAAAGTTTCAACACAGTAATAATAATGGGTGATTTCAATTACCCTGGTATCGACTGGGTCAGTGTCACAGCAGGACATGCTAGGGAGATAGGTTTCTAGATGAAATAAATGACTGCTTCTTGGAGCAGCTAGTTCATGAATCAACCAGAGGGGAAGCCATTTTGGACCTAGTCCTTAGTGGAACATAAGATCTTGTGCAAGAGATAAGGGTGTTGGGGCCACTTGGCATTAGTGATCATAGCATGATCGCGTTTGATTTAATAAATGAAGGACGGACAGTAAGGAGATCCACAGGGAGGAAAAGGGAGACTATGATAAAATGAGGAAAATAGTTAAGAAAAAAACGAAAAGGAGCAGTTGCAAAGATTAAAGATTTACATCAAGCTTGGGTGTTTAAAAATACTATCTTGGAAGCCCTGACCAGCTGAATTCCACTCTTTAAGAAAAGCAGAAGGAAGTCCAAAAACTGCCAGACTAGTTTAAAGGTGAGGTCAGAGAGGCTGCTGTTGCCAAAAAAGCATCTTTCAGGAAATTGAAAAAGGACGAAACTGGAAACAACACAAGCACTAGCAAGTTAGATGCAAGGCATTGATAAGGCACTGAGCACTATGGATCAACAAATGACTAAGATATCATCTATTGTATATATTTTATAAATAATCCACCATATCGTTAACCCTTGTTATTTTTCCTACATTACCATATGTTGTCATGTCTATACTGTTTATGTTTCCCTTGTTTATACCTTGTATTTCTTGTGACCGCTTTGATTGAAGGAAAAGGCGGTATAAAAAACTTGTTAAATAAATAAATAAATAAAGAGAGAATTTGAGAAGAAGCTTGCAGTGGAAGCAAAAACACGTAATAAAGACTTTCAAGTACATTTATAGCAAAAAGACTGTGAGAGTCATTTGGACCCTTAGATGATAGAGGGGTAAAAGGGGCACTAAGAGGGGACAAGGCCATAGTGGAGAGACTGAATTCTTTGCTTCGGTCTTTACTGAGGAAGATGTAGGAATGTTACCCATGACTGAAATTGCATTTAAAAGAGATGCTGTGGAAGAATTGAAAGAAATATCAATACACTGGGAAGATGTATTACAACTATTTGATAAACTGAAGAGTAGCTAATCACCTGGACTGGATGGTATACATACAAGTGTGCTGAAAGAACTGAAATATGAGATTGCAGACCTACTATTAGTAATCTGTGAACTATCATTAAAATCATATGTAATACCTGAAAATTGGAGGATGGCCAATGTAATGCCAATTTTAAAAAAGGGTTCCAGGGGTGATCTGGGAAACTATAGACCAGTGAGCCTGACGTCAGTACCTGGAAAAATGGTGGAAACCATCATAAAGAACAAAATTACTGAACATGTAGATAGTTATGGCTTAATGGGAGACAGCCAGCATGGCTTTAGACAAGGAAGATCTTGTCGTACTAATCTGTTATGTTTTTTTGAAGGTGTGAATAAACAGGTAGACAAAGGTGAGTCGGTTGATATAGTGCATCTGGACTTCCAGAAAGCCTTTGACAAGGTCCCTCATGAGACACCTTGGCAAAATTAAAAAGTCATGGGATAGGAGGCAGTGTACTGTTGTGGATCAGGAAATGGTTAAAATATACAAAGCAGAGGGTAGGGCTAAATGGACAATTTTCCCAACGGAGAAAGGTGAATAGTGGAGTACCCCAGGGATCTGTGCTGGGTGTGCTGCTTTTTAACATATTCAGAAATTACCTGGAAATGGGAATAAAGAGTGAGGCTATCAAATTTGCAGATGACACAAAACTATTAAAAGTTGTTAAAACCCATGAGGATTGTGGAAAATTGCAAGAGGATCTTGATAAATTGGAAGACTGGGCATCCAAATGGCAGATGAAATTTAATGTGTACAAGTGCAAAGTTATGCACATAGGAAAGAACAACCCAAACTATGGTTACATAATGCAAGGTTCCACATTAGGAGCCGCCACCCAGGAAGAAGATTTAGGCGTCATCGTGGATAACCTGCTAAAATCCTCTGCTCGGGGTGCAGCGGCGGCCAAGAGAGCAAAGAGAATGCTAGGTATCATAAGGAAAGGAATGGAAAATAAAACAAAGGATATTATAATGCCTCTGTATTGTTCCATGGTGCAACAGCACCTTAAATATTGTGTGCAGTTCTGGTCACCGTATCTCAAAAAAGATATAGCGTTATTAGAAAAGATATAGTAAAGAGCCACCAAAATGGTAAAGGGGATGGAAGGGATACCCCTATGAAGAGAGGCTAAAGAGGTTAGGGCTCTTCAACCTTGAAAAGAGACGCTGAGGAGGGAGATTTGATAGAGGTCTATAAATTAATGAATGGAGTGGAAGGGGTAAATGTAGATTGATTGTTTACGCCATCAAAATATAGAAAGACTAGGGGGCATGCAATGAAGCTACAGGGTAACTTATTTAAGACTAATAAGAGAAAATATTTTTTCACTCAAGGTGTAATCAAACTCTGGAATTTGCTACCGGATGATGTAGTAAAAGCTGTTAGTGTAGCTGGGTTTAAAAAAGGTTTGGACAAGTTTCTGGATGAAAGATCCATGAACCATTATTAAAGTGGACCCAGAATATCCACTGCTTGCCCCAATACAAGTATTGTGGAACCTGTGTCTTTTGGGGAAACTGCTAGGTACTTGTGATGTAGATTGGCCACTGTTGGAAACAGGATACTGGGCTTGATGGACTTTGGTCTGACCCAGTATGGCATATCTTATGTTCTTATTTCAGGCTGACCGCGATGTTTAAAATGTGCTGAGTACTGAGAATGATAGAGTGCTTTCTCCTTTCTATCCTCTGGATGTTTTTTAGCCAAAACAAGCACTTTTCAGATGCCTGTTTTGCCTGGAGGAGGTGTAAACTGGTATGCCGGGCATCTGGGATGTTTGAGATCAGGCGGAGATGTCCAGGTTCCTGGGAACTCCACAGCCACGTCTCCACCACTTCCCCATTCAGCCTTGGATGTCCTCATACTGGGGACGTCCACAGGTCAGCTTCTAAAATGGTTCTGGAGACGTCTGTCTGCTCTGGACATTTCTGTGCTCATTTTCAGATGTCCAAAGCACGAATAGTGTTTCCAAAATGGACCCCTATGTTTTGTCTTACGGGGATTAGAATAATTTAATGGGACATTTTGAATGGAATGAAGATGTTTCAATTCTGAATAATTAACTCCACAGTATACAGAATTACATTAGTGCAGTATTGATATAACTGAGGTGAAGAGTAAAGTGTGCAAGGCCAATGAATCTAAGGATTTAATAAAATAGATGCACCTAAGAGCATAAAAAGCTGGCTGACTGCTGAGATTTGTGATCTCTGTAAATGGTCATCACATTGGACTCTTAAGATCTTGACAGAATCATCAATAGGGGAGTGGTTAACCCAAAATCAGAGAAGCTAGGCTTGGAACAGAGACCTGCCTGTGATCCACATAGTAGTAGATTTAGAGGGGTTTAACTTTAAATGATCAGCAAGTCAGTGAGCTACAGTACTAGGACAGGAATTAAGAGTCACTATCTTGGGAGCTATTCGATCAATGTAGATAACTAACTGGATGTCATCAGCATAGTTAAAGCCGCTTATACATGATTTTGAACTAATCTTGAACTAATCTAGATAAGGGATTCAAAAACAGGTTGAAAAGTCATGGGACAAGTCCTGTGGAACATCACATTGTAAAAGGTGAGACACCGATACTGAAGAATCCTGAGCTGTGTGGAAAGTGTGATTATGGAGAAAAGAAGAGAAACAAGGCCAAACTTTGCAGATGCCAAGGTTGGCCAGCATAGATAAAAAGTGATCATGACTGACCAGATCAAACGCACAAGAAAAACCCAGTGAAATTGGCTGCTGCTCTTCCTTCATTCTAGAAAACTGCAGCTCACTGAATAGAGCTAGCTGCATAGGCTCTTTGCGAAATCTTGATTGATGAGGGTGCTACCCATTTACTTTGCCAATGAAGTTTTAAAGTTGCATTTGAACAATCTTTTCAGTTAACTTTGAGAGATATGTAAGGTTAGACACGGTGTGGTAATTCAATAAAAGGGCAGAGTCCAAACTGGAATTTTTGAGGATTGGATGAATAATAGCCTGCTTGCAGGACTTGGAAACTAGTAGATATATTTGAGCTAATGATGATACAGAGCCATGGGAGAAGACCCCACTCGGGTCCTCATCCCCTTTGGATGGCCATAGGTTGAAGGAACAAGTGGTTGATTTGGTAGAAGAAATTATTTCTGACAGACCTGGCAAGGTGAGGGAGTTAGAGGAATTCTAGAAATAATGACTGAAGGAAAGATGCATCAGAAGAGAAGGGCCCTGAGTATAATGGATGATTTTCCAATTTAGAATTCTGTTGGTGAGCATCTAAATGACCTGGAACAATTTGGTGAAGATAATTCTTTATGAATATCAGAAATCTTTGAGAAGAAAATAAAGCGCCAGCCTCTCCTTCGCAGATGGTTGACAAGAAGATGATTGTTTGGGTGCAGTCAATTCAGTGTCCAGAGAAAAGAGTTTTAGGTTGATTATTGGTTGTAATAAGTAATTTTGTAAGATAATTTTTCTTGGCTAGGTTGACACTGAGTTCATAATGGAGGTGGCATTTCTTGCAGACAGTCTAGTGATTAATCTCTTTGTCACACCTTTTATGGGTGACAACCTGTCAAAGAAATTGATATTAAAAAGATCACTGCACAACCTGCAGCATTTGTCTGTGCTGGTCTTATAGTCCACATTATACTCTAGATTAGAGGTTCAACCCAGTCCTCGGGACAACCTAGCCAGCTGGGTTTTCTGGACAGTTTTGCATGTAATGAATTCCTGTCCGGGGGCAACAAACACAGGGATCCTTCCACGGCCCCTGGTTTTCTATCTCTGGTCCCAGAAGCAAATGAGATAGAAATGAGAACACACACAGAGTTATACCATAACAAAGTCTGCTAAAGCTTTAGGGAGGAAGTCACAGGCCTGCAAACCTGAATAATCTCCATTAGCTTGGCCGCAGCTCCTTCTTTTATTAGGAACAAATGCCACATTGTACAATTTCATCTTATCACTCTACTTCATGATTTTGCCTTAATCTACATGTTTCAGGTCAAGCCAAACATTGCGGGCCCGATATTCAGCGCCGGTGGCTAGAAGGATTACAGTGGCTAGCTGCTGGCGCTGAACATTAAACATGGATATGCGATGCTGGGGTCATATCCTAACATAACCTAGACATACCTTCCTCACCTCATATTTTTACCATTAATGTACATAAGTTGAGTTAAAGCCCTGCATTGTTCTCCCTCCACCTCACACTATATACGTATTAACCCACCTGCACGTATTCTAATACTCATCATCTTATTTTAACTACCCATGTTTTCTGGCACCGAGCATGACTGGCCTCGGGTAAGTCCTTCGCATCGATTGAGGTTGATCATGCTTCTCGGGGATCGGGTCCTCCCAAGTTTCTGGGAGTCCAACCCCAGGTCCTCTGGGGGGTGGGGGGTTCCCAGTTCCTTGGAGCTGCCCCTGGGGCTGACTCCTCGACTCCCTTGGGCTCCAACTGGGAGACTGAGGACGAGGCCTCACTGGAGACCTCCTGACACCGGGACATTCCCTCTGAGCCCTCTCCCCCGGAGCCTCGGCGCCACTCCCTGCCTGAGGATGTGGCCTTTCATGACTTTGTTCATGACATGGCATGGGCTCTCTTGATCCAGATGGAGTCGGAGAAGGACCCGTGCACCGAGGAGCTCGAGATCCTACAATCTGAGTCCTCTCCCAAGGAGACTCTTACGGTGCCGGTTCCACATATCCTCGAGAGATTGCTTCTCCAGGTGTGGGAGTCCCCGGCCTCTGTGCTGGTGGTCATTCGGCGCCTCGATGCCATCTATCACGTCTGGAAGGGCCCCGGGATCCATAAGTCACAACTCCCCCCATAACTCAATGGTGGTTGAGTTCTCCATGCAAAAACTGAAGAGTCAAAAGACCTACTCTTCAATTCCCCCCAGCAAGAGCTACCAGAGCGCCATGCTTGGGTGCCGAATACAGGTATATGAATTGTACATTGTAATGTACCTTAAGTGCCTGATAGAGGAACCCTTGGAGTTCTCAGCGTGCCTCACCCGGAAGGTTCCAGGCCCTAGCAGCAGGCATCCCAAATTGTTCCAAATTCCTCTACCGGGCCGCCTACGACTGGTTCGAGTATGCGGCCAGGGTTGCAGACCTGGAGCAGTGGGTACAGGAAAAGCTGCTGGATGTCCCCTGCAATGGTGAGAACCTATTCGGGAAACCAATGTAGGATAAAGCTGCAGAGATTGAGGCCGAGGTAGTGACCAGGCAGAGACTGTCCAAAAGGACCTCAGCTCTCACCAGGAAAAAAAGCCCTCTGGGAAAAAGCCCGAGAAAAAGGGGCTACTCCCAGGCCGGCCACTACCAACCTTACTCGGGGCAGCCTCACCAGGCCTCACAGCCAAAAGGTCAGGGACACAGGTCTAGGAAGCCCAAGGCTTCCAAGCCCCAGATACCAGCTCCCGCCCAACCGGGTGAAAGCTTTTGACTCCCTGGGCAGAGCCTCCCCTCCCCCGGGAGTCCCACCTCAGTCCACAGTGGGTTGACTGGCCTCTTTTGCCCACAGATGGGATCAGCATCACCACAGATGAGTGGGTTCTATGGGTGGTGCAGGAGGGGTACTTCCTCCATCTACAGCAGAACCCTCCAGACTTCTTCCTAGGAGAGCCACCACAGCCTCTCCTCCACCAGGCCTTGCTCGCCACAGAACTCGCAGGCTTGCTCAGGGACAGGGCGGTAGATCCTGTACCCCATCACCTCTGGGAAAAGGAGTTCTACTCAAGGTATTTCCTTGTCCCAAAAAGAACAGGGGGCCTCTGGCCCATACTAGACCTGCGCAACTTGAACAAGTTCCTGGTGCGGGAGAGGTTCAAGATGCTCTCCCTTGGAACATTGCTGCCCAGCTCCGCTAGGGAGACTGACTCTGCTCCTTGGATTTCAAGTATACTTACACCCGCATCCTGATCCACCCCTCCCACAGGCATTACCTGAGATTTGTGGTGTGGGGGCAGCACTACCAGTACAGGGTGCTGCCGTTTGGCCTCGCCTCCTCTCCAAGGGTCTTTACAAAATGCCTGGTGGTCCTAGCTGCCCATATGCGCCTCCAAGGGGCCCACGTCTTTCCTTATCTGGGCAACTGGCTCATCTCGAGGCCAGGCGGGCCACAAGACTCACTATCCACACCCTGCAGCATTTGGGGTTCATCATTAACCAGCCTAATTCCAGCCTCTCCCTGGCCCAAGACCTGGAATTCATAGGGCCCCAGCTGGACACTCTGCGGTTCAGGGCCTTTCTCCCTGTGGAGAGAGCCCACCTCCTGATGCAGCTGGCAAGGGACATGCAGAGTCCTAGCTCAGTGCCAGCTGGCCTACTCCTCCGCCTGTTAGGCCACATGGCTTCGACCGTTCACGTTACGCCTCTGGCCCACCTACATATGCAGGCAGCCCAGTGGTGCCTCCATTCCCAGTGGACGCAGGTAACAGGCAGGCTGAGGGACAGAGTGAAGGTCACCCACCAGCTGGCAGCCTCCCTCACCTGGTGACAGTCCCTGCATCATCTCAGGGCAGGGATGCCCTTCCAGGTTGACAGACTCCTCCCTTGTGGGATAGGGCATGCATTGCGAGGACCAGTGCCCCAGGGCACCTTGTCCCCAGAGGAATCTTCTTGCAAATCAATCTCCTCGAGCTCAGGGCCATCTTCCTAGTCCTTCAGGCCTTCGGCCACCTCCTGAGTGACCTTCCAGTTCTCATACAGACAGACAGTCAGGTTGCCATGTTCTATGTGAACAAGCATGGGGGTATGAGATTCTATTCCCTTTGTCAGGAGACAGTGGCCCTTCACGCCTTTTAAGTGTGCAACCATATACTTTTGAGGGCGGTGTACTTCCCGGGCCAGGACAACTGCCTGGCAGACAATCTCAGCAGGGTCCTTCAGCCTCACTAGTGGTACCTGACCCCAAAGGTGGTCCAGAGGCTTTTCCACTTCTGGGGAAGACCCTGGCTGGACCTGTTTACCTCCCCAGACAACTCACAGCTACCCAAATTCTGCTCCCCTCAGCCACACCACAGGAGGATGGTGTCTGACGCTTCCTGACCTCCTGGTCTCAGAGCCTGCTTTATGCATTCCCACCGATGCCTCTGATAGCCAAGTGCCTTGTCATGATCCAGAGCGAGCATGCCTCAGTAATCCTGATTGCCCCCAGGTGGCCCAGGCAGCCCTGGTTCCCCCTGCTGCTCTCCCTGTTGGTGGCAACCCCAATACTGCTGGGCTGGGACCCAGACCTTCTGTCCCAAGAGGGGGGCTCCCTGCTGCACCCCAACCTGGGGTCCCTAACGCTGACAGCATGGCTACTGAAAGGGTAGCACTGGTCCCTTTCAAACTGCCTGGTGAGGTCAAGGAGATCCTGCTGGCCTCGCGGAAGCCATCCACCAGAAGGGCTTACGCCTTCAAGTGGAGGAGGTTCTCCATCTGGTGTGCAGAGAGGAATGAGAACCCGTTCTCCTGTCAGGTTAAGCTCGTGCTACAATACTTGCTGCACCTCTCTCACTCGGGCTTGAAATCTAACTCGGTGAGGGTGCATCTCAGCGCCATAGCGACTAAACATCACCCTATAGAGGGGAAGCCCCTTTCAGTCTAGCCTCTGGTCTCCAGATTCCTCAGGGGCCTCCTGCTATCCAAGCCCTCTCTCCACCCTCCGACAGTTGAATGGGACCTCAATGTGGTGCTCTCCCAGCTCACTAGGCTGCCTTTCGAGCCTTTGCCCACTTGCAACCTGAGACACCTCTCCTGGAAGGTGGCTGCCTTGGTGGCATTGACGTCTGCTTGCAGAATAAGTGAGCTGCAGGCCCTGGTGGCAGACCCGCCCTATACCAGTTACTATACGAATAGCGTGGTGCTTTGTGCGCATCCCAAATTCCTCCCAAAGGTGGTGTCCACTTTTCACCTCAATCAGGAGGTTGTTCTCCCTATCTTCTTCCCACGTTGGCACACGCTGGCAGGGAGGAGGTTGTTTTACATACCCTGGATTGCAAGCAGGCCCTGTCCTTTTATCTACAGATGACCCAGGCCCATCGAAAAGCTCCTCAGCTTTTTATCTCCTATGACCTCAGCAGACTGGGGCTACCTGTAACCAAGCGAACCCTGTCCACCTGGGTGGTGGACTGCATTGCCCTTGCTTATGAGCGAGCTGGTCTCTCTGGAGTGCCGGATCACTGCTCATTGCGTGAGGACTATGACCACATCAGTGGCCATCCTACGCACAGTGCCAGTGCAAGAGATCTGTAAGGCCACCATATGGTCTTCAGTTCATACATTCGCAGCTCACTACACTACTGCCTCGAGAGTGAGTCCTACAGGGACAGTGCCTATGGCCAGGCAGTGATCAGAAGCATTCTTGGTGTATAGGCAACTCCTGCCCTCCAACCCTTCGGTGTTCAGGTTACCGGAGTTCTGGTGATGCTGGAAGCTGGGGTCTGCAGAGTCTCTTGGTAGGGACTCACCTGCTGCAACTCATGACCACTTCTTGGTTGCCGCTGCTGCTGTCGTGGTTCGACCCAGGCAGCTTGGATCTAGGTAGTCCCATATGTGAGGATTGACCTCCTGCTTGTTCCTGGAGAAAGCATAGTTACTAACCTGTAAGAGATGTTCTCCAGGGAACAGCCGGAATCAGTCCTCACAACCCTCCCTCCTCCCCTTGGAGTTGCCTCCTTTACCTTTTTGTCTTTTTCCTAAGCTATGTCATCTGACTGAACAAGATGGCACCCTTGGGCAGGAAGGGGACCACGCATGCGTGGTAGCATTCCCAAAGGCTTTCTTTGAAAGCTGAGGAAATGCTCTACATGGCCTCCATTGGTGCCGACGTCATCCATATGTGAGGACTGATTTCTGCTGTCCCTGGAGAACACCTGTTACAGGTGAGTAACTACTCTTTCTCACCAATTGTCAAGTTATCTTGTTTGTGAGCATAAAGTTCTCTTTAAACCGTCTTGACTAGTAGAAAGACGGTATAAATGGCATGTTAAATAAATAAACAAATATCAGGCCCTGGAATTGAATATCTGGGGTCCCCACAGAGCCCGATCCTGGGTTGCAGAGATATTGAGCCACTGCCTGGTTAGCGATATGCGGTGAAAGTTAGGCCAGGGTTTCCTGCACATGGTTTTCACCACAGATCACAAACTGGGCAGCGGCTCAATATTACCGCTGACCAGTATGTGATTAGCTCTACTTCCGTTCCACCCTGGCATGCCCCCTACACGCCATGATGCTAAGCGGTTAGTATCGGGGCATATAGTGGTGTTACTCAGGGATATTCAGCGGCACTACATGTTTTAGGTCAAGCCAAGCATAAACATAGTGCTCACACTTAATCAAAACATACTTCCTACAAACAGAAGCTCCCTGTCTTTCAAGCTGAAACCTTGAGTGTCTCTTATTCATAAACACCCCCTGTGAAACTCAGTATATTCAGAGCTGTTCTCACACTTTAAACTTTTCTCTGAGATCCTAGCCCCCCTTTGAGTCCCTTTCTACAGACAGACACAATTAATATGCATATGAGAGATTTACATATAATGGAGGCAGTGTATGCAAATCTCTCTCATGCATATTCATTGTGGTGGTCCTGAAAACCTGATTTGCTAGGTGCATTCCGAGAACAGGGTTGAGATCCACTGCTATAGTGGTTCTTGACCTTTTTTTATGTTGTGACACACCTGACAGACGGTATTCATGTACATGACACACTGAGCACTAAAGTCTGCTGCTGAACGAAAAGAGCCCAAATATCATTTTAGTGTAGTTAAAACTAATGCTTGAGCTGGTGGCAACAGTGATGATTGCAGGGTTGGTTGGACAGAATTAAGGAGCAGTTATAGGGATTTTAAGTACCTGGCTCCTTGATTTGCCTTTTCCCCATGCAGTTCAGGCACATGTGGTTTCTAGGGAAAGCATGGGCTTACTGTTTGTAGAATTTTGGTGAGACTCCTTCCAGCTCTTGGTGACACTCCAGTGTATCCTGATATACTGGTTGAGAACATCGGCTCTAGACGTATGAGCACCACACAGTAGTGAGGTTGATTTTTTTTTTTGTTTAAGAAAAGGTGTTTCACCCCCTTTGCCAGGCAATCTCAATAGAGCCAGCAACAAATTGTATGCTAGGTCACAGCAAATGGATAGAAGACAGTCCAAGCAGACTGCACTAGTGCAGCCTAAGCAGTGTCTATTAGACTAAAGTATCTCAGCATCACCAGTTCTCTGTCCAACTCAAACCTTGCACTTCCTATGGGGAGAGCCAAGTACAGTGCTGGGTGTTCACCATAATCAAGGCAGAATATTGCCCTCACTTTCTATCTCTTCCTCCACAGACTTCTAAGATTGATCCAGCCATCACAGTCTCATTCTCAGCTTTTTCAAGAAGTACTTAACTTGGAAGAAGTGATATCACCGCTGAAGATTGCAGCCTAAGAGTGAAGATCCCATTGCATTCCCAGCCAGTGGTGAAGAGTGTTGCTGAACTTACAGACCCTTATATCTGCATGTACAAACATTGCTGCATATTTGTACCGAATGCTTGAATAGCAAAGGTGATGCAAGGCCTCATAGTGGGGGTTAGATGGCAGCAAACAGTTGTGACTTGCAGGAGGAGTGGCGTGCCCATGGTAGCATGCACAAGAAAATATTCGCACAGAGTGATATGAGACACTGGCTAAAGAAGTTGAAAATAGAAATAGCTTTTGTCAAGAAAAATATTAAAGATGCTATGGCTGGACTTAAACATGAAATTGGTGAATGGGGAAGCCATACAGAAGAACTTGAGAGAGCTGAGAGCCGAGAGGAGATTCTGAGTGAGCTTCAAAGGCAAACCTAGCTGCTTTTGGTGAAACAGATGGAATGGGAGGTGACGTGGAAAGATTTAGGGAATCATTCCTGATGCAAGAATATTAGAATAAGAGGCATTTGAGAGATTAAACAAGCAGAGAATTGTATTGAGACTGTCCAAAATATCTGTAAGCTAGTGTTGGCAAGTGATCAGAATGAAACAGCTTAATTCGAGGAGTCTAAAGTGGATCATGCACATCGCAGTCTGTGGCCATGAAGAGACAACCTGCCTAGACACAATATTGCTTGCATTCACGACTTTCACCTCCAAGGAACTGATAATGATGAAGGCTAGGAAAGTGGAGCACATAGAATGGAATAATGGCAGAATTGAATTGTTTCAGGACTTGTTTGCATAACATTACAAAAGAGATGCGATTTCCTGGGGTTGACATGATTTCTGGGGGATGATGTGATTTTTGCAGCAAGAAAGGATAAAATATAAATGACTGTTTCCCTTTGTTTTACAATTATTGGTACAGAGAGAATCTAAACGGTTTTGGATTCTTGTTGAAGCATGGAGCCTTCTTAATCAGGTAGGTTTTGGTGACATACCAGAAGAAGCCAAGCATCATGTGAAAACCCAGCTACAAAAGAAGGAAACAGCAATATGAGTGTAAGTGATGAAGGGTGATAAACGGCTGCAGTGATTTTCCCTGAATCCAGATGTTAGAGGGATTGACAGAAGAACAAGAATAAGAGATCATGGATAGTGATAAAAGAACAGGATGGACCCTAAACACTATAGACTGGTCTACATTGAAGTGTTGATCAGTTTTATGTTGAGTGAGAATGGTGAATGAATGTGAGGATGGGGTTTGAGGGAAAGTAAGAGAGTGAAAAGGAGCCTGACTGGGGCGAGAATGTGTGATTGAAATGGTGTGTTTGAATTGGGGTGAGGGGGAATATACAGGTTGCTTGATTGGTGGGTCTACTCCTCCTGTTGAAGTGTAGAGGTAGTTATAGTGAGCCGTGGTGTGTCTGGTTAATGGCACTGCTTAATAAGAGGGTTTACTTATCAAGTAGAGAGAACACCTACTCTAGAAGACACTCAATTGGCCTTTATGGAAATGGAGCATCTACAAGGTGATGTTATTTTAATTCAGGAAGCTCATTTATTAAGGAAAGACGAAGGTTAATGCAACATAAGGAATTCCCTAATGTTTATTTTTCCCCAAACTTGCAGGAACAGTAAAAGGAAGGGAGTATTTTAGTAACCAGGAGGGTGCAATTTCAAGAATTCAGAATTCTTCATGACAGAGGGGGTAGATACTTGATATTGAAAGTTAACATAAATCTGAAAGTATTAGTTGTTAGTGTTTTTTTTTCCAGGAGTTTGGGGTGAGGTTCTGATAGAAGGGTAGAGGGGTTTATAGTAGGAGAAAATTTTAATATCATTCTATCACCATTTAGGGATAGCGCAAAAAAAGGAGAAGGAAGGACAGGGCCAAACTGAAGCAGTTTTGAAGGAAATGGGTTTAGTGGATATCTGGCGGCAACAGCAGCTGGACGAAGGGATTATACTTTTTTTTTTGCCATCACATAGTACCTATACGAGAATTGACCTGTTGTTGATTGGAAAATAGTGAGAGTGGAGAGGTGTAGAATAGAAGGGGTTTCGTGGTCTGACGATGTGATCTGGAGATAAACAAAGAGACTGGTGTTTTTGGCATATTAATGATAGCTTATTGGAAAATAAGGAGTGGAGGAGTAGCCTAGTGGTTAGAGCAACTGCCTCGTACCCAGAAGATCAAGGGTTCGATTCCCACTGGCACTCCTTGTGACTTTGGGCAAGTCACTTTACCCTCCATTGCCTCGGAAGAAAAGGCTGGCAATCTACTTCCGGTGATACATTGCCAAGAAAACCCAGAGGTAGCTGGGTCGCTATGAGTCAACACTGACTTGATGGCACTAAAAAAAAAAAAAAAAAAAAAAAATTGGAAAATAGTAGTATTGTTGAGCATGTGGCAGCAGACATACTATTTTCGTATTAATGGCGGGGGGGGGGGGGTAAAATCTGCAAGTGAAAGGGATGGTTAAAGGTGGTATTAAGAGGATGCTTGATAATGTCGAGGGCATACAAAAAGAAAGTTGAGTCAAGCTGTTGAGGATTTAAAGAAAAGAATTAGTGATGGAGGTTCCATCAATGGCTTTGCAGATTCAGCTGGCTGGAGGAAATTGAAGGCGCTCCTAGCAGAGGAAATTAACTTTCTCCAGGAACAAGCATGAAGTCAGTCCTCACATATGGGTGACATTGGCATCGATGGAGCCTGCGCAGAACATTTCCCCAGCTTTCAAAGAAAGTCTTTGGGAATGCCACCACGCATGCGTGGTCCCCTTCCCACCCAAGGATGCCATCTTGATCAGTCTCCCTTTTTCCGCGGAGACTTCAGACACACATTCCTGTACCTCAGAAAAAGTTTCATAATTGTCTTCTAATTCCGGTTTCCCGCAGCCCTCTTCCCACCGTCCCCAGTGCGCCTGCCTTGGCAGCAGGCCCCGGGACTTTGCTGTTTTTCATTTTTCCTTTTTTCTTCGTGAGTTCGTCTCTAGCGCATTTCGTGCCCTTTTCAACCACTGGATGAGCCGAAGGTCTTCGACTATGTGGGGATTTTTTTTGCCCTCATGGCCTCCAGTTTCAAAAAGTGTGACAGATGCTCCAAAAACATGTTGCTCATGGACACCTATGACTGTTGTCTTAGGTGTCTAGGAGCAGACCATAAACCGGAGCTCTGCTCCCTTTGTAAAAAGATGTCCTTCAAGGCCATCCAGAGCCATAAGCAGAAACTGGATGATATTTTCCGCAAGGCGGCCCTGGTTTCCCCAGTAGCTTCCTGCTCCACCGATCTTCAGCCTACAGGGTCCCCCGCGGCTGCTCCACGGCCCCGGCGTCACTCTGAGCAAGGGTCCCCTGAAAGGGAGTGGAAGAAGGCGGCTTCGTGGACCCCTTCGGGGGCTCCGGACAAGCATGAGTGTTTTCGCGCTCGGTCCCTCAGCCCCCTTCGACTGTCCCAAGAGTCTGAGAAGGAGCGACCGCAAAAGGTACCACGTACAGACACGGAGACCTCCAGCGATGGCATCCAGTCTCCTGAGGGTCTTTCCGGCAAGAACCCCCTCTCCTCCTGACCCGATCAACCTGGCGTCAGCATCGCAAGGCCCAACCCCCCAAGTGGGAGGCCCGTATGCTGGCACTGAGCGCAGTGTTTCTGCCTTCCTTGCTGCCCGTGCCAGGCCCCGCTGGTATGCGCCCTGAGACCTTGGGGGCGACACCTGTGATGGTTTCCCAGACTGCTGTAAGAACCCCTGAGAGCCAGGGGCCTCGTGAGGGATCCCAGCAGAGGTCTCTATCTCCATTCCGGTCTTCTGGTGCGAGGTCTTCCTGAGCCAGCACCTCTGGCTCCAGGCAGGCTTCGACCTTGAGGACCCAGCACACAGCACAGGCTCTGCTTGAGCAACCTAGCTCTGAGTCTTCCTCGGAAATTTTGGGCTGGGAGTCCGACGAGGACATTTCCCCCTGAATCCCGGGCTCATCGGGACCTCCCCTCAGATCTTTCTCTGCCTTTTCAGAAGTGGCGGTCTCCTCCCAAAGACACCTCCTTTCTGTGCGGGACATGTCTAGAGCCCTAGTGCTCTGCACGCAACCCGAGGTGGAGCCTTGTGCGGAGGAGCTTGATATTTTACAATATGAGGCTCCACTGAGGGAATCCCTCACAGTCCTGGTCCACCCCTTCTAGCCTGGCTGCTCCTCCACATTTGGGAGACACCTGCATCTATCCCCATTGTCAGCAAGCGCTTGGACACCATGTACAGGGTCTAGCGGCGGGGGCCAAGCTTCCAGAAGGCCCAGCTTTCCCATACCTCGATGGTGGTAGTCTGCCATGTGGAAGCAAAAGAGCCCAAAAACTCACTCCTTGCGCCCTTGACACCCTCAGGTGTAAGGCCTACCAAGGCTCCATGCTGGCATGCTGCATCCAGGTTTACCAGTTATATATAGGCATGTTCCTTCGTTACCTCACGAAGGAGCTCAGAGGTTTCCAAGCAGGTCTCGACAGCGATTACCTCCATCTTTTCCAGTCCCTCCTGAAATCAGTGGGGGACTGTTCGAAGTACCTTTCTCGCACTGCATACGACAGCTTTGAGTCCTCCGCTCGGGTAGCGGCTGCTGGTATGAGGGCCAGGCGGCAGGCCTGACTCCAGTCCTCGGACCTCAAACATTGGGTCCAGGAAAAACTGCTTGATGTACCGTGCCTGGGCGAGCAATTGTTTGGCAAACCGATAGAGTACAAAGCAGTGGAGATTGAGATGGAGTACACCACTCACACGTGTCTCTCCTAGAAGACTTCCTCTCTCCTACGGACAAAACAGGGCAAGAAGCCTGTCTTCCAGAAGAAAGGTCTTCCCTTCCGAGGCTGCCCTCCTTACCCTCTGGCACCAGTTCCACCCCAGGGCGGACAAAGCAAGAGTGGCCCCAGGGCCCACGTAAGCCTAAGGGACCCAAGAACCAGACCCCAGCTCCGCCCAGTCGGCCCTTGGTTTTTGACGCCAGATGCATAGCCGCTCGCTCTCCATTGACCCAGCTACCGGTGGGAGGGCGCCTGGTCCACTTTGCTCCCCGTTGAGAGTCTGTAACCTTGGACACCTGGGTCCTACAGATTGTCCGGGAGGGTTACCTCCTTCATCTGACCGGCTTCCTCCACCCTTCTGCCCCGTGGAGCTCGTTCAGCTCCCTGCATACCAGATGATCTTGGCGCAGGAGCTTACCAACCTCTTCGAGGAACGAGCAGTGGAAATGGTCCCACTGTGCCTCAGAGGCCGTGGGTTCTACCCCCGCTACTTCTTTGTGCCAAAGTGGACGGGCAGTTTCCGACCCATCCTCGATTTAAGAAATCTCAACAAATATCTGGTGCGAGAGAAATTAAAAATGCTCTCCCTTGGCGCTTTGCTGCCCTTTCTCCTGCAGAGCGACTGACTATGTTCCTTGGACCTTTGGGATGTATATGCTCACATCCTCGTCTACCCAAAACACAGGAAATACTTGCACTTCAGGGTACAAGGGAACCACTACCAGTACAGGGTGCTTCCCATCGGCCTTGTGTCTACCCTGCGAGTGTTCACCAAGTGCCTCGTGGTGGCCACAGCCCATCTTCGCTTGCGAGCACCTTTGTCTACGCTTATGTAGATGACTGGCTCGTTACAGGAGAGATGGCAGACAAGGCGCAGGGGGCCACGGCCTGCACCATCCACCTCCTCGAGCACCTCGGCTTCGTGGTCAATTACCCAAAGTCTCACCTCACTCCAGTCCAATCCCTGGGGTTCATCGGCACGTCTCTCGACACTCAGCGGGCACCAGCCTTCCTTCTCCAGGACAGGGCAGACTGCCTCATTGCTCGAGCCTCTGCAGTTCAGCGCTGCGGCACAGTATCAGCCCGAGCGATGCTCCATCTTCTCAGCCATATGGTCTCAACGGTCCACGTATTCCCCGATGCCCAACTGCACATGTGAGCAGCGCAGTGGTGCCTTTGAGCTCAGTGGGCCCAGCTGTCCGAGTCCCTCAACTGGTGGTGGGATGCCCGGAATCTGCTTCGAGGCATGCCGTTCCAGGTCCTGCAGCACGATGTGGTTTTGACCACGGATGCCTCCCTCACAGGCTGGGGAACACACTGCGGCAAGCTCCGCACGCAGGGAACTTGGTCCCTAGAGGAGTCCCGACAGCCGATCAACCACCTCGAGTTCTGGGCAGTCCTTCTTGCCCTCTGGGCGCTCAGACACCATGTTCACCATTGGGTGGTGCTTGTCCAGACGGAAAACCGGGTGGCAGTGTTCTATATGAACAAGGAGGGGGGCACCAGCTCTTACAGCCTCTGTCTGGAGGTGGTAGCCCTGTGCTCCTTTGCGATTCGCCAAGGCATAGCCTTAGGGCCACCTATCTCCCAAGTCAGGACGACTTTCTGGCAAACAGATTGAGTCGGATCCTCCAGCCACATGAGTGGCGCCTCTGCTCGCAGATGGTAAGGTGACTGTTCCGGCGTTGGGGGACTCCGGTCCTGGTCCTCTTTGCCAGCCCAATGAATTCGCAGCTCCTGTGGTTCTGCTGCCCAGTTCCCCACCCGAGCAGGGAAGCCTCTGATGCCTTCCTGCTGTCGTGGACACATAGCCTCCTCTGTGTTTCACCCCACTCCGTTCATAGCGCGAGCTCTCCTCAAGATACAGCAGGGCGGGGCCTCTGTGATCTTCGTGGTTCCCACTGCTCCGCCTCTCATCGGAGCCTCCGATTCCCCTCAGCAGCATGCTGGGCTTGCTGACACAGGAGGAGGGTCTATTACTTCACCCGAACTTGAGGTCCTTATCCCTCACGGCTTGGCGGCTGAGCTGGTCGCGCTAGCCCCTCTTCATCTTCCAGTGGAGATTGAGGACATCTTGCTGGCCTCTCGCAAGGACTTTACTAGGAGAGTTTACCCCTTAAGTGGCGTCAGTTCTCGGTGTGGTGCTCGGGCTGACCCATTCTCTTGCCCACCCACTTAGTCCTGCAGTACCTACTCCATCTCTCGCAGGTGAGCCTGAAGTCCAACTCTGTCAGGGTCCACCTGAGTGTGGTCTCGGCCAACCACCACTCAGTTGGGGGCGGACCCCTCTCGGGTCAGCCGCTGGTTTCCCGCTTCATGCGTGGACTGCTTCTTTCCAAACCCCCCCATCCAGCCACCTCCAGGGGAGTGGGATCTCAATGTCATCCTCACGCGGCTAACCCAGCCGCCCTTCGAGCCGATAGCATCCTGCTCACTTTGGCACCTTTCCTGGAAAGTGTTTTTTCTGGTGGTCCTCACTTCGGCCTGGAGGGTCAGTGAGCTTCAGGCCTTGATGGCCAATGCATCCTACACAAGATTCTTCGGGAACCGGGTGGTTTTCCAAATGCACCCTAGGTTTCTCCCGAAGGTTGTCTTGAATTTCCCCCGCAACCAGGAGATACTGCTGCCAACCTTCTTGCCGAAGCCCCATGCCGACTGGACATCGGCGACCCTCCATACCCATGACTGTAGGAGGGCTCTCTCCTTCTACCTGCAGTGTATGCAGGCTCACCGCAGGTCCGAGCTGCCCTTCGTCTCCTACGACCCTGCCCGTTTGGGGCTCGCAGTCACCAAGTGAACCCTTTCCATCTGGGTGGCGGACTGCATCGCCTTTGCCCAGGCTCAGGTTGGGCTATCGCCGATGTTTGTGTGAGGGTGGCACCAGTAGCATACCTGCGCTCTGTGCCGCTGACTGACATCTGTCGAGCCGCAACCTGGTCCTCGGCTAACAGCTTCGCAATGCTTTACTGCCTGGAGAGGGAGTCCTGTCGGGACAGTGCCTGCTTAAAATAAGGATGGGAGAACATAAAAGCCGATTGAAATGTAAAATAAAAGAGGCACCATTGGTGCAACATTGCCTGGAAAAAGGGCATAATTTTGAGGATTTATGGTGCTTTTGTATAGATAGGATACGATCAGGACTAGCGGGAAAATCACACGAGCAATCCTTGCTCATAAGGGAGCAGAGATGGATCTTTAATTTAAACTCGGTGATACCAGGAGGTTTAAACGTACTGTAGCAGAGATGGATCTTTAATTTAAACTCGGTGATACCAGGAGGTTTAAACGTACGCACGCTGGGCGTGAATGTCCACAGTCTTGGCAAAGGCAAAATACTATTATGACTTGCAAAGGATTGTGGGGAATGTAGTCCATTCATACCAGAATCAGCCGTTCACAAAATAATGAGTTGTGTTGCTCGAGTGTAAGCAAAGAAAAATATATTTTATTCATGGGGTTAATTCTCCCACACAGATTTACTTGGCAACACAAAAGGACACTTGCTTTCAGTATTGTACTTAGGAAAAACAAATCATGATATAAGCAACTGAGCTTCTTAAGCAATCAATCAAACAATAAAGACCTTGATGGGAAACAGGTCTTTCTGAAGGCTCCTGCTAATACCTTTTAGCAGTGCTCCAAAAGCAAAAACAAAACCCAAAAAGTAACCAAAAACTGTTCTTTTTCAAGGATAACTTTCTTGTATTTTCACACACAAACAGTAGTTTCCTTTCAGAGCTCACGTGCAACTGTGCATGGCTTAATTACCAATAATTAGCCAGCTGCAAACCCCTTTGCTGGTTCACTTTCTCTACGTGGCTCAAATCCTACCCTAAAGCTTTCTTGTAAACTTTTCTGGGTAGATAAAAGAACAAGTTATATTTCCTTTTGATGGTTGTTGTATTTCTGAAAGTATTTTACCACAGCAGCTTATTCAGAGAGCAATCCATGTATTCATTCTGATCATTTAAAATATCTCCTTCTTCTTCAACTATCATAGAATCAATATCATGGTCTGGCTCAGAGGAATTCCTTAATGGAGCACTCTCAGGACAATACTTGTTTCCCTGCTGTCTTCCAAGTGAAGAGCTAGGACATAGATCAGTGTTCATACCTGAGCTTCCTTTGTCGTTAGGTTTCCTCTCCAGATATCCTGGCCAGTAAGTAATCCAGCTTTTATGTCCAGCCTTCCAATCAAGATCCCTGGACACTGGGTCTCTCTTCACATACCTTCTTGCACTGGTCTTAGGGCCCCTTCCAAATGCAGCCGTCTCCTTCACAGGTGCCGTCCAGGAATTCCTGGCTCTGTAACCCCACTCCTCTGGCTTCCTCCAGTCCAATGGAGTATGCTTGCCTCTGGAATGACTCCCAACACACGTACTGCTATGGGCTCCTTCTTTAGACCTCCAAGATGTTTTCCTCTTCTTCCTTCCACGTTGATGCTGCTGCTTCCTCTCTCTGTCCTTGAGCTCTGAGTTCCTCAACTCCTTCTGATTCTGTGTAGAATATGTTTTACTTTTAACTTGTTTAGAGGGATACTCCACCCTAGCACAGCTCAGCTGTGCTGAATCAAGCCCTGCCCTTGGAGATGAGTGATTGGGGATTACCTCATAGCTCTCTTGATTGAACACACGTTTCCCCACTTCAGCTCTTCTAGAGGCTGTTTGAAATCTGGTGCATTCTGGGACTGGTAGTCTTTTATGAAAACATTCTGTTTTAGTATTTCTACCAGCAAAGACAGGTTGCTTGTTCAGTGCCAATTCACCTCTATTATAGCTCCTTCCTGAACTATGATAAGCTTCCTTATCACAGTACATATAGATTGGAAGTCTTGCATGTGAAGAAATCGGTCGTTTACGTTTAAGGAGTAAACGGTGAGGTTCTAACGTACTGTCAGTGATAATTTAGGGCAGTATATTGTCTAGATCAGGTAGGTTTAGGAGACGTTCATAGGATAATGAACAGTAGGTTAACATATAACTGAAAATAAGGGGAAAGTTCTCTGCGTATACTCGCAAAAATAAGTGAAATCTGTAAGAAAAGGATTTCACAGTTACATAAAGTACCAGCTCAGGGTTGGCATTGAAACCAAACAAACAAGAAACAGCTGACATTGATTGGGTCCACGAGTACATGGGTTTAAAAGGGGAATCTAGCAAGTGTTCCGCATACACGGTGTCTTTGTAAGATGGGTATTTTGAGAGCCCACCGATTGTGGAAAGTAGGACATGTGCAGCATCGATCACAATTTGGTAGGTGATTCTGATATAGTCTTATTAGATATAACATTAGTTAGAGGTGGTGACTTTTAAAGTTATTTTTGTGGTTATGTACTTTTTTCGTATTTGTAGAGCTTTATGCTATGAAAAGCCCCTGAGGAAACTTGAAAAAAGTGAAACGTGGATGAGGTACTGAAGGACGGCGTTGGGAAATAAGTTAAGCATATCTTTGAAATAAGTTCAAAGCATTGTGAGAGATAACTTTATAACATATTTCAAGTACAACATAATATTAGAAGAAACATTTACTGGGGATGGTCATTGATGCGAATAGGCACTAACATTTGACGTTTTTGAAGTCTAAACCAGTGCCGTAGAGTCTGAGACCTTCCTCAATGAGTTAAGGGATCTATCTGTTAAGTGAGACGCGTGGGAGTTTAACCACTGGGAACGCTCTAAGTACATCTGTACTCTTCTGTTACATTTTGAGTGAATGCATATTACCCTAAGAGACAGTGCCTTCGGCCAGGCCGTACTCTGTACGGGGTTTAGGCAACTCCGGCCCTCCGACCCTCCAACCCTTCTGCGGCTACCGGGAGTGTGGTCTTCCAGGGACCCGGGGCCCTTGAGTTGTTTTTGGTTAGCAGTGTCTGCTCACGGCTCACCATGGCACTTTTCTACAGGTCCTCGGTAGCCTTTAGCTGGGGATTCCCATATGTGAGGACTGGCTTCCTGCTTGTTCCTGGAGAAAGTGTAGTTACTCACCTGTAACAGGTGTTCTTCAGGGACAGCAGGAATCAGTCCTCACAACCTACTCACCTCCCTTAGGAGTTGCCCACTCTTTTTTAGATTTTTATCCTTTGCCTGAGCTATGTCATCTGACTGATCAAGATGGCACTCTTGGGCGGGAAGGGGACCATGCATGCATGGTGGCATTCCCAAAGGCTTTCTTTGAAAGCTGGGGAAATGCTCCGCGTAGGTTCAGTCAGTGCCAATGTCACCCATATGTGAGGACTGATTCCTGCTGTCCCTGGAGAACACCTGTTACAGATGAGTAACTACGCTTTCAGCTGCTAAGAGCAAAACAGAATTTATATGAGCATGGAAACAAGGCAGGGAAATTACTTGTAACTAGTTTAAAAAAGAAAATGTAATCGGCCCAGATAAGTTGTATTAAGGATAGGAAAAGGATGCTAGTGGTGAAGCTGGAGGGAATTAGGCAGAGGTTTCAGCAATTTTTGAAGACTTATATAAGGCAAGACCAGAAGTAAGGGAGGGAGATGAGGATAGTTACCTGGGGTCTGTTCAGTTGGAGGTTCTGTGCCCTTCATAATTGGTCAGGGGGTATAGTGACTTATTGGTTTGTCAGAGGCCCAGAAGGCGTACAGGATTATGCATGCTCAATCTGAAGCAATTGGTCCTTCCCCCAGCTAGAATGGAGATTGCAGATTATTGAAAGGATGTGTGATTGCCAGAGATTGAGGTTTTGGTTTATATTGAGTGATTATTTGAATAAGTTAACAATTGCAGATGGGTAGAGGGGAGATGTTTGAGGATGTGTGTGGGGGGTATTGGGTATAGAGACAGATATGAGTTGCTAAAGTTTATAGTATTGATATAATAGCAACACTATGTGGAAAGGTTTATATTGTTATGCTATGCAATCCCCTTATATATTGTCGCCTGATATTTATGACTAATAGCTGCTGTTCATTTTTAATAGTTTGACTGCTTTGAACATCTGGTGACTTGTAAACTGCCATGACATCAGGATTCTGTTCAAATGGTGTTACAGCAAAAAAAAAAAAGCATGCATAAATAAAGTTTGGTTCTTCATTTCCCACACCATCCTCTACTGCAAGGCTGAACTTTCTTCCAGTCAGCTGATGTCTTTTGCAGGAGGAAACTTATAGTTTGTCGGCCTTCCAAAACCATTCATGACTAATAAGCAACCAAACAGGATGTTTGTGTGTATGTATATGTATATATATATATATTTTCACTCTAACATTAAGAGGATTATTTTAGAAGCCCTATTTGTGCTTTGGATGCCCAAAAATGGGCATACAGATGCCCAAAGCACGGTAGTGTCACCAGAGCCATTTTAGAAAGCGGTTTTCAAGACGTTCCCAGCGCGAGGATATCCAAATTACAACGGGGCATGTCGTAAGCATGCCTGGGGTGCTGAGTCACATCAGAGTTTATACCTGCTCCAGGCACGAATAGGCATTGGAAAAGTGCTCATTTTGCTGGTCAAACAGCTGGAGAATGAGGGCTTTTGGTTTCATTTTGTCACGCCAATGGACGTCCCCTATATGCAAACTAGTATATGCTAGATAGCCCTGCTCTAGTTTTTTGTAGTGGGACATCTGTGTGGATACCAGCATGGGCGTCCACTTCGGAGATGTCTATGTTTCTGTAATCAAGCCAAAACAAAGATGTCCCTGGAGCTTTTCTGCAAGTTTTGCCCTGGACATCCTAGATTGCAATTGGACACCCACTTCACCTTTAACATCTTCTCTTTTTCATGACCTGTTGTAGTAAGTCTGTAGCTTTGTCATAATAAATTGTATGAAAATTATTACTGGTCATAAACTGACAAATTTAGGGAAAATCTGGTTAAAAAATCTGTAGAGTCCTGAATATTTCTGACAAATATTTGGGTTCAAGATTATTTCCGAAAACATTTAATTAAAGTAGTTTTAAATAGCAATCTATTTCAAATGTAATTGAGCTTGCCTATACCATTATGAAAGCCACCTAGGAGTATTTGGAAATTGCTGATTATTCCAATAGTATACAAGTTATGCAAATATTCTATACAAATCTTAAGAAATTGCAGGAGTCTAATCATAGAACCTCCAAAAATGTCAAATTATAAAAAGTCCCTATCTTGGATCTCTTAATAATCATGACAAACGTGTTTAATTATGGTACAATGTATCTAGACAAGAAAAATATGCTTATAAAGAAGACTCAGAGCAACAAGAAACTTGTTTAAGTAATTGGAACTTAATTGTCTTTATCTCGCTTCTTAGGACAGCTAAACAAGATGTGGATGATGAGTATAGTATGCAGGCAGATGCCAGAGAATCTCAGTCCTACTATGCAGTGGCTCATGCGGTAACTGAGAGGGTGGAGAAGCAGTCCTCTCTTCTTGTTAATGGCTCCCTAAAGCATTATCAGGTTTGAAATATGTTTTGTTTACTTCAAACTTACATATGCATATGATGGCTGACCCAAAAGATTATTTCATTGAGTTAAGACAGTGACTCAGTGGCAGTACTCTGCATTGACATGGAGTCAGAACCTGTAGTTTATTCTTGAGTCAGAACTCAATTTTGGGCTGACCAGGACTGAGAGGATGCCTATGGGTGAGTGGGGCGAAGGGAGGGAGAAGGAAATTGGCCATGTGTAAGTCTTTGTCATGGCTCATGAGTAACATCTAGCAACCAAACTTGGGGTTGCTATTTACATGTTCTGAACGGAAAGTGGTTGCATGATTCGTGGCTGATGATTGATTGTCACAGTGATGGCTGGCCTAAAAAAAAGAGGGGTAAGAGTATTATTACCATTTATAGTATAGCATATACTAGATGTGTACAGCATTCAGTAAAAACGTCTAAGAAATGGTTGCTAGCTGACTTTGGGCAAGATGATTATGAAACAGTCTGACAAAAAGATTTTCTGATTGATCTGATATGGTTATCACTGGTTTACAGCACTGTACAGAGACACTTATAGGCTCATATTCAAATACCCTTTCATCTAGTTGGCTTAAGGGGTCAGTTGTATAAGCCATTTCTGCATATAATGCAGTACTTTATGTACACAGATAGGCGCTCATAAAATTGCAGTTCAGATTTGCAGGGAGGAAGTTCATTTGTTCACTGATGTCTTTCAACTATTTAAACATCTAGTGGTTAGAGCAATTGCCTAGTACCCGGAAAATCAAAGATTCGATTCCCACTGGCATTCCTTCTGACTTTGGACAAGTCATTTTACCCTCCATTGCCTCGGAAGAAAAGGCTGGCAATCTACTTCAGGTGATACATTGCCAAGAAAACCCAGAGGTAGCTGAGTCGCTATGAGTCAACACTGACTTGATGGCACTAAAAAAAAAAAAAAAAACCCTTACCCTCCTCCTATAGGGTATATATATATTCAGGTCTTCGAGTCTCTTTTCATACATCTCCGGTAAAGATTCCGTACTATTGTGATGGCCTTCCTCTGAACCACTTCACGTCTTTGTATCATTAGTAAGATACTACCTTAAAAAGGAGCTCCTTTTCCTCTTGCAGGCCAATATGCTCAAGAGGAAATTAGTGCTGCTTAGTGTCTAAGAAATATGGGGGATACTGACCCATCCCAGACCTGAAGGCCTTGAATGAGTTTCAGGCATTGTAATTCACAGGGAATCTGGTAGAACAAGGCTTCTTCTGGACAGCAAGTTCATTGAATTGGAATCAAAGTTGATGGGAATCGTGGCAGTCCATCATCCAGAAGTTTCAATGAAATCAAGTTATACAGGGACTAAGTACATGCATCTGTGCCACAGTCAAACTTAGAATCTCTGTCTGTGTAATTAGATCATATCATTCTGATTTGAGGTTGACCAACCTATAATCTTCAACAGTGAAATATTCTGACAACAGATAACTCCATTTTGTCAAGGGGAGCTCATGTGTTGAGAGGAGAAGCAGGATATTATCATCCTCATATATGGATGATATCAGGTAGAGACTAGGCCAAAACAAAATGTAAACAAAGTACTAAGAGCTTTGGTAGTGCAATGCAGAGAGCATGTGCAGGGCATGTTAACATTGCTACATAGAGCTCCCTCTTTTTTTCTGTGAGATTTTAAAGTTTAAAGAGTGGGTTGTGCTCCTCAACCGGTGATGGAGGCAGAAAACACTAACTTTTAATTACATCATCACCGGTATAAGGATTGGTGCACCACTAAATTTACCATTACTCTCTGCCTCCAGCAGACAGTTTAGGTGGACTTGTGCAGCAGGATTTAAGGCCTTGACTCCTGATGGTACAGATTAAGATCTATAATGGACAGGTGGAGCTTCAAGCATTGCTCTGGGGGATTGGCAGTTGGCCCAAAGGCTTTTACAGTAATTGAGCTGGGGGGAAGATGCTGGTTCCAGGACTCTGACCTTTGGGTTTTAGTCCTGAGAGGCTTAGGGGGTTAGTCCAGTTATAGTCATCCTGGGGAGGGGAGGGGGATGGCAAGTAGGTGGCTTTGCCTTTCACCAGATACAAGCGTTGCTTCCTTCCCGTCTTTGTGACTCTCCCTCCTCAGTTCTTCATTTTCCGCGGAGCCAGCAGGAAGCAAATACTGTCATCGCAGAAAATTTATTCTTTCTTATTTTTTTGTGGTCGCGTCTGCCTTCCCATTGACGTCGGAACCAAATTTTCATCTTTACTACTACTTTCAGTAAAAAACCCTCAAAAGAACCCCCAAAACACTTTAATTCTTCAGGCACTCAACACCGTTTCAGGCCTTAGGCATTCCATCCAGTCTACTGACATGATGGAAAAACCAACTAGAGGTTTTAAAAAAATGTCCCAAGTGTGATAGTACCATTTCTGCCACTGATACCCATGACCGGTATCTCAAATGCCTCGGCCCGGATCATCAGCTGTCTGAGTGTCCCCTACGCAAAAACATGGCAAAGAGAGGCCTACAGAATTGGGCCGCAAAACTCGGCTCACTGTTTGCCTCAGATGCAGTCTTGCTTGCTTCGACGTCATCGATAACATCGTCTCCTTCACATGGACCTCAGGTATCGAAACACAAATCTTCTTCCAAGACAGGCCGTCCTCCTAAGGATGGATCTCTGTCTAAAAATAAAGATGCCTTGAGCATTGTCCTAGAGGCGGCTCGACCAGCCAAACTACCCTGGTGGGAGGACCTCCCCTCCAAAGCCTTACAAGGGGTCCAGGATGCTCCCGAGGCCTAAACCTCTGGAGAGCTCCTGGTGCCATGCTCTGGAGCGACAGCCCGAGCTTCCAGTACCGATACATAGGCATCGGCAAGCTCGATGGACCAGAACATGCTAGCCATCGAGTGGAGTCTTGTGGCTCTATTAGTGGTGTCGGTACTGGTCAAGACATTACCGCCAGTATCGTCAGTACCGATACAGCCGATGATGTCGATACAGTTGGCATTGGGCTTCGTGCCCCTCTGCACAACTCCTCCCATGCCAGGCCTCGAGTTCATCCCCAGTTCCGAGGTGCCGACACAGCAGGTCTCTTGTGCCGATACCAATCTCATTCAGTACCAGTCTTTGCAAGAACAAGAGCTTCGCTCTCATTGATACTTTGAATCTTCAGATTCAGATTCTTCGGACTATGAATCAATCGGTACTAGAGAGATGAGGAGTCTCCCCGAGGATCCCTCTCTGACTCCAGAGCAGCGCATGTCTCTTCCCGAAGACATGTCTTTCCAGAAGTTTATCAAGGATATGGCGAGGGGCCTATCCATTACTCCTGCATCAGAGAAAGAACCCAGAGCAGAGGAGTTGGAAATTCTCCAATATCCTACAGCTCATAGAAACATAGAAACATGATGACAGAAAAAGACCACATGGCCTATCTAGTCTGCCCTTCCATAACAACAACTACAACAGTCCACTTTTTACCTTTAGAGATCCTCTGTGTTGGTCCCATGCTTTTTTGAATTCAGTTACTGTCCTCATCTCTACCACCTCCACTGGGAGACTATTCATGGATCCACTACTCTTTCCGTAAAGAAATATTTCCGCATATGGTGAAGGGAGATAGATTCAGGAGTGATATGCGGAAATATTTCTTTACGGAAAGAGTAGTGGATCCATGGAATAGTCTCCCAGTGGAGGTGGTAGAGGCTAATAAGGGCAGCCACTTCTCAGGAAGTTCACCTATCCCTCCTTCATACAATTCAAGTACTGCAGGATCTAGGATTTGTGATAAATCTTCCAAAATCCTATTTAGTTCCTACTCAAACACTAGAGTTCATAGGGGCTATTCTAGATACTCAATGGTCAAGGGCATTTCTACCCCAGGACGGTTGTACCCACCTAGTACAGATAGCATCTCAGGTAAGGTTCAAAACCATTCTCTTGGCCAGAGAGATGCTACAACTGTTAGGCCATATGGCCTCTACGGTCCATTTAGTGCCATATGCTCGTCTGCACATGCGGACAACTCAGTGGACTCTTGCCTCCTAGTGGAAACAGGCCTCTGGGACCTTCATAGACAAAATCAAAATCACAGACATTCTCATGAATTCCCTGCTCTGTGGTCTACCCCGGGGAATCGCCTCATAGGGTCACCTTTTCTGATGCCTCCACATCAATGCAACCTGACAACAGATGCCTCCAAAGGGTTGGGGAGCCCACTTGGACTCTCTCTCCACTCAGGGCCTCTGGACAGAGGCGGAGTCACAACTCCAAATAAATTTGCTGGAGCTTTGTGCAATCTTCAATGCCCTCAATGTGTTTCAACAACAAGTGCAGGGCCACAGAGTTCTGGTCCAGACGGACAATCAGGTAGCTATGTTCTATGTGACAAACAGGGGGGAATGGGCTCTTGGGCCCTCTGCAAGGATGATCTCCATCGTTGGTCCTTTGTCATTGCTCATCAGATGCATCTCCAAGCAGTATATCTGCTAGGACACCAAAATGCCTTAGCAGATTGTCAGATCCTCCTTCCGCACGAGTGGTCTCTCCATCAGGAGACAATCTCCTACATCTTTCAGACCTGGGGAACTCCGGAGATAGACCATTTTGCCACTCCGCACAATCCCATCCTACCTCATTTTTGCACCAGAACCCTGATGCCAAGTCGTCAGCAGGTCGATGCTTTTCACCTTCACTGGGGTCAGGATTTCCTGTATGCCTTTCCTCTCATACTCCTGATTTCTGAAACGTTTTTCAAGCTTCAAGCGGACAAGTGCCACATGATCCTTGTAGCCCCTACGCTGGCCACGTCAACTGTGGTTCCTTATCATCCCTCAGTCCAGTCCCACACCTCTGGGTAGTGTACCTCTTCCAGCAGCTTGGAGACTGAGCATGTCATCTTTTTAATTACACTAGTGTACATATGCAGATGGCACTGCCTACCAGCCCCAGTATGCTCATTCTCCAATCAGCTGAAGGAGGTAGTGAGCCAGGGTGCTGGACTCACTGAAGGGACAACTAAGGAGATAGGCTTAGTTAGAGTTTGCTTTTTATTTCCCCTTTTAGGTGCAGGTTTCTTTGTTTATAAAGGCAGAAGTAAAAAAAAAACTTTAAAAAAAAAATTCAGAAGGAACAGAGAGAACCCGGGGGACAACAGGGCTGAGGGGAGGATATTCCCACTCTCCCCCCAGGATTTCAGGGGGGGGGGAGTTCTGTGGAGGCCTCCCTCAGTCTGAGACTTCTGGTGGCTCCCGAACCTGTTATTGGGTGAGGAACCACCGTGGGGGCCTGCACTTGATTGACAGAAGTGAAAGCAGGAGTGGAGGAGTGGCCTAGTGGTTGGGGCAAGGTACTTCAGGCCGGAAGGTCGGGGGTTCAAATCCTACTAGAGGACAGCAACCTTGGGCCAGAAGGACTGGGGTTTCTAGTCCCACAGGTGCTCCTTGTGGTCTTGGGCAAGCCACTTAACCCTCCATAGCCCATGTTCCCTGTAACATAGTTATCTGCAAGTTATAATGCCCTGTTCAATGTAATTTCAGTTTGTTCAATGTAAACCGCACTGATGCAGAATAGCGTGGTATATAAGAGAATATAAATAAATAAAGCTGGCAGCCCCGAGTTGCCTCCTTCAGCACCGAAGCCGGGAAGGAAGGCTGAACGCGAGGGGTAGAAAAGTCACATGGCAAAGAGGCTCCAAGGTAAGAGTGGTGGGGGGCGGGGGGATAGCAGGAATCCTTAGCCAACCACCTGAAGACAAGGAGACAGTGGCCTGCAGTGGCGCGGGAAACTCCCCCTGCTGCGTTTAGGCACGATTTCTTCTTTTTCCTGCAGTATCTCCTCCATCTTTCATCCTCTGGTCTCAAGACAAACTTGGTGAGGGTTCACCTCAGTGCAATTGCTGCTACTCACCATCCCTTGGATGGGCAGCCCATTTCTTTACAACCGCTTGTGACATGTTTCATGGGAGGGCTCTTATTAACCAAGCCCTCCCATCAGGCCACCAAAGGTGGCATGGGATCATAATGTCGTGTTAGATCAGATCCTTAAGCTGTCTTTTGAACCTTTAGCCACAACCTTGCTGAAGTTTCATCTTCCTTGTTGCACTCACTTCAGCTAGATGCATCAGTGAGCTCCAAGCGTTGATGGCTGACCCACCTTATACCTGTTTCCATCATGATAAGGTGGTCGTTAGGACTCATCCGTATTTTATGCCCAAGGTGGTGTCTCCTTTCCATTTGAATCAGTCTGTTTACCTGCCTGTCTTCTTCCCTAGACCTCATTCCTCTAGAGCAACGTCAGCCCTCCATACTCTTGATTGCAAGCTTGCCTTGGCGTTCTATCTTCAAAGGACAGCTGAGGACCGTAAGAGCTCTCGGTTATTCATCTCCTTTGATTCCAGTCACTTGGGGTTGCCAGTATCCAAACGTACTCTATCAAAACGGATAGCAGATTGCATCTCATTTGCTTATGCTACAGCAGGACTATCCCTTGAAGGTCATGTCACTGCCCATAATGTTTGTGCCATGGCGGTCTTGATGGCAAACCTACATTCTGTAGCCATTGATGAAATCTGCAAAACAGCCACCCGGTCTTCGGTGCATATCTTTGCTGCACATTACTGTTTTGGACAAGGACTCCTGCCGGGATGCCATGTTTGGTTAGGCTGTACTCCAACACCTCTTTCAGACTTAGGTCAACTCCTACCCTCCGTCCCGGAATTTTCGATGCCAGATGTCCATTAAAGATCCATGCCCTTTTGAGGCTTGCTCTGAGGCAAATCTACCGATTCTGGACCTTTTTATGGCATCTAGGAGCTAGGGAGTCCCATATGTGAAACTACATTCCTGCTTCTTCCTGGAGATAGCGAAGTTACTCACCTGTAAAGATGATCTCCAGAAACAGCAGGAATTTAGTCTTCACAACCCACCCTCCTCCCCTAGGAGTTATAGAGTTTCTCTCTCTCTCTTCTCTCCTTTTATCTCCGCTACAAACTCAACTGAAAAGGGAGAGCCGCAAAGATGGGAAGGCAGCAACACAGGTGCAGTGGAATGCTCCCAAAAGATTTTCTATTGGACGCTGGGGAGCGTTCCCACGCGTGCTCCATCGGTACTGATGTCACCCATATGTGAAGACTAAATTCCTGTTGTTCCCGGAGATCACCTTTTACAGGTGAATAACTACGCTTTCCCTCCCCACCAAAGTCACTGTTTTCTCTTGTGCTGGTATAGAAACATGACTACAGAAAAAGACCATATGGCCTATCTAGTCTGCTCTTCCATATCAATTACTATAGTCCCTTTTTTTTTCCTTTTGAGACCTTTCTGTGTTTGTCTCATGTTTTCTTGAATTCAGATACTGTCCTTGTCTCTTCTACCTCCACTGGGATCTATTCCACGCATGTACCACTCATCCATAAAGAAATATTTTCATATATTATTCCTGAGTCCTTCTTCTTAAAGCCTCATCCTATGTCCCTTGCTACAGAGCTTACTTTCAATTGAAAGAAGCTCTCCTCCTGTGCATTTATGCCACGGAGGTATTTAAATGTCCCTATCATAAATCCTGTTTGTAGAATTGCACACAATACTCCAAATGAGGTCTCACCAAAGACTTATACAGAGGCACTATGACCTTTTTTCTGCTGGCCATTCCTCTCCCTGTGCACCCAAAAATCCTTTTGGCTTTCGCCGTTGCCTTTTCTATCTATTTTTAGCCATTTTAAAATCATCTGAACCAATCATGTCCATGTCCCGCTCTTCTTTTGTGGCTAGAATATTTCATCCCCTATACTGTACCACTCCTTTGGATTTTTGCAGCCCAAATATATGACCCTGCATTTTTTAGTATTAAATCTCAGCTGAGAAATTCTAGACCATTCTTCAAGCTTAGCTAGATTTCTCCTCATGTTATTTACTCCTTTCTGGGTTTCTACTGTATTGCAGATTTTGGTGTGATCCACAAAGAGGCAAACCTTACTCGACAGCCCTTCCGCAATATCACTAACAAATGTGTTAAAAAGAATTGGACCAAGGACAAATCCCTCTGACGCACCACTGGTAACATCTCTCTCCTCAGAGTGAGCTTCATTTACCTGCACCTTCTGTCGCCTCCCACCCCACCAATTTCTAACCCAGCCAGTCACTTTAGGGTCCATCTCTAGGGGTTCAATTTATAAGTCGCCTGTGCGGAACTATGTCAGAGGCTTAACTGAAATCTAAATACACCATATCTAGGGCTCTCCCTCATTCCGACTCTCTGGTCACCCAGTCAAAGAAATCAATTAAATGTGTCTAACAAGACTTGCCTCTAGTAAAACCTTGCTGCCTAAGCTCCTGCAATCTATTGGTCTCCAGGAACCCACTATCCCCTGTTTTAGCAGCATTTCCATTACTTTACTCACCATAGAGGTCATACTAGCCTATAGTTCTCAACCTCATCCTTACTTCCCCTTTTGTGTAAAGGGACCACATGTGCCTTTCTCCAGTCCTTTGGGACCACCCTCAACTCTAAAGAAGCATTGAAAAGGTCATACAGTGCAACTTCTAGAACTTCCCCAAGTTCCTTCAGTACTCTCAGTTGTATCCCATCTGGCCCCATCACTTTGTCTACTTTTAGTTTAGCTAGTTGCTCATGAACACAGTCTTCTGAAAATGGGATACACCCCAGGATACTGAAAGAGAAGTTCTTGCAGGGCCTTTAAAGGATGTTTTTAATAGATCCTTGGAGAGAGGAGAAGTTCCATGGGGCTGGAGAAGGGCTGATGTGGTACCTCTTCACAAAAGTGGTACTAGGGAAGAAGTGACAACTACAGGCCAGTAAGCTTTACTTCAGTGGCGGGAAAAGTAATGGAGAGCGAATAGTGGACTTCTCAAAACCAACAGGTTGCACGATCCGAGGCAGCATGCTTTTACTAAAGGATGATCTTGCCAAACAAATCTGATTGAATTCTTTGACTGGGTGACCAGAGAACTAGATCAAGGGCATGCGATGGATGTGATCTACCTAGATTTCAGCAAGCCTTTGAATGCTGTTCCTCATAGGAGGCTTATCAATAAACTCAACAGCTTAGCGATGGGTCTCAAGATGGTGAACTAGATCAGAAATTGGTTGACTGACAGACAACAGCGGGTGACGGTAAATGGAATTCACTCAGATGAAAGTAAGGTGAATAGTGGGGTGCCCCAGGGTTCAGTCTTGGGACCGGTACTATTCAATATATTCGTGCGTTATATTGCTGAAGGGCTGAATGGAAAAGTCTGTCTTTTTGCAGATGGCACCAAAATTTGCAACAGAGTGGACTCCCCTCAGGGAGTGGGGAACATGAGGAAAGATCTACAAAAGCTGGAAGAATGATCTAATGCTTGGCAGTTAAGATTTAATGTGAAGTGCAATGTCATGCACTTGGGAAGCAGAAATCCAAGGGAATTGTATGCGATAGGGGGCGAGAGATTGAGGTGCACGGACGAGGAGAAAGACCTCGGTGTGATTGTTTCTGATGATCTCAAGGCGGCAAAACAGTGTGACAAGACAGTGGCAAAAGCCAGAAGGATGCTGGGTTGCATACAGAGAGGAATTACTAGCAGAAAGGAAGAGGTACTAATGCCACTGTACAAGTCACTGGTGAGGCCTCACTTGGAATATTGTGTTCAGTTTTGGAGACTGTATCTCGCAAAGAATATAAAAAGGCTGGAAGTGGTTCAGAGGAAGGTGACCAAAATGATTTGGAGCCTGCGTCAGAAGACTTATAAGAAGAGACTTTTTTTTGTGTAATAAGGTTTATCGAGCAGTATCAAGAAAAAAAAATAAACAATACATACTCCTTGAATCACAATTGAAATGCAAAGGTCGTAGTCCAGCAACATAAAACATAACATAACAAATCCGGCGAACCAACACAATCAGATGACTGAATAGAAATTACAATGAGGAGATATATATTATATGGCAATAATCGTCCTGCATCTAACAAAATATACCTGCCTATTTCTGTAAACATGACAGACAGGATAATAAAACAGGGGATAAAAGGAGAGAGAAAGAAAGAAAGAAAGAGAGAAGTGGACAAGACTGGATACAACATTTGTCTCAAATAGTAAACAACAACAATGAATAGCATGGAATTCTACCTCCCTGACACCAAGAACACATGCCAAAATGTTGTAACGGTACTGTATATGGCAAAAGAGGAACTTCCCCCTAACAAACCCTCCCGTCAATACAAAAGCAACGTGAGAACAAAAGGATACCTTAGTGAAACCAGATTCCCTCCATACTGTGCCCTGACAGTATCCAGCCACTCTATCATAAAAGTAGCACCAAACCAGAGCTAAAGACCCTCCCTCGCCAAAAAAAAAGGAGGGTAACCAAACACCGGACTCCACTAAGTACCCCCCCCCCTACCCCCACTGCCTTCTCCTCAAATGCGGGAGATTAAAAACTCTCAAGGAGACTAGCTCAAACAACACTACTCTAGTTTACCCCCACCCCTATTCTCCCACCCCACCCCCTACCCCTCTCAAACCCCACCCAATTCCCACCCAACCCTACCTCCCCCCAACCCACCCGACTGACCCCTCAAAATCTGAATGGGAACAAGCCTATAAAGAAGAGAAGAAGAGAAAAGAAAGAGAGAGAAGGAAATAATCCCTCCGACCACAATGAGAAGGGAGAATTAAAAAGGAACCCTAGACCGCAACAATCAAAATGCCAAGATGACCCTCCTAGACCTCAATTACCAGGCACATCGCTCAGTACCAAAGACCATATAGCTTCTCCAGGAAAGGGAACACCACGAACAGACGCCGTAATTTTCTCCAGCCTGAAAACGTCCCAACACTTAGCTCTCCACTCAACGAGTGAAGGTGCACTACTGCGCTTCCAGAAACATGCAATAGTCGACCTTGCCGCCAACAAGAGTGACTGAACCACCTTTCGAAGAGGGGCATCACCAATTGTAACCGGGAGTACCCCCCAACAGACAAAACTCCATGTCACAAGGTAAGGTTAACTGAAGACTACCTATGATACGCTCCCAAACCATCCTCCAAAATTGTCGAATATGTGGACAATACCACCACATGTGATCAAAATCTCCCAGGCGACCACACAGCTGCCAACAAAACGGATCATCCGCACGATGCCAATGAAATAGCTGTTGCGGAGTAATATATAACCGATAGAGAATTTGCAATTGAGTGTGTATTAACCCAAGCGAAATAGAATATGTGTGCGAGTATTGATAAATTTCTAACCAAAAAGCCTGGTCCATTCCTGGCAGGGCCAATGCCCATCTCTTCTGTGGGAGCCGCAAAGTCGGGAGCATAGGTAAATCTTCTGCCATACTCCAATGCAGCCTGGCAATAAAAGCTGGAAGGCGCCGGGATTAAAAAAGCTCGAATTCCCAACGACGCGGACAACGGATCACCTCTGACCTTGTAAGCTGCGGAGCCGCCAGACAATGACGAAACTGAAGATACTGAAACTGAGTAAGAGGGATGCCAAAGCGCACCTCCAGACCCCTCTTAGACAGAGGAAGGGACCCTTCGAACAGGGAAGAAAGTCTGGCAGAGAGAATTGTTGAGTCAGGTCCCCTTTTCATGTCTCTGACAAAACCCAGAGCTCCTAAAATCAAAAAGGGAGATTGAGATGCCAGTATTCCAAATTGACGACAGATTCTCCTCCAAGCCCCCCAACATGGGCCAATGAACGGGTGTGCCCGTATCTTAGCCACCACCTGTGCTTCACAAAGGAACGGCACAGCTGCTAATGGAATGGGCTTCAACCAAGCCCTTTCCAAAAGTACCCAATCGGTCTCTGCATTAATTCGCCAGAGCAACAGAGATCGTAAACAAATGCAAGAGTAATACATCTCTGGATCAGGAAGCCCGAGCCCCCCAGACCACTTGGGCAGCGTAAGTATCTGCCAACTAATTAGCGGATGACTCCCATGCCACAGAAAACGAGACACCGCCCGCCTTAACGTTTTAAAGAAAGCTCTAGGAAGAGAAATTGGAAGTTGCATAAAAAGAAAGAGTAGTTTGGGTAGCACCAGCATCTTATATGTATTTATTCTTCCTAACCAAGAGACCGAACATGATCCCCACCGCTCCATATCGTGTGTAATGGACTGAAGGAGAGGCAGATAATTCAACTTGTACAGCCGTGAAATATCTCGATGGATTAGAACCCCTGAATAGCGGAAGCACTCCACCACAGGGAACAAAGCGCTATTCGAGGATCGCGATATACAGCTAAGCAGAGTCGACTTTTGCATATTTGCTGGAAAGGTGCGAGAAATGTTCTAAAATAGAAACCACAGCTGGGAGGAAATCTGAAGAATTACGAAGTTATATTAGGGTATCATCTGCATACAGCGAAATGGAGTGCCACTCAGACCCAAGAGAAATACCAAATTCCGCCGCTCGCAGTCGGATATGCACCGCTAATGGTTCCATCGCCAGTGCAAATAACAAAGGTGAGAGAGGGCAACCCTGCCTAGTGCCTCTGCCCAATAAAAAAGGTGCAGACCGAAAGCCATTAATGGATACCGAAGCTTGAGGTTTAGCATATAAAGCAATAATCCACTTGCAGAAAGAACTTCCGAAACCAAACTCTCTGAGGACCCGTAAAAGATAGACCCATTCTAGCTTATCAAACGCCTTCTCGGCATCGAGAGAAAGAATACCGTACGAGCCAACCTTAGACCTCAACCCCTGCAACTCATTCACCAGCCGGCGCACATTTTCAAAGCCATATCTATTCTTTATAAACCCGGTCTGATTGGGGTGCACTAGATCCGATATGCAAGTAGCCAAACGATTAGCTAAAACCATGGTAAACATTTTATAATCCAAGTTCAGTAGAGAGATCGGTCGATAGTTAGAACATTGCAAAGGATCCTTATCTGCCTTGGGAATAACTACAATAGACGCCTGAAAAAAGGAAGCTGGGAGCGTCTCTTTTGATAAGATCTCATTAAACACCGTCAGCAAAGTCAGAGCAAATAACTCCGGAAACACCTTATAGAGTTCAGCTGGCAATAGATCAGGCCCTGCCGCTTTTGCAGACTTTAGGTTCCTCATCACCTGCAGGATCTCTGGAAGATTAAAGGGACGGTCCAAATGCTCTCTGCCTTCAGGAGAGAGCTAGGGAAGATCCGCCTCTCGCAACCATTCATTGATATCATTAACCTCTGCCGTGGACTCGCTCTTGTATAACTGCTCATAAAATTTTACAAAAGTGGCAGCAATATCTTTAGAATTTCGTAAGACCTAACTCTGAGGGGAATGAATTGCCGCTATTTTATGACGATGCCGTTGGCGCTGCAACTGCCACAACAACACCTTCCCTGCCTTATTGCCCTGTTCATAGAATCTCCGCCTAGTCCTCAAAATCAATGAAGCAATACGGTCCGATTCAAGCCCCTCCAACTCTCCTCGACGATCAGTCAGCATCCTCAACACCCTCGCCCCCCCCTATGCGTCTATGTAGTTTCTCTAAATCAGCAATCTCTCGCCGCAGTTCATTCTTCCTAGCTTCCTTTTTCTTTTTGAAGGCACTGGATAACGAAATAAGCTGCCCCCGTAAAACGGCCTTCCCTGACTCCCACAACAGAGCTCTAGAGATCTCAGAAGAATCATTAAATGCCAAAAATTCCTTCCACCCTTTCCGTACTTCAGAAACGAACACCTGATTATGTAACAAACCACGAGGAAGACTCCGTATTCCCCAACATAATCGTGATAGTGATAATTGCATGATCAGAAGGACCCATTGTTCCGATGGCAGCCTGCGTAACCCGATCAAGTACAGAACCTGACACCAACCACATATCAATACGAGAGTGACAATTGTGAACCCTAGAAAAAAAAGTGTAGTCTCTTTCCAATGTATGAAGGTTTTGCCAAGCATCCCGAAGATCAAAATCAGAAATCCAATCTTCCAACATGTGCAACCGAGGAAGCTTTGCGACTCTGGACCCAGAACGATCCAATTCGGAACGTACACAGTTAAAATCCCCACCCACCAGCAAGACCCCTTGACGTACCCTCCGAAGCTCCGCAGACAGCTCCAACAACGCACTCCCCACTGAAGCCGAAGGCATATAAACATTTACCAGCGTCACAGTGATCCCATTCATGGAACCCACCACCAGCAGAAAATGACTCTCTGGATCTGTAAATTGATCTATAAGCTGAAAGAAGCAATTGGAAGAGAGAAGAATAGCTACCCCTCTCTTTCTAGAGGAGAAGTTAGCCATAAATATCTGAGGAAATCTATTTCTAGCAGAATTGAAGTGATCCTGCAGGGACAAATGCGTTTCCTGAAGAAAAACTATCTTGGCTTTCTGCCGACAAAGCTGATCTAGAACCCTCCTGCGCTTGCATGGATTATTTAACCCACGTACATTCCAAGAAAGTGCCCTAACCATTCCCAAGCAGTGAAGAAAGCCACTTGATGTTACACCTCAGCCCAGAATGAGCAACCTCCCTCTCCCACCAACTTCTCTCCCCCAAGCGCAATAAAAACCATAGAGCCAAAAAACGAACCCCAAAGATCAAGATTAGCTGTATACAACAGGAGTCATGTGTCCCCCCCACCCCCCCTCCACCTCCATCCCGCCTCCTCCCCCTCCATCCCCCCACCTTCCTATAGCAACAAGATGTAAACCAGTCACAAAACACCCGCCTAAGCGCGACACTATCAGTGTCGAATGAGAAGGCGCTATGCAAAGGACCACAGACATGCCCCCCAACCCCCCTCCCCCCATTCCCCCAAGCACAATATAAACTTTCTTAAGAAAAGCAACTCTGTTATGCAATACTCAGCAACAATGTAACACCTCCTTCCAGCCTCCCCCTCTACACTCTGAAACCAGAAACCCCACCCGCCTCCCCTGTTAAGTCACCCACCTGGCCTTAACCCCCAGTTTTAATGAAAAGACTCAACTAACACCTGTTCAGTAACGGGTGGTTGAACCCTAACCCATTACTAAAAGGTGCAGCCTACATTCACAGTGAATCCTACTATAGCAAACAAACAACAATGTGATACTCAAGAAGGTGAAGACATGTCCATCTCATCCTGACGCGATGATTCTTAATCAAAGCTGGTCATCTTATGGGAGCTGGGAACTTTACGTCTCTTCGGCAAAGATGTCTCCCAGTCCCCATTCTTACTCTTCGAACGCGAATTCCGCACTCTGTGTTGCATCATGTCCAAGAACTCCAATGCAGTCGCCAACTCAGAAATTTTTTGTGCACCATTGTTCCACTCAAACAAAAGGGCAAAAGGGAACCCCCACCGGTATGGGATGGCGGCTTTCTGCAATGCTTGAGTTAGAGGTTTAAAACTCCTACGCCGCTCCAGAGTGTATTGAGAGAGGTCTTGGTAGATCTGGATTTCCTGGCCTCGAAACACCACCGAACGCTTTCCCCTTAAACTTCTCATTAAGGTGACCTTATCTTCAAAGAAACTAAAACAGGCTATTATTGCCCTAGGCTGCGATCCAGAGGACCTCCGATCTCCAGAACTCCTATGCGCCCGCTCTACCCGTACCGAAGTAGAGGTGTTTGGAACACAAAAGGCAAAGAGCTCCTGAATCAGAGCCGGGGTATTTTCATGCTCTGCGTTCAGTTCCGGAAGCCCGAACACTCTAATATTATTACGTCTTTGGCGATTTTCCAATTCGTCTTGTCGCTCTTTAAGATCTTTGGTAAGAAGGTCTAGCTTGTGCATTTTAGACTGAAAAGCCACCGTAGAATCCATCTGCTCCCCGATATTGATCTCAGTTTGCGTGACACGATCATCCAAGGATTTAATATCCATCCGTAAATCACTCACCGCCTTAGTGAAATCTTGCCGGAAGAGCTTAAGTTCTTTCATAATTTCCAGAAAATCAGCTTTTGTAACCGGAGATTGTGCTCCAGAGGCAGCAGATTTTGAAGCTGTGATTCCGTCGGATGCCGAAGAAGGGCACGATGAAGGAGACTCAGCAGCCCGGGCATATTTAGAGAGAGAGGAAGCATATGATTTTGGCGTGGCCATCCTGGGACTCTACCGCTCTTCTCCACAAGAGCAATTCCACAACGGGCACACTGTAATCCCGTTAGAAGAACCAACAGCGTCGGCTCCCGGTTATGCCAGAGTAATCCACGATTACTTCGCCCACCAATCGTGCCTTAGACAGTATGCAGTGAGGAAGACTGAACCGGGCTGCAAAGCTTGGTACTCTCTTTTCTTCAGATGCGATGTCCATTACGTCAACATCTTCCAGAGCCTCGTCTTTCTCCCATGGATCTCAGGAGTGCTCAAACAATCATTGTAGCACCTGTGTCTTGTGAGAAAACTGCCCAGCACGCTCGACTCAGAGTGGCCTCCGGTGGAAACAGGGCACAAGGCTCACTGGATCACGGTCGGGCCCTCATAATTACTCTTCAGCTTGTCTGGTGCGCCATGCCTGCAGAGTGGTACTGCTAATCTACAAGAAGTTGCCAGCATATTGTGCCTGTTTACACCAGACTGAGGCACTAACAGTAATTATGAGGGCCCGACCGTGATCCAGTGAGCCTTGTGCCCTGTTTCCACCGGAGGCCACTCTGAGTCGAGCGTGCTGGGCAGTTGGCAGCCCGGTTCAGTCTTCCTCTTTTAGTCAGCTCCATTCAAGAGAGACCCTCCGATGGAGAATGGTCAGGGTTGAAACAATGGAGACAGCAGTTCTTATGTTCTACCCCTAAATTCCCAAGCTGACAGATAGCTGGTTGCAGGATTCTATGTCTTCAGAGCGACCAGGACAGGAACCTCCAGACTCAGCCACTTGGGATCTGGTAACTTTACCCAAGCCTTATAGTAAGTGCAGGAAATTAGAGCAGCAGAAAAAAAAAAAAAAAAAAAAATAAAATAAAATAACTAGCCTGCAATTCGAGTACTGACCACATGGAGGAGCTCCAGGCCAAAGCATAAGCCTAAGCGGTCAGCCCAAGGCGAAGAGAAGCCGATGATTCACAGGTGAAGAAGCAGCAAGGAATGCAACAAAACATACGGGAGAGACAAGACGCTGAGAACTGCTCCCCGACGCTGGACTTCCACAATACTGTGTACCAGGGTGTAAGCAGAGCCAAATTCAGCGCAGCGACATCGATCGGCATGCAAACGGGAGTATCACAGATTTCTTATTTTTCTTGTAGTCGGCCATCTTGTAGACGTCTCACGCTGTCCCGGACATCCTCCAGCATTCAGCAGCCATTTTAAAGTACCCCTGTTTGCGTTCCAGCTACAAACAACAGAAGGGCTGCAATGATGATGTTTCCCTCTCTCTGCGTTCCACAATGTTCCCGCCAATTTGAGTCCTCTTCTGCGTTCCACCGATAAGTGAATAATGGCGGCACTTTTAAAAGATAGGGACCCACATCCACTGTCACACAGGCAACATTCGATGCAGCAATTGAACATAGGCAGAGGCGGCAGGCAGCTCACTTCCTTCGTACCGGTACCTGAATGGTGATTTTGATCGCCAACATGTCAGCTGTGTCGGGGGGGGGGGGGGGGGCGATGCTCCAGAATTCTGTCCTCACAGGGTTCTTAGGCAACCATCACAGCTGATCCACATCTTAAAAGCTGATCGGAAGCAAGGTAGGTGTTCTACGATCCCAGGGTGATTTGACCAAGGCACAGATATCACTTCTGCCGGGTAGTGCTCCGCTCATCACTCAGACCTCCCATAACACAGAAGCAATTTGTATGCCGTCTAAATGGCGAGGAAGCAATCAAGTAGCACCAGCCACTACCGCTACTTCAGAGTGATAGACGGAGCCCGTTGGAAGACTCACATGGCTGAGTTTACTCAGGCAAATTGAGAGAATGGTGGCAGAGGGCTAAGGAGCTTTACAGAAACGTGGCCATGTTGCTTGGGCTCACGAGCGCCCCCCTAAGAAGAGACTTGAAGACCTAAATATGTACACTTTGGAGGAGAGGAGGGACAGGAGAGAGATGATTCAGACCTTTAAATACTTAGAGTATTAATGAACAAACAAATCTCTTCCAAAGACGGGGAAGCTGTAAAACTAGAGGGCATAACATGAAGCTGCAAGGGGGTAAACTGAAAGGTAATGTCAAGAAATAATTTTTCACTGAAAATTGTGGTGGATGATTGGAATGCCCTCCCGATGGAAGTGGTGGGGGCAAACACAGTGACAGAATTCAAAATGGCATGGGACAGACATAGTGGATCCCTTTATAGCAAAAGGATAAAATCAAAATAAGCTTAACTATCTCTTATAACTGAACAAATAGGGGTGGCCTACACAGAGCGGTGGGTACACCCCTAAACAAAAGGCATAGGGAGAGGTGACCTGAACGGAGCGGCAAGTGCACCTACTCTTGTCGCCTTGCTGGGCAGACTAGATGGACTAGATTGGTCTTTATCTGCCGTCATATACTATGTTACTATGTATCCCCTTCACTTCTTTTCCTATTTGTGAGTGTTTTCTGGGGTCCTGCTCTGTGAACACAAAACAAAAATATTTGTTAAGCAATTCTTCTTTATCCTTATCAGCTATTACGCATTCACTGGGAACAAACAGGAAGTCAGTCCTCACACATGGGTGCAGTCAGCACAGACGGAGCCTGCGTGGTATCCTCTCCCCAGATTTCAAAGAAGGCTTTTGGGAGATCCACCAGGCATGCGTGGTTGCCTTCCTGCCCAAGGGCGCCATCTTGCCTCAGTCTCCCTTTTTTTCATGGAGCCCATTGTACATTCGTCTGTACCCTGGAAAAGGTTGATTGTTCTTTATTCTTCCCTCTTATTTTTTCCTTTTCTGGTACGTGTACCGGTGTCTTCTCACCTCCCTGGTTCTGCTGCCACCTCAGTGCCACATTTTTCTTGGGTCTTTATCCTCTTTGGGGGTTTTTTCCTTGGTGTGTGGGAATATTTATGCCTTCCCTGACTGGGACATTTGAATTTGATCTCGCGGGCGCCATCTTCTCTGCTAGGTTCTCGGCCAGTGGGTTCAAGCAGTGTGACCGTTGTAGGCACATTATGTCCCACATGATCCGCACGACCTCTACCTCCTTTGTCTCAGTGCGGGCCATTGTGAGAAGCAGCAGGAGCCCATGTAAGGGAAAATCTCCATTTCGGCCCTAGTGTCGCTCGCAGAGCTGGTGCCCTCAGGGGTTGCAGGGTGTCTGACAGAGGATCATCTTCTGAAGACGATCCCCTGAAGAGCTGGATATCATCAGTGGCATTGTCTGGCGAGGATTCCAGAGCCGTGGGTAAGTCCCATGGTCACCGGCATTGGAGCTCCCAACGCGATGCTAGTTAGAGAAAATGTCATTGACATCAAGATATCGATCCCAGTCTCCTGAACCCATCCTTGTCGAGAATGCACCCTCAACAGAGCTGGCATCGGGCCTGAAGCCTTCGCTGCCCACTCCAGTGGTTGTGGAGCCTTCTGTCCTCAAGGTCAGAATGGCAGTCCTGGAGCACCATCTGCCTTGAGAGGATTCCATGCCCCATTTTCTGTCCCATTCGGGGAAGAGGACTTCCCTGGCCATCACCTCTGGTTGAAAGCGCAGGGGCTCCGGAGACCTCGCAGTACCGATGGTGTGGCCTGGAGGTTTCTCTAGGTCTCTTCCGACTCTGAATCGAACTGGGAGACCGATGACAAGTTTCCCTTTACCTGCCTCCATTGGAATGTCCCTTTGGACCCCTTCCCTCCTTGGAGTTCATCCGGAGTCTGAGGAGGAGCCTTGGGCGGAGGACCTCGAGATCCTCCAGTGCGAGGCTCCTCCAAAGGAGGCACTCATAGTACCGGTTCCCTGGTCTCTGTGCCAATTGTGAGCAGGCAGCTCAATGCCATGTATTGAGTCTACAGGAAACCCTGATTCCAAAAGGCACAACTGCCTTATAACTCCATGGTGGTGGAGTCAGCCATGCGCAAGATCAAAAGCCAGAGGGGACACTCCTCTGTGCCCTCCCCAGCAGGGAGGCCTGCACTATGGATGCCTTGGGCAGAAAGTGCTACCAGGGCTCGATGCTCATCGGCCGGGTCCAGGCCTACCAACTCTGAGGGCAGATACTTGCAGGACATGATGAGGGAGCTCATTGGGTTCTTGGGATGGGCTGGCAGAACCACCTCTATAGCGGTTCCAGATCCTGACCTCAGCGGTCAAGGAGTGCTCCAAATTCATCACTCGTGCAGCCTATGATGGCATCAGGTCAATGGCCAGAGTTGCTGCGGTAGGCATTAGTGCCTGCTGCCATGTCTTGCTACAGTTCTTCGACATGGAGCAATGGGTGCAGGACAAGCTGGTTGATGTCCCATGCAGGGGGGTAAATCTCTTTGGCAAGCCCATGACGGAGAAGGCCACTGAGCTAGAGTTTGAGAGTCTGGTCCTAGTCAGGAACTCTAAGAAAACCACCGACACTTCCTGATGGAAGGCTTTGGGGGAAAAGCCCCTTTATCTGAAGAAAAGGAAGGTATATGAAAACTATCCCCAATACTCTGCCTTCCCAGCAGGCCAAGGGACAAGTGCACAGCCTGCGTAAGCCTAAGGCCCCCAAGTCTCTGAGAGGCCTAGTCCTCCAGCACATGGGGGGGTATCTAGTGTTCTTTGCCAACCGGAGGTCCAACCTCACCACAGACATCTGGGTCCTCCTCCATTTTGATCATATGCTGTCCCCGTTCTTTCCAGGGACAAGGGGTTCTACTCCCAGTACTTCCTGATTTCCAAGCAGACTGCCGGCTTTTGTTCTATTCTAGATTTTTGAGATCTGAACAAGTTCCTGGTGAAGGAAAAGTTCAAGATGCTCTCCCTTAGAAAACTGCTGCCTTTCCTTCACCAGGGAGAATGGCTATGCTCCTTAGATCTCAAAGACGTATATATGCAGAATCCCATCCATCCGTGCCACCGGCAGTACCTCTAGTTTGTCATCAGAGGAAGCCACTACCAATACAGGGTCCTGGCTTTGGCCCCAAGGGTGTTCACCAAGTTCTTAACAGTTGTCACCATCCACTTACGGCCACAGAGGATGTTTGTCTTTCGCTACCTGGACGACTAGCTGGTCAGAGGCAGCACAGCCATCAAAGTGCAGCATGCAGTACTCTGCACCATTCTCACTCTGGAGCACCTGGGGTTTATCCTCAACTACCCAAAGTCCTGCACCTGCAACAGACCCAAAGCCTGGAATTCATAGGGATCTTACTAGACACGGTCCAGGTAACAGCCTTCCTCCCCTTCGACAGGGCTCACTGTCTAGTGGCCCTCGCAAGGGATGTTCAGGGTCAAAACTGCCTCTGCCCAGCTCTTGCTGCACCTCCTGGGCACCTGGCCTTGATGGTGCATGTCACGACTGATGCCTGTCTCCTCATGCATCTGGCCCAATGGGCCCTCTGCTTCCAGTGGTCCCAGATGCCTGCAGGACAGGGTGACTGTCTACCGTCCCCTTGCCAAGTCCCTCACCTGGTGGCAACAGCCACCAAACCTGCTGGCAGGGATGTCCTTTCAGGGCTCAGCCCTAAGAGGGTCCTCACCACAGATCCATCCATATTAGACTGGGGAGTCCATTGCGGTGACCTCCCCACTCAGTGCCTGTGGTCAGCATCAGAGAGCTTCCAGCAGATCAACTTCCTAGAGCTCTCAGTCATTGTTTGTGTTCTCAGAGCTTTTTAGCACCACCTGTGGAACCAGGCCATTCTGATTCAGATGTTCAATCAAGTGGCGATGTTCTACATTAACAAGCAGGGTGGCACGGGGTTGTCTCTTCTGCGCTTGGAAGCAGTCCGTCTCTGCACTTTTGCCAGCGAGAGCGGAATGCTCCTCAGGGCAGTGTACCTCCCCTGCCAGGACAATGTTCTGGTGGACCGTCTGAGCCACGTTCTCCAGCCCCTTGAGTGGTGGCTTGACCCGCAGGTGACCAACTGAATGTTCTGCCATAGCGGCTTTCCTGTGATGGATCTCTTTGCCAACCCAGCCTATGCTTAGCTGGCCCTCTTCTGCTACAGAGTGACACACCCTTCCTCGTGGCAGCTGATGTATTTCTCATTCCATGGATGGAAGGCCGCCTCTATACCTGCCCTCCCATGATGCTCATTGCTAAAACCCTCTTCAAGGTCAGGCTCAGTCGGGCCACCCTGATCTTCATAACCCCCGGTGGCCCTGGCAGCATTGTTTCCACTGCTCCACAGTCTGTCTCGGGCGCCTCTAGTCCCCCTGGGGAGCGCCCTGGACCTGCTCCTGCAGGAGGATGGCTATCTCCTGCACCCCAATCTGGAATCCCTAGCCCTGATGGCCTGGCTGCTGAAAAGGTAGCCGTGGCCCAGTTTGACCTAGCCAGGGAAGTGGAAGAGGTCCTGCTGGCCTCCTGTAAAGATTCCACCCAACAGGCGTAAGCCTTCAAGTGACGTCGCTTCTCAGTTTGGTATGCGGAGAGGGATGCCAAACCCTTCTCCTGTTCCATCCAGCTGGTGCTGCAGTACCTGCTGCACCTATCTAAGGCTGGCCTGAAGTCTAACTCCAGGGTTCACCTCAGTACGCTATCGGCGCGCCATCACTTCATTGAGGGGAAGCCCCTCTCCGTCCAGCCTCTTGTGGCTCGCTTCCAGAGAGGCCTTCTGCTTTCTTGACCATCCATTTTTCTGCCGGTAGAGGCGTGGGATCGCAGTGGGATCCTCTCGAAGCTCATCGCTTTACCCTTTGAGCCTCTGGCTTCCTGCCACTTCAAGTATCTGTCCTGGAAGGTTGTCTTCCTTGTGGCACTCATGTCTGCCAGCAAGGTCAGTGAGATCCAGGCTCTGGTGGTTTATGTCCCCTATACCAGGTTTCACAGGAACAGGGTGGTGCTCCGGATGCACCTTAAGTTCCTCTTTAAGGTGTTTTCCCATTCCACCTCAACCAGGAGATGGTGCTTCCCCCCTTTTTCCTCCATATGCTAGACTGAAAACTGGCATCGGCATATTATTTGGAACGGACCAAGCCCCATTGCTGCTCCTGCCCTCTGGCCCTTCTGTGTGGTCAGGCTACCGGAGAACAGGTTTCCCTAGTTGATGCTGGGGTCACTGCTGAGGCCTTGCAACCAAACTGTACTCTTACTGTTTCTCATGGTTCGTTTTTTGGGTCGCCCATGTCTTACAGGTTTTTCAGTAGTTTGTTGCTAGAGTGTCCCGTATGTGAGGACTGACTTCCTACTTGTTCCTGGAGAAAGTGTAGTTACTCACCTGTAGCAAGTGTTCTTTGGGAACAGCAGGAATCGGTCCTCACAACCCTTCTTCCTCCCTGTGGAGCTCCTTTTCTTTTTTGCCGTCTTGAGATATGTCGTCATACTGAGGCAAGATGGTACCCTTGGGTGGGAAGGCAGCCATGCATGCGTGGTGGATCTCCCAAAGGTGTTCTTTGAAAGATGGGGAGATATTACTGCTTGGGCTCCATTGGTGCCGTCACCATATGTGAGGACTTATTCCTGCTGTTCCTGGAGAACATCTGCTACAGGTGAGGAGCTACTCTTTCTTCCTCTTCGGTCTGACAATATCACTTTTGCAACTTCCTTTTCTCACTAACATATCTGAAAAATGTCTTGTCCCCCATTTTATTGCACTGGCTATTTCTTCTTCTTTTTGTATCTTTGCTTTCCTGACTACTTTCCTAGCTTATCTAGGTTTTTTCAAACATGGATGCTTGTCTTCCTCTTTTTGTGATCTCTTATATTTTATGAAGGCCACCCTCTTTTCTTCATCTTTCCAGCTACTTCTTTTGAGAACTATTGTGGCCTCCTTTATCTTTTACATTTATTTACCTTTCTAACAAAAAGGTTTGTTATCCTTAAAAAAAAATCCCCTTTCAGTTTGGCCCATTGATTTTTTTTTTTAATATCTTCCAGCTGTTCTCATCCTGCTAATGACTCCTTGAGGTATTGTCCCATCTTGGCAAAGTTAGTTTTTCTAAAATTTAAGACCCTTGCTTTTGAATGGACTTTCTAAGCCCTAGTCCTAATACTGAACCACACCATCTGGTGATCACTGGATGCAAAATGATCTCCCACTATAACAAGAGAAACAATCCTCATTGGTAAGCACCAGGCCCATTATGGCTCTTTCACGTGTGGTTTCTGTTACCAGTTGCTGGAATAGATCTCCCCGTAGAGAATCCAAGATCTCCTTACTTTTATGAAACTGTGCCACTCAACATCCGGCGTATTGAAATCTTATCAGTAGCACTTCTCGTTTCATGGCAATACTGTGTATGTTTTCTATTAAATCTCTGTCCACGTCTTCCTGTGAAGGAGATCTGTACATCACACCAATGCAAATGGATTTCCCGTTCCCCCCTCCTAGTTTAACCCACAGTTCCTCCTCGCTCCCTTTTAAGCCCTGTAAATTTATAGCTTTAATATTTTTTCATATAGAGCCACACCACCACCCTTTTTTCTTATCCTGTCCTTCCTGAATAAACTATAGCTTGTTGTAATTACACCCCAATCATGGTTGTCCATGAACCATGTCTCTATAACCACCACTAAATCTAAATCAGCCTCTTCTATTAAAGCCTCAATATCTGGGATCTTATTTCCCATACTACGGGCATTTATGCACACCGCTATCCAGATGTTGAGGAGAAATTGTTTGTTTTAATCAAGTTGATGGTATTGAAGGGAGTCTGCTTGCCCAGTGCTACCATTTGGAGGGAGCACTGGTGTGCATGGAGGCCACATGTCACACCATTTCTTGCAGCTCTGTGGACTGCTGAGGATCAATGAGAACACCGTGTTAGGAGTGCTTTCAGGCCATGGCTGCTTTTGCGATGCTGGACAGCAGATGATTTGGCATCTGTGGCAAATTCTGCGTCAGCTACTCTGCGAGCTCATTCTGTCCTGACTGTGAGCAGTTAGGGTCACGATTTTCCCAGGGCTCTGGCTGTGGTAGCAAGATGCAGGCAGAGTATGAGGGCACTTTTACAGATCTGTTTGTTATGGAAGTACCAAGGCTATGTTGGCCCCAGGATGTGTCTCTTCCAATCAGGCTGGGTCTTTGGAGCAGATTCCAGTGGAGCAGAGGGGCAGGATGTCCAGGCTCTTGAGGGGTTATGGCTCCAGGTTTTTGGGCAGAATTTAAGGAGCTTTACTGGCTGTTTGCAGAAAGCTTTGGCAGGGCTGCAGTTCTCTCCTATCCCAGTCCAGTGCTCAGGCTGTATAGCTGAAGGACCAAGGGCTTCAGCAAAGGGGAAAGCACTGAGGGAGGGAAGAATGCATGGTCCAAGATAGTTCTGGTGAGGAATTATAAAAGTGTACAAGTTCAGTCATGCTTCACAGTGAGGATTGTAACATGCAGAATGAAGAGGAAGAATTGTTGTCTTCTGGCAGGTTATCTCCTGAGGGAGGAGAGTTATACCCTGTGAAGGACTCTTCGATCATTCACCTATTCTTTAGAGAGGAGCTCTCTTCCCTTATAGCTCATGTGATGTCGGCCCTGTGTATTGCTGAACCATCAGTGTACAAAGAGATGCAGGGTGACTCCCCATTCTGGAGGGTTTGTGTAGGCCCTCTAAAGGCTTCCCCTTTCATCAAGCTCTTCACAATAAGGCAACTGCTGAATGGGAGGCACCTGAGACATTGTTGAGAGATATTTGCTTTCTGGGTAAGTTCTCTTTTACTGCCTGCAAATGATTTGAAACAATTGTTCTCCACAGACAAACAGGAATGAGTCCTCACATATGGCTGATGTCCTCCGATGGAGCCCATGCAGCTTCCCAGCTTTTGTTGTGTGCTTTCTTCCTGCCTGACACTAGCGCCATGATGCCTCAGTTGTCGTTTTTCCACAGAGCCCAACTGACATGTTCGGGCATCCCCTGCTTCAAAACTGATTTTTCTCCCCTGTGGGGGTCCTGTGTTTCCTTCAGATTGCTTGCCATCATGTTTTGTTTTATTTTCATTTATTTTCTCCTTTATTCATGACTGTAGGTGCTGCTGGGCCATACCTTTTCAGCCACTTGATTGCACTTTGAACAACACATCTCAGGAACTGGTCAGAAGGTGTATCTGTATGCTAGGACCATATCCGCTGGATATGGGGCTTCTGCTGCCTGGGACTCGATTATCGGCAGAGGCTGTGAAAAGCAGCACAAATTGCAGAAGCCAGATCCATTGTCTTAGGCATTGATGACACTGGTCTCTAGGCCTCCAGGGCTGCTTCGTACATGGGTGGAACATAGACGTCGAGAAGTCTTGAGCACGGTCAGAACCGAGCACTCATAGTGCCCTGGGGAATCGGACATCGCTTGCTCTCCATCCAGAGATAAGGATGGATTCAGCTTTGAAGGCAACAATGTTGTAGAGTCATCAGACTGAGCACCGTTTCTGGTGCATCAATGTCAGAACCAGGTGTAGCATTGAGAGTGCTGAGGGTCCGCAGGACCGCCCCTCGATAGCGGCCCAACAGGAGGCTCGTCTTCCCAAATATCGAGAGGGCACCGATAGCCGGCCAAGAGCCGTCAATATCCCTGTACAGATACTGGGTACATTGTTCAAAGTGGCCGAGGCCCCACTGCCTTCGGAATTGGCAGACATGGAGAGCCACATTCAGTGCTTTTAGTGTTACACCATACTGGAGCCTCGATGTCTGCATCATTGACATTGACTGAATGACCTTCGAGATTGAGCCCCACTGTCGAGGAGCGCACTGCAAGATTCTTGACAGTGCAACATGCCGAGGCCTCGAGGTCAGCTGCATCAACACTGACTGGTCCGTCTTGGAGCTGTATGCCTTACCTGTGAGAGCTACCTAGACATCGGAGAGGCATCAAAGGGCCTGACACCGGTGCTGGTCCAGCCAATTATCCCAGGGCACCCTCATAAACAAGTTGAGTATCGGTGCATCATTGCTACCGAGGGAGCTCTTGGTTCCTTCGATGTCTAGACAGAGCTCCAGACAGAGATTCAGAGGCTTCTGCTTTGTCTTGGGGGTGGATTCCAAAGACTGGGTAACCAATGGATCTCGCCAGAGGTTGAGTCTCCTCTACCTCAATTGGATCTTTCTCCACCTCATGACCTCATGATTGGCGTAAGTCCCCTCATGAGGACAAGGCCTTTTAGGATGTTGTAGGGAAGGCCAATGCTGTACCTTTTGTTATGCAATGGAGGAGGAATCCGAGGCAACAGAGTTGCCCTCCCTGTAGTACTCCTTCCCCCCCCAAGTGATAGTGCTCGTGCATCGCTTCCTGCATAAGGGAAGACAATTATGTGTGAAAACCCACGCTCGGGTCTTCCAGTCAGTGAACAGCTTGACTCCATGTGCAGTTCAAAAGGTTCAAGGATTTCAAAGGCTCGCTCTCTCACCATTCCCTGGTGGTCAGATCCGCCCTTAGAAGGTCCAAGAGTACCAAGTCTTGCTCCTTGGGTTTCCATACTCAGTAGTCGCTGATCGGATCTCTTGCAGAACATCAGATGTGACTTCACAGAGCAGCCTCAATTCCTTCTTTCAGGGAAAAAATTGGAACGGTATCATTTACTAGTGCCATACAACTGCTCAAACTTCATGGTCTGGGTGACCCAGGACATCTTCATGACTGCATCAAGACCATCTGCCTGGGATATTGCCACCCAGATATTTGCCTGGCTTTAGCGCTCAGACCTGGCACAATTGGTGCAGATCAAGTTAGATGGTTTGCCATGCCGTAGAAAAGATCTCTTCGGTGATCGGTGTGGAGACAAGGATGCCTTCATCAGAAAGTAGCAGGCCACACCCTGTACTCTCCAAGGTGTTCGACCAAGCCGGTTTCCTATCACAGAAAGTTCCAAGGAGAACAGGGCATGGGTACTTTCCAGATCCCAAATATCCCACCCCCAAACTGGCACATCAGCGTTGAGAGAAGCTTTGGAAAGTCGCAGATCAGTTCTGTTCCAAGGTAGAATTGTACAGTGGACAGGCCTCAGATACTTTCCTCCCATCCTGTGGGGATGGTCGTCTGTATGCTTATCGTCCAATCCATGCCATTGCAAATGCCCTACTGAGGCTCTAAGCAGATGGACACACGATAGTTCTCTTTGCTCCCTACTATGCAGACAGCCTTTGTTTCTTTCTCCAGTTAAATCCAATCCAATTGGACCACATGCCAGTTTGAATTTGCAGGAAGGTGGGGTGATGATGTACCCCAACATCCAGTCCTTGGCCCGCACAGCGTGGATGTTGAGAGGCTGTCTGTATCTGGGAACCACCTGCCGGTCGGAGTGACTGGTGTCCTTTTGAGTTCCAGGAGGACTTATACAAAAAAGGTTTTCTTTCTGAAAATGGAAGAGGCTTGCTGTCTGGTGGAATACCAGGCTCTGGATTCTTTTATCTGTTCCATGCAACAACCTCTGGAATATCTTCTGTACCTCTCCGTGTTAGGACTTCAGTCCAGCTTCAGCAAGGTCCACCTCGCTGCAAATGGGGCTTATCATCGAGATGTGCAATGGATGTCCACCTTTTTAGGGTTCTGCCCCATGTGGAGGTTGTTTCTCTGGAAGCCTCCCTGCAGGCCTCTTGCAGTGTCTTTAGATCTCAGTGTGTTTCCCAGGCATCTCCTGGAAGCTCCCTTGCATTCTTGCTATTCCTACCCTTTGAGGTTTGGTCCTGGCTGTATTGTTTGGTGGCGGTCACTTCATGCAAGGTGAGCACGCTTCAGGCTCCAACAATTTATCCACTAAATTCCATATTTCTCCAGAAACAAGCAGGAAGTCAGCCCTCACATATGGGTGATGTCCGCGCCGATGGAGCCCCCGCGGAAGCATCTCCCCAGCTTGCAAAGAACGCCTTTGAGAGATGCCACCACGCATGTGTGGTCCCCTTCCCTCCCAAGGGTGCCATCTTACTCAGTCTCCCTTTTTCTGCAGAGCCCAACAGACCTCCGTCGTCTTTCCCCTGAAAAAAGTTTATATTTTTGTGCATAAAGCTGCCCTTCTTTCTCCAGTTAGCACTGGTCCCTTTCCTGCCTCAGAGTCCTGTTGCCCTGGCATTGAGTCTCAGAACCGTTTCATCCAGCATCTAATCACTGGCCACGTCGAGGATCTTAGACCTTGCAGGGATCCTTTTTGCCCCAATGGCCAGTCGGGTCCATAAGTGTGATTGGTACGCAAAGAACATGTCCCTGACAATTGCACATGACTGCTGCCTCCGGAGTCTAGGTACCGACCATGATCCAGAGTTTTGCGCCATGTGCAAAAAGATGTCTGTGAAGGCCATCGAAAGTCATCGGCAGAAGCAAGACATCTTCCACAGGTCAGATTCTGCCCTGGTATCTCTGATAGCCTCACGCTGTAAGACCCCGCACAGATCCTCGGAGTCATGTAAAGCACCCGTGTTGCCAGATCGGGTCCGCGGACACTCTGACAAGGGTTCCCTGGAGCGTGAGCGCAAGAAGAAGACATAATCCTCAAGGACCTCATCCTAGGAGTCGGTCACACACGGCAAGTCCCGTGCCAGGCCTCACAGTTCCCAGAGGGTATCTGAGGAGTCTGAGCGGGCGTGGCTGGCAAAGGTGTCTAGAACAGATGCCAAGGCCTCCAGTGATGGGTCACGGACTCCTGAGGTCTGTCCCATTGAAGACTCCCTCTTCTCACCGACGCCGAACCCTGTCATCCTGGTGTCCGCATCGAAGGCTGCAACTCCTGAATGGAAGCCAGGATGACAGCATGGAATGCAGTGTTACTGCCTTCCTTGCCTCTTAGCAAGTGTCAATGCCCGGTCCTGCCAGTGCTCACACCGAGACCCCAGGGACCTCGACATCGAGCCTCGAGCCAATCCTCGGCGAGAGTCTCAATCCCGCTCCCAGTCCTCGGGAGTGAGATCCTCTCCGGCAAGTGCTTATGGCTCTGGCCAAGCAGCCGCCGTGGGCCACCGAGGACCCAACACGAGCCCGAAGCCTCAAGTGCCATCTGGCCTTGAGTCTTTGATTGACTATTCAGACTGGGAGTCCGAGTCCGAGGCTTCCCCGAAGATGCGTAAGCACCACGATCTCCCCTCTGACCCCTCTCCCCCACTGTTGGGTCGCTGGTCCCCACCCGAGGACACATCATTCCTCGAGTTTGTCCGGGACATGGCGAAAGCCTTGTCTCTCATCATGGAGTTGGAGGAGGACCCTCGCACAGAGGAGCTTGAAATCCTGCAGTATGAGGCTCCACCTAAGGAGGCCCTAACGGTTCCCATCCCTGCCCCGCCATCCTCGAGCAATGCCTCCTTTGATGTGGGAGACAATGGCGTCGGTGCCAATAGTTAGCAGATGCCTCGACACCATGTACCGGGTCCAGAGGGGCCCTGGCCTTTAGAAAGCACAACTCCCACACACCTCTATGGTGGTAGAGTCGACTATGTGCTGGCAGAAAAGTCCAAAGACTCTCTCCTCTGTGCCCCCGGGCAGGGAGTCCCACGCCCTTGAAACCCTTGGGTGCAAATGCTACCAGGGCTCAATGCTGGGTTGCTTAATCCAAGCTTAACAGCTGTATATTGCCATGCATCTCCGAGATCAAGCAAAAAAACTCAAAGGTTTCTCGGAGGGTTTCAGTGGAGATCACCTCCAGAGATTCCAAACCCTCATGAAGTGCGTCAGGGAGTGCTCGAAGAACGTGTCTCGAGTCGCCTACAACTGCTTCGAGTTAAACACGAGGGTACTCAACACAAGGCCTGGCTCCAGGCATCGGACCTCGAGCAGCAGATCCAGGAGAAACTTCTTGATGTCTCCTGTTTCGGTGAAAACGTCTTCGGTAAACAGAAGTATGATAAGGCGGCGCAGATCGAGACAAAGTTAGTCATGAGGACTCTGCTCTCCAGGAAGACCTCCATCCTTTCCAAGAAGAAACCATTAGGGAAAAGGCGTCCTTTTCATAGAAAAGGCCAGCCTTACCCAGGCTATCCCCAATACCAGGCCCCGCAGATCCCGCAGCAGGGTCAGTAGGGCAAAGGAGTGGGCCAAGGCCAACGGAAGCCTAAGCCCCAGGCACCAGCTCCTGCCTAGATTGGGTTGGGGTTTTGACTCCCTGAGCATAGCCTCTCCTCTCCTCTCCTCTCTGCGGGGGGGGGGGGGGAGCAGCTGCCAATAGGGGGACATCTGATCCACTTTGCCCATTGGTGGCTGGCCATAACCACTGACACCTGAGCCCTCCAGGTGGTGAAAGAAGACTCTCTCCTTCACTTGGACTGGATGCCTCCCCCTTTATTTACATGAGAGCTCCCTCGGACTCCCCTGCACCAGACCCTGCTACTGCAGAAACGCTCAGACCTCATCAGGGATGGAGCCGTGGAACCAATACCACTCTGCCTCAGGGGCCAGGGGTTCTACTCCCGTTACTTCCTGGCCCCTAAAAAAACATGGGGCCTAAGGCCCATTCTGGACTTGCAAAACCTGAACAAGTTCCTGGTGTGGGATAAGTTCATAAGGAGGATTGGCTATGCTCCTTGGTCCTAAAGGATGCTTACACCCACATCCTTATTCATCCCAGTCACAGGAAACATAGAAATATGATGACAGAAGAAGACCACATGGCCTTTCTAGTCTGTCCTTCCATATCAACAACTAGAACAGTCCCCTTTTTACCTTTAGAGATCCTCTGTGTTTGTCCCATGCTTTTTTGAATTCAGATACTGTCCTCAGCTCTACCACCTCCACTGGAAGACTATTCCACGGATCCACTACACTTTCCGTAAAGAAATATTTCCGCATATCACTCCTGAATCTATCTCCCTTCACCCTCATCCCATGTTCCCTTGTAGCAGAACTTGCTTTCAGTTGAAAAGAGGCTCTCTCCCTGAACATTTATGCCACGGAGGTATTTAAAATCTCAATCATATCACCTCTATCCCGCCTTTCCTCTAAGGTGTATATATTAAGATCCTTCAGTCTGTCCTCATATGCTTTATAATGAAGACCACTGCTCATTTTAGTAGCTACCCTCTGCACAGACTCAATCCTGTTCACATCCTTTTGAAGGTGCGGTCTCCAGAATTGCATACTATACTCCAAATGATGTTGCACCAAAGACTTATACAGAGGCATTATCACCTCCTTTTTTCTGCTAGCCATTTCTCTCCATATGCACCCAAGCATCCTTCTAGCTTTTGCCGTTGCCTTTTCTACCTGTTTAGCTACTTTAAGATCATCAGACACAACCACGCCTAGATCCCGCTCTTCTTTAGTGGACAAAAGTACTTCACCCCCTCTACTATATTGCTCCCTTGGATTGCTGCAGCCCAAATGCATGACCTTACATTTTTTAACATTAAATCTCAGCACCAAATTCTAGACCATTCTTCAAGCTTAGCTAGATCCCTCCTCATGTTATCTACACCTTCCTGGATGTCTACTCTATTGCAGATTTTGGTATCATCTCCAAAGAGGCAAACCTTACCCGACTGCCCTTCTGCTATATCACTAACAACGATGTTAAAAAGAATCGGATCAAGGACAGATCCCTGGGGCACACCACTGGTAACATCCTTCTCAGAGTGCGCTCCATTTACCTGTACTCTTTGTTGCCTCCTACCCAAGCGGTAACTTTAGGGTCCGTCTCTAGGGTGCTCAGTTTGTTTATAAGTCGCCTGTGAGGAACAGTGTCAAAGGCTTTACTGAAATCTAAATACACAACATCTAGGACTCTCCCTCGGTCCAACTCCCTGGTCACCCAGTCAAAGAAATCAATCAGATTTGTCTGACAAGACCTGCCTCTGGTGAATGCATGCTGCCTCGGATCCTGTAATCCGCTGGACTCCAGAAACCTCACTATTTTCTCTTTCAGCAGCGTTTCCAATAATTTACTCACCACTGAAATTAAACTAACTGGCCTGTAGTTTTCAGCGACATCCTTACTTCCACTTTTGTGTAAAGGCACCACATGAGCCTCTCTCCAGTCCTTTGGCACCACTCCCGACTCCACTGAGGCATTGAAAAGGTCAGTCAGTGGAGCTGCTAGAACGTCCCCAAGTTCCCTCAGTATTCTAGGGTGTATCCCATCCAGTCCCATCGCTTTGTCTACTTTAAGTTGAGCTAGTTTCTCACGAACACAGTCTTCTGAAAATTGTTCAAGATTTCCCTCGCTTCTATTCCTGTTTGTGGGTGTTTTCTGAGATCCTGCTCCTGGTTCTTCATCTGTGAACACAGAACAGAAATATTTGTTAAGCAATTCCGCTTTATCCTTATCAGCTTCTACATATTTCTCCCCTGCACCCTCGAGTCTGACAATACTACTTTTGCCCTTCCTCTTCTCACTAACATATCTGAAAAATATTGTATTCCCCCATTTTATTGCATTGGCTATTTCCTCTTCCTTTTGAATCTTTGCCTTCCTGACTACTTTGCTAGCTTCTCTAAGTTTTTCGAAATACAGATACCTGTCTTCCTCTCTCTGTGATGTCTTGTATTTCATGAAGGCCTCCCTCTTTTTCTTCACTTTTTCAGCTACTTCTTTCAAAAGCCATAGCGATCTCCTTTTCCTTTTACCTTTATTTACCATTTTAACAAAAAGGTTGGTTGGCCTTAAAATATCCCCTTTCAGTTTTGCCCACTGTTTTTCTACATCCCCCAGCTATTCCCATCCCACTAACGACTCCCTGAGGTATTGGCCCATCTTCGCAAAGTTAGTCTTCCTAAAGTCTAAGACCCTCACCTTTGAATGGATTCTAACAGCCCTAGTTCTAATACTGAATCACACCATCTGGTGATCACTGGATGCAAAATGATCTCCCACTACAACATCAGAAACACTTTCACCATTGGTAAGCACCAAGTCCAGTATGGTCCCTTCACGTGTGAGGTCTGTTACCAATTGCCTGAATAGTTCTCCCTGTAGAGAATACAGGATCTCCTTACTTCTAGATGATACTGCAGCAGTAATGTGCCAATCAACATCTGGCATATTGAAATCTCCTATCAGTAGCACTTCCCCTTTCCTAGCAATGCTGCATATGTCTTCAATTAGCTCTCTGTCCACCTCTTCCTCTTCTGAGTGAGGTCTGTATATCACGCCAATGCAAGTAGGAAGCACTTAAGGTTCATGGTTGGGGACGACCACTACCAGTACACGGTACTACCCTTCAGCCTAGCCTCTGTACCAAGAGTCATCACCAAATGCCTGGCAGTGGTGGGCTGCCTTCCTCAGTTTCCAAGGAGCCTTCATCTTCCCATACCCGGATGACTAGCTCGTAATGGTGGACATGGCCACTGATGTGCAGCAGGCCATGGCCTGCACCATCAAGGTGCTGCAGCATTTGGGGTTTGTGATAAACCACTCCAAGTTTCACCTCATGCCAACGCAGGACCTGAAGTTCATAGGAGTTTGACTGAGCACTCTCCAGGCCAGGGCCTTTCTTCCCTTGGATAGATCACCTCAGGGCCATCACGTAGTGTTGGTGTGGTCTATACTCCACCTACTGGGACACATGGCATCCACAGTCCATGTGTTTCCCAACGTCTGCCTCCACATGCAGGCGGCTCAATGGTGTTTCTGCTCACAGTGGACACAAGCCACATGCAGGTTCCGGGTTAGGGTCTTAATGTCCTTTCAGCTTGTGGAGTCAGTCAACTGGTGGCAGGTACACAGCACCTGCAGGAGGGCATGCTCTTCCAGTCCCCAAATCCCCAGAAGATCCTCATGACTGATGCATCCCTACTGGGCTGGAGTGCCCACTGTGAGGAACTGCACCCGCAGGGCAGCTGGTCCCCAGCAGAGAGCCAGCAATAAATCAACCTGCTGGAGCTCAAGGCCATATTTCTGGCGATCAAGGCCTTCCACCACCGCCTGCGGAACCAGTCGGTGTTAGGACAAATGGACAACCGGATCATGATATTCTACCTAAACAAGGAGGGGGGCACAGCGCCTCTGCCAGAAAGGAGCAGTCCTCTGCTTGTATGCGATCAAACAGGAAATGCTCCTCAGGGTGGTCTACCTTCTGGGCCAAGACAATTCTTTAGCAGACAGGCTAAGCAGGGTCCTCCAGCCGCATGAATGGCGATTAGACACCAGGGTGGCACAGCAGTTTTTCTGACTCTGGGGAACCCCAAGTCTGGACCTCTTTGCCAGCCCGACCAGTGCTCAGCTGTCCCACCTCTGCTGTCCCCAATCACATACATCTCGGGTAGCAGCGGATGCCTTCCTTATTTCGTGGTCAGAGGGCCTTTTATATGTCTTCCTTCCCATGCTACTAGTTGCCCAAACCCTCTTCAAGATCCTGCGAGACAAGGCCTCCATGATCCTGGTGGCCCAGGCAGCCTTGGTTTCCCCTGTTGCTTCGTTTCTCGACGGAGCTCCTAGTCCCTTTGGGGAATGCCCTGGGGCTGCTGACCCTGGAGGAGGGCTTCCTTCTTCACTCCAACCTGGGTTCCTTGCCGTTAACAGCATGGCTGCTGAATGGATAGCCTTTAGCACCCTTCAACCTAAGGGAGGTGGAGGAAGTCCTCCTAGCATCTCATAAGAATTCCACAAGACGGGCCTACATCTTCAAGTGGCGCAGATTCTCAGTATGGTGTGTAGAGCAATGGGTTGACCTGTTCTCTTGCTAGATACACATGGTTCTACAGTACTTGCTTCACCTTTCACAAACCGGACTCAAGTCCAACTCCGTCAGAGTGCACCTGAGCGCGCGCTCTTGGTGCGCCATCATTCCATAGAGGGTAAACTTCTTTCTGCGCAGCCCCTCATTACCCAATTTATGCGGGGCCTTCTGCTGTCTAAACCTCCCATCTGCTTACCCCTGGCGGAATGGGACTGCAGCGTGATTTTGATGCAGCTCACCAAACTGCCTTTTGAACCTCTGGCTACCTGGCATTTGCGTTATCTCTTCTAGAAGATAGTCTTTTTGGTGGTGATAACCTCTGCTCACAGAGTTGGTGAACTTCAGGCCTTGGTGGCTGAATCACCTTACACCAGATTATACAAGAATAGGGTAGTGTTTTGCACCCACCCTAAATTCCTTCTGAAGGTGGTATCCGCCTTCCACCTCAACCAGGAGGTGGTCTTTCCCACCTTCTTTCCATGGCCCCATGCCGACAAGGCAGCGGCTGCTCTTCAAAATCACCAGGAACAAGCAGGAATCTAGTCTTCACATATGGGTATCATCGGTACCGAAGGAGCCTGTGCGGGAACGCTCCCCAACGTCCAATTAGAAAGCTTTTGGGAGCATCCCACAGTGCCTGCGTTCTGCCTTCCCGCCTTTCCCAACTGCCTTTCTCCAGTTCTTCATTTTCCGCAGAGCCAGCAGGTTGCCGTTCCTATCACTGCAGAAAATTTTTCCTATTCTCCTTCTTTTTTGTGGTCGCGTCTGCCTTCCCTTGACGCTATACCAGCACCGCCGGTTCTTTCTTTCTTTCTTTCTTTCTTTAAAAAAAAAAAATAAAAAATATATATATATATATATATATATATATATATATATATATATATATTTTTTTTTTCCAAACCTTTTTTCTTCAGGTGCACGCGCCTTTTTGGGCCTTAAGCCCAACAATTCTCCTTTACTATGGAAAACCCGCTTCGGGTTTCAAAAAGTGCACCAAGTGTGGCGGTACCATCTCCATCACTGACACCCATGAGAGGTGCCTTAAATGTTTAGGTCCTGACCACTCCATTTCGGAGTGTATGGCCTGTGCCATGATGTCCAAGAGGGGTCGACAGAACCGAGCTGCTAAGCTCAGCACCCTTTTTCCCTCCGATGGTATCGACGTCTTCCAGGGCTTTGTCTTCCTGTCATGGATCTCAGATAACTAAACATAAGTCTGGCCGGTCCTCAAAGGGTAGATCTCCTTCCAAGCATCGAGATGCCTCTGGTGTTGCCCTTGAGGATTCTGTACCGGCAAAATTGCCCCGGCGGGAGGCTTTGGCTTCCAAAGCATTATCGGGGCTCCAGGATGTTCTCGAGGCCTCAACCTCGGCAGAACTACTGGTGCCATGCTCTGGGGTACCAGCCGCTTTCTCCGGTACCGATACCCAGGCATCGGTAGCGTCGATAGACCAGAGGTTCCTGGCTATTGAACGCAGTCTGGCGGCTCTCCTTGCGGCATCGGCACCCTTGGAACCGCGTCAGACAGATCATGCGGTACCGGCACCGACTCCGGCACCGGTACCGGTACCGACAGCATCGGCATCAACATCGGTGTCTGCTTTGCCAGCACCCAGTCATGCTATGCCTTACGGTACCGACACACCGGTACCGATTCCCCCCGGCACCGACACACCGGTACCGATTCCCCCCAGCACCGACTTCGGTCGGTACAGGTATCGTGCTCTACAAGAGCATCCGGACAGAAGGTACTTTGAATCCTCGGAGGACTCTGAGGATTCTGACAGCTCTGTCGGTACCAGTATACTTCTCCCGGAGGAGCCTTCCTCTCCTAAACGTAGGATGTCTCCTCCAGAAGATATCAACTTTCAGGATTTTGCCAGGGAGGTGGTTCGAGGTCTTTCCATTACTGTGGCTTCTGAAACAGAGCCCAGGGCAAAGGAGTTGGAATATTCTACAATATCCCAAGGCTCCTAAGGAGGCAGCTACTTTGCCTATCCATGAGATCTTGCATGATCTCATGTTAAGAATGTGGGAAACACCTCTTACCACTTCTCCTCACTGTCGTAGACTGGATACCATGTATCGAGTACCTCCGTGTCCTGACTTCCAGAAGACTCAGCTTCCTCACCACTCTGTTGTAGTGGAATCAGCTATGGGAAGGATCAGAAGTGCGAAGAGGCATGCCTCTAATCCTCCAGGACGTGAGTGTCGAACTTTGGATGCCTTTGGACGTCGTACTTTCCAGGCTTCCATGCTTTCTTCCAGGATCAGTTCCTATATTTTATATATGGGAATGTTCCTTAAGGAAGTCACAGGAGATTTAGAGGTTTTGAGCCCTCTTCTTCCTGAAGATAAGAGGCAGGATTTTCTCACACTGGTTAAACATGCCCAGGATGTTTCTAAGTTTGTCAGTCGTGCAGCTTTTGACTGTTTTGAGTGCATAAGCAGAACCTCTGCCATTGCCATAGGTGCACGTAGAATTGCCTGGCTCCTGGCATCCGATTTGGAGCTCTGGGTGCAGGACAAACTGGGCAGTATCCCTTGTACAGGTGAGAATCTATTCGGCAAAAATTGGCAAGAGAAAGCCAATGAGATGGATGCTGACAACTCCACTTTGGATAGATTATCCAAAGCTACAGCTGATCCTGAAAGGAAGAAATCTTTCAAGAAACCATTCTTCTCCAAGAAGAAGAGGTTTTATCCCTCTTATTCTCAGCAGGGACGTTCTGCAGGTCAACCTGCCCGAAAGAGTCAGCAACCACCTAAACAAAGGAAAGCAAAACTGCTAAGCCTCAACCGTCTCAGCAGTCTCAGCCTCCACAAGGCCTTTGACTTCCATCTAGAGAACTTAGCCTTCCTGGCCCTCAACGGACCAGAACCTTCCACCATTCCAGGAAGGTTGTGTCACTTTGCCCCCAGATGGGGGCAGATAACAGCAGAACATTGGACTCTCTCCATTATAAAAGGGGGGTACAAGCTTCATTTTCTCTGCATGCCCCCTCCAACAATGGTAAGGCAGTTCAATTCTCAGACCTCTCTCATCAGCCTGTTAGATCAAGAGGTCACCATGCTTCTTGCCCAAGGGCAATAGAAGAGGTACCCATTCCTCAACAGGGTACAGGGTTTTACTCCCCCTATTTCCTTATCCCAAAGAAAACAGGGGGACACAGACCTATTTTAGACCTCAGAGAATTGAATAAATTCTTGTTCAAAGAGAAATTCAAGATGGTTTCTCTGGGAACACTGCTGCCATACCTTCAGAGTCAGGATTGGCTTTGTTCTCTAGATCTCAAGGATGTGTACATACATTTTCTCATCCATCCATCTCACAGAAAGTTCCTTCGTTTCCTTTTTCAAGGAAAGCATTACCAATACAGGGTGCTTCCTTTTGGCCTGGCCTAAGCACCAAGGGTGTTTACGAAATGCATGGCTGTGGTAGCAGCATTTCTTCACACTCTAGGAATATTCGTCTTCCCCTACTTAGATGACTGGCTCATTCGAGCTCCATCAGAGTTAGAGGCCAGGATTTCTCTATCTTGCACAATGCGTGTCCTTCAGTATTTGGATCTGGTCATAAACATCCCAAAATCCCAATAAACAAACTCGATACTTAGCAAAACAAAAGGAGTACAACGATCTCATCAACCAAACAAAGAGAGAATACCACACCAACCTCATATTCCAATCAAACAACAAACCGAGAGAGCTCTTCGAAATTGTGAAAACACTCACCAAGGAGAACAAATCCGACAGCGAAGTGCAAATAGACCCACAAACATTCGCAGACCACATCCAAGACAAATTCCATTCAGCTCCATGAAGGAAAACTAACACAAGCAACAAACCAACCCCCCCCCCCCCCAAGACAAACTTGGGACAAATTCAGCAACCCATCCACAGAGCAGCTCTCACACATCATCACCGCCCTCAACACAAGCACGGCACCAACAGGCCCATGCCCAGTCACATGGATCAAAACGACAAAGTCAAACTTTATCCACACCATACACAACATGGTGAAAGGTTCTCTAACCCAAGGTATCATGCCAGATCAGCTAAAACTCGCCACAATAACACCAATCCCGAAGAAATCAGCACTCGATAAAAACAACCCAGCAGCCTATAGACCCATCTCAAGCATCCCCCTACTGGCTAAGATTATTGAGAAAGCTGTACAACATCAACTACAAGACCACATCGACAATTACGCACAACTCGATGACAACCAACACGATTTCCGCCCCAACCATGGAGTTGAAACACTCCTGCTATACCTCTTTAACGACATACTACACCTTATAGACAACAGCAAGAATGGAATACTAATGATCTTCATTGATTTATCATCAGCATTTAACACAGTCGACCATGGAACACTACTAGCAAGACTTCAGAACATCGGACTACACGGAGCCACACTGAGATGGTTCCAATCTTATCTAATGGACAGACAGATACAGGTCAAGATCGGGCCCAACACATCCTGACCCATAAAAGTCATGCAAGGCGTACCCCAAGGATCCGCACTATCAGCTCTCTTATTCAACATCTACATTCAACCAATATGCAACATCATAAAAGAGCACGGGATAAAATACACAATCTATGCGGACGATATAATGATATACACACCAATCATCCTCAACAACCCAGACCACACCAAGATAAGACTATCTCCAGGAACAAGCAGGAATGAGTCTTCACATATGGGTACGTCGGTACTGACGGAGTCTGCGCGGGAACGCTTCCCAGCGTCCAATCAAAGAGCTTTTGGAAGAATCCCACCACGCCTGCGTGCTGCCTTCCCGCTTTTGCCAACTGCCTCTCCTCAGTTTTCGTTTTCCGCGGAGCCGGCAGGACGTCCTCCTGTCACCGCAGAAAATTCTTCTTTTATTTCTTTATTTTTCTTGTGGTCGCGGCTGTCTTCCCGACGCCACCGGTACCGCCGGTGTTTTCTTTTCTTTTCTTGTAAAATCTTCCTTCTTCAAGGAATATTTTTCTTCATAGTGTCTCACGGTATCTTAGGCCTTTTAGGCCTCTTCTTTTTCCTTCATGGAACCGCCAGCCACTTTCTCCAAGAAATGTTCACACTGTGGCAGTACAACTTTATTTTTAGACCCTCGAAGTCGGTGTCTAACCTGCTTGGGTCCTGACAACAGTTTGGTGAGAAGAGGTCTTCAATATCGAGGTTCCCTTGATACATGGTTTCCCTCCAGCTTCGGGGCACCGTCCCCTTCTTCTTCTACACAGGATCAGGTAACCCACAAACAGTCTGTTAAGACTAGCCAGCCCTCGAGTGGTAGGTCTCATGCACAGCATGTAGACTGCTCCGGCCTTGCCCTCGAGGGCCCACTGGCTTCAAAACCCCGGCGGGAGTCTTCGGTCTCCAAAGCGTTCGAGGGGTTTCAGGTTGTTCCTGGGGTTCACCCCTCACAGAACATACCTGAGCCGTGTCTGGTGGTGGCATCCGCTTCGAGCGGTACCGATACCCCGACATCGGCACTGGTGTTGGATGAAACACTCCTCACCAGGAATGGTCATCTGGCGTCCTCGGTGCCTTCGGGACCGGTGGATACACTCCAGATTGACCTTCCATTATCGGTACCATTACCGATACTACCACCGACGTCGGTACCCTCCAGACGTGCATCGATAGCCTCGCTTCCTTCGATGCCGAGTCTGGAATCGATCTCCAGTCTGGAGGACTGGGTACCAACTCGCCTTGGTACCGGCTCTCGGCGGTACTGAAGGCTCGGTTCCGATGATTTGGATCCACAACTCTCGGTTCCCTTGAGGCCCACTGAGTTGCCACTGGTTGACCTTCATTCACCGGTATCAGGCACGGTACCGAAGTCGGTGCCGATGTCCTCATTACCCTTACGGTCGGTGTCTTCCATGCTTTGTTCATCGATGCCCAGTTTAGAATCGCTCTGTAGTCTGGAAGACTCGGTACCAATACACTTTGGTACCGACATCGATCGATACCGGTGGCTCGGTACCGAGGATAGCACCCGGAGGTTTTCGGTTACCTCGGTACCGATTGAACGGTCTCCGATGACTGCTCAGATGTCTTTGTTGGGTTCGACTCTGACATCGGTACCAGTATTGACATTGGTACCGGTATCCACAGTACCATCGTGGCCAACTCCTGCCATGCTTTTTCCAACAGGATCGCTCCCTTCTATGCCAAGCTTGGAGTCGATACCTGGCATGGACAATGTGGTAATGTCGGTCGCTGCTCCTGACAGCCAGTACTGGCGACCATCCTTTAAACATTCCACACTGCACTGTGCAGGATCTTCTATTCCTATATATCTGGATAGCTCTGTCGGTGCTCAGGCTAGTTCTTCAGATCTAACCTGTCCAAGGGAAATTCCTGTTGGGGAGCCCTCTTTTCAGAGTTTCCTCCTGGATATAGCAAGATCTCTTGCCATTCCTATCCCAGGACATGATCCTGCACAGGCCTCTCTTTCTACCAAAGCAAAGGGGAACATAATGCTTCCTTTGCATCATTCCTTGCAGGATCTCCTTCTAGGAATGTGGGAAACACCTTTAAGGGTACCCCCACCTTCCAGAGCAACTGATATCAGGTGCCCCCCTCTCCAGGGTTTCAAAAGACTCAACTTCCTCATCATTCCATAGTTGTGGAATCAGCAATGAGGCGGGTAAAGAGCAAGAAAAAGCACTCTTCTTATCCGCCAGGTCGTGAGTCTAAGACACTTGATGCCTTTGGACGTCAAATCTTCCAGACATCTATGCTCTCTGCAAGAATTCTCTCATATATTTTCTATATGAGTCTATCTCTTGAGGAGGTCACAAAGCAATTACATCTTTTGACTCCTTTCCTTCCAGAGTCCAAGAGTGCAGACTATTCTTCACTGCTCAAGCATCTCCAGAATATCTCTTGGTTTCTTACTCGTGCTTCCCTAGACTCTTTTGAGTCTGTTAGCAGGACCTCTGCTATAACTATAGGGGCACGACGTAGAGCCTGGCTCCAAGCTTCAGACTTGGAAAAATGGGCACAACACAGACTGGGACATACTCCTTGTACTGGAGACAATCTTTTCAATAAGGATTCTTTACGTCAGGTTACTCAGTTCTCCACTGACTTACCTGTTCCTAGGGGCTGTTCTGCACCTTCTTCTGTCCCAGTAGGTAGGAAATGTCCTGCCAAACTTTCTTCCCACGAGAGAAGAAGGTTTTATGCATCATCTGCCCATCGTACAGATGTTCCCAAACAGGGGAAACATCATCCTGGTCTGCAGAGTTCAACCTCTCACCAGCCTCCGCAAACCCAGTAACCACAGGGTTTTCTGATCAATCCATTAGATGCTTGTGACTCTTGGGATTAGAATCTGCAGTTGCTTCTTTTCAATAGAGACAATCCATTGCTGTCATTCTAAATCCTAAACATGGATCTCTTCCCAAAAGACATCCATTCGTCCTATGTTCTATGAGCTGTCAGGATGTTCATGCTTCTAGGTCACAGGATTTTCCTCTTTTTTCCTGCTAAGGAAAGAGGTCTATCCACTATCAAACGATAGTTTCCTGTGCCAGCATGTCTTTTTTCCTTCCTATAAACTTACTACTTTGTAAGTTTTCTTCAGCTCCATTTTCTTTACCCTCTTACCAGGTTTTTTCCCCTGTAAGAGCGGTATTGCTACACTGGAGGGCTTTTTCTTCAGCCTCTCTAGTTTTCTTACTTTCCAGTGCGGAGTTCTCTTCTCTGAGTTGACTCCTCTTTTTAATCTTGCCTTGAAGCAGTTCATCAGACACATCCAGAGTTTTCTACTCTTGTTTTGTCTGTTCTTTCTGTTTTTAATCAGTACCATTCTTCTGCTGTCTGGTAAGCAGCTGCCAATGCAGGAGCCTTAATGTTTGGACCACTGGTTCTTGTTCTCCAGCAACCAGATTTGTCCTCCACTAACATTCTGTCTGGTCTTAGTAGTGACTCCAAGGCAGTGCTGTCATCTTGCCTGAAAATTTTTTCACTACAAGCTTGTTGGATTATCTTCTCTTTCTGCCATCTCCATTCCCCTGGGTTTGGCAGCATAGTTGACATAGGTACTGGCTCTCCTGCAGCCAGTTCTATCTCCTCATTCTCCTGCATCATGCTCTCTGCAATTCTACAGAGAAGCTCTCCACTATGGGCCCTTGCTAGAGAGCATGGGGGCTTTTTCTCCAACAGCTATACTAGATGGTTGAAAAAGGTCTCCCATGACTAGAAAAGTTCTCCTTTTTAATATAAAGGACATAGGTCTCCTCTTACGTGAAAGCTTAAGGAGTTGCTAATTCCCTGCTTTGGCCCATAGTATTTCCAATAGGGAATATGTTTTCTCCTTCCAGCTCGTCATCATGGTAAGAACGCATGATACCTTTTTGCCCTTAAGCAGGTCAGCATGGTATCTCATCCCTATGCGTCTTTTGTTCACTTACCATGCAAAAGGTCCAGAATACTTGGGCCTTGCTGGCTGCAGACTGATATTATCCTCTGCTTTTCACGTAACCATCCTGGTTATTCTACTACCTAGCATCCCTGTAGCCATAACCAGTGAAAATTGATTCTCTCTATATCTTCTCAAGTAGGTTCCACCTTCTTGTTCTAAGATGAATCTTTCCTCTCCATATTTTCCTATGTGAATACCTTTGCCTACTTCCATATAGAGGCCTATATATTCATACCTATAGCACACATCTTACAGATGTCTATGTCTATAATTTGTGTGTATTTTATGCCCTTCATATCTCACTATATATATATATATATATATATATATATATATAACACATATAGATATATGAGATTATATGTATCTGTCGAGATATTTCTCTTATCGGTAGATATGTATTCTGCTTTATCTACCTGACTGTCAAGGCTCATATAGCTTTATGATTCTGACAGATGGGCTTTACCCATACTTCTGCTATCCAGCATGTTTTGGGGTCCTACACTCACAACCACTTGCGTGGTAGTTAACACCTACCATACCCTTAAGTTTAGGTACCTCTGAAGCTCTCCATGTTCCAATATCTCTCCCAGCTGACTTCAGTTAGGAGAGACATTGTGGATCTTCAGCTAATCACAGGCTCTAATGCCTCCGGCGTTTGTCCTTTCTTTGGGATACAAGGGGTTCCCATACCTTGTCTCCCCATAATGACTGGGCCTGTTTGTCCAAATCGGTTAGCCTTTCTCTTTTGTCCTAAGAATGAACCACTCTGCTACCAAAGGAGTTCGGCTTTTCTCATAAAGCCTTCCGCTAAAGGCCCACCGTTTTTGTACTACCCCAGTTTTTCTGCTGGGGTTATCTGTTACCTTTCAGGATTCTGACCTCCATTGTTTTTCTTACAGGTTTACTACCTCCACTTACAGTGAGGTCCTTCTCGAGGTTCCTCTACTGGGTTCCCCAGTATATCCCATGAACCTCCATACTCTGCAGTCCTGTTAGGGGAGGTCCATATTGCAATACTTTTTCTTTGCAATATCATTGATAACAATTATCATCCACACATGGATTCCTTGTCTACAATCCTATGCTAGGTTAGCTGTTCCACAGCACCTTTCTTTCTTCAACTCCTACCATCCATCCTCAGAATGCCTGGTGTTGTGGGAAATAGCATGTTCAAACCTATGACATGCTGGAACTCCAGGCATCTCAGCTTGGGAGTCCCCCATATGTGAAGACTCATTCCTGCTTGTTCCTGGAGATAGCACAGTTACTTACCTGTAACAGGTGATCTCTGGGAACAGCAGGAATAATTCTTCACAACCCACCCACCTCCCCAGGAGTTGTATCTCTATCTATCTTTCCTTTCCTCTCTCTCTCTCTCTCTCTCTCGCTCTCTCTCTCTTTGTCTCAGCTTTAAAACTTAACTGAGGAGAGGCAGTTGGGAAGGGCGGGAAGGCAGCACGCAGGCGTGTTGGGATGCTTCCAAAAGCTCTTTGATTGGACGCTGGGAAGCGTTCCCACGCAGACTCCGTCGGTACCGACGTACCCTGTCTGAGCTCCCCCTTGTGGCCTGGCAGTTGCCTAGGGGTAAGAGGGCGCCTCGATCGTCCTTTGTATTAGAATTAGCCCATTCGCATGTAGTTGTGTCTGAATAGATTAGAGCCAAGGTCAAAGGTCGCAGGAAATTTCTTTTTATTTTGGAAATAAGGTTCTACTTGACCAAATCAAATTCTTTGGTAAGGAATTTGAATATTACAAACAAAGTAATCAGGATGCTTTTCCATTCATAAACATAAGCCTTATCACACAGTCCTTGGCTTGGCCTTGCTTCTGCGGCTTAGTTTAAACACATATTCACAAAAGGTAGTCCTTTACAAACAGCAATCTGTTCTCCGGTCCCCAGGAGGCAGTACAGTACTTCACTGTTACTTTCACAGCTTTGCATAGCACTAATTCCCTGGTCCACCAACAGGCTTTAAAACTTAGTACATTTCTCTCCAAGATACTTTCAAACTTTTAGCTCACTCATGGCTCCATTAATCTTGCAGCTTTATCAGACCAGCATTCATTAATTTGCCTGGCTAAAAGTTATGGGCTTTGGCAAAGAATATTCTCATTCAGAACTTCTGGGTTTTTCTCCAATTACTTTAAAAACCCTTTCAGCTTCTTATTCCTCTCTGGCACAAAGGGAACATTCAAACTCCATATCAGAAACCTCACTTTCATTATAAGTGTCTCCCAGTTCCATCTCCTCTCCACTGGACTCTCTCAGAGACTTGTTCTCCACAGCGTCTGCCTGAGGAGCCTTTACATGCTGCAAACCTTTTATCAGCTGCTCCCAATTAGACTTCCTACTACGGGAGGTTGTGGGGGGAAGGGCAGGAAAAGGCTTCCCTATTCAAAAGCTTTTTAAGGGCTTGTAAAGGGCTCACCTTGCCAGCAATGTGGTGTCCCCTTGTAGGCTCAGCTAGAGACGTACCCTTGCTTTCAGGTTCTCTCAGGAATACTCTACTCCTCTGCTTCCCAACAGTAGCTTGGTTAAAACCAACTTTTCCAGACTTCACGTCAGCTGCAGGTTTCCTGTCAGCTGAGCTGTGCTCCAGGCTGGAACTGTCCCTGTACTGTCTGCAGGAGGTATTTCCTCTAAATCTTCCAGTAAGGTCTCTGCCCCTCAGCTCTGTCCTCAGAGGCTCCTTACACTGAGAATGGCCAGTCCACCAGCTTTTAGAAAATATCTCTTCCTCAGAAGAGTCTTCCCCTGGGCTTTGCTCTGACCTTCTCTCCTCTTTGTTCCTGTCTCTGTTCAGCTTCCTCCGTCCCACTGACGCTGCAACAACTCCTGAGGTTGAATCTGAATCTCTGTCTGTGTCTGCTCCTTCTCTGTCTCTCCTTGAGCGTGGAGCTGTGTTTCTCTCTCTGTCTCTCCTTGAATGTGGAGCTGTGCCTGGGTCTCCGTTTTTCTTGTGAATGAAACTTCCCTGCTTAAATGTTTGGGGCTGTCCTATGGCTCTTGACTCCACCCCCAAACCTCTCCCATCACCTCCCTCGGTTTCCATGGGAACTGGGTGTGTCTTTGGCTCTACACTCCTGTGCAGGGAATCTTTGGCTTTGTTTAGAGTGTTAACCCTTGCTGTGCCCTCAGTTCTTTTGGGTTCAGGAAAAAAGGACTGTTTTTCCTCTCTTTTTCTCCACTCTAAACCTGCTTCTCCACCACAACCCATATGTGAAGACTTATTCCTGCTGTTCCCAGAGATCACCTGTTACAGGTAAGTAACTGTGCTTTCTCACACATATGAACACCTGGTTTCAAGACAACAACATGACCATAAACTACAGCAAGACTGAGGCGTTAATCATCACACGAAACTCTGACTTTACCCCCCCGCGACATCAAGATAGGCACCACAACCATACCCATACAACGAGAAGTGAAATACCTCGGAGTGACAATGGACAAAGAACTTAACCTTCAGTCCCACATCAGCAGAACCACCAAAAATGCATACCACAGGATGAGAGTAGTACGACGCCTCAAGCCACCCCTCGCTAAGGAACACTTCCGCACAGTTTGTCAGGCACTAATAACCCCAAGCCTAGTCTTCTGTAACCCAATCTATCTGGGCCTACCGAAACAGACAATAAGACCATTGCAACTGGCACAAAACACTGCAGCACGCATAATTGCTGGCACCACAAGACAAGAACACATCACACCCACCCTAAAAGAGCTCCACTGGCTGCCTATCAGTGCCCGCATCAGATACAAGACAATCATAAACATTTTCAAAATCAAACATCAATCATCAGCTTTCAACCTACACCCACTCATACAACCCCACAATAGCACAAGACCAAGGAGAAGAGGCACATCCAACCGTGTCAACACACCTAAAGTTATCAACAGGGGACGCAAGGACACTGAAAAACGAGCCTTATCAAAAGCGGCACCAACAATCTGGAACGCCTTCCCCAACGAACTGCGTTCAACAACAGACATTAAGAAGTTCAGGAAACTACTGAAGACGACACTCTTCATAGAACAATATGGTGACATTACTTAAACCATGCAACAGTCACCTCAATTCCCCCCACATGTCACTATAATTGTAATTAAGCAAGGACCTGATACCCATAGCATTGTAAATAGTGCACGCTGTAAATAGCACACCAAGAATCAACGTACAGACACACTCACACGCATACACTACCCACTGCATGTGCACACTAGACACTGTATCTTATTGATTGTTTGCTGTCCAGACCACCTTGATTGTAGGATAAGGCGGTATAGAAATCCTTTTAAATAAATAAATAAATAAAAACCCAGCCTAATTCCCACTCAGTCTCTAGAGTTCATAGGAGCTTTGCTGGATACCAGAAAAACAAGGGCCTATCTTCCCCAGACCTGTTGCCTTTGCATGGTGCAGTTAGCTTCTCAAGCAGTGCTAAAGCCTCATCTCACTGCTCGAGAAATGTTACAACTACTAGGCCACATGGCATCTACCGTGCATGTGGTTCCTTATTCTCGCCTCCATATGAGAGCAGCCCAGTGGACTTGATCCACTCAATGGACCCTGGCATCAGGATGCCTGTTAGACAAAATAGCAAAAACAAATGGCCTTATTTTGTCCCTCCAATGATGGCAGTCCACTCAAAACCTGTTGGTGGGGTCCCCATTTCAACAACCTTTACCCCGGGCAACTCTCACAACAGATGCTTCACCAATGAGTTGGGAGCTCATCTGCAAGACCTCTCCACCCAAGGCACCTGGACTCCACAGGAGACTCATCTAAACATCAATCTCTTAGAGCTCAGAGCAATCTTCCTTGCTCTTCGGGTGTTCCACACTCTGCTCAGCTACAAGACAGTCCTCATTCACACGGACAATCAAGTAGCATGTTCTATGTGAACAAGCAGGGAGGAACAGGCTCTCTGTCACTTTGCGACTATGGGACCTCGCCAGAGAGCATCAGATTCATCTCCTGGCAGTATAGCTTCCAGGTATCCAAAACTCTTGGGCAGACAGACTCAGTCGAGTTCTGCTTCCACACGAATGGTCTCTACATGCAGACCAGGTGGCCAAGATTTTTCAAATTTGGGGAACCCCAGACATAGACCTCTTTGCAAGTCCGTTGAATGCCAAACTTCCCCTTTTCTGTTCCAGAATTCCGGCTCAGGGCTCTCAGGCCAGGGATGCTTTCCTCCTTCATTGGGGTCAAGACTTCCTTTATGCCTTTCCACCCATTCCCCTAATTCCCAAAACCCTGTTCAAGCTTCAGAGAGACAGAGGCCGTATGATTCTCATAGCTCCACATTGGCCACGGCAAGTGTGATATCCTCTGCTTCTACATCTCTCTCAAGCTCCCTCTCTGGAGTTAGGCTCTGCTCCAGATCTCCTGCCTCAGGAGGACGGAATGTTATGGCATCCCAATCCCCAGTCTCTGCATCTCAGGGCTTGGTTGCTGAAGGCCTAGATCTTCATGATCTTGACCTTTCTCAGCAAGTAAAGGATATCCTTTATGCTTCCAGGAAACCTTCCACAAGACGCTCTTAAGCTTTCAAGTGGAAAAGGTTTACCATATGGTGCTCGCAGAAGGATCTTAGCCCCCTTGCGATACCTCTGGAATCATTACTGGAATATCTCCTTCATTTATCCAATGCAGGACTTAAGACTAATTCAGTAAGAGTCCATTTAAGTGCTATTGCAGCTTCTTTCAGGCCTTTAAATGGACAACCTATTTCCTCCCATCCTCTTGTAGCAAGGTTTATGAGAGGCCTTCTTCTAACTAAGCCTCCCATTAGGCCACCACTGGTGGCATGGGACTTAAACCTGGTTCTTGGTCAGCTCATGAAGCAACCTTTTGAACCATTAGCTACTACCTCGTTGAAATTCTTTTCCTGGAAAGTTATCTTTCTCATTGCAATCACATCAGCACATCGCATCAGTGAGTTGCAAGCACTAGTGGCTGATCCTCCTTATACACGGTTTCATCATGACAAGGTAGTCCTTAGGACTCATCCATACTTTATGCTAAAGGTGGTTTCGCCTTTTCATCTGAACCAAGCGGTCTACCTGCCTGTGTTTTTTCCAAGGCCTCATGCATCAAATGTAGAAAGGAATCTCCATACTTCGGACTGTAAAAGAGCTTTAGCCTTTTACTTACAAAGAACACAGCAACATAGAAAGTCCTCTCAACTCTTTGTTGCTTTTGATCCTTCTCATTTGGGACTTCCAGTCTCCAAGAGAACACCGTCCAACTGGATTGCACAGTGTATTTCCTTTGCCTATCAGAGTAAGAATCTTCCTCTGGAGGACCATGTCACAGCTCACAATGTGAGAGCCATGGCAGCTTCAATGGTTCATCTGCACTATCTGCACTCAACGACATCTGTCGAGCAGCCACTTGGGCCTCGGTTCATAACTTCACAGCCCATTACTGCTTGGACAAGGACTCCCACCAGGATGCCTTGTTTGGTCAGGCTGTTCTCCAACACCTGTTCCATACCTAATCAACTCCTACCCACCATCCCTGGTAGGATGCCGGAGATCCATGGGGGGAAGTGGAGCCCTTTCATAGGGACACACAACTTCTGGGGTTCCCTCCCTGGCATCTAAAGCTAGGGAGTCCCCATATGTGAAGACTACATTCCTGCTTGTTCCTGGAGATAGCATAGTTACTCACCTGTAACAGGTGATCTCCGGGAAAAGCAGGAATTTAGTCTTCACAACCCACCCACCTCCCCTAGGAGTTGTATCTCTCTATCTGTCTCTTTCTCTTTCCCTATTTCTCTCTCTCTCTTTGTCTCAGCTTTAGATTCAACTGGAGAGAGGCAGTTGATAAATGCTGGAAGGCAGCATGCAGGCGCTGTGGGATGCTCCCAAAAGCTTTCTAATTGGATGCTGGGGAACGTTCCCGCGCAGGCTCTGTCAGTACCGATGATACCCATATGTGAAGACTAAATTCCTGCTGTTCCCGGAGATCACCTGTTGCAGGTGAGTAACTATGCCTTCTGTATTGTAAAAGGGCACTGTCCTTCTACCTGCAACGTACCCAGGGCCACCAGAGAGCCTCACAGCTTTCCGTTTCCTATGACCCTAGTCGACTACAGAAAGCTGTTACCAAGTGAACCCTGTCCACTTGGGTGGCAGACTGCATCGCCTTTATCCACGGTCAGGCTGGGCTCTCGGAGCGCTGGGTCATGGCGCACAACATCAGGGCTATGGCAACTTCTGGTGCAACAGTATCACAAAAAGTTTGTTCCACTCTCTAACCAAAAAAGAAGTATCACTATTTTTGCGGGAAATGGGTCTCAGACTTGATCGGGGAAAACGTCGGAGAGGAGCTTTGCCTCTATAACCGACTAACCCCTCTATTGCATCAACGACCCAATTGTTTCCCCTTAGTTCCCTTTTTTTTGTGTATATATTTTCTTTATGTTATAAAATAAGTTTAACTCAACGTTCAATGCGCTTAAATCTTCAAGTAATAAATAATTTCAAAACAAAGCTGAACGCTTATCTGTAAAGTCCATGAGGACTGTAATCTCATCCCTGTGATCGCATCCCAACGCAAGTTGACAGCGCCTGTGCGTTTCACCGCTTACGCGGTTTCATCGGGGGAGTATTGCATGAGATTAGCTTTCAAACCGCTTGACCCGGTGAGTTCTAAAAAGACAACAAGGTGCAATCAATACTTCAATATCAAATGGAATTATTCGACTGTGTTAATCTCACGGAGGTTACTTTCTGCAGTCAGTAACTATACCTTATACATCATTCTCACCAGACCCGTCTCACATCCAAAAGACGCCAGCGCATGTGTGGTAAAGAACAGTAATGGGCTTTTATCCTCGAACCCAATTGTGACATCAGTTCCATATACTTGAGGAGAGCAAAAAAGTTTAAAAGGCTCATGCTCCCCCAGCCTCTTCCTTACTACAGAAGACGTCAGTTCCTTCAGTAATTTTAATGGAGAACTAATAGATTTAACATCTTGTTTTGAAAAAATCTTATTTTTAAAAAAAAAAATATAAACCAAAACTTAGTATGATAGAAAGTCTTCTCACATTTAAAATTTTCAAAGACACACTGACCAATCAATTTGGGCATTTAGCCCTTCTGGATACACCGTTCGTAAAGTGTAAATCCATCGCTGTTCACACAGAAGAAGGCTTTGATCTCTAGTTTTATTGAAGGAACCAGTTGTCACTTGATCTATACAAAATGCCCGTAATTGTTCAAATTGATGATCACGTTCTAAACAGTGGGACACTATAGGTGCCTCTAACTTTTTGCATCGGAGACGACTACGGTGTTCATTCATCCGAATCCGAAATGAACGGATGGTTTTGCCGATGTAAAGAAGATGACATGGGCACTGGATTGCATACACCACTCCACTGGAATCACATGTGGTCTGTCGTTTTAAAACATACTTTATATCATGATAGCTAAATTCTGTCAGCTCCAGTGAAACCGAACAGATATTGCATTGACCACAGGGTACATGGCCCTTATACGTAGTTACAGCTGATATCAAAGGTCGCAACGCCGCCGGACTCAACAGTTCCTTCAAATTTTTGTGGCGTTGCCAAACGCAACAGATAGATCTAGTTTCCAAACCTGGAACACTTTTAAGGATATTACTATGACGTTTCAAAATTTTCTTCATTTGGCCACTAAAAGGTGAATATTTAGTTATCAAATTCACTGATGTCTCATCAAAGCCTCCCCTTGGTGTGGCTGACCCCAACAGCAGTTCCCGATTGTTAAATTTTGCTCGTGTGTACGCCCGTTGGCCTTGGATATCCTCTCGCCATAAAATTCCGTTTTAGAATCTTCGATTGTTCCTTAAAGACAGTCTCATCAGAGCAGTTGCGTCGATACCTCAAAAATTGCGAAAAGGGGAGACTGTTTTTCAACTGTATTGGGTGAGCGCTATGATAATGAAGCATGGCATTCTTCTCAACCTCCTTCCGGTAAGTCGAGGTGGCCCAATGGTTCTCCTGTCTAGTCACTGCCACATCCAAATACGTGATCCGTTCTTTATGATAACAATAAGTGAATTGTATATACACATCTTGTTGATTGAGCCAGCCAAAAAATGTAACAAGCAAGGTCTCTGAGCCCGACCATATCATAAAAATATCATCTATGTACCGTCCCCACAATGAAATATTGTGCTGAAAAGGAGATGATGTCAGCCATTTCTGTTCGAATTCACCCATATACAGGTTAGCTATTAGTGGCCAAATGAAGAAAATTTTGAATCGTCATAGTAATATCCTTAAAAGTGTTCCAGGTTTGGAAACTAGATCTATCCGTTGCGTTTGGCAACGCCACAAAAATTTGAAGGAACTGTTGAGTCCGGCGACGTTGCGACCTTTGATATCAGCTGTAACTACGTATAAGGGCCATGTACCCTGTGGTCAATGCAATATCTGTTCGGTTTCGCTGGAGCTGACAGAATTTAGCTATCATGATATAAAGTATGTTTTAAAACGACAGACCACATGTGATTCCAGTGGAGTGGTGTATGCAATCCAGTGCCCATGTCGTCTTCTTTACATCGGCAAAACCATCCGTTCATTTCGGATTCGGATGAATGAACATCGTAGTCGTCTCCGATGCAAAAAGTTAGAGGCACCTATAGTGTCCCACTGTTTAGAACGTGATCATCAATTTGAACAATTACGGGCATTTTGTATAGATCAAGTGACAACTGGTTCCTTCAATAAAACTAGAGATCAAAGCCTTCTGTGTGAACAGCGATGGATTTACACTTTACGAACGGTGTATCCAGAAGGGTTAAATGCCCAAATTGATTGGTCAGTGTGTCTTTGAAAATTTTAAATATGAGAAGACTTTTTCTATCATACTAAGTTTTGGTTTATATTTAAAAAAAAAAAAATAAGATTTTTTCAAAACAAGATGTTAAATCTATTAGTTCTCCATTAAAATTACTGAAGGAACTGACGTCTTCTGTAGTAAGGAAGAGGCTGGGGGAGCATGAGCCTTTTAAACTTTTTTGCTCTCCTCAAGTATATGGAACTGACGTCACAATTGGATTCGAGGATAAAAGCCCATTACTGTTCTTTACCACGCATGCGCTGGCGTCTTTTGGATGTGAGACGGGTCTGGTGAGAATGATGTATAAGGTATAGTTACTGACTGCAGAAAGTAACCTCCGTGAGATTAACACAGTCGAATAATTCCATTTGATATTGAAGTATTGATTGCACCTTGTTGTCTTTTTAGAACTCACCGGGTCAAGCGGTTTGAAAGCTAATCTCATGCAATACTCCCCCGATGAAACCGCGTAAGCGGTGAAACGCACAGGCGCTGTCAACTTGCGTTGGGATGCGATCACAGGGATGAGATTACAGTCCTCATGGACTTTACAGATAAGCGTTCAGCTTTGTTTTGAAATTATTTATTACTTGAAGATTTAAGCGCATTGAACGTTGAGTTAAACTTATTTTATAACATAAAGAAAATATATACACAAAAAAAAGGGAACTAAGGGGAAACAATTGGGTCGTTGATGCAATAGAGGGGTTAGTCGGTTATAGAGGCAAAGCTCCTCTCCGACGTTTTCCCCGATCAAGTCTGAGACCCATTTCCCGCAAAAAATAGTGATACTTCTTTTTTGGTTAGAGAGTGGAACAAACTTTTTGTGATAACTTCTGGTGCAAGCCTACGTTTTGTCCCTATGGCAGACAACTACTGGGCTACTACCTGGTCCTCAGTTCACACCTTCGCAGCTCACTACTGCTTGGAGAGGAAGTCTCGACTGAACAGCGCCTTCAGCCAGGCCATACTCCATAATCTGTTTGGGGTTTAGGCAACTCCTACCCTCTGACCCTTTTTGTCCAGGCTACTGGAGCAATGGTTCTACTGGACACCACTGGGATCCTTAGTCTTAACGCAGACTCTCTTGCGGCTGCTCACAGCTGGGCCGTGTTTTTCTACAGGTTCACAGTAGCCTCGTTTTTCTTCTCCACACGCATCCAACCGATAGCTAAAACCTGGCGTTTCTGTACAACATCAACAAAATTCGCCCATTCCTTTCTGGACACACCACTAAGATACTTATCCACTACTTAGTCACCTCCCCTCTAGACTTTTGTAAGCTGCTCCTTGCTGGTCTCCCTCTGAGTCATCTCTCTCCCCTTCAATCTGTTCAACACTCTGCTGCGTGGCTAATTTTCTGCCAGCCTTGTCATGCTCATATTACCTCTCTCCTCAAACCGCTTCATTGGCTTCCTACCTGTTTCCACATCCATTTCATATTTCTCCTGCTGACCTGTAAGTACATTCAATCTGCAGCTCCTCACTACCTTTTCTCTTTTATCTCTCCCTACACCCCTCCTTAGGAACTCCACTCTTGTGGCAAATCGCTTCTATCTGTGCCCTTCTCTTCTATTGCCAACTCCAGCCTTTGCTCCTTTCACCTTGCTGCTCCTTATGCCTGGAATAGACTATCTCAGTCTGTACATCAGGTGCCTTTTCTGACCCTTTTCAAATCCAGGCTCAAAACTTATCTCTTCGCTGCCACTTTTGGATCTTGACTCACCTGATCTCCTTTGTGTTTCCTTAACCCATGTCTACAGCTACTGTGTTGTTGGTCTTGACTAGATTGTAAGGTCTGATGAGCAGTGATTATCTTTTACATGTGCCTGTTCAGCGCTGCATATGCCTTGTAGCACTATACAAATTTTCAGTAGTAGTAGTAGTAATTGTAGTAGTAGTAGTAGCCTGCAGCTAGGGAATCCCATATGTAAGGACTGACTTCCTACTTGCTCCTGGAGAAAACATAGTTACTCACCTGTAACAGGTGTTCTCCAAGGACAGCAAGAATCAGTCCTCACAACCCTCTCTCCTCCCCTTGGAGTTGCTGTACAATTTTGGGCCATTTTCCTTTGTTGGCTCTAGCTATGTCATCTGACTGAGTAAGATGACACCTTTGGGCAGGAAGGGGATCACACATGCATGGTGGCATCTTCCAAAGGCTTTCTTTGAAAGCTGGGAAGATGCTTCCACAGGGGCTCCATCGGCATTGATGTTATCGATTTGTGAGGACTGATTCCTGCTGTTGCTGGAGAACACCTGTTACAGGTGATTAACTACGCTTACTAGACAACCCCTACGTATTCATTCTGAATTCTTTCCGGGGGTGGTTTTGGATTACATTTAATCAGTCAATTGTTCTAACAACATTTTTATGAGGTCTTATTGCCTGCAAGGGGGAAGCTGCATTGCACAGGTGCAGCTATGGGCGAGCCGCTAACTACTTCTTGGAGTGGACAAATGCCATAGGGACTCTTTCCAGCTTTTGCTTCCTTAGACAGAAGAACATAAGATGGGTCAGACCAAGGTCCATCAAGCCCAGCATCCTGTTTCGAGCAGTGGCCAATCCAGGTCATAAGCACCTAGCAGTTTCCCCAAAAGACAAAGGTTCCACAATGCTTGTATTGGGTCAAGCAGTGATATCCCGGGTCCCTTTTAATAATGGTTTATGGACCTTTCCTCCTGGAACTTGTCCAAACCTTTTTTAAACCTAGCTACACTAACAGCTTTTACTACATCCTCTGGTAACAAATTCCAGAGTTTGATTACGTGTTGAGTGAAAAAATATTTTCTCTTATTAGTCTTAGATAGGTTACCTTGTAGCTTCATTGCATGTGCCCTAGTCTTTCTATATTCTGATGATGTAAATAATCGATCTACGTTTACCCGTTCCACTCCATTCATTAATTTATAGACCTCTATTATATCTGCCCTCAGCCGTCTCTTTTCCAGGTTGAAGAGCCCTATCCTTTTTAGCCTCTCGTAATAGGGGTATCTTTCCATCCCCTTTACCATTTTGGTGGCTCTTCTCTGTACCTTTTCTAATAACGCTATATCCTTTTTAAGATATGGCGACCAGAATTGCAGACTGTATTCAAGGTGCGGTCGCACCATGCAACGTTACAGAGGCATTATAATATCCTTTGTTTTATTTTCCATTCCTTTCCTTATGATACCTAGCATTCTATTTGCTCTCTTGGCCACCGCTGCTGCACACTGGGCGGAGGGTTTTAACATGTTATCCACAATGACGCCTAAATCTTTTTCCTAGGTGGTGGTTTCTAATGTGGAACCTTTCATCATGTAAAGTAATTGTTTGCTAGGTGCATAACTTTGCACTTGTCCACATTAAATTTCATCTGCCATTTGGATGCCCAGTCTTCCAATTTATCAAGATCCTCTTGCAATTTTCCACAATCCTCATGGATTTTAACAACTTTAAATTGTTTTGTGTCATCTGCAATTTTGATAACCTTGCTCGTATTCCCATTTCCAGGTTATTTATGAATATGTTAAAAAGCAACAGATCCAGCATAGATCTTTGGGGTACTCCACTATTCACCTTTCTCCATTGGAAATATTGGCCATTTATCCCTACTCTCTTCTTTCTATCTTTTAACCAATTCCTGATCCACAATAGTACACTGCCTCCTATCCCATGACGTTTTAATTTTGCCAAAAGCCTCTGATGAGGGACCTTGACTAAGGCTTTCTGAAAGTCCAGATACACTGTATCAGCCGACTCATCTTTGTCTACCTGTTTGTTCACACCTTCAAAAAAACACAAGAGATTAGTTAGACAAGATCTTCCTTGGCTAAAGCCATGTAGGCTGTCTCCCATTAATCCATGACTATCTACATGTTTAGTAATTTTGTTCTTTATGATGTTTTCTACCATTTTTCCCAGTACTAACGTCAGGCTCACCGGTCTGTAGTTTCCCGGATTACCCCTGGAATCCTTTTTAAAAACTGTTGTTACATTGGTCATACTCCAATCTTCAGGTATTACAGATGATTTTAATGATAGTTCACAGATTACTAATAGCAGTTCTGCAATCTCATATTTTAGTTTTTATCACGCTTGGATGTATACCATCCAGTCCAGGTGATTTGCCACTCTTCAGTTTATCAAATTGCTGTAATACATCTTCCCGGTGTATCAATATTTCTTTCAATTCTTCCGCAGTATCATCTTTAAATACCACTTCAGTCATGGATAGCATCCCTACATCTTCCTCAAGTAAAGAACTAAGGAAAGAATTCATTCAATCTCTCCGCTATGGCCTTGTCTCTTCTTAGTGCCCCTTTTTCTCCTCTATCATCTTTTGCCATTTCCAGGCTCGTTCTTTCAGTTTGGCTGGCACTGCATCCCTTTTACATGCCATGGACATGTCAACATTATCAATAAACAAGCAGGCAGGAAGTTAGGCATCATGTATAGGTGACATCCCCTATGGAGTCCATGCAATAATGCTCCCCAGCTTCCATTGGAAGCTTTTGGGAGGCTCCACCATGCATGTGCACCTGCCTTCTTGTCTGCTGTGGTGCCAGCTTATCTCCATTCTTTTTTCCATGGAGCCCTAGGATGATAGAAAAAGGCAGATATCTTTTTGTCCCCTTTCAAGCCTTTTTTTTTTTTATAGTGACGATCTCTTGTAACGTCTGCTCCCCACTGATGCCGTTTTTTTCTGCATTTTTCCCTTTTTTAATTTTTTTTATTCTCTCACCTGTGGTATTCCTGGCTGGTGACATTGAGCCATTTGATTTTGCTGCAGCCATGTTCCCAGTCATGTCTAAGCAAGCCAGCATGTTTAAAAAGTACACTAAATATGCACGCACCATCTCTGTCACCGACTGACATAACTGATGCCTACAATGCCTCGGGCCCTACCATGAGCCCTCCTCGTTCAATCTTTGTTTGCAGATGACATTGAAGGGCTTGGAAAAGCAGTGAGAGTCCCTCTTCAGTCTGTCATACTCTAAGTCCTTGGCCCCGGCATCGAAATAGGTATCAGCGTTTTTGCAGAACTCCGCTGAGGCATAGGTGTTGCGTATTGCTTGTACTCACTCGGAGCCAAATGGCCATGGTGTCATGGAATCAGAGGCTTTCCATTGACCTACGGTCAGTCAAGGAAGGAGCTATCATCCACTCTGTCGATGTAGCAGGGGGGTGACCAAGCACCGAAGCCCTTCCTAACGCAACATTGAGGGCGATGGCTGGAAGCAGTCTGCCAAGCTGCCCCAGGAGGAAAAATTGACTCCTAGGGCCCTGGAGGGCTACTGGCAGTCTCCCAATGCACTGACCATAGGGAGTTCCCGAGATGGGTGTCAGAGTCCGTGGTAAGTTGTTTTCTCTGCCGTCATGTCCTCTGACACGGCGGTGCTGTAAGAATGCCTTTGGGCCTTCGAGGCACAGATGGCAGCAGCCTGGCCACACAGGTCCTGATAACCCCAATGCCCTTGGCATTGTCACCGCATACTGTACAGCCCATCCTGGAGACCTATGAACTCCTTGCCGAGCCTGGGACGTCAGGTCGGCGGTCAGAATCCACACTTATTTCTACTGCTATCAACTTGTCCAGCATCTCTGGTTCTGATGCCCTGGCGCACCAGCACCCTCGCGTGGTGCACCATCGGTCCGATTGGTGCCTGAGTTCCCCGCCTGATCGACATCAGGAGGAGGCCCGATGTTATCTTGACTTCCTCTCGGAGTCAGACTCCGAGGGATGGGAGATGAAGAGGAATTGGTGGTGTCCAAATGGGAATCTCTGGAACTGCTCTCTGTACCTTCCCCTCTGTGTGAGCAAAGGAAGTTGCCCCTGGAGGATATGTCCTTTGTCTAGAACATGGCAAAGGCTATTCCATTTTCGCTGGAGGCAGAGGACGAGCCTTTTTCCTTGAGTGATGATATGATCAGCAGGCAGATAGGCTACTGTTCAGCTGGTATGTGCAGTAGTGCAGCAGTGGTTGGGAAGGGATTGGGGCTAACAGGGTCCTGCTGGTTGGGGCCTGATGTGTTTTATTCTTCTGTACACCGCCTTGAAATCTTGCGTATATGGCGGTTTATAAGTGTTTTTAAATAAATACCCCTCTGCTCCCAAGGAAGCCGTCATGGTGCTTGTGCAGCAGCTGCTGCTCAGGATGTGGGAGAACCCCCTGTCATGGTGACAGCCATTAGTAGGCTGCTCGATTCCTTGTACCTGGTTCAGAAGACCCCAGGCTCCGAGAAGCCTCTGCTACCCCACAACTCCTTGGTGGTGGAGTCCGCCATGACACAGGTCAAAAGCACCAAGTCCCATTCGTTGGTGCTGCCAGGCCGTGAGACCAGGATCCTCAATTTCTTCGGGCAGAGATGCTTTCAGGACTCCATGCTGGTTGCCCAAATACTCTCTCCTATCAACTTTACATGAGTATGTTCCTGAAGGACATCATGACCGACGTGAACGAGTTTTGTTCCCTCATACCCGCAGAGCACTTTGATTCCTTCCACGCCCTGGGGATACATAGGATACTTTTGAGTCTGCCAGCTGTGTGGCAGCTGTGGGCATCGGGGGACACCTCCTTGCTTGGCTTCAGTCCTTTGACCTGGAACAGTGGGTTCAGGACAAGCTGGCAGATGTGTCTTTCTGGTGGGAGAACCTCTTAAGCAAGTCAGTGGAGGAGAGGGCAGGCAAGATCGATGAGGAGTATGTTACCATCTCCAGGCTCTCGAGGAAAACTGCCAACACCCTCCGGAAGAACTACGAGAAAAAAATCCTTCTACCAACACAAGCACTGGTTCTACCAGAGCCTGCAGGGCCTTCAGCCAAAAGCACAGGCCCCGCACTAGCAGAGGCGTGACAAGCCTCAGAAGGCCCAGCCCGCTCCTCAGCCAAAAGCCTGGGGTGTGTTTTTGACTGTTTCCTCAGGAGCATAGCAAATTATCCGGTAGCCGACGGGGTAACACCTCAGGTGGGAGGATAGCTCGTCCACTTTGCACACCGGTGGCCTCATCACCACGGATGCCTAGGTTCTCCAGATCATCCAAAGTGGGTACATGCTGTGCTTTGCCCAGTTGCCACCCCACTTCTTCCCCGGAGAGTTCCCTTTGGACCTACTATATGGCGGTCTCCTCCAGGAGGTGGTCCATCACTCTGCTAGCCAAGCTTGCCGTTGAGCCAGTACCCCCGGCTCAGGTTGGGTAGGGCTTCTACTCCTAGTACTTTTTGGTTCCCAAGAAGACGGAGGAGTCCAGCCCATCCTGGATCTTCAGAATCTTAACCACAGTGCAGCAAAAGTTCAAGATGGTCTCGCTGGGGACATTACTCCCTTACCTCCTCAAGGATGATTGGCTATACTCCTCGATCTGAAGGATGCATATACTCTCATCCCGATCCATCCTATTCACAGAAAGTGCCTCCGCTTCATGCTAGAGGGTCAGCATTACCAGTACCGAGTGGTTCGGCCTCACATCGGCCCCCAGGGTCTTCACATAGCATCTCGCGATGGTAGCTCCTCACCTTAGAACCCTGGGGGTTTTCATCTTCCCTTACTTAGACGACTGGCTCATGAGCTCCATGCTGGACAATGTCCGGCATTCGGCCCACCTGATCATTCAGGTGCTCAAGCAATTGGAGTTTGTTGTGAACTACCCCAAATCGCACCTCCAACCTTCTCAGCAGCTGGAGTTCATCGGGGCTCTTCTCCACTTGGGCCCTGGCTTATCTCCTGATGGACCACATGCAGCGCCTTATGGAGGTGGTTGTCGACGTCCAACAAAAGCACCACACAACAGCTTGGTGTATGCTGCGGATGCTTAACCCCATTGGCCTGTCTCTCTGGACTCTGAGCACCCAGTGGAAGCAGGCCACAGGCCACCTCTGGGACTGGGTTGTGGTTACCCTCTCATGCAGCCTTTTTACTGGTGGCTGGAACCACAGAACTTGCTTTGAAGTCTTCCCTTTCAGTCTACTGCCTCACCAGGCGCTCACCACATAAGCATCCAAGCTGGGCATGAGAGCTCATCTCAGGGCCTGTGGTCAGAACAGGAGAACCTGCACCAGATAAACTTCCTGGAACTTTGGGCCGTTGTGAATGCTCTACAGGCATTCCGGACCCACCTGACCAACCAGATAGTCCTGATTCAAACGGACAACCAGGTGGCAATATTTTACATCAACAAGAAGCGGGGCACAGGATCATACCTCTTGTGCTGTAAGGTGGTGCGCTTGTGGAAGTTCGCCGCGGCCCATGGGATGGAGCTGAGGGCAATCTATTTCTCTGGAGAGCTCAGAGGCCTGGCGGACCACCTCAGCATTGTCCTCCAACTTCACGAATGGATCCTCAACAGGAGGGTGGTAGACTGAATCTTTCAGGAGTGGGGCCGCACAATGCCCAGATGGATCGGTTCTGCTCCAGGATGGCTGCTGTCAACCGGCTGGCCTCATGTGCCTTCCACCTGCGCTGGAGAGTGGTGCTGCTTTACACATACCTCCCAATCCCACTCGTAGCTAAGATGTTGCAGAAGCTCCAGGCAGACCAGGGGACCATGATCCTCATCGCCCCATACTGGCCCAATCAGCCGTGGTTCCCCCTGCTGCTTCAACTTTCTCAGCGGGAACCTCTCTGTCTGGGCTGTGTCCCAGACCTCATCTCTCAGGAGAATGGGACCTTGTGGCACCCCAATGTCTGGCCTCTGGCCCTTGTGGCTTGGATGCTGAATGGATAGTTCTCTCGGAACTTAACCTACCTCGGGATGTGACAGATGGTTCTCCAGGACCAAGCAGGAAGTCAGTCCTCACATATGGGTGTCATCGGCGCCGATGAAGCCCCAGCGGAGCATTTCCCCAGCTTTCTATGAAAGCCTTTGGGAATGCAGGCACGCATGCGCGGTTCCCTTCCCACCTAAAGGTGCCATCTTACCTCAGTCTCTTTTTTTCCATGAAGCCCACCGGACGTGTGTCCTGTTTCCCGGTTAAAATTAGATTTTTTTCGGCGATTTTCGCAATTTTTTCTCTGGTTCGACACTGGTTCCCCTCCCACCAGGTTCGGTACACTGGTATCGAGCCCGATTTCTTCTTTTTAGGTTTTTTCCCTTAGTGGCTGGCATTCGTGCCCCTTTTTTCATTTTTCCCTGGAAGGCCGGTCCTTTGACCTCGCAGGGACTCTTTTTTCCCCGATGGCTTCCAGCGGTTTTAAAAAGTGTGATCGGTGTAAGAAACTCATGTCTCTCACCGACACACACGACTGCTGCCTTCGGTGCTTCGGCCCCGACCACAACCCTAAGTCGTGCGGGCCATGTGGAAAGATGTCTTCCAAGGCACTCCGAAGTCGCCAACAGCAAAAAGAAAGGCTTTTCTCTGACTCAGCCTCCGGCCGGGCCCGGACCTCGTCTGAGGCCTCGACATCTCGTGATTCCGATCCCGAGCGCCATCGAAGCTCCTCGGACAGGGGGTCCCCCGACCGGGAACGCAAGAGGAAGAAGCGGCTCGCGAGGGCGTCGTCAGAGGAGGTCCCTGGCTCCTTGAGGGCCAGGTCTAAGACCCCCTGACAGTCACCCTGGGCCCGTGGAACACGAGAAGCCTGCAAACGTTCCTCGCATGGAGCCGGAGTCTGCTGGACACGTAAGCCCCGTAGTCCTTGAGGACTCTCCTCCCAGGGAGCCGTCGGGCCCGGCGCCGCCGGGGCCCGAGTCGGTGGCTGCTGCGTCTCCCGAGCTGAGTCTCAGGATGACAGCCTTGGAGAGCAGATTGTCTGCCTTCATGGAGCAGCAGCGGGCACTGATGGCCAGCCTGTCTGGCGCATCTGCCCCAACCACCGGGACATCAACTTCGAAGTCGACCCCGGAGACTGAGCCGATACTCGAGTCCATCGTGGCTCGGAGTCGACCTCGGTCGCGGTCTCCCTCGACCTCCCATTCGGGACCGAGGGTGTCGACGCCGTGCCCACGGCGTCGGGTTGGGTGCTCCAGGGCCCCGCGGGGTCGGACCCTGACTCCTCCTCGGACGAGTCAGCTTGGGAGACGGAGGACGAGGAGTCTCCTGATACCTTCAAGACTCAGTGCGTCCCTTCGGACCACCGCAGTCTGAACCCCGGAGTAGGTCCCCCCCCCCCGAAGTATACTCGGTTCTTGGAGTTTGTCCGGGATATGGCCCCTGCCTTGGCTATACCGACGGACCCCGAGGAGGAGCCTCGAGCTGAAGAGCTCGAGGCCCTACAGTATGACTGTCCTTCGAAGGAGGCCTTTACTGTTCCGGTTCCTCCGATGCTGGAACGGCTCCTCTTCCGTATGTGGGAGGCACCGGCCTCGGCGCCGGTTCTCAGCAAGTGAGTCGATTCGATCTATCGACTCCGGAACAGCCCTGGTTTTCAAAAGGCACAGCTACCACACCATTCTGTGGTTGTGGAATCGGCCATGCATCGTCTGAAGAACCAAAAGATGCACTCTGCGGTGCCCCCTGGCAGGGAGGCCCGGAACCTCGATGGCGTCAGTAGAAAGTGTTTTCAGGGCTCGATGCTTGCTTGCCGTATCCAGTCTTACCAGCTGTACATGGGCATGTACTTGCGGGACCTGGCCAAGGAGTTGGCCGGGGTCTCTGCTGGTCTCTCCGGGGAGCCCTTGCAGATATTTAAGTCCTTGTCCTCGGGGATTCGGGACTGCTCGAAGTTCATGTCCCGTGCCGCCTACGATGGCTTCGAGGCTTTGGCCCGAGTTGCGGCAGCCGGCATCATGACTCGACGCCAGGCATGGCTGCAGTCATCGGACCTCGAGCCATGGGTTCAGGACAAGTTGGTTGATGTCCCTTGCCGAGGTGAAAACCTTTTTGGCAAGCCCATGACCGAGAAGGCCGCTCAGCTCGAATCAGAGCACCTCACACGGACAAGGCTTTCGAGGAAGACCTCTGCCCCTTCTCACAAAAAGAAGGGCTCGGGTAAAAAACCCTTTTACCCGAGGAAGGGCACTGCCTACAAACAGTACTCGCAATATCAGGCTGCCCAAGCTGCCACCCAGGGTCAGCAAGCCAAGGACCAGGGTAATGGGCCCCGTAGGCAGAGGACCCCCAAGCCTCAGGCCCCTGCTACCACTCCGCAGGGTGGGGGTTTTTGACTCCTTGAGCGTAGCCTCTCCTCCACTGCTCTCCCAACCCTGCACAGGAGGTCGCCTCGCCCTCTTTGCCCACCAGTGGTCCCTTATCACCGGGGACAGTTGGGTGCTGGAGATAGTCCACAAGGGTTATGCCCTCCATTTTCACCAACTACCTCCACCATATTTTCCAGGGGAGCCTCCAAGGCCTCCCCTGCACACAGACCTTCTTCTGCAAGAGCTTCATGGTCTGTTGGTGGACAGGGCGGTGGAGCCTGTGCCTCCCCACTTGCAATGCCTCGGATTCTACTCCAGGTATTTCCTGGTGCCCAAAAGAACCGGTGGCCTTCGACCCATTCTCGACCTCAGGAACCTCAACAAGTTCCTAGTGAAGGAAAAGTTCAAGATGCTTACTCTTGGGACACTTCTGCCCTACCTCCAGCAGGGAGATTGGCTATGCTCTTTAGATCTAAAGGATGCGTACACTCACATCCTCATTCATCCAGACCACAGAAAGTACCTGAGGTTCATTTGTGGGAGGAAACCATTATCAGTACAGAGTGCTGCCTTTCGGCCTCACCTCCGCCCCCAGAGTCTTCACAAAGTGCCTTGCTGTGGTGGCGGCCTTCCTGAGAAACCAGGGAATCTTTGTCTTCCCCTATCTGGACGACTGGCTCATCAGGGGTCAGACATGCCAGGAGGCCAAACAAGCCACCCTCAGGACTATTGCTCTTCTAGAAAGCCTGGGGTTTGTTATAAATTCGCAAAGTCCACTTTGCTCCCCTCCCAAAACTTGGAGTTCATCGGGGCAAAGCTGGACTCTCTGCTGGCAGGCTTTCTTGCCAGTAGACAGGGCCCAAAGGTTGATGGTCGTGGCAAATCAGTTTCTCAGCAGGTCCCTGGTCTCCGCCAGGCTCTGCCTGCAGCTTCTAGGCCACATGGCTTCGACAGTACATGTGACCCCCAATGCCAGGCTCCATATGAAGCCTGCACAGTGGTGCCTTCGGAGTCAGTGGTCACAGGCCACAGGCAGCCTCAGAGACAGGATAAGGGTGTCCAGACCATTTCTGCACTCCCTCAACTGGTGGCTGCACCCACCCAATCTACTAAAAGGGGTGCCTTTTCAGATTCCAGGGTACACAGTAGTGCTGACAACAGATGCCTCCCTGCAAGGCTGGGGAGCTCATTGTCTGGGCAAGTGCACCCAGGGCCTGTGGTCTCCTTGGGAAGCTGCACAGCAGATCAATCTCCTCGAACTCAGAGCTATTCGATTAGCACTCACAGCTTTCACTCCTACCCTGGCTCACCAGTCTGTCCTGATTCAGACAGATAACCAGGTTGCCATGTTTTATGTGAACAAACAGGGTGGAATTGGGTCCAGGATCCTTTGTCGGGAGGCTCAGGACCTTTGTTCTTTTGCCCTCAAGCACAACATGCTCCTCAAGGCTGTGTACCTTCCAGGCCAGGACAACTACCTGGCAGACAGATTAAGCAGAATACTGCAGCCCCACGAGTGGCAGCTGCATCCTTCAGTAGTTCAGAGGATCTTCCTGAAATGGGGTCTTCCTTTGATAGATCTCTTTGCCAGCCCAATGAACAAGCAGCTGCCAAAGTTCTGCTCCAGGCAACCGCATCCTCTGCGGATAGCAGCGGATGTTTTTCTGATATCCTGGTCTCAGGGCCTCCTGTATGCGTTTCCTCCCACGCTCTTGGTGGCCCGAACTCTCTTCAAGATTCTTCAGGACAAGGCCTCGGTCTTGCTGGTGGCTCCCAGGTGGCCGAGACAGCCTTGGTTTCCTCTTTGCTTCAACTGGCGGTGGATCCTCCACTACCTCTGGGGTTGCAACCTGACCTTCTCTCACAGGAGCAGGTTTCCCTTCTGCACCCCAATCTCAAAGCTCTCAATTTGATGGCCTGGAGGCTGCAAGGGTAGTCTTGGCTCCCTGGGGCCTGCCTCAGGAGATTGAGGAGGTTGTCCTAGCCTCTAGAAAACAGTCCACTAGGAAAACCTATGCTCTCAAATGGAAGAGGTTTTCTGTGTGGTGTCAGCTACGTACAGAAGATCCTTTCTCCTGTACTGTGCCAGTAGTTCTTCAGTACTTACTGCACTTGTCAAATCAAGGTCTTAAATCCAATTCTGTTTGGGTCCACCTCTCAGCTTTAGCAGCTCACCACTCTCTGGTGAAGGATAATTCTCTGTCTGGTCACCCATTGGTGTCTCGCTTTCTTAGGGGCTTGCTTTTGCTCAAGCCTCCTATCCGTCCTCCTGCCCCTGAGTGGGAGCTGAATGTGGTCTTACAGCAACTGACTCACCCACAACGCTTCCTCTCCTGGAAGACGCTCTTCCTGATAGCCCTTACCTCGGCTAGGCGAGTAAGTGAGCTTCAGGCCCTGGTCTGTGATAGGCCTTACACCAGGATTTATAGGAAAAGGGTAGTCCTTAGGACTCATCCAAAGTTCCTCCCTAAGGTTGTTTCCTCCTTCCACCTCAACCAGGAGGTGGTTCTTCCAACATTCTTCCCTAGGCCTCATGCCCCAGGGATCTCTCCTTGGTCCGATTCTTTTTAACATCTTTGTTAGTGATATAGCGGAAGGGCTGTCGGGTAAGGTTTGCCTCTTTGCAGATGATACCAAAATCTGCAATAGAGTAGACACCCAGGAAGGTGTAGATAACATGAGGAGGGATCTAGCTAAGCTTGAAGAATGGTCTAGAACTTGGCAGCTGGGATTTAATGTTAAAAAATGTAAGGTCATGCATTTGGGCTGCAGTAATCCAAGGGAGCAATACAGTATAGGAGGTGAAGTACTTTTGTCCACTAAAGAAGAGTGGGACCTAGGCGTGATTGTGTCTGATGATCTTAAAGTAGCTAAACAGGTAGAAAAGGCGACGGCAAAAGCTAGAAGGATGCTTGGGTGCATACGGAGAGGAATGGCTAGCAGAAAAAAGGAGGTGATAATGCCCCTGTATAAGTCTTTGGTGCGACCTCATTTGGAGTATGGTGTGCAATTCTGGAGACCGCACCTTCAAAAGGATGTGAACAGGATGGAGTCGGTGCAGAGGGTTGCTACTAAAATGATTAGTGGGCTTCATTATAAAGCATATGAGGACAGACTTAAGGATCTTAATATGTACACCTTAGAGGAAAGGCGGGATAGAGGTGATATGATTGAGATGTTTAAATACCTCCGTGGCATAAATGTTCAGGGAGAGAGCCTCTTTCAATTGAAACAAGTTCTGCTACGAGGGGACATGGAATGAGGGTGAAGGGAGATAGATTCAGGAGTGATATGTGGAAATATTTCTTTACGGAAAGAGTAGTGGATCCATGGAATAGTCTCCCAGTGGAGGTGGTAGAGATGAGAGCTCTTCGTATCCTTTGACCCCAATAAGTTGGGGTTGCCTTTGTCCAAGCGTACCTTGTCCATCTGGGTAGCTGACTGTATCACCTGGGCTTATAAGGCGGCTGACCTTCCTTTGCAGGGTCGGGTTACGGCGGCCCACCGAGTCAGGGCAATGGCTGCCTCAGTGGCTAATCTCCGCTCTGTGCCCTTGGTAGACATCTGCAGGGCTGCAACTTGGTCTTCAAGCCAGACTTTTGCGGCCCATTACTGCCTGGAGAGGGAATCCCGTAGGGACAGTGCTTTTGGCCAAGCAGTACTCCGGAATCTCTTTGAGGTTTAGGCAACTCCTGCCCTCCTGCCCTCTGTTGGGCTACCGGTGGAGGTTGTGTCCTTGAAAAGCCTTTCTTTGCTGCTGAGACTAGAGGGAGTTCTCTTGTTCAGCCTGGGTTCCTCGGTAGCCCAGAGCTTGGGAGTCACCCATATGTGAGGACTGACTTCCTGCTTGGTCCTGGAGAAAGAGTAGTTACTCACCTGTAACAGGTGTTCTCCAGGAGCAGCAGGAATCAGTCCTCACAACCCTCCCTTCTCCCCTGGGAGTTGCAGTTGTACATTGTTTATTTTTCATTTTTGTGTGCTGTTCTTAGCTATGTCATTTGACTGAGGTAAGATGGCACCTTTAGGCGGGAAGGGAACCATGCATGCCTGTCTGCATTCCCAAAGGCTTTCATAGAAAGCTGGGGAAATGCTCCGCTGGGGCTTCATCGGCGCCGATGACACCCATATGTGAGGACTGATTCCTGCTGCTCCTGGAGAATACCTGTTACAGGTGAGTAACTACTCTTTCTCCTGGCTTCCTGTAGGGATTCCACACATCGCTCCTACACCTTTAAGTGGCAAAAATGCTCAGTCTAGTGTGCTGACAGGCACTGGATCCCTTTTTCTTTTTTTTTTTTTTTTTAATAGTAGTTTTTATTCAGTTTTAACATATAAAATAACAATACAAACGATCGTGATATAGCAGGATACAAGCAGATGTTATTGATCAAAATAGCAAAAGAATATAATAACTTGAACAAGACAGTACAATAACGTTAACAAGAACTAGTATCAGTCCATGCCAGCACGCCACCCTCCCTCTCTCCGTTCAATGTGGTTACAGCAGAGACCATTCCACAAGGCAGCCTCCAGCAATCATTTTCATCAAACATAATTTTGTAAAGCTGACCATTTCTTACTTAGTTTACCAGACCATGGGTTCTTGGCTATATAGATCTCTTCGTAGGTCTTATGTAGGATTAAGAGACTCCACCAATGCTCGAAACAAGCTTTGTCGAGATTCTTCCAGTGTATTAGAACTATTTTAAGCGCTATCCCGAGCATTAAGTCCAGCAGTTTACCATCCCATTTCATCAGAGTAGGTTCCAGAGCTATGGATTTATATATCACTATCCGATAAGTGATAGGAGTTTGTAAGTTGAGGATCTGTGATATGCGTTCCCAAACTCTGTTCCAATATATTTCCAGGGATTTACAATGGAACAACATATGTGCCAGTGTCCCAATTGCCATGTTACAGGACCAACATCGATTTCCCTCCTGTAGTGTCCATTTCATTTTCTTAGCCGGTGTAATATGCGCTCGATGTGCTATAAAGTACATAGATTGTGTGAGAGACGCTGCTCTCGTAGCACGTATTTGAGTTCCCCAAAAAGTGTCCCAATGTTCCGGAGGTAGATCTTGACCGGTTTCAGTAGCCCACACCGACTGTATCTTAGAACATGTCTTGTCACTTTTGGATCGGAGAATCGCAACACATCTTGAAACAGCTTTAGCATCTGTTTGTAATTCTTGAAGTTTCTGTCGCAGTGGCCATCCTGTACGTATCAAGACAGGTGACACACCCGCTTTGCTCATGCAGGATCGGAGCTGACACCATTGGAAATAGCATGTATTAGGCAATCGGAATTCCGTTCTTAATCTGTCAAAGGTTTTAAATGCACTTCCATTGATCAGTTGTCCAATGGTGATAAGATCATGTTCCACCCATTTTTTCCATAAGACAGGCTTCCCTCCGATGATAAGGCGCGGGTTCAGCCATATGGGCATATCTGCGGCAAAGTCATCCCCTCCATCGATACATGATGCCAATAATCGACAGGCATGCTGTGTTTCTCGGATAATAGCATTATGTGGTGCAGTCTGGTCTACTACTGTGCCTACCAGTAGCCATGTGGGCAGGGGGGAATGTAGGGCCCGCTCCACACTCAGCCATCTAGGTCCTTTATCCGTGTCGTCAGAGTCGACCCATTGAGCACCCTGCTTTAAAAGAGAGGCAGTGTGTAGCCAGCCGAGATCTGGGAAATGGACACCTCCTTGTGTATTAGGTAACTTCAGTTTCCAGGCAGCTATTCGGGGTACTCGGTTGTTCCATAGAAAGGCTATCAGTTGACTATTCATTTTCTTATAGAAGGCTGACGGGAAACGTAAGGGTATCATACTTAATATATAGCTGAGTTTTGGTACCAACATCATTTTTATCGTTTCTAGCCTGCCCCACCAGCTCAAATGAAGGGGGGTCCACTTGCAGATGTTATCATGTACAATTTCTTGACACATCTTAATGTTGATTGCGACAGTCTCTTCCAAGGTGGTGCCATAGGTCACGCCCAGGTATCTAAAGGATGACTTCTCATATTGAAAGGGGTATCCACGCATCATTTCTTCGCTGACCTGTTCATTCAGAGGAATAATTGTTGTTTTATTCAAATTTACTTTATATCCGGATATCGCTGAGTATGCATCTATGAGTTGCAGTGTTTCAGGAAGGTCTGATGGTTGTAGAAAAATGAGCAGGTCATCGGCATATGCTGACAATTTACAGGGACCATCAGCTAACTCAATTCCTTTTATGTTTTCCTTCTGTCGGAGCGCTATTAATAAGGGTTCCAGGGCTAAAATTAAAAGCATCGGTGACAGGGGGCAACCCTGTCTGGTCCCTCTTTGCAACTGAAAAGGGGCTGAGAGGTGTGAGTTGACCGCTATTCGAGCTGTGGGTTTGGTATATAACAATTCAACGCGTTTTAGGAACTTTTCTCCTATCCCAAACCACCGTAGGGATCGAAATAGAAAGGACCATTCCAGTCGATCGAAGGCTTTTTCGGCATCCAATGCTAGCCCTATCAGGGGCTCGGTCTTGGTCTTGGCAGATGCCAGTACATGTGCCAATAATCTTCCATTATCTGTAGTGGATCTGTTTTGTATAAATCCACATTGATCCTCATGTATCAAATCTTTTAAGATCCGTCCTAATCGGTTAGCCAGCACTTTAGCATAGATTTTATAATCAGAGTTTAGGAGAGAGATGGGTCTGTAATTCTCTATCTTTTGTGTATCCCTGCCCGGTTTCGGGTGAATTACCACCACAGCCTCTGCCAGGGCTCCAATCTCTGGAGATTCATCTTGCAGGCCACTGTAGTAGATCTGTAGCATGGGAGCCAATTAAATGCAATATTTATTATAGAATTCCAGCGGGATACCATCTGGACCGGCGGCTTTGCCACGAGCCATCTGTCTGATCGCATCTTGTATTTCAGTTACTGAGATCTCTTGTTCCAGCGTTCGACTTTGTTGACTGGTTAATGTGGGTCCTACTATCTTGGAGACAAAATCTTCAAAGGCTCTGTCACTACATTGGGTATCTGAGCGATATAGTTCCTCATAGAATTCTTTGCAGCGGTCTAGTATTTTGTCAGATCTCAGGAGAAGGCCCCCGGAATTGTCCTGCAACGCCGCTATAGCGGTCTTGCTGGTTTTTGGTCTGAGCTGCCGAGCTAAGAGGGATCCTGAGCGGTTGCTGTCATAGTAGTATATACTACGTTGTAGCTGGATGCTACTCAGTGCTTCTTTGTTGAGGAGAGCATTATATTGGTATCGCAATTTTTGGAGTCTAATCAATATCATTGAGTCAGCTCTTTTGGCTAGTAACCTTTCCCCAGCTTTTATTTGGAGTTCCAATTCATCTTTTTCTTTTTTCCTGGCTTTACGCCGTCTAATGGTGTAGGTGGTAATATGAGCTCGTATGGTCGCTTTAAAACCTTCCCACCAGCTCCAGATGGAGGTATCAGTGGGTGTATTATATTTAAAATAGGTCTCAATTTCCCCTGACAGTAGCTGTACAAAGGAGTCATCTGCTAGTAGGGATTTATCAAATGTCCATCTTGGCGGAACATGCTGTGTAACGTTGGTATTCAACACTAGGGAGACAGCGGCGTGATCCGATACTGTTGTAGCATATATCTCTGCGGACAACACTTGGGGCATCAGCTCTGTGGACAGTAGGAAGAAATCGATCCTTGTTTGGGTATTATGTGGGATGGAATAAAATGTGTAGTCTCTTTCTTGGGGATGAAGTAGGCGCCAGGGGTCTACCAAGTGTAGCTCTGTTATGATGCCTTTAAGAATCGCCTGCGATTTGACTTTGTCTACAGCCCGATAGGGCGTGCGATCTAACAGTGGATCCAAGATGACATTGAAATCGCCCCCTAATATGATATTGGTGTGAGCCGCGGTGGTAACTTCTTTAGCTATCAGTTTGAAAAAGTTAGGGTCATCGAGGTTGGGCGCGTAAATATTGAAGAATGTGTAAAGCTGTTGATTTATTTTCATCGTCACTCTGGCCCATCGACCTAGCGGATCAATCCGTGTGTCGGTAATGGCGGATTGCAGGAATTTGCGCACTAATATTATTACCCCCCCTTTGCGTTGAGTGGCAGAGGCCGAGGCCGCCACCAGGAAGTATTTAGAGGTTACTTTCTGCGATTCAGTATCTGTTAAATGTGTCTCTTGTAAGAGGGCAATATCTGCTTTTTTTTGCTGGCAGTACGCTAAAATCTTCTTTCGCTTGACAGGGCCAGTAATACCTTTTACATTTAACGAAAGCATTAAAAGATCACTAGACATCAACGTTGGGATAAGCTGTCTTATAGGTGAAAGCTATCCTATGGATAGGCCTGCCGCGTACTTGCATTTGCGTGTATGTGGAGGGTTTTGTACTGGACTGGACTGACACAAACAACTGCATAACTGGCAAACATTGTATCGCTAAGGTGAACACAATCCACTGAAACAGTAACCAACCCCGACCTCCCGTTGCCACCCCTACATTTCAAGCAGAAATATCTGTTTAATTAAAACTATTTAGAACAACAGAAATACAATCAATGAGGTGTTTAACAAGGCTTAAGGCGTTCTAAAATTTGTGAGAACGCACGGCCGCACCCCCTGAGTATATGCTGAGTTCTCTACACTGCGTGAGAGATCAGAATATTGACCTCAGGTTTCCATACCGCATTTTTCTTGTAGGAAAGTTTTCAGTTTTTCAGCATCAACAAAATTCCTCGTTTCATTATGCAGCGTGACCCGCATGGTTCCTGGGTAGTATAGCCCGTATCTTGCCTGTGCACTTTGTAGCATGGGTCTACAGGCCAGCAACGCTTTTCTCCGATCTACCGTTTGCTTGCTCAAATCCGGATAAAGTGCTACTTTGTGTCCCTGGATTTGCAGTGATCCGGCCTTCCGTGCAGCTTGAAAGATCTGTAGGACCTGTGGGTATCTCAGTACCTTCATTATGAGTGGGCGCGGGTATCGTGTGTTTTCAGCTTTGTGTGTTGGGATTCGATGGGCCCGTTCTAGTTCAAAAGGCCTTGCAAAGACAAGCTGCAGCATCTCCGGTATGGTTTTTTCCAGAAATCCAATCGGATCGGTACCTTCAGCGCCTTCAGGGACTCCAACAAGGCGGATATTATTTCTACGGGAATGGTTATTTTGATCTTCAATCAGATTTTCTATGTGCCGGACTCGTTTGGCCAAAGGGCCCAGCTGTTCTAATGCAACGCCATGCTTCTGGGTTTGTAATTCAACTGCATTAAGTCGAGTGGTGATGGTGAGGAGTTTCTCTTTTACCTCCAGCAAGTCTTCTTGAATCATGTTCAGTGAACTAGAATTGGCTGCAATCATTTCTTTAACGCATTTCAATTCCTGTAGCACTTCACGTAGGCCACCGGCAGTCACTCCCTCCTTCTCTCCCGCGGCCATTTTCTGCGGGGAGCCCACTTCGGGTTTGGATCGTTTCGCTGCTGAGCCGGATCCCTGTGGAAATTCCAGCCGGGCAGGCTTCAGGGATGCCATCCAGCTGTATTGCGGTGTTATTGATGTAGGTAGGGGGTACAAACTTCAATGGAATACCGGGATATGTTCAGGATTCTTGGGCAGCAACGGGAGCAAAAATTCAGGCGTCCATTCTGTTCAGTGGCTAGCTCCGCCCCCCACTGGATCCCTTTTTCTGCACAGTGGAGTTCCTGGAGTATCTCCTGCACCTCTCCAACTTGGATCTCAAGCCCAATTCAGTCAGAATCCACCTGAGTGTGATCGGGGCCTACCATTGTGGTTTGGAGGGAGAATCCATCTCAGCTTAGCCGTTGGTGGCTTCTTCCTATCTAAATCTCCTGGTGCAGCTCCTGTCAGCTCCCTTTGAGCTGCTTGTTTCTTATACGCCAAAATTAATCAAAAGGAAGCATTGGAATTGCTCATTGATTACCCAGTCATATTGCCATCACAAATACCTTTTAGAATTGGTATTAACAAAGAATTTTATTTATTTATTTTTATTTTATTTAACAGATTTTTTTATACCACTTTATCATTTAGTCAAAGCGGTTTACGTTGTAAATTAAACTTGGTAATGTACATTAAAAACAGGGACATTGAGAACTTGGAATTTTAACAGGCAGTGGAGGGTTAAGTGACTTGCCCAAGGTCACAAGCAGTGCTTGGTTCCCTAGCCAATGCTCTAACCATTAGTCAGTGACTCTACTCCGTTATTTCCTTTAATGCAAACCTTTGGATTAGCAATGGAGGCAATGGGAGCTCCATGCATTGCAATTATTTATATGGCGCATTTTGAAGACACTTTACATCTGTCCATCTGAATGGTTTTAAAATATACACATTTGGAAGAGGTTTTTGGATGACATTTTTTTTTTATATGGGGAGGTTCCAGAGATCTTTTAAATCAGTTTCTTATTTGACTTAACACCATCAAATCATGTTAATGCACAAGCCCTATATATTTATAAGACTGAAGAAGGATTGCAGACAGCCTTTGTACTGTAAACCGGTTCAACGAAATAACTTACTTAGGTTTCATAGTTTTCACCCTGCTCCACTACACATAGGCTTTCTGTTCGGCCAATTTTTGAGACTTAGACGAATGTGCTCTACCTATCATGATTTTCAAATGCATTCTCTTGATTTGAAATAGATTACTAACAAGGGGTTATTTGAGATCAATGGTTCATAAGGCCTATAAGAGGGCCAAATACACACATCGGGGAATGGTTATTTAATCCACCCGATTCATTGGCTGGAGATTGTGATCAAGAGAAAATTGCAGGTATATTATTATTTGTGCAATGATCTATGGTGACTAAATTGTTAAGTAAACATCAATTTCTTCTTCACCTTCATGAGTGTTTTCAAAAACGTTTGACAATTGCTTACACCTGAGAGAGGAATATTCGAGATATGGTGGTCCACTCAGCTACATGTTATGACTGTCCAATACAATCTCACGATGATCCGAGACACTTCCCATGTGGCAACTGCAAATTCTGTGACATGATCTTGGAAGACATAACTTGGCATGATTCTACCTTGTGTAATATTTTTCATGCCCGATGGCATACTTCATGCCTTTCAGACTTTGTGTTCTACTTACTGGTTTGTCCCTGCGGTTTAAAATATGTTGGGAGCAGGACTGGCCCTAGAGTTGGTCCAAAGTGTTGGAGTCCTAGGCGAACCTCAAGCTTTACACTCCTTCTGGCTGTCAAAAGCTATTATTTAGCTTTGAATGGTTTATGTTTATGTTTATTAAATTTGATATAACTGCCTTTCTACTGGAATCAAGGCGGTGTACAATTTTCAAAAAACAAAGGAAAATCAAGGCCAAGGCCCAAAGAAATAGGAAAAGAAATTACAATATTTCGACAGAAAAGAAAGAGGGAGAGGACGGGTAAGATGAGACAGTAAGACATATACTCCAGGGTAGAAACAGTAGGAAAAGCGAGAGTGATCAGACGAAGGGGGAGGGAAGGTCATATGCCAGGGAAAACAGGTGGGTCTTCAGGTTTTGCTTGAAAGTGGTGTGGTTGGTTTCTAAATGCAAGGAGGAGGGGAGAGCATTCCATAGAGCAGGGCCGGCGAAGAAAAAGGCAGAGTAGTGAGTGGATTGTAGGTGAGCAGATGAAGGGGAAGGAAGGGTGAGGCGGTTAAGGTCGAAGGAACGTGGGGTGTACCTAGGAGAGTGCAAGTGAATGAGGTCTGCTAAATACTGAGGGGTGCTGGTGTAGAGAACTTTGTGGACCATGGTAAGTAGTTTGTAATGGGAGTGGAATGAGACGGGTAACCAGTGGAGGCGGAAAAGTAGTGGAGTTACATGGTCGCGGAGGGTGGCGTGTGTGATGAGACGGGCTGCAGTGCTTTGGATTCTTTGGAGCCGAGATGATTGAGTTTTAGGAAGACTGAGAAGAAAGAGTTTGAGAAATCGACGCGTGACATGACTAGAGACAGAGATAGTAGTAGTGGTAGTGAGAGCTGCAGAGGAGAGGAAAGGACGAATGGCTCGGATTTGTCGAAGAAAAAAAAAGGATGTTTTGGAGATGTGTGAGATGTGATCCTGAAATGAGAGTTCAGGATCGAAATGAACCCCGAGATAACGGAAGGTGGTGACTAAGGGAACGGAAGTACCAGAAAAGGAAGGGGCGAGTGAAGGAGGGGGAGCACCATAAGAAAACCAGATTGCAACAGTCTTAGTGAGATTGAGGTGAAGGCAGTTTTGGGTTAGCCAGTTGGCCACGGAGGATAGACAAGAATTTAGTACAGAAAGGTCAGGACAGGAAGACGAGGTGTGGTGCAGTAGGACAATGTCGTCTGCATAGTTGAACGCAGAGATGCCAGATTGCTGAATTAAGAGGGCAAGGGGGGCCAGGAAAAGATTAAAGAGGAGAGGGGCCAGCACCGAACCCTGAGGGGACCCCACAAGGAAGAGGAAATGGATCTGAAGTAGAGACAGAGGGAGAGGAAGAGAGAACTGTGCAAGAGCGGGAGGAGAGAAAAGAGTGGAACCAACGATGGACAGCACTACAGAGCCCTGCATCCCGTAAGCGGTGGAGAAGAAGAGAATGGTCAACCAAATCAAATGCTGCCGAAAGGTCAAGTGCAACCGCCACCGAGATGTCCCCACGATCATGTGCTACGTGCAGTGCGTTAGTGAAAGCAAGCAGTACTGTCTCCACACTATGGCCCTGACGAAATCCGGACTGACGAGGGTGGAGGAAGTTAGTGGAGTTGAGGTGGTGAGAGAGCTGAGCAAAGACTATTTTTTCTAGAAGTTTAGAGAGAAAAGGGAGATTTGAAACAGGGTGATAGTGAGCGGGAGTCAGAGGATCAAGTGTGGGGTTTTTACGAATAGGACGGATCAGTGCATGTTTCCAGGGGCGGGGAAAAGTACCAGAGGAGAGACTTGAATTGAACATAGAGAGGATTGGGGGAAGAAGTACCAGATGAGAGCTAAGTAGCCAAGAGGGGAAGGGATGGGGTTCAGGGCACAAGAGGTTTTCTTGGAAGAAGAAATGAGCTGAAGAAGCTCAGGGGCGGTGATTGGGGAGAAAGAAGCCCAAGTATGGGAATGTTGAGAGACCGGGGGGGGGGGGGGGGATGCAATGGGGGGAGGGGAGTGAATGGGTGCAGGACAAGAGGGTAAGGATGCTCGTAGGGAAGCAATCTTACCGCTGAAGAATGATGCAAGAAGGGGAGGAGCAGGGGAGGGGAGGACAGGAGGAGCAGAGGGAGAAGAGTGAAGAGAGGTAAGAGTCCGAAGAGTAGAGTAAAGATGTCGGGTTTGGTTAGGAGCATTAGAAATGGCATTAGAAAAATAGGAGCATTTCGCCGAGTGATCTTGAGCACGGTAGTGAGAGTGAGCTGATTTGAAAAGAGCAAGTTTGGCAGGAGAGGGGTCCTTTCGCCATAGCCTCTCAGCCCTGCGGAGGTGAGAGCGCAGTAGGTGAAGGCCCTTGTGATACCATGGATGGGTGGGCTTACGTGGTGGGGGCCGAGGAATAAGAGGGGCAACTTGGTCGAGAGCGGAGGAGAGGGAGGAAGACCACAAAGTGGCCTGGGAAGTTGGTGATAGAGAGGAGAAATCGGGGGGGGAGGACCTCGGATGCTGGGGGAAAGCGCTGAAGTGTGAGGGGAGTTATAATGCGAGAAAGCCGCAGAGGAGGGGGTGAGGAGGGAGAGGGGGGAGAAGAGAGGAGAGGTCCGGAGTGAGAGCAAAAGACAGAGATACAGGCATGGTCCGTCCATGGAAAGTATGTGGCACGGAGATCTCGGAATGAAAATGAGGAGGAGGAGGGAGTCAGGAGGAGATCAAGAGTATGGCCAGCCTGATGGGTGGGAAAGGTAACGTGTTGCAGCAAGGACAGATCATGAAGGAGGGATGTAAAAGACAATTCTCTAGAGGAAACAGGAAAGTCCATGTGAAGGTTGAAGTCACCTGCTATAAGAAGATGGGGGAAAGCCAGGGAAAGGTCAGTGATAGTCCGAAGAAGCGCATCCCAGAGGTCAGAGCGAAGGGCAGATGGTGAGTAGATGAGAAGGATATGTGTAGGAGGAGAAGTGTGGAGGAGGAGCAGCAGGGATTCGGGATAGTACAAAGAGGGGGAGAAAAGCTGGGTAAACGTGAGGGAGGGAGAGATTATAGCCGCCACACCACCACCTGAGCTGCCAAGGCGGGGGGCAGAGATGGCGGAGAAACCGGGAGGGAGACAGCGTGTTAGTAGAGCCTCCTCCCCCTCCCTGAGCCACGTTTCAGTGAGGAGGGTGAGACTAAGAGAGGACTGGAGGACGAGATCCTGAATAAGCAGGGTTTTATTACGCAGGGACCGACAGTTAACAAGGCCAAGGTGGAAAGGGCGTAAAGCAGAAGAGGAGGATTCGGAAGGCGGGGGAAGAGTAGGGAGGGAGGACAAACAGGGTTGCAGATTGAAAGGACAGCGGGAACGAGTGCAGAGCGGTCTAGATGGGCGTCTACCCCAGAACACTGGGATAGTGGCAATACTGGAAGGAAGGAGCAAAGAGACGGTGTAACTGCAGGTGCTTACCTGGTCTTACCATGGTCTGCTTTTGCTGCCCGGAGGCAGGTACACCTCTTCTCAATCTTTCCATCCCGTTTTTGATAGATTGGTGTTTATTTTTTGAAAATTTTCCCCCTCTTTTGGTTTCGTTTAGAGTAGTTTTAGATATTTTTCAAGCATACATTTTCCTATGCGGTGCTACAGTGAGTTTCCAGAACGTTATGTTCCTTCTCATCTCCCTCTGTCCACACCGGGATATTTGTTTTAAGAGCGAATGTTAGTGAGATCATTTGGTTAATGCTATGATTTAATTCATTTTATTCACTCTTTGTTCTTACCACTACTTTTGCCCTTGGAATATTACTTATTATGGGCTCATTTTTACACCAGGACTACATGTCCTCCTCATCTCTTCTCCTCATGGTCGTGTTGGTTCATATACTGTTCTTTGTTATTTGTAATCAGTCTTTTGCCTTCAAGCCTTTTATCAGCCTTCCTGTTTTGCATGTTTTAATTATCCATATGTAATGTGTTTGTTGTAATTAACTATTGATTTTTGCATGGCAATATTTGGATTTTTATTCTGTGAGTTTTCATTGTATGTTTTGTGATGTTTTATATGATTTTCAGTATATTTGTTTTTATTTGAAGCCATTATCCCCTGAAGAAGGTGGTTTCGCCGAAACATATTGGGGTTTCCTAATAAAGCTGCTTTATATCAACCACTGCTTGGTGTACATGTTCCTGTTTTGTCTTCTGCTTTTGCCGCCCTCCAGAGGTTGCTGCCCTAGGCAACCTTCTAGTTTGCCTAGTGCTTGGACTTGGCCTGGTCGGGAGGACCACCAGACCAGTTAAAGTACGCTTAGGTGAACATGCTTCCTGTATTAATACTTCACCACTTTCTGCCCCTTTAGTAGCCCACTGTTTGGAATACCACCATGAGTTTTCACAATTTAAGTAGCGGATTATAGACTATATTCTCGTGAAGGGGCATGCAAAGTGTGCCTTCGAGTCAGTACTGACGCCTGGTGGCCCAGCAGCTTCCGTGTTTTCTTGGCAGTGTAACCAGATGTAGATTGCCAGGCCTTTCTTCTGAGGCAATGGAGGGTTAAGTGACTTGCCCAAGGCCGCAAGGAGTGCTAGTGGGAATTGAATCCTGGTTTCTTGGTTACCAAGCCAGTGCTCTAACCATTAGGCTACTTCTCCACTCAAAACTAAGCAAACCGACAGCATATTTGAGGAGGGAAGACATGCGATATAAGTGGCTGTATCCGTTCGGTCTCCTGATAACGGTGAAGGGGATGTCATGGCGAGTGAAGACAAGCGAGGAAGTATGGCGAGCGCTTAAGGACTTGGGACTATCCAATCTCCCGGAAGGGGCAGGAGGTACAGGCAGAACAAAATCCAACACTGCGTCTACATTGAGGGCGGCCAGCATGAGATGGCACAGAGCATCAGCTGATGGCAGGAGGTTGGCCAGATTGATTAAAGGAAGCCACAGAGGGAAAGCGACGGAGAAGAGTAACGGTTGAATCTGAGAACGGCAAGATATGTTAGAAAATAAACTGTGCAGGGACTGTATTGAAGAATATTGATGATTGCTGTGTAAGGGGTTGTGGCTGAGAAAAATAGGGGGGAATAAGGGCTAGGAGGAGGAGTGGGTGAACTGGTGGAGGAGAGAGGGAAGAATGGGAGGGGGGAGTAAGGATCTGTCTATGAAAATGTTTTGCAATGCTGTTATCTTGGAAAGGGAAGTTAGGGGTTAGAGTAGAGGGAGGCCCGGGGTGAAGGGGGATAGGCAGGCATTGGGTCATAGGGGGGGAGAAGGGGAGGAGCCACTAGGGAGTGGAGAAGCTGGGAGGGGAGGACCAGGCGGGAGATGAAGGGATAAGGAATGAGGGGGGAGTTGTGATAGAGGAGCAGAGGCAGGCTGTGGTCTGATTGATAGTCACCATTAATGGAAGGTGCATCTCCCTCGAGGAGATGGGGGACGGGGAAGGGAGGGAGGAGGGCAGGGAGGGAAGGGGGGAGGGTGGGGAGGGGAAGGGGGGCAGGGGTAAGGACACAGAGAGCAGGGGGGATACAAAGTATAAAGGTGAGTTAAAAAAAAGTATCGCTAAATGTAAAAGGTCTTAATTCACCATTTAAACGAGAAAAATTGTATAAAGCAATCACATGCCAAAGGGCGGAGCTAGTGCTTATACAGGAAACGCATTTGACCAGAGCGACAGCATATCTAGTTAAACCCAGAGGATATGGAGTATGTATACACGCATCCAACACAGTGGAAAAGAAAAAAGAGGGGGGGGGTGGCCATATTGATTTATACTAAATTAAAGATGCAATTGCAAAATGTGGTGAGGGATAAAGAGGGGAGATGTGTTATTGCGGATAAAAGTGGGAAATGAGTGGTATTGCATAGTAAATGTATATGCACCAACAAGGGTGCAAAGTGAATTCTGGACAAAGCTGAATGAAGAGGTGGGGAAATTGGGGGAGGGTCACCTCATTTGTGGAGGAGATTTCAACCTAACGTGGAATCCAGTGAGAGACGCCTCAGGGAAAAGGGAGGGTAAGAGGACGGATAGGAAGTGCTACCACAATTTTGTAGGGCACCATTGCTTGATTGATGCCTGGAGATTCCACCATGCGGGGAAGAGACAATTTTCTTATTTTTCACTGGGACATAGATCATATTCCAGAATAGATGCTATCTGGGTATCGAAAGAGATGGGGGGTAGGATTAAGGGGGCGGATATGGATTCAATTACTTGGTCAGATCATGCGCTAGTGGAAGTCAGATTGACAATAGAGGGCGAGGGGAAGGGCTTACAGTTTTGGAGACTTAGACATCGAGAGGGAAACGAGGGAATACTTCCATTGGAATGATAATGGGGAGGTAACTTGGGGAGGGGTGTGGGATGGATATAAGGCAGTAGTGCGAGGAATTTTAATTAAATGAAGGGCGCGAAAACAGAAGGAAAGGGAGGGAACAGAGGGAACTGAGAGCAAGATTGCTGGAATTGGAAGAACTAGATGCGCAAGGGAAGCAAGGAGAATACAGAAGCCAGGTGTTGGAAGTAAGAGCACAGTTAAATGACTTACAGGCAGCAAAGATAAGATATCATATGCAGTTGTTGCGACAGGAATTCTTTGAGGGAGGTAATAAGGCGGGGCGATATATGGCTCAGAAACTGAAGCAGAGGAAATTGCGTTCTTATATAATGAAAATTCAGAATCCGGACGGGGAGCGGGTATATAAGGATGGGGAGATTAGGGAGGTCTTTAGAGGATACTATCAGGGGTTATATAAAGCACGGGACCCTCCACAGAGGGAGAGAGTACAGAGTTATCTTGATTCAGTTCAGTTACCGAAATTAGAAGATGGGGAACAGAAAGAATTAAACAAGGCTATAACAGCAGAGGAGCTACAACGGGCTATAAAACAGTTGAAACTAGATAAGGCTCTGGGGTTAGATGGGCTCACAGCGAGGTTTTATAGAAGTTTTGGAGAGATATTAACTAAAACCTTGGTGAGATTATTTAATCTCCCACGGGAGGGAGGCAGATTAGCGGATATTATGGGATGGGTGGGAATAACCGTAATACATAAAGAGGGAAAAGATCCACAAAAGTGCTCTTAATATTGACCTATCTCAATGATCAATATAGATGCCAAACTACTAGCGAAAATACTCGCTACGCGTTTAAACAAGAAGATAGGGAAGTTGATACATTTGGATCAAGCGGGATGTATTCCCGGTAGACAGGTAGCAGATAATATTAGAAAGATCTTAAATATGATTTGGTCCACTGAACAAAGTAGGGAGGAGGCCTTGCCGTTGTCACTGGATGCGGAGAAGGCCTTTGACGAGGTGTCATGGCCATTTCCTTTCCAGGTAATGGAAAGAATGGGATTGGGGGAAGAATTTTTAAGTGGGGTAAAAGCGCTATACCACAGTCCGAAGGCATGCGTTAGGGTTAATGGGGCCTACTCTCAATTTTTTGGGCAAGGGAGAGGAACGAGACAGGGCTGCCCCCTATCACCCCTACTTTTTGCTATATCTTTGGAACCGTTTGCGGAGAGGGTGAGAGAGTGGGCCGATGTTAAGGGAATAAGAATAGGGCGGAGAGGATATAAAATATCCCTATTTGCGGATGACATAATATTGAGTGTAGCTAGACCTCGGTTCTCTATACCAATACTAATGTGGGAATTGGAAGAATATGGAAGGCTTTCGGGTTTCACTATTAATTGGACAAAATCAGAAATATTAAACTTATCATTAAATGGAGATGCGCAGGGCATACTGCAGAAGAAATAACCCATTCAGATGGGCTAGAGAAAAAATTAGATATTTAGGGATTCAAAGTAGTAATAGGATAGATGCCCTATACAAGCTAAATTATCCGAAAATATTTGGGCAGGTAGAGAGCTTGTTGGATGGGTGGGGGAGGGGATACCTCTCATGGTTTGGACACATAGCGACCATAAAGATAATGATACTGCCAAGATTCTTGTATCTGTTCCAGACGCTACCAATACCGGTACTGCCTAAAAAGTTAAAACAACTACAAAGACTTGTTAATCGATTCATATGGTCGAATAGACGGCCAGTAGTAGCTATGGCAGTAATGCAGAGCCAAGGGAGAGGGAGGGTTAGGGGTACCTAATTTTAGAAAATATTATGAGGCTGCTCAACTGAAAGCGATATACGAGTGGCACAGCGGGACACAGAAACAGTGGGTTCAAATGGAAGAAGACTCGGTAAGTGAGGGGAGATTGGACAGAATGGTTTGGAGGGGTGGTAATAGCGCTGAAAATAAACACTAACACCCCATAATAGCCCACAGTTTGAGGATGTGGAGACAGAATAGAAAACAATTAGTACAAGATAAAGAATACATACAGGGAATGACACTGGATGCATGTTTTGATAGGGGTCAGGGACCAGGGGTAACTGTTTTGCACAGATGGGCAAAAGCGGGGCTTTCACAGATTTCTCAAATAGTGAGCAAGGAGGGCATGCTGGATTTTGAGGGCATCAGGGACCTGTACCTGCTAGGAGATAGCGATTATTATGCATATTTATAATTGAGCCATTTTTTGAGGCAACGGAAGGTGTGGAAGGATTTATGGGAACATAGAGGGTGGTTTGAGGTGCTTTGCTCAGGCCATATTGGCCAAAAAGGAGCTTTGTCCAGAATTTACAAAGCATTGATGGAGGGAGGGGGAAGTAAACTGGGGTTTATGATAAAAAAGGATTATTTTTCCTTCCTTATTTCCACTTCTGCCAACTCTTCCCGCCAATTGTACTCTGCCCTTTGCTCCCTATCTGCTCCTCACTCTTTCTCTACTCCCTCCCTCCCCCCAGTCACTCCTGAGCCTGCCTCTCTGGCAACCTACTTCTCCTCTAAAGTCCTCTCCCTCCGCCTCTCGTTCCCTTGCTGCCCTCCCCCACTTTCTCCTCCCCCACCAGTCCCAGATCATATTCCTCCTTCCTCTTCCCCCTCCCTCTCTCATTGATGGTCCTCCTTTGAACCCATCTCTGCCTCCGCCCTCTCCAAGACCTTTAACTCCGTTCGGAAAACCTTCTGCTCGTCTGATCCCATTCCCTCCCCCAGGCTGTTAGATCCCTCTCTAGCTCTCTCTCCCCACATTCTCTCTCTTTAATTCTAGTCTCTCCACCGGTGTCTTCCCCTCTCCCTGGAAACACGCTATCATTCGCCCCATTCTGAAAAAGGGTTCACTAGATCACTCTTCCACCTCTAGCTGGCGCCCCATTTCTAATCTCCCTTTCCTCTCCAAGCTTTTAGAAAAACTTGTTTTCACTCAATTGTCATCACCTTGAAGTTTCTCTCACCCTTCACCCTCGACAATCAGGTTTCTGCCCCAGTCACAGCACGGAGTCTGTTCTTCTTTCTCTTCTAAACGAACTACACACCACTCACGATCATGGCCTTGTCACTCTCGCTGTCTCTCTGGATCTCTCTGCTGCATTCGACCTCGTTGATCATCGCACTCTCCTTTCACGCCTCCAAGATGCTGGCATCACCGGCACAGTTCTCCATTGGTTTCACTCTTTCCTCTCTGGCCGTTCCTTTTCAGTTTGTACTGGTTCTCTCCCTTCACCCTCCACTCCCCTTCCCTGCGGTGTCCCCCAGGGCTCTGTCCTTGCTCCCCTCCTCTTTAATGTCTTTTTGGCTCCTCTCGCACTTTTAGTCCAACAACACGGTATCTCCGCATATTATTACGCTGACGATATCTTTCTTCTTTATCACACTAACTCTGTCTCCCCCGATATTACCCCCTTCAACAATTGTCTCTCCTCAGTAGCATCCTGGCTTTCCTCCAACTTCTTGCATATCAATCTCTCTAAAACCTCAGCCATCTGGTTCACTGCCGGTAGCCCTGCCCCTTCCCTCATTCCACTGCTTTCTTCCGTTCCAATCCCCATCATCACCTCTCTATGCTACCTTGGTGTGACCCTCAACTCCTCCCTATCGTTCAAAGCACATATCTCATCTGTAGTTCAGCGCTGCTTTCTCACCCTAAGACAACTCCGATCTGTACGCCCTTTCCTCTCTCTCTCCGCTATGACCACCCTCCTCATCTCCCTAGTTGTCTCACGCCTCGATTATTGTAACGTCTCTTTAGCTGGTCTCCCCCAATCCCAACTTCAACGTCTGCAACGAGTCCACAACACTGCTGCCCGTATCCTCACTTGCTCTTCCCGTTTCGACCATATCAGATATAGCAATCAAGCTGCATGTAACCGTACCTTCTCCCTCTATGCCCCTTCATTATGGAATACCCTACCTCATGATCTGTGAAACTGCTCTGACCACTCTGAGTTCCGGAAGAAGCTAAAAACCTATCTCTTCCTCGAACATTTTTCCCTACCTCCATAGTCCTCTGTCCTCAGCCCTTTATTCCTCTTCCTCTCTCTTACCCACTAAAACTAACTCATACAACCTCGCTGCAACTGTACATTCCTATGTAATTAGTTGATTATTGTAAAAAATTTAATACTGTTACCTATGTTCCCTTGTTTTTTGTTCCTTGTAAACAGTTGAAATATACTGTCTCGTTTTGTTTCATGTAAACCGACTTGAATCGCAGAAAGACGGTATATAAAAACTTTTAAATAAATAAATATCACCCCTCTTCTCATTCGCCTGCACTGGCTTCCGATTCCTTTCCGTATTCAGTACAAATTTCTTCTTTTTGTTCACAGTTCTATTCATAATGGCACTCCCCTTTATCTTGCTGATCTGATCCACCTCCACACTCCCTACCGTTCCCTCCACACCATCCACATGAACCGCATAACCTTACCCTCTCCATCCCAGGCCCACCTAGAAACCACCCGTTCCTCTGCCTTTTACTTCCTTGGTCCCCACCTATGGAACTCGCTCCCCTCAGACCTTTGCTTGGAACCCTCATTTAAAACATTTAAGGTAAATCTAAAAACCCATCTCTTCTGTCTAGCTTTTGGCCTCTCCCCCCCCCCCCCCCGCGTCCCTTTTCACCACCCCCATGATGTTGTTTTCCCTTGTTTCTGTTACTGTAATCTAGCCTCAACCTTTTACTCTTCTCTCTTCTTTCCTATTACACTATGACGTTCCTTTCCTAATTTTCTAAGCAGCCTTTTGTACATTGTAAACCACTCAGACGCTATTGTGATGGGCAGTCTATTAAGTTCCCAATAAACATAAACATAAAATGGGAAGAGGATCTGGGGGTAAGCTGGAATGAAGAGGTGTGGGATAAGATACTACAGACAGTGGCCAGTATATCCATAGCCACACAAGTGAAAGAAAATGCTTATAAAGTGTTATATCGTTGGTACTGGACACCAGTATGTAAAAAAAGAGCTGGAGTGGGACACAATGATCAATGTTGGAGGGGGTGCCAAGAGCGCGGAGATTGGTTACATATGTGGTGGATATGTGAGAAGATTCAAGCATATTGGACAACGATTATAGAAATGATTTTTGAAATGACTGGATATAGATTGCAAAGGAAGCTAGAAGCCTGCTTACTGCATCAATTGGTAGAGGATATCCCAAAGAGGGAAGGTGGGGTCTTGCATCACTGTATAGTCGCAGCAAGATGCGAGATAGCTCAGCATTGGGTGGGTTTGGACCTACCTAAGCTGGCAGGCTTTGTCAGAAGAGTGGCTGGGTTCGGACCTACCTAAGCTGGCAGGCTTTGTCAGAAGAGTGGCTGAGATGAGAAGGGGGAAGAGAGTGGATAAATGGAAGAGTGTGTGGAAATGGTTGGAATCGTGGCAGACTGGAGAGAGGGGGAGAAAGGATGGCAGAATGGATGAAACTTAGTTCAGATCCTTAGAGAGATAGATTGGTGGGATGAGTTAATGGTGAAAGGGTGAAAAGAGAGGCGATGAGTACGAGTGGCCAGATAGGAGGAGGAAGGTATGAATGTAGAGCGCAGGTGAGGAGGGGGGAGGGAGGAAGGTATAAGGAGGGATACAAAGAAAGGGGGAAATAACAAGCTGGGGCATAAACAGGATACATGATGTAATGACTATGTAAATTGTATAATGTTGAGAACGAACTGGTTTGTAATCTGCATGGAAATGGTTAATAAAAATTAAAATGGAAAAAAAACCCCTAAGCAAAACCGCCTGCTTTCTCTGAGGATTGAATTCGGGACCTTCAGATTATGAGACGGATGCGCTGCCAGCTGGAGGGGATCAGATATCAAAACTCCAGCAAACAGAACAGCGGTGGATTTTAACATTACATACTGTTACCCCACTTGGATTGAATTTGGAATTGACTTGGTTGAGCCTTTTATGATCAAAGAAAATTAGGTTAAAATAATGCTTCTGTAACTGTTTGACATCTGATTATAGGCTTTCATCTCTTCAGTGATGATTAGTCCATTTGAATAGGTTTGAATAAAACTCTCATGATATCAGGCACCATTCCCCCCTTTTTTAAATTGTTTTTTTAAAGTTCTTTATTTATATTTTCCAACAAAATACAAACAAAAAAAGAAACAAATTACATTAAATCAAAATACATAATTCTTCTCTGTAAGAAGAAACAAGAAAAAAAGCTATTCACAGCCCACCCCACCCTGTCCCTCCCATCATCATGCAATCATCAGGGGCTATATAAACAGAAAACAGCTGAAAGCCTGCAAGGCCTACCAGGGCTATAGAAGAGCAACCACTCCACTACATAAGAAACAAGAAGATTTGTCTAATAACCCCTCACTGTATCTCATATCGCACTTTAGAGGTATAATTCTGTAGGGGTTTCCACTTAAGAAAAGTGAAGGGTGTAAGGGGTCTACCACACCGTGGCATTTGCTCATATTTGCAGCATAAGCACAAGCGGTTTCACCATTCGTGCCAACTAAGCTCTGCTGTATGTTTCCAGTTAGAAATAATGGGATGTAGGGCCACCCCCAACATGAAGTCAAATAAAAACTAACAATCCCTCTAACGACGAGATGTCATTTGCTGATCGAAAAACGACCACAGACCAGGAGAGAGTGGCCCGGAATCCCAGTACCTCTTGAATACGATTCCATATTGAAACCCAATAAGACTGAATGTTAGGGCAATCATACACCACATGCCTCAAAGTGCTGACATCTCCTTGACAAGACCAACACTCATTCCCAGCTGCCTTAACCCATTTAGCAACCTTTACCAGAGTAAAGTGCGCTCTATGTGCAAAGAAGTACAAAGCTTGTGAGACAGAGGCAGACTGGGAAACCCTGTTTATCTTACTCTAGAATTTTGTCCAAGTTTCCGGAGAAAGTACTTACCCAGTGTTATGTTCCCATATTCGTTGAACACCAATGGCCTGAGAACTGTTGTTCTGAACCACCAGTTTATAATATTGAGAGGCCACCGCAGAGGACATATATATTGAGCTTATCTTGCTCATCAACCCCCACTCGTCAGACAACGATGTAATATCTAACTGGGATTTCTCTATACATTACCTCAGCTGAATCCACTGAAAATATAGGGATTGAGGCAAATCAAATTCACTTTGCAAAGAGGAAAAAGATTTCCACTTACCATCCATTATCAGTTGGCCCACACTCCAAATGCCCCTACTAAACCATTTTTGCCATGCGGATGAACTTTGATTGATTTTAAAATAAGGACTATGCCAGATGGGTATTAATTTTGATAGGCAATCCTCCTTAGGAATTGCATTTGCTAACTGTTGAAAAGCCTTCTGAGTGTCTGATATAACCCTATGAGACTTCAACCTCCCAATAGACACCATGCCAGGAAGAAGATTCAAGGGGAAAGGAGTACTCAATCTCTCTTCTAGTTCAAGCCATACTGGGCGTATACCTACGGCCCCCTCCACCCATCGCGAACCTTGTTTTAGTAAAAAAAAAAGCACAGTGATAGGCCTGAAAGTCAGGGAAATTCTCCCCCTCTTTTTTAGATTTGAGTTTCCTGAGAGCAATCCTAGGTGGCTTATTTTTCCATAGAAATTGAACCTGAATTCTTTCAATTTGACGATAAACTTTACTTGTAAGAAAAACTGGTAGCATTTCTAATATATAATTCACTTTAGGAGTGATAGTCATTTTTATAGCTTCAATACGACCCCACCAAGAAAGATAGGGCGGCGAACACTTTGCTGTTATTTACGAACTGTAGATAGGATCTCTTCTTCATTGTACTGTAGGGTTACACTAAGTGTGTAGCAATAGTGAACTCCCAAATACTTCACCATCTTAGGTTCCCATACGAAAGAGAAATCCTCCATGTCCGTCCTACATACTCTTGAGTTCAAGGGAAAGGCGACAGACTTTGGCCAATTAATTTTATAGCCAGACAATAGTTATCTATCAGCTCTAAAATAACCGGTATAGAGCTAGGTGTGGTGAAAAGCAGCAAATCATCCACATATGCAGATAATTTAATATCCATGCCAGCAATAGAAATGCCCTTTCCTTATCATCCCTCCAGTCTAGTCCCGGAAACTCTAGGGTTGTCATCCTCTTCCAGCAGCTTGGAGACTGATAGATGTCATTCTTTTGATGACACTGGTATAAGGACACAGGCACCGGCTCTTCCCACTCCAGTTCTATCAGTCTCCAAGCAGCTGGAGGATGTGAGCCAGAGTTTCTTGCTCACTAGAGGAGCAATTAAGGACTTTAGTGTTAGTTAATTGGGGTTTTCAATCTCAAATTGGCATTATTTTTTTATTCACAAATTCTTTTTTCTTTTTTCTTTGATTGAACATAGCTTATGGGGCTGTACCACTTTAAATTTTGACGACGGAGGGGCCTCTCTTCCCTTCTTCCTCCCTCTTAGCGGTGTGACAGGGGAGGGAAGGTTTCAGAGCCGGAGTAAGTCCGGGTGAGCTCCGATTATTTGTACCTACCTCCTCCAGCCCGACGCAGAGATTTTTGCCTGCAGGCGTTTTGGGGGACTTCGGCAGACGGGCACGGCTGTAAGGTTGGTCTCTGAGCTCTTACAGGGGCAGTGCCTGGAAACTGAGTTCGGCCACGGTGAGGGTGGACAGCTTCAGGGCTTTTGGGGCTGTTTCTCCTCTCCTCTCCCTGAGGTAAGCGTTGATTAATTAATTTTCCCTCTCTCTTATATGCCAGTTGTGAATTTGGCTGAGAGGACTGTGTGGGAGCCATTTTCCCGCCGCGGGCTGTTTTCGGCAGGAAAAAGCAGTAGCGCGGTTGGGGAAACAATTTTAAGTTATAGAGTCAGGAAGCTTTGTTTGCCAGTATTTCCTTCACAATTCAGGTCGGGTGACCTCCTGCTTCCTTTTGATCTGTTAAAAAAAAAAAAAAAAAAAAAGAGGCCCAGAGTCGGCAGGGCAGGTTCAGCTGAGCATCACTGTCCATTTTGTCTGTGGCTACAGGACGTCTGTTGAGCAGGTTGTTAAAGGCACCTCGGGCTATTTCTAACCTTGGCAGCGCAGGGTGCTAAAATGCCGGCAAAGACATTATGTTTGATCTGTGGGATTAAAAGGTCTACAGTATCAGACGCAGGCATCTGTAAAAGCTGCAGCCAGGCTTCCGCGATAGAGCAGCAGCGGTCAGATGCCTCAGAGGACCAGGAGGTAGTGGTGCAGAGGCCTCTGTCTCCTCTGCTTGATCCCGTGGAGCCTGTACCCGGCCCTTCCTCGGCTCCGGATGTGCCTCGTCCTCAGGCACCCTTCGCTCCTGATTTAACTTCAATTTTTTCCCCAGACTTCGTAGCTCTTATTCAAAGAGCATTTGTCAGGGCTCCTAAAGATCTTTCAGCCTCGTCCTTTGCGCCTCTGCCAGCAGACTTAGGGCACAAACGACCTGGCTCTCCTCTCTCCCTGTCACCTTCGGTCGTCGGGCCAAAGAGAGCCCGGGTGGAGCCGGATAAGCGGAGTCAGTCCGAGTTTTCGGAGGATTTGCGTACCGAGGAGGAGGAGCATGATCCTGAGATGGACAAGGAGCTGGAAGAGGGAGAGATTATTGAACAGGAGGATCAGGCTAGAGTGGTATGTATTTTTCGTCGGGAAGAGTTGCCCGCACTGATTTCAGAGACATTGAAGGCACTCAATGTGCCGGTGTCTGAGCCGGTTGAAGAGGCTACTTTGGAGGATCCACTCTTGCAAGCTTTTCGAAGGATGCAAAAGGCTTTTCCCATACATAGAGTCATTAAAGAGATGATACAAAGTGAGTGAGATATGCCTGAGTCCGCTCTCAGAGGTTCTCGGGTAATGTCTCGCCTTTATCCGTTGGTGGAGCTTGATAAGGAGCTGTTCAAATCTCCCAAAGTGGATGCCGTGGTCTCAGCAGTGACTAAGAAGACGACCATTCCAGTGGAAGGCGGAGCGGCTCTTAAGGACACTCAGGACAGGAAGCTGGAGGCCTTGTTGAGGCAGGTTTTTGAGGTTAATGCTCTTTCCATTCAAGCTTCCATCTGTGGGGCTTGGGTGGCCAGAGCCTGTCTCCGCTGGGCTGAGAGGCTCCAGGGAGAGCAGGCTGGAGACTCCGTTGGTGAGGCAGCTCGTATCGAGTCCGGAGAGGTGTATCTTGCGGATATTCATTATGATCTCATTAGGGGGCTATCGAACAGTATGGCTTCGGCAGTGGCCGCCAGGAGGTATCTCTGGCTACGCAATTGGGCAGCGGATGCTTCTTCCAAAGCCCACTTAAGTAAGCTTCCCTTTAAGGGTCGGCTACTGTTTGGAGAGGATTTGGAGAAGATAGTTAAAGATCTGGGAGAGTCCAAGGGGGGACGGCTGCCGGAAGACAAGCAGAAGCCAGGGAAATTTTCGCTCATGCCAAAATTTCCAATGAGGGATTTTCGGCATTTTTGCTCCCCTAGGTTCCCACAGGGCCAGAGAGGGCGTTTTGCCTTTAGAAACCAAAGTTTTCGGGGCTTCCGTGGTGCCAGCAGAGGTTTTGCGGCCACCACCTCGGGTGCCAAGAAGCCACAATGAAGTCAGGGGGACCCAGGTGGCCGTAGCAGTGGGCGGTCGTCTTCAGGATTTTTACGCTGCTTGGGTCGGAATTACCTCAGACCAGTGGGTGCTGGAGGTGATTCGAGAAGGATATGCTTTAGAATTTCAAAGACCGGTGACCGAAGCCTTCGTTCAGTCCCCTTGCAAGTCTCTGCACAAGCGAGTGGCTGTCAAACAGACCTTACAGAGGTTGCTGGATCTCAAGACGGTAGAACGGGTGCCTCCGGATCAATGCGGCTCAGGTCGATACTCCATTTATTTTGTGGTCCCAAAGAAAGAGGGGACTTATCGGCCGATTTTGGACCTCAAAAAGGGTTAACAAGTGTCTCCGGGTTTCTCATTTTCATATGGAGACACTACCGTCAGTCATCATGGCGGTCCGCAGAGGGGAGTTTTTGACCTCCCTGGATTTATCCGAGGCATATCTCCACATTCCGATTCGCCGAGAACATCAGAAATTCCTCAGGTTTGCGGTCCCAATGGGACATTTTCAGTTTCGGGCGCTACCCTTTGGGCTAGCGACTGCGCCAAGGACCTTTACCAAGGTGATGGTAGTCGTAGCGGCGGATTTGAGGAAGAACGGTGTTCTAGTGCATCTCTATCTGGACGACTGGTTGATTCGAGCAAAGTCCAGAGTGGAAAGCGAGGAGGCTACTGCCAAGGTGGTCACTTGCCTGCAGAAGCTAGGTTGGGTGGTCAATGTGGCCAAAAGCAGTCTGGTTCCTTCTCAGGAGCTCGAGTATCTCGGGGCGCGTTTCGATACCGGGATAGGCATGGTTTTTCTGCCTCCGCATCGAGTGCTGGCCTTACAAAGGTTAGTTCGACGGTTTCTCCAACGGCCGAGGCCAACAGCGTGGAATTACTTGCAAGTTCTAGGAACGATGGCGGCAACGATAGACTTGGTGCCCTGGGCGAGAGCGCACATGAGGCCCTTACAGAGAGCGTTACTCAGAAGATGGTCTCATCAAAACGATCCGCTTTCCAAGAGACCTCTCTGTCCAGACTCGGTTCGGGAGGCATTGCAGTGGTGGTTGCTTCCGGAGTCTCTGGAGAAAGGCATGCCCTTGGACATGCCAGCCTGGATCCCACTGACTACAGATGCAAGTCTCCTCGGTTGGGGAGCACATTGTCAGGGACGGTTTGCGCAAGGCCTCTGGACTCTTCAGGAAAGGTCGTGGTCAATCAACAGGTTGGAACTTCGTGCGGTGGTCTTGGCGTTGCAGGAGTTTCAGTGGTTTCTGAAGGGTGCAGCGATCAGAGTGTTTTCGGACAATGCGACTGCCGTAGCCTACATCAACAGGCAGGGCGGCACCAGCAGTGTTCCGTTAGAGGCCGAGGCGGATCAGTTGTTTCTCTGGGTCGAGCAAAACCTTCAGGCTCTGTCAGCGGCTCATGTCGCCGGGGTGGACAGTGTAGCGGCCGATTTTTTGAGTCGGGTGAGAGTAGATCCGGGAGAGTGGACACTTCATCCGGATGTGTTCGATGCGATTGTTTGTCGTTGGGGGACGCCCGTCATGGACCTCATGGCGACGTTCAATTCGGCGAAAGTGGAACGTTTTTTCAGCAGGCGCAGGGAGCAGATATCCGAGGGCCTGGATGCATTAGTCCAGGAATGGCCCTCCGATCAGCTCCTGTATGTTTTTCCTCCGTGGGTGTTAATAGGCCGAGTAGTGCGGCGCATCGAGTGCCACAGAGGATGTGTGCTTCTGATCGTGCCGGATTGGCCAAGAAGACCGTGGTACGCGGATCTCAGGCGGTTGATAGTGGGGAAGCCGTGGCGGCTACCGCCCAGACCAGATCTCTTGCAGCAGGGCCCACTGTGGATGCCACAGGTAGCTCGGTTCTCACTTACGGCATGACTCTTGAAAGCTAGAGGCTATTCGTCGGATGTGATTACGACGTTGTTGAGGGCGCGCAGAAGCTCTACTCCCTTAGCGTATGTTCGCGTGTGGCGCATTTTTGAGGCTTGGTGTATGGATCGTGAGTGTGAGGCTTTACAGGCTTCTATTCCGCAGTTTTTAGCGTTCTTATAAGATGGTTTCCAAAGAGGGTTGGCGGCAGCCTCCTTAAAGGTGAAATTAGCAGCACTTTCCTGTTATAGGGGGAAAATCAGGGGACAAGCGCTCTGCACCCATCCAGATGTTAAGAGATTTCTGAAAGCGGTGGGTCTTTTGAGGCCACCGTGCAGGCTCTTAGTGCCAACCTGGGATCTGCAGCTGGTATTGACGGCGTTGAGTTCGCCTCCGTTTGAGCCTTTGGCTAAGGCATCTCTAAAGGATCTTACCCTGAAGGTGGTGGTTTTAGTGGCCATTGCTTCGGCGAGGCGGATTTCATAACTACAGGCGTTATCTTGTAGAGAACCGTTTCTAACGTTTCATGAGTCCAAGGTAGTGTTACGACCGGTACCGTCTTTTTTGCCGAAGGTCCTATCTCCGTTTCACGTAAATCAGGTGGTGTCTCTGCCAGTGTTCCGTAAGTCCTCGGAGGGTCTTGCGGCTCCGCAATTGCATCTTTTGGATATCCGTCGAGCCTTGAAGTGCTATCTCAGGAGGACTGCGGTGTTCAGGAGGTCGGATAGATTGTTTGTGTTGTTCAGCGGCCCTCGCAAGGGGGAAGCTGCGTCCAAAGCGTCAGTTGCTAGGTGGATTAAGGGAGCAATCGAGTCAGCTTACTTTCTGAAAGGCAGGCCGGTACCAGAGGGCCTGAGAGCGCATTCTACTAGGGCGCAAGCGGCGTCCTGGGCGGAGTCTGGTTTTGTGCCAGCGGCCGAAATTTGTAAAGCGGCAACGTGGTCTTCTTTGAATTCTTTTGTGAAGCATTATCGTCTGGATATTCAGGCGGGTAGGGATACCTGTTTTGGGTCAGCGGTGCTTCAGGCTGGACTAGCAGGTCCAGCCCGTTGACCTCTTTTTACTGCTCTGTTACGTCCTTAGAGTTTCCGGGACTAGACTGGAGGGATGATAAGGAAGTTTAAATTAGACTTACCTGCTAATTGTAGTTCCTGAAGGAACTCCAGTCTAGTCCCGGATCCCGTCCCGAGTTTTTGCAAGGTGGTGGAGCCTGAAGCACACCTTTCCCGGTGAAGAGAGCATGCAGCGCTGGGGTGCTTTGGGCTCGAGGCGGATTCTTCGAGACCTTAAAGGGTTTGCTAAACTCCGAGCAATGTTAATCTTCCTGGGGTGGAAGCCAGACCCTTCCGAGTCAAGTTAAATATTGTTGGGGGTTTGTGTTCTATTGATATTACTATATTAAGATTACATTACTCTTTCGTACTTGTGCATTTAGTGGGCACTAGGTGTTGGGAAGTGTTCTAACTTAATTGTTGCTCTGGTGAGTCTGCTTTGTCAATAGGTTACTGGAGTGGGAGGAGCCGGTGCCTGTGTCCTTATACCAGTGTCATCAAAAGAATGACATCTATCAGTCTCCAAGCTGCTGGAAGAGGATGACAACCCTAGAGTTTCTGGGACTAGACTGGAGTTCCTTCAGGAACTACAATTAGCAGGTAAGTCTAATTTAAACTTTCCTTTGATCTGTACTATACCTGATTGGCTCCTGGTGCCTGCGAGCTGGTACTGATTGGTGCTGGGTATTGGAAGGCTATATAACAGCTGGCCCCACCGCAGGTAGCGGTCGCAGGCACGTGCTCGGTGCGTGCCTGAAGGGGCGTGACCAAAGGGGCAGGTCCCGCCCCTTTGGCACCCCTTCGGCGCACTTTGGCACAAGGAGCGTATCCCTGTAATGGGGAAGTGGAAGAAGATACCCGCCAACTGTGCAGACGAAGGCGGTTAAAGTTGTCGGCCCGATGGATGCCCATGTTCGAGTGGGGGATCCTCCCGCCCCGGCTCAGTAGCTTATGCTTGGACTTGGAGATATGTCAACTGAGTACCTCTTCGTCTGTTTCTTCTTCTATTAAATTGGGTTTAGTTCCGGTAGCCAAGCGTCTAACCAGAGTTTGGTGGCGACCTCTCCATCGTGTGATGTGGAGCAGGTTAAAACCGGCTCAGCCTTGCTTCCTGATTCTTTCTTGAAAATTGATCCACCTCCGGGAAGTCTTAAACCCTCTCTACCCTCAGTGATTACATTTTCCTCTGTTGGAGAAACTCGGGTTCCGCCCTCTGATGTATCTTTGTGAGACATTTGGGCTATTGTTACGCGTATGGAGGCATCTCTGGGAGCTTCTCTTAAGAAAGTTTTGGATTTCTCCAAGCAAACTGTCATCAAATTATCTGATCATGAATCTAGATTATTATCTTTGGAAAAGGTGATTGGAGTTCAGGAAACTCAGAGTTTTTCTCAACAGGGAATCTTGGTTACTTTATCTCAAGACTCGTGCACTCCATCGTCAAGATGAATTTTTGGAGAACTCTTTGCGTTCAAAAAATTTACGTTTGTTTAATTTTCCTCGAACTCACTACCTTTTGCCTTTAATACTTTTTCAAAAATATCTTAAGGAAGTATTATTATTTACTGATGCTGATTCAATTGTTTTAACAAAATTTATTATGTTCCTTTAGGGAAATTAGTTAAAGTGTCTGAGGGGGGGATGGGGTATTGCGAGCTCAATAGGATCATTTAGCTTCCTCTACTCTGGATATTTCAGGTTTTTTGGAATCTTCTAGTGATGATACACCATCGAGAGCTACACTATTAGTTACCTTTACATCAGAGATGGATAAAGATAGAATTTTACGTGCCGTTTTTTTCAAAAAAGGCTGAGAAATTTTGTGGCCAAACCATTCAGATTTTTCCAGACGTTTCTTGGGCCACACAAGGGTGTCGTAAAGCCTTTCTGGAGTCCGTCCACAAGTTGTAGCTCTTGGTGCTTTATTTTATTTAAAATTTCCTTGTAAGTGTCTTATACAGTAGTTTATCAGGGTAAACGGTATGTCTTCTTTGAAGTGCACCAGTTGTTAGATTTTCTCAAGGGTAAGACTTAAATTATTAATTATTTTTTGTTTTCTTGTCTCTTGGCTTTGTTAATGGAGCTTAGTGATTCTACCAGTAGCTGATCGTGTTTTTTCTTTTAATATATTTTGAGCATCCCCTTGATATGGACTTGTGTTAATATAGAAACATAGAAACATGATGACAGAAAAAGACCACATGGCCTATCTAGTCTGTCCTTCCATATCAACAACTACAACAGTCCACTTTTTACCTTTAGAGATCCTCTGTATTGGTCCCATGCTTTTTTGAATTCAGTTACTGTCCTCATCTCTACCACCTCCACTGGGAGACTATTCCATGGATCCACTACTCTTTCCGTAAAGAAATATTTCCGCATATGGTGAAGGGAGATAGATTCAGGAGTGATATGCGGAAATATTTCTTTACGGAAAGAGTAGTGGATCCATGGAATAGTCTCCCAGTGGAGGTGGTAGAGATGAGGACAGTAACTGAATTCAAAAAAGCATGGGACCAACACAGAGGATCTCTAAAGGTAAAAAGTGGACTGTTGTAGTTGTTGTTATGGAAGGACAGACTAGATAGGCCATGTGGTCTTTTTCTGTCATCATGTTTCTATGTTTCTATATCACTCCTGAATCTATCTCCCTTCACCCTCATCCCATGTCCCCTCATAGCAGAACTTGCTTTCAATTGAAAGAGGCTCTCTCCCTGAACATTTATGCCACGGAGGTATTTAAACATCTCAATCATATCACCTCTATCCCGCCTTTCCTCTAAGGTGTACATATTAATATCCTTAAGTCTGTCCTCATATGCTTTATAATGAAGCCCACTAATCATTTTATTAGCCACCCTCTGCACCGACTCCATCCTGTTCACATCCTTTTGAAAGTGCGGTCTCCAGAATTGCACACCATACTCCAAATGAGTCGCACCAAAGACTTATACAGAGGCATTATCACCTCCTTTTTTCTGCTAGCCATTCCTCTCTGTATGCACCCAAGCATCCTTCTAGCTTTTGCCGTCGCCTTTTCTACCTGTTTAGCTACTTTAAGATCATCAGGCACAACCACGCCTAGGTCCCGCTCTTCTTTAGTGGACAAAAGTACTTCACCTCCTATACTGTATTGCTCCCTTGGATTGCTGCAGCCCAAATGCATGACCTTACATTTTTTAACATTAAATCCCAGCTGCCAAAGTCTAGACCATTCTTCAAGCTTAGCTAGATCCCTCCTCATGTTATCTACACCTTCCTGGGTGTCTACTCTATTGCAGATTTTGGTATCATCTGCAAAGAGGCAAACCTTACCCGACAGCCCTTCCGCTATATCACTAACTAAGATGTTAAAAAGAATCGGACCAAGGACAGATCCCTGGGCACACCACTGGTAACATCCTTCTCCTCAGAATGAGCTCCATTTACTTGTACTCTTTGTCGCCTCCCACCCAACCAATTTCTAACCCAAGAAGTAACTTTAGGGTCCATCCCTAGGGTGCTCATTTTGTTTATAAGTCGCCTGTGAGGAACAGTGTCAAAGGTTTTACTGAAATCTAAATACACCACATCTAGAGCTCTCCCTCGGTCCAACTCCCTGGTCACCCAGTCAAAGAAATCTATCAGATTTGTCTGACAAGACCTGCCTCTGGTGAATTCATGCTGCCTCGGATCCTGTAATCCGCTGGCTCCAGAAACCTCACTATTTTCTCTTTCAGCAGCGTTTCCAATAATTTACTCACCACCGAAGTTAAACTAACCGGCCTGTAGTTTTCAACCACATCCTTACTTCCGCTTTTGTGTAAAGGCACCACATGAGCCTCTCTCCAGTCCTTTGGCACCACTCCCGACTCCAACGAAGCATTGAAAAGGTCAGTCAGTGGAGTTGCTAGAATGTCCCCAAGTTCCCTCAGTATTCTAGAGTGTATCCCATCCGGTCCCATCGCTTTGTCTACTTTAAGTTGAGCTAGTTTCTCACGAACACAGTCTTCTGAAAATTGTTCAAGATGTCCCTCGCTTCTGTTCCTATTTGTGGGTGTTTTCTGAGGTCCTGCTCCTGGTTCTTCATCTGTGAACACACAACAAAAATATTTGTTAAGCAATTCCGCTTTATCCTTATCAGCTTCTACATATTCCCCCCCTGCACCCTTGAGTCTGACAATACCACTTTTGCCCTTCCTATTCTCACTAATATATCTGAAAAATGTCTTATCCCCCCATTTTATTGCATTGGCTGTTTCCTCCTCCTTTTGAATCTTTGCCTTCTTGACTACTTTGCTAGCTTCTCTAAGTTTTTCCAAATACAGATGCCTGTCTTCCTCTCTCTGTGATCTCTTGTATTTCATGATGGCCTCCATCTTTTTCTTCACTTTTTTAGCTACTTCCTTCCAAAACCATAGCGGTCTCCTTTTCCTTTTGCCTTTATTTACCATTTTAACAAAAAGGTTGGTTGCCCTTAAAATATCCCCTTTCAGTTTTGCCCACTGTTTTTCTACATCCCCAAGCTGTTCCCATCCCACTAACGACTCCCTGAGGTATTGGCCCATCTTCGCAAAGTTAGTCTTCCTAAAGTCTAAGACCCTCACCTTGGAATGGATTCTAACAGCCCTAGTCCTAATACTGAACCACACCATCTGGTGATCACTGGATGCAAAATGATCTCCCACTACAACATCAGAAACGCTGTCACCATTGGTAAGCACCAAGTCCAGTATGGTCCCTTCTTGTGTGGGGTCTGTTACCAATTGCCTGAATAGTTCTCCCTGTAGAGAATCCAGGATCTCCTTACTTCTAGATGATACTGCAGCAGGAATGTGCCTATCAACATCTGGCATATTGAAATCTCCTATCAGTAGCACTTCCCCTTTCCTAGCAATGCTGCATATGTCTTCAATTAACTCTCTGTCCACCTCTTCCTCTTGTGAGGGAGGTCTGTATATCACACCAATGCAAATAGATTTCTCCTACCCTCTTTCTAGTTTAACCCACAATGCCTCCTCTCTCCCTTTTAAGCTCTGTAATTCCAAAGCTCTAATAGTAGTTTTTACATATATATGCTAGTAGTTTTTACATATATATGCTATTTCTCCAGGACCAAGCAGGAAGTCAGTCCTCACTTATGGGTGACGTCGGCGCCGACGGAGCCCTCGCGGAGCAATTTCCCCAGCTTTCGAAGAAAGCCTTTGGGATTGCAGCGCGCATGCGCGGTCCTCTTCCCGCCCAAGGATACCATCTTGCTCAGTCTTCTTTTTTCCGCGGAGCCCTACAGACGTAGTTTGTTACCACCGCTGAAAAAGTTGATTAATTCTTTGTTGTTTTCTCGGTTCGCGTGTCCTTTTCCTGCCCGGCCTCGATTTTTTCCTTATCGAGTCCGCTCACATTTCTTTTTTGTTTTCAGTTTTTAACTGGCGTTCCCACCACTTATTTTCCACCCCTGTCGGCCCGGTGTTTCGACCTCGCAGGGGCCCTTTTTCCCCCTATGGCTACCAGCGGGTTAAAAAAATGTGATCATTGTTCTAAATTAATGTCTCTTACAGACACGCATAATTTCTGCCTCCGTTTCCTCGGACCCAACCATGACTCTGGGAGCTGTGGTCCATGTGGCAAGATGTCCTCCAAGTCGCTGAGGAGTCGGCAATCGCAAAAGGAAAGAATCTTCTCTGACCCTGAGTCCGGTCGGGCCCGGACCTCGTCGGAGGCTTCGACGTCTCGTGACTCCGGCCACGAGCTACGTCGGAGTTCCTCTGAGCGGGGATCCCCTGGACGGGAGCATCGTCGGCAGAGGAAACTCGCGCGGGCTGCGTCGGAGGACGCACCTGGTCCCTTGCGGGCCGGGTCGCATAGCCCCGCCAGCCGCCCCGAGTCCTCGGAGGCGGAGAGACCTTCTAAACTTCCTCGACTTGAGGTGGAGCCGCACGTGAGTACTATTGTCCTCCTGGACTCCCCTACGGAACCGTCATCGGGCCCGACACCGTCGGGGCCCGAGTCGGTGGCTGCCGGGTCTTCTGGGCTTGGCCTCAGATTGACATCCTTGGAGCGCAGTATCTCTGCCTTCTTGGACCAGCAGCGGGTTTGGATGACCGGCATCGCCAGTGCATCCGCCCAGACCACCGGGACGTCGACGCCCAAGTCGACCCCGGCGGCCGAGTCGATCCTCGAGTCGATGCATGCTCGAGTCGATCCTCGGTCGAGTTCTCCCTCGGCCTCCCGTTCGGGACCGAGGTCGTCGACACCGGCATCGGCGTCGGGACGAACCCTCGCTCGCACGGAGCCCTTCGATTCCTCCACGGAGGCGTCGGACTGGGACACGGAAGGGGACGAGTCACCCGGCTCTTTTCAGACCCGGTGCGTCCCCTCCGAATCGCCCGAGTCGGAGCCTCGAAGGCGATCCCCTCCAGAGGATACGCGCTTCTCTGATTTTGTGCGGGATATGGCCAAGGCTTTGGCTTTCCCCGCGGATCCAGAGGAGGAGCCTCGCGCGGAAGAGCTCGAGGCACTCCAGTATGACTCTCCCCCGAAGGAGGCCTTTACCGTGCCGGTCCCTCCGATGCTAGAGCGGATGCTCTTCCGCATGTGGGAAAGCCCGGCCTCAACACCGGTGTTAAGCAAGCGGATCGATTCGATTTATCGAGTCCGCAAGAGCCCCTGGTTCCAGAAGGCACAACTGCCACACCACTCCATGGTTGTGGAATCGGCAATGCATCGGCTTAAGAGTCAAAAGATGCACTCTTCGGTGCCCCCAGGTAAGGAGGCCCGTAACCTGGACGCCCTCGGGTAGGAAGTGTTTCCAGGGTTCCATGCTTGCCTGCAGGGTCCAGACGTACCAGCTGTATATGGGCATGTTCCTCCGAGACTTGGCGAAGGAGCTCGCTGGGTTCTTGGCTGGTCTCTCCGATGAACCGTTACAGAGGTTCCTGGCCTTGTCCAAAAGTATTCGAGAATGCTCGAAGTTCCTTTCTCGGGCGGCCTACGACGGCTTCGAGGCGTCGGCCCGAGTAGCTGGAGCCGGCATCGGTGCCCGCCGACAAGCCTGGCTCCAGTCATCCGACCTCAAGCCGTGGGTACAGGACAAGTTAGTCGATGTCCCCTGCCGAGGTGACAACCTTTTCGGCAAGCCCATGTCCGATAAGGCCGCGGAACTCGAGTCCGAGACTCTCACTCGGACTCGACTGTCCCGAAAGACCTCCGCTCCCACACAGAAGAAGAAGGGTCCGGGGAAGAAGCCTTTTTACCCAAGGAAGGTGCTTGCCTATAAGCAATCCCACCTTCAATACCAAATACCAGCGGCTTCCACTCAGTGCCCACAGACTAAGAGTCAGGGGAATGGCCCCCGCAGGCCGCGGGCCCCCAAGCCCGCTGCACAGCCCCCTGCCACGCAGGGTGGGGGTTTTTGACTATGCCAGCATAACCTCTCCCCCTCCGCGCCCGTTGCTCAGCACGGGGGGCAGGCTGATCCACTTCGCTCACAGGTGGCCAGCCATAACATCCGATTCCTGGGTGCTGCAGGTGGTTCAAAGGGGCTACCTCTTGCATTTTCACCAGGTGCCTCCCCCCTACTTTCCGGGGAAGCCTCCGAGGCCCCCTCTGCACAGAGACTTACTCCTTCAGGAGCTGCAGGGTCTACTGGAGGAGCAGGCTGTGGAGCCAGTGCCCCAACCTCAGTGGGGTCAGGGGTTCTACTCCAGATACTTCCTGGTCCCAAAGAGGACGGGAGGCCTCAGACCCATTCTGGACTTGCGCAACCTCAACATGTTCCTGCAGCGGGAAATGTTCAGGATGCTTACCCTTGGAATCTTCCTGCCCTACCTCCAGCAGGGATATTGGCTATGCTCCTTGGATCTAAAGGATGCCTATACTCACATCCTGATTCATCCGGACCACCGACAATATCTCAGATTTGTGGTGGCCGGAAAACACTATCAGTACCGCGTGCTGCCTTTTGGCTTGTGCTCCGCCCCCAGGGTGTTCACAAAATGCCTGGCGGTGGTCGCAGCCTTCCTGAGGCTTCAGGGCCTGTTCGTTTTTCCTTACCTGGACCACTGTTCCCTCTAAGCTGTGCGCGTGTGCGCGCGCACACACCTCACCGAGTGAGCGCACATACTTTACAACAGAGCGCACAAAAATTACGGCTCTGATTCTGATAGAAAGCAACACAGACGTCTTAAAATGTAAAAGTTATGATTGTAATTACTAGAAATTTCCTGCTTCATTTAGTAATCGTCTATTTTCATTTAATTTGATTAAAATCAATGTGGTGTACATACTGTATTCTGACGTGTAGTCAAATTTTAAAGTATATAACTCCGAGTGTTGTTATGTGGCGCACAAAAATTTAACCTTCCTTCAAATGCTGCACACAGCTGATATTTTATGCGCACACAGCCTACAGAAAATTAGAGGGAACATTGACCTGGACGACTGGCTCGTACGGGCGCAGTCGGCACCAGAGGTCGCGCAGGCCACGCAGCGTATGGTGGCTCTGCTTCAGCACTTGGGCTTCGTCATAAACGTCGGGAAGTCCACGTTGCGCCCTTCTCAGGATCTCGAGTTCATAGGAGCTCGGCTCGACACTCTGCGAGCTCGTGCCTTCTTGCCTCGGGAGCGAGCCGACTGGCTCATGGCTTTGGCCGGCAGGTTCCACAGTGCGTCTCCGGTTCCGGCCCGGAGGTTCCTGCAGCTGCTCGGTCATATGGCCTCCACGGTCCATGTCACGCCGAACGCCCGACTGCATATGAGGCCTGTCCAGTGGTGTCTCCGCACTCAATGTCATCAGGCCACATGAGGTCTGGCGGACCTTATACAGATCTCCGACCGCCTGGTCTCCTCTCTGCAGTGGTGGCTCCACCTGCCCAACCTGGTACGGGATATGCTCTTTCAGTCTCCCGCACCCTCCCAGATGCTGATGACCGATGCCTCTCTCTTGGGTTGGGGAGCGCATTGCCAGGGAGCGCGCACTCAAGGCCTTTGGACTCCTTGGGAGGTGGCTCAACAAATCAACTTCCTGGAGCTGCGGGCAATCCGCCTAGCTCTGCGGACCTTTTCTCACTTCACCTCTTGCCAGTCCGTACTGGTGCAGACGGACAATCAGGTGGCCATGTTCTTCGTGAACAAGCAGGGGGGCACGGGCTCCCTCCTGCTCTGTCAGGAGGCCCGGCGACTGCGCTCCTGGGCTGTCGACCACAACATCCTCCTCAAGGCTGTTTACTTGCCCGGGCAGGAGAATTGCCTGGCCGACAGGCTGAGCCGGGTCTTGCAGCCCCACGAGTGGAGGTTGAACCCCGGCGTTGCCCAGCAAATCTTCCGCCGGTGGGGCACCCCCACCGTGGACCTCCTTGCCAGTCCACTGAACCGGCAGTTTCCCCGGTTCTGCTCTCGGCATCCGCATCCCCTCAGAGTGGCCCTGGATGCTTTCCTCATTTCGTAGTCCACAGGCCTACTGTATGCCTTTCCTCCCACGCCGCTGGTGTCCCGGACGCTCTTCAAGGTTGCCCGGGACGGGGCCTACGTGATCCTGATAGCGCACCGATGGCCGAGGCAACCCTGGTTTCCTCTGCTCCTGCAGTTAGCGGTGGACACCCCTCTCCCTCTGGGGTTTCAGCCTGATCTTGATCAGGGTATTCTTCTACACCCCAACCTCCGGGCCCTTCACCTGATGGCCTGGCTGCTGAGAGGGTAGTCCTGGCCCCGCTCTCGCTCCCCCCGGAGGTGGAAGCGGTCGTCCTGGCGTCTCGGCGACCTTCTACCCGTAAGTCTTATGCACTCAAATGGCGTTGCTTCTCCGCCTGGTGTTCTCAGCTTTCTGAGGACCCCTTCGCCTGCCTAGTGTCGGTGGTACTGCAATACTTGCTGCACCTCTCCGATCTAGGCCTCAAGTCCAACTCTGTCAGAGTCCACCTCAGTGCTCTCTCTGCACATCATTCGCCGGTGGAGGGCCAGCCCCTTTCCTCGCATCCCTTGGTGGCGCGCTTCCTCAGGGGCCTGCTTCTGCTTAAGCCCCCATTGTGCCCTCCGGCTCCTGACTGGGACCTCAATGTGGTTTTACAAAGGCTTACTTGCCCGCCTTTCGAACCCATAGCTACCTGCCCCCTCCGCTTCCTCTCATGGAAAGCTCTCTTCTTGGTAGCCCTCACCTCCGCTAGGCGCGTTAGTGAACTACAGGCCCTAGTGTCGGAGCCCCCTTACACTAGGTTCTACAGGAATAGGGTTGTCTTACGGACTCACCCTAAGTTTCTTCCTAAGGTGGTTTCCTCTTTCCACATCAATCAAGAGGTGGTTCTTTTGACCTTCTTTCCCAGGCCACATACCAGCAGAGCTGAGACTGTTCTGCATACCCTGGACTGTCGAAGAGCCTTGTCCTTCTACCTTGACCGTACGCGTGAGCATAAGAAAGCTGCCCAGCTTTTCGTTTCCTTTGACCCCAATCGGTTGGGGTTATCGGTGTCGAAGTGTACTCTGTCCATCTGGGTAGCTGACTGCATCGCGTGGGCGTATGGGGCAGCCAGCCTCTCGTTGGAGAGTCGAGTCACGGCGCACCGTGCCCGGGCGAAGGCGGCGTCTGTCGCACACCTCCGCTCGGTTCCGTTGGTAGACATCTGCCGGGCCGCTACTTGATCTTCTAGCCAGACTTTTGTGGCTCATTACTGCCTGGAGAGGGAGTCCCGCAGGGATAGTGCTTTCGGACAGGCAGTCCTCCACAATCTCTTTGAGGTTTAGGCAACTCCTACCCGCCGGCCCCGATGTTGGCTACCGGCCGGATTCTTATTCAGAGAAGATTCCTTCCTTCTGTGCGGTTGAGCTGGAGGGAGCTCTCTTTTCCAGCTTGGGGTCTCCGGTAGCCTTAAGCTAGGGAGTCCCATAAGTGAGGACTGACTTCCTGCTTGGTCCTGGAGAAAGAGTAGTTACTCACCTGTAACAGGTGTTCTCCAGGAGCAGCAGGAATCAGTCCTCACTACCCTCCCTCCTCCCCTGGAGTTGCAGTCATCCTTATGGTTGCTGTCTTCCGCTATGTCATTCGACTGAGCAAGATGGCATCCTTGGGCGGAAAGAGGACTGCGCATGCGCGCTGCAATCCCAAAGGCTTTCTTCGAAAGCTGGGGAAATTGCTCCGCGAGGGCTCCGTCGGCGCTGACGTCACCCATAAGTGAGGACTGATTCCTGCTGCTCCTGGAGAACACCTGTTACAGGTGAGTAACTACTCTATATTATTGATTATGTATAATGTATGGTTTTACCTTTTATTTTCCTGTTATATTATGAAAATGTTTATAAATAAATAACAAAAAAAATAAAAGAAACGTCCTTAACTGGGAGACTTTGCCTTATCCGTAAGGCCAAAGGTTCCAAGGCCAGATTAAAGAGAACGGGAGAAAGAAGACAGCCCTGACAGGTACCTCGCTCCAGAAGAAATTCTCTAGACTGAGTCGCATTCACAGAAATTTTCACACTCCTTCTCACATAAGTTTAATTAGATTGCAGAAACCCTCACCAAATCCAAACCACTTCAGAACAGCAAACAGGAAAGGCCACTCCAACCTTTCTCCATGTGATGCCATCACATTCTCTACCTTCTCCAAACGAGCCATAATTGACTCCATAGAAGTTCTCAAAGCGCTAATATCTTCCTGCATTGCACATAGCAATTCTCCATTAGATTTGACCAAGTCTTTGCCCAAATCTCAGCCAGGAGCTCCTGGACAATCTCAGATGACCGCCATCTTGTGAGGAGAGAGAGGTTCTGTTTTTGTTCTCTTTGTGCTGGCGTTTTGAGATACTTGGTAATCCAGCCGCGTCTGTTTGGGGCCTGACATATCCGGGATCGAATGGTATCGAAGTAGGTAGGAACTATTTGATTAAAGACTGCAGAAGTCAGGATTCTTGCCTATTGCCCTCCAGAGCACAGCTCTTATACATCCATCTTGTCCAGAGATCAGGCTCCACCCCCCATGCCCCCCTTTTTAAGTCAGAGCAGATGTTGACATTGTACAAGCGCATTGGATTAAAGTGTGAGCATGGGGCCACTAGACACCTGAAGCAGAGCTTTTGGATAATAAATATAAGAGCGAAACATGTTGAATGTTGTATGTATGTGGTACACTACAAAGCCTACTCCACTGGTGCATCTTCATTCTGCTAAGTGATTTTATTTATAAATTTTATATGCAATAAAAAATGAAAAAGGACAGTCTGTTACATGGGTGAATTTTAATCTTACTTGACAGAATTTCTGACAAAAATCAAATTGGATGAAATAGTAGTTTGTTTGTTTTGAGATTCTACCTTTTTGCATTTGGATATACAGTCAAACCTCGGTTTTCATTATTAATCCGTTCTAAGAAGACTGACTAAAACCGAAACGTACGAAAACCGAAGCAATATTTCCCATAGGAAATAATGTAAATTCAATTAATCCGTTCCAGACACCCAGCTCCTGTCACTTCTCTCACCTGCCCGATCGTCCACAGGACAGCAAACACACAGATATTGTACTGTACGGCACTGCAACATCTCCTGCTTACATTGACAGCTACCCTGCTACCTCCGAGCCTGAGGGGGCGCTCCAGAGAACAGGCAGGCGGTGGAGAGATCGGGGCCTTCCTCTCTGTGCAATCCTTGGCTCTTGACTCTGACTCTTGCTCAGCTGACTTTCGCTTCAACACGCGATCGGTGAGTCCGGGGGGTAGTGCTGCCGGGACTGGGGAGGCACATGGAGGCTGGCAATTTGTCCACATTCCTGCCCTTGCCCATAGGAGGAGCAGCACCAGCCACTATTGGGACCATCAGCTGTTCAGTAACACAACGAAAACCGAGGCGATATCCGATAACCGAGACAACATCTCAGTCAGAAAAGACGTCGAAAACCGAAACGTACGAAAACCGGGGCCAACGAAAACCGAGGTTTGACTGTACTAGGTTTCACCAGTAGCAGCGGAATGGGATGGTGTTGGTGGCAGAGGATCACATTTCTGTGACAGCGGCAACAGCACTAAAATTCAATTGCGCGGAAGAAAGGCCTGGCAATCTACTTCTGTATCTTGTCAAAGAAACCCAGTGGATAGTCACATCAAAACAGATTGCACCATAGTGCTGGAAGATGAGACCCCCGGGTCGGAAGGCACTCAACTGGCTACTGGGGAGGAGCTGAAAAAGTTTGAGTAAAGCCAGCTTTTTGATGTAGTTGGATCAAAGCCCTCGGGACGTCTGACTGCTGATGTAGCTGCGCATGAAATGAAAGTCAGAAGCTGTAGAGATGTCTTACATATTGGGACATGGAACACATGAAGCATGAACCAAGGGGAGTTGGAGGTGGTCAAAAATGAAATGGGGAACGTGTACAACTCGATCTGTTGGGTGTCATCGAACTGAAATGGACTGGCATTGGGCACTTTTCTTCTTTGTCTTTCATTTCCAGCATAGTAGACCATGTGATCATCTGACGCAATGGTGTTGCATTTATAATTAAGCAGAAACATGCAGGAACTGTAATGAAATACAGTGCAATCAGTGAACATTTAATTTCTGTTCATGTACGAGGAATGCCCATCAATACAACTATAATTCAAGTATATGCCCCAACAACAGCTGCAGAAGAGGATAAAGTTGATGAGTACAAGCTGAAATTGACCAAACATGCAAATAGGATATCCTGATATGGGTGATGGAATGCAAAGGTTGGCAACAAAGAAGAAGGTAAAGTGGCTGGAAAATATGGACTTGGCAACAGAAATGAAGCTGGGGAAAGACTGATAGAATTCTGCAAGACCAACGATCTGTTTATCTCAAACACCTTCTTCCAGCAGCACAAGCGGTTACTGTGCAAATGGACTTCACCCAGTGGATTGTACTAAAATCAAATTGACTAAATTAGTGGAAGCCAATGATGGAAAAGCTTGATAACATCAACAAAGACAAAACCTGGAGCTGACTGTGGTACAGATTACCAACTACTATTCCTGATCGTGTCCCCAGTCTAGTCCCAAAACCTCTGGGGTTGCCCATCTCATCCTGCAGCTTGGAGACTGAGAAACTCCTCCTTTTATGACCTCATCAGTATATCACCCCGGTGTCTGGTCCCTGCCATCAGTTACCTCAGTCTCCAAGCAGCTGGATAGATGGGAGCCCGGGGGTCCGGGCTCACTAGAGAAACAACTAGACCTTTTTTTCGTGAAATTTACTTTCTTTGTTTACCTTTGGGGGCTAATTAATCTATTGGTTATTGAATGCCTGTGACTTTAAAAGAATTGTAGCAGACCAGCTCCTTTGTCTCTGCATTCTTTTTCCCGTCCCCCACCCCCCCGGCTCCTCCGAGGCCTTTTAGTTTAATTTTGTGTCTCACGGGGGAACCGCTGACTCAGAAGTCCTGCCTGATCAACAGCGGTGCGGGTGTGCAAACCGAGGAGATTTAGCGCTGTCAGCGGGCAGCGGAGCTTGCCGGCGCCGTGCAGAGGGGTTTTCTTGTCAGTGCGCCTGGCGGCTCTCCTCTCCTCCCCCTCCCCTCCCTCGGCATGGAGTTTTCTTCGGAGGTGAGGGAGAAGAGCAGCGGTCAGCACCGGGGTGGTCTGAGTCATGGGCTGGCGGGCAGCACGAGGTTAGAAACCGAAAGCTTCTCTCCCTTTCCCTTCTCGTTCTTCAGCCACGCGGGAGGCCTTTCATTCACAGCGTGTTTTGGCGCGTCTTTGCTCTAGCGGTTTTTCCGCGTGGTCACAGCGTGCCTCAGGCGTTAGGCCTAGGAGGGAATTTTGTTGACCTCCAATCCCGGGGTTTAAGCGGTGGTTGGGGGGTTTGAGAACTAATCTAAGTTATACAATAAAATAAATAGAAGCAAAGGACAGGCATCTTCCGGCCTCGGGACAGGCTGCCGGTTGGTGAGGGGCAATGCCTTCCAAGTCCGTTTGTGTGGTCTTTGGGGCTCGTAGGGTTTCCAGCACAGGGGTTTGTAAGTCCTGTGTAGGGGGCTCTGCGGACCTTGCTATACCCATTGATACACAGGGTGGGGGCCCGGGGGCCTCGCCGGAAGGCTCGGGCCCACCTGAATCTGAAGTGCTTCCAGAGGAGCCGGTGGCAGGGCCTTCCTCTGAACAGGGCAGGTGTGGCCCTCAGTTGAGTTTACCGAGGGAGTTTGAGTCCATTTTTTCTCCACAGTTTGTGGAGTTACTACAGCAAGCAGGCTTGGGTAAGTCCCTGCTGCCAAATGTTTCAAGGCGTTCCGAGGTAGCCAAGAAGCGTCCGGCTCCTGAGTCCTTAGCGGATTCACCTGTTCCTAGCAAGAGATCCTGTGCAGAGGGAGGACTAGAGGATCCTTTTGAGTCGGGGGAAGCTCCTCTTTCGGATGAGGAGAGCCACGATTTGGCTTTAGATGACGAGCGGGAGGAAGGTGAGATTTTGGAAGGAGAGGATCAGGCTAGAGTGGTCAGAGTTTTCAGGAGGGAAGGACTTCCTGCGCTCATTGTAGAGTCCCTTAAGGCGCTTAATATGCCGGTCCCGGGTTCAGCGGCAGATGATACACTAGAGGATCCCTTGTTGCAGGTGTTCCGGAAAACTCAAAGGGCTTTCCCGGTTCACAGGGTATTTCAGGAAATGATTCAGGAAGAATGGAACATACCGGAGGCATCTCTGAAGGGATCCCGAGTTATGGGTTGTTTGTATCCATTGTTAGATCAGGATAAAGACGTTTTTAAGTCGCCCAAGGTGGATGCGGCCGTCTCGGCGGTCACCAAGAAGACTACAATCCCGGTGGAAGGCAGTGCGGCACTCAAGGATGGTCAGGATAGGAAGCTGGATGTCTTACTGAGGCAAGTGTTCGATATCAATGCCATATCTCTGCAGGCAGCTATTTGCGGAGCGTGGGTAGCTAGGGCCTGTCTACGATGGACCCAACAGCTGCCGGAGGAAAAGGAGGATTCCTGAACGGGGCAAGCTGCTCGGTTGGAGTCCGGGGCGGCCTACCTGGCGGATCTTCAGTATGACCTTATGAGGGGTCTTTTGAAGAGCATGGCGTCGGCGGTGGCAGCTCGGCGGTACCTATGGCTGTGCAACTGGGCGGCAGATAGTTCGTCAAAGTCTAGATTGAGTAAGTTGCCTTTTAAGGGGCGACTCCTGTTCGGAGAAGACCTGGAAAAGCTAGTGAAGGACCTGGGGGAATCGAAAGGAGGTAGATTGCCGCAGGATAAGCCCAAATCGACACGGGGGGCCCCGGGCGCCAGGGGTCAACCTCGAGATTTTCGTCTTTTTCGCTCCCAAAAGTTTTTTTCCGGTCAAAGGGGCAGATTTCCCTATAGAAACCAAGGGTTTCGGGGTTTCCGAGGAGCCGGAAGGGGCTTCGGACCCTCGCCCTCCTCTACGTTTAGCAACAAGAAGACACAATGAGATAAGGGGGACCAGTCGTCCCTTCCTCCAGTGGGGGGTCGTTTGCAGGAATTTTATTCTGCCTGGGTCCAAATAACATCAGATCAGTGGGTGCTAGAAGTCATACGAGAAGGCTACGCCCTGGAACTTTTGCGTCCCGTGCGAGAGGCCTTTGTTCGGTCCCCCGCAAGGTCGGGGGCAAAGCTTTCGGCTATGCGGGAGACCGTGCAATGGTTGCTAGACCTCAGAGCTATAACCCCCGTCCCTCTAGACCAGTACGGTTCCGGTCGATACTCCATTTACTTCATCGTCCCAAAGAAAGACGGGGGGGTTCGCCCGATTCTGGATCTCAAACTGGTCAATCGGTGTCTCAAAGTGTCACATTTTCATATGGAAACCCTGCGGTCCGTCATAGTGGCGGTTCAGCAGGGGGGAGTACCTTACGTCTCTGGACCTTTCGGAGGCATATCTGCATATCCCAATAAGACCAGAACATCGCAAATTTCTCAGGTTCGCGGTTCCTTTCGGGCATTATCAGTTTCAAGCATTGCCGTTCGGTCTGGCCACAGCCCCAAGAGTTTTCACCAAAGTAATGATAGTGGTAGTGGTAGCAGCAGCGCTGCGCAAGGAAGGCATACTGGTGCATCCTTATCTAGACGATTGGCTCATTCGAGCAAAATCGCGAGCCGAAAACGAGAGAGTCACGGCCAGAGTGATTTCGTTCTTGGAGGGGCTCGGGTGGGTGGTCAATGTGGCGAAGAGTCACCTGCAACCCTCTCAGAACCTGGAGTACCTTGGCGCCCGCTTCGACACTCGGATCGGGAAAGTCTTCCTAACGGCTCAGCGGGCACAGGTGCTACGCCGATTGGTGGAGCGATTTCTGAAACTCAAGGCTCCCTCGGCCTTGCATTACTTGCAGTTGTTGGGCACCATGGCGGCAACGATAGAGACAGTACCCTGGGCCAGAGTTCACATGAGGCCCCTTCAGAGAGCACTGCTTCGTCGGTGGTCCCATCAGCAAGATTCCCTGTCTCGAAAGTTGACGTGTCAAGAGGAGACTCGACGGGCCCTGCTCTGGTGGTTGATTCCTGCTTCTTTGGAGCGGGGGAAGGCCTTAGAGTCACCAGTCTGGGTAGCGGTGATGACGGACGCCAGCTTGATGGGCTGGGGAGCGCATTGTCAGGGCAGGTTTGCGCAGGGGCGTTGGGGTCCTCAGGAGAAGACTTGGGCCATCAACCGGCTGGAATTGCGGGTGGTGTATCGGGCACTGCAGGAATTTCAGCCTCTCTTGGAGGGAGCGGCAGTCCGAGTATTGTTCGACAATGGCTAGTCAAATAAGCTCCCGAAACCTTATCACTTGTTCTTGACCAAACCCCCCAAACCCTACCTTTAGAGCTCGAGCATTTAAGAATCTATTGTAAATAGTTGAGAATATCTGTTATTTATTAAACCCTGTTATCCATGTTTTATCTCCTGTTCCTTGTAAACTTAACATTTGTTCTATGTTTAAGTACAAAATTGTTAAAATGTAAACCGTGCTGATAACAAAAGTGCGGTATATAAAAGCTGTTAAATAAATAAATGCGACGGCAGTGGCTTACGTCAACAAGCAAGGGGGCACCAGCAGCGTGGCCCTGGAGGCCGAGGCTGAAATTCTCTGCGCCTGGGCGGAGGTGAATCTCGTAGACCTGTCAGCGGCTCATGTAGTGGGAGTGGACAGTGTCGAAGCCGATTTCCTCAGCCGGGTTCGTGTAGATCCGGGGGAATGGGTTCTGCACACCGAGGTTTTCGAAATGCTTGTGCGCAAATGGGGACCGCTGGTCATGGATCTCATGGCGACCTTCGATTCTGCGAAAGCCAGTCGCTTCTTCAGCAGGCGCAGGGAAAGAATGTCCGAAGGCATAGACGCCCTGATGCAGGTTTGGCCAGAGGGACAGCTTCTGTACGTGTTTCCTCCGTGGGTTCTGGTAGGAAGAGTTCTTCAAAGAATTCAAAAGTACAAAGGGCATGTAATCCTGATCGCGCCGGACTGGCCACGTCGCCCGTGGTACACGGACCTGGTGAGATTGTTGGCAGACCGCCCTTGGCGTCTGCCCTGTCGGCCAGATCTGTTGGCGCAGGGTCCTCTATTCATGCCACACGTGGATCGGTTCTCTCTTACGGCTTGGCTCTTGAGAGGGCTCGGTTGAGTGCCCGGGGGTATTCGAAGGCGGTTGTCAATACCCTGTTGAAGTCCAGGAAACTTTCGACTTCGCTTGCGTATGTACGCGTTTGGAGAGTTTTTGAGGCGTGGTGTGAGGAACGTAGCATCACAGCCTTGGGAGCTTCTCTTCCGCGAATTCTGGAGTTCTTGCAGGATGGTTTTGAAAAGGGGCTCGCGGCAGCGTCTCTTCGGGTTCAAGTGGCGGCGTTGGCCTGTTATAGAGGCAGAATTGCGGGTCAGTCCCTAGGGGCACACAGAGATGTCAAACGCTTTTTAAGGGCTACAGCCCTCCTTATGCCGCCGGCTAGGAAAATGTTTCCCTCGTGGCATCTGCCCTTGGTTTTGGACGCGTTAGAAGATCCCCCCTTTGAACCGCTGTCTCGGGCTTCCCTCAAGGATCTCACTCTTAAAGTGGTTTTCTTGGTGCTGTCTGCTCGGACAGACATGTGTCAGAGCTCCAAGCGCTTTCCTGCAGGGAGCCTTATTTGTCATTTTTCTCGTCGAAGGTCGTTTTGCGAATGTTTCCGGCCTTTCTGCCAAAGGTGGTTTTGTCGTTTCATCTGAATCAGGAAATCTCTCTACCGGTGTTTGAGGCAGGCAAGAGGGATTCGGCCTCAAAGAGGTTACGTCTTCTGGATGTTCGTAGAGCTTTGAAGAAGTACATCAGCCGTACGGAAGCCTTCTGAAAGTCAGATAGGCTCTTTGTGCTATTCGCGGGCCAAAGGAAGGGAGAAGCGGCCTCTAAAGCTTCTATTGCGCGTTGGATCAAGGAAGCTATTGCTTCCGCTTATCTTTTGAAAGGTAGAGTGGTCCCAGACGGGCTTAGGGCACACTCCACCAGAGCTCAGGCTATCTCCTGGGTGGAGTTGCGTCTGGTTTCACCGGTGGAAATCTGTAAGGCGGCGACTTGGTTGTCTTTAAGTTCTTTTGTCCGGCACTATTGTCTGGATGTGCAAAGGGAGGAGGAGACTGCCTTTGGATCGGCGGTGCTGCAGGCTGGTTTGCCTGGTCCCTCCCGTGGTTGATTTCTTCACTGCTCTGGCACTATCCCAGAGGTTTCATGACTAGACTGGGGACACGATCAGGAAGATGAAATTAGACTTACCTGCTAATTGTGGTTCCTGGAGTGGAACCAGTCTAGTCCCGTATCCCTCCCCAGTGTTGGTTGGCAAACCATTGTCCACCGTTACTTCAGGAGTTACAGGTAAGGGCTGTTTTACTTCTTTCGCTTTCAGAGTTTTAAAAAAAAAATTGGGGCGGGAGTTTCTTTCTTTCCTTCCAGTTAGTCAAGGAAATGGTCTGCTCTAATCTCTAGTCACCTTTCTATTTTCCTTTTTTTTTAAGGAGGTTTCCTCCACCGGGGTTCTTCCCTGGATTTTCGAGGGCTCGGAGTGGTTTCGATATGTTTGTATAACTTGTACTTTGTTTCTCCGGTGAGTCTGCTTTGTCAATAGGATACTGATGGCAGGGACCAGACACCGGGGTGATATACTGATGAGGTCATAAAAGGAGGAGTTTCTCAGTCTCCAAGCTGCAGGATGAGATGGGCAACCCCAGAGGTTTCGGGACTAGACTGGTTCCACTCCAGGAACCACAATTAGCAGGTGAGTCTAATTTCATCGTATGCAAACTCAAGCTGAAGTTGAAAAAGAGCAAGCTACTCATGAATGTAGAAAAATAGACCTTGAGAATGTTGTTGTTGTTGTTAAGTGCCGTCGAGTCGGAGTCGACTCATGGCGACCCTCTGGATAGCTATCCTAAATTGTGTTCTGTCTTCAGTCAGGCGGCTCATTGACGACAGACTGGTACCCGTAGCTGCTGTTATTGTAGCGATCCATCTCATTGCTGGCCTTCCTCTTTTGCGTTGACCTTCTATCTTGCCAAGCATGATGTCTTTCTCTAATGATCTCTCTCTTCGCATGATGTGTCCGAAGTATGAAAGCCGAAGTCTTGTCATCTGAGCTTCTAAAGAAAGCTTAGGTTTGATCTCCTCTAGTACCGACTGGTTTGTTCTTCGGGCAGTCCATGGTATACACAGTATTCGCCGCCAGCACCATAATTCAAAGGCATCAATTTTCTTCCTGTCTGTCTTTTTCACTGTCCAGCTTTCACATCCATATGATGTTATTGAAAATACCATGGCTTGAACAAGTCGAATCTTTGTATGGAGAGACACATCTCTGCTCTTGAGAATCTTATCTAGGTCTTTCATAGCCATTCTGCCAAGAGCAATGCGTCGTCTGATTTCTTGACTGCTTGTTGCTTCTTTATTGATAGTTGATCCAAGTAGGTTAAAGTTGTTCACAATTTCAATTTCTTCTCCTTCAACGATGAACCTGTTGATTATGCCAGTTGTCATGATCTTTGTCTTCTTTACATTAAGGTGCAGGCCCATTTTGAGACTATGTTCTTTGATTGTGAGAAGCAAATGTTTCAGATCATCTTCGCTTTCAGCCAGTAATGTGGTATCATCAGCATAGCGAAGGTTGTTGATGAGTCTTCCACCAATCTTCACACCTCTGTTGTCTTCATACAGTCCTGCTTCTCTGATGATTTGTTCTGCATATAAATTAAACAGGTAGGGGGAAAGTATGCAGCCTTGTCTTACACCTTTGCTTATTTTAAACCATTCTGTTTCTCCTTGTTCCGTTTGAACTGTTGCTTCTTGATCAATGTACAGATTACGCAAGAGAACGATCAGGTGTTCTGGTATACCCATGCTTCTTAATGTGGCCCAGAGTTTCTCATGGTTTACACAGTCAAAAGCCTTGCTATAGTCGATAAAGCACAAATAGATATCCTTTTGGTATTCTTTAGTCTTTTCAAGGATCCATCTCACATCCGCAATGATGTCTCTCGTTCCTCGCCCTTTCCTGAACCCTGCTTGCACTTCAGGTAGTTCTTGTTCTAGGTATGGCTGTAGTCTCTTTTGAATAATCTTCAGTAGAATCTTGCTGGCATGTGGGATCAGAGCGATTGTGCGATAATTTCCACAGTCAGTTGGATCACCTTTCTTTAGTATTGGTATAAACACAGATCTTTTCCAGTCAGTTGGCCATGATGTTGTCTTCCATATTTCTTGGCAGAGCCTTGTAAGTACGGTAACAGCTGCATCAGATTGCTGCAATACTTCTATGGGAATGCTATCAATGCCTGGTGCTTTGTTCTTTGATAAGGCTTTCAATGCTGCTTCAACTTCTTCTTTCATCACCAATGGTTCCTGATCATAAGGTATAGGTTGAAACGGCTGTTGGTCCACTTGATCTTTATCATATAAAAACTCTGTATATTCCTTCCACCTTTTCTTGATCTTCTCAGCATCATTCAACATAGAACCTTGAGCATCTTGTAACATTCCAATTCGGGGCTGGAACTTTTTCTTTAACTCTCGCAGCTTTAGGAAAGCCGATCTTGTTCTTCCTCTAATAGTTTCTGCTTCTATTTCCTTGCAAGTGTCATTGTAGTACTTTTCCTTGTCCTGTCTTGCTGCACGTTGGAAATCTCTGTTGAGTTCTGCGATTGTCTTTCTTTCTCCTTTGGCTTTAGCTTCTCTGCGTTTCTGGGCAATTTTCAGAGTTTCTTCCGTCATCCATTTTGGGCCGTTTTTGCTTTTTCACCTTTTGTAGAGACTTCTCGCTTTCTTCCAGCACAACCTTCTTGATGTCATTCCATAACTCTTCCGGAGCTCTGTCATTTGTATCTAAAGCAGCAAATCGATTTTGCAGGCAGTCTTTAAATTCCAGTGGTATATTCTCAAGGTCATATTTTGGTGCATTCATGAGTGGTTTGCTCTTTTTCAACTTTAGCTTGAGTTTGCATACTAGTAGTTGATGATCTGTACCACAGTCAGCTCCAGGTTTTGTCTTTGTTGATGTTACAGAGCTTTTCCATCGTTGACTTCCACAGATGTAGTCAATTTGATTTTTATACAATCCATTGGGTGAAGTCCATGTGTACAGTCGTCGCTTGTGTTGCTGGAAGAAGGTGTTTGAGATGAATAGATCATTGGTCTTGCAGAATTCTATCAATCTTTCTCCAGCTTCATTTCTGTTGCCAAGTCCATATTTTCCAACTACTTTGCCTTCTTCTTTGTTGCCAACTTTTGCGTTCCAGTCACCCATGACTATCAGGATATCCTGTTTGCATGTTCTGTCAATTTCAGCTTGTACTTGTTCATAGAACTCTTCAATTTCATTCTCTTCTGCAGCTGTTGTTGGGGCATATACTTGAATTATAGTTGTGTTGATAGGCAATCCTCGTAGACGAATAGAGATTAAGCGTTCGCTGACTGCATTGTATTTCATTAGAGTTCTTGCAAGTTTCTTCTTTATTATAAATGCAACACCATTTCTTCTTTGTCTTTCATTTCCAGCATAGTAGACCATGTGATCATCTGATGCAAAGAGCCCGATGCCAGTCCATTTCAGTTCGCTGACACCGAACAGATCAAGTTGTACACGTTCCATTTCATTCTTGACCACCTCCAACTTCCCTTGGTTCATGCTTCGTACGTTCCATGTTCCAATGTGTAAGACATCTTTACAGCTTCTGACTCTCATTGAGGTGCCAGACGAAGACAAACCACCCATCTGGGCAGCAGCAGAATGGGATAGTTTTGACGGCGGAGGATCACATTTCTGTGACAACGGCAACAACACCAAACTTAAACTGCGCGGAAGGAAGGCCCGGCAATCTACTTCTGTATCTTGCCATGAAAACCCAATGGATAGTTACAACAAAACAAATTGTGCTATGGTGCTGGAAGATGAGACTCCCAGGTCGGAAGGCACTCAACTAGCTACTGGGGAAGAGCTGAAGACTTTTCAGAGTAAAGCCAGCATTTATGATGTGGTTGGATCAAAGCCCTCGGGAAGTCTGACTGCTGATGTAGCTGCGCATGAAATGAGAGTCAGAAGCTGTAAAGATGTCTTACCTTGAGAATATACCACCAAAATTTAAAAACTGCCTGCAAAATCAATTTGCTGCTTTAGATACAAATGACAAAGCTCCAGAAGAGTTATGGAATGACATAAAGAAGGTTGTGTTAGAAGAAAGTGAGAAATCTCTACAAAAGGTGAAAAAGCAAAAGCTGCCAAAATGGATACCAAAGAAACTCTGAAAATTGCCCAGAAACGCAGAGAAGCCAAAATCAGAGGAGAAAGAGGGGCAATCACAGAACTCAACAGAGATTTCCAACGTGCAGCAACAGAAGATGAGGAGAAGAAACTACAATGAAGCATGCAAGGAAATAGAAGCAGAAACTATTAGAGGAAGAACAAGACTGGCTTTCCTAAAGCTGCGCGAGTTAAAGAAAAAATTCCAGCCTCAAATTGGAATGTTACAATATGCTCAAGGATCCATTTTGAATGATGCTGAGAAGATCAAGAAAAGGTAGAGAAAATATACAGTTATTATATGATAAAGATCAAGTGGACCAATAGCCGTTTCAACCTGTACCCTATGCTCTGGAACCATTGGTGATGAAAGAAGTCGTCGAAGCAGCATTGAAAGCCTTATCAAAGAACAAAGCACCTGGCATTGATGGCATTCCCATTGAACTAGTACAGCAATCTGATGCAGCTGTTACCATGTTTACAAGGCTCTGCCAAGAAATCTGGAAGACAACATTATGGTCAACTGACTGGAAAAGAACTGTGTTTATACCAATACTAAAGAAAGGTGATCCAGCTGACTGTGGAAATTATCGCACAATCATTTTGATCCCACATGCCAGCAAGATTCTACTGAAGATTATTCAGCAGAGACTACAACCATACCTGGAACGAGAACTGCCTGAAGTGCAAGCAGGGTTCAGGAAAGGGCGAGGAACAAGAGACATCATCGCAGATGTGAGATGGATCCTTGAAAAGACTAAAGAAAATCATATGTGTTTTATTGACTACAGCAAGGCTTTTGACTGTAAACCATGAGAAACTCTGGGCCACATTAAGAAGCATGGATATACCAGAAAACCTGATCGTTCTCTTGCACAACCTTTACATTGATCAAGAAGCAACAGTTCGAACGGAACGAAGAGAAACAAAATGGTTTAAAATCAGCAAACGTGTATGACAAGGCTGCATACTTTCCCCTTGCCTCTTTAATTTATATACAGAACAAATCATCAGAGAAGCTGGACTGTATGAGGACAACAGAGGTGTGAAGATTAGTGGGAGATTCATCAACAACCTTCACTATGCTGATGATGATACATTACTGGCCGAAAGTGAAGACGATCTGAAACATTTGCTTCTGAAGATCAAGGAACATATTCTTAAAATGGGCCTGCACCTTAATGTATAGAAAACAAAGATCCTGACAACTGACAGAATCAATAAGTTTATCGTTGATGGAGAAGAAATTGAAATTGTGGACAACTTTAACCTACTAGGATCAACTATCAATAAAGGAACAATAAGTAGTCAAGAAATCAGAAGAGTCATTGCTCTTGGCAGAATGGCTATGAAGAACCTAGACAAGATTTTCAAGAGCAGAGATGTCTCTCTCCATACAAAGATTTGACTTGTTCAAGCCATGGTATTTTCAATAATGTCATATGGATGTGAAAGTTAAACAGTGAAAAAGATAGGAAGAAAATTGATGACTCTGAATTATGGTGCTGGCGATGAATACTGGCTATTCCATGGACTGCCCGAAGAACAAACCAGTCAGTACTAGAGGAGATCAAATCTAAATTTTCTTTGGAAGCTCAGATGACAAGACTTTCACTTTCATACTTTGGACACATCATGTGAAGAGAGAGATCATTAGAGAGAGACAACATGCATGGCAAGAAGAAGGTCAGCATAAAAGAAAAAGGCAAGCAATGAGATGGATCGATACAGTAACAGCAGCTATGGGAGCCACTCTCTCAACAGTGAGCTGCCTGACTGAAGACCGAACACAGTTTACAACAACTATCCAGAGAGTCGCCTGAGTCGACATTGACACGACGGCACATAACAACAAGAGGTTCCACCAGAACAGGGTGGTGCTGCGTGCACATCTGCATTTCTTGCCCAAGGTGATCTCTTTCTTCCATGTCAATTGGCCTTCCACTTTTTTCCCAGGCATCATGGCAGTTGTGGGGAGGCCATGCTGCATATGTTAGACTGCAAGCCAGCCTTGGCTTTCTACCTTGAGCGAACTAAGGCGTACCAGTGTTCCACCCTCTCCTATGACCCTAGTAAGCTGGGCGTGGCCATCTCCAAACACACGCTGTCCATTTGTGTGGCAGACTGCATATCTTTCGCTTATGCCCAGGAAGGCTTGATTCTTAAAGGACATGTCACGGCTTGATGTCAGAGGCATAGCTGCATTGTTGGCCAACTTGCGCTCGGTCTTCATGGAGGATATTTTCAAGGATGTGATGTGGTTCTCTGTCCACACCTTCACAACCCACTACTGCCTGGATTGGGATTACCAATGGGACAACAACTTTGGCCAAGTCTCCAGTAAAAGCTGGGGAGCGTTTCTACATGGGCTGCATCTGAGGATGTCACCCATATGTCAGGACTTGTTCCTGCTTTGTATGGAGAACACCTGCTACAGGCGTTCTACAAAAGGGGACTGCTACTTCTGGAGAGAGATCTGCAATTGTAAGTATTTACTTCTGGGACTTTGTCTAAATCTTGGGGAAAAAGGAATTCTTTAGATTAAAGCTGATTAATATGTGAACCCAGTGTATTTGCTAAATCAGTAAGGGCCTAGTAGGAGCAAAGAGTTTTCAGTTTAAATTTAAAACACAGAAGAGAGCTTTCTGGTTAAATTTAGACCCCAAGACTCCCTCTATCCAAGTAAGGGCTGTGGGACTCCCCCTGGAAATTGGTCACAGATTACCTTAGAAGCACAGGACAAGTACTGTGTAGCAGCCAGTTCTTAATAAGTCTTCTTTCCCTCCGTCCCTCCTCGACACCCACCCACTCCTGGGAAAATTGTAGCTTTATAGGTGCTTAAACCTCTTAAAGGAAAGGAGGTGCGATATTCACTCTCGGGTGCAGCTGTTTATCCTCATCAGGCATACATTAATGACCTGAGATTAATTAAGCTTCAGGTACATTAAACATATTAGGTATAGTTTTATTAGTATAAATATCCCCAGCAACCCTTAGTAGGTAAAGAACTTAAATATCTAAACACAACCTTAAAACTAAGATGCAGACAGCAGTCCAGCAGCAAGATGGGGGCTTTCCAGTCTTTTGCATTGAGGGTCACATGTATGTTTTTCTCTTTGCTCTCAGGGAACGAGTCCGATCTCTGGAGGCTAGAGTAGCAGACTTGGAGGACATAAGGAAGACAGAGAGGTACATAAACGAGACCTACAGGGATATAGTCCTGAAGTCCCACCTCCAGTCTGTCAGCATCCCTGTTGCCATGGAGGAGAGAGGTCATGTGATAGGAGAGCATCACGCTGGTGTGGCAGGAAGTGATTCTGTAGCTAGGACCTGTCCTCCAGGTGATGTAAAACTCTTTTGCACCGAGGAAGTTTATCCAGGGCCATGTGCCCATGAGGGAAGGGTTAGGACAGCCGTTATAGTTCATGATTCAATCATTAGGCATGTAGATAGCTGGGTGGCTGGTGGACGTGAGGATCACTTGGTAGCATGCTTGCCTGGTGTGAAGGTAATGGACCTCACATGCTACCTAGATAAGGTCTTAGATACTGTTGGGGAGGAGTCTACTGTCTTGGTACATGTCGATACCAATGACATAGGAAAATGTGGTAGGGAGGTTCTGGAGGCTAAATTTAGGCTTTTAGGTAGGAAGTTGAAATCCAGAACTTCCAGCGTAGCGTTCTCCGAAATGCTTCCCATTCCAAGTGCAGGACCCAAAAGGCAGGCAGAGCTCCGGAATCTCAATGAGTGGATGAGACGATGGTGCAAGGATGAGGGTTTTGGATTTGTTAGGAACTGGGGAACATTCTAGGGAAAGGACAGGCTCTTCTGAAGGGATGGGCTTCACCTTAAGCAGGATGGAACCAGGCTGCTAGCAGTAACCTTTAAAAAGGAGATAGAGCAGCCTTTAAACTAGATAATAGGGGAGAGCCGACAGTCGCCCAAGAGCGCATGGTTCGTAACAATCTATTCTTGAAGGATACTACCAAAAGAATGAATTTAGGGAATATCAGCAGAGAGGTTCCAATAAAGACAAAAGTAGCCCAAATGCCCTTGAGTACGGAGCAGACAGAGCTTAAAAATCCCAAATTACCCCTGCCTACCGATAACCAGATTAATATAAATAAAATACAGTTTCTAAAATGCTTGTATGCAAATGCTAGAAGTAAAAAAAATAAGATGGTTGAGTTTGAATATATGAGAGGTTAGATAAATAAGAGGTTAGATATGATTGGTATCTCAGAGACATGGTGGAAGGAGGACAACCAGCAGGACACTGTGATACCTGGGTAGAAACAATTATGTAATGTTAGAGCTGATCAAATTGGTGGAATGGTTGCTGTCTATATTAGAGAGGGCATTGAGTCAGAAAGGATTAAAGTTTTACAGGAAACAAAATTTGCTGTAGAATCTCTATGGATCGAAATTCCATGTAAAATGGGGGAAGGCAGTGGGGGGTGTACTATCGACCGCCTGGCCAGAATGAACAAATGGATGATGAAATGCTCAAAGAAATCAGGGAAGCTAACAAACGTTACAGTACAGTAATAATAATGGGTGATTTCAATTACCCCGGTATTGACTGGGTCAGTGTCATGGCAGGACATGCTAGGGAGATAAAGTTTCTAGCTGAAAAATTACTACTTCTTGGAGCAGCTGGTTTATGAACCGACCAGAGGGGAAGCCATATTGGACCTAGTCCTTAGTGGAACACCAGATCTGGTGCAAGAGATAAGGGTGTTGGGGCCATTTGGCAATAGTAATTATGGCAGGATCGCATTTTATTTAATTAATGGAGGAGGGATGGTAAGGAAATCCACAGTACTACCTTTAACTTTTGAAAGGGAGACTATGATAAAGTGAGGAAAATAGTTAAGAAAAAACTAAAAGGAGCAGTTGCAAAGGTTAAAGACTTACATCAAACTTGAGTGGTGTTTAAAAATACTATCTTGGAAGACCAAACCAGCTGTATTCCATGCTTTAAGAAAAATGGAAGGAAGTCCAAAAAACTGCCAGCATGGTTTAAAGGTGAGGTCAGAGAGGCTGTTGCCAAAAAAGCATCTTTTAGAAAATGGAAAAAGAGCCAAATGACGAAAACTGGAAACAGCACAAGCACTTGCAAGTTAAATGCAAGTCATTGATAAGGCAGGCAAAGAGAGAATTTGAGAAGCTTGCTGTGGAAGCAAAAATGCGTAATAAATACTTCTTCAAGTATATTTGTAGCAAAAAACCTCTGAGAGAGTCAGTTGGACCATTAGATGATAGAGGGGTAAAAGGGGCACTAAGAGGGGACAAGGCGATAGCGGAGAGACCGAATGAATTATTTGCTTCGGTCTTTACTGAGGAAGAGGTAGGGATGTTACCCATGACTGAAGTGGTATTTAAAGGTGGTGATGCAGAAGAATTGAAAGAAATATCAATACACCGGGAAGATGTATTACAACTATTTGATAAACTGAAGAGTAGCAAATCACCTGGATCAGATGGATACATCCAAGGGTGTTGAAAGAAGTGAAATATGAAATTGCAGACCTGCTATTAGTAATCTGTGAACTATCATTAAAATCATCTGTAATACCTGAAGATTAGATGATGGCCAGTGTAACACCAATTTTTAAAAAGGATTCCAGGGGTGATCCGGGAAACTACAGACCGGTGAGCCTGACTTCAGTATCGGGGAAAAATGGTAGAAACTATCATAAAGAACAAAATTACTGAACATGTAGATGCTGTTGTTAAGTGCCCTTGAGTCTGAGTCAACTCATGGTGACCCTCTGGATAGCTATCCTAAATTGTGTTCGGGCTTCAGTCAGGCGGTTCATTGTTGACAGACTGGTACCTGTAGCTGCTGTTATTTTATCGATCCATCTCATTGTTGGCCTTCCTCTTTTGCATTGAACTTCTATCTTGCCAAGCATGATGTCTTTCTCTAACCATCTCTCTTTGCATGATGTGTCCAAAATATGAAAGTCGAAGTCTTGTCATCTGAGTTTCTAAAGAAAGCTTAGGTTTGATCTCCTCTAGTACTGGTTTGTTCTTTGGGCAGCCCATGGTATACACAGTATTCACCGCCAGCACCATAATTCAAAGGCATCAATTTTCTTCCTGTGTATCTTTTTGACTGTCCAGCTTTCACAGCCATATGATGTTATTGAAAATACCATGGCTTGAACAAGTCTAATCTTTGTATGGAGAGAGACATCTCTGCTCTTGAGAATCTTATCTAGGTCTTTCATAGCCATTCTGCCAAGAGCAATGCATTGTCAGATTTCTTGACTGCTTGTTACTTCTTTATTGATAGTTGATCCAAGTAGGTTAAAGTTGTTCACGATTTCAATTTCTTCTCCTTCAACAATGAACCTGTTGATTATGCCAGTTGTCATGATCTTTGTCTTCTTTACATTAAGGTGCGGGCCCATTTTGAGACTATGTTCTTTGATTATGAGAAGCAAATGTTTCACATCATCTTCACTTTCAGCCAGTAATGTGGTATCATCAGCATAGCGAAGGTTGTTGATGAGTCTTCCACCCATCCTCACACCTCTGTTGTCTTCATACAATCCTGCTTCTCTGATGATTTGTTCTGCATATAAATTAAACAGGTAGGGGGAAAGTATACAGCCTTGTCTTACACCTTTGCTTATTTTAAACCATTCTGTTTCTCCTTGTTCCGTTCGAACTGTTGCTTTTTGATCAATGTACAGGTGTTCTGGTATACTCATGCTTCTTAATGTGGCCCAGAGTTTCTCATGGTTTACACAGTCAAAAACCTTGCTATAGTCGATAAAGCAGAAATAGATATCCTTTTGGTATTCTTTAGTCTTTTCAAGGATCCATCTCACATCCGCAATGTCTCTTGTTCCTCGCCCTTTCCTGAACCCTACTTGCACTTCAGGTAGTTCTTGTTCCAGGTGTGGTTGTAGTCTGTTTTGAATAATCTTCAGTAGAATCTTGCTGGCATGTGGGATCAGAGCAATTGTGCGATAATTTCCACAGTCAGTTGGATCATCTTTCTTTAGTATTGGTATAAACACAGATCTTTTCCAGTCAGTTGGCCATGATGTTGTCTTCCATATTTCTTGGCAGAGCCTTGTAAGTACGGTAACAGCTGTATCAGATTGCTGTAATACTTCTATGGGAATGCTATCAATGCCTGGTGCTTTGTTCTTTGATAAGGCTTTCAATGCTGCTTCAACAACTTCTTTCATCACCAATGGTTCCCGATCATAAGATACAGGTTGAAATGGCTGTTGGTCCACTTGATCTTTATCATATAAAAACTCTGTATATTCCTTCCACCTTTTCTTGATCTTCTCAGCATCATTCAACATAGAACCTTGAGCATCTTGTAACATTCCAATTTGAGGCTGGAACTTTTTCTTTAACTCTCGTAGCTTTAGGAAAGCTGATCTTGTTCTTCCTCTAATAGTTTCTGCTTCTATTTCCTTGCAAGCATCATTGTAGTACTTTTCCTTGTCCTGTCTTGCTGCACGTTGGAAATCTCTGTTGAGTTCTGTGATGGTCTTTCTTTCTCCTCAGGCTTTAACTTCTCTGCGTTTCTGGGCAAATTTCAGAGTTTCTTCCGTCATCCATTTTGGCTGTTTTTGCTTTTTCACCTTTTGTAGAGACTTCTCGCTTTCTTCCAACACAACTTTCTTGATGTCATTCCATAACTCTTCTTGAGCTCTGTCATTTGAATCTAAAGCAGCAAATCGATTTTGCAGGCAGTCTTTAAATTCCAGTGGTATATTCTCAAGGTCATATACCACTGGAATTTAAAGACTGCATTCATGAGTGGTTTGCTCTTTTTCAACTTTAGCTTGAGTTTGCATACTAGTAGTTGATGATGTGTACCACAGTCAGCTCCAGGTTTTGTCTTTGTTGATGTTAGAGCTTTTCCATCGTTGACTTCCACAGATGTAGTCAATTTGATTTTTATACAATCCATTGAGTGAAGTCCACGTGTACAGTCGCCGCTTGTGTTGCTGGAAGAAGGTGTTTGAGATGAATAGATCGTTGGTCTTGCAGAATTCTATCAGTCTTTCTCCAGCTTCATTTCTGTTACCAAGTCCATATTTTCAGCTACTTTGCCTTCTTCTTTGTTGCCAACGTTTGCGTTCCAGACACCTATGTCTATCGGGATATCCTGTTTGCATGTTCTGTCAATTTCAGCTTGTACTTGTTCATAGAACTCTTCAATTTCATTCTCTTCTGCAGCTGTTGTTGGGGCATACACTTGAATTATAGTTGTGTTGATAGGCATTCCTCGTAGATGAATAGAGATTAAGGATTTGCTGACTGCATTGTATTTCATTACAGTTCTTTCAAGTTGTTTCTTTATTATAAATGCAACACCATTTCTTCTTTGTCTTTCATTTCCAGCATAGTAGACCATGTGATCATCTGATGCAAAGTGCCCGATGCCAGTCCATTTCAGTTCACTGACACCCAACAGATCAAGTTGTATACGTTCCATTTCCTTCTTGACCACCTCCAACTTCCCTTGGTTCATGCTTCGTATGTTCCATGTTCCAATGTATAAGACATCTTTACAGCTTCTGACTCTCATTTCATGCGCAGCACATCAGCAGTCAGACGTCCCGAGGGCTTTGATCCAACCACATCATAAATGCTGTCTTTACTATGAAAAGTCTTCAGCTCTTCCCCAGTAGCTAGTTGAGTGCCTTCCAACCTGGGGGTCTCATCTTACAGCACTATAGCACAATTTGTTTTGTTGTAACTATCCATTGGGTTTTCATGGCAAGATACAGAATTAGATTGCCGGGCCTTTCTTCCGCGCAGTTTAAGTTTGGTAAATGTGATCCTCCGCCGTCAACACTATCCCATTCTGCTGCTGCCCAGATAGGTGGTTTGTCTCGGTCTGGCACCTCAGCTGAGACCTGTCCATCTTGGGAGACCCTGCCAGTAGTTAAACTACCGATAGTTTAGCTCTCAGTATCACTGATGCACACAAGTCCTCACAGCACGACAAGCTGCAAACCAAGTGAAGGGGTTAGCATAACCAATCAAATTATTTAACTGCCTCTAACTAAAGTAGGCTTTAACTTATTTAACCTAAACTTTAACCTAAGCTTCCCCAGAAGGCAATGTGTTCAATATACCACTGCATAGGTTTGCCCTTGTCCCCTCTTATGAGGACAGCGGACCTACCGGGATCCCCACTACTGGCAAACTCCACTCCCCTACCAAGAACTACTTGCACTAAAACGGAGCCTTTATTTCAATCTTAGCGTCCCCTTGCTTCAGGCCATAGTCCAAAATTGACACCAGGGGAGGGATCCGTGACTGGACTGGAGTTCCTCAAGGAACAGCAATTAGCAGGTAAGTCTAATTTCATCTTCCTTATCGTTCCTCCAGTCCAGTCCCGGAACCTCTGGGGATGTAACAGAGCAGTAAATATCAACGGGAGGAACCTGTTAGACCAGCCTGATGCACTGCCAATCCAAAATGGACATCCCCCGCTACCTGAACATCCAGACGGTAATGCTTGACGAAAGAATTCAAAGATGACCAAATCTCCACGGCAGGAACCAAACTATACTCCACCCAAGAAGCAGCTTGCGCCCTGGTCGAATGCACTCTTAGCTCTTGCGGAACAGCCTTTCCCTTTAGAATATAAGCTGATGCTATGACCTCCTTGAGCCATCTGGAAATGGAAGACTTAGCTGCTGCTTCCCTTTTCCTAGGCCTTCCAAACAATACAAACAGCCTTTCAGACTTCCGGAAGGACGCTGTACTATGCAGATACTTCCTAAGCGTCCGCCGAACATCTAGGAGACGCAACTTCCCTCTAGTTGCATCTTCCTCTCCTCCATTGAACACTGGTAACGACACCACCTGATTGACATGAAAAACTGAAACCACCTTGGGCAGAAAAGAGGGTACCGGCTTCAAAACTACCCTCTACGCCGAAAACGACAGAAACGGCTCCCTACAAGACAAAGCCTGCAACTCTGAAATTCTACGAGTGGAACAAGTGGCTACCAAAAACACTGCCTTAAGAGTAAGGTCCTTTAACGATGCCTTACCAACGGCTCAGAGGGCTCCCACACTAACGCTTCCAGGACCAGATTGAGATCCCACATCGGAACCGTTATCCTGCACGGCGGCCATAAGAGAGATACCGCTCTCAGAAATCTTTTAATATCCGCATGTGTGCCAAGCGCTTCCCCTTGCACCTTTCCCTGATAACAGGAAAGCACTGCTAATTGCACTTTCAAAGAACTGGCCGCCAAACCCTTCTCGAAACTATCCTGCAGAAACGAAAGAACCTGTGGAATTGAAGCCCTTGATGGCCGAAACTGCCTGTCTGCTCACCACGCTTCGAAAATGCGCCAAACGCGAACATATGCTAACGAAGTAGACCTACACCTGGCCTTCAGTAAGGTGGAAATGACCGCTGCTGAGAATCCTTTGGTTCTCATCCGTGCCCTTTCAAGAGCCAAGCCGTAAGCGAGAATTGATCCATCTGCGGCATGCATAGCTGTCCCTGAATTAACAAATCTTCCCGTGCCGGCAAACGCCACAGACTGTCTACAAGAAGCCGAATCAGATCCGCATACCATGGTCTCCGTGGCCAATCCGGCACAATCAAGATCACCAGGCCTTGGTGGATCTCTATGCGCTGAACCACACGACCTATTAATGCCCATGGTGGAAATACGTATAGGAGTCCTTCCACTGGCCACCTTTGCATCAGAGTGTCGAGACCCTCTGGCATCCTTTTTCACCTCCTGCTGTGGAATCAACTGGCTTTTGCCGACTCGAAGGTCGCCATAAGATCCATAATTGGGGTTCCCCAGCAGCACGCAATCAGTGAAAACACCTCTGGATGGAGAAGCCACTCTCCTGGATCCACTCTGAACCGACTCAAAAAATCTGCTTCTACATTGTCCACTCCTGCCACATGTTGCGCCGACAGCGCCAGAAGATTCTCCTTGACCCATGCTAACAGGTGATCGGCTTTCTCCTGCAAGGGCACACTTCCCGTGACGCCCTGGCGATTGATGTAGGCCACAGTGGTTGTGTTGTCCAAAAGAACCCGAACCGCTTTCTTCCTCAACCAAGGCCAAAACAGTGGAGGAGTGGCCTAGTGGTTGGGGCAAGGTACTTCAGGCCGGAAGGTCGGGGTTCAAATCCCACTAGAGGACAGCAACCTTGGGTCGGAAGGACTGGGGTTTCTAGTCCCACAGGTGCTCCTTGTGGTCTTGGGCAAGCCACTTAACCCTCCATAGCCCATGTTCCCTGTAAAATAGTTATCTCCAAGTTATAATGCCCGGTTCAATGTAATTTCAGTTTGTTCAATGTAAACCGCACTGATGCAGAATAGCGCGGTATATAAGAGAATATAAATAAAATAAATAAAACGTCTGGAGAGCTAAGGCCACTGCCCACATCTCCTATCCTTTGATGGACCACTCCTTTTCCAGGGCACTCCATTGCCCCTGAGCAAAACGGCCTTCGAAATGCACTCCCCAGCTTATCAGACTGCCGTCCGTTGTTAGTGGCCTCCAGGCTGGGGACTCCAATGGCATTCCCTTTTCCAGGCATCCTGGAATTAGCCACCAACTTAGATCTAGACACACCTCCGGCGGACAGGGAAGTGTCTGAGACAACAAATCTGTTTGATGCTACCATCTCTGGAGCAGAGCCCTATGCAAGGGTCTCATGAGCCCTTGCCCATGGAACCAGCTCGAGAGTGGCCACCATGGTCCCTAGAAGCTGCAGATACTGCCACGCCGTGGGGGGAGTCTTGTAAAGGAAACTGCGCACAAGTGTTCTCAGCCCCTGTGCTCGCAGTTCCGAAAGAAACACTTTCCCTTCGTACGTATCAAAGCGAGCTCCCAGATACTCCAGGCTCTGCGACGGAATCAGCCTGCTTTTGGATAAATTGACCACCTAACCCAGGCTCTGAAGAAGACTTACCACTCAGGCCGTGGCTGATTTGCTCTCGCTCCTTGACTTTGCTCGAATCAGCCAGTCGTCCAAGTAGGGATGAACCAGCACTCCTTCCTTGCGCAATGCCTCCGCCACCACCACCACCATCACTTTGGTGAATATCCGCAGAGTTGTAGCCAGACCAAACGGCAGTGCCTGGAAATGAAAATTTCCTATGGGCACCGCAAACCGAAGGAACTGCTGATGCTCCCGTTGAATCTGGATGCGCAGATAAGCCTCCGCCAGGTCCAGAGAAGTAAGAAACTCCCCTTTTCTGACCACTACTATGACTGTCCGAAGGGTTTCCATATGAAAATGTGATATTCGGAGACAACGATTTACCCATTTGAGATCTAAGATGGGCCGAAAAGCTCCATCTTTCTTTGGAACCACAAAATATATGGAGTACCGACCGCACCTGTACTGATCTGGCAGTACCGGAACCACTGCCCTTGAGCTGTAGCAGTCTGTCTAAGGTTTCCTGCACTGCTACCCACTTGGATCGTGCTTTGCAGGGGGACTGAACGAAGGAACTGACGACAGGACGCTGAAATTCTAGAGCATATCCTTCTCGAATAACTTCCAACATCCACTGATCTGAAATGATTTGGACCCAGGTAGGATAAAACTCCCGTAGGCGCCCTCCTACCGGCTTCAATCCTACCTCAGTCCCCCTCATCTCATTGTGTCTTTCTAAGGTTCATGGACAAGGATGCTGCGAAGCCTCTGCCTGCTCCCCGAAAACCTCGAAATCCCTGGTTTCTAGCAGGAAACCTTCCCTGCTGTAATTGACCGAAATGAGATGAGCGGAAACGTCAAAATTCTCTTTGCGACCCCTTTGGGGCCGCAGTGGGCCGACCTTGCTTTGGCCTATCTTCAGGAAGGCGACCCCCCCTTGGATTCCCCAAGGTCTTTTATTAGCTTGTCTAAATCTTCTCCAAAGAGAAGCTTCCCCCTAAATGGGAGCTTACTCAGTTGAGCCTTCGAGGAACTATCAGCCGCCCAGTTACACAACCACAAATATCGCCGAACCGCTACAACTGAAGCCATTCTCTTAGATAGGCCTCGGATAAGGTCATAATGAATGTCCGCGAGATACGCCACCCCGGACTCCAACTGAATGACCTGCTCTCCCATCTGATCAACTTGCAGCCACTGCGACCAACGAAGACACGTCCTAACCACCCCAGCCCCCGAAATTGAAGCCTGTATCGATAGGGCGCTGATGTCAAAAACTTGCTTCAACAACGTGTCCAACTTCTTATCCTGAACATCCTTGAGAGCAGCACTGCCTTCAACCGGAATCGTTGTCTTCTTGGTAACTGCCGACACCGCAGCATCTACCTTTGGAGAGCGAAAAAGCTCATGATCCTGATCCGACAAGGGATAGAGACGGGCCATAGCTCTGGATCCTTTAATCCCCACCTCGGGCATATTCCATTTCTCCTAAATCATATCCCTCACGACTCTGTGCACCAGAAAAGCCCTCTGAGTTTTAAGAACGGCCTGCAACAATGGGTCCTCTAAAGTGTCATCCCTTACCGGAATATTGGAAGGCATGTTTAGAGCTTTAATAGTTACCGCACTGAGTGCTGGTGACTCCTCCCGCCTAAACACTCGAACCACTGTAGCTTGCTCATCCGTTTCAGTGAGCTCGCCTTCCTCTAAATCGTCTACATCCAGATCTCCATCTGTAGACCTCAATACATCTAAATCCTCCGGCCTCTCTCACCCCTCTCTCGAGCCCCTTAGCTTCTTAGAGGGGACACTTCCAGCTCCTAAACCGACCGGAGTTCCTGGCCGTTTACGACCCTGCTTCACCTCCGAGGAAGAGGCTACCGGCCCACTCTGCCATAAATAAAATGCTTGATGTAGCAGAAGAAATAAATCAAGGGTAAACATAGCTGGAATACCCCTCTGACCTAACACATGCTGAGGCACCAGAGCTGGCACTGGCGACAACCCAGCCACTGGTTCCTGGGAAGACACAGAAGGGGCCATGGGCTCCGGTGGACCTTGAGAGATTTCCTTTTGCACCTCAATCCTTTCCTCCAGGGCCTGTTCCATCGAGGCTGCCTCCTGAGTACAACCTCTGCACACCCCCGTATCCGATACTGCACCATGTCGTGTACCACACGCTAAACACTGCGGCCTGGAAGGCATCCTGCCCCACCGGCTATGCCCCCCAGAAAAAAAGACAACAAAACCCAACCAAGAAAAAACAATCTAAGCAGACTCCTAGTCCTGTATTCTCCTCAACTCACACCTAAAAAATTGCCAAAATATATATATTTTTTTCAAAAACAAATGCCCGACCTGAAATAAGACCCCCGCCCAATCGGGTGCTCATAAACCTTAGGGCAGCAGCCAAAACCCCCGCTGAAATCAAAACAGGGTTCCCTGGAGAAAAAAACGCTGGCGGTGCTTTCCACTCAAAAACTCCATGTGGTCAGGCCTCCCCCCCGCAGCGCTCTTACGATTGCAACGAAAACTCTGCTGGAAACCAGCTCCCTGAAGGATTGCCTGCCAGGCTGTTACCTCCGAAGCATCACAGAGTTAAGCCTCGGTTTTGGGTGCCTCAATCATCCTCCTGCGCTCAGCTGGACTCGCAGCTTCGGCGCCGGGTGAGGAGAGACTAACACTGACTCAGCCGCCGGCACTTCAACCACGAGCTGTCACAGAGCCCGCTGAGCCTTCTACTAGCTCCTCACCCGTGAATGCGGGATTGGGAGCCGGAAGACTAATTCCTCAGACCCTCACTTCAGCCTGCCAGAGTGGAGGGAGGGAGGGGGATAAGAGGGAGGAAAAAATGGAAGGGGGGGAGGGAGGAAGCAAGAGGCAAACAAACCTCTGCAGCTCCTCAAACCTAATTCCCACTCTCTCCCCTTATGATCCACTAAATTCCTCTAACTAATCCTGACTCTGATCTACCAAAAACTCTCCTTAGTTGTTGTCAAGTGAGTCCTGATCTACAGGCTCACCACCTCTCCAGCTGCTTGGAGACAGACTACTGGAGCAGAGAGGTGGTCCTGGGCTACTTATACCAGTGTCATCAAAGTGATGACGTGCTTAGTCTCCAAGCTGCTGGAGGAGGTGCTAAACCCAGAGGTTCCAGGACTGGACTGGAGGGACGATAAAGAACAACTGATCTACTTTAACCCGTTCCACTCCATTCATTAATTTATAGATTTCTATCAGCCTTTTCTTTTCCAAGTGAATAATATTGTAACAATTACACACAGCCCTACTTTACACACAGAAGTACAACTAAACAATGAGAATAATACCTTAGCAACGCAAGGTTTACCATTATATTTTCACCTGTAAACAATTACTATGTAAATAATTTACCTGTAAATATTTATTGTGTAAATAGTTTGCTGACCGTTAATATATCATTGTTAACTGAGTTTTATGTAATTCGGTTCTGTTTTATTGTAAACCGCCCTTCATCTTGGGAAGGGGTGGTATAGAAAAAAATCACAAATAAAATAAATAAGTTGAAGAGCCCTAACTTTTTAGGCCTTTCCTCAGAGGGTTATCCTTCCATTTCCTTTACCATTTTGGTGGCTCTTCTCTGTACTTTTTCTAATTCCGCTAAATCCTTTTTAAGATACGGCGACCAGAATTGTGCTCACTATTCAAGGTGCGGTCGAACCATGGAACGATACAGAGGCAGCATGATATCCTTGGTTTTATTCTCCATTCCTTTCCTTATGATTCCTAGCATTCTATTTGCTTTCTTGACCGCCTCTGCACACTGGGTGGAGGGTTTGAATGTATTATCCACAATGATGCCTAAATCTTTTTCCTGGGTGGTGGTTTCTACGGTGGCACCTTGCATCATGTAACCAAAGTTTGGGTTGTTCTTTCCTTGATGCATAACTTTACCCTTGTCCACATTAAATTTCATCTGCCATTTGGATGCTCAGTCTTCCAATTTATCAAGGTCCTCTTGCAATTTTTCACAATCCTCTTGTGTTTTAACAACTTTGAATAATTTTGTGTCATCTGCAGATTTGATCATCTCACTCATTCCCATTTCCAAGTCATTTATGAATATGTTAAAAAGCAGCAGGCCCAGCACAGATCCCTGGGGTACTCCACTATTTACTTTTCTCCATTGAGAAAATTGGCCATTTAGCCCTACTCTCTGCCTTCTGTCTTTTAACCAGTTTCTGATCCACAGTACTACACTGCCTCCATTCCCATAACTTAATTTTGCCAATAGCCTCTCATGAGGGACCTTATCAAAAGCTTTCTGAAAATCCAGATACACTATATCAACAGACTCACCTTTGTCTACGTGTTTATTCACACCTTCAAAAAAAATATTACAGATTAGTAAGACAAGACTTTCCTTGGCTAAATTCATGTTGGCTTTCTCCCATTAAACCATGTCTATATACATGATCAGTAATTTTATTCTTTATAATGGTTTCTAACATTTTGCCTGGTACTGATGTCAGACTCACAGGTCTGTAATTTCTACTACTACTACTATTGAGCATTTGTATAGCGCTACAAGACGTATGCAGTGCTGCACAGACATATAAGAGATGGTCCCTGCTCATCAGAGCTTACAGTGTAGACAGACAACACAATAGGTGTAGAAATAGGATATATCTTAGGGGAATGGTAAGGAAAGATATGGGATACATCTAGGAGAACCCTTTTTAAATAGTGATGTTACATTGGCAATTCTCCGCTTTTCAGCTACTACAGTTGATTCGAATGATAATTCACAGATTACTAATAGTAGGTCTGCAGTCTCATATTTCCGTTCTTTCAATACCCTTGGATGTAAACCATCCGGTCCAGGTAATTTGGTACTCTTCAGATCTCCAGGAACAAGCAGGAATGAGTCTTCACATATGGGTACGTCGGTACCGACGGAGCCTGCACGGGAATGCTGCCCAGCTTCCAATCAGAAAGCTTTTGGCAGCATCCCTCGCGCCTGCGTGCTGACTTCCCGCCTTCTCCAGAGCCTCCCTTCAGTTTTCGTTTTTCCGCGGAGCCAACAGGACGTCCTCCTGTCACCGCAGAAACTTTTCTTTTTTCAAACTTAAATTACTCTAGTTTTTTTGTTTTCTTGTGGTCACGGCTATTTCCCCGCCGCCACCGATACCTCCGGTGGATTTTTGACTAAATTCTGAGAAATGTTTTCTTCAGTTTTTGTCCCTTAACTTGTTGTGCCTACAAGGCCTCCTCATTATGGAGCCTTCTTTTCCTAAGAAGTGCATTCAATGTGGAAACACCTGTTTCTTTTTAGACACCAATAGTTGGTGTCTCAACTGTGTGGGTCCTGACCCCTTTTCCCCTGACTTGTCAGGTGATAATTCTGTGAGGAAACCTTCAGTTTTTAGAGTTTCCCTCGATACCGTTTTTTCCTCGGCAGTGAGGGTACCCGGTTCCTCCACTTCACAGGATCAGGTAACCCACAAACAGTCTGTTAAGACTAGTCAATGCTTGAGTGGTATGTCCCATGCCCAGCATGGTGACGGCTCTGGCCTTACCCTCAAGAATCCATTGGCATTACCCCTGCGGGAGTCTTCGGGCTCCAAAGCGTTAAAGGGGTTTCAGGTTGTTCCTGGGGCTCACCCCTCACAGAACATACCTGAGCCATGCTCGGGGGTGGTATCTGCTTCGAGCGGTACCGTGCCTCCGGCATCGGCACCGGTGTTGAGTGTTCCACTCTTCACCAGGGATCGTCATCGGGCATCCTCGGTACCTTCGGGACCAATCGATATGCACCCGATGGACTTCCCTCGATCCCAGCCATGTACGGTGCGGGTTTCCGCTTCGAGCGGTACCGATACTCCGGCATCGGCTTCGGTGTCAAGTGTTCCACTCTTCACCAGGAATCGTCCTCTAGCATCCCCAGTGCCTTTGGGACCGGTCGATGCGATACGGATGGACATTTCCATATCTCGGCCATGCTCCGAGTCGGTACCGGCTTCGATCGGTTCCGATTCCCCGGCATCGACACCGGTGTGCAGTAATGTACTCTTACCAAGAGCTTGTCATGGGGTATCCTCGGTACCTTCGGGACCGATCGATGTAACCCAGACTACCTTACCGGTATCGGCATCGTCGATACTACCATCGGTGTCGGTACCCTCGAGACATGCATCGATAGACTCGCTTCCTTCGATGCCGAGTCTTGAATCGATATCTAGTCTCGAGGACTGGGTACCGACGCGTCCCGGAACCGACTTCTGTCGTTTCCAGACTTCAACTGCGGGTACATCAGTATCGATGTCGATGTCTGTTCTTGCACCGATTCCACCGATGTCTAGTTTAGAACCCATACCTGGGTTTCTCTCTTCACACCACTGTACATCCTCTGGTGCTCAGCCTCTTCCTTTAGCCCTACCAGGGATAGTTCCCATAGGAGATCAGTCTTTTCAGGCTTTTCTCCAGGATATGGCAACCTTTCTTAATATCTCTATCCTTGGTTGTGATGCTACTCATCGCTCACCGGCACGAATGGAAAACATGATGCTTCCTTTACATCCTGCTCTGCAGGATCTCCTTCTGAGGGTCTAGAAATCACCCTTACGGCTTCCTCTAGTTTCTACAGCCACTGAGGTTCGGTACCGGGTGCCACCCTCTCCAGGGTTTCAGAAGCCTCAACTTTCTCATCGTTCCCTTGTAGTGCAATCAGCACTAAGGAAGGTTAAGAGCAAGAAGAAGCATTCTTCTTATCCGCCAGGTCGTTCTTCAAGAACACTTGATGCTTTTGGTCGTCAAGCCTTCCAAACATCTATGCTGGCCTCCAGAATTCTTTCATATATTTTTCACATGAGTCTAACACTCCAGGAGGTCACGGAGAAATCGTCTCTTTTGACCCCTTTTTTGCCAGAGCCCAAGGCTACTGATTATTCCTTGCTCATCAATCACAGCCGGAATATATCGTTGTTCCTGTCTCGTGCTTCTATAGACTCTTTTGAGTCCGTTAGCAGATCCTCTGCTATTGCCATTGCAGCACGTCGCAGAGCCTGGCTTGAAGCTTCAGACTTGAGCAGATGGGCACAAACTGTGCTGGCTCATTCTCCTTGTACAGGAGAAGGTCTCTTCAATAAGGAGGCTTTATGTCAGGTTGCTCAATGTTCCACTGACTCTCCTTCCACTAAGGACCGTTCTAAGCCACCTCCTTCTTTAAGGGGTAGGAAATGTCCTACCAAACCTTCTTTCCCTAAGAAAAGAAAGTTTCATTCATCTCCGGCCCATCATTTGGCTATACCTAAACAGGGGACGCCTCAGCCTAGTCTGAAGTCCTCCAGCTCTGGCCAGTCTCAGTGTTCCCAGCAACCATAGGAACTGGGAATAGTAATCTACAGTTCATTTCTACCCATTACAAATTTATTCACTGTGCTTTTCTTTTTCAGTGTACTAAGATGTCGGGAAATTCTTGTTCAGGGACTGCAGACTTCTCCTCTTCTTACTCCCTAGAAGAGCAGTTGCGACTGTCCCCTGATAGTTCTGTCCCAATTTGAACATTTTTTCCTTCCGTTGACTTACTATAAGGGTACGTCACCCTCCAATTACTTGCTCTACCCTCTCTACAGGATTGTTTTCCTGATTGAGGGGTACCATACTGAAAAGCTTCTCTAGCAAGCTTATTCCTCTCCTTTTTTTAACTCTTATTCTTAATATGCACAGTACAATCTCTGCTGTTTCTGTCAGCAGCTGTGCCTGCAGGAGTTACAGTGCTTATATTACTGGTACTGTTTTAAGTTCCAGTCTCTTGTTCAAATTTTTTGTCCAGCCTCAGTAGTGATTCCAAGCTACTCCTCAGCTATCTTGGATCCCCCTACTTTTCCGGCTTTTTCACATTGTTCTCCCCATCTCCTCTCTTAGGATATGGCAACACACCTGACTTCGGTCAGTTTTTCTCATCTTTCTCCTGCACAATGCTCTCTGCACTCTCAGAGAAGCTTTCTACTATGAGGGCCTTGCTTTAGAGCATTGACCTTATCTCTGAAGCTTCTCTATTAGTAGGGAAAAGCTTCTAATCCCTTCCCATGCCGGTGAGGGTTCTCCACACCCTCTGGCCTGGGCTATTTACGTGACATATATGTTCTTCTGCGTGAAAATCCAAGGCTGATGTTACCGCATACTACCTCTGGGTCCCTCTAGTAGGTCCCTCTGGTATCTTCTTTATGTTCTGTACATCTGCCATGTCAGTGTTCTATAGAACTTCCGCCTTGTTCTTTACAGACTGCTATTATCATCTGTTCTCACGCAAACATCACGTTTATCTTGCTGGATTGCCTTCCTGCATCCCTTTAATCCACAGAAAAGATTCTCTATACATATCCCAAAGTGGGTTCACCCTCTTGTAGGGCGGAGAATCTTTTTCTTTTATATTCCCCATATACAACTTATGGGGCTATGGGGTAGACATGTATCTTCAACCTTTTGTCTTGTATGTAGCATCTCCATATCTGTCTACATACCCATATCATTACCCTGGTGGTGCAAAACCCTGCCCCACAAGATGTATATATATTTAGATATCATATCTATATATATGTATTTTGATACATTTCTCCACCCATATTCTAATATACACATAGGAACATATATATATATATATATATATATATATTCCATATATATGTATATATAGGTGTCTATTGGCAGACTTCTTAAGGGTTGATATGTCTTACACACTATCACCCTCACTGTCTATCCTAAATATTTTACCTTCTAGAGGTTTTAGACAGTCTGTCGCCCTACTTTGCATACCATATTACGATGCAAAAACTGTTATGCACCAATGACCACCATGGTGCTAACATCTCCCATTTTTTCTTTTAGTCATTAAAGCATCGAGCTTCAATATTTTTTCCTATCTCTCGCCAGCTAGGAAAAATAGTGTACAGCTTTATCTTCAGTACACAGCTGTTCTCCTTGGGAATACGGGGTTTTTCCAATCCCCCTCTTCCTGCCAGGACTGGGCAAGTTCTTCAACTCCGTCAGTCTTCTTCCTTTAGTCCTCAATGTTAATGACTCTATGCCTAAAGGAGTTTTCAGCTTTTTCCCATAAAGCTTTCCATTGAAGACCTGACGTCTAATCTTAACCAGTTGACACCTGGAACGTCTGCTACATCCAGGTCTCGACCTTCATCCTCACTGCTGTGAGGTCACCTTGAAGATTCCGCCACTGCTTATCCAGTAGACTCCATCATGCTCTCTACTTCCTACAATACAGTAGGTAAGCTGCCTCTTTTAAATGTACATTAAATGTGTTTTAATGCTACTTATCATATATACCAAGGACTTCCCCCCTGTAGTCCTTGGCTATGCTGTTTCTTTCCTCACAGCTCCTTTATTGTCAACTTCTACCCTCCATCCCACATTGGATGCCGGGAATTCCTGGAGACAAAATGCACCCCTGGTCCAGGCTCCTGCATTTTTATGGGATCTCCCCCTGGCATCTCCAGCTAGGGAGTCCCCATATGTGAAGACTCATTCCTGCTTGTTCCTGGAGATAGCACAGTTACTTACCTGTAACAGGTGATCTCTGGGAACAGCAGGAATAAGTCTTCACAACCCTCCCACCTCCCCTAGGAGTTGCATCTCTTTATCTTCTTCCTTTTTCTCTCCTCGCCTTTGTCTCAGCTTTGAAACTCAACTGAAGAGAGGCTCTGGAGAAGGCGGGAAGTCAGCGCGCAGGCGCGAGGGATGCTGCCAAAAGCTTTCTGATTGGAAGCTGGGCAGCATTCCCATGCAGGCTCCGTCGGTACCGACGTACCCATATGTGAAGACTTATTCCTGCTGTTCCCAGAGATCACCTGTTACAGGTAAGTAACTGTGCTTTATTAAATAGTGGTAATGCATCTTCCCAGTTTATCGATATTTCTTTCAGTTCTTCAGATACATAACCTTTATATACCATTTCAGGCACAGGTAAATTCCCTACATCTTCTTCAGTAAAGACCGAGGGTCATTCAGTCTCTCCACTATGGCCTTGTTTTCACTTGGCGCCCCTTTTACACCTCTATCATCCAGTGGTCCAACTGACTGTCTCACAGGTTTTTTGCTACAAATGTATTGAAAACATTTTTATTATCCATTTTTGCTTCCACGGCAAGCTTTTTTTCAAATTCTCTCTTTACCTGCCTTATCAATGCCTTCCGTTTTATTTGCCAATGCTTATGTTGTTTCCCATTTTCATCATTTGGCTCCCTTTTCCATTTCCTGAAAGATGCTTTTTTGGCCACAACAGCCTCTCTGACCTCACCTTTAAACCATGCTGGCAGTTTTTTGGCCTTCCTTTCCCATCTTAAAATGTAGAGTTTATCTGTTCTGGGCTTCCAAGATAGTATTTTTAAACAATGCCCATGCTTTATGTAAATCTTTAGCATTTGCAGCTGCTCCTTTTAGTCTTTTGTTAAGTATTTTCCTCATTTTATCATAGTCTCCCTTTTGAAAGTTAAATAGGAGTACTGTGAATTTCCTTGCTGTCCTCCTTTCATTTATTAAATCAAATGTGATCATGCTATGATCACTATTGCCAAGTGGCCACAACATGCATGACACTAAGGACTAGGTCCAAAATAACTTTCCTTCTTGTCTGTTCATGAGCCAGCTGCTCCAAGAAGCAGTCATCATTTATTTCTTCTAGAAACTTTATCTCCCTGGCATGTTCTTCTGTGACTCTCCTGTTATCTCCAGGAACAAGCAGGAATGTAGTCTTCACATATGGGTATCGTTGGTACCGACGGAGCCCGCGCGGGAACGCTCCCCAGCGTCCAGTAGGAACGCTTTTGGGAGCATCCCACAGCGCCTGCGTGCTGCCTTCCCGCTTTTCCCACTGTCCCTCTTCAGTTCTTCGTTTTCCATGGAACCGACAGGTCGCATACCCTGTCACCACAGAAAATTCCTTCTTTATTCTTTATTTGTTGTGGTCGTGTCTGCCTTCTTTCGACGCCTACCGGTACCGCTGGTTCTTCTTTCTTTTCTATAAAAAAGATATATATATATAGTTTCTGAGGTATTTTTCTTCAGAAACTTTTTTCCTTGGTGCTAATCCTGGATAGATTGTCAAAATCTACAGCCAATCCAGCCAAAAATAAATCCTATAAAAAAAATCCTTTTTCAGCAAAAAAAGGAAGTTTTATCCTTCTTATGCCCAGCAGGGGCCCGGTCCAGTTCAGGCTGCCCTAAAGGAACTCTTTCTGCCATACCTTCAAAGTCAGGATTGGCTTTGTTCTCTAGATCTAAGGGTCTCATCCATCCATATCACAGGACATTCCTGTGGTTCCTTTCCTAGGGAAAACACTTCCAATACAAAGTTCTTCCCTTTGGTCTGGCTTTGGCACTAAGAGTATTCACGAAATGCATTGTGGTAGTAGCTGCATTCCTGCGAACTCTAGGGATATTCGTCTTCCCTTATTTAGACGACTGGCTCATTCGAGCCCCCACAGCTCCAGAAGCCAGCTCTGCTCTGTTTCGCACAATGCGAATCCTTCAATATTTGGGATTGGTCATAAACCTCCTAAAATCCCATCTTGTTCCTTCTCAGTCCCTAGAATTCATAGGAGCTTGTCTAGACACCAGAAAGTCAAGGGCTTTCCTTCCACAGCCCCGCTGTCTGCGCATAGTGCAACTAGCTTCCCAAGTAGCAGGGAAGACCTGCCTGACTGCTTGAGAAATGCCCCAACTACTGGGACATATGGCATCCACTGTACATGCGGTTCCCTATGCTCGCCTCCACATGAGAGCAGCCCAGTGGACCCTATCCACTCAGTGGACACAGGCCACAGGTCGCCTGTCGGACAAAATAACAAACTCACAACATCTTGTTTCGTCCCTCCAATGTTGGCAATCACTGGAGAACCTTCTGGTGGGGTCTCCTTTCCAGCAACCCCTATTCCAGGCCACTCTAACAGATGCATCACAGGTGGGCTGGGGGGCCCACCTGCACGATCTCTCTACCCACGGTACCTGGACTCCACAGGAGGCTTGTCTTCACATAAACCTCCTGGAACTCAGAGCAATCTTTCTTGCTCTTTGAGTATTCCAAGCCCAGCTCAGCTACAAGACAGTCCTGGTCCAGACGGACAATCAGGTAGCCATGTTCTACGTGAACAAGCAGGGCGGAACCGGCTCTGTCATTATGCAACGAAGCTTTACGACTATGGGCCCTCACCAGAGAGCATCAAATTCACCACCTCGTGGTATATCTTCCAGGCATTCAAAACCTTTGAGCAGACAAACTCAGCCGAGTACTGCTGCCACACGAATGGTCTCTCCACTCAGACCAGGTTGCCCAAATATTTCAAATCTGGGGAACCCCAGACACAGACCTCTTTGCAAGTCCACTGAATGCCAAACTTCCCCGGTTCTGTTCCAGAATTACGGCTCGAGATTGTCAGGCAAGGGACGCCTTCCTCCACCACTGGGGTCAGGACTTCCTCTATGCCTTCCCACCCATTCCCCTCATCCCCAAAACACTATTCAAGCTTCAGAGAGACAGAGGTCGTATGATTCTCATAGCTCCACATTGGCCATGGCAAACGTGGTATCCTCTGCTTCTACATCTCTTTCAAGCTGCACCTCGGGATTTGGGGTGTGCTCCAGATCTTCTCTCCCAAGAGAACAGGATGCTATTGCACCCGAATCCCCAATCCCTGCATCTCAGGGCATGGTTGCTGAAAGCCTAGACCTTCAGGATCTCAACCTTTCTCAACAGGTAAAAGATATCCTACAGGCTTTTAGAAAACCTTCCACAAGATGATCAAATGGTTTACCATATGGTGTTCTCAAAAGGGACTTAACCCCCTTGCGATACCTCTGGAATCGATACTGGAGTACCTCCTTCATTTATCAAATGCTGGTCTTAAGACCAATTCAGTAAGAGTCCATCTTAGTGCTATTGCAGCTTCCTACAAGCCTCTAAATGGACAACCCATTTCCTCTTATTCACTTATAACAAGATTTATGAGAGGTCTTCTATTAACAAAACCTCCCATTAGACTACCACCGGTGGCATGGGATTTGAATCATTCTTTGATTTTTTTGGGCCTTGTAAACCATGTAACTGCCACTAAGTGGGATGTTCAATGGCACTAACACGGTTATCTCCCTTACATGCCCCAATGCTTCCGGGGAGGAGCGGAGATGGCGACAAGCAATAACTGGGCAGCAGTGATATTGCTTGCTGCCCGGTTAGCAACCTGGGCCATACAGATAGGCAAGGAAAACTGCAAACACTGGATATTTAATGCCGTGGCTGCGTATGACCCCGGTATTGAATATCTAGGGTTAGGGGTTGGTGGGCATGGCTATGCACCGTAGCGGGGCATAGCCTGCCTAATTGAATATCGGGTCCTTTGTTTTTATTTTTTATATTTTTTATTTTTTTATTTGCTGATTTTTCCTTCCCCTTTTTAAAATTAATTTTTAGATGGGTATGTGTGTTTATATATTTTTTATAATTAATTTGTATTGTGTTAATTTGCATTGTATTATTAATTGATTGTATCACCGCTTTGCTGTATTTTGAAAAGCACTTAAGGAAATCTTAATAAACATAAATATAAACTACAAGCCTTTTCATGGCATGGATCCCTTATCTTTTGTTTTCTTCAGAGGCAGTCTCTCTATGAATATTAATCAATTGGACTTTTTACTAGCCTTTACTAAGGCTTGGTTTGGGGGTTCAAGGGTGTTCCATGCTTTACATATGCCAAGGATGTTACTCAGGTGTTTGAAGATGACACATCCTTTTTGGAAATCCAATCACCTGTTTGTTTTGTATTCCAGTCCTCACAAAAGCGAGGTGGCATCAAAATCTTCAGTGACCTGTTTGACATCCTTATCTTTATTGGCCATTTGATATACCATCCTAGGCGACAAGGTATCAGAGCAGTTCACAATTATAAAAGGCTGTATAGGAAAAGTAAAGGACCATCATGTATTGATAGGACAGTTAGAAGTGAGAAGAGCAAATAGAGTTGGGAATAGTTAACTAAGTAGTGGAGTAGGATAGGTCATAAGCAAGCTGGAATAGATAGTTTTTAAGCATGGATTTAAACTGGGGAAATGAAAGCTCTGAGCGTAGGGTGATGGGTAAGGAGTTCCATAAGGCAGGTGCCAGGAAGAAGAAGGCTGATTTGTTGAGGTGGAAAGGTGGTGTCTTCTGGCATTCAGGCACATTCAACTAGGGGTCAGGCAACTTCCTGTGCTGAAGCAAGGGCTGTACCTCCAGGTGAAATTTACCAAGAATCGACCTGTTCACCCTTACATTCCTCTGTTAAGTATTATTGTTTGGACATGCAAGCTAGGGAGGATGCCACTTTCAGTAGAGTGGTGCTGGAAGGTGCTTGTCTCCCCCCCCCCCCCCAAGGTCCTAAATGTTGGGTATATCCCACTCATCTGGTCTGGTCTGGTCTAGCAGATAATTTCCTTTTGTTGAGTCCTACTAGACCAGTCGAGGACCCACCCCAGCAGATTGTTTCTCTGTAAGTACAGTCCACATTCACTCAACATTGTATAGCAGGATACTGGTTTCACATGTATATTGTTCGTATGTGTTCTAATTGCTTTGTTTATTCTCTTTAGTGTACTTCCATTTAGCTTGGGCAATAGCATACTGATAGGTTTAGTGCTGCACCAGTCCTTATACTAGTAATGATGCATTAAAAGTCGGCGTTCTTGGCCACCATCTGCTGGTTTGGGAGCATGACCCACTTATTTGGACTAGTGTGGCAGGACTCAATGAAAGGAAATTATCAGGTAAGGACAAATTTCTCTTTTCATATTTATACCACCTCGGTTTCACTCCTTACTTTATTAGAGAAACACTAGTTGGCTTTTTCAAATGTTACAGCATCCTTATTTTCTCTGGGAACAAGCAGGAAGTCAGTCCTCACATACAGGTGACATCAGAACTGATGAAGCCCTTGCGGGAAACATCCCCCCAGCTTTCAAAGAAAGCCTTTGGGAGGTGCCACCATGCATGCGTGGTCCCCTTCCTGCCCAAGGGTACCATCCTGCTCAGTCTCCTTTTTTCTACGGAGCCCTTCAGACATTTGTCTGGCTTGTCCATGGAAAAAATTATTTTTCTCTCCGAGTTTCACACTCATCTCCGGTATCGCACTGGTACTCTTCCCACCTACCGACCTCGTTGCCTTGGCATCAAGTTTGGTCCATTTTTTATAGTTTTCGTTTTTTTCTTTTCCTGGCATCTTCGCACCCTTTTTCTCCCACGGCAGTGCGGAGAGTCATCAACCTCGCAGGGGTACTTTTTTCCCCCATGGCTACCAGTGGCTTTAAGAAGTGTGATCGGTGCTCCAAAATCATGTCTTTGACCTCACACGACTGCTGTCTCTGCTGCCTCGGGCCAGACCACGACCCAGCAGCTGCGGTCTCTGCAAGAGGATGTCCAGTAAGATCCTCAAGAACTTTACAATAATCAACAGCATAAAAGGTTTGGTTTTATTTTGTTTTTTAATAAAAATAACAGTAGAGAGTACATAAGTTCTAGCAATGTCGAGCTGTGGCAATGATCGGCATACAAAATTTGGGTTTCAAAGTTCTAAATTTTTGTCTGTTTTTTGAATAATGGCGGCATGTTCTCTCTTCCTCCCCTCTTTTAATTAATTTATTTTATATAATAGGAGGTACATAAGAAGGTTGTATTTGAGCTATATAGGCATTCCCACAGTGAATGCATAGTTTACTCTTGTGATAAAATGCGGATCCTTTTCTTTTGCAGTGCAATAACATCGGCGGTTTTAGTGAATACAATTTTACTTTGGAAGAACATCCAGAAATAACATATATCTTTATCTTTATTTCACACTTTATATACCGCCCTTGCAGGAGTATGAGAGCAGTGTACAATAAAATATACTATATGCTGACGCCAAAAAGAACTGCATTATAAAGTAGAAAAAGAATGACCAGAGGGGTCAAGTAAAGGCAGATAGAGGAGCAATAACTAAATAGAGCTACTGGGAGGGAGGTCATAAGCCTGCTGGAACAGGTATGTTTTCAATAAAGTTTTGAAATTGTGGTATGAGGATTCCAAACGGATGGAAGATGGCAAGGTATTCCAGAGTGACGGTCCAAGGAAGAAGAATGCAGCATGACGTGTTTGCTCCAAGTGAGCCTGTGAAGGGGAAGGAAGAGACAAACGGTTGGCATGCAATGAACGAATACATTATATTGATTTTCTGACCATACAGGTAATTTTCTATTGGTTTAAAGGTGATATTCATAGCAACCCTGTAAGATTCTTAGATAAGCCGTTTAGCCGTATCATGACATTAAAATCATACGTTGTTTTAGCGATTCCACTGATTCCTTGGTTTGTGCAGCAAATTCTCTTTGTAACAACGTTACTTCCTGTAGCATCATAATAATTATAATTTCTGCTCGGGAGATCACTTTTAACTAGCTATCAATAGAGATATATATACTGATCATACATATGGTTGGTTTTCCTTTTTCTCAAGTCTTATAGGATGTATTGAATATACAAGTATACGCAGAGGTATGTTTTGAAGTTATATATTATACATTGTTTTCTTTAATTTTTTAAATTTTTAATTCATGACTAGTCTTTTAAATTATTTATACATGTTAAATTTATTTATACACTTTCATTCTCTTCTGCTCATTCCGACTTAACACATTTCCTGTGTGTTTTTAAATTATTTTTTGAATTATTTTTATTTATTTTTTATACATGTTTTTCAAAGGTCATATTAATATTGATATAATAGTTCAATTTAAGGCCTTTTAAAATCTATGCATTTGTTTAATTTAAATAGTTTAATTCATATTTATGTTTTTATTATTTAATTGTTTTTATATGTCTTAGTTAAGCCAGCCCCTGATGAAGGCAAAACGAAACACGGCCTGTGTCAGGCCAGTGGCTTAAATTGATCAATAAAAGATATTCTTCCTTTGCTATCGACGTTTTTTGGACTGGGATTGTTGATAGCACGTGGACCCGTGTTTTATCATCTTTGGACTTAGATCCTCAAGAGCCGCCAGCAGCAGCACAATATGTTTTTCCCCGAGTCTCCGGTGCCTCCTAAGGCCAGGGCCTCGTCTGAGGCTCTGACATCTTGGGCGGAGCCTTCCAAACCTGAGCCTCGTCGTGGGTCCTCAGAAAGGGGGCCTCGCTCGAGGAAACCTAGGAAGAAGAAATCCTTGGCTGGTTCCGACTGGTTTGGAGGTTCCCGTGCCCGGTCCCACAGTCCGAGATGTTTGTCCGAGGCGTCGGAAAAGGAGCGGCCTGCAAAGGTCCCCTGGAAGGATCCAACTGTGGACCAGCCTTGGTCCCCAGACACTATCCGCATCGAGGATTCCCCGTCAAAGGCTGTGGAGTCTTCTGATCTGGAGTCCAAATTGGCGGCCCTGGAGCGCAGTTTGTCTGCCTTCATGGACTGACTGTAATTCTACAATATCTATTGATCAGATCTTTGAGAGTAATTCAAAATGTATACAACTAATAAAATATTACTCCATTGTAACAAAGTTACCCAACATGGTATAGGGAATTAATTTGCAATTCTTTACCTTGTAGCACGGAAGTTGTCTGACTCCTCGGCAGCCTCAACAGTGATACTAAGTATCCAGCGGCGCCTGTTAGCATCAATGACTAACTCTCCGGCTTTTTTTTGGTAAATAACTTGCAATCACCCTCAATCAATGTTACTTCACGCTTAACTTTAAAATAATGATTCCTTGAATATTCAATTGTTTTGCTGTTTCCTTTCAGTTGTTTTACTTCAGTTGTTTTATTGCTTCCCAATGCCACTAAATGGCGCCGTCTCTGCGTTTCTCTCAGATTACTGAGGTTCTTCAGGGGAACACGCGGCGTTTTTTACACACACACAAGAAAATGTTTCTGAAAAGAGGTGTAGAAGAAACAGAATAATGTGAACGTCGGAAGCACACTTCAGTTTTCGACTGGGTATGTTTTGATTTAAGCATAACAGAAGGAGTGACATGTTCCCTTGAAGAAATTTACTAATCTGAGAGACAGACAACCAGGTGGCGATGTTCTACGTGAACAAGCAGGGCGGCATGGGGTCTCGCACCCTTTGTCGGGAGGCAATAGGATATCCTCCTGCAGGCAGTGTACCTGCAAGGCCAGGACAACCTGCTGGCCATCAGGCTCAGCAGAGTTCTCCAGCTGCACGAGTGGCAGCTGGACCCCAGGGTAGCCAGTCAGCTTTTTTGGCTCTGGGGCGAACCCATGATGGACCTGTTCGCCAGCCCAGACAACTTTCAGTTGCCCCACTTCTGCTCCCGGCAGGCCCACCCCTCACAGCGGACGCGTTCCTGGTCTCATGGTCGGAAGGCCTCGTGTATGCCTTCCCTCCTATGCCGCTGATCACCAAAACTACCTTCAAGACCTTCCATGACAGGGCCTTGCTCATCCTGATATCTCCTTGGTGGCCCAGGCATCCTTGGTTCCCGCTGCTTCTACAGTTGATGGTGGAGACCCCCATCCTCCTGGTGACAGCTCCGGGACTCCTGTCTCAGGAGGGGGGCTCTCTCCTGCACCTCAACGTGGGGTCCCTGTTGCTGACAGCGTGGCTGCTGAGAGGGTGGCTCTGGCCCCTTTCAACCTCCAGTTTGAGGTGGAGGACATCCTGCTGGCCTCTCGCAGGGCCTCTACTAGGAAGGCTTAGGCCCTCTAATGGCGCAGGTTCTCAGTTTGGTGTGCCGAACTTGGGGTTGACCCTTTCTCCTGGACGGTGCTTCTGGAGTTATAGTACCTGTTCCACCTCTCCCAGTTAGGGCTCAAATTTAACTCTATCCGAGTGTATCATAGTGCCGTTGCAGCGCACCACCAGCCGATAGATGGTAAGCCCCTCTCGGCCCAAGCATTGGTGACCCGTTTCCTTCGGGGCCTGCTCTTATCAAAGCCCCCGGTTCGCCCTCCGGCAACCGAGTGGGACCTCAACTTGGTGTTTGGACAGCTCACTCACCTGCCCTTCGAACCTCTGGCTATCTGCCTCCTCTGCTACCTCTCTTGGACGTTTCCTGATCACGCTCTCCTCCGCTCGCAGAGTTAGCGAGCTTTATGTCCTTGTGGTGGAGGCGCCCTATACCAGGTTCTACAAGAAGAGAGTGGTGCTCCGCACACACCCCAAGTTCCTGCTGAAGGTAGTGTCGTCCTTCCATCTCAACCAGGAAGTGGTTCTACCTACCTTCTTTCCAGGACCTCACTCCATTCGGGTGGAGACGGTCCTTCACTCCTTGGACTTTAAGAGGGCTTTGTCCTTCTATAAAAGTGTAGTACTCACCTGTAACAGATGTTCTCTGGGGAAAGCAGGAATCAGTCCTCACAACTCTCCCTCCTCCCCTTGGAGTTGCTCCTTTATCATCTTTTATTTTTGCCGTCTTTTAGCTATGTCTGACTGAGCAAGATGGCACCCTTGGGCGGGAAGGGGACCATGCATGCGTGGTGGCATCTCCCAAAGGCTTTCGAGCTCCATTGGTGCCAATACGTCACCCATATGTGAGGACTGATTCCTGCTGTCCCCGGAGAACACTTGTTACGGGTGAGTAGCTACGCTTTATTACATGGCTTCAGCCTACATCAGTATTGGTGCATTGAGTGCATTAGTCATAAATTTTACCACAAAGTCATCTGATCTTACTTCCAGTATTCCAGAAGGACCCCAAATGGCTTTAAAAAATGTGGATGATGTGGCAGGATGCTGCCTGTTACAGGCACCTATGAATTGGGCTTTAGGGCCTAACAAGATATCTCTAGTTGTGTCACCAGTTAAAATATGATATCTAGGGATCTTCGGTTTGTCCAGAGCAAAAAGAAAGTCTCTTGAGTTTGTCTGATTCAAGCAGCAATTCAGGACAAATTGGTCAGTGTCCAAGGAGAGAACCTCTTTGTTAAACCCATGACCGACAAGGCTGATGAGCTGGAGACAGAGTTCATTACGAGGACCAGGCTCTCCAAAGGTCCGCTGCTCCTCCATGATGAAAGGGCTTGGGTACAAAGTTCTTTTACCCGAGGAAGGGGGCTGCTTACAGAAACTACCCACCTTATGAGGCCTCCCCAGCTCCCCAACAGAGTCAGTAGGCCAAGGGACATGGGCATGGCCACGTAAGCAGAAGGCTCCATAACCCTAGGCACCGGCTCCGGCCCAGCCGTGGGGGAGTTTTTGACTCCTTGAGCATAGCCTTTCTACGCCAAGGAGATCAGCAGCCCACAGGGGGACGTCTGGCCCTCTATGCCCAGAGTTGGTTGACAATCACCACCGATTCCTGGGCACTAAGGGTAGTCAGGGAGGGTTATCTCCACCTTCTGACTCAGATACCTCCCTCTTATTTCCCGGGAGAGCCCCTCAGGGCTCCCCTCCACCGGGACCGTCTTCTGAAGGAGTTGGCAGGTCTTCTCGAGGACAAAGTGGTGGAATCAGTGCCCCACCACCTGCAGGGCAGGGGCTTCTACTCCAGGTACTTTCTGGTGCCAAAGAGGACAGACCCATCCTCGACCTGTGCAACCTCAACAAATTCCTGGTGAGGGAGAAGTTCAAGATGCTCTCCCTTGGAACATTGCTGCCCTACCTTCAGCAGGGAGACTGGCTATGCTCCTTAGACCTCAAGGATACTTATACCCACATCCTCATCCACCCCAACCACAGAGAGTACCTGCATTTTGTAGTGGGGGGCAGGCATTTTCAGTACAGGGTGCTCCCCTTCGGCTTGGCCTCGGCCCCAAGAGCCTTCACAAAATATCTTGTAGTCATGGCCGCCTTCCTCCGCCTCCAAGGAGTTTTTATCTTGGATGACTGGCTCATAAGAGAGGAACAGCCTCAGAGTTGCAGTAGGCCACTGCATGCACCATCCAGATCTTGCATCACTTGGGGTTTGTCATAAATTACCCCCAACTCTCACCTCCTTCTGGCAGTGTCTGGAGTTCATCGGGGCAAAGCTCAACGTTCTCCAATCAAAGGCCTTCTTGCCCAGGGAGTGAGCCGACTATCTCAGGACTCTGGCACGGGACATATAATACTGTCCCTCGGTGCCCGCCCTGCTTCTTCTGCGCCTCCTCAGGCTCATGGCCTCCATGGTCCACATCACCCCAGACGCTCGCTTCCACATGAGGGCGGTGCAGTGATGCCTCTGGGATGAGTGGTCTCAGGCCACAGTCATCTCCGAGACAGACTCTCTGTAACCTGCCAACTGGCTGACTTCCTGGTCTGGTGGTAGTCTCTCCAGCATCTTCAGGCGGGCTTGCCTTTCCATGCCCCCGAGCCCCTCAAGGGAGCACACTGCGGGGAGCTCCGCACCCAGGGCAACTGGTCACCAGACAAGAGCACCCAGCAGATCAACCTCCTGGACTCCAAGCTATAGCCCTGCAAGTCTTCTGCCACCAAGTGCGTCACCAGCCAGTGCTGGTACAAATGGATAACGAGGTGGCGATGTTCTACGAGAACAAACAGGGAGATACGGAGTCTCTTACCCTTTGTCAGGAAGTACTGGTTCTCTGCTCATACGCAATGCAACAGGGTATCCTCCTGCGAGCAGTATACCTGCCAGGCCAGGACAACCTTCTGGCTGACAGGCTGAGCAGAGTCTTTGAGCCTCATGAGTGGCAGCTAGAACCCAGAGTAGCCCATCGGCTTTTCCGGCTCCGGGGTGAACCCATGATGGACCTGTTTGCCAGCCCGGACAACTTCCAGTTGCCCCGCTTCTGTTCCCGGAAGGCCAAACCCTCCAAGGTGGCAGCGGATGCGTTCCTTGCCTCATGGTCCGAAAGCCTCATGTACACCTTCCCTTCCACGCCGCTGATCGCCAAGACCTTGTTCAGAACCCTCCATGACAGGGCCTCATTCATCTCGATAGCTCCTTGGTGGCCCAGGAAACCGTGGTTCCCACTGCTTCTACAGTTGACGGTGGAGACCCCCATCCCCTTGGGGACTGCCCTGGGACTCCTATCTCAGGAGGGGGTTCTCTCCTGCACCCCAACCTGGGGGTCCCTGTCGGTGACAGCGTGACTGATGAGAGGGTGACTCTGGCCCCTGACAACCTTCCAGTTGAGGTGGAAGACATTCTGCTGGCCTCTCGCAAGGCCTCTACCAGAAAGTCTTACACCCTCAAATGGCGCAGGTTCTCTGTTTGGTGTGCCGAACATGGGGCCGACCCTTTCTCCTGTCCTATGGCACTGGTGTTAAAGTACCTTCTCCACCTCTCTCAATCCAGGCTCAAATCTAACTCTGTTCGAGTGCACCTTAGTACTCTAGCGCTGCACCACCATCCGGTGGATGGTAAGCCCCTCTTGGTCCAACCTTTGGTGACCTGTTTCCTTTGGGGCCTGCTCTTATCAAAGCCCCTGGTTTACGCTCCATCAACCGAATGGGACTTTAATGTAGTGTTGGGGCAGCTCACTCACCTGCCCTTCGAGCCTTTGGCTACCTGCCACCTTCACTGCCTCTCTTGGAAGGTGGCTATCTCCAGGAACAAGCAGGAATGAGTCTTCACATATGGGTATCGTCGGTACTGACGGAGCCTGCGCGGGAATGCTCCCCAGCATCCAATCAGAAAGCTTTTGGGAGCATCCCGCAGCACCTACGTGCTGCCTTCCCGCCTTTCCCAACTGCCTCTCTCCAGTTCTTCTTTTTCCGTGGAGCCAGCAGGTCGTGTTCCTATCACAGCAGAAGAATTTCTTTATTTCTTTTGTATCGTGTCTGCCTTCTTCGACGCTCTACCGGTACCTCCGGTCTTTTTTTTCTTCTTTAAAAAAAAAAAAAATCTACCTTATTTTCGTGCATATAGCGCGCGCGCTATACACTTTTTTACCTACCGCGCAACCCTCCTGCGCGGTATTTGCGAAGGCGCGCTATATCTGAACTTTATTACAAGTAACCGATCCCAAAAAAGAGGCCTTACACGAATATATTGGTATAAAAATATATTTAATTAATTTTCCTCATCCGATTCCATAAAACCTTCGAAATCACTCCCCTCATCAACATCATCATTGAAAAAATTTAAAACTGTCTGGAGACGCTCTTCCGTAACATATGCACTTTCATCGTCACTCCTTTCGACGTTTTCATCATCATCTTCGTCATCACTGCGCACCCGATCCTCGTTCTTATAAACAATTCCGGCTTTTCGGAATCCATTTCTGATGGTTTCCGGGGATATTTTGTCCCAAGCAGAACACAACCAATTGCAAATTTCCGTTAATGTAGCCCTCTTTAATCGTCCCGATGGCGTGAATTCATGAATTCCATGCTGCATCCAATTATCCCACTCTCGTCTGATGAACGTTTTGAAGGGGTGATTAACAGCTATATCTAGCGGCTGCAGCTTGCAAGTAAGACCACCCGGTATTTATTTTATTTATTTATTTATTTAACAATTCTTATATACCGCACTATTTGTTATCAGTGCGGTTTACAATTAACAAAGAATACTCAGATCAGAGAACAGTTTACATCATAACAGGGAATAGAACTTGGAGAACATGGGTAACTATTTACATATTGCCATAGGCAGTATACTAGAAACTATATGCATAAAGATATGGTATAATAGATGATACTTTATAAGAAAGTACTTAAGAAGGTTCAGGCTAGCGAGAGAGAGTGCTTGGAGCTTCAGCGTTATGTTGTGTAGGGGACTCTGGTAGGGGAAGGGGATGTTTCCTTAGAGACGGAGAAGCAGATTGAGAGAAATGGAGCAGGAAGAGGTGGTGTTTTATTGCTTTACGAAATTGTAGAAGGTCTCGGATCGCTCTGATTTCTGGAGGGAGGTCATTCCAACATTTTGGTGCGTAGTGGGCAAAGGTTCTTCTCCTGGTTGTTTGTGAGCACTTTATGGAGTCTTTAGGGATAGATAGAGTGTTGTCTGTTGCTGTCCTTCTGGATCTGGTTTTTGGAGTAGGTGTGATGAGTTCATTGAGAGAATTGGGAGCGATGTTGTTGATAATCTTGAATGTTATTAGAAGAATCTTATATGTAAGCCTGGAGTGTATCGGTAGCCAATGGAGATCCTTGAGTATTGGTGTGATATGATCTGATCTGGCTCGACCGCAAAGGACACGGGCGGCGGCGTTCATGGCTTGTTGGAGAGGATTGAGAGTGCTCTTTGGTAGTCCATACAAGATTAAATTTGCGTAATCTAGATGTGGTAGTATGAGGGCCTGGAAGATGGTTCGGAAGCAGTCAGCAGGTAGCATAGGTTTAAGATGTCTCAGTGTTTTAATTTTGTTATAGATGGACCTGGTGATGTTTTTTACATGTTCCTTGAAATCGAGATGCTGGTCAAGGGTAATGCCGAGATAGCGTATGGCGTTACGGCTTGGAAGCTCCGCATCTCTTACTCTTAGGCTGGAGGGAGGAGAGAAGCTTTTGTTCCTTGATATGAAGAGTACCTCTGTTTTCTTGAAATTAATGCGGAGGTTTTGGGTTGTTAGCCAATCTGTGATTGCATTGAAACAGTTGACAAGGTTGGTGAATTCCGGGTGTTTGACTTTGAACGGGGTAAATAGCAACACATCATCGGCATAGATTAAGGTAGAAATATTGAAAGAACGGATGATGTTGCATATCGGCTGCATATAGATATTAAACAGCAGGGCCGATAGGGAGGAACCTTGTGGGACACCTTGTTGTTGGTGGAATGGTGCCGAAGTTTTAGAACCAACCCTGACTTGTTGCCAACGATCAGATAGATACGATTTACACCACTCCCAGGCAAGGCCGTGAATGCCCTTTTCCAGGAGGCGGGTGAGTAGCTGATTGTGATTGACAGAATTGAAGGCAGCTGAGATATCCAGGAAGATGAGGGCAAAACCATTTTCTGCGTTGTCAATTCCTTTATTCAGGGTGTTGGTGAGGGTGGTGAGCAGGGTTTCTATTCCATGCGATTCTCTAAATCCGTGCTGGCAGGGGTCAAGTGGGGCTGCTATGTCTATATGTTGTTGGATTTGTCTGTAGACGACTTTCTCGATTATTTTGGCGAGTAGACGAATGCTCGAGATGGGTCGGTAAGATTCTGTCTTTGCTGGGACAAGTCTACTGTTCTTTAGGAGGGGTCTTATTGAAGTTTGTTTGAGTAAAGAGGAGAATGAGCCAGTTGCAAAAGATAGACGGATGATGTTTAGTAGGATTGGGCTGAGTTCAACTCGAAGGGTCCTGATCCAGTGTGCTGGACAGGGGTCGTTTGGGGCTGTTGAGGTGTTGATGCTGGCAATGAGGTCCTGGGATATTCTTCTCAGCAGGGGGGGTAAAATGTATGAGTGATATTTGAGGGGTGGGAGATTGGTAGGGAGGAGATACAGTTGGTGCTGGCTGATTACTTGCTGTGAGTGATTTGGATTGTAGGAAGTCTGCATATGACTGGGGAGGAATTGGTACAAGTTGAGTTGGGGAGGGTTCCTTGATTAGGGATTTCGCTAGGTTGAATAAGTCTCTAGGTTTATTGATTGAGCGTTGGAGGAGCTGAGCGTGGTATTCACTCATTCTGAGGTATATCCTCTCACGGTGAGACTTCAGGAGTTCAAGGTAGGCTACTTTGTGGGTCTGGGATCGGGAGCGTCTCCACTTCCTCTCCTGCTTCCTGAATTCGATGAGGGAGGTGCGGAGTTCTGCTGAGAACCATGGAGCATGGTGTCTTCTCCTTTTACATCTGTTGTGGGTTTCTGAATTATTGGAGGATGTTGGATAGGCAAATTCTTTCAATGTGTTATTCCAATTGGTGATTGCTTCATCAAGGTTGGCAGCCTTCTGATGTAGGGTCAGAAGAGCCTTTTTGGAGAACTCTTCTATGGCAAGCGGTCTGGGGTGAGGTGTGTCTGAGGGTCCAGTGGCATCGCTAGGTGGAGCCTGAACAAGTTGCAAGGGTATTTGGAGAGTAATCAGGTTATGGTCGGACCAAGGGACAGGACTGATTGAAATATTGAAGTCCGATTTGTGGCTAACTGCAGTGCTAGGGGCAAAGATCAGGTCTAATAGGTTTCCTTTTTGGTGCGTTGGGGCCGTCACCAATTGTTTGAATTGTAATTCTTGCATTGCATCTAGGAAGGCAACTGCTTGGTCGGGTTGCAGAGATGGGAGGTTGAAGTCACCGAGAAGCCAGTTGGGAATGCGTGGGTTGGCTGGGTTGCAGGCAAGGTCAATGAGGGTGGAGATGTCATCTGGAGGTGAGGAGGGGGCTCTATATATAAGATTTATGGTGATGGATTTATTTGCTATGGAGATGATGTCAGCATGTGTAGTACTCTTGGAGGAAGACAGTTGAAATTTTAGATCAGTTTTGGCTAGGATAAAGACCCCACCGCCTTTGCGGTTGGATCTATGGCAGGTGTAAATGGAAAAATTAGGAGGGATAAGTTGATTTATAAGAGCAGCATCGGAATCAGACAGCCAAGATTCTGTCACCATAAGGAGGTCTAAGTTGTGGGCAGATATAAGATCAGTGATGACGGGCCATTTCTTGCGAACAGAGTGGGAGTTTATGAGTGCACATTTGAGGAATTGATGGTTTGATGCTTTGGTGTGTTTAGATTGGATAAGGTCTGTATACAAGAGGTGTGAATGACGAGGCTGATGTGGTAGACCTGTGGCTGAATGGAAGGGGTTTTCCTGTTTTTTTTTACCCAGATGGTGAATGGTGGGGATATAGCTGTGTCTGTCTACTAGGGCAAGGGAGTTTTGTATGGCGTTTGCCAGGAGGAAGAGCATGGTAAGATTAAGTAATGCGTAGGCCATGGTGGTTCGTAAGGGACTGAGGCTGGTTTTGCAGACTGGAGAATTGTAGCAATATAGAGCAGTAGCAAAGTTACAGAGTTGCTGAGAATGTCTAGCAAATCATTTATTTATTTATTTAGCTGTATTTATATTCCGCTTTTCACCGGGTCAAAGCGCTCAATTGGGGGATACATTTAACACGAGGGGATATGACACACATACGTTAATACTTACAGGGAACATGGGCAATGGAGGGTTAAGTGGCTTGCCCAAGACCACAAGGAGTGCCTATAGGACTAGAAATCCCAGTCCCTCCGGCCTGAGATTGCTGTCCCCAGGTGGGACTTGAACCCCCGGCCCTCCAGCCTGAAGTACCTTGTCCTAACCACTAGACCACGCCTTCCTAGACCACTAGACAACTCCTCCCTAGACCACTAAAAATTTACTTAGAATTGTAGGTTACAATGTAGCAGAAATGTATCTTGCAATAAAGAGGGAGAGCATAAGTGAAAGTTACTGAGTGAGACACTGTTATAATGTTAAAGACTTATTGAGAAATATAGGCTATTAGGTAACAGGGTTGCTAATCACATTAATCCTGAAGAAACACATGAAGGAGATTCAGGTAGTACCTTGTTCTTTTAGAAACGAGTTGCTCAGTTCCGTGAGTGAGAGAGCTCTGGAAACTTGAGAGGGAGATGAGAGCTGTGGCCTTTCGTGCCACGCCTGAGGGCCACACCAGAGGGCCCTCTGGCGCGGGCCCGCCAGGCGCGGGTGCCCCCGACGGCGCTAAACTTTAAAGTTCAGGCTGCTGCCCCGATTGGGCAGCGATGGCGGCTGCAGCTCCTCCCGCGACTGGAGGCTCAATCCCCCGATTGGGGAGAGCTGAAGATGGTGGCGGGAGGGAGTTTGATGAGCGCCCGACGGCGCTAAACTTTAAAGTTCAGGCTGCTGCCCCGATTTGGCAGCGATGGCGGCTGCAGCTCGTCCCGCGGCTGGAGGCTCAATCCCCCGATTGGGGAGAGCTGAAGATGGTGGCGGGAGGGAGTTTGATGATATGGACACCAGCCGAATTAATATAATTTTGTACATTTGTTTCTTTATGGGCAGCCATGGAATCGAATATCAACAAAGACCTTTTAGAAAAGAAACCTCCAGGCCTGGCCCTATAACATTTATCAATCCATATTTTCATGACCTCACAGTCCATCCACCCCTTTTTGTTACAGTGAACAACAATACCTTGTGGAAATTTTTCGCGGGGCATGGTTACTCGCTTGAAAATAACCATTGGCTTCAACTTATGCCCATTCGCTGTGCAACCCAGGACTACAGTGAAGCAAGCCCTCTCGTGTCCAGTTGTTGTTATTGCGACAGTTTTTGAACCCGAAGTAGCTACAGTCCTGGTTGGTGGAATGTCAAAATACACAGGAACCTCATCCATGTTAATAACATCCATTGCCGAAATGCTGAACTCCGAAATTTCTTTGCTGACAAATGTGCCGAAATCCGCCATCTTTTGTTCCCAGTCATCCGGAATCCTCTGGCCTACAGTTGTTCTTATTCGCACGGAAAGACCATTCCTCTTCATAAATTTGCAAATCCAGTTGAAACTAGCGTGGAAACTTGAAATTCCTCTTTCATTGGCCAGCAGTTTTGCTTTGAATTTAATTGCGATAGTTGAGACAGCTTGATTTTGCTCCCTTCTAGACAGAATCCACTTGTTTAAGTCACTCTCTAGCTCTGGCCACTTTTCTTTGGGACCCCGACGCGCACGTTTTCGCGGGTTCATCTCCTCTAGCGCCGTTCTCTCCTTTCTCCAGTCGCGAACAGATGACTCACCAACATCAAATTCTCTTGCTGCTGCTCTGTTGCTTGTTTCTTCAGCTTTTGCCACAACTTTCAGCTTGAAGTCCGCAGTATAAGACTTGCGTTTAATTCCGGGCATGATGACTGGATTATAATAGAAGAGATCGCAAAGTTTTTATGTAAGGTATAATGGAACCGAGGGCCTTTTATACACCTCACAGTGCAGTCGACACATGCGCGTTATACGTGCGTGCGCATTATGTGAGAAATTCAATGCAAGACTGGCCAAAAATTGCGCTTTATATGTGGGTGCGTGTTATATGTGGGTGCATGTTACATGCGCGAAAATACGGTATTTCTTTTTTATTCAGGTGCACTTGTGTTTTGGGCCTTAGGCCCAAAATTTTTTCCTCAACATGGAAAAGCCTGCCTCAGGGTTTAAGAAGTGCACAAAATGCGGCGGTACCATTTCCGTCACCGACATCCATGACTGGTGTCTAAAATGTTTAGGTCCTGACCATTCCATCACAGATTGTATGTCCTGTACTATGATGTCTAAAAGAGGTCGGCAGAACCGAGCAGCCAAGCTCAGTACCCTGTTTCCCTCTGATGCGGCTTCGCTGGCATCGACGTCTTCCAGGGCTGCTTCTTCCTCCCAATGATCTCAGGTAACTAAACATAAATCCAGCCGGTCCTCGAAGGGTAGATTTTCCTCTAAGCATCGAGATGCCTCTGGCGTTGCCCTTGAGGATTCTGCACCAGCAAAATTACCCCGGCGGGAGGCTTCGGCCTCCAAAGCATCATCATCGGGGTTCCAGGATGATCTCGATGGCTTGGCCTCGACAGATCACCTGGTGCCATGCTCTGGGGTACCGGTGGCTTCCACCGGAACCGACTTCCAAGCATTGGCGGCGTCGATGGACCAGAGGATTTTGTCCATAGAACACAGTCTGGCGATTTTCCTTGTGGCATCGACGCCCCAGGTACCGCAACAGACTACTCCACTGGTACCGGCTCTAGCACCGCCACCGGTACCGATCCCGGTACTGGTGGCATCGGCATCGGTGTCTGCTATGCCGGTACTCTGTCCTCTGAGGCCCTCCGGTACCGATACCCCGGTACTGATTATTCCCGATACCGATCCTTGTCAGTACAGGTATCGGGCTTTGCAGGAGCATCCGGACAGACGATACTTCGATTCCTCTGAAGACTCTGAGGATTCTGACGCATCTGTCGATGCAGCGATACTTCTTCCACAGGAGGAGTCCTCTCCTAAGCGAAGGATGTCTCCTCCAGAAGACTTGTCTTTTCAAGACTTCATCAGGGAGGTGGCTCGGGTCTTATCCATCACGGTGGCCCCTGAGACAGAACCCAGAGCCAAGGAGTTAGATATTTTACAATATCCTAAAACTCCTAAGGAGGCAGCTACCTTGCCTGTTCATGAGATTTTGTATGATCTCATGTTGAGGATGTGGGAAACACCTCTTACCACCTCTCCTCATTCTCGCAGGTTAGATACCATGTATCGTGTCCCTCCTTGTCCTGGTTTCCATAAAACTCAGCTTCCTGACCACTCTATTGTGGTTGAGTCTGCTATGAGAAAGATTAGAAGTGCTAAGAGACATGCCTCTAATCCTCCAGGACGTGAATTTAGAACCCTGGATGCTTTTGGACGTAGAGTCTTCCAGGCTTCCATGCTTGCTGCAAGGATTAATTCCTATAGTCTTTACATGGGAATGTTCCTAAAAGAGGTCACTGATCATTTGCAGACTTTAAGTCCTTTCATTTCTGAGGATAAAAAACAGGACTTTCTCACTTGGCTCAAACATGCCCAAGATATCTCCAAATTCTCCAACCGTGCAGCTTTTGACTCTTTTGAATATGTAAGCAGAGCCTCGGCTATTGCCATAGGTGCACGTAGAATTGCTTGGCTTCAAGCATCTGATTTGGAGATCTGGGTCCAAGATGAATTGGGAAATATCCCTTATACCGGTGAAAACCTGTTTGGTAAAGATTGGCAAGCAAAGGCCAATCAGATGGATGCTGAAAATTCTGCCTTGGATAGACTATCCAAGTCTACGGCTGCTTCTGTTAAGAAAAGGTTGTTCAAGAAAGCACCTTTTTCTAAAAAAGAAAGATTTTATCCTGCTTGTAGTCAGCGGGCATCTTCTGCAGCTCAGTTCGCTACCAACCATCCAAACAGAGCAAAGCAAAGGCTGCTAGGCCTCCACAGGCCCAGCAACCTTAGCCTCCTCAGGGCCTTTGACTTTCCGCTAGAGAACCTAGCCTTCCTGGCTCTGGAAGGACCAGAGCCCCCCACCATTCCAGGAAGGTTATGTCATTTTGCTCCCAGGTGCGGACAAATTACAGCAGAGCATTGGACACTCTCCATCATAAGGGAGGGGTACAAACTTCATTTTTCAAGCTTGCCCCCTCACACAAGAGTGAACCAGTTCAATTCTCCGACCTCCCTCCTCAACCTGTTGGGTCAGGAGATTGCTACCCTTCTTTCCCAAGGGGCAATAGAAGAAGTGCCTCTTCATCAACAGGGCACAGGGTTCTACTCCCCCTATTTTCTTATTCCAAAGAAAACAGGGGGCTACAGACCCATTTTAGACCTCAGAGAATTGAACAAATTCCTAGTCAAGGAAAAATTCAAAATGATTTTTCTGGGAACTCTGCTACCATACCTTCAGAGTCAGGATTGGCTTTGTTCTCTAGATCTCAAGGATGCGTACACCCATGTTCTCATCCATTCAACTCACAGAAAGTTCCTTCGGTTCCTTTTTCAAGAGAAGCACTATCAATACAGAGTGCTTCCTTTCGGTCTGGCCTCTGCACCAAGGGCGTTCACGAAATGCATGGCAGTGGTAGCTGCATTTCTGTGCACTCTGGGAATATTCGTCTTCCCTTATTTGGACGACTGGCTCATTCGAGCTCCCACTCAGTCAGAGGCCAAAAATTCTCTATCCTGCACAATGCGTATCCTTCAGTATTTAGGGCTGGTAATAAACATCCCCAAATCCAATCTAACCCCTACTCAGTCCCTGGAGTTTATAGGGGCTTTGCTGGATACCACAAGGGCAAGAGCCTATCTCCCCCAGGCCCGTTGCCTTCGCTTGGTGCAGTTAGCTTCTCAAGCAGAGTTAAAGCCCCATTTGTCTGCTCGAGAAATGTTAGTTACTAGGCCACATGGCATCTACCGTGCATGTGGTACCATATGCTCGCCTTCACATGAGGGCAGCTCAGTGGACTTTATCCACCCAGTGGACCCAGGCATTAGACTGCCTGTCAGACAAAATAGCAAACACAAGTCGCCTCATTTTGTCTCTCCAGTGGTGGAAGTCCCCTCAAAACCTGTTGCTGGGGTCCCCCTTTCAGCAGTCTCTACCCCAAGCAACTCTCACAACAGATGCTTCTCCAATTGGTTGGGGAACTCATCTGCAAGACCTCTCCACTCAGGGCATCTGGTCTCCACAGGAGAGTTGTCTACATATCAGTCTCTTGGAGCTCAGAGCAATCTTCCTTGCTCTACGAGTGTTCCACACCCTGCTCAGCTACAAGACAGTCCTTATCCACATGGACAATCAGGTAGCCATGTTCTACGTGAACAAGCAGGGCGGAACAGGCTCTCTGTCGCTGTGCAACAAAGCTTTGTGACTGTGGGCCCTTGCCAGAGAGCATCAGATTAATCTTCTGGCAGTTTATCTTCCAGGCGTTCAAAACTCTTGGGCAGACAGGCTCAGTCGAGTTCTGCTTCCACACGAGTATCGAGCCCGTTTTCTTCATTTTTCGGTTTTTGCCCTTCGTGGCTGGCGTTTGCGCCCTTTTTTCATTTTTCACTGGAAGACCGGTCTTTTGACCTCGCTGGGGCTATTTTTTCCCCAATGGCTTCCAGTGGTTTCAAAAAGTGTGATCGGTGTAAGAAAATTATGTGTCTCACCGACACACATGACTGCTGCCTTCGGTGCCTCGGCCCTGACCATGACCCGAAGTCGTGTGGGCCATGTGGGAAGATGTCTTCCAAGGCACTAAAGAGTCAACAGCATCAAAAGGAAAGGTTTTTCTCGGACTCTGCCTCCGGCTGGGCCCGGACCTCGTCTGAGGCTTCGACATCTCGGGATTCCGATCCCGAGCGCAGTCGAAGCTCCTCGGACAGGGGGTCCCCCAACTGGGAACGTAAGAGGAAGAAGCGGCTCGTGAGGGCGGCGTCGGAGGAGGTCCCTGGTCCCTCGAGGGCCAGGTCTAAGACCCCTGACTGCCGTCCCGGGCCTTTGGATCAAGAGAAGTCTGCCAAAGTTCCTCGCGTGGAGTCGGAGTCTGCTGGACAGGTAAGCCCTGTAGTCCTCATGGACTCTCCTCCCAGAGAGCCGACGTCGGGCCCAGCGCCGCCGGGGCCCGAGTCGGTGACTGCTGCGTCTCCCGAGCTGAGTCCCAGGATGACAGCCTTGGAGTGCTGACTGTCTGCCTTCATGGAGCAGCAGCGGGCACTGATGGCCAGCCTGTCTGGGACATCTGCCCCGACCACCGGGACGTCTTTATCTTTATCTTTATTCACATTTGATAAACCGCTATTTGTAAAACAATTAAGCGGTGTACAATAAAAAAGTATGGATTTAACACTGCAACTCAGGAAAAGGAACGCCAATAATAGATAGGAAAGAAGGAGGCAGGACAGAGTAGTAACAACACATTATTTCCAAATCATAGGACAGACATAGCCTGGCTAGGCTACACAGATAGACGAACTGGGGCAGACAGGTGACAAACTATAACAAAACAAAGACAAAGACAGGGTAGTCGGGGGGGGGGGCCTCGGAGGGAAGGTCGTATGCTTTCTGAAATAGATGAGTTTTAAGTAATGACTTAAACTGAGGATAGGATGGTTCTTTTTTTTTTTTTTTTTTTATAAATTTTATTTATGATATTTCCAACGTACAACCAATGCAGAAAATCATACACAACAATTGCATTTAAACACAAAACAAAACAAACAACCCTTTCTCCACCCCCCCCCCCACCCTCCCTCCACCCCCGGTTCTCAAGAAGAGGAAAATAAACAGACTTAAAATTAAAAAGCAGCCATCACCCTTCAGCAGACATACCGAAACCAGATTGGTAGTGCAACCAAAGAAAATGATAAGACAATACATTGACCAAACTCGCTATTAGGTCACCCCTGATCGTGCGACATACTGATCCAAATAATACCATCTATCATAGTTGAGCTCTCCACTTGCAGGATGGTGAAGCTTACTGTATATCCTTTCGTATTTAGCATATTGACAGACCAATCTCCACCATTCTCCTCCTTGCAACTTAGCTAAAGTCTTCCAGTTTACCAATATCAGCTTAAAAGCAACTGAGATCATAAAGTTTAATAAAAAAACTTGTGCCTTAGATACATCCTGGGATAATCCCAAGGATCTCAGGAAGACTACTTTGTCCGAGAGCTTATCTGATATGTTCAGAATTACTTGTATTTTACTCCATATCTCATTCCAAAATCGTTGCACGAAAGGGCATTCATAAAACATATGCTTAAAAGTACCTTTGTCTTTCTGACAGGACCAGCAGGTCCCAGTAGTAGACCGGTCCCATTTGGATAACTTAACCGGCGTAATATGAGCCCTATGCAAAATGAAAAACAGCGATTGTGTAATGGACGCCGAGCGTGAGGCCCTAGTTATGGGTCCCCAAAGCTGCGCCCACAATTTAGGGGACAATTGAGAAGATAGCTCGGACTCCCAAATCCTATATAACCCCTTTGGTCCGCAGCAGGCATAATCCCTAAATAGCGCATAGAGCTTAGAGATCATACCCCTCTGCTCACCAATGGCTTTGATACTCTTAAGCAGCACACCCTCCTCCACCAGACCACGAGGATTAATCTTAGCCGCCTGAATACTATGCTTGACCTGCAACCATCGGAACAGGCTGCTCTGAGGCAGGGAGAATTCGCCTGCAAAGGAATTAAAATCTTTCCAACCGTGTTCTCCCATCAACTGCCCCAGCGTCCAGACACCCTTCATCTGCCAACTTTTCCAAGCAAACCTCCGCCCTCGAATTTTGAAGAACGGATTCCACCATAACGGAGTTCCCCTAGAAGGCAGCCCATCCTTACCCGCCAGTTGTACTAGCTTTAAGAAGGCCTCTTGAGTAGCTCGAATCACCCTTCCCTGCGGACCATCCTCCAGATGGAGCATCCCTAATAAATGCCGCAGAGGATACGGGTCCGCCAGACTCTCCTCAACATTAAGCCAACTCGGGTTTGAACGCGCCTCGCCTGCCTCCAGCCACGCTACACCCTGCTTTATTAACAATGCATGATGATACCATTGAAAATCAGGGAAGTGAACCCCCCCCCAGATCCTTGGAGGCTTTGAGTTTTTTGATAGCAATGCGCGGTTGTACCCCCTTCCAGAGAAACCCAGTAAGATCCCTTTCCAATTTTACATATTCCTCCGCAGGCAAGGTGAAAGGGAGCATGCCAAGTACATAATTTATCTTAGGGGCCAACACCATTTTTATAACCTCCAATCTGCCCCACCAGGTAAGGTATAAGGGGGACCACGCTGAAATTTTACTACGGACCATGCGAATAAGATCCGCAATATTAACCTGAATAGTGCGCTCAAGTGAGGAACTATACCAGGCGCCCAGGTATTTAAAACCGGCAGGTTCCCATTTGAATGGATATGGGGACATCATGCTAGTGGTCGAGTAGCTGTTAAGCGGAAAGGCCACGGACTTATCCCAATTGATCTTGTACCCAGATATACGCGAATAACTGTTAATAATGGCTAATATCTGTGGGATCTCCTGAGGCTGTACAAATAAAAGGAGATCGTCTGCGTATGCGGATAATTTCACCTTTAATCCCCTAACACTGAAACCACTGATATCCTTGTTTTGCCTAATAGCAATAGCTAAGGGTTCCAAGGCTAAGTCAAAAAGAAGTGGGGATAAAGGACAACCTTGCCTAGTACCCCGATGGAGAGAAAAGGAACGATGCAGCCGACCATTGGCAAAAACCCTCGCACTAGTCCTAGCATAAAGCAGCCTAACCTTACCGATAAAATCCTCCCCTAAACTGAACCAGTGCAAGACGGAGAAAAGAAAGGGCCACTCCAACCTGTCAAAGGCCTTTTCCGCATCCAAAGAGAGAGCAACAAAAGGGGACGTATCTTCCGCTGCTCTATCTATCAGATTACATAACAGCCTGGCATTGTCAAAGGTAGACCTGCCGGGAATGAAGCCACATTGATCGGGATGTATTAGCCCCCCAATTACAAGAGCAAGCCGCTTAGCCAAAATGCTTGCATATATTTTATAATCAGCGTTCAGCAATGATATAGGTCTATAATTCTTAACATTAGTAGGGTCCCGCCCGGGCTTCTCTAAGACCACAATTGTGGCCTCCGAGAACCCCCCAGAGTGCCCCGAATCTTTCTCCAACTCTCCAAAATACAACATTAAATAAGGGATTAACTCCGAGCTCAACATCTTATATAATTCGGCCGGTAGCCCGTCAGGGCCCGCGGCCTTTCCCCCTGCCAAAGCCGTGATGGCATTAGAAATTTCCTTGGCGGAGAAGGACTGACCCAGCTGCCGAGCTTGCTGCTCCCCCAATGTAGGATGACTAAGAGTGTCAAAAAAAATTGCAAACTCATCTGCATCTGCTGTTACCTCAGAAGAATACAATTTCCCATAAAATTTAGAGAATTCTTCCAAAATATGATCATCCTTGACCAAGTTTGCCTGCGCACCATCTACCAAAGAAACAATTCTTGCCCTTTCTCTGGTGCCCCTTAAAGTGTTCGCCAATGACCTACTAGCCTTATTGTGTTCCACATGATACCTGGCAGTTTGTTTCAGCATACCTTGCTCAATTTCAGCGCTTAAGAGCTCATTATATTGAAAGCGCAGCCTTTGCAAGCGTAATAACACGCCGGGGCAGGGTTGCCGAATCCATAACCGCTCCCCCGCTCTAATTTGAGATTCCAAGGCTGACATTTGTTCCGTACGTCTTTTTGCTTCCCTAATTTTATAACTGGTAATAGTTGCCCTCAGAGAAGCCTTGAAGGCTTCCCACCAGGCCCAACAGGCAGTATCACCTATCCTATTATTCAGAAAATACTCCTTGAGCGCGGTCCTTAACTCGCTCTGAAAAAGAGGCTCTGCCAACCATGCCCTATTAAAGGACCATGGGGGTGCGGCACCGGTTGCCAGCCCCAACGGGATGCTCATTGTAACAGCCGAATGATCAGAGACGATCCCACCCAGGATTTCCGCTTGACAGCCACTCGAAACCAAGGATCTGGAGATAAAAAAGTAGTCTATCCGAGATAGAGAGTTGTGAACCGGTGAAAAGAAGGTATAATCCTTTTCAACTGGATGGAGTAATCTCCAAATATCAACGAGACCGCAATCGTTAACAAGGGCAGCAAAGGCCCCATCTGTACGCGAGGGCCTGCCAACTCTTGCAGGACAACGATCTACTAAGGGATCATTTACCAAATTGAAATCCCCGCCCATAATTATGGGTGCTGTATAGTTCTGCTGCAACATACAGTTCAGATCTCTGAAAAAATCTGGATCATCTCTATTGGGACAGGATAGGATGGTTCTAACCGAAGAGGAGTTGGTAACATGTTCCACAGGAGAGGTCCGAAGAAGAAAAAAGCAGAATGGCGAGTTTGTTCTAGGTGGGCCTGGGATGGTGAGGGAAGAGATAGGCGGTTGGCATGGATTGAGCGAAGTTGACGGTGAGGGAAGTGTAAGGAAATGCAGTCCGCTAAGTAGAGAGGATTACCAGTATGAATGGCTCGATGAATCAAGATCAGAAATTTGTAATGGAAACGAAAGCGAAGGGGCAGCCAATGTAGTCGAATGAGGATGGGAGTGATATGGTCAAACCGGCTAGAGAATGTGACTAGGCGTGCTGCTGTATTTTGAATCCGTTGTAATCTTTGAAGCTGATATTTGGGGAGGTTGGCCAGGAAAACATTACAATAATCCAGCCTACTGATAACCAATGCAAGAACGAGGGTAATAAGTGAACTAGGAGGTAACATAGAACGAACAGCCCGAATCTGTCGAAGGGTGACAAAGGAGCGGAGAGTGACGTAATGTGTTCATGGAAGGAGAGGGAGGGATCGAAAAGGACACCCAGATAACGAAAGGAAAATGTTAAGAGGATGGCAGTTGAGTTAATTGAGGGGGCCAGGGTAGGGCATGGACCACTCAGTGACACCCACATTGCTGAGGACTTCACAGGATTAAGGTGTAGAAAGTTCTCCGAAAGCCATGAGGCAACGTGGGCAAGACAAAGATTAAGCTGGGAAATGTCTGGAGATACAGGTGAGGCATGGTGGAAGAGAACAATGTCATCCGCATAGATGTATGATGAAATAGAGTATTGCTGTATGATTAAAGGTAGCGGGGAGAGGAAGATGTTAAATAGTAAGGAGGAGAGAACGGAACCCTGCGGGACACCACAGGTAAGAGGAAGAACAGTGGAGGACTGCCCGTTAACGTACACAGAAAAGGAACGGGTGGAAAGAAAAGAGCAGAACCAGTGCCAGACGTCGACTTCGAAGTCAACCCCGGAGACCGAGCCGGTACTCGAGACCCTCGCGGCTCGAAGTCGTCCTCGGTCGAGGTCTCCCTCGACCTCCCTTCGGGACCGAGGGTGTCGACGCCGGTGCCCCCAGCGTCGGGGAGGGTGCCTCGGGGCCCCGTGGGGTCGGACCCTGACTCCTCCTCGGACGAGTCCGCCTGGGAGACAGAGGACGAGGAGTCTCCCGATACTTTTAAGACTCGGTGCGTCCCGTCGGACTCACCGCAATCTGATCCCCGGAGTAGATCCCCCCCCGGAGGACACTAGGTTCTCGGAGTTCGTCCGGGATATGGCCGCTGCCTTGGCTATCCCTGCCGATCCCGAGGAAGAGCCTCGAGCCGAGGAGCTCGATGCTCTACAGTACGACTCTCCTCTGAAGGAGGCCTTTACTGTCCCGGTTCCTCCGATGCTGGAACGGCTCCTCTTCTGGATGTGGGAGGCCCCGACCTCGGCGCCGGTTCTAAGCAAGCGAGTCTATTCCATTTATCGACTCCGCAAAACCCCTGGTTTCCAGAAAGCACAGCTACCACACCATTCCATGGTTGTGGAATCGGCCATGCATCGTCTGAAGAGCCAGAAGATGCACTCCGCGGTGCCCCCCAGCAGGGAGGGCCGCAACCTCGATGGTGTCGGTAGGAAGTGCTTCCAGGGGTCGATGCTTGCTTGCCGTGTCCAGTCTTACCAGCTGTACATGGGCATGTACTTGCGGGACCTGGCCAAAGAATTGGCCGGCTTCTCTGCTGGTCTCTCCGGGGAACCCTTGCAGAGATTTCAGACCTTGTCCTCGGGGATTCGGGAATGCTCGAAGTTCATTTCCCGCGCCGCCTACGATGGCTTCGAGGCTTCGGCCTGACTAGCGGCTGCTGGCATCGCGGCTCGACGTCAGGCGTGGCTGCAGTCATCGGACCTCGAGCCATGGGTTCAGGACAAGTTGGTCGATGTTCCCTGCCAAGGTGAGAACCTTTTTGGCAAACCCGTGACCGAGAAGGCCGCTCAGCTCGAGACAGATCACCTTACCCGGACAAGGCTGTCGAGGAAGACCTCTGCCCCTTCACATAAAAAGAGTGGCTCAGGTAAAAAGTCCTTTTACCCGAGGAAGGGCACTGCCTACAAACAGTACCCTCAGTATCAGGCTGCCCAAGCTGCTCCCCAGGGTCAGCAAGCCAAGGGCCAGGGTAATGGGCCCCGTAGGCAGAGGACCCCAAGCCTCAGGCCCCTGCTGCCACTCAGCAGGGTGGGGGTTTTTGACTCCTTGAGCGTAGAATCTTCTCCACTGCTCTCCCCACCCTGCACAGGAGGTCGCCTCGCCCTCTTTGCCCACCAGTGGCCCCTTATCACCGGGGACAGTTGGGTGCTGGACATAGCTCACAATGGCTATGCCCTCCATTTTCAGCAACTGCCACCACCATATTTTCCAGGGGAGCCTCCAAGGACTCCCCTGCACACAGACCTCCTTCTACAAGAGCTTCATGGTCTGTTGGTGGACAGGGCGGTGGAGCCTGTGCCTCCCCACTTGCAAGGTCACGGATTCTACTCCAGGTATTTCCTGATACCCAAAAGAACCAGTGGCCTTCGTCCCATTCTGGACCTCCGAAACCTCAACAAGTTTCTGGAGAAAGAAAAGTTCAAGATGCTTACTCTTGGGACACTTCTGCCCTACCTCCAGCAGGGAGATTGGCTATGCTCCTTAGATCTCAAGGATGCGTACACTCACATCCTCATTCATCCAAACCACAGAAAGTACCTCAGGTTCATTGTGGGAGGAAACCATTACCAGTACAGAGTACTGCCTTTTGGCCTGTCCTCCGCTCCCAGGGTCTTTACCAAGTGCCTGGCAGTGGTTGCGGCCTACCTGAGAAATCAAGGCATTTTTGTCTTTCCCTATCTGGACAACTGGCTCATCAGGGGTCAGACGTCCCTGGAGGCCAGACAAGCCACTCTCAACATCATTGCTCTACTTCAAAACGTGGGCTTTGTCATAAACTTCGCAAAGTCCACTTTGCTCCCCTCCCAGAACTTGGAGTTCATAGGGGCAAGATTGGATTCTCAACTGGCAAAGGCATTCTTGCCAGAAGACAGGGCTCAAAGGCTGATGGACGTGGCAAAGCAGTTTCTGAACAGGTCCCTGGTCTCCACCAGACTCTGCCTCAGGCTTCTGGGTCACATGGCTTCGACAGTACATGTGACTCCCAATGACAGGCTCCATATGAGGCCTGCACAATGGTGCCTTCGGACTCAGTGGTCTCAAGCCATAGGCCACTTACAAGACAAGATAAGGGTGTCCAAACCCCTTTTGTCCTCCCTCAGCTGGTGGCTACATCCACCCAATCTACTCTAGGGAATGCCCTTCCAAATGCCAGAATACTCAGTGGTCCTCACCACCGACGCCTCTCTGAAGGGCTGGGGAGCTCATTGTCTGGACAAGTGCACCCAAGGCCTCTGGTCTCCCTGGGAGGCAGCCCAACAGATCAATCTGCTGGAACTTCGAGCTATCCGCTTGGCTCTCAGAGTTTTTTCTCCAGCTCTGGCTCACCGCTCAGTCTTGATTCAAACAGACAACCAGGTGGCCATGTTTTATGTGAACAAGCAGGGCGGCACTGGGTCCCAGATCCTTTGTCGGGAGACTCAGGACCTTTGTTCCTTTGCCCTGAAGCACCACATGCTTCTCAAGGCGGTGTACCTCCCAGGCCGACCGATTGAGACCGAGAACTGCCTGGCCGACCGATTGAGCAGGATTCTGCAGCCCCACGAGTGGCAGCTGCATCCCTTGGTGGTTCAAAAGATCTTCCTGAAGTGGGGTCTCCCTTGGATAGATCTCTTTGCCAGTCCACTAAACAAGCAGCTACCCAAGTTCTGCTCCAGGCAACCACATCCTTTGAGGATCGCACCAGATGCTTTTCTGATGTCCTGGTCTCAGGGCCTCCTGTATGCGTTTCCTCCCACGCCCTTGGTGGCCCGAACTCTGTTCAAGATTCTTCGGGACAAGGCCTCGGTCCTGCTGGTAGCTCCCAGATGGCCGAGACAGCCTTGGTTTCCTCTTCTGTTTCAACTGGCGGTGGATCCCCCACTGCCTCTGGGGTTGCAACCCGACCTTCTCTCTCAGGAGCAAGGTTCCCTGCTACACCCCAATCTCAAGACTCTCAATTTGATGGCCTGGAGGCTGCAAGGGTAGTCTTGGCTCCCTGGGGCCTACCTCAGGAAGTTGAGGAGGTTGTCCTGGCCTCTAGAAAACAATCCACTAGGAAAGCCTATGCCCTCAAATGGAAAAGGTTTTCTGTGTGGTGTCAGCTACGTACAGTGGATCCTTTCTCCTGTACTGTGCAGGTAGTGCTTCAGTACTTGCTGCACTTATCCAATCAGGGACTTAAGTCCAATTCTGTTCGGGTCCATCTCTCAGCTTTAGCAGCTCACCACTCACTAGTGGAGGGACATTCTTTGTCAGGCCATCCCTTGGTGTCACGCTTTCTCAGGGGCTTGCTTTTGCTCAAGCCCCCCATCCGTCCTCCTGCTCCTGAGTGGGAGCTGAATGTGGTCTTGCAGCAACTGACTCGCCCACCCTTTGAGCCGATGGCTACTTGTCCACTGCGCTTCTTCTCCTGGAAGACACTTTTCCTGATAGCCCTTACCTCGGCTGGGCGAGTGAGTGAGCTTCAGGCCCTGGTCTGTGATAGGCCTTACACCAGGATTTATAGGAACAGGGTAGTCCTCAGGACTCATCCCAAGTTCCTCCCTAAGGTTGTCTCCTCTTTCCACCTCAATCAGGAGATGGTTCTTCCAACATTCTTCCCTAGGCCTCATGCGAGCCAGGCTGAAGCAGTCCTGCATACCCTGGACTGTAGGAGGGCCTTATCCTTCTATCTTGACCATACGCAGGGGCATAGAAGGGCTACTCAGCTCTTTGTATCCTTTGACCCCAATAAGTTGGGGTTGCCTGTGTCCAAGCGTACCTTGTCCATCTGGGTGGCTGACTGTATCACCTGGGCTTACAAGGCGGCTGACCTTCCTTTGCAGGGTAGGGTCACGGCCCATCGTGTCAGGGCAATGGCTGCCTCAGTGGCTCATCTCCGCTCTGTGCCCTTGGTAGACATCTGCAGGGCTGCAACTTGGTCTTCAAGCCAGACTTTTGCAGCCCATTACTGTCTGGAGAGGGAGTCCCGTAGGGACAGTGCTTTTGGCCAAGCAGTACTCCGGAATCTCTTTGAGGTTTAGGCAACTCCTGCCCTCCTGCCCTCTGTTGGGTAACCGGTGGAGGTTGTGTCCTTGAAAGCCTTTCTTTGCTGCTGGGACTAGAGGGAGTTTTCTTGTTCAGCCTGGGTTCCTCGGTAGCCCAGAGCTAGGGAGTCACCCATATGTGAGGACTGACTTCCTGCTTGGTCCTGGAGAAAGAGTAGTTACTCACCTGTAACAGGTGTTCTCCAGGAGCAGCAGGAATCAGTCCTCACAACCCTTCCTCCTCCCCTTGGAGTTGCAGTTGTACATAGTTTGTGTTTTTTACATTTTTGTGTGCTCTTCTTAGCTATGTCATTTGACTGAGGTAAGATGGCACCTTTAGGCGGGAAGGGAACCGCGCATGCGTGCCAGCATTCCCAAAGGCTTTCATGGAAAGCTAGGGAAATGCTCCGCTGGGGCTTCATCGGCGCCGATGACACCCATATGTGAGGACTGATTCCTGCTGCTCCTGGAGAACACCTGTTACAGGTGAGTAACTACTTTTACCCCTCATTTTAGAGAGTCCTCCTCGGGGGAAATTTCGTTTCAAGCTTTTCTGCTTGATATGGCAAAGTTACTTGCCATTTCTATACCTGGTAAAGAATCCCTACCGGGGAATTCTGAGACACTGCAATTCCCCTGCATTCCAAAGGAGGTCATCATGCTTCCTTTGCATCAGATCTTACAAGATCTACTGTTAAGAATGTGGGAAACTCCTTTAACGGTATCCCCACATTCCACGACACTTGACACTATGTACAAGGTGCCACCTTCTCCAGGTTTTCAAAAGACTCAACTTCCTCTTCATTCTATTGTTGTAGAATCAGCAATGAGGCGTATTAAGAGTGTAAAAAAGCACTCTTCTTATGCGCCAGGTAGTGAGTCTAGGACTTTAGATGCCTTTTGACGTCGATGCTTCCAGGCATCCATGCTTTCAGCAAGAATTATCTCATATATTTTCTATATGGGATTATCTCTTGAAGAGGTCACAAAGAACTTAAAGTTTTTGAACCCTTTTTTTCCAGAGCATAAAAGAGCAGACTATTCCTTATTAGTCTATCATGCTCAAAATATCTCTAGGTTCCTTAATCGTGCTTCCCTGGACTGTTTTGAGTCTATTAGCAGAACCTCTGCTATAGACATAGGAGCACGACGCATAGCCTGGCTCCAAGTTTCCGACTTGGACAGATGGGTTCAGGAAAGGCTGGGAAATACTCCTTGTACTGGTGAAAATCTCTTCAACAAGGAGGCTTTATTTCAAGCTAATTAGTTGAGCACTGATGCTGATACTTTCATAGGATTGTCCAAACTTTCCTCTATCCCAGCTAATAAAAAATCTCATAAAAAGCTTTATTCCCCCAAGTTTTATCCATCTTTTATCCATCTTTATTCCCCCAAGTTCTTATAAAAAGTTTTATCCATCTTCTACCCATTCTGCAGATGTTTCCAAAGATGGGCAACACCACACCAGGCTAAGAAAATCAAAATCTCAACAGGCTCAGCAAACCCAGCAATCGCAGGGTTTCTGATATTTTATTCACTTTTTCTGCATGAGGTTTAGAACTTAAACCTACTTCTTTTCAACAGAAGCATCTAAAGTTCATCTCATCCATACTGAGATATCAGTCATACATTGACTCAATCCTCGGCTCTGGGCATGAATCTCTTGCTACAAGTGAAATCTATCCTTCTAGCTAAGAGCTATTAAGGACTATCATACCCCAGACATAACAGGTTTCTCCTTTTAAAACAAAAGGAGAACTAGCAACTAACAACATGGTGAACTATACTTTTCACCTTGTCAGTTTCCTGTACTTGGATATCTCATACTTTTAACTGCAAGGAGGACCCTATCCCTTCAAAGACTTACTAAATTGTAAGTCTTCTCAACTCTGTATTAATTTCTATCCCTCTTAGCCCACACATTCAGTCTCTAAGAGTACTACAAATCAACTGGAGGGCTTATCCTCTAAGCCATAGGATTTTCTTCAATACCTACTCCAGTAACTAGTTTCCATACAGAGTTTTCTCCCCTTTTGCAGTTCATCTCTTTCTCACATATCTTTTTAAGGCAGCTTTTCAGACAGAAATTGGGTATCACTACTCCAAATTATGTCTGTCGGTCCTCTCCAACCTATGGGACCTAACTTTTATGCTGCCTTAATAATAGATAATTCCCAAGGAGATCCAGAACTCATTTGGACTATTTATTGTTGCAGGCATCAGGCCTGTCTGCTATTCTTAGCCACGTTCAGTTCTCTTTGGCTCCAACAGAATAGATTAGGTTGCACACTGGCAATTCAACAGCCAGATCTAAGCAACCTACAACATGCTCTCTGCAATTCTACAACAAAGCTCTGCAACTGTGGGCCTTTGCCAGAGAGCCTCAGAGCTACTCCTAGTAGGTAGCTTCCAGATGGTTAAAAAGGGCTTCAGCTGGTAGACTCTGTCAGTCATGTTCCTACATGACTGGTTTTTTCCTTAAAATTTCCTTTTAAGAAAAGGTAACCAGGGTTTTAGACCATGTGAAAGTGTAGAAAATTGCACAAGTCCCTGGTTATTCCACATCTCACTGGAACTTCCTCAACAGGGATGCATTTTTTCACTGCAGTTGGTCCTTATTCACTACTTTCCTTCTAATTTCCTATACTTTATGGTAGCTTATGTTGAACAGGAGAACGCATGATACTCATATTGCCCTCATAAAGAAGCAAATATGGTATCTCCTTATATTGCGTCTTTGTCTCCAGCTACTATTTGAAATTGTAGAAGGATCCAGACTTGCTGTCTTAAGACTAAGGATCTCCTCTGCACTCATTCACATACGTCTCGAAACCTGGTTATTCAGGGGTTAGATCTTTTCAAGACGTCTAATCCTATCCCTGTAAGTGAAGAACATATTACAAGTTTCCATGAAACTTTCTCTATAGTTCTTCCATATTTAACCAGACAGAGATTCTCCATCAAGATTCTCAAGTAGGTCTTAATCCTTCTTGTGGTTGCGTCAATCTCTATACAACATCTGACTTTGAAAGATTTGTTTACTGTCCATATTAATGCTGCCCCAGCATACCATAAACTCAGTGGACAACCAATTTCTATGGTATTTTGCCAAATACCTTCTTTTACCGTTACCCTTTGGGTTACGTCACATCTGAAGCTCTACATGTAAAGTCTTCATCATAAGTGACATCACTTACAAAGACTTTTACTGATCTTCAAAAAATTGGAGGCTCAACACCTTGTACAAATATCTTTCTCTTTCATTGGAATAAAGGGGGTCTTAAAGTCCTATCCCCTTTTTTCTGCAAAGGGTATTTCTTCCTTTTCATCCAAACCAGTCAGATTATCTCCACTCTTCCTAGGACCTTATTCTGCTCCAAGGACAAGAAGTTCAATTTTTTGGACTTTACAGAAGCTTTAGCTATCTCTCAAAAGTCCAACCTCTTTGAACACCCCCAGTACTTCTTCTGGGGTTAGTTCTGGCCATGAGGACTTCTTATCTCTTCCTGTATTGCAAAATTATTTTTTTCCCTCTACTTCACATTGGGGGAATTTCTTTGAGGATAATGATCTGGCTCTCAACCACAGACCCTTATTACCCTCAACAAATATTTTTGCAATATTTTTGAGTGTGATCCACATTAGAAAATTAAGACTCAACTTTTTTCTAATATTTATGATTACACAAGGACTCCCCTCCGGGTACCTTGTTAGTTAAGCTGTTCCACAGCATCTCTTTTTCTTTCTAGTTCAACTCCTACCCCTCCATCCCTTGGATGCCTGAGGTTTTTGAGGGATAAGCATGGCCCATCTTTAGATTGCAACATGCTGGGGTCTCCTCCAGGCATCTTAGCTTGGGAGTCCCCATATGTGAAGACTCATTCCTGCTTGTTCCTGGAGATAGCACAGTTACTTACCTGTAACAGGTGATCTCTTGGAACAGCAGGAATAAGTCTTCACAACCCACCCACCTCCCCTAGGAGTTGTATCTCTCTATCTATCTTTTCCTTTCCCTCGCTCTCTCTCTTTGTCTCAGCTCTAAAACTCAACTGGAGAGAGGCAGTTGGGAAAGGTGGGAAGGCAGCACGCAGGTGCTGTGGGATGCTCCCAAAAGCGTTCTGATTGGACGCTGGGGAGCGTTCCCCTGCGGGCTCCGTCGGTACCGACGATACCCATATGTGAAGACTTATTCCTGCTGTTCCCAGAGATCACCTGTTACAGGTAAGTAACTATGCTATATCATCAGCGTATAAATGATAATATATGTCGTGGTCCTTAATTAAACTGCAGATAGGTTGGATATATAAGTTGAAAAGGAGCGATGATAATGCTGATCCTTGGGGGGTATGCCTGTTCTTTGAAAAAATGGGTTTGATATGTTGTCGCCCATTTTTACTTGAATGCTACGATTTGTTAAATAGGATTCAAACCATAACAACACTTTGTCATTAAGGCCAATTTGTTGCAATCTGTGTGTTAGATAGTCATGTGTTATGAAGTCATAGGCTGCTGATATATCTAGGAATATTAATATGAATCCAACATTAGCTTTTTCAATAACCTTTAGGATCTTGTCTGTTAAAGCCATGAAGAGGGTTTCCACTCCATGTCCTATTCTGAACCCGTGTTGTTGACGGTCGAGTGGAGCAAAGCTGTCTACATGGTTTTATAGTTGTATCTGTGCAGCCTTTTCAAGGATTTTTCTCATAAATGGCAGACTTGAAATGGGCCTGTATGAACATGGTTTAGATTTGTCCAGATCCTTGCCTTTAAAGATTGGGCGAATTGATGCGCTTTTTAGTTCCGCTGGGATGTAACCTTGTTTTAATGACGAGTTGATTAGATTCAGCATGTGTGGAGAAAGATGGTCGCAAGACAGAAATCCATGTTGCTGGGCAAGGGTCTAATACTGAAGTTGAAGTGTTTAAGGATTTGATTATGTCATTTAACTGCCTTTCAGTAAGTGGTGAGAATTTTTTCCATGTCTGATTTATGGAAGGAATAGGTGTCTTAGAATGGGAGTCGGTACTTGCTTCCAATCCTACTTTTGCTTTGTATTATAAGGTGTCGGCGTTTGGTGTGAGTGTGGAGTTGTCTTCTTTTTGAGTGGAGGTTAGAGATTTAACGATGTCAAACATTTCTCTAGGTTTGTTTAGGGCTGACATTATTAGTTTTGTGTGATAGTCTCTTTTATTTTTGTTGATTAATATTTTGTATTTTTCTAGTTTAAGATAGCTTGTTTTGTCGGCAGGGCTCTTTGATTTTCTCCATTTCCTTTCATTCCTTCTGTGTCCTTTTTAGTTCTCCTATTTCTTTTGAATACCATACTGCATTTTTTTATAGTGTGAGGTTTGTGAGTTGTGTAGGTATTGGGTAAGGTGGCTGCTTGCTTTATCGTTGTGTTCCATCTGTCTATAAGTATGTTCGTGTCCTTGGTTTCCATTTGAATCAAAGGTAAAACTTCCTTTAAGAATTGGTTTTTATCAAACTTGCGGAACTTTCTTCTATGAAAAATGATTTGATTAGTATTTCGTTTACTAGGTATGAGTGGGGTACTAAATTGGATCAAGTAGTGGTCAGACCAAGGAATTTGTTGGATTTGTACTTTAGGATTGAAAGTAATATTTGATGGCTCTTGTGGGATAAATATGAGATCCAGGATGTTTCCTTTAATGTGTGTTGGTTCGTGCACTATTTGTTTAAATCCCAAAGCTTCCATTGTTTCTGTGACACCTTGTGCTAGATGACTTGTGGTGGAAGGCAAGTTGATGTCTCCAAGAACAATTGTGTATTTGTTGGAGGTGATTTTGCTACAGAGGTAATCTGTGATGTCGAATAGATCTTCTCCTTTCGGTGATGGAGGTCTGTAAATTAGGCAGATGAGCAGGTTTGAGTTTTCAATTAGGAGAGTGTCCATGCTTTGGGTAATTTCAATTGAACCTTTTGTTGATAATTGTAATTCCTTGTTTGCTAGAATAGTTACTCATAACACCATCTTAGACCACATGCAATACCACCACTGTGATATACTCTGTATCACCGAATCCTGGCTTAAAACCACAGACCAAGTTATTCTAAACCAAATCACACCGCAAAACTACAGTGCGTTTAACTGCCCACACACCCATAAAAGAGGTGGCGGGGTCCTAATCCTCGCAAGAATAGATCTCCATCTCAAAGCTTCCAGATCCATGAGCTCCAAACATTGCGACTTAATCATACTAGAAAACAAATACTTAACCATCTGCCTTACCTACTGACCCCCTAATGCAGCCTCTGAAGAAACATCCAACATAAATTACCTGATGATGATATGATCTACACTGCAGTTAACCAGAATACATTTGACACAGAAATAATTAATAACTGTTTGACTGATATGAACAATTGGCTCACAGCTAACAACTTTAAAATAAACCCAGATAAAACAGAAGCGTTGTTCATTTTTAATAATCAGAACTTAATAACTCCTAAAGAAATGAATATACTAAACAATCCATAAAGGTCAGCGAGGAAGTAAAATACCTTGTGGTATAATCATAGATAAACATATTAACTTAAAATCCCATATAAATAAAATTACAGCTAGAGTATACCATCGTTTAAAGATCATTAGGAACCTCAAACCAATTTTACAACTAAATTATTTTCGAACGGTATGTCAAGCAGTTATAACACCACTCCTCAACTTTGGAAATATCCTTTATCAAGGTCTTCCAAAACATACTACCCATCCCCTCCAGTTGGCACAAAATACAACCGCAAGAACTATAATGAATTCTCCAAAATTTGATCATATAACTCCCTTGCTTCAAGAATTGCATTGGCTTCCAATCATCATGAGATCGAAATACAAGAACCTCATGAATATTTTCAAAATTTTACATGAGCCATCAGCAAACGTTCTAACAACAATTATTTCTAAAGACATAGGCTCAAGTCCCAGACGCTCACAGTCTGCTAACAGACTTAATTCCCACTTGAAGTTTAATAGATCCAAACAAATGACATTGAATAGGGCTTTCTCCTTTATGGCACCACAACTATGGAATTCTATTCCTAGTGATTTAAGAAATGAGTACGATATCAAAGATTTTCGAAAGTCCCTTAAAACATACCTATTTATTAAAGCATATGGCAATTAATCTAATTCCAATAGAACAAAATGTTTTAACCCTTTGAATTTCAATTTTCCTATAATGTTTAAATTATTTTAACATTTTGTAAGATTGCAGTTATTTGTTTAGTGTAATTGTAATGAATTATGAAATGTAATTTTGCTGTAGTTTATGTATAATTTAATGTAATGTACTGCAGTTTACTGTAATGTACTATCTTGTTGTCTCCCCCCCCCCCCTCGATGTAGTCCCTCTGTTGTCTTGTTGACCACTTTGATTGAAGGATAAGGTGGTATATAAAACTGATTAAATAAATAATCGAAGTTCTTTGCTCAGCCAACTCCCCCCTCAAACCACTCATCATACTAGGGGACCTAAATCTTACATCCGCCTACACCAGTGGTTCTCAACCTTTTTTGTACCGTGACCCCTTTTACCATTGGTCAACTTGTGGTGACCCCCAATGAATAAAATCAAATGCGTCTCTCTTCCTTTGTCGCTGTACTCATTTGCGTCTCTCTTCCTTTGTCCCATTGTCGCTGTAATCATTTGTTGAATTATTAATATATTATAGGCCTTTGCAATATGTTTTTATTTATAAAATTTACTTATTTAAACCACAATAACAAGTAAAACTATTTGATATCAAAATTATGATGATTTTGTAGTCAAATCACTAGTATAAAATAAAATTATTTTTTCTACCTTTGTTGTCTGACCAATTTATTTTCTGATCATGCTGGTCCCGATCTGAGGCTTCTGCTTTCCTGTCTTCTCTTAGCTCTCTTTCTGTGGTCTATGGTCCATCTGCCATTTCTTATCTCTTCTTTTGTTTTCTTCACTTCTTTCCATCAGCCTATTTCCAGTTCCAGTAACCCTCCCCAGTATCAGTCCCTTTCCAGTCCTCACTCTCAGTACCTTCCAATGTCAACTTGCATTCCCATGACTGCCACTGGTGTTCATTCCCTTCCAGTCCCCCTCCTTCCCCACTGACCAGTCTCTTCTAGTACAAATACCATGGCAGCCCCTCTCAGATCCACTCCCTTCCAGTTCCATTCTCCCATCCCCTCGTATCAGCCCATTTGTAGACTTAGCCCCCAGTTTTCTTCCAGGGCCAGCAGCTCTATCCTCCCCTCCACACAATCAGCCCATTCCCAGTCGAAGCCCCCCAATCAGCTCGCTCCAGTGCTAGTCCCTCCTCAACCCCATTACCAGTGCTAGGCTCCCCTAATCAGCCCATTACCAGCCCTACCCCCCCCCATCAGCCCATTACCAGTCCTAGCCTCCTCTAATCAGCCCATTTCCAGTCTTAACCTCCCCCATCAGCTCATTACCAGTCCTAGCCTCCCCTAATTAGCTCATTTCCAGTGCTAGTCCCTCCTCAACCCCATTACTGCCGTTGCCGGGGCCTCAGCTGAGCAGCGCTTAGATCCGGGGTGAGAGCAGGAGCTCCCCCTTCCTCCCCGAGCAGCCAATCATCAGCCCAGCTCAACGGCTTAAGAACTGCCGTTGCCGGGGCCTCAGCTGAGCAGCGCTTAGATCCGGGGTGAGAGCAGGAGCTCCCCCTTCCTCCCCGAGCAGCCAATCATCAGCCCAGCTCAACGGCTTAAGAACTGCCATTGCCGGGGCGCGCCCGCGCCTTGCGGGCCCGCGCCTGTGGGCCTCGCAAGATGGCCCTTTGGCGTGGCCCTTAGGCGTTGGTCCGTGGCGTCGGTTTCTGGAGGCTAGATTGATGTCCTGCTTATTTATCTGGGTAATGTGCTGTTCCGTGTCTCTCTTATCTGTTTGACTGTTTCTTTACTCTGTCCTATCTTATAATTGGCGTTCTTTTCTTTTTCACTAAATGATGTGGTATTGTAAACCGCTTTGATACCTTTTTGGTCTGAGCGGTATATCAAATTTAAATAAACATAAACATAACATTACCAGTCCTACCCCCCCATCAGCCCATTTCCAGTCCTAACCTCCCCGATCAGCTCATTTCCAATGCTAGCCCCCCATCAGTCCGTTACCAGTCCTACCCCCCTATCAGAACATTACCAGTCCTAGCCTTCCCTAATCAACCCATTACCAGTCCTAGCCCCCCCCCCATCTGCCCATTATAATCCTAACCCACATTGTCTCTCCCCTCCGTCCAGCATTTATCTCCGGTCTGTCCAGTATGTCCCCCTGTCTCTTACCTCCCTTCATGTCAGCCCCCCTCTGTCCATGTCGGCCCCCTATCCATGTCAGCCCCCCTCACTCCCTCCATCCATCCCTCCATGTCAGCCCCCTCCCTCCTCCCTCCCTCCCTCCATGTCAGCCCCCCTCTCTCCCTCCCTCCCTCCATGTCAGCCCCCTCTGTCCATGTCAGCCCCCTCCCTCCCTCCATCCATCCATGTCAGCCCCCCTCCCTTCCTCCCTCCATCCATCCATGTCAGCCCCCCTCCCTCCCTCCATCCATCCATGTCAGCCCCCCTCCCTCCCTCCCTCCATCCATCCATGTCAGCCCCCTCCCTCCCTCCCTCCATCCATCCATCCATCCATCCATCCCAGCCCCCCTCCCTCCCTCCATCCATCCATCCATCAATGTCAGCCCCTCTCCCTCCCTCAATGTCAGCCCCCTCTGTCCATGTCAGCCCCCGCCCTCCCCCCCTCCATGACAGCCCCCCCCCACCTGTCCATGTCAGCCCCCCCCTCTGTCCATGTCTGCCTCCTTCTACAACCGTGGCTGGGCCTGTGAAGCCGTTGCGGAGCCTATCTGTCTCTAAACGAGCTCCATGCAGCATTGTCCCCCCTCCAAAGGAAGTGGTAAACAACTTCCTTTGGAGGCGGGACAATGTGCACAGAGCCCGTCAAGAGGCAGGAAGGCTCCGCAACGGTTTTACAGGCCCAGCCACGGTTCCCTAAGAGGCAGGGAGCCGTGGCTGCATTAGAAGGGAGGCGGTGAGTTTGCCGCTGCCGAGAAGCGGACTTGGCAGCGGCAGCAACCTGTGTGCTTTTTTTTTTTTTTTAACAGCGGAGTGAGGCGACCCCCGCTGAATCCTGTGGCGACCCCCATGGGGGTTGCAACCCACAGGTTGAGAACCGCTGGCCTACACCAAGGAAAAAGCAACCTTCCTCAATGCAATGGTCTCGCTCCAATTTTGCCAACTCCTCAAGGGACCCTCACAATGGTCTGGCTCCACTCCGGACCTCATTTTTACCCCAAAGAACATCCTCTCACAAGGCAAAATAACAGACCTTCAAGTCACACCGATCCCATGGTCAGACCACCATGCAATACATTTCAAGATCCATCTCCCCCCCACAAGAAAAACCACAAACCGAATCTCACCCAATAAGGGAATTTAAAGGATTCAGCAAAGTCCAGTTTTTAAATAAAACTCTCCCCCATCTCCCCACGAATTTCACTGACCAGGATGAAGCCATCAATTCCTGGAACACCACAATCTATGAAGCAGCAAAGTCCCTAAACCCTCCTAACACACAGCACAAAGAGACAAGACCCAAATCTGCACCATAGTACTCGGCATCAATATGAGAAACAAAGAGAAAACTCAGTCAACTGGAAAGAAAATGGAGACTTGATCAATCACACCCCAACCTAACCCAATAACAAAGCAAAAGGAATACAACAATCTAATTAATAAACAGAAACAAGAATACCACACAAACGTAATATTAAAATCATGCAACAAACCCAGAGAACTATTTGAAATAGTCCGCAAACTCCCAAAAGACCCATCAAATAAAGAAGAGATCTCCATACAACCTCAAATCTTTGCTGACTATCTCATCAATAAGAATAAACCAACCCAGAAGACACCTCCCCATAACATCCACAATACCTCAAAGGCAGAACCAAACCCCATACAAGAATGGAGGGAATTCCATATCCCCACTTCGGAAGAGATTCTCCGGACCATAGCTGTACTAAACAGCAGCACGGCTCCATCTGATCCTTGCCTGGTAGAATGGATCAAGTCAACCAAAGAAGAGGTCATCAGCTACATCCACAATATAGTAAGCAAGTAAAGGATATATGCCTCATGCCCTCAAGCAAGCTACTATCCGCCCTATCCAAAAGAACACATCAACAGCCGGCTCAGACCCTGCATCATACTGCCCAATCTCCAGCCTTCCCTTCCTATCCAAGATAATTGAAAAGGAAGTACAGAAACAGCTACAAGATCACATTGGCATACATGCTCCGCTTGATCCTCACCAACATGGTTTCCGCCCCTACCACAGTGTTGAGACTCCTCACTCACTTGCTGGACACACTACTTAGAGGCATCAACAATATAAAAACGGTCTTTTTGCTTGTTTTTATCGACATTTCCTCAGCATTCAACACTGTATCTCATAGCATTCTAATAGAGCGCCTAGCCAGTATTGGTCTACTTAACACCACCCTCAACTGGTTTCAGTCCTATCTACGTCACAGACAACAAACGGTTAGAGCTGGATCAATCACCTCCACTCCAATCTACAACACACAGGGAGTCCCGCAAGGGTCCTCCCTGTCTGCTCTCTTGTTCAACATATACATACAGGCAGTCTGCAACATCTTCAAAAAGCACAAGATCCTCTATGCTATCTATGCAGACAACATTATGGTCTACACGCCAATCCTATTGGACAAACCAGATTGTACAAGTGTGTGTGTGGTCACCTTTCAGAGCTTATTATACTGCAAAGTAACTATGTATCACTCGCTCCACTGTTTACCAAGAGATTAAGTTATCTTAGTCATCTAGTGGTTTGTGCTTGAATACCTGTGTATTTATAAAGGTCAGTCTTATGGCAACGAGGTCTCAGAATTACATGGAGCCACTTTGTTTTTTTTCTATCATTTAAACCCAGTGTTCACTTTTGCATCAATGACCTCATACTGTTGCTCAAGTTACGTCAAGTTGAAATTGTTTACTATATCTTTCCCATATCTTGCTAAGGTTCCATAACGGTATTCAAGAACGATATATAACTTGTTTCCCTCTATTTTTAGGTAGTGCTTATCTTGTAGTGGTTCCCATTGATGAAACACATATGTCCAGTTTCTACTGTCAACTCAATCTTATATCTTATATTTTTGAGCTTTTACTACTTTCCACATCAATGTTGTTAACGGTCAAAAGATTTCACTCACCAGTTTACCGAGTTGGGCTTGAGCCTCTTTCTGTTACTAAGATGCTGCGCATGTGAACTAGTGCTGTAGCTAGATTTAAACAACGTTAATTACGCTAGCGTCATCACCTGTGATTTTAACCTCTTGGGATCGGTGAACTTTCCGTATACTCTGAATCTATTTGAGCTACACTACGTGCAGACTCCCCAATCTATCTGTAAGTTTAAGCCTGTTGGAATCACCGACTGCAGAGTAAATATCCAGCGTTGTTCCTTATATAGTAGCACTTGATCCCTCGATTTTCCTCAATACCCATTTAGGACTTGTACAGCAATCACAGCCTGCTTACATAAAATGAACAACTGGCTTTCCTCAAACAATCTACTCTTTAACGTCAAGAAATCCGAAGCACTATTCATATCATATACCTCTTTTACACCCCCAACTTCCATCATCCTACAAGCTACTCCAATCACAATAAAGGAAGAGGTTCCGATACCTAGGTGTGACCCTAGACCGAGCCCTAAATCTACAACCACACATCAACAGAACCACCAGGAATGCTTTCCACAAACTGGCCATCATCCGTAGACTAAAATCCTTCCTAAGCCAGGAACACTTTCATACGGTTTGCCAAGCCGTCATTACCCCCATTCTCGACTACTGCAATTCCCTCTTCCAAGGTCTCCCAGCTCAGTCCACAAGACCACTTCAACTAGTCCAGAACACTGCTGCCCGGCTCATAACGGGATCAGCCAAAAATGAACACATAACACCCATTCTACATCAACTGCACTGGCTACCAATTACCTTAAGAGTCAAATACAAAACAGCATTAACGATATTCAAAATCAGAAACGAAACATCAGCTGGAACCTTACAAGAGCTCCTAAGCGCAAAGCCCAAGCAATAGACCCAAAAGACAAAACACAAGAGAAACAATACCAACTCCTGGCTCTTTCACTTAAGCCAACAAGACAGCATTAAAGAGGGCTCTCTCACTTGCAGCACCTATCATCTGGAACTCCTTGCCGGAGAAAATAAGGACAACAAGGACATTAAAGACTTCAGGAAACAACTAAAAACTTTCCTGTTCTATGAACACTTCAAAGATGACTTCCAGTACACACCCTAACAATTCACACCTAAATAATTTTATACCCAAATACATCAACTGTAAATAAGTTATGCTTCTAGCATGTCCTGCATGTACCCCTTCCCACGTTTCTAAATGAGTTCTCTGTAATGTTCTGTTGAAGTTGTAATGTAAACCGCTTTGATACTAAGAAAGGTGGTATAGAAAACTTGTTAAATAAAATAAATAAATTGGAGAGCTCATGTAGAGGTATTTTATAGTACTTCTGGTCTACTGAGAAGAATCATCATCAGAGTTAAGGGGAATTTGAAACTCTCTAAACATTTTCAGAGATCGGCTGTCCAGAAGTCTTCCTATCCATGCATACAGGTGGTTACATTCTCCATGAACAAAGGAGTAACAGAATTGTACTCCTGTATTAGGAGATTATTAGGATATGGAACTGGATTATTTAACAAGGATGACTCTCAGAGCTATGTACCTGGCAAGAAATGACAACATTCTAGCAGACAAAGTCCTATATCTTGAAGAGATGGGGAACACTCATGTAGATCTGTTTTCATCTCGTCTGAACAGGAAGGTTCTTCAGTTCTTTGCAAGGTAGGGATATAGAGATTGCTAACCTCTGATGCCGCCTTCCTTGATTCAGAAGAGGGCACCTGTATATGCATATTGTCTGATTTCTCTAGTTGCAAAGACTCTCTAAAACTCTGGGACTATAATACTCATAGCTTCCTGTTAAATGAAACCAATTTAGTTCTTGCTTCCAGAATTGTTCATCAGTGAACTGATCCATTTGGATCTTCTCTAAACTTACTCGCTAGAATCATAACTATGCTACATCCCACATTCATATCACTAGCCCTCACTTAGGATGTCAAGAGGGTGACTTTCAGTTCACTGAACCTGCCTGATAATGTGTATCAAATCCTTTTGACTTCTAGGATAAACTCTTCTAGTAAATGTTATGGGTTTTAAATGGAAGAGCCATCTGATGTGAAGGAAAGGCTGTAGGCCCCTTTTCCTGTCACACAAAAATCGATTGAGTATTTTGTACAGCAAAGTCAGGTTTGCAAACCAATTCCATTCTCTGGGAACAAGCAAGAAGTGTCGGTCCTCACATATTGGTGACGTCAGCGCCGACAGAGCCTGCCAGAAGCATCTCCCCAGGTTTCAAAGAAAGCCTTTGGGAGATGCACAACACATGCGTGATCCCCTTCCCGCCCTAGGGTGCCATTCTGCTTCATCTTCTTTTTTCCACTGAGCCCACCAGACATCTTTCTCGTTTCTCCTGAAAAAGTGTCTTGTTTTTCCCTTAATATTATCCTTTCTGGTACGCATACTGGTTCCTCTTCCCACCCCCATGCCAGCTCATCTCCATGTTGCTCCTCAGTTTTGTTTTCTGTTTTTTCTTGAGGTGTCCCTCCACCGGCACTTTGTGGCCTTTTTGGCGAGTAGGCCTCGGACCCTCACCTGGGTTCAAGGACCAGTTTTTCCCCATGGCCTCCAGTGACTTCAAAGAATGTGATCAGTGCAGTAAGATGTCCCTCGTCGACCCACATGACTGCTGCCTCTTCTGCCTCGTGCCGGACCATGACAACTCAGGCTGCGACCTTTGCAAGTCCATATCCACAAAGACCATCAAGAGCAGTCAGCTACAGCAGGAGAAGTTACTCCATAGATTTGACTCTGCACTGGATTACTCTGCGACACCACGTTCCAGCCCCCCCTCCGGTACCTTGGTGCCCTGCGATCTGGGCTGCCTTGGAGTCCCACAGCCATGGCTTCTCCAAGAGGAACTCCCGGGAGGTGGATCGCAATAAAAGCTCAAAAACCTCAAAGACCACCTCAGAGGATGGGTCTGTAAAAGTGGGTAAGTCCCACACCAGGCTCTGCAGTCCCCAGCATGAGTCCGAGGGTCGGATTGGGAGCGGCCTCACAAGCTGCCCCGGAAAGAGTCTTCAGCATTCGGGCGACCGGCCTCGGACCCTGAGGCCATCCTGATCGAGTTCTCCCCCTCAACAGAACCGACGCTGAGCCTGAAGCCATCGGTGCTCGTGTCGAAGGTTGCGGAGCTATCTGGCATGGAGACCAGAATGTCGGCCCTGGAGCACAGTATCACTGTCCTCCTGACACAGCAGCAGGCGTTGATGTCCGGTTCCTCCAGTTCATCCACCCTGACAACCGGACCCTCAACCTTGAGTGCTTCCCTGGTTGTCGAGCTGATCCTTGAGCACCACCCACCTTGATAGACCCATCGGCATCAGACGAGGTCCCGGTCCTCTGTGGCGCATGCTCATGTCTCGGACCGCAGGTCCGCTGGGAATCACGGGTCTTTGGGCTTGGGGACTGACCACGGGAGCCTCAGAGCCCTGGATTCTTCCTCTGACTTCGTCGGACTGGGATACTGAGGATGAGGCGTCTCCGGACACCTGGTGACAGACGTGCCCTCAGACCCATCTTTATCAATGTCCCGGCGCTGTTTCCCACCCAAGGCGCACTCATTGTAGACTGAGGTAGAGGAGGACCCCCGTATGGAGGAATTTGAGGTCCTCCAGTACGAGGCCCCTCCAAACGAGGCCCTCACAATGCTCATCCTTCCAATCCTCGAGCGCCGCCTTCTCCGTATGTGAGAAATATTGGCGTCTGCCCATTGTGATCAGGCGGCTCGACTCCATGTTTAGAGTCTGCAAAAGCCTGAGGTTCCAAAAAAACCCAGCTCCTTCAGAATTCTATGTTGGTCGAGTCTGTCATGTGGCGACTCAAGTGCCAAAAGACTCACTCCTCGGTGCCACCAGGTAGGGAAGCCAGGACCTTGGATGCCCTCGGCCAAAAATGCTACCAGGGCTCGATATTGGTTTGCCGAGTCCAATCCTATCAGTTGTACACCAGCATGTATCTAAAGGAACTGGCAAAGGAGCTCGCTAGTTTCTCTGCAGGTCTCGATTGGGAACCTCTTTAGCAGTTCAAGTGCTGGCCTCTGCAGTCAAGGAGTGCTTCAAGTTCCTGTCTCGAGCAGTATACGATGGCTTTGAATCCTTTGCCAGAGTAGCCACTGCAGGCATCAGGGCCCGACAACAGGCATGGCTGCCGTCTTCTGACCTTGAGCAGTGGCTCCAGGACAAACTCATCAATGTCCCTTGCACCGGAGAGAACCTCTTTGGAAAACTCATGTCAGACAAAGCTGTTGAGATAGAGACTGAGTTCCTGACCAGGACCAGACTCTCGAAGAAGACCTCTGTGCACCCCCGTAAGAAAGTCCCAGGGAAGAAGTCTTTCTTCCTGAGAAAGAAGGGGGGTGTTTACCAACTCCCCACAGTACCAGGCTTTCTCTGCCCCACAGCAGGGGCAACAGTCCAAGGAGCAAGGGCACAGGTCTTGTAAGCCTAAGACCCAGGCCCTGGCCCCAGCCCAGCCTGGAGGGAGTTTTTGACTCCTTGGGTATGGCCTCCTCTCCCCCAGGAGGCCCTCTGCAGCCCACAGAGGGGAGTCTGGCTCTTTTTGCCCACAAATGGTCCTCCATCACCACCGATTCCTAGGTACTGCAAGTAGTCAAAGAGGGATACCTCCTCCATCTGCAACAGACGCCACTCTCATTCTTCCCAGGAGAAACTGTAAGGCCCCTCCTTCACCAGACTCTGCTCCTCACCGAGCTTGCGGGCCTCATGGACAAGGCGGTGGAGCCAGTACCCAAACATCTCTGGGGCAAAGGCTTCTACGCCAGATATTTCCTTGTTCCCAAATGAACAGAGGGGGGCCTTAGGTCCATCCTGGACCTATGGGACTTGAACAGATTTCTGGTGAGGGAGAAGTTCAAGATGCTCTCCCTTGGAACCCTGCTGCCATACCTCCAGTAGGAGACCGGCTATATGCCTTAGACCTGAAGCATGCTTATACACACATCCTGATCCATCCCAACCATCGACAATACTTCCGGTTCATGGTGGGAAGAGATCACTTCCAGTACAGCGTGCTACCCTTCAGGCTGGCGTCATCACCAAGGGTCTTCACCAAGTACCCAGTGGTGGTCGCAACCCACCTCCGTCTCCAAGAGGCCTTCGTCTTTCCCTATCTGGACGACTGGCTCATAAGGGGAGGCACAGCTGCAGAGGTGCACCTTGCCACCAAGTGCACCGTCCAAGTCCTGCAGCATCTGGGGTTTGTCATCAACTTCCCAAGTCCCACCTCTCTCCGGCAGAGTGCCTGGCATTCATAGGGGCTCAGCTGGACACCCTACAGGCCAAGACCTTCCTCCCTCTGGAGAGGAGAGAACGCCTCAGTGCACTAGCTGCAGAAGTGCAATGCTGCCGGTCAGTGCCCGCTTGCCTTCTCCTCCGCCTGCTGGGCCACATGGCATAAACAGACCATGTAACCCCATATGCCTGCCTGCATATGATGGCAGCTGAGTGGTGCTTTCGCTCTCAGTGGACACAAGCCATGGGCAGGTTTGAGAAGGGAGATAAATGATCCTCCAGCTGGTGGACTCCCTCGACTGGTGGCAGATCCTCCACCACCTTCTGGCCAGGATACCCTTCGAAGCACCCACCCCCTAGAGCATAGGTGTCAAACCTGTCCTGGAGGGCCACAATCCTGCCAGGTTTTGGGATAGCCCTAATGAATATGCATGAGATATATATGCATTAGAGATAGCCTGCCAACCTGACTGGTTTGTGGCCCTCCAGGACTGGATTTGGAGACCACTGCTTTACACCTCTGTCATTTAAGATTGTGAGTGGGCAAGGTGCAGATGTCCAAGACATCAAAAAGGTTAGATAGAATTTGTCACATTCCTCCTCACTTCTCACCACCACCAAAATATTGTCCATTAGACATCTTTTTGGTGGTGGTGAGAATCGAGGATGAATGTGACACATTCTAGCTACCCTTTTGATGTCTAGTACATCTGTACCTTGCCCACTCACCATCTTAAATGACAGAGGTGTAAAGCAGTGGTCTCCAAATCCAGTCCTGGAGGGCCACAAACCAGTCAGGTTGGCTGGATATCTCTAATGCATATATATCTCATGCATATTCATTAGGGCTATCCCAAAACCTGGCAGGATTGTGGCCCTCCAGGACAGGTTTGACACCTATGCCCTAGAGGGTCCTTACTATGGATGCCTCCCTGCGAGGATAGGGAGCTCATTGCAAGGACCTCCGTACCTAAGACGTGGTCTCAGATGGAGTGCTAGTTGCAGATCAACCTCCTGGAGCTCCTGGCATTATTTCTGGCCCTCCGAGCCTTTTGCCACTGGTTGCAGCACCAGTTGGTGCTGGTTCAGATGGACAAAAAGTCAGTGTTCTGTGAAAACAAACAAGGAGGCACAGGGTTGTACTCCCTCCACCAGGAGGCAGTAGCCCTCTCAGCATATGCGACATGCAACGGGATGCTTCTGCGTGTTTACTTCCCTGGCTTGGACAACATTCTGGTGGACAGGCTGAGCAGAGTCCTCCAGCTGCATGAGTGATGCATGAACCCCAGAGTGGCCTCCTGGCTTTTTCGACTTTGTGTCATCCCCATAGTGGACCTCTTCGCCAGTCCTGATGACACGCAGTTGCCCAACTTCTGCTCCTGCCAGCCACACCCATCCTGAGTGACAACAGATGTCTTCCACATCCCATGGACGAAAGGCCTCCCTTACACCTTCCCGCTGACACCGCTGGTCGCCAAGACCCTCTCCAAGGTCCAGCACGACAGGGCATCACCGATTCTGGTAGGTCCCCCAGTGGCCCAGGTAACTATGGTTCCCTCTGCTTCTCTGTCTGCGGCACCTCTGATTCCCCTGGGCTGCGCCCCAGGGCTACTTTCACAGGAGGAGGGCTCTCTCCTGCATCCCAGCCTGGGGTGCCTGTCGCTCATGGCTTGGCTGTTGAAAGGGTAGCTGTGCTTACCTTCAACCTACCACATGATGTGGAGGAAGTCCCTCTGGCCTCCCGCAAGGCCTCCATGAGAAGGGCGTACGCCTTCAAGTGGTGTAGATTTTTGGTGTTGTGCACCGAGAGGCAGGTGAACCCGTTCTCCTGCTCGGTGTAGCTGGTGCTCCAGTACCCACTCCACCTGTCCCAGGTGGGACTGAAGTCCAACTCAGTTAGAATGCACCTGAGCACTATTGTGTCACACCACCACGCTGTCGAGGGCAAGCCCTCTTGGCTCAGCCCCTTATCTCTCATTTCCTCTGGGGCCTTATGTTGTCCAAGCCCCCCTGTCTGCCCACCAATGGCAGAGAGGGATCTCAGTGTTGTGCTCTCACTGTTCACTAAGCTACCATTTGAGCCCCTGGCTACTTGCTGCCTGCGGTACCTCTCCTAGATGGTTGTCTTTCTCATGGAACTCACATCAGCTCGCAGGGTCAGCGAACTCCAGGCTCTGATGGTAGAGCCGACCTACACATGGTTCTACAAGAATAGGGTGATGCTCCGTACACCCCCCTAAGTTTCTGCCAAAGTTGGAACCCCTTTCCACCTCAGTCAAGAGGTGGTGCTCCCCACCTTCTTCCCGAGGCCTGTCAGACGGCTGCCTAGGGTGAGAACTTACACAATCTTGACGATGCATATATTCATATGATTCTTGCAAGGTATTGTGGGTAATGTAGTTCATTCACTCCCAAACACAGCTGAAGACAATAATTGAGTTGTGAAACCAAGTGGTAAAGCCAATAAAATTCTTCTTTTATTGATGGGGTTTAATTCACCCAGCTTGGTAGCAATATAAATGAGGTTACTTGCTTGCAGTGTTTAAATGGATAACAAAGTCACAAAGCAAATCAGAAAACAACCTTCAACTTGTCAGGCAATTAGCTAATGTTTTCTTAGCAAATAATTACCAAAGGAAAAAGGCACAAAGAAATGAATAAACTTTGCTTGTTAGGTTAACTTCTGCTTATTTTCCACGCAGATCCCAGCAGTGATTCTCCCTTGCTCACACACACAATCAGGTGCAGCTTTAATTACTATCAATTGACCAGCTGAAACCCTTTAGCTGGCTGGCTGCTACTGTGTGAACCCAAATCCTGCTTTAAGAGCTGTTTGCAGTGGAAATAAAGAACAAAGTTAGGTTTCTTTGTGATGGCTGATGTGTTTGCTCACAGAAAGCTAGCAATAGCATTTAGATAGAGAACAGTCCATGTAATTAATAGTTTCATCTGCTGTTTCTCCCCCTTCATCAATCAGGATAGGGTCACTATCATACATTGGCACAGACGAGTCTTTCATTAAGGCACTATCATGAGAATGCTTATTCCCTTGCTGCCATTCTCTATTATAGATAGGGTCTGGATCAGTGTTCATACCTGAGCCTCTCCTGCTATCATAATTCCTCTCTGTATAGCCTGGCCAGTATGTAATTCAATTCTGATGTCCAGCCTTCCAATCTTGATCCCTGGACACTGGATCTCCTCTCACATACCTTCTGGCCTTGGTCTGAAAGTCCCTTCCACGTGCAGTCTTCTCTCTTCCAGGTAGCCACTGGTGATTCCTATCTCTGCCATTCCATTCCTCTGGCTGACTCCAGTCCAATGGACTCTGCTGGCATTTGGAATACCTCCCAGTATAGGTACTGCCTTGGATTCTCCCAGACCTTCCAATGGCCTTTCTTCTCTTCCTTCCAGAGAGTTTCCTTCTTTCTCTATCCGCTTGGCTTGGCTTCTGTTTCTCCAGGTGATGCTTAAACCTGTAGCTGGGCTGGAGCTTGTAGCCGTTGCTGAAGCTCTCCCTGAAGCTGTTATCTGAAGAATAAGCTCTATTCTTATTCTGTTCTAATGTGTGCTCCTCCCTAACACAGCGCAGCTGTGTTGAATCAGGTCCTGCCCTTTGAGTTGAGTGCTTAGGGATTACCTCATAGCTCTCTTGATTGCACACACGTTTTCTCACTTCAGCCCCTCTCATGGCTGCTGGAAACCTGGTGCATTCTGGGACTGGAAGTCTTTTATGTGAAAACTCTGTTTTCTTACTTCTACCAAAACTGACAGGTTGCTTATTCAGAGTCACATCATCTTTCTATAGCTCCTACCTGAGCTATGATAAGCTTCCTTATCACAGGCCTCATGCCAGCAAAGCGGAGACCATTCTCCATACTCTGGATTTTAAGCGGACCCTGTCCTATCTGCAACAGACTCAGAACCACCATAAAGTGCCTCAGCTCTTTGTCCCCTCTGACTGGGGCTTCAGTAGCCAAGTCTCTGTCCACTTGGATGGCGGACCGCATTGCCCTCACCTATGAGCTGGCTGGGATTTCACTGGACCACCGGGTCATGGCTACCTCTGTAGCAGATCTGCGTTCCATATTTGTAATGGAAATCTGCCAGGCCGCCACCTGGCCTTCAGTGCATACCTTCTCAGCTCACCACTGCTCGGTGAGGGAGTCCCAATGGGACAGCGCCTTCGGCAAGGGCATGTTCTGTAATCTCTTTGTGGTGTAGTCAACGCCTGCCTTCTGACTCTTCTGTGTTCAGGCTACCAAAGTTCTGGTTCCCTGCTGGACACTTGGGTCTTATTTATTTATTTCAACTTCTTATATACCGCACTCTTTGACATCAGCGCGGTTTACAAATAACATAAAGAAACCAGAACAACAGGCTGTTTGGTATTACATATAACAGGAGTATCAACTTGGATAACATGGGAGAACTATTTACATGGAGTATATAATCTATTAGCTAGATAACATGCTCGAACTATTTACATAAAATTAGCAGGAATGCTTGGAACAAGAGAGATATTGTGGATTGTATTAGGGTGGGGCTGTTATGTTACGGTTCATGTGGGGTAGTATTTGATGAAAAGGTGCAGTTTAAGGGCCTTTCTGAACTGGGTTAGGTCAGTTATGGCGCGGAGATCAGGTGGGAGAGAATTCCAGCATTTTGGTGCGCTAAACATGAAAGCTCTGTTTGATGTTGATAGGCTGCAAGTTGTTATAGCCTTTGGGGTTGTTAGTGAGTTTAATGCTGCCTGTCTCCTATTTCTGTTTGATGGGACGGATTGGATGAGTTTAGAAAGTGATGTGGACGATAAACCATTTATGGCCTTAAATGTGAGAATGAGGATTTTGAATGTAAGTCTTCCGTGTATAGGGAGCCAATGGAGCTGTTTGAGGATAGGTGTGATGTGTTCATTTTTGGCCGCTCCTAGAAGAATCCTGGCAGCGGTGTTCATGGCAAGCTGTAAGGAGCTTACGGTGGATTGTGGGAGTCCTTGTAGAATGGAGTTGGCGAAGTCGAAATGTGGTAGTATCAGCGCTTGGTAAATGGTTCTGAAGTCTTCGTGGTCTAGTAGGGGACGTAGGTGTCTGAGCGTGCGTATTTTGAAGTACACAGATTTTACGATATTTATGTGTGATTTCATATCGAGCCTATGGTCTAGTGTGACTCCGAGGTATTTTATTGTTTCCTTGGTGCCTAGGTCAGCTCCCTTGACACTTATATGTGGTGGTGGAGTGAAGTTGGGGTCTCTTGTGATAAAGAGAACCTCAGTTTTCTTATGCTGAATGCGGAGGTTCTGTGACAGGAGCCATTGTGAGACTGCATCGAAGCAGTTTGTTATAGGCAATAAATCCATTTGCATTGTGGAAAATGGCATGTAGAGCAGGATATCGTCGGCGTATATCATACATTTCACATTGAAAGACCTGATGATATCGCAGATAGGCTGCATATAGATGTTGAACATGAGGGATGAAAGTGAGGACCCTTGCGGAACGCCTTGTCTTTGATGGAAGAGTTTTGATTCTCCTGTTGCAGATTTAACATATTGCATTCTGGTATCGAGGTATGATTTACACCATTCAAGTGCTGAGTTGCAGATGCCTTTTCCTTTCAGTCGACCGAGGAGAATCTCGTGATTTACCGAGTCAAACGCTGCTGCTATATCCAAGAAGATTAGCACAACGCCTTGTCGGATGTTGTCTATGGTGTTGAGAACATCATTGAAGAGAGTGGTAAGCAGTGTCTCAACGCCGTGGAATTCTCTGAAACCGTGTTGAGAATAGTCTAGAGGGGCTGCGGAGTCAATGTGGTCTTGGATTTGGTGCTGTGCCTCTTTCTCAAAGATCTTTGCTAAGAGGGGGATACTGGCTATAGGCCTGTAGGAGTCTGGCCGTTTTGGGTCTAGTTTAGCGTTTTTTAGCAGTGGCCTGATGGATGTGAGCTTTAATGCAGATGGGAAGGAGCCAGTAGTGAAAGAGAGGTTCATGATCCTTGCAATGAAGGGGCTAAAGGCACACCGAAGATCCTTTATCCAAAAGGCTGGGCAGGGATCGGTCTGCGCGGTGGTCGTGTTGAGTGAGGTGATTGTGTCTTCAATGTGTTTAGAAGAAGGCGTGTTAAGTGCGGATAGGGATGTTGGGCAGGTCGTTTCTTGTATATTGTTTTTTGAGAGTTCATCTGTCTGTAGAAGTTTTGATTGCAAGTAATCAGCGAATTCTTGCGGGTGGATATCATTATTTTGTTCAGAGGAGGGTTCCTTTGATAGTGACTTAACCAGGTTGCAAAGGTCACGAGGTTTGTTCAATGATCTCTTGAGCATATCTGAGTGGTATTGCTTCTTTCTGGCTGTGATTGCCTCGCGGTGAGTTGAGAGGTGAAGAATGAAGGCTTTGTGGTCATCGGTAGCTAGTGAGCAGCGCCAGCGTTTTTCGAGCCTTCGTAGGTGCGTAAGAGAGGCCCGGAGTTCAGGGGAAAACCATGGAGCAGAGGTTCTTTTCCCTGATATGGTCTTTTTGTGTGGTAGTTGAGCAACAGCGTTGAGGCTGTTGTTCCAGGCAGCGATTGACTCGTCAAGGTTGAGTGATGTGTTGTTGAGGATTGGTTGGGTACTTGACAGAATAAGTTCTCTGTTGAAAGGTCGAAAGCCCCGTGTTACCCTGGATGGATTGGCAAGTTTGCTGGTGTTCAGACTATGACTGTTGTTCAGGGGAATTTGTAGGTTTATAAGTTTATGGTCAGACCATGGGACATCGGTGATCGATTTTACAATGTTGCTGTTTTGCTCAGAGACATGGTGTGGGGCGAATACCATGTCAAGAATGTTTCCTTTGGTATGAGTGGGCTCAGTGATCATTTGTTTGTAACCAAGATTCTCAATTGCACTGAGAAGTGAGGAGGACTGGTTTTGTTGTAATGATGGGAGGTTCAGGTCTCCCATAATCCAGTTGGGAGTGTTGGGGTTGCTGGTGTTGGCGGCCAGATCCAATATGGTGGATAGGTCGTCTGGGGAGCTCGAGGGGGCTCTGTAGACCAGGTTCATGGAGCATTGTTTATTGGCTATGGTGATTATGTCCAGATTGTTTGTGCTATAGGAGTTAGTCATGTTGAAGAGGAGTTCAGACTTGGTGAGTATGAGTGCTCCTCCTCCCTTCTTGTTTTCTCTGTGGGTTGTGTGTATAGTGAAGTTTGGTGGAATGAGTTGGTTGATAAGGACATTGTCCTCTTTAGATAACCAAGTTTCGGTGATCATGAGAGCATCAAGATCATAAAGGGTAACTATATCTAGGATTACAGGCCATTTTTTTCGAATTGATCAAGCATTTATAAGGGCATTTATAAGGGCATTTATAAGGGTCTTGTGAGAGTCTCTCAGTTGGGACTCAACTGCTGCAACTCACGGCTCACCTTCTCTGGTCACCCGTGGCGTTTTGTACAGGTTCTTAGTAGCCTGTAGCTAGGGAGTCCCATATGTAAGGACAGACTTCCTACTTGTACCTGGAGAAAGCACAGTTACTCACCTCTAACAGATGTTCTCCGAGTCTGCAGCAGTCAGTCCTCACAACCCTCCCTCCTCCCCTTGGAGTTGCTTCTTTACCGTATTTTATTTTTGCTGTCTTAGCTATGTCATTAGACTGAGGCAAGATGGCACCCTTGGGTGGGAAGGGGACCACACATGTGTGGTGCATCTCCCAGAGGCTTTCTTTGAAAGCTGGGGAGATGCTTTCACGGGGGCTCCGTCGGCACTGACGTCACCCATATATGAGGACTGATTCCTGCTGTCCCCGGAGAATACCTGTTACAGGTGAGTAACTACACTTTAGGGTTAATCTTTGTACAAGGGGTGCATATCACCACCACGTAGAAGTTAAACCCATCTTTCTGTAGTCTTTAGTTATTCAGTTTATGTGAGGCTTGCTTTTAATGAAGCCTCCAATGAAGCCTTCCTCCATATTTTAGGATCTCAGTGTGGTTCTGACCCGGCTAACGAAAAGTGTCCTTTGAGTCTGTAGATATGTCAGCTGCAATACCAGATCTAGAAGGTCTTATTTTTGGTGACAATTACTTTGACACGTAGAGTCGGTGAGCTCCTAGGTCTTGTTGTCTTATCAGCCCTTTGCAAGATTTTCTGACAATAGGTTGGTCCTGCCCACACATTGTAAGTTTCTGCTTTGTGTGGTAGTTGATTTTTACCTTAAAGAGTTAATCTTATTCAGTAGTTTTTGCTAAAATGTATGTTCATAAAGGTGAATTCACTTTGCACACCTTGTTTCTTTTGATCCCAGTAAACCTGGGAGTGCCATAACCAAGCACATATTTTCTAATTTGCATAGCAGATTGCGTTTCTGGTTGTCACATCTCAATAAAGATATAGTGGAAATATAAAAGATACAGAAAAAAGGTATCAAAATGATAAAGGGGAAGGAAGGTTAGGCTCTTCAGCTTGGAAAAGACATAACTGATAGAGGTCTATAAAATAACGTGTAAACTTGAATCAGTTGCTTACTCCTTCAAAAGTACAAAGACTTTTGAAGGGTACACATAATGAAGCTACGTATTAATACACTTAAAACTAATCAGGAAAATACTTCTTTACTCAGTGCAATATGCATTGGTGTTCATTGCCGGAAAATGTAACAAAAGCTGTTAGAATAACTGGGTTTCACAAAGGTTTGGACAACTTCCTTGAGGAAAAGTCCATAAACCATTATTAAAGTGGACTGGGGGAAATCCTCTGCTTATCACTGTATTCAACAGCATGGAATTTGTCTACCTTTTGGATCCTGCCATGCAGTTGAGACCTGGATTGGCCACTATTGGAAACAGGATACTGGGCTTTATGGACCTTTGTTTTGACCCAGTATGGCATATCTTATGTTCTTAGGAGTGTATTATATATTCCTTTTCGTAACAGTCCTACTATGCTGTATGAACAGAACACATAAACTTTTTATCTAGCCCATCAGTAGCTTGCTCTTGCGTAGAGACTACTTGTCGTTTTGCTTTCTTTTTTCTTTGCATCTATCGTTTGGAATGCACTTCCACCACTACTTTGGTCAGAATTATCTTACAAGAAATTTAAGGCTGGTCTCATAATCCATGCCTTTAGTTTACTTAGTAGATAACTGGTGAAGATGGTGGTCGAAAGTATTTTGTGTTTTATAAATTAATTTTTATTAAGTAAAGCACGTGAATTTTTACCAGTATCAGTAAATTGTGATGATCTTTTGTTTCAGGTCCAGGGGTTGGAATGGATGGTTTCACTGTACAATAACAACTTAAATGGAATTTTAGCTGATGAAATGGGTCTGGGAAAGACAATCCAGACTATTGCCCTTATCACCTACCTGATGGAACTCAAAAGATTAAATGGCCCCTACCTTATTATTGTACCTCTTTCGTAAGTGAAGTTATTTTACTTTGTCATGCTTTTCTTTATCGTGTTTATGAATTTTATCTTGCTTGCCCAGACTCTGAATTTTTTAAATAAATGCTTGTGTGTTTTGGATCGTGTTATTTTAGTACAATCCTATCTAGGCTGTAGTAGCCATTCGGTTCAGTTAGAAAATCAAGCATTTAATTGCAATCGGTGAAGTTCTCGGAAAAAATATATTTTGTTTGTTATTTTAATAAAAGAAAAAAGGCATCCTTTAACATCACTCATGGTACTGGTAGTAAATCTGTTCTGTATTCAGTCCCATTAGACTTCATTAAAAGGGATAGAAGCAGATCATTTAGAAACAAAGGAGTATGTTTACTAAACTGTGCTGTTAGCATAAGGTGTCTTGCGCACTAAGTGCATCTCACTGCTATCATGGGGTACCACAGTAAATTCCCACACTAACCGGTTAGTGTGCCAGGGGGCAGGCAAGAGGTTGAATATGGGCTTTGACGGCACATGGTGGTTAGCATTAGCATGGGTGCATGTACCATTTCTGCAAGGGGTGGTAGTAAGTGCTTCCTCATGCCATTTTGTGCCTCCAATGTGCTAACAACAGAGGGACATACAGACACATCCCCTAAGGTTAATGTGGGTCTCTGTGCTAACTCTTCGGGTTGAACGCGTGCAAATGCGCGTTTTAGTAACTGTACTCCTTTGAAAATAGACTTGCCCAAAAGCTCTGACAGTGTTTGTTTACCTGTTGAACTGAATTGCCATACTGTAAACATTAATAATTAAGAGTAAGGGACTAGGAAGGCTGGAAACTTTACAGATGTTCAGTAAAACATAGGATCTTTTCTAATGCGGTCTATTTTAACTTTTAGTTACTTGGAATATAATATATAGCATTTAGTTGAATCATATTTTTTTCTCTTATCTAGGACGTTATCCAACTGGCAGTATGAATTTGACAAATGGGCCCCTTCTGTGGTTAAAATTGCATACAAGGTTTGCTCTACTTATCTTACTTTTTTCTGTGTTAATACTAGAGTAACAGTTAATTTCCAGGAACAAGCAGGAATGTAGTCTTCACATATGGGTATCGTCGGTACCGATAGAGCCCACGCGGGAACGCTCCCCAGCGTCCAATAGGAACGCTTTTGGGAGCATCCCACAGCGTATGAGTGCTGCCTTCCCACCTCTGTACCTCTCTCACTTCAGTTCTTCGTTTTCCGCATAGCCGACAGGACATGTATCCTGTCACCACAGAAAATTTCCTTTTATTCTTTGTTTTTTTGTAGTCGCGTCTGCCTTCATTCGACGCCTACCGGTACCGCCAGCTCCTCTTCTTCTTTCTTTAAAAAAACAAAACAAAACAAAAAACTTGTATTTTCTTCAGGGGTCTTTCCCCTGTTTCTGTTGCTAGGCACCATTTTGGGCATTAGGCCCACTTTTCTTCAAGCATGGAGAAACCAGCTAGTGGTTTCAAAAAATGTTCAAAGTCTGGTGGTATCATTTCCGTCGCCGACACCCATGATTGGTGTCTAAAATGTTTAAGTCCTGAACATTGTCCAACGGAGTGTCTCTCCTGCACAAGGATAACCAAAAGAGACCTGCAGAATAGAGCTGCAAAACTCAGTACACTTTTTGCCGCGGATACAATGTCACTTGCATCAATGTCTTCCAGGGCCTCATCTTCCTCCCATGGATCTCAGGTAACTAAATTTAAGTCTTCTAAGACTTGGATGGTCCTCGAAGGGTAAATCTCCTTCAAAGCATCAAGATGCCACTGGCGTTGCCCTCGAGGATAGTTCACCGGCAAAACAGCCCCGGCGGGAGTCTTCGGGCTCCAAAGCATTAACGGGGCTCCATGATGTTCCAGAGGCTTCCACCTCTGCAGAACTACTGGTGCCATGTTCTGGGGTCGTAGTCGCTTCTACCGGTACCGACACCCAGGCATCGGCAGGAGCGATGGACAAGAGAATCCGTGCTATTGAATGCAGTCTAGCATCCCTCTTAGCAGCTTCGGTACCGCTAAGACCGCTACAGACGGTTCAACAGGTATCGGTACCGACAGTACCTGCTTTGACAGGACTGCTTCCCCCCATGCCGAGCCTTGAGTCTATCTCGGGTATCGGGGATCAGGAACCGAAACATAGTGGTACCGATACCATGCGTTACGGGAGCATCCAGTACAAAGTGCCTTTTAGTCTTCCGATGACTCTGACGATTCTACCGGTACCAGAGCGCACCTACTAGAGGATTCAACTCCTCCTCCTCAACACAGGATGTCTCTTCCAGAAGATGTGTCCTTCCACGATTTCATACGTGATTTAGCAAAAGGTCTTGCAATCACTGTGATTCCAGAAAAGGAACCTAGGGCAGAAGAATTAAGAATTCCACAGTACCCTATGGCTCCCAAGGAGGCAGCTATGCTTCCCATTTACAAGATGTTACATGTGGGAAACTCCTTTAACCATATCTTCACATTCCCGACGCCTTGACACTATGTACCGAGTGCCAAGTTGTCCTTGTTTTAAAAAAAAACTCTGTTACCACACCATTCAATGGTATCTGCCATGCAAAGAATCAAGAGTGCTAAAACGATAGGGAGTTTCCAAGATGGCGTTCTGAAGGGAGTGCTGCGTGGTACTGTGTCCGATTTATGGGGAAAAGGAAAGCTAAAGGGGCAAAGAAGCCCTCCTCTACCCCTGCTACCTCGACCCCCGTTACCTTCTGCGGTCGGTCCGCTTGATCCTTTTTTAGTTCCACGGCAGCGGTCAGGTCCAGAACCGGCGATTGGTGGTCCTAGGAATCCCTCGGCTGATTTGAGTTCGGCGGGAGGCTCCGGACCCGACATCTCTTCGCCGGAGCAGTGGCGGCCCCTTAAAGTGCCTTTGTTGAACGGGAGCCGGTGCCGACGGCGAGCCCTCCCCTGGTTTTTGGAAGGGGAGAGGGGAGCGGAGGGACGCCGGTTCTTCGGAGCGGCAGGTTAGCCGCGGTAAGCCCCGTTGCAGCCAGTGAATCATCTACGGTGGCCGCAGGGGTACCTGTTCTGCCCGAGGGTCGACGAAGGAGAATGGAGGCTGGAGCAGAGGCAGTTGTTGTTCCATTTGCTTTTCCTATTCCGAAACCTGAGGAGTTTACCCTCGAAACCATTTGGTCGGCAATTGTTAAATTAGGCGAACTTTTGGTTCCTCAGATTTCCTTGGTCTCTATACAACTTCAGGATCACACAGGACTTTTGCAACAACATACAGTGGAAATTTTGGCAGTGCAGACTTCAGTTTCTGATTTGCAGCAGAAAGTAACTTTGGTTGAAGACTTGGGACAAAATTTTCAAAAGGATTTATTGGCAATGCAACTGCGTTTAGAAATGTTGGAAAATCATTCTCGCTACTCCAATCTACGGTTGGTTAATTTTCCGAAGGCCCCCTCTGTGGGGTCTAAGGAAATGATCAAAAAATACATGTTGGATGTATTGGGGGTCCCCGTGGAGTCGCATCCCCCGATGGTTAAGGTTTATTATCTCCCTGTTAGAAAGAAAGTAGAAGGGGGTGGGGATATACCTGGGGTAAATGCTGCTGATTCTTTGGATGTTTCAGATTTATTGCAAACGTCTTTAGTGGATACTGTAGTTCCTGCTACTCTAATTGTATCTTTTGCACTGGTTTCAGATAGGGACTGGTTCCTTAAAATGTTTTTTCGGAAAAGAGATACTGCCTTTCTGGGTTTGACTGTTCGGGTTTTTCCTGATTTTGCAAGAGCAACCCAGAAACGTAGACGTGAATTTCTACTTTTGCATCCTGCTGTGTTACTGTTGGGAGCTAAGTTTTTCTTAAAATTTCCTTCAAAATGTATTATTTATTTATTTATTTATTTATTTATTTGAACTCATTTCTATACCGCTCCTTCCGGTGATCAGCAGCGGTTCACATCAAACATTTATTAAAATGACATCTGCTACTTATGTTTTTTATGATCCATCTCAGTTGCTTGCCTTCATTAACTCTCATCGTCCCTCTGATATAGAATAGTTCACTGCGTAGGATAGTGCCTGACTGTTTCCCTTTAGTCTTATTTTTTCTCACTACTGGTTAAGAGTATATTTCTTGGTTGGATTCTTCCCTACTTATAGAGGGCTGTGGATGGGACAGGATTTAATTGTTTACCTGTTATGTTGATTTCCTTCTGGGTTGGATGTTTTGCTGACCTTTGTTTCTTGTACCCTTATTTTCATTTCAAGTATGTTTGCTTGGATCATTGTGAAAAATTATAAATAAAAAAAAAAAAAAAAAAGAGTGCTAAAACACATTCTTCTAATCCTCCAGGCCGGGAATCCAGGACACTCGATGCCTTTGGGCGTCAATGCTTTCAATCCTCCATGCTTTCAGCCAGAATCAGTTCCTACATTCTTTATATGGGAATGTTCCTGTAAGAAGTCACAAAAGACTTAGAGCTCATTATCCCTTGTGTCCCTGAGGAAAAAAGAGCAGACTACCTTATTCTGGTCAAGCACGCCCAGAATGTCTCTAAATTCATGAACCATGCTACCTTTGATTGCTTTGAATGTATTAGCAGAACCTCTGCTATATCCATAGGAGCACGTCGTATTGCTTGGCTTCAAGCATCAGACTTAGAACCGTGGGTGCAAGAAAAGCTGGGAAACATTCCTTGTACAGGAGAAAATCTCTTTGGCAAGGACTGGCAAGACAAGGCTAATCAGCTTGAATCTGAAAATACTACCTTGAATAGACTACACTGGTCAACAAATTTTTACAAAAGTCATGTTACTGAAATAAAAATAGTCATTTCTTATCAATTTTTATATGCTGAACACGAATATGACAGTGAAATTGCAAAGTTGGCTCTAGTATTTTTGTAATCTACAAGAGTTAATGTTTACATCACGAAATGCATGTCAATAGTAAATATAATAGGCCTTCAGTTAATACCTGTAAAAAAACAAGTCATAGACTACTTCTTAGATTTTTTCGCCTGTCTCTTGTACAGCTGTTCGGGAGCTTCTGGGGAGTGTCCAGCAGTAGTCAGCCAGCATTGTAGTGGACCATTTTCCCTGGTATCTTTGCTCCATCGTTGCGATATCCTGGTGAAAACGTTCGCCCTGTTCATCACTAACCATACCACAGTTGTCAGGAAAGAAATTGAGATGGGAATCAAAGAAATGGATCTTTAGAGACATATTGCAGCCAAGTTTCTGATACTGCATCAGCATGTCTTCTACTAGTTCCTTGTAGTTTTCTGCCCTAACATTCCCGAGAAAGTTTGTTGACACTAGGCGAAAAGCATTCCATGCTTGTTTCGCATCACCCTGCAGCAAGTTGTTGAACCAGTCATCTTTGAAGAGCTCTCGAATCTGAGGACCCACAAAAACTCCCTCTTTAATCTTTGCTTTGCTGAGTAGAGAGAATTTTTCATGCAGGTATCAGAAAGCTGGCGAAGTGCGGTCCATGGCTTTCACAAAGTTTTTCATCAAACCTAGTTTGATGTTAAGGGGTGGTAGCAGGATTTTGGGAGCCTCAACCAGAGCTGGGTGCTGGATATTCTTCTCTCCAACTGTTACGTTTTGTCTGCGATTCCATTCCTTCCACAAATAGTGCCAATCCCTTGCTTGGCTGTCCCACTCACATAAGAAACACATGTATTTTATATATCCCTGCTGCAGTCCCATTAAAAGGGCAACTACCTTCAAGTCACCACAGAGGTGCCAGCTGTACTTGTTATAGTTAATGGAAGTCAGTAGATGCTTTAAATTATCGTATGTCTCTTTCATGTGGACGGCATGCGCTACTGGAATAGATGGAAGACGGTTTCCATTGTTCAAAAGCACAGCCTTCAGACTCAGTTTCGAAGAGTCTGTAAATAGTCTCCAGTCTTGTGGGTGATTTTTAAGGCATTTATGAGACTTTCAATATCGGAACAGAATACCAGATTACTTTCCTTTCTGAAGAAAGGCTCCAACTGCTGGTGGCGCTTTCGATATGAACTAATGTTGACATCTTTTTCTAGAAGATTCCATTGTTGGAGTCTTGATCCAGCAATTCTGCCTTTTCTTGGATAAGTCCAAATCACGAACCAGGTCATTTAGTTCTTCCTGTGTTATTCTGTGTGGAGTTGATAATGCAACCCAGTGAAAATCTGGGTCACTGCATGCTGACAGACCAGGAGAAGAATAGGTCGGCTCACCCTTGTCCTCATCAGATGAATCAAGAGAATATTCTGATGGAGGTTCTGGAATAGGACGTCCCTCACCATGTGGAACTGGTCTCAATGCAGATGGAATGTTTGGGTAGACTATGTTCGACTTCTTTTGCTTCGTTATTCCGCTGGAAAGAGGAGGAACCAAGCAGAAGTAACAGTCATTTATGTGGTTGCTTGGCTCTCTCCACACCATGGGGACTACAAACGGCATTGATGGTCTTTTGCAATTCAACCACTGTGAAAGCTGTTGTACATGTAGCGCATTATATATGCGGGGCCCAGGGCTTGTCTTGGTCACCAATCTTGCATCCAAAGTAAAGATGATATGCCTTCTTCAGTTGAGAAGTGATACTTTTCTTCTGGTTGGCAAATGTCACTTCCCCACAAATGTAGCAGAAATTGTCAACGGTATTAATACACTTTCGCGGCATTACTGTTCTGTATTGTACCTAAATGGCTAAAATTATATGATTAATAAAAGTTACATGTAACAGTAGCTTAAACTGTCTTGCACACAGTCTGAAATATTTTAAATGCTCAACCTTTCCGACTGCGTATAGTACACTGCTGACATCAGATGGCTTCAGCAGCCATCTGGCAGTAGTATTGCATTGCATCAGAAAATGATGCAATCAACTCTGGATGATGTGTGCATGCTGCTATTATGCATTGTGATGCAATATTACATCATTCAAGGCTTATTTGGGATATTGTTAATGTCCTACTGGATAAATCTACATGGTGAAACGTCAAAAATGAACTACATGCAGTATCTTCAAAACGAGAGCCAATAAAATTTTTTAATGTTATATTCGTGTTCAGCTCACCAAGATACTACAGATTCTCCAGGACCAAGCAGGAAGTCAGTCCTCACTTATGGGTGACGTCGGCGCCGACGGAGCCCACGCGGAGCAATTTCCCCAGCTTTCGAAGAAATCCTTTGGGATTGCAGCGCGCATGCGCGGTCCTCTTCCCGCCCAAGGATGCCATCTTGCTCAGTCTTCTTTTTTCCGCGGAGCCCTACAGACGTAGTTTGTTACCACCGCTGAAAAAGTTGATTAATTCTTTGTTGTTTTCTCGGTTCGCGTGTCCTTTCCTGCCCGGCCTCGACTTTCCCTTATCGAGTCCGTTCACATTCTTTTTTGTTTTCGTTTATTCTAACTGGCGTTCCCGCCACTTACTTTTCCACCCCTGGCGGCACGGTCTTTCGACCTCGCGGGGGCCCTTTTTCCCCCGATGGCTGCCAGCGGGTTTAAGAAATGTGATCATTGTTCTAAATTAATGTCTCTTACAGACACGCATAACTTCTGCCTCCGTTGCCTCGGACCCAACCATGACTCCAGGAGTTGTGGTCCGTGCGGCAAGATGTCCTCCAAGTCGCTGAGGAGTCGGCAATTGCAAAGGGACCGAATCTTCTCTGACCCCGCGTCCGGCCCGGACCTCGTCGGAGGTGTCGACGTCTCGTGACTCCGGCCACGAGCACCGTCGGAGTTCCTCTAAACGGGGGTCCCCTGGCCGGGAGCATCGTCGGCAGAGGAAACTCGCGCGGGCGGCGTCGGAGGACGTACCTGGTCCCTCGAGGGCCGGGTCGCATAGCCCCGCCAGCCGCCCCGAGTCCTCGGAGGCGGAGAGACCTTCTAAGCTTCCCCGACTCGAGGTGGAGCCACCTGGACACGTGAGTACTATTGTCCTCCTGGACTCCCCTACGGAACCGACGTCGGGCCCGACGCTGTCAGGGCCCGAGTCGGTGGCTGCCGGGTCTTCTGGGTTTGACCTCAGATTGACGACCTTGGAGCGCAGTATATCTGCCTTCTTGGACCAGCAGTGGGCTTGGATGACCGGCCTCGCCAGTGCATCTGCCCAGACCACCGGGACGTCGACGCCCATGTCGACCCCGGCGGCCGAGTCGATCCTCGAGTCGATGCAGGCTCGAGTCGATCCTCGGTCGAGGTCTCCCTCGGCCTCCCGTTCGGGACCGAGGTCGTCGACGCCGGCGTCGGCGTCTGGACGAACCCTCGCCCTCACGGAGCCCCTCGATTCCTCCACGGAGGCGTCGGGCTGGGACACGGAAGTGGACGAGTCGCCCGGCTCTTTTCAGACCCGGTGCGTCCCCTCCGACTCGCCTGAGTCGGAGCCTCGAAGGCGATCCCCTCCAGAGGATACGCGCTTCTCTGATTTTGTGCGGGATATGGCCAAGGCTTTAGCTTTCCCCACGGATCCCGAGGAGGAGCCTCGCGCGGAAGAGCTTGAGGCACTCCAGTACGACTCTCCCCCGAAGGAGGCCTTTACTGTGCCGGTCCCTCCGATGCTGGAGCGGCTGCTCTTCCGCATGTGGGAAAATCCGGCCTCGACGCCGGTGTTGAGCAGATGGATCGATTCGATGTATCGAGTCCGCAAGAGCCCCGGGTTCCAGAAGGCGCAATTGCCGCACCACTCCATGGTTGTGGAATCGGCAATGCATCGGCTTAAGAGTCAAAAGATGCACTCCTCGGTGCCCGCGGGTAAGGAGGCCCGAAACCTGGATGCCCTCGGGAGGAAGTGCTTCCAGGGTTCCATGCTGGCCTGCCGAGTGCAGACATACCAGCTGTATATGGGCATGTTCCTCTGAGACCTGGCGAAAGAGCTCACCGGGTTCTCGGCTGGTCTCTCCGACGAACCTTTGCAGAGGTTCCAGGCCTTGTCCGATAGCATTCGTGAGTGTTCGAAGTTCATTTCTCGGGCGGCCTACGATGGCTTCGTGGCATCGGCCCGAGTGGACGGAGCTGGCATCGTTGCCCGCCGGCAGGCCTGGCTTCAGTCATCCGACCTCGAGCCCATGGGTACAGGACAAGCTAGTCGATGTCCCCTGCAGAGGTGAAAACCTCTTCGGTAAGCCCATATCTGACAAGGCGGCAGAACTCGAGTCCGAGACTCTCACTCGGACTCGCCTGTCCCGAAAGACCTCCGCTCCTTCGCAGAAGCGGAAGGGGCCGGGGAAGAAGCCTTTTTACCCGAGGAAGGTGCTTGCCTATAAGCAACCCCACCTTCAATACCAAGCATCGGCGGCTCCCACTCAGGGCCCGCAGGCTAAGGGTCAGGGAAATGGCCCCCGTAGGCCGAGGGCCACCAAGCCCGCTACACAACCCCTGCCCAGCAGGGTGGGGGCTTTTGACTATGCCAGCATAGCCTCTCCCCCCCCCCCCTGCGTCCTTCGCTCAGCACGGGGGGCAGGCTGATCCACTTTGCCCACAGGTGGTCGGCCATAACGTCCGATTCCTGGGTGCTGCAGGTGGTTCAGAGGGGCTACCTCTTGCATTTTCACCAGGTGCCTCCCCCCTACTTCCCAGGGGAGCCTCCAAGGCCCCCTCTGCACAGAGACTTGCTCCTTCAGGAGCTGCAGGGTCTGCTGGGGGAGCAGGCTGTGGAGCCAGTGCCCCAACATCTGTGGGGTCAAGGGTTCTACTCGAGGTACTTCCTGGTCCCAAAGAGAACAGGAGGCCTCAGACCCATTCTGGACTTACGCAACCTCAACAAGTTCCTGCAGCGGGAAAAGTTCAAGATGCTTACTCTTGGAATCCTGCTGCCCTACCTCCAGCAGGGAGATTGGCTATGCTCCTTGGATCTAAAGGATGCCTATACCCACATCCTTATTCATCCGGACCACCGACAATATCTCAGATTTGTGGTGGCAGGGAAACATTATCAGTACCGCGTGCTGCCCTTCGGCTTGTGCTCCGCCCCCAGGGTGTTCACAGAATGCCTGGCAGTGGTGGCGGCCTTCCTGAGACTTCAAGGCCTGTTCGTTTTTTCCATACCTGGACGACTGGCTCGTCCGGGCGCAGTCGGCCATAGAGGTCGCTCAGGCCACACAGCGCACGGTGGCTCTGCTTCAGCACTTGGGCTTCGTCATAAACTTCGGGAAGTCCACATTGCGTCCCTCTCAGGATCTCGAGTTCATAGGGGCACGGCTAGACACTCTGCGAGCTCGTGCCTTCTTGCCTCGGGAGCGAGCCGACAGGCTCATGGCTCTGGCCGGCAGGTTCCGCAGCGTGTCCCCGGTCCCGGCCAGACGGTTCCTGCAGCTGCTCGGTCATATGGCTTCCACGGTCCGTCACACCGAACGCCCGGCTGCATATGAGGCCTGTCCAGTGGTGTCTTCGCACTCAATGGCATCAGGCCACAGGGAGTCTGGCGGACCTTCTACAGATCTCCGACCGCCTGGTCTCCTCTCTGCAATGGTGGCTTCACCTGCCCAACCTGGTACTGGGCATGCCCTTTCAGTCTCCCGCACCTTCCCAGGTGCTGACGACAGATGCCTCTCTCCTGGGGTGGGGAGCACATTGCCAGGGAGCACGCACTCAGGGCCTTTGGACTCCTTGGGAGGCGGCTCAGCAGATCAACTTCCTGGAGCTGCGGGCGATCCGCCTAGCTCTGCGGACCTTCTCTCACCTCACCTCGCGTCAGTCTGTATTGGTGCAGACGGACAATCAGGTGGCCATGTTCTACGTGAACAAACAGGGGGGCATGGGCTCTCTCCTGCTCTGTCAGGAGGCCTGGAGACTGTGCTCCTGGGCTGTCGACCACAACATCCTCCTCAAGGCTGTTTACCTGCCCGGGCAGGAAAACTGCCTGGCCGACAGGCTGAGCCGGGTCTTGCAGCCCCACGAGTGGAGGTTGAACCCCGGCGTTGCCCAGCAAATCTTCCGCCGGTGGGGCTCCCCCACCGTGGACCTCTTTGCCAGTCCCCTGAACCGGCAACTCCCCCGGTTCTGCTCTCGGCATCCGCATCCTCTCAGAGTAGCTCTGGATGTTTTCCTCATTTCGTGGTCCACAGGCCTACTCTATGCCTTTCCTCCCACACCGCTGGTATCCCGGACGCTTTTCAAGGTTGTCCGGGACGGGGCCTACGTGATCCTGATAGCGCCCAGATGGCCGAGGCAACCCTGGTTTCCTCTGCTCCTGCAGTTAGCGGTGGACACCCCTCTCCCTCTGGGGTTTCAGCCCGATCTTCTGACCCAAGATCAGGGTACTCTCCTGCACCCCAACCTCCGGGCGGGCCCTTCACCTGATGGCCTGGCTGCTGAGAGGGTAGTCCTAGCTCCGCTCTCGCTCCCTCCGGAGGTGGAAGCTGTCGTCCTGGCGTCTCGGCAACCTTCTACCCGGAAATCTTACGCCCTCAAATGGCGTCGCTTCTCGGTCTGGTGTTCTCAGCGTTCTGAGGACCCATTCGCCTGCCTAGTATCGGTGGTATTGCAATACTTGCTTCACCTCTCCGATCTCGGCCTCAAGTCCAACTCTGTCAGAGTCCACCTCAGTGCTCTCTCGGCACACCATTCGCCTGTGGAGGGCCAGCCTCTTTCCTCGCACCCCTTGGTGGCGCGTTTCCTCAGGGGCCTGCTTCTGCTTAAGCCCCCGTTGCGCCCTCCGGCTCCTGACTGGGATCTCAATGTGGTTTTACAAAGGCTTACTTGCCCGCCTTTTGAACCCATGGCTACCTGCCCCCTCCGTTTCCTCTCCTGGAAAACTCTCTTCTTGGTAGCCCTTACCTCTGCTAGGCGCGTTAGTGAACTACAGGCCCTAGTGTCGGAGCCCCCTTACACCAGGTTCTACAAGAATAGGGCTGTCTTACGGACGCACCCTAAGTTTCTCCCGAAGGTGGTTTCCTCTTTCCACATCAATCAAGAGGTGGTTCTTCCGACCTTTGCAGGCCGCATACCAGCAGAGCTGAGACTGTTCTGCATACCCTGGACTGTCGAAGAGCCTTGTCCTTCTACCTTGACCGTACGCGTGAGCATAGGAAAGTTGTCCAGCTTTTCGTTTCCTTTGACCCCAATCGGTTGGGGGTCCCTGCCTCTAAGCGTACTCTGTCCATCTGGGTAGCTGACTGTATCGCCTGGGCGTATGAGGCAGCCGGCCTCTCCTTGGAGAGTCGAGTCATGGCGCACCGTGTCAGGGCGAAGGCGGCGTCTGTAGCCCACCTCCGCTCTGTTCCATTGGCAGACATCTGCCGGGCCGCTACTTGGTCTTCCAGCCAGACTTTTGCGGCTCATTACTGCCTGGAGAGGGAGTCCCGCAGGGATAGTGCTTTCGGACAGGCAGTCCTCCACAATCTTTTTGAGGTTTAGGCAACTCCTACCCTCCGGCCCCGGTGTTGGCTACCGGCGGATTCATATTCAGAGAAGATTCCTTCCTTCTGTGCTGTTGAGCTGGAGGGAGCTCATTTCCAGCTTGAGGGCTCCGGTAGCCTTAAGCTAGGGAGTCCCATAAGTGAGGACTGACTTCCTGCTTGGTCCTGGAGAAAGAGTAGTTACTCACCTGTAACAGGTGTTCTCCAGGAGCAGCAGGAATCAGTCCTCACTACCCTCCCTCCTCCCCTTGGATTTGCAGTCATTCTTATGGTTGCTGTCTTCCGCTATGTCATTCGACTGAGCAAGATGGCATCCTTGGGCGGGAAGAGGACCGCGCATGCGCGCTGCAATCCCAAAGGCTTTCTTCGAAAGCTGGGGAAATTGCTCCGCGTGGGCTCTGTCGGCGCCGACGTCACCCATAAGTGAGGACTGATTCCTGCTGCTCCTGGAGAACACCTGTTACAGGTGAGTAACTACTCTTTAGTGCCTTTTAAAGTCAGTAACGATTTCAATGTTGACCAGTGCTATCAAAGTCTACAGCCAACCCATCAAAGAAGAAAGCATAAAAAAAAAACTTTTTCAGCAAGAAAAAGAAGCCTTACCCATCTTACACCCATCAAAGCCACTGTCTGCTTCATGTTCCCCAGAAGGGGCAACAACAGAACAGACAGCAAAGAAAGCCGCAAACTCAAAGAGCTCAACCGGCCCAACAGACTCAGCCCCCTCAGGGTCTTTGTTTTCTACCTAGAGAACTTAGTCATTCTGCCCCTGAAAGGTCCAAAACCCTTAACCATTCCAGGAAGACTATGCTATTTTGCCAAAAGATGGCAACAAATAACATCAGAAAATTGGACTCTGTCCATTGTACGCCTGGGGTACAAGCTTCATTTTCTCAACTTGCCCCCACCTACAATAATAAAACAGTTCAATTCTCATGCCCCTGCCACCAACCTTTCGTGGCAGGAAGTCACATCACTTCTCGCTCAAGGAGCAATCAAAGTAGTACCCATACCCCAACAGGGGACGGGGTTTTACTCCCCCTATTTTCGTATTCCAAAGAAGACAGGGGGACACAGGCCTATACTAGACCTCAGAGAATTAAACAAATATTTGTTCCAAGAAAAGTTCAAAATGATCTCCCTCGGGACACTTCTACCATACCTTATAAGTCAAGACCGGCTATGTTCTCCAGATCTAAGAGATGCGTACACGCTTATTCTCATCGACTCAGATCACAGGAAGTTCCTTCGATTCCTGGTCCAAGGAAGACACTTCCTGTACAGAGTTCTTCCTTTCGGACTGGCCTCTGCTCCAAGAGTCTTCACAAAATGCATGGCAGTGGTAGCAGCATTTATGAGGTCTCTGGGAATATTCGTTTTCCCTTACTTAGACAATTGGCTCATTTGAGCATTGACTGCTCCAAAGGCCAGCTTCGCTCTTTCTCGAGCAATGAGAATTCTTCAATACTTGGGACTGGTCATAAACCTCCCAAAATCTCATCTCACCCCCTCTCAATCTCTTGAATTCATAGGGGCTCGTCTAGACACACGGCAGTCAAGGGCTTTCTGCCACAGCCACGCTGTCTACGAATAATACAACTGGCATCTCAAGCATCTATGAAGGCATTCCTTACTGCTCGAGAGATGCTTGAACCTCTGGGACACATGGCATTTACTGTCCATGTGGTTCACTATGCTCGCCTCCACATGCGAGCAGCCCAGTGGTCCCTATCCTCTCAATGGTCACAGGCCTCGGGTCAGTTAATGGACAAGATCAGAAACACCACACGTCTGATTTCGTCCCTGCAATGGTGGCAATCTCTAGAAACCCCCCTCGTAGGCTCTCCTTTCCAGCAACCTCTATACCAGACAACCCTAAAAACAGATGCGTCCAAGATGGTTTGGGGGGCCCACTTGCACGATCTCTCCACTCAGGGTTTTTGGACCTCACATGAGGTTTCCCTTCACATAAACCTCCTAGAACTGAGAGCCATTTTCAGTGCTATTCAAGTCTTTCAGACCCACCTCCAGCAGCTCTCCCCTTCCCGGGGATCGAGCCACCAGCGGCGGGAGGAGCCGACTGCTGCTCACAGTCCAATTGGGGCTGTGCAACAAAGATTTAAACTTCGCGCCATCAGGCGCAGATCCTCTTCAGCCCCCACCACCTCCAGCAGCTCTCCCCTTCCCGGGGATCGAGCCACCAGCGGCGTGAGGAGCCGACTGCTGCTCACAGCCCAATTGGGGCTGTGCAACAAAGATTTAAACTTCGCGCCATCGGGCGCAGATCCTCTTCAGCCCCCACCACCTCCAGCAGCTCTCCCCTTCCCGGGGATCGAGCCACCAGCGGCGGGAGGAGCCGACTGCTGCTCACAGCCCAATTGGGGCTGTGCAACAAAGATTTAAACTTCGCGCCATCGGGCGCAGATCCTCTTCAGCCCCCACCACCTCCAGCAGCTCTCCCCTTCCCGGGGATCGAGCCACCAGCGGCGGGAGGAGCCGACTGCTGCTCACAGCCCAATTGGGGCTGTGCAACAAAGATTTAAACTTCGCGCCATCGGGCGCAGATCCTCTTCAGCCTCCACCACCTCCAGCAGCTCTCCCCTTCCCGGGGATCGAGCCACCAGCGGCGGGAGGAGCCGACTGCTGCTCACAGCCCAATTGGGGCTGTGCAACAAAGATTTAAACTTCGCGCCATCGGGCGCAGATCCTCTTCAGCCTCCACCACCTCCAGCAGCTCTCCCCTTCCCGGGGATCGAGCCACCAGCGGCGGGAGGAGCCGACTGCTGCTCACAGCCCAATTGGGGCTGTGCAACAAAGATTTAAACTTCGCGCCATCGGGCGCAGATCCTCTTCAGCCTCCACCACCTCCAGCAGCTCTCCCCTTCCCGGGGATCGAGCCACCAGCGGCGGGAGGAGCCGACTGCTGCTCACAGCCCAATTGGGGCTGTGCAACAAAGATTTAAACTTCGCGCCATCGGGCGCAGATCCTCTTCAGCCTCCACCACCTCCAGCAGCTCTCCCCTTCCCGGGGATCGAGCCACCAGCGGCGGGAGGAGCCGACTGCTGCTCACAGCCCAATTGGGGCTGTGCAACAAAGATTTAAACTTTGCGCCATCGGGCGCAGATCCTCTTCAGCCTCCACCACCTCCAGCAGCTCTCCCCTTCCCGGGGATCGAGCCACCAGCGGCGGGAGGAGCCGACTGCTGCTCACAGCCCAATTGGGGCTGTGCAACAAAGATTTAAACTTTGCGCCATCGGGCGCAGATCCTCTTCAGCCTCCACCACCTCCAGCAGCTCTCCCCTTCCCGGGGATCGAGCCACCAGCGGCGGGAGGAGCCGACTGCTGCTCACAGCCCAATTGGGGCTGTACAACAAAGATTTAAACTTCGCGCCATCGGGCGCGCCCGCGCCTGACGGGCCCGCGCCTGAGGGCCTCGCCAGAGGGCCCTTTGGCGTGGCCCTTAGGCGGAGGCCAGTGACGGAGGCCATTCTACAACCACCAGACCCCGAAGACCAGCAGGGAACAAACCCAGAACATCAGACCGCGAAAACGCAAGTAAAGTCAAGGCACTACCAGCATAGTACCTACCTTACACTGTAGCCATCCTAGAATTAGAGGTACTTGATAACCGAAGCAGAAGTACCATTTTACTGTAAACTCCAAGAAAATACTGCTCATACATTTATCCTGATACTACCAGATTAACGTATCATCTACACTTGACCTATGATGTATGCAGCAGCGTTTGATTCCGTTAACCATGAGCGCCTCCTAGAACGCCTCAAGGAAAAAGGAATCTTCGGTAAAGCACTCGAGTGGTGCAGGTCCTACCTCTCGGACAGATGGCAGCAGGTACGATCCAGAGACACATCATCAGAACCATTCCACCAAAGCCAAGGTATCCCACAAGGATCCTCCCTCTCCGCCTTGCTGTTCAATATATACATGCAACCTCTCTGCAACCTGATCCGGTCTTTCAGCGTTAACGGCATGATATACGCAGATGATGTGCTATTATACATGCGTTTTGCAACAGAAAACCCAGACCTCTCACCAATAACATGCTGCATAAATGAAATATCCAATTGGCTACAATCCCAAAACCTCCGGATTCAACACAAGAAGACGGAGGTGATGTTCATTACAAGGAACCGTAACTTCACTGCACCGGCAGTACTAAAAGTGAAGGACGCAGACCTCCAGACCAAATCCGCGATCAGATACCTCGGCGTCACACTAGACCAGAACCTAAATATGCAGGCTCATATAAGTAACACTGTAAGGGCAGTATATCATAAAATTAGATCCCTTAGGTACCTGCGATCTCTGCTGGAGCCAGATGATTTCAGGACTATCTATCAGGCACTAATTATCCCACATTTCGATTATGCAAATGCAATACTGCAAGGACTCCCCCAAACCACCCTAAACCCACTGCAAATGGCAATGAACACCGCAGCAAGAGTACTACACGGAGCATCCAGGAAAGACCATGTCACACCCATAATGAAACAACTCCACTGGCTCCCGATTCAAGGTAGAATTACATTCAAGACCTTGCTGCTCACCTTCAAAGCCACCAAAGGTCTCTCGTCAACATCACTAACAGAGCTAATCCAGATGACACCCCACAATAGGGACAGAAGGTCAGTAGCTCAAAACACCTTGATAGTCCCAAGATCAATAACTCAATGCACCAAGTCAACATCCAGCAGGACCTTCAAACTTTATGCACCAATGATCTGGAATAACCTCCCTCACAACATCCGATCAATCCCGGACCTATGCCAATTCAGGAAGGCCGTGAAACACTACCTCTTCCTCCTACACTACCCGGAAACCAATAGAAACTCAGCACCATTTGCCGAAACCACCCAAATCTCCAATGTCTAAAACCATACGAACACATGACCAGTCTATAAATTGTATATATTGTATATATTGTTGTTGTACATAGTTACCCTGTTCGCCAAGTTGAATATCCTGTTCATATGTAAACACAAAGTACTATTGGAAATGTGTATGTTCATTGTTTATTGTAAACCGCGCTGATGCTGAATAGCGCGGTATAAAAGAGACTTTAAATAAATAAATAAATAAATCTCAGCAACAAAACAGTTCTGGTGCAAACCGACAATCAGGTAGCTATGTTCTATGTGAACAAGCAAGGCGGAACAGGCTCTCTGTCGCTATGCAACGAAGCTTTGCAACTATGGGCCCTCGCCAGAGAGTTTCAAATTCACCTGTTTGCGGTATACCTTCCGGGCATTCAAAACTTATGGGCAGACAGACTCAGTCGAATACTGCTGCCACACGAGTGGTCCCTTCACTCATACCAACTCTGCTTGAGTATTTCAAATCTGGGGAACACCAGATATAGACCTCTTTGCAAGTCCACAGAATGCCAAACCTCTCCGATTCTGTTCCAGAATCCTGGCTGTCAGGCAAGAGATGCTTTCCTACTCCACTGGAGTCAGGACTTCCTCTATGCCTTCCCACCCATTCCTCTCATTCCCAAAACTTTATTCAAACTTCAGAGAGACAGAGGTCGTATAATACTCATAGCTCCACGTTGGCCACGACAAACGTGGTATCCTCTTCTTCTGCATCTCTCTCAAACCACTCCTCTGGAGTTGGGAAATGCTCCAGATCTTCTGTCTCAGGAGGATGGATGCTTACTGCATCCCAATCCCCAGTCCCTACATCTCAGGGCCCGGTTACCGAAAGCCTAGAATTCCAGGATATTAACCTTTCTCAACAAGTAAAGGATATCCTTCTGGCTTCCAGAAAACCTTCCACAAGATGTTCCTATGCTTTTAAGTGGAAAAGATTCTTTGTCTGGTATTCACAAAAGGGACTAAACCCCCTTTTGGTACTTGTAGAGTCGCTACTAGAGTATCTCCATCAATTATCAACTTCTGGTCTAAAGACCAATTCAGTGAGAGTCGATCTTAGTGCTATTGCTGCTTTTCATAAACCTTTCGATGGACAACCTATTTCCTCTCATCCACTAGTATCAAGATTTATGAGAGGCCTACTCTTAACAAAACCTCCCATTAAACCACCACTGGTGGCATGGGATCTGAATCTTGTTCTTGGTCAGCTTATGAAACCGCCCTTTGAACCTTTAGCCACTTCAGACCTAAAGTTTCTTTCATGGAAAGTTATTTTCCTAATTGCCATCACTTCTGCAAGACGCATTAGTGAACTACAGGCGTTAGTAGCTGACCCTCCTTATACAAGATTCCTCCATGATAAAGTAGTCCTCAGGACTCATGCTCACTTTATGCCAAAGGTAGTTTCGCCTTTCCATTTAAACCATTCGGTTTAACTTCCTATATTCTTCACTAGGCCTCATGCCTCTAGTGCGGAAAGGAATCTTCATACACTGGATTGTAAAAGAGCCTTAGCCTTTTATCTCCAAAGAACTAAGCCACATAGAAAATCTTCTCAGCTTTTTGTGGCTTTTGACTCTAGTCATTTGGGACTTCCAGTTTCCAAAAAAACTCTGTCAAATTGGATTGCAGATTGCATATCCTATACTTATCAGAGTAAAGGACTTTCTCTCGAGGGCCATGTCACAGCTCACAATGTGAGAGCAATGGCAGCCTCAATGGCTAACCTTCGTTCTGTGTCCATTGATGAGATCTGTAGAGCAGCCACTTGGGCTTTGGTATACACCTTCACAGCCCACTACTTCTTAGACAAGGAGTCCCGTCAGGATGCCTCGTTTGGCCAAGCTGTTCTTCAGCATCTCTTCCATACTTAATACAATGCTCTGTTATATGTAAAAAGTTAATAATTTTTTGTTTAATGTAATGTTATACGAACGTATACAAAACTGTTAAATTGTTCCATGTAAACCGCCCCTGATCTCTGGAAGGGGCGGTATAGAAGAAATAGATAAATAAAATAAATAAATAAATAAATAAAATACAACTCCTACCCACCGTCCACGGTTTGGATGCCAGAGGTCCATGGGAGGAAGCATGACCCATCTCACCTGGGTTCGCAGCTTACTGGGGTTACCCCTTGGCATCTTTCAGCTGGGGAGTCCCCATATGTGAAGACTACATTCCTGCTTCTTCCTGGAGATAGCGTAGTTACTCACTTGTAACAGGTGATCTCCAGGAACAAGCAGGAATCTAGTCATCACATATGGGTATCGTCGGTACTGACGGAGCCGGCGCGGGAATGCTCCCCAGCGTCCAATCAGAAAGCTTTTGGGAGCATCCCACAGCGCCTGCGTGCTGCCTTCCCGCCTTTCCCAACTGCCTCTCTCCAGTTCTTCTTTTTCCGCGGAGCCAGCAGGTCGTGTTCCTGTCACCGCAGAAGAATTTCCTTATTTCTTTATTTCTTATTTCTTTTTGTGGTCGCGTCTGCTTTCCCCGATGCTCTACTGGTACCGCCGGTATTTCTTTTCTTTAAAAAAAAATAATTTTTCCATTCTTTCACTTTCTTCAGGTGCACCTGTCTTTTTGGGCCTTAGGGCCCAGAAATTTCCTTAATATGGAAAAACCACCTTCAGGTTTTAAAAAGTGCACAAAATGTGGCAGTACCATTTCCGTCACCGACACCCATGAATGGTGTTTAAAATGTTTAGGTCCTGACCACTCCATCACAGATTGTGTCCCCTGTGCTATGATGTCTAAAAGGGGTCGACAGAACCGAGCTGCTAAGCTCAGTACCCTGTTTCCCTCTGATGCGGCTTCGGTGGCATCGACGTCTTCCAGGGCTGCTTCTTCTTCCCGTGGATCTCAGGTAACTAAACATAAGTCTAGCCGGTCCTCAAAGGGTAGATCTCCTTCTAAACATCGAGATGCCTCTGGCGTTGCCCTCGAGGATTCTGCACCGGCAAAATTACCCCGGCGGGAGGCTAAGACTTCCAAAGCACCATCATCGGGGTTCCAGGATGTTCTCGATGGCTCGGCCTCAACAGATCTCCTGGTGCCATGCTCTGGGGTACCGGCAGTTTCCACCGGTACCGATTTCCAGGCATTGGCAGCGTCTATGGAGCAGAGAATTCTGTCCATAGAACGCAGTCTAGCGGCTTTCCTTCTGGCATTGACGCCCTTGGTACCGTGACAGACAACTCCACCGGTACCGGTACCCTGCATCGGTATCGCAACCGGTACTGATAGCATCGACATCGGCATCAATGCCTGCTATGCCGGTACCCTGTCCTTCGATGCCCGCCTGTACCGGGTATTCCCGATACCGATTTTGCTCGGTACAGGTATCGGGCTCTGCAAGAGCATCCAGACAGGCGATACTTCGATTCCTCAGAAGAATCTGAGGATTCTGAAAGCTCTGTCGATGCAGCGATGATGCTTCCACAGGAGTCGTCCTCCCCTAAACGCAGGATGTCTCCTCCTGAGGACATGTCTTTCCAAGACTTCATCCGAGAGGTGGCTCGGGGCCTCTCCATCACTGTGACCCCTGAAACAGAGCCAAGGGCCAAGGAGTTGGATATTTTACAATATCCTAAAACTCCTAAGGAGGCAGCTACCCTACCCTTTCATGAGATTCTATATCAGTGATGGCTAACCTTTTTGAGCCCGAGTGCCCAAACTGCCGCACAAAACCAAAGAATTTCCTCAAAGTGCCAGCACGTCCATTAAAGCCTCATTTGCATAAGGTGCCTCATTTGCATAAATATTTGCATAATGTTACCATACACTAACTTTTAGTAAACATGCCTCTTAATGAGTATATGGATAAAGAAAGACTAAAAGGTTTCTACATTACTATAATCCAGTACCAACCGCCAGGCACATTAGGAACTACTACAAACGCTGCCCATTTAGAACCCATAGCAAACCCGCCGTATCCTAACAGTACTACCAGGACTCACAAAGCACCATACCCTAACTATCAAAAGGCAACACTGCAAATATTAAACCAATACATTTCAGAGAACAACAATACATGACCTACTGGGGAAAGAACAAGTGGCAATGTCAAATAGGAATTATATAAACAGAATACCTCAGCTCAGTTACACATGCAGAACAGACCATCACCAAACAAGGAATCACAATTTAAAAACAGGAAGACAATAATTAAACTGGGAACCCCAAAAGCCAAACTTGGAATATACAACAACACTGTAGAAATAAAACTATAAATTAATTTCCTCTTGTACTAAATAAAGCGCAAAAATTAATGATGCACATTTCCCAGAGCTGACATATTCCAGTTAATAAATTCAAAATAAAGAGATATTTTTCTACCTTTTGTGCATTTTTTTTCAGTTGCAATTGCTCCAGCCACTTTCTTCTGTTTTATTCGTGTATTCTCCTATCTCTCCATCTGCTGTCCATTTGTCCTTTCTTCTGTCTTATTGGTTTTTTTTTTTTCCATTCTCTCTCTACATCTGCTTTAACATACTAATCTTTCTCCTTTTGCTCTTTCCTCATTCCTATTTCATCTACTCAAAATTTACCCCTCCATCCTCAATCCCCACTTATTCTCCCAATACCCGGCCAATTGTAGATTTTTTATCCCTCCCACACAAAATATTTTTCCCCTCTCCATTTTACTCTCCCAGCCCCATCCCATTCTAATCCTCCCCCAACACCAGCTCCCTTCTAGTTCCAGCCTCACCCAGCATCCATTCCCTTCTAGTCCCTGCATCAGCCCATTTCCAGTCCTAGCAGCCCCCCAACCCATTTCCAGTCCTAGCAACCTCCCAACCCAATACCAGTCCTAGCCCCCCCTCATCAACCCACTTCCAGTCCTAACCCCCATAAGCCCATTTCCAGTCCTAGCTCCCCCATCTATTTGCAGTCCCATCCGAGTCCCTCCATCAGCTCATTTCCAAACCCAGCCCCCCATGAGCCCATTTCTAGTCCTTTCCTAGCCCCACCATCAGCCCATGTCAAATCCTAGCTCCCCTCCACTCAGCCCATTTCCAATCCAAGCCCCCCATGAGCCTACTTCCAGTTCTAGCCCCTTCATGAGTCCATTTCAATCCAAACCCCCACCACAGCCCATTTCCAATCTTAGCACCCCCCCAACAGCCAATTTCCAGTCCTATTCTAGCCCCTCCATCAGCCCATTTCCTGTCCTAGCCCCCCCTCACTCACCCATTTCCAGTCCTAGCTCCCTCCCCCTCACAACCCATTTCCATTCCAAGCCCCAATCCCATCAGCTATTTGCAGTTCAAGCCCTCCTTCCACTCAGCCCATTTCCAGTCTTAGCCCCCCCATAGCCCATTACCAGTCCTAACCCCCCCCATCAGCCCATTACCAGTCCTAACCCCCCCATCAGCCCATTTCCAGTCTTAGCCCCCCCCATAGCCCATTACTAGTCCTACCCCCCCCCCAAATCACCATCACCATCACCAGCCCACTTCCAGCCTTAGCACCCCCCATGGCCCATTACTAGTCCTAACCCCCCCCCCCATCAGCCCATTTCCAGTCTTAGCCCCCCCCATGGCCAATTTCCAGTCCTACCCCCGGCCAATTACCAGTCCTTACCCCCCCCCCTGGCCAATTACCAGTCCTACCCCCCCCCCCCCCCGGCCAATTACCAGTCCTACCCCCCCCCCCCCCCGGCCAATTACCAGTCCTAACCCCCCCCATCAGCCCCTTTCCAGTCTTAGCACCCCCCATGGCCAATTACCAGTCCTAACCCCCCCCCCTGGCCAATTACCAGTCCTACCCCCCCCCCCCTGCCAATTACCAGTCCTCCCCCCCCCCTGCCAATTACCAGTCCTTACCCCCCCATCATCCCCTTTCCAGTCTTAGCCCCCCCCCCATGGCCAATTACCAGTCCTAACCCCCCCCCCCCCATAAGGCCCTTTTCATTTTTAGCCCCCCCCCCCATGGCCAATTACCAGTCCTAACCCCCCCCCCCATCAGCCCATTTCCAGTCTTAGCCTCCCCACCATAGCGCATTACCAGTCCTAAACCCCCTTCCCCCCTATCATCCCAAATTAAAAAAAAAACCCAAACAAAGCGGCTGCTTCTGCCGCGGCAGCCTCAAGAGCTCTGCCGCGGCAGCCTCAAGAGCTCTGCCGCGGGCCCCCCCCCCTGCCCGGCAGAGCCTCCCTGCATCATCTACCTTCAAGTCGCAAAACGCGGGCTTCTTTCAGAGCCGCGAGAGTTTCCTTTCTCGCGGGAGAGCCGCGAGAAAGGAAACTCTCGCGGCTCTGAAAGAAGCCCGCGTTTTGCGACTTGAAGGTAGATGATGCAGGGAGGCTCTGCCGGGCAGGGGGGGGGGGCCCGCGGCAGAGCTCTTGAGGCTGCCGCGGCAGAGCTCTTGAGGCTGCCGCGGCAGAAGCAGCCGGTTTGTTTGGTTTTTTTTTTTTTTTAATTTGGGACCTTTTAAATGCGGACCTTCCCGCGTGCCAGCTGCAAGGCCTTCGCGTGCCACAGCTGGCACGCGTGCCATAGGTTCGCCATCGCTGTTCTATATGATCTCATGCTGAGGATGTGGGAAACACCACTTACCACCTCTCCTCATTCTCGTAGGTTAGATACTATGTATCGTGTCCCTCCTTGTCCTGGTTTCCATAAAACTCAGCGTCCCCACAACTCCATTGTGGTGGAATCTGCTATGAGAAGGATTAGAAGTGCAAAAAGACATGCCTCTAATCCTCCAGGACGTGAATGCAAAACTCTGGATGCTTTTGGACGTAGAGTCTTTCAAGCTTCCATGCTTGCTGCAAGAATCAGTTCCTATAGTCTCTACATGGGAATGTTCCTAAAGGAAGTTACTGATCATCTACAGACTTTAAGTCTTTTCATCTCTGAGGATAAAAGGCAGGAGTTTCTCACTTGGCTCAAACATGCCCAAGATGTCTCTAAATTCTCCAACCGTGCAGCCTTCGACTGCTTTGAATGTATAAGCAGGGCCTCGGCTATTGCCATAGGTGCACGTAGAATTGCTTGGCTTCAAGCATCTGATATAGAGCTCTGGGTACAAGATAAATTGGGAAATATTCCTTGTACTGGTGAGAACCTGTTTGGTAAAGATTGGCAAGAAAAAGCCAATGAGATGGATGCTGAAAATTCCACTTTGGATAGACTATCCAAGTCTACTGCTGATCCTGTTAGGAAAAAGTTGTTCAAGAAAACACCTTTTTCTAAGAAGAAGAGATTTTATCCTGCTTATGGTGAGCAGGCATCTTCTACAAGTCAGTTTTCAACCAAACGTCAGCAACCACCCAAACAGAAGAAAGCAAAGGCTGCTAGGCCTCAACCGGCTCAGCAGCCTCAGCCTCAGCCTCCTCAGCAGCCTCAGCCTCCTCAGGGCCTTTGACTTTCAGCTAGAGAACTTAGCCTTTCTGGCTCTGGAAGGACCAGAACCGTCCACCATTCCAGGAAGGTTATGCCATTTTGCTTCCAGATGGGGGCAAATAACAGCAGAGCGTTGGACACTCTCCATCATAAGAGAGGGGTACAAACTTCATTTTTCAAGCATGCCCCCTCCCACAATAGTGAAGCAGTTCAATTCTCCGACCTCTCCCATTGACCTGTTAGGTCAGGAGGTTACCACCCTTCTTGCCCAAGGGGCAATAGAAGAAGTGCCTCTTCATCAACAGGGCACAGGGTTCTATTCCCCTTATTTTCTTATCCCAAAGAAAACAGGGGGATACAGACCTATCTTAGATCTCAGAGAATTGAACAAATTCCTGGTCAAGGAGAAATTCAAAATGATTTCTCTCGGAGCTCTGCTTCCATACCTTCAGAGTCAGCATTGGCTTTGTTCTCTAGATCTCAAGGATGCGTACACCCATGTTCTCATCCATCCAACCCACAGAAGGTTCCTTCGGTTCCTGTTTCAAGGAAAGCACTACCAATACAGGGTGCTTCCTTTTGGTCTGGCCTCTGCACCAAGGGTGTTCATGAAATGCATGGCTGTGGTAGCAGCATTTCTACGCACTCTGGGAATATTCGTCTTCCCTTACTTGGACGACTGGCTCAATTGAGCTCCAACACAGTCAGAGGCCAGGACTTCTCTATCCTGCACAATGCGTATCCTTCAGTATTTAGGGCTGATCATAAACATCCCAAAATCCAGTCTAACTCCTACTCAATCTCTAGAGTTCATAGGAGCCCTGCTGGATACCACAAAGGCAAGGGCCTACCTTCCCCAAGCCCGTTGCCTTCGCTTGGTGCAGTTAGCTTCTCAAGCAGCCCTAAAGCCCTTTTTAACTGCTCGAGAAATGTTGCAGTTGCTAGGCTACATGGCATCCACCGTGCATGTGGTACCATATGCTCGCCTTCACATGAGGGCAACTCAGTGGACTTTATCCACCAAATGAACCCAGGCATCAGGTTGCCTGTCAGACAAAATAGCAAACACAAGTCGTCTCATTTTGTCTCTCCAATGGTGGAAGTCCACTCAAAACCTGTTGCTGGGATCCCCCTTTCAGCAACCTCTGCCCCAAGCAACTCTTACAACAGATGCTTCTCCAATGGGTTGGGTAGCTCATCTGCAAGACCTCTCCACCCAGGGCACTTGGACTCCACAAGAGAGTTGTCTACATATCAATCTCTTGGAGCTCAGAGCAATCTTCCTTGCTCTGCGAGTGTTCCACACCCTGCTCAGCTACAAAACCGTCCTTATTCATACGGACAATCAAGTAGCCATGTTCTATGTGAACAAGCAGGGGGGAACAGGCTCTCTGTCGCTTTGCAACAAAGCTCTGCGACTGTGGGCCCTCGCCAGAGAGCATCACATCCATCTTCTGGCATTGTATCTTCCAGGCGTTCAAACCTCTTGGGCGGACAGACTCAGTCGAGTTCTCCTTCCACACGAGTGGTCTCTGCGTGCAGACCAGGTGGCCAAGATTTTTCAACTTTGGGGAACCCCAGACATAGACCTCTTTGCAAGTCCGTGGAATGCCAACTTCCCCGGTTCTGTTCCAGAACTCCGGCTCAGGGAGCTCAGGCAAAGGATGCTTTCCTCCTTCACTGGGGTCAAGACTTCCTCTATGCCTTTCCACCCATTTCCCTAATTCCCAAAACCCTTTTCAGGCTTCAGAGAGACAGAGGCCACATGATTCTCATAGCACCACATTGGCCACGACAAGAGTGGTGCCCTCTGCTTCTACATCTCTCTCAAGCTCCCTCCCTGGAGTTAGGGTCTGCTCCAGATCTCCTGTCTCAGGAGAACAGAATGTTATGGCATCCCAATCCCCAGTCCCTGCATCTCAGGGCTTGGTTGCTGAAGGCCTAGATCTCCAAGATCTTCATCTTTCTCAGCAAGTGAAAGATGTTCTTTATGCTTCTAGGAAACCTTCCACTAGACGTTCTTATGCTTTCAAGTGGAAAAGGTTCACTATTTGGTGTTCAGAAAAGGGTCTTAACACCCTTGCTATACCTCTAGAATCTTTACTGGAGTATCTCCTCCATTTGTCTAATGCAGGCCTTAAGACAAATTCAGTGAGAATCCATTTGAGTGCTATTGCAGCTTCTCTTAAACCTCTAAATGGACAACCTATTTCCTCTCATCCTCTTATAGCAAGATTCATGAGAGGCCTCCTTCCAACTAAGCCTCCCATTAGACCACCTCCGGTGGCATGGGACTTGAATCTGGTTCTTGGGCAGCTCATGAAGCCACCTTTCGAACCCTTAGCTACCACCTCCTTGAAATACCTTTCTTGGAAGGTTATCTTTCTCATTGCAATCACATCAGCACGCCGCATTAGTGAATTGCAAGCACTAGTAGCTAATCCACCTTATACAAGGTTTCATCATGACAAGGTAGTCCTTAGGACTCATCCACACTTTATGCCTAAGGTGGTCTCGCCTTTTCACCTCAACCAGGAGGTCTACCTACCTGTCTTTTTTCCAGGACCTCATGCATCAAGTGCAGAGAGGAATCTTCATACCCTGGACTGTAAAAGAGCTCTGGCTTTTTATTTACAGAGAACACTGCAACATAGAAAGTCTTCTTAGCTCTTTGTTGCTTTTGACCCTTCTCATTTGGGACTGCCAGTCTCCAAGAGAACACTATCCAACTGGATTGCTCAGTGTATTTCTTTCGCCTATCAGAGTAAGAACCTCTCTCTGGAGGGCCATGTCACAGCTCACAATGTGAGAGCCATGGCAGCCTCAATGGCTCATCTGAACTCTGTGTCTATTGACGACATCTGTCGAGCAGCCACTTGGGCCTCGGTTCATACTTTCACAGCCCATTACTGCTTGGACCAGGACTCCCACCGGGATGCCTTGTTTGGTCAGGCTGTTCTCAAACACCTGTTCCATACTTAATCAACTCCTACCCACCATCCCTGATAGGATGCCAGAGATCCATGGGGGGAAGTGGAGCCCTTCTCAGGGACACACAACTTCTGGGGTTTCTCCCTGGCACCCAAAGCTAGGGAGTCCCCATATGTGATGACTAGATTCCTGCTTGTTCCTGGAGATAGCATAGTTACTCACCTGTAACAGGTGATCTCCGGGAACAGCAGGAATTTAGTCCTCACAACCCACCCACCTCCCCTAGGAGTTGTATCTCTCTATCTATCTCTTTCCTTTCCCTCTCTCTCTCTTTGTCTCATCTTTAAAACTCAACTGGAGAGAGGCAGTTGGGAAAGGCGGCGGGAAGGCAGCACGCAGGCACTGTGGGATGCTCCCAAAAGCTTTCTGATTGGACGCTGGGGAGCGTTCCCGTGCAGGCTCTGTCGGTACCGACGATACCCATATGTGAGGACTAAATTCCTGCTGTTCCCGGAGATCACCTGTTACAGGTGAGTAACTATGCTATCTCCGGGAACAGCAGGAATTTAGTCTTCATAACCCATCCACATCCCCTAGGAGTTGTCTATCTCTTTCTCTACTTCTCTCCTTTGGTCTCAGCTATAAATTCAACTGAAGTGAGAGAGGTACAGAGACAGGAAGGCAGCACGCATGCGCTGTGGGATGCTCCCAAAAGCGTTCCTATTGGACGTTGGGGAGCATTCCCGCGCGGGCTCCGTCTATACAGACGATACCCATATGTGAAGACTAAATTTCTGCTGTTCCCGGAGATCACCTGTTACAGGTGAGTAACTACGCTTTGTTTAGCATCTTCTTTTTTCTGTTATTCCTTGCCACATCAGTACACATTGTTTTGTTGTAAAACAGTGGTGCTTAATTGTTCCTAGATTAGTTCATTAAACCATGATTACTTTTAGAGTGAAATGTGAATGAAAATTGTTAATTATCCTGTTGCAAAATTTGTTACAAGACTGATGCTAATGATCAGCCCTATGCAGTGTTTTGCATTACTTATTAGTTCCATGTCAGCCTAACCCCAGCTATTCTACAAAGATAATTTTATGCAGAGGGCCGCCTTCTCCCTATTTTCTAGAACAAGGTCACTGTTCTTTCCTGTTCCTACACATTAACTTGATTGGAGAAATCATAATTTGTTTGTTTATCCTCCACTGTATGGCCTTCCTGAGCACTAATTCTCATTTGTACCTCAGAGAGCCATCAGGCACAGCTTTCAGTATTCTCTTTTTTTCTTTCAATGAGCAAATGATTCATCCACACTAGTGGGTGGTGTTATCTGATGGCACTGGAACAGGTAACTCAGAGCTCAGGAAAAGGCTACAAGATTTTTGTCTAGAGACAAGCAAGGGGATTGCAAACACACTCCTAAGGTGAAGCTCCAACTGAGCTGAGTTGTCTGGATCTCTCATAACTCAGAGAAGTCTTTGGACCTCTCTGAGCATGCATGCCTGCTTCCTGCCTGATTGCCTCCAGAGATGCCATTTTATTCTTTCACCATGTTCGACTAGTCACAGCTCTCCCTCTCTCTTCAGGGTCTGCGTAACCAAGACTTAAAAAAAAAAAAAAAAAAAAGAAGGAAAACGGCATCGGATTGTGATTGCACTCTCCCCCCCCCTCTATGATTGCCAACTCAACTCAAAAACAACAACAACAAACTCTATGGCACTCCGAAGCGTCTGGCCCGACTCAGCTATTACTACTACTAATCATTTGTATAGCTCTACAAGGTGGGGCAGTGCTATACTTATAGATATAAGACACAGTCCCTGCTCATTAGAGCTATAATCTAATCAAGTTGAAAAACATCACAGAACAGGACAAGATACACATAAGTAGTGGACAAAGGAATGAGGAGCATCAGGATCCAAAAGCAACCTCAAAGATTGACCCTTCTCCATTCGGCCCAGTACCTGCATGATCGGGACTTCAGAAAACAGCAGCACTACCAGACTGCCGGAGGCAGCTCCTCCCTTGACAACGGCTTCTACTTCAGGGGGTCATGGTCTGCTGATTCCACCAGCCAGCTCCACTTCTCATCCCCCGGATCTTGCCCTGATGCTTTCTGCCTCTTCCCTCAATCAAACTAAGGTAACAGAATTCAGCAGTAAAGCTAAAGGCAAGCTGAAACACCAGAAATCTCACCCTACCTCTGCTGGGGAAGCTTTTACTGTTGTAAAGGCTTCAGGTAGGGGGGGCACCACCTTTAAGCCCCATAGAGGCTCTATCCATACCCCCCTCCAAACTCCCCCATACCACCTCATTTGCCCCCATGGCCCCTCAGATCTCCCACTGCATCCCCCCCCCACTGGAGCTGCAGGGTACCGCAGTCTTTATTCATCTCTCATCTCCTCTGGAGGTTCATGAGAGACAGCTCAGCCATCCTCCAGGTGGTGGCACCATCACCATCTCCTCACTCCCTCACCGGAGGCTGCTGCAGACCCCAGAAATTCCCTCTACCCTGGGACCCTCAGGTCTCTCCCCCTTCCTTGTTGACTGGTGGCCTCCCCAGCCCCTTGACAATGATGTGAGGTCCCTATGTAGCTTCCTTACCCCTATTGCTGGGAGCCCTCAGATTACTGGAGTCCTCATTGACTTGAAGGCACTTAAAAAAAAAAAAAAAAAAAGCGATGTAATTGTCGAATGGCGGTAAATAAATACATTCTTAACACAGACCCACCCATAATTGATAAGAACAAAAGATTTGCCATAATAGTTCAGACAAAGGTCCATCATGCTCAGTATCCTGTTTCCAACAGCGTCCAACCCAGGTTACAGCTACCTGGCAGGATCCCAAAAGATAGTCTGATTCCACGCTGCTTATCTGGGAGAGAAATGGTAGATTTTCTCGAGTCCAAGTTAATAATGGTTTATAGACTTTTCCTTCAGGAATTTGCCCAAACATTTTTTAGACCCAATGATAGTGCTCTTACTTCATCCTCTAGAACCGAATTCCAGATATCCTGGAGAGTCCCCATTAGAGGTACATTACTGTGCTTTATTGCTTATCCTTCCCATATATTTGCTTAAAATAGAGCTTCAATATATTCACTGAATATCGCATAGCATTTTAACATACACATTAAGGGTTCATTTATAAGAGGGTAACCATTTTAAAGCCTATTTTATAAAGAGAACATAGGCACCTATTTGCCTGCTCTGAAAATGGCATAAATATATGTGTGCTCTAAGTGTGTAACCATATATGATATAAAGTACACTAAGTGATATAATCACTAATTCCCTATCACACCGAGCCCAGTAGTGTATATTCTGTACTATATGCCAGAAATATATTTTTTTTGTCTGACCTTCTTTCTTATAGCATCCAGCAACCTTGCTTGATCCTCAATCCTTTTGGTCCGTTTTACTTTATTTTTCATTTTTAATGTACCTAAAATCTAATCTTTACACAAATGTACTCTCCATATTTCCAAGTTCAACAGAACTGACATAATGTCATGTTTTGAACTTTTTTTCATCCAAGTTCTGCTTCAGGGTATTGTTAAGTGCCATTGAGTCTATGTCGACTCATGGCGACCCTCTGGATAGCTGCCCTAAACTGTGTTTGGTCTTCAGTTAGGTGGCTCATTGCTGATAGAGTGGCATCCATAGCTACTGTTATTGTATTGATCCATCTCATTGTTGGCCTTCCTCTTTTGCATTGATCTTCAACCTTGCCAAGCATGATGTCTTTTTCTAATGATCTCTCTCTTCACATGATGTGTCCAAAGTTGAAGTCTTGTTCTCTGAGCTTCTAAAGAAAACTTTGGTTTGATATCCTCTAGTACTGACTGATTTGTTCTTCAGGCATTCCATGGTATACACAATATTCTTCGCCAGCACCATTAATATAGATTTTACTTATCTCACTGGAGAAGACAACATTCTTTATTCATTTTTAGCTTTTTAAATCTGTGAATGTTTGCAGCACTACTCTGTCTTCTGGATACATGCATACATTGCAACTCTGCTTTTTTTCCACCCAGATTATGCCCCTGAGAATGCCTGTATGCAGATCACATAAAAACAGGTGCACACATTCCATGCGTTTAGTTTTTGTGTGCGTGCAGCCATGTAATTTAATAAAAACCCTTGTTCACATGTAAAATAGGTTTACATATAGAAAATTACATCCCCTCCTCATTTTTACTAACTCTAATGCTAAAAATATTGTTAGTACAAGTTTTATTAGATGGGCCCCTTCATGTCTGTGAGGCAAATGATTAGTACACCTGGCGGTAACACTGTCATGGTAACCATTTTTCTCCCTCCCATCCTGGGCTTAAACCAGTGTGCCCTAGAGCTTAGCGCTATACAAGTTATTTGTAATAGGCTCTGTCAGACAAGAGACACAAATCTGTATAAATTAAGGTGCAGTGCAGAATATGGCATGAGCTAGGCAGCCAACCCTGCAGTAGGATTTTTATATACCTAGCTAGTATTTTTCGTGAACAAGCAGGAAATAAGTCCTCACATATGGGTGACATCACTGCACGTAGCGCTCCCCAGCATCCAAAGTAAGCTTTTGGGGAGATACACTCTGCATATGTGTCTGCCTTTCTGACTTCTGCAGTGCCATTATCTCCAGTCTTCTTTTTTTCTGCGGAGCACTTACGATGTGTTCCTACAGTCCAGAAAAAAGTTTGAATTTCTTGCGCTTGTTTTTTCACCCACCTGTCATCGGTTGGGTGTTTGTTTTCTATAGTGTTTTGCGCCTTAAAGGGCGTTTTTCCCCCTTTGTGGGATTTTTCCCACTCATGGCCGTTTTTCAATTTGATTTTGTTGAGGTGGTATTTTTCGGCATCTCTGAGCCGGTTAGCAGCTTTAAAAAATGCACAAAATGTGACAAAACCGTTTCTGCCACTGTCCGCCATAATTGTTTCTTACAATGCCTTGGACCCAACCACCAGCCGGCGTCCTGCAAGCTCTGCTTGCAGATGACGTGTTGAGGGCTGAAGGGTCTGGAAAAGCAGACAGAGTCCCTCTTTGGCTCATCTGATTCATCATCCTCTGCCCCCATCTCTTTGTCCACACCTGAGGTGGTCAAAGGAAAAGAGCAGAGGGCTCAGTCAGAGCAGAAGGCTCAGTCGGAGTAGAAGGCAATCCTTTTCAGAGACCCCGTCTACATCAAAAGGGGAGCACAAGGAGAAGATCCATGTATAGCGACACCGCAGCCCCTCTCGGCGTGAGATGGACAGTGAGGGCCGGGAAGGCCGTCCAAGCTTCCCCAGTGGGAGGACCCAACCCAGATGGCGGAGTCTACTCCCAGTGCCCAGGAGGGCAGCCAGCTGGCTCCTAGTGTTCCAATCATTGTAGAGTCCACACCTGAGGCTTCACCAGTGACGTCCATGGTGTGGCATCGATGTCCTCATTGGTGATGGTTCTGGAGGAACGCCTATAAGCCTTGGTTCACTTGGTGGTGGAAACCCTGCAGAATGCAGGCCTCACGACATGGAATGCGTCATCTTCAACTCCTTCCAGCCTGTCCTAGAGACCCATGACCTGTCCATCATGGCTGGGAGGTCGGTATCGACTTCAGTGGCTGAAGCCATCTCCCTCTCCAGAATGTCAGTCTGAGGCCCATGGGCATTGCCATTGGCATGCTGGGCTCAAGAGGGACCATCGACATCCACCTTCTCCTGAGCCGTGCAGCCAGTGTTTGGAGGAGACTCTGCATTACTTAGACTTCCTCTCAGAATCCAAATCGGAATGGGAAACAAAAGCAGAATCTACTCTGTCGGACCTTTGGCCCAAGATCTCCCATTTGACCTGTCTCCCCCTCTAGATTGGCGGAAGTCTCCACTGGAGGACATGTCCTTACAGGATTTTGTTTGGGACCTGGCCAAAGCTATCCCCCTTTCTCTGGAATCCGAAGAGGAACCTAGGGCAGAGGAGCTGGAACTCCTCCAATATCCCTCGTCCCCCTCATGCAGCAGTGACTGTTCGCATCCACCATGTCCTGCAAAGGCTGCTATTGCGGCTATGGGAGATGCCACTTAGGCTGCCAGTCATCAGCCGCTGACTCGACTCCTTGTAGTGGGTCCAGAAGGCCCCAGGGCTCGAGAATCCTCAACTGCCCCACAATTTCATTGTGGTCGAGTCTGCCCTGAAGTGCGCAGAGTGCTAAAACACTCCTCTGTGCTGCCCACGTGGGAGGTGAGGACCCTGGTCTCCTTCGGGAGGAGGTGCTTCAAGGGTTCCATGCTGATAGCCCGGATCCTGGCCTAACAGACTTACATGGCCATGTTCCTCAAGGATATCATGCTGGACATTGAGGATTTTGCTTCCCTCTTTCCCGAGTCCTCCTGAGACCTTGTAGCTCATGACAAGGATTGTTCAAAATTTATGGGGTGCTTATGATGCCTGAAAATTTGCCAGTAGGATGGCGGCTGTGGGCATCGCTGTGCGGTGGATGTCCTGGTTGCAGGCCTCTGACCTGGAACAGTGAGTCCAGGACAAGATTGCCAACATCCCCTGTTGGGGTGAGAACCTCTTCGGTAAGCCCATGTAGGAGAAGGCCGAGGAGCTGGAGAAGGAGCTAGTGACCCTCATCAGGCTCTACAGAAAGACTACGGACCCTTCACGAAAGAAGCAACAAGCTAAGAAAGCTTTCTTCTCACGCCCACGATGGTACATTCCGTCCCAGCTGCAGATGCAGCATAAGGCCCAGACTCCCCACTCACAGTGGAGGGAGAAAACCTCAAAGGCGCAGTCTGCCTCCCAGCCTAAGTCAGGTGTGGGTTATTGACGTGGTCTTCAAGAGCGGCGGAGGGACGCTTGTACACTTGGACTGCCAGTGACCTCTCGTCACCTCAGATGCTTGGGTGCTACAGATGATTTAAAGCAGCTATCGGTTGCATTTCACCCAGCTAGTACCCCATGGACCTCGTGCACCAGAGCTTCTTGCAGACCAGATAGGGCAGGGCTTTTATTCCAGGTACTTCCTGCTCCCCAAAAAAGACTGGTGGTTTCTGTCCCATTCTGGATCTGTGAAACCTCAACCGGTTCTTGGTGCATGCAAAGTTCAAGATGGTCTCGTTGGTGACACTGCTCCCGTTCCTCCTACAAGACGACTGTCTGTGCTTCTTGGATCTGAAGGATGCGTACGTACGCGCATATATACCAATCCACCCATATCACAGTCAGTACCTTCGGTTCATGCTGGGCAGCCAGCACTATCAATATTGGGTGCTACCTGTCACAAGCACAACGCCCGAAGCCACTTGCCTCTAGTGGTCGAGGGGCGTAGTGGTTGAGGATTCCTTCTTCTGTCAGCTCCTAGCAGCCTATTTCTTTGTGTTGGCTTCTGGGAAGTGTAGTACCGCTAAAATATGTTGGTACCTTAAGTAGAAGGTTTGTAGTTGAGGTAACCGAGGGTAAGGCTTGTAACAGAAAGTTTATTTCCATAACACAAAACACAGCAGGTTCAAGGTATCATTTACAGGATTACAACTGTAGGATTTTGCTTAAGGTACAAATAATGGCAAACAAACCAAAAAAACTCAGAAATGGCTTTTTTAAAGTTCTCTTAGTTGCAGAAGCAATTGCCTTTAGAAACTAGGCTGCCACTTTCCTTTTTAGTCCTTGTTAATCAGAGCATAAAGAAAAATTCAGGCTTAATTCTTCTACAGCAGTTTGGTTTCTGCCAGCCTCAAAAACCTCTCTAGGCTGCATTTCTACGTGAAACCAAACTTAGAACAAACCAAACATTCCAAGCTGTTATCAAAACTCTTAGCAGGCTTTTCATATAGGAGAGGAGCAAGCAAAAACTCTTATTTACTAACTTGGCTTTTCTTGCCATTGTACAGTTTAAACAAGGTGACAAACAAGCATGAATCAGAGCTTCCTGATCAGGCTTACATTGCAGTAAATTTCCCTTTTAAAACAGACAGGAATTTACCTCCACAGTGCTTCTGCCATATGATTAACTTCCAAGGAGAATTACTTCTTTCAGGGCTTGCTTTTCCTCAAGACCTCCTGTCTAGAGCTTGGCATAGAGACCAATCCATAAAGCAATCATCTTCCCCCGACTCTGACACTGGTTCTCCCAACTGCATGGGTTCTGACTCATTGACCTGGTCAGACTGCTCAGCTGACAACCTCTCTGGTGGTCTGAAAGCTTCTCCACTTCCTGGTCCCCACCTCTGTTGCCAACCTGTTGCAGGGAATTCAGCTCTCTCAGCTCTGGGTAGCTCAGCTCTTCTCCAAGAATCTACTCCTTCTCTCTGCTTCTGTCTCAGCTGCTCTCCCAGCTGTTCTCCTTCTCATCTCCCCCTTTCTCATCTCTCTTTTTCCTCTCTCTGCATAATCTAATCCAGGCTTATACCTCCAGGGTCTTAACCCCACCTCTTTCTTTCCCAGGTGTTGGTAATCCCCCTGCCTCCTGATATTAGAATAATCAGTGCACTTGTTAAAGTAAGGGCTTTGGTCCTCGTGCTTGCAATCCCTCTTTCTTACTTTATCAGTCATTGGCTGAAACCTGTTCCAGCCGGGGGGTTTTTGAAACCTGGCTGTGGCTTTTCCTAGAAGGGGAACCTTAACTAGGGTGAATTCGCTATGCTTCTCACCTCCCCCACTGTCAGGATAGCTGACTTTGCCACATACCTTTTGGGTTGGCTGCAGCTTCCAGGATCTTCACAAAGTACCTGGCGGTCAAGGCCACCTTCCTTCAGACCTGGGAGAGGGGGGGGGGGGTCTTTGTCGTTCCATATCTAGTCAGCTGGCTTGTAAAAGGCTCCATGCTGGCCAATGTATGCAGTTCACCAAGCTCACCATTTAGGTGCTCGAAGGGCTTGACTTCATGATCAACTATCCAAAGTCCAACCTCTAGCCAGTACAGCAATTGGAGTTCATTGGGACCTTCTTCGATACCACTCGGTTGAAAGCATTTTTGCCGGTGGACTACATGCAGCCTCTCATCGAGGTGGTGAGTGCATTGCAGTGCTAGCCCCACATCACGGCCTGTGGGCTGTTGAGAGCCCTTGGACACATGGCAGCCATGGTGCAAGCCACTTCTCAGGCCCGCCTCTGCATGCGGCAGGCTCAGTGAACCTTGCGAATGCAATGGCAGCAAGCCTCAGGTCCCTGTGGGACAGGGTTGTGGTCACTGCTCCACTCGCGCAGTCCCTGGAGTGTTGGGTCGTGCCTAGAAGCCTGCGTCGGGGCCTCCCATTCCAACCAGAAGCGCTCTGCAAGCTGCTCACAATGGATGCCTTCAAGCTCAGCTGATGTGTGCATCTGGATGGTTTCTGCACACGGGATCTGTGGTCTGAGAGTGAGGGTCTCCATCAGATCAACGTCCTCAAGCTCCTGGCCATTACAAATGCTCTCCATGCCTTTGAGGCACATCTGGCGGATCAGATGGTTCTGATCCAGACCGATAACCAGGTGGCCATGTTCTATGTGAACAAGCAGGGGGACACGGGCTTGTATCTCCTGTGTTGGGAGGCTGTTCACCTCTGAAGGTTTGGCCTGCTCCATGGAATGGACCTCAGGACGACATATCTGCCTGGTGAGAACAGTGGCCTAGTCCATCGCCTCAGCGGGGTTCTTCAGCCACACAAGTGGACCCTTAAGGCGGAGGTGGTGGACCGGATCTTCTGGGAGTGGGACACCCCCAATGTGGACCTTTTCGCTATGGCTCAGAATGCCCAGGTAGCTTGGTTCTGCTCTCTGAGGCCATCCAGTGATTGTCTGGCTCAAACGCCTCTCTTCTCCACTGGGGAGAGGATCGGCTCTATGCCTATTCCCACTTCCACTCATCGCAAAGATGCTCCCAAAGCTCCAGGCCAGGAGTGGATCCATGATTCTCATCGCTCCTTACTGGACTCAAGAACCATGGTTCACACTGCTGCTGCAGTTCTCACAGAGGGAACCTCTTCACCTGGTCTCTGACCCAGACCTCATCTCGCAGGAGAGCAGCATCCCAGCATTTGCTCCCTGGTGCTTACAACATAGATACTGAGTAGGTCGCCCTTGAGGAGCTCACCCTCCCCGAGGACATTACCGAGAGCCCGCAAGGAATTGATGCCTAAGGTGTATGCATTCAAATGGTGGTGGTTTGGTGAGCAGGTTGGGCACTGGACCTCTTTGTCTGCCCCATGGACCAGCTGTTGGAATACCTCTTGCACCTCTCCAATTCTGGGCTCAAGTTCAACTTGGTGCATGTTCACCACAGCACAATAGGAATGTTCAATTGTGGCTGCGAAGGGAAGCCCCGTATCTCCTCAACCTCTCTGGTAAACTGATTCATGTGGGATTTGCTTCTTTTGAGGCCTCCAGTTAAGCCCCCTATGGTTGCTTGGGATCTGAACATGGTCCTCAGCTAGCTCATGCAGGCTCCTTTTGAGCCGCTGGACGCGTGCCATCTGAAGATTTTGGTCTGGAAGGTCCTCTTCCTGGTGGCTGTTATTTCGGCCCAACTTGTGAGTGAGCTCTAGGCCTGGTCGCACATCCTCCATATACCAGGTTCCCCGAGAACTGGGTGGTGCTCCGCACACACCCCTGTTTTCTGCCGATGGTGGTCTTGGCTTTTCACCTCAACCAGTTATTATCCTTCCAACATTCTTTCCCCAGCCTCACACTAATCACAGTGAGGCAGTGTTGCAATCATGCTTTGGCCTTCTACCTGGAGCGCATGAAGGCGCACCGTCATTTCTCTGTTCATCTTCTTCGACCCCAATAGGCTTGGGGTTGCTGTTTCAAAGTGTACGCTATCTCTCTGGCTCATTGATTGTATCGCCCATGCGTAATCCTTGGCTGGTCTGAGCCTTGAGGGTCATGTCAAGGCTCACAATGTCCGAGCTATGGCTGCATCGGTATTCAACCTCCAATTATGTCTCCACAGAGGAGATGTGCAGGGCTGCGACATGGTCTTCGGTCCATACCTTCTCAGCCTATTACTGTCTGGATAGGGATTCCTGACGGGATAGCAATTCTGAGGGTCAGAGAGAGGCACAGTAGCCTGCAAACAAACCAAGGTCCAACTAGAGCGAGGCCAAATAAGACACCTCTAAAATCCAAAGCAGCTTTATTGAAGACCCCCACACTTGCAGTGTTTCAGTAACTATGCCTTCTTCAGGGGGTAAGTTCACTTTGCTGCATCTGGAAATTGTGACGACAAAACCTTTAATCACCGTGATACAGTCAGAAAACTGTTCAGCGCTAAAATGTGTAGATCTTCCAGATGCAGCAAAGTGAATTTACTCCCTAAAGAAGGCATACTTGCCGAAACACTGCAAGTGTAGGGGTTTTCAATAAAGCTGCTTTGGTTTTTAGAAGTGTCTTATTTGGGACAGCAATTCTGGCCAGACCGTGCTACGTCATCTCTTTGGGTCTTGAGGGTCAACTCCTGCCCACCGAACCTTCTGCCATCCAGGCTACATATTCAAGTTCCCTTGCTCAATGTCGACTGTGAATACTGCATCAGATGAGTCCCTCGGTGGGACTGCCTCTCTGATCTTCCTGGCTTCTCCAGTTCTTGATGCCTAGTTAGACTATTTTTTCTCCTCTGGTTCCAGTAGCCTGAAACTTGGGAGTCCCATACATGAAGTCTTATTTCCTGCTTGTTCACAGAGAAAGCATAGTTACTCACCTATAGCAGGTGTTCTCGATGAATAGCAGGAATAAGGACTCACAACCCTTCCACTTCCCTGGGGAGCTGCCTTCTTGGCTCCTGCCAAGTGATCATACTGAAGAATATGGAAGTCAGGAAGGCAGGCGTATATGCGCGGTGTACTTCCAAAGAGCTTCCTTTTGAAGCTGGGGAGCGTATTGTGCGGGGCTCCTTCGTTGATGTCACCCATATGTGAGGACTTATTCCTGCTATTCACGGAGAACACCCGCTACAGGTGAGTAGCTGTGCTTTATCAACTAGTAAGACTGTGTACTGTGAATAACACATATTTTTAATATGGTAGTGGGAAGTTGTGCTAACATTGGTGCAAAGTTCTGTGGAGACTCAAATATGAACATTCAGGGCAAGCTTGGGGATAGAGTCAGTCTGTTAATTTTTGTAAGCATTTTTGTGATGAATGTGTTGTAGTGGCTGGTGATCTGTGTTGCTGGGAGTTGTTCAGATCAGAAGGTTATATGAGAAGAGGGGTGGAGTGGGTTTTGGTATTTGGGACTGTTGGAACTAGCGAAGAGTTGTCTGTTGTGGGCAGATTATTTGGGGTAGGGGAGCAGGGCTTATGTGTGTCTCAGGGACACACAGTAAGGGTGTGGGGGAGGGGGAAGTGTCAGTTGTCAGTGGATAATCCTGGGCAGTGGCACAATAGACTGAGTGACTCTTTATTTACTGCAAGACTTGGCCTGCAGCCACAGGAGGGGATGTGTGCTAAAGTGGTCTCCTGCTGCTGTCATTAGGGTATTTTAAAAGGAATATTAGGAGATTGCATGGCAGCTACTGGAGGTCAGCACATTGTTCGTCCTGCTTACCTCCCCCCCACCCCTCATTCTACTGCTACTTTTGCAGGGGTTCACTATTTCTGTGGTAGGGCTTTGCTGATTCTTTTGCCAGTCATAGTCAGAGTGAGGAGGGAGCAGCCCTTGGAGCACTGCAGTTGTGTTCCCTTCTTTTCTTCCTCCTGCTGCCCTCTTCTTCCCAATTTTTCACACCTTTGTGTAGTGATAAAACTGCCCATGGTGGTTATTTAACACAAAAGTGTCATATTCCAACTTTTGAATATAAGAAAGTGTGAGTTTTATGTAATTTTATTATCTTTTCTTACAGGGAACACCAGCCATGCGTCGCTCACTTGTTCCTCAACTTCGTAGTGGAAAATTTAATGTCCTTTTGACTACCTATGAGTACATAATAAAGGATAAACATATTCTTGCAAAGGTAATGTTTTTAATTCGTAGAACTTTTTATTGTTTTCTGCAGGCATGGAGATTAGAGTAACAGGGTTTGAGTCCCACTAGCACTCTTTGTGACCTTGGGCAAGTCACTTAACCCTGCGTTTTCTCAGAAAATTACAAATTATCAATGTCCCTGTTTAATGTACATTACCATGTTTAAGTTACAATGTAAACTGCTTTGATTGAAACGATAAAGCGCTATAAAAGACCTGTTAAATAAATAGAAAATAAGACCGGGGATGATAAAATGTCTTCATTTTTGCTTAAAGGAAGCTCATTCTTGAATTGATAACTGTATTTTCCCAGATCTTCATTTAAGAAAACTGTTGTGACTGCTTTACTACCTCTTTCCTCATAGTTAAATAACTGTAAAATAGAGCAAGGAGTTATTGGTAGTAAGAGCAATTGAATTTTCAATGGCATCTAGCTAATGTAAATCCTAGTTGGCAGATGTAGCAGATTGAACTATAAGGCAGGGAGAAGTGGAATGGAATGGAAAATATATATCTCCAGGAACAAGCAGGAATGTAGTCTTCACATGTGGATATCGGTACCGACGGAGCCTGCACGGGAACGCTCCCCAGCATCCAATAGGAAAGCTTTTGGGAGCATCCCACAGCGCCTGCGTGCTGCCTTCCCACCTTTCCCAACTGTCCTTCCCCTGTTCTTCGTTTTCTGTAGAGCCGACAGGTCACACTTCCTGTCACTGCAGAAAATAATTCCCTTCTATTCTTCTTTTTTGTGGTCGCGTCTGCCTTCCTTCGACGCTACGCCGGTACCGCCGGTTCTTCTTTCTTTTTTTCAAAAAAACCCCCAAAACAAAACCCTTTCTTCTAGAGTCTTTTCCAGTTATTTTCTCCTCAGGTGCCACACGCCATTTTGGGCACTAGGCCCAACTTTTTCCTTTAAAATGGAAAAACCCGCTTCGGGTTTTAAAAAGTGTTCCAAGTGTGGCGGTACCATCTCCGTCACCGACACTCATGAGTGGTGACTCAAATGTTTAGGTCCTAACCACTCTATTTTGGAGTGTGTTGCCTGTGGGATGATGTCGAAAAGGGGCCAGCAGAACCGAGCTGCTAAACTTAGCACCCTTTTTCCCTCCGATGCAGCCTCTGTGGCATTGATGTCTTCCAGGGCTTCGTCTTCCTCCCATGGATCTCAGGTAACTAAACAGAAATCTAGCCGGTCCTCAAAGGGTAGATCTCCCTCTAAGCATCGAGATGCCTCAGGCTTTGCCCTTGAGGGACTTTCACCGGCAAAATTGCCACGGCGGGAGGCTTCGGCTTCCAAAGCACTAACGGGGCTCCAGGATGTTCTCGAGGCCTCAACCTCGGCAGAACTACTGGTGCCATGCTCTGGGTACCGACTGCTTCATCTGGTATCGATATCCAAGCAACGGCAGCGTCGATAGACTAGAGATTCTTGGCTATTGAGCGCAGTCTGGCGGCTCTTCTCACGGCCTCGATGCCCCTGAAACCACTTCAGACAATTCAACCGGTACCGGCACCGACTGCATCGACGTCGGCAGGTATTCTACCGGGACCGAGTCATGCTTATCTATCCGGTATCGACAAGTCGATACCAGACCCCTCCGATGCTGACTTCGATCGGTACCGGTACCGGTCCCGTGCCTTGCACGATCACTCGGATTGGAGATACTTTGAATCCTCGGATGAGTCTGAAGACTCTGAAAGCTCTGCCGATACCAGAGTACTTCTTCCTGAGGATTCTTCTTCTCCTCAGCATAGGATGTCTCCACCAGATGATATGTCCTTTCAGGATTTTATCCGAGATGTGGCTCGAGGTCTTTCCATCACAGTGGCTCCTGAAAAAGAGCCTAGGGCAAAGGAATTAGAAATCCTACAATACCCTAAAGCTCCCAAGGAGGCAGCTACCTTACCTATTCATGAGATCTTGCATGATCTCATGTTAAGGATGTGGGAAACACCTTGTGATAAGGAAGCTTATCATAGCTCAGGTAGGAGCTATAGAAAAGATGATGTGACTCTGAACAAGCAACCTGTCAGTTCTGGTAGAAGCAAGAAAACAGAGTTTTCACATAAAAGACTACCAGTCCCAGAATGCACCAGGTTTCCAGCAGCCATGAGAGGGGCTGAAGTGAGAGAATGTGTGTGCAATCAAGAGAGCTATGAGGTAATCCCTAAGCACTCATCTCAAAGGGCAGGGCCTGATTCAAGACAGCTGCACTGTGTTAGGGAGCAGCACACATTAGGAAAGAATAAGAATAGAGATTATTCTTCAGATAACAGTTTCAGCAACAGTTGCAAGAACAGCTTCAGAAAGAGATACAGAGACAGCAACGGCTACAAGCTCAAGCACCAGTATCACCTGGAGAAACAGAAGCCAAGCCAAGCGGATAGAGAAAGAAGGAAACTCTCTGGAAGGAAGAGAAGAAAGGCCATTGGAAGGTCTGGGAGATTCCAAGGCAGTACTCATACTGGGAGGTATTCCAAAAGCCAGCAGAGTCCATTGGACTGGATTCAGCCAGAGGAATGGAGTGGCAGAGATAGGAATCACCAGTGGCTACCTGGAAGAGAGAAGACTGCATGTGGAAGGGACTTTCAGACCAAGGCCAGAAGGTATGTGAGAGAAGATCCAGTGTCCAGGGATCAAGATTGGAAGGCTGGACATCAGAATTGGATTACATATTGGCCAGGCTATACAGAGAGGAATAATGTTAGCAGGAGAGGCTTAGGTATGAACACTGATCCAGACCCTATCTATAATAGAGAATGGCAGCAAGGGAATAAGCATTCTCATGATAGTGCCTTAATGAAAGACTCATCTGTGCCAATGTATGATATTGACCCTATGATTGTTGATGCAGGGGGAAATACAGCAGATGAAACTATTTACATGGACTGTTCTTTATCTAAATGCTATTGCTAGTTTTCTATGAGCAAACACATCAGCCATCACAAAGAAACCTAACTTTGTTCTTTATTTCCACTGCAAACAGCTCTTAAAGCAGGATTTGGGTTCACACAGTAGCAGCCAGCCAGCTAAAGGCTTACAGCTGGTCAATTGATAGTAATTAAAGCTGCACCTGATTGTGTGTGTGAGCAAGGGAGAATCACTGCTGAGATCTGCATGGAAAATAAGCAGAAGTTAACCTAACCAGCAAAGTTTATTCTTTTCTTTGTGCCTTGGTATTTGGTAATTATTTGCTAAGAAAACATTAGCTAATTGCCTGACAAGCTGAAGGTTGTTTTCTGGTTTATTTTGTGATTTTTGTTATCCATTTAAACACTGCAAGCAAGTAACCTCATTTATAGTGCTATCAAGCATACATGTGCTGGGTGAATTAAACCCCATCAATAAAAGAAGTATTTTATTGATCTTACCACTTGGTTTCACAACTCAAATTATTGTCATCAGCTGTGTTTGGGAGTGAATGAACTACAATACCCACAATACCTTGCAAGAATCATATGAATATATGCATCGTCAAGATTGTGTAAGTTCTCACCCTAGGCAGCCGTCTGACAACCTCTAACCACATCTCCTCACTCTCGAAGACTCGACTCCATGTATCGAGTTCCTCCTTGTCCTGTGTTTCAGAAGACTCAGCTACCACACCATTCCATGGTGGTGGAATCAGCTATGAGAAGGTTCAAGAGTGCGAAAAAGCATGCATCTAATCGTCCAGGACGTGAATGTAGGACTCTTGCCGCCTTTGGACGTCGAACCTTTCAGGCTTCCATGCTTTCTGCTAGGATCAGTTCCTATATATTATATATGGGAATGTTCCTTAAGGAGGTCACAAGAGATTTAGAGCTTATGAGCTCTCTCCTTCCTGATGATAAGAGGCAGGATTACCTTGCCCTTGTCAAACATGCTCAGGATGTTTCCAAGTTTGTGAATCGTGCAACCTTTGACTGTTTTGAGTGCATAAGCAGAACCTTTGCTATTGCCATAGGTGCACGTAGGATTGCCTGGCTCCACGCATCTGATTTGGAACTTTGGGTACAGGATAAACTAGGGAATATTCCTTGCACAGGAGAGAATCTCTTTGGCAAGAATTGCCAGGAAAAAGCTAATGAGATAGATGCTGACAATATCACTTTGGATAGATTGTCTAAATCTACAGCTGATCCTGCAAGGAAAAAATCTTACAAGAAACCATTCTTCTGTAAGAAGAAGTTTTATCCCTCCTATATCCAGCAGGGGCATCATTTAGGTCAGTCTGCCCAAAAAGGGACAGCAGCAACAACCTAGGCAAAGAAAAACAAAAGCTGCTAAGCCTCAACCGGCTCAGCAGACTCAGCCTCCACAGGGGCTTTTACTCCTATCTAGAGAACTTTGCCTTCCTGTCCCTGAACGGCCCAGAGCCTTCCACCATTCCAGGAAGATTGTCATTTTGCCCCCAGATGGGGTCAGATAACAGCAGAAAATTGGACTCGGTCTATTGTAAGAGAGATGTACAAGCTTCATTTCCTCAGCATGCCCCCTCCTACAATGGTAAGACAGTTCAATTCTCAGACCTCTCTGAATGACCAGTTAGGTCAGGAGGTCACTATGCTTCTTGCCCAAGGGGCAATAGAAGAGGTACCCATTCTCTAACAGGGTACAGAGTTCTTCTCCCCCTATTTCCTTATTCCAAAGAAAACAGGAGGACACAGACCCATTTTAGACCTCAGAGAATTGAACAAATTCCTATTCAAAGAGAAGTTCAAAATGATTTCTCTAGGAACTCTGCTGCCATACCTTCAGAGTCAGGATTGGCTTTGTTCTCTAGATCTCAAGGATGCGTACACTCATGTTCTCATCCATCCAACTCATCGAAAGTTCCTTCGATTTCTATTTCAAGGGAAGCACTACCAATACAGGGTTCTTCCTTTTGGCCTGGCCTCGGCACCAAGGGTGTTCACAAAATGCATGGCTGTGGTGGCAGCATTTCTTCGCACCCTAGGAATATTCGTCTTTCCTTACTTAGATGACTGGCTCATTCGAGCCCCTTCAGAGCCAGAGGCCAGGGTTGCTCTCTCTCACACAATGCGCATCCTTCAGTATTTGGGACTTGTCATAAACTTCCCAAAATCCAGCCTTGCTCCCACTCAGTCCCTAGAGTTTATAGGAGCTCTGCTGGATACCAGACAGACAAGGGCCTACCTTCCACAGCCCCGCTGCCTTCGCATTGTGCAGTTAGCTTCACAAGCAGTGCTAAAACCTCACCTCTCTGCTTGGGAAATATTACAATTGCTAGGCCACACGGCATACACCGTGCATGTGATTCCTTATGCTCGCCTCCATATTAGGGCAGCCCAGTGGACTTTATCCACTCAATAGACTCAAGCGTCAGGTTGCCTGTCAGACAAAATAGCAAACTCAGATTGCCTTATTTTGTCCCTCCAATGGTGGCAATCACCCCAAAACCTTTTGGTGGGGTCCCCTTTTCAGCAACCTCCACCCCAAGCCACTCTAACAACAGATGCCTCGCAGGTGGGTTGGGGAGCCCACCTGCAAGGCCTCTCTTCCCAGAATACCTGGACTCCACAGGAGACCTATCTACATATCAATCTCCTGGAACTCAGAGCAATCTTCCTTGCTCTTCGAGTATTCCACACCCAGCTCAGCTACAAGACAGTCCTAGTTCAAACAGACAATCAAGTAGCCATGTTCTGTGTGAACAAGCAGGGCGGCAGAGGCTCTCTGTCGCTATGCAACAAAGCTTTGCGACTATGGGCCCTTGCCAAAGAGCATCAGATTCATCTCCTTGCGGTGTATCTTCCAGGCATTCAAAACTCTTGGGCAGGCAGACTCAGTCGAGTTCTGCTTCCACACGAATGGTCTCTCCATGCAGACAAGGTGGCCGAAATTTTCCAAATTAGGGGAACCCCGGACATAGACCTCTTCGCAAGTCCGCTAAATGCCAAACTTCCCCGGTTCTGTTCCAGAATTCCAGCTCAGGGTTGTCAGGCCAGGGATGCCTTCCTCCTCCATTGGGGCCAAGACTTCCTGTATGCCTTTCCACCCATTCCCCTAATTCCGAAAACCCTGTTCAAGCTTCAGAGAGACAGAGGTCATATGATTCTCATAGCTCCACATTGGCCACAGCAAATGTGGTACCCTCTGCTCCTACATCTCTCTCAAGCTCCGCCTCTGGAGTTAGGACCTGCTCCAGATCTCCTTTCTCAGGAGGATAGGATGCTGTGGCATCCCAATCCCCAGTCTCCGCATCTCAGGGCCTGGTTGCTGAAAGCCTAGAACTTCACGGTCTTAACCTTTCTCAGCAGTTAAAAGATATCCTTTATGCTTCAAGGAAGCCTTCCACAAGACGCTCTTAATGCTTTCAAGTGGGAAAGGTTTACCATATGGTGCTCGCAGAAGGGTCTTAACCCTCTTGCGATACCTCTGGAATCATTACTGGAGTATCTCCTTCATTTATCTAATGCAGGGCTTAAGACCAATTCAGTGAGAGTTCATTTGAGTGCTATTGCAGCTTCTTTCAAGCCTCTAAATGGGCAACCTATTTCCTCTCATCCTCTCATAGCGAGATTTATGAGAGGCCTTCTTCTAACTAAGCGTCCCATTAAGCCAACTGGATTGCACAGTGTATATATTTTGCCTATGAGAGTAAAAACCTTCCTCTGAAAGTCCATGTCACAGCTCACAATGTGATAGCCATGGCAGCCTCTATAGCTCATCTTTACTCTGTGTCTATTGACGACATCTGCCAAGCAGCTACTTGGGCTTCGGTTCATACCTTCACAGCCCATTACTGCTTAGACAAGGACTCCCGCTGGGATGCCTTGTTTGGTCAGGCTGTTCTTCAACACCTGTTCCATACTTAACTCCTACCCACCATCCCTGATAGGATGCCAGAGATCCATAGGGGGAAGTGGAGCCCTTTCACAAGGGCACACAACGTCTGGGGTTTCTCCCTGGCATCTGCAGCTATGGAATCCCCATATGTGAAGACTACATTCCTGCTTGTTCCTGGAAATAGCATAGTTACTCACCTGTAACAGGTGATCTCCGGGAACAGCAGGAATTTAGTCTTCACAACCCACCCACCTCCCCTAGGAGTTGTATCTCTCTATTTCTCTCTTTCCCTCTCTCTTTTGTCTCAGCTTTAAACTCAACTGGAGAGGGACAGTTGGGAAAGGCGGGAAGGCAGCACGCAGGCGCTGTGGGATGCTCCCAAAAGCTTCTCTATTGGACGCTGGGGAGCGTTCCCGCGCAGGCTCCATTGGTACTGACGATACCCATATGTGAAGACTAAATTCCTGCTGTTCCCGGAGATCACCTATTACAGGTGAGTAATTATGCTTTTTCTATACCACAGTTTACTACAGTGAATCAGGGACAGTGGTTTTTTTTGGCAAGTCTGATTTACAAAAATGCAAGAACTACAGAGAGAGTGCAATGAAGAAACTGTAAACTACACACTTAAGAGCTTCAAATGATCTATACAACCACAAATATTGCAAGAAAAAGACAACCATGATACATATTTCCTCGCTTCCTTCATCTCAATAGCCACTCAATGCCAAATTAGTGCAGCAAAGAATCCCAGAGATGTTTTCTTTTGGCTTCTGTGATAAAGGAGGTGGGGTAAAAACATGGTGCAATGTTATTTACATTTTATATTTTGTTTTAAAAGTCTAGCAAGCTAATGTGAAAGCAGTATTCCATATCGTCCTGTTAGACCAGTCCAGACAAGTGGGTTATATTTCCCTGCCAGCAGATTGATGGAGACAAAGAACTAATGAAAATCCCAGATTTCAGTACAACACTCCTATGCTTCTATTCATCTCAGCCATCAGCAGTATTTCTTTATCTCCAGTTTTTGCAGGTGGACATGGCCTTTGGCTCAAGGGTTTGCGAGCTGGTGTGTCTCCTTCCTGCCCAGTGGAATTGTATCTTTGGTACATCCCTCTTGTCTGGACTGGTCTAGCAGAACGATATGGAAGGTGATATTTTACTTGTCAGTTAATGTCCTTTCCTTGAGTCTTACTTGACCAGTCCAGGGCCAGCCCATAAACATGTACTTGCTCTATTCTGCTGCGGTACCTTTGGGTCCGCTGTGATTTTTTTCTTTCACTTGGCTCTGCAGGTTCTTCTTTGGACAGCTTTCTGTTTATGCTTTTCTGTACATAGCTCTGCACTGTTGATTCTCTGTGGACAAGCAGGCAGTAAGTCCTCAAGTATGGATGATGTCACCGATGGATCCCACGTGGAACTCTCCCCAACTTCCATTTGAAGATTTTTTTTGTTTTTTGCTATCTTTTGCTGCTTTTCCCTTCCAGGCCTTTTTTCCCACTGTCACAATTGAGGCATTCGACCTCGCCAGCAAGGTCTTCCCTGACATGTCTAAGCCAGTAAGTGGCTTTCTCCAGGACCAAGCAGGAAGTCAGTCCTCACTTATGGGTGACGTCGGCGCCGACGGAGCCCTCGCGGAGCAATTTTCCCCAGCTTTCAAAGAAAGCCTTTGGGAATTGCAGCGCGCATGCGCGGTCGTCTTCCCGCCCGAGGGTGCCATCTTAGCCAGTCTTCTTTTTTTCCGCGGAGCCCTACAGACGTCCCCGTCTTGTCCCCGCGAAAAAGTTGATTTTCTTCTTTATTTTATCCTTTTTTCCTTCGGTTCGACGCCGATCCTTTTCCCGCCCGGACTCGCGACGCCGCACACGAGTCCTCTACATTTTTTCGGTTTTTCTGACTTAGTCAGCTTTCGTTTTCGGTTTTTCCCTGGCAGCCCGGTCCTTTGACCTCGCAGGGGCCCTTTTTCCCCTGATGGCTGCCAGTGGGTTTAAGCGGTGTGGTCGGTGTGACCGAAATATGTCACTAACTGACACACATGACTTTTGCCTCCGCTGCCTGGGCCCGGATCATGAGGAACTGATCTGTGGGCCCTGCAGCAAAATGTCCTCGAAGGCGTTGAGAAGTCGGCGGCATCAGCGTGAGAGAATCTTCGCTGACCCCAGCCGTACCCGGACCTCGTCGGAGGCCTCCGCGTCGAAAGGCTCCAGCTCGGACCGTCGCCGGAGTTCCTCCGACCGGGGTTCTCCCTCTGGGGACCATCGTCGGAAGGTGAAACCCGCGAGGGCGGCGTCGGTGGACGCTCCTGGTTCCGCGAGGGCCAGGTCGCATAGCCCCGACAGCCGCCCCGGGTCCTTGGAGAAGGAACACATCCCGAAGCGGCCTCGCCTGGAGTCGGAGATGCCTGCCCGGGTAAGTCCTGTGGTCCTTCTGGACTCGCCTCCGCGACAGCCGACGTCGGGTCCGACGCCGTCGGGGCCCGAGTCGGGGGCTGCTGGGTCACCTGAGCTCGGACTCAGGTTGACGGCCTTGGAGAGCAGACTGTCTGCCTTCATGGACCAGCAGAGGGCACTGCTCGCTGGCTTCGCTGGCGCCGCTGCCCCGACCGCCGGGACGTCGACGTCCAAGTCGACCCCGGAGACCGAGCCGATCCTCGAGTCGATGAGAACTCGAGTCGATCCTCGGTCGAGGTCACCCTCAGCCTCCCGTTCGGGACCGAGGTCGCCGACGCCGACTCCCTCGGCGTCGGGGCGGCTGGCGCCGCACCCTGCCCGGGCCGACCCCACCGAGTCCTCGTCGGAGTCGGTCTGGGAGTCTGAGGAGGAAGAGTCGCCTGATTCTTTCCGGACTCGGTGTGTCCCATCGGACTCACCGGAGTCCGAGCCTCGGAAACAGTCCCCCCCGGAGGATGCCAGGTTCTCGGACTTCGTTAGGGATATGGCCAAGGCTTTGGCCTTCCCGGCGGATCCCGAGGAGGAGCCTCGAGCCGAAGAGCTCGACGCCCTCCAGTATGACTCTCCCGCGAGGGAACACTTTACTGTACCGGTTCCTCCTATGCTGGAACGACTACTCTTCCGCATGTGGGAGAGTCCGGCCTCCTCGCCGGTCCTGAGCAAGCGGGTCGATTCTATCTATCGAGTCCGCAAGAGCCCTGGCTTTCAAAAGGCACAGCTGCCACACCATTCCATGGTAGTGGAATCGGCCATGCATCGTCTTAAGAGCCAGAAGATGCACTCCTCGGTGCCTCCTGGAAGGGAGGCCCGTAACCTGGATGGCCTTGGCAAGAAGTGTTTCCAGGGCTCTATGCTCGCATGTCGTGTCCAGACTTACCAGCTATACATGGGCATGTATCTCCGGGATCTGGCTAAAGAGCTAGCCGGCTTCTCCGCTGGTCTGTCCGAGGAACCCTTGCGGAGGTTCCTAGCCTTGTCCACTGGCATTCGGGAATGCTCAAAGTTCATGTCCCGAGCAGCCTATGATGGCTTTGAAGCATCGGCCCGAGTGGCCGCAGCCGGCATCGGTGCCCGCCGACAGGCTTGGCTTCAGTCGTCAGACCTTGAGCCCTGGGTGCAGGACAAGTTGGTCGATGTCCCCTGCCGAGGCGAGAACCTCTTTGGCAAGCCCATGGCGGAAAAGGCTGCGCAAATTGAGACTGAGACTCTCACCAGGACCAGGCTTTCTAGGAAGACCTCCGCCCCTTCCCAGAAAAAGAAGGGCTCGGGGAAAAAGTCCTTTTACCCGAGGAAGGCGGCTGCCTACAAACAATACCCCCATTATCAGGCCCCTGCAGCTCCCCAACAGGGCCAGCAGGCCAAGGGACGGGGTAACGGGTCCCGTAGGCAGCAAGCCCCCAAGCCTGCACCACCAGCCCCTGCTCAGCAGGGTGGGGGTTTTTGACTCACACAGCATGGCCTTTCCCCCCCCGCTGGTTCCTCCCAGCACCGGTGGCCGGCTGGTTCACTTCGCCCACAGGTGGTCCAGCGTCACCGCAGATGCCTGGGTGCTTCAGGTCGTGCGAGAAGGCTATCTTCTCCACTTCCACCAGGTTCCTCCCTCCTATTTTCCGGGAGAACCTTCGCGACCCCCTCTGCACAGGGAATTACTCCTTCAGGAGTTAGCAGGTCTTCTGCAGGAACAGGCGGTGGAACCGGTGCCACACCACCTGAGAGGTCAAGGCTTTTATTCCAGGTATTTTCTGATACCAAAGAGAACAGGGGGCCTCCGACCCATCCTGGACTTGCGCAACCTCAACAAGTTCCTTGTGCGGGAGAAGTTCAAAATGCTTACCCTTGGAATCCTTCTGCCCTACCTCCAGCAGGGAGATTGGCTATGCTCCTTGGATCTAAAGGATGCCTACACGCACATCCTCATCCACCCAAGCCACCGCCAATACCTACGGTTTGTGGTGGCAGGAAATCATTACCAGTACAGAGTACTGCCCTTTGGCCTGTCCTCCGCACCGCGAGTCTTCACAAAATGTCTCGCGGTGGTGGCGGCCCATCTCCGGCTTCACGGCCTCTATGTCTTTCCGTACCTCGATGACTGGCTCATCAGAGCAGCGTCCGCTCGGGAGGTCACCGACGCCACGCGCCGCACGGTGACTCTTCTGCAGCACTTGGGCTTTGTTATAAACTTCGCAAAGTCCACTTTGCTCCCCTCACAGGATCTCGAGTTCATCGGCGCAAGGCTGCACACTCCTCAGGCGCGAGCATACCTACCGCTCGACAGGGCTCAGCGGCTCATGGACCTAGCCGACCGCTTTCGCAGCCAGCCCCTGGTCTCCGCCAGGCGCTTCCTGAGACTACTCGGCCATATGGCTTCCACCGTCCATGTGACCCCCAATGCCCGCCTGAATATGCGGTCTGCTCAATGGTGTCTCCGCCAGCAGTGGCGACAAGCCACAGGCGGCCTAGCAGACCTAGTGCGCGTCTCCGAGCCGCTGATCTCGTCTCTCCGGTGGTGGCTCCGGCAGCCGAACTTGATATTTGGAATGCCTTTCCAGTCACCTCAGCCGACCCGGGTGCTGACCACCGATGCATCCCTCCTGGGCTGGGGAGCACATTGCCAAGGGGCACGTACTCAGGGCCTCTGGACCACGTGGGAGTCTGCTCAGCAGATCAACTTCCTGGAGCTCAGGGCGATCCGCCTAGCTCTCAAGGCCTTCTCCCACCTGACTTCCCACCAGTCCGTCCTTGTCCAGACGGACAATCAAGTTGCCATGTTCTACGTGAACAAGCAGGGGGGCACGGGCTCCTTCCTCCTCTGCCGGGAGGCACAGAAGCTCTGCTCTTGGGCCGTCAGTCACGGCATTCTCCTCAAGGCAGTTTATCTCCCGGGCCAAGAAAATTGCCTTGCGGACAAACTCAGCAGGGTCCTCCAGCCGCACGAGTGGCGTCTGGATCCCTTGGTAGTTCAGCAGCTCTTCCTCAAGTGGGGCCTCCCCACGGTGGATCTCTTTGCCAGTCCTCTCAACCGGCAGCTTCCTCGCTTCTGCTCTCGTCAGCCACACCCCCTTCGGGTTGCGGCGGACGCTTTTCTGATCTCATGGTCGGGGAGCCTTCTGTACGCTTTCCCTCCCATCCCGCTAGTCTCTCGGACTCTTTTCAAGGTTCTCCGAGACGAAGCCTTCATGATCCTGGTGGCCCCTCGCTGGCCCAAGCAGCCGTGGTTTCCGCTCCTACTGCAACTGGCGGTGGAGGATCCAATCCCTCTGGGGGTACAACCGGATCTCCTCACTCAGGATCAGGGGTCCCTACTGCACCCCAACCTCAGGTCTCTCAACCTCATGGCCTGGCTGCTGAGAGGGTAGTCCTTGCTCCCCTTCTCCTGCCGGCGGAGGTGGAGGAGGTCGTCTTAGCTTCGCGACGGCCTTCTACCCGCAAATGCTACGCCCTTAAATGGCATCGCTTTGCAGTCTGGTGTACCCAACAGTCTCACGATCCCTTCTCCTGCCCGGTGTCGGTGATCTTGCAGTACTTGTTACACCTCTCTAATCTGGGACTTAAGTCCAACTCCGTCAAAGTTCACCTCAGTGCTCTTTCGGCACATCATGTGCCGGTGGACGGTAGACCTCTCTCAAGCGACCCTCTCGTAGCGAGGTTTCTCCGAGGTCTCCTTCTACTTAAACCGCCTCTGCGGCCGCCAGCGCCTGACTGGGACCTGAATGTGGTTTTGCAGCGGATCACCTGTCCGCCTTTTGAACCTATGGCTACCTGTTCTCTCTCCGTTTTCTGTCTTGGAAAACACTGTTCTTGATAGCCCTCACTTCCGCTAGACGCGTAAGTGAATTGCAGGCCCTCGTGTCTGATCCCCCTTACACTAGGTTCTACAAAAATAGGGTAGTCCTACGGACTCACCCAAAATTTCTGCCTAAAGTGGTCTCCCCTTTTCACATCAATCAGGAGGTGGTACTTCCAACCTTCTTTCCCAGACCACACTCCAGCCGAGCTGAAACGGTCCTCCATACCCTGGACTGTAGAAGGGCTTTGAACTTCTACCTTGACCGTACGCGGGAGCACCGTAAAGCTGCTCAGCTTTTTGTCTCTTTTGACCCCAATAAATTGGGGCTCCCGGTCTCCAAGCGTACTCTGTCCATCTGGGTTGCGGACTGTATCTCTTGGGCTTATGGGGCAGCCGGACTCTCCTTAGAAACCCGAGTCACGGCTCATTGCGTTCGGGCAAAGGCTACGTCAGTGGCTTACCTCCGCTCTGTTCCGCTGGCAGACATCTGCCGGGCCGCTACTTGGTCTTCGAGCCAGACTTTTGCGGTCCATTACTGTCTCGAGAGGGAGTCCCGTAGGGACAGTGCTTTCGGACAGGCAGTCCTCCGTAATCTCTTTGAGGTCTGAGCAACTCCTACCCTCCATCCCGGATGTGGGCTACCGGTGGGTGATAATTCAGCGAAGATTCTATCCTTCTGTGCTGCTGAGCTAGAGGGAGCTCATTTTTGTGCTTAGGGTCTCCGGTAGCCTTGAGCTTGGGAGTCCCATAAGTGAGGACTGACTTCCTGCTTGGTCCTGGAGAAAGCGTAGTTACTCACCTGTAACAGGTGTTCTCCAGGAGCAGCAGGAATCAGTCCTCACTACCCTCCCTCCTCCCCTTGGAGTTGCAATCGTCTGCTTATGTTCTTTTTGCAAATTTTTATGCTGTCTTTTTTAGCTATGTCATCTGACTGGCTAAGATGGCACCCTCGGGCGGGAAGACGACCGCGCATGCGCGCTGCAATTCCCAAAGGCTTTCTTTGAAAGCTGGGGAAAATTGCTCCGCGAGGGCTCCGTCGGCGCCGACGTCACCCATAAGTGAGGACTGATTCCTGCTGCTCCTGGAGAACACCTGTTACAGGTGAGTAACTACGCTTTATGAAGTGCATGAATTGTAGCCGCACCATTTCAGTCACTGACAGGCACAACTGGTGCTTGCAGTGTTATGGGCCCAGTCACCAGCCCGTTTCTTACAACCTTTGCGTGCAGATGACGAGGAGGGGCCTGAAGAGCCAGGAAAAGCAAAAGTCCCTCTTTGGAACATTGGATTCAGTGTCCTCTGCTCCAGCATCAGTGATGCCATTGTGGCGTTCCATTGAGTTATCAACTGGTCAGGATGCCCAGTTGCATTCGGAGCAGAGATACCAAGCTGAGACCCTCCATCAATGTCCAACCAGAATCAAGGATCCTGTCAATGTCGAAAGTGGTGCCTGAGCACTGGGTCGAGTGCAGTCCTTCCCAGAATGATGCGGACAGCGAGGGAGTGGTCCATGTTTCCCCGGCAGGAGGAATCTACTCCCAGGCAGGAGGAATGAACCCCTACAGCCCTGAAGGGCAATCAGATATCTCCCAATGAGCCTGTCATTGTGGATTTTCCACCAGAGATATCCACACCGGTGGCTGAAGTTGCAATCCCGGCTCCAGTCCCCTCTGAGGTGGTGGTGCTGGAGGAATGACTGAGGACCCTCGAGACTCACATGGCAGCAGTCTTAGCCTTGTGGCATGCAGGCTCGGCGATAGCTTTGGCATAGTCACCGAACTCTATTCAGCACATCCTGGAGATCCATGTGCTGCTGGCGGAGGCAGGTGCATCGAGCGGGAGATTGGAATCTACACCGGTTCCCATCGAGCGGGAGATGGGAATCTACACCGGTTCCCACAGCAATCTTCCTGTTGAGTGTATCGGGTTCCGATGTTCTCCAGGAACAAGCAGGAAGTCACTCCTCACATATGGGTGACGTCGGCGTAGACGGAGCCCTCGTGCGGAGCAATTCCCCAGCTTTCAAAGAAAGCCTTTGGGATTGCATCGCGCATGCGCGGTCCCCTGCCCGCCCAAGGGTGCCAGCTTGCTCAGTCTTCTTTTTTCCGCAGAGCTCAACGGACGTGGTCCCGTTTTCACCATGGAAACAGTAGAAAAGTTGAATTATTTTTTTCAGCTTCCCGGTTCGACACCGGTTCCCCTTCTCGCCTTTGGCTCGGTACACCGGTATCGTGTCCGGTCATATTTTTTGTTTTTGTCCTTCGTGACTAGCGTTCGCACTCTCTTTATTTTTCACTGGCAGCCCGGTCGGTTGACCTCACAGGGGCCCCTTTTCCCCCGATGGCTGCCAGCGGGTTTAAAAAGTGTGATCGGTGTAAGAAGTTGATGTCTCTCACCGACACACACGACTGCTGCCTCCGATGCCTCAGCCCTGACCATGACCCGGTGGTCTGTGGGCCATGTGGTAAGATGTCTTCGAAATCTTTGAAGAGCAGGCAGCATCAGCGTAACATGATTTTTCCTTAGTCCGCATGCGCCCGGGCACGAACCTCATCAGAAGCCTTGACATCTCGGGAATCAGAGCCCGAGCACCGTCATGTGTCTTCTGAGCGGGGGTCTCCCTCCAGGGAACACCGGAGGAAAAAAAAAAACTCGTGAGGGCGGCATCGCTGGACGCCTCTGATCAGCTTGGGCCCTCGGGTTCCAGGCTGCGGAGCCCAGACCGCCGCCCCAGGTCCTTGGAGTCGGATTGGCTGGCTAAACAACCTCACAATGAGCCGGAGATGTCGGACAAGGTAATCTCTGTTGTCCTCATAGACTCTTCTCTGGGAGAGCCGACGTCGAGCCGGGAGCTGCGGAGCCTTCTGAGCTCGGTCTCAGGTTGGCGGCTCTGGAGAGCAGCATGGCTGCCTTCATGGAGCAGCAGCGGGCGCTGATGGCCGGTCTCGCCTGTCCATCCGCCCGACTTGGACGTCAAAGTCGACACCAGAGGCCGAGACGATCCTCAAGTCGATCAGGTCTCGAGTCGATCCTCGGCCAAGGTCCCTCTCGACCTCCCTTCGGGACCGAGGTCGTCGACGCTGGTGCTCTCGGCGTCAGGACGGTCGGGCTCGAAGCCCTCAAAGCCGGAGCCCATCGAGTCCTCCTTGGAGGACTCGGCGTGGGAGACAGAGGAGGAAGATTCCCCAGACACCTAACCAAACCCAGTGTATCCCATCGGATTCTCATGGTTCGGAGCCTTGGAATAGGTCCCCCCTGGAGGACACTCTGTTCTCAGACTTCGTCAGGGACATGGCCAAGGCTTTGGCATTCCCTGCAGACGCCGAGGAGGAGCCTCGAGCCGAGGAGCTCGATGCCCTCCAGTATGACTGTCCCCCAAAGGAGGCTCTTACTGTACCGGTGCCTCTGATTTTGGAACGGCTGATGCTCAGCAAGCGGGTCGATTCCATTTATCGAGTCCGCAAGAGTCCTGGGTTCCAGAAAGCGCAGCTGCCGCACAACTCCATGGTTGTGGAATTGGCCATGCAAAGCCAAAAGACGCACTCCTTGGTGCCTCCCGGCCGGGAGGCCCGGAACCTGGATGCCCTCGGCAGAAAGTGCTACCAGGGCTCGATGCTGTCATGCCGTGTTCAAACCTACCAGCTGTACATGGGCATGTTCTTGCGGGACCTGGCAAAGGAGATTGCCTGGTTCTCAGCTGGTCTCTCTGAGGAACCCTTGCAGCGCTTCAAAGCCTTGTCCACGGGGATCCGAGAGTGCTCGAAGTTCATGTCTCGAGCAGCAGCTTAAGATGGCTTCGAGGCTTTGGCCCGAGTAGCCGTGGCCGGCATTGGTGCACACCGTCAGGCCTGGCTCATGTTGTCGGACCTGGAGCCATGGGTTCAGGACAAGTTGGTCGATGTCCCATGCTGAGGAGACAACCTCTTCGGCAAACCCATGACTGAAAAAGCTGCAGAAATAGAGTCCGAGTACTTGACCCGGGCAAGGTTGTCGAAGAAGACTCTGCACCTTCTCACAAGAAGGAGGCCTCGGGTAAAAAGCCCTTTTTCCCGAGGAAGGGTACGGCTTACAGAAACTACCCCACTTACCAGGCCACCCCAGCTCCCCAACAGGGGCAGCAGGCCAGGGGACAGGGGCATGGCCCATGTAAGCCGAAGACCCCCAAGCCTCCAGCTCTGGCTCCCAGTGTATAGCTCCTCTCCCACCAGTGGTTTGGCCCTGCACAGGAGGAAGACTGGCCCTGTATGCTCACAGGTGGCCAGCCATTACTACCGACACCTGGGTTTTGAAAATAGTCCATCAGGGCTATTTACTTCATTTCAACCAGGTGCCCTCCTCCCTTTTCCCAGGAGAGCTTCTCAGGCCCCCTCTTCACAGAAACCTCCTCCTGCAGGAGTTGACAGGTCTGCTAAAGGATTGGGCGGTGGAACCGGTGTCCCACAGCCTGCAGGAGCAAGGCTTCTACTCCAGGTATTTCCTCATACCAAAAAGAAAAGGAGGCCTTCGCCCCAACCTAGACTTGTGAAATCTGAACAAGTTCCTGGTGAAGGAAAAGTTCAAGATGCTTTCCCTTGGGATCCTACTGCCTTACCTCCACCAGTTAGACTGGCTATGCTCCTTAGACTTAAAGGATGCTTATACTCACATCCTCGTACACCCAGACCACAGGCAATATCTCAGGTTTGTGGTCAGAGGAAACGACTTCCAGTACAAGGTGCTTCCCTTTGTCCTAGCTTCTGCTCCCAGAGTATTTACCAAATGCCTAGCAGTGGTGGCGGCCTTCCTCAGAAGCCGGGGAGTTTTCGTCTTTCCATACCTGGACGACTGACTCATCAGGGGCCATTTGGCGCAAGAGGCACAGCAGGCCACTGCTCGCACAATCGCCCTGCTCCAGCACCTAGGGTTTGTTATAAATCACGAAAAGTCCACTTTACTCTCCACTCAACACTTGGAGTTCATAGGGGCAAGACTGGACACGCTTCACGCAAGGGCTTACCTACCGCTGGACAGGGCAAGGCGGTTGCTGGACTTGGTACAGCAGGTCCAGCTCAGACCTCAAGTCTCCGCAAGGGTCTTCCTATGCCGCCTGGGCCACATGGCCTCCACGGTGCATGTGACTCCATATGCTCGATTCCACCTCGGAGACCAGTGGACACAAGCCACTGGCCACCTCAGAGACAGGGTAGCGATTTCCAAGTTACTGGTGAAAGCCTTGCAATGGTGGCTTCACTACCCCCCCCCCCAACTTGCTTCAAGGAGTACCATTCCAACCTTCCTCTCACACCAGAGTGCTGACGACAGATTCCTTCTTGCTGGGCTGGGAAGCCATTGCTAGGGTTCATGCACTCAGGGTCTGTGGTCCTCGCGAGAGGCCGCACTTCAGATCAATCTTCTAGAGCTTCGAGCCATCCGCCTAGCTCTTCAAGCCTTCTGTCATCTTCTCCAGGACCAAGCAGGAAGTCAGTCCTCACTTATGGGTGACGTCGGCGCCGACGGAGCCCTCGCGGAGCAATTTTCCCCAGCTTTCAAAGAAAGCCTTTGGGAATTGCAGCGCGCATGCGCGGTCGTCTTCCCGCCCGAGGGTGCCATCTTAGCCAGTCTTCTTTTTTCCGCGGAGCCCTACAGACGTCCCCGTCTTGTCCCCGCGAAAAAGTCGATTTTTTCTTCATTATTTTATTCTTTTTCCTTCGGTTCGACGCCGATCCTTTTCCCGCCCGGACTCGCGACGCCGGTCACGAGTCCTCTTACTTTTTTCGGTTTTTCTGACTTTGTCAGCTTTCGTTTTCGATTTTTCCCTGGCAGCCCGGTCCTTTGACCTCGCAGGGGCCCTTTTTCCCCCGATGGCTGCCAGTGGGTTTAAGCGGTGTGGTCAGTGTGACCGAAATATGTCACTGACTGACACACACGACTTTTGCCTCCGCTGCCTGGGCCCGGATCATGAGGAACTGATCTGTGGGCCCTGCGGCAAAATGTCCTCAAAAGCGTTGAGGAGTCGGCGGCATCAGCGTGATCGAATCTTCGCTGACCCCAGCCGTACCCGGACCTCGTCGGAGGCCTCCGCGTCAAAAGGCTCCAGCTCGGACCGTCGCCGGAGTTCCTCCGACCGGGGTTCTCCCTCCGGGGACCATCGTCGGAAGGTGAAGCCCGCGAGGGCGGCGTCGGTGGACGCTCCTGGTTCCGCGAGGGCCAGGTCGCATAGCCCCGACAGCCGCCCCGGGTCCTTGGAGAAGGAACACCTCACGAAGCGACCTCGCCTGGAGTCGGAGACGCCTGCTCGGGTAAGTCCTGTGGTCCTTCTGGACTCGCCTCCGCGACAGCCGACGTCGGGCCCGACGCCGTCAGGGCCCGAGTCGGGGACTGCTGGGTCGCCTGAGCTCGGACTCAGGTTGACGGCCTTGGAGAGCAGACTGTCTGCCTTCATGGACCAGCAGAGGGCACTGCTCGCTGGCCTCGCTGGCGCCGCTGCCCCGACCGCCGGGACGTCGACGTCCAAGTCGACCCCGGAGACCGAGCCGATCCTCGAGTCGATGAGAACTCGAGTCGATCCTCGGTCGAGGTCACCCTCGGCCTCCCGTTCGGGACCGAGGTCGCCGACGCCGGCTCCCTCGGCGTCGGGGCGGCAGACGCCGCGCCCTGCCCGGGCCGACCCCACCGAGTCCTCGTCGGAGTCGGTCTGGGAGTCTGAGGACGAAGAGTCGCCTGATTCTTTCCGGACTCGGTGTGTCCCCTCGGACTCACCGGAGTCCGAGCCTCGGAAGCAGTCCCCCCCGGAGGATGCCCGGTTCTCGGACTTCGTTAGGGATATGGCCAAGGCTTTGGCCTTCCCTGCGGATCCCGAGGAGGAGCCTCGAGCCGAAGAGCTCGACGCCCTCCAGTATGACTCTCCCGCCAGGGAGCACTTTACTGTACCGGTTCCTCCTATGCTGGAACGACTACTCTTCCGCATGTGGGAGAGTCCGGCCTCCTCGCCGGTCCTGAGCAAGCGGGTCGATTCTATCTATCGAGTCCGCAAGAGCCCTGGCTTTCAAAAGGCACAGCTACCACACCATTCCATGGTAGTGGAATCGGCCATGCATCGTCTTAAGAGCCAGAAGATGCACTCCTCGGTACCTCCTGGCAGGGAGGCCCGTAACCTGGATGGCCTTGGTAAGAAGTGTTTCCAGGGCTCTATGCTCGCATGTCGTGTCCAGACTTACCAGCTATACATGGGCATGTATCTCCGGGATCTGGCTAAAGAACTAGCCGGATTCTCCGCTGGTTTGTCCGAGGAAACCTTGCGGAGGTTCCTGGCCTTGTCCACTGGCATTCGGGAATGCTCAAAGTTCATGTCCCGGGCAGCCTATGATGGCTTTGAAGCATCGGCTCGAGTGGCCGCAGCCGGCATCGGTGCCCGCCGACAGGCTTGGCTTCAGTCGTCAGACCTTGAGCCCTGGGTGCAGGACAAGTTGGTCGATGTCCCCTGCCGAGGCGAAAACCTCTTTGGCAAGCCCATGGCGGAAAAGGCTGCGCAAATTGAGACTGAGACTCTCACCAGGACCAGGCTTTCTAGGAAGACCTCCGCCCCTTCCCAGAAAAAGAAGGGCTCGGGGAAAAAGTCCTTTTACCCGAGGAAGGCGGCTGCCTACAAACAATACCCCCATTATCAGGCCCCTGCAGCTCCCCAACAGGGCCAGCAGGCCAAGGGACGGGGTAACGGGTCCCGTAGGCAGCAAGCCCCCAAGCCTGCACCACCAGCCCCTGCTCAGCAGGGTGGGGGTTTTTGACTCACAATGCATAGCCTCTCCCCCCCCGCTGGTTCCTCCCAGCACCGGAGGCCGGCTGGTTCACTTCGCCCACAGGTGGTCCAACATCACCACAGATGCCTGGGTGCTTCAAGTCGTGCGGGAAGGCTATCTTCTCCACTTCCACCAGGTCCCTCCCTCCTATTTTCCGGGAGAACCTCCACGACCCCCTCTGCACAGGGAATTACTCCTTCAGGAGTTAGCAGGTCTTCTACAGGAACAGGCGGTGGAACCGGTGCCTCACCACCTGAGAGGTCAAGGCTTTTATTCAAGGTATTTTCTAATACCAAAGAGGACAGGGGGCCTCAGACCCATCCTGGACTTGCGCAACCTCAACAAGTTCCTTGTGCGGGAGAAGTTCAAAATGCTTACCCTTGGAATCCTTCTGCCCTACCTCCAGCAGGGAGATTGGCTATGCTCCTTGGATCTAAAGGATGCCTACACGCACATCCTCATCCACCCAAGCCACCGCCAATACCTAAGGTTTGTGGTGGCAGGAAATCATTACCAGTACAGAGTACTGCCCTTTGGCCTGTCCTCCGCGCCGCGAGTCTTCACAAAATGTCTCGCAGTGGTGGCAGCCCATCTCCGGCTTCACGGCCTATATGTCTTTCCGTACCTTGACGACTGGCTCATCAGAGCGGCGTTCGCTCCGGAGGTCACCAGCGCCACACGCCGCACGGTGACTCTTCTGCAGTACTTGGGCTTTGTTATAAATTTCGCAAAGTCCACTTTGCTCCCCTCACAGGATCTCGAGTTCATCGGCGCAAGGCTCCACACTCCTCAGGCACGAGCGTACCTGCCGCTCGACAGGGCTCAACGACTCATGGACCTAGCCGACCGTTTTCGCAGCCAGCCCCTGGTCTCCGCCAGGCGCTTCCTGAGACTACTCGGCCATATGGCTTCCACCGTCCATGTGACCCCCAATGCCCGCCTGAATATGCGGCCTGCTCAATGGTGTCTCCGCCAGCAGTGGCGACAAGCCGCAGGCGGCCTAGCAGACCTAGTGCGCGTCTCCGAGCCGCTGATCTTGTCTCTCCGCTGGTGGCTTCGGAATGCCTTTCCAGTCGCCTCAGCCGACCCGGGTGCTGACCACGGATGCATCCCTCCTGGGCTGGGGAGCACATTGCCGAGAGGCACGTACTCAGGGCCTCTGGAACACGTGGGAGCCTGCTCAGCAGATCAACTTCCTGGAGCTCAGGGCGATCCGCCTGGCTCTCATGGCTTTCTCCCACCTGACTTCCCACCAGTCCGTCCTTGTCCAGACGGACAATCAAGTTGCCATGTTCTACGTGAACAAGCAGGGGGGCATGGGCTCCTTCCTCCTCTGCCGGGAGGCACAGAAGCTCTGCTCTTGGGCCGTCAGTCACGGCATTCTACTCAAGGCAGTTTATCTCCCGGGCCAAGAGAATTGCCTGGCGGACAAACTCAGCAGGATCCTCCAGCCGCACGAGTGGCGTCTGGATCCCTTGGTAGTTCAGAAGCTCTTCCTAAAGTGGGGTCTCCCCACGGTGGATCTCTTTGCCAGTCCTCACAACCGGCAGCTTCCTCGCTTCTGCTCTCGTCAGCCACACCCCCTTCGGGTTGCGGCGGACGCTTTTCTGATTTCATGGTCGGGGAACCTTCTGTACGCTTTCCCTCCCATCCCGCTAGTCTCTCGGACTCTTTTCAAGGTTCTCCGAGACAAAGCCTTCATGATCCTGGTGGCCCCTCGCTGGCCCAGACAGCCGTGGTTTCCGCTCCTACTGCAATTAGCGGTGGAGGATCCATTCCCTCTGGGGGTACAACCAGATCTCCTCACTCAGGATCAGGGGTCTCTGCTACAACCCCCAACCTCAGGTCTCTCAACCTCATGGCCTGGCTGCTGAGAGGGTAGTCCTTGCTCCCCTTCTCCTGCCGGCAGAGGTGGAGGAGGTCGTCTTGGCTTCGCGACGGCCTTCTACCCGCAAATGCTACGCCCTTAAATGGCGTCGCTTTGCCAGCTGGTGTGCCCAACAGTCTCAGGATCCCTTCTCCTGCCCGGTGTCGGTGATCTTGCAGTACTTGCTACACCTCTCTAATCTGGGACTTAAGTCCAACTCCGTCAAAGTTCACCTCAGTGCTCTTTCGGCACATCATGTGCCGGTGGATGGTAGACCTCTCTCCAGCGACCCTCTCGTGGCGAGGTTTCTCCGAGGTCTCCTTCTACTTAAACCACCTCTGCGCCCTCCAGCGCCTGACTGTGACCTGAATGTGGTTTTGCAGCGGATCACCTGTCTGCCTTTTGAACCTATGGCTACCTGTTCTCTTCGTTTTCTGTCTTGGAAAACACTGTTCTTGATAGCCCTCACTTCCGCTAGACGCGTAAGTGAATTGCAGGCCCTCGTGTCTGATCCCCCTTACACTCGGTTCTACAAAAATAGGGTAGTCCTACGGACCCACCCAAAATTTCTTCCAAAAGTGGTCTCCCCTTTTCATATCAATCAGGAGGTGGTACTTCCAACCTTCTTTCCCAGACCACACTCCAGCCGAGCTGAAACGGTCCTCCATACCCTGGACTGTAGAAGGGCTTTGAACTTCTACCTTGACCGTACGCGGGAGCACCGTAAAGCTGCTCAGCTTTTTGTGTCTTTTGACCCCAATAAATTGGGGCTCCCGGTCTCCAAGCGTACTCTGTCCATCTGGGTTGCGGACTGTATCTCTTGGGCTTATGGGGCAGCCGGACTCTCCTTAGAAAGTCGAGTCACGGCTCATTGCGTTCGGGCAAAGGCTACGTCAGTGGCTTACCTCCGCTCTGTTCCGCTGGCAGACATCTGCCGGGCCGCTACTTGGTCTTCGAGCCAGACTTTTGCGGTCCATTACTGTCTCGAGAGGGAGTCCCGCAGGGACAGTGCTTTCGGACAGGCAGTCCTCCGTAATCTCTTTGAGGTCTGAGCAACTCCTACCCTACCGGTGGGCTACCGGTGGGTGATACTTCAGCGAAGATTCTTTCCTTCTGTGCTGCTGAGCTAGAGGGAGCTCATTTTTGTGCTTAGGGTCTCCGGTAGCCTTGAGCTTGGGAGTCCCATAAGTGAGGACTGACTTCCTGCTTGGTCCTGGAGAAAGCGTAGTTACTCACCTGTAACAGGTGTTCTCCAGGAGCAGCAGGAATCAGTCCTCACTACCCTCCCTCCTTCCCTTGGAGTTGCAATCGTCTGCTTATGTTTTGCAAATATTTTTATGCTGTCTTTTTTAGCTATGTCATCTGACTGGCTAAGATGGCACCCTCGGGCGGGAAGACGACCGCGCATGCGCGCTGCAATTCCCAAAGGCTTTCTTTGAAAGCTGGGGAAAATTGCTCCGCGAGGGCTCCGTCGGCGCCGACGTCACCCATAAGTGAGGACTGATTCCTGCTGCTCCTGGAGAACACCTGTTACAGGTGAGTAACTACGCTTTCTTTCACATCAGTCGGTGCTGATACAGACAGACAATCAGGTAGCAATGTTCTACATCAACAAATAGGGAGGCACAGGCTCTCGCGTCCTATGCCAGGAAACTCTGGATCTCTGCTCTTTTGCAGTGGCACATCATATGTCCCTAAAGGCAGTTTATCTGCCAGGTCAGGAGAACCTCCTGGCCGACAAGTTGAGCAGGATTCTTCAGCCTCACGAATGGCAACTGAACCGGGATGTAGCCCAGCAGATCTTCAACCACTGGGGACTCCCATCCATGGATCTCTTTGCCAGTCTGCAAAACAATCAGTTGCCCCGGTTCTGCTCAAGGCAGCCGCATCCGCTGAGCGTGGTGGCAGATGCTTTCCTGATCTCGTGGGCACAGTGCCTTCTCTATGCGTTCCCACCCACGCCACTGGTGGCACACACCCTGTTCAAGATTCTTCGGTACAAGGCCTCTGTCATCCTGGTAGCCCCCAGCCCTCTCTCATCAACCTGTTAGGTCAAGAGGTCACTATGCTTCTGGCCCAAGGGGCAATAGAAGAAGTACCCATCCATCAACAGGGTACAGGGTTTTACTCCCCCTATTTCCTTATCCGAAAGAAAACAGGGGGATACAGACCTATCTTGGACCTCAGAGAATTGAACAAATTCCTTGTCAAAGAGAAATTCAAGATGATTTCTCTCGGAACTCTGCTGCCATACCTTCAGAGTCAGGATTGGCTTTGTTCTCTAGATCTCAAGGATGCGTACACCCATGTTCTCATCCATCCAACTCACAGAAATTTCCTTTGGTTCCTTTTTCAAGGAAAGCACTACCAATACAGGGTGCTTCCTTTTGGCCTGGCCTCAGCACCAAGGGTGTTCACGAAAGGCATGGCTGTGGTAGCAGCATTTCTCCGCACTCTAGGGATATTCGTCTTCCCCTACTTAGACGATTGGCTCATTCGAGCCCCAACAGAGTAAGAGGCCAGGACTTCTCTATCCTGCACAATGTGTATCCTTCAGTATTTGGGTCTGGTAATAAACATCCCAAAATCCAGTCTAACTCCCACTCAGTCTTTAGAGTTCATAGGAGCTTGGCTGGATACCAGAAAGGCAAGGGCCTATCTCCCCCAGACCCATTGCCTTCGCATGGTGCAGTTAGCTTCTCAAGCAGTGCTAAAGTCTCATCTCACTGCCCGAGAAATGCTACAACTACTAGGCCACATGGCATCTACCATGCATGTGGTTCCCTATGCTCGCCTCCATATGAGGGCAGCCCAGTTGACTTTCTCCACTCAATGGACACAGGCATCAGGGTGCCTGTCAGACAAAATAGCAAACACAAGTCGCTTGTTTTGTCCCTCCAGTTGCCTGGGTCCCCTTTTCAACAACCCTTACCCCAGGCAACTCTCACAACAGATGCTTCTCCAATGGGTTGGGGAGCTCATCTACAAGACCTCTCCACCCAAGGCACCTGGTCTCTACAGGAGACTCATCTTCATATCAATCTCTTGGAGCTCAGAGCAATCTTCCTTGTTCTTCGAGTGTTCCACACCCTGCTCAGCTACAAGGCAGTCCTCATTCATACGGACAATCAAGTAGCCATGTTCTAGGTGAACAAGCAGGGGGGAACAGGCTCTCTGTCGCTTTGCAATGAAGCTTTGCGACTATGGGCCCTCACCAGAGAGCATCAGATTCATCTCCTGGTGGTGTATCTTCCAGGCATACAAAACTCTTGGGCGGACAGACTCAGTCAAGTTCTGCTTCCACACGAGTTGTCTCTACATGTGGACCAGGTGGCCAAGATTTTTCAAATTTGGGGAACCCCGGACATAGACCTCTTTGCAAGTCCGTGGAATGCCAAACTTCCCCGGTTCTGTTCCAGGACCCCGGCTCAGGGGGCTCAAGCCAGGGATGCTTTCCTCCTTCATTGGGGTCAAGACTTCCTTTATGCCTTCCCACCCATTCCCTTGATTCCCAAAACCCTGTTCAAGCTTCAGAGGGACAGAGGCCATATGATTCTCATAGCTCCACATTGGCCACAGCAAGTGTGGTACCCTCTGCTTCTACATCTCTCTCAAGCTCCCTCCCTGGAGTTAGGGTCTGCTCCAGATCTCCTATCTCAGGAGGACAGAATTTTATGGCATCCCAATCCCCAGTCTCTGCATCTCAGGGCTTGGTTGCTGAAGGCCTAGATCTCCATTATCTTAACCTCCCTCAGCAAATAAAGGATATCCTTTATGCTTCCAGGAAGCCTTCCATAAGATGCTCTTATGCTTTCAAGTGGAAAAGGTTTACCATATGGTGTTCGCAGAAGGGTCTTAACCCCAGTGCCACACCTCTGGAATCATTACTGGAGTATCTCCTTCATTTATCCAATGCAGGACTTAAAACTAACTCAGTGAGGGTCCATTTGAGTGCTATTGCAGCTTCCTTCAAGCCCCTAAATGGACAACCTATTTCCTCCCATCCTCTTATATCAAGATTTATGAGAGGCCTTCTGCTAACTAAGCCTCCCATTAAGCCACCTCCTGTGGCATGGGACTTAAATTTGGTTCTTGGTCAGCTCATGAAGCCACCTTTCGAACCCTTAGCTACTACCTCCTTGAAATTCCTTTCTTGGAAGGTTATCTTTCTCATTGCAATCACATCAGCACGTCGCATCAGTGAGTTGCAAGCACTAGTAGCTGATCCACCTTATTCAAAGTTCCATCATGATAAGCTAGTCCTTAGGACTCATCCACCCTTTATGCCAAAGGTGGTCTCGCCTTTTCATCTAAACCAAGAGGTCTACCTACCTGTGTTCTTTCCAAGGCCTCATGCATCAAATGCAGAAAGGAACCTTCATACTTTGGACTGTAAAAGAGCTTTAGCCTTTTACTTACAAAGAACACAGCCACATAGAAAGTCCTCTCAACTCTTTGTTGCTTTTGATCCTTTTCATTTGGGACTTCCACAATGTGAGAGCCATGGCAACTTCAATGGCTCATCTGCACTCTGTGTCTATCGACGACATCTGTCGAGCAGCCACCTGGGCCTCAGTTCATACCTTCACAGCCCATCACTTCTTGGACAAGGACTCCCGCCGGGATGCCTTGTTTGGTCAGGCTGTTCTCCAACACCTGTTCCATACCTAATCAACTCCTACCCGCCATCCCTGGTAGGATGCCAGAGATCCATGGGGGGAAGTGGAGCCCTTCTCAGGGACGCACAACTTCTGGGGTCTCTCCCTGGCATCTAAAGCTAGGGAGTCCCCATATGTGATGACTAGATTCCTGCTTGTTCCTGGAGATAGCATAGTTACTCACCTGTAACAGGTGATCTCTGGGAACAGCAGGAATTTAGTCCTCACAACCCACCCACCTCCCCTAGGAGTTGTATCTCTCTATCTATCTCTTTCCCTTTCCCTCTCTCTCTCTCTCTCTCTTTGTCTCAGCTTTAAAACTCAACTGGAGAGAGGCAGTTGGGAAAGGCCGGAAGGCAGCACGCAGGCGCTGTGGGATGCTCCCAAAAGCTTTCTAATTGGACGCTAGGGAGCATTCCCGTGCAGGCTCCGTCGGTACCAACGATACCCCATATGTGAGGACTAAATTCCTGTTGTTCCCAGAGATCACCTGTTACAGGTGTGTAACTATGCTTTACAGGTGAGTAACTATGCTTTTCACCCCTGTTCGTGCTTGGGGCGCCACGGGTCCCACTGCCTCCCACCCTTTCTGTGTGTCCGGAGTAGGCAGTAGAAGGAAACCCGACACTACTTCAGTTTCGGAGTCTGAGGACTGGGAAACTGAGAAGAGCTCTGCCATTTCCCTCTGATCTGGCCCCTTTGTATGAGTGGTGTAAATTGCTTCTGGAAGACATGTTCTTCCAGGACGTTGTGCTAGATATGGCCAAGGCCATACTGTTCTCCCTTTAGGTGGAGGATGAACTGAAGGTAGAGGAGCTTGAGCTCCTGCAGTATCCGTCGGTGCACAAGTAAGCAGTGACAGTGCCAGTGCACCATGTCCTGCAGGGACTGTGGTTGTGGAAAACCCCCCTCATGGTTCCTGTCTTCAGCCGGCAACTGGACTTCAATGTACTGGGCCCAGAAGGTGCTGGGCTTTGAGAAGTCCCATCTACCGCACAACTCCATCATGGTTGAGTCAGCCTTGAAGCACATGAAGAGCACCAAGACTCACTCTCTGGTGCCCCCGGAGCGGGAGTCTAGAACCCTGGACTCCTTTGGGAGGGGATAGTACCAGGGCTCCATACTAGTGGCTCAGATTGTTTCCTACCAGCTATATATGGATGTGTTCCTGAAGGACATCATGTTTGACCTGATGGAGTTTGCTGCCTATTTCCCTCCTGACCGCCTTGATTCCTTCCGCGTCCTGGCAGGCTACTGCAAGGCTTGCTCTAAATATGCCATGCGAGCAATGTACAATGCCTTTGAGTGTGCCTGCAGGGGGTTGACTGTGGGCATCGGTGCCTGGTGGATTTCCTGGCTCCAGTTCTCTGGCCTGGAGCAATGGATTCAGTATGAGCTGGCCAATGTTCCCTGTAGTGGGGACAACCTTTTCAGGAAGCCAGTTGAGGAGAAAGTGGGCAAGCTCGAGAAGGAGCCCATGACGCTTTCTAGGCTCTTGAAGAAAACTACAGATCCTTCATGTAAAAAGTATCAGGTAAGAAGGCCTTCTACCAGTGCTCACGCCGGTACTATCTGGCGCCTCAGAGTGCCCAACCAAAGGCACAGGCCCCCTGCCAGCAGATTTGTGAGAAGCCTCAGAAGGCCCGACCATCCCTGCAGCCCAAGCTGGGGGCGGGCTTTTGACTGGTTCTTCGGGAGCATAGCCAATCGTCCAGTATCTGTCTGTTCCCCCTCAGGTAGGGGGGCGGATCATTTATTTCACCCAGAGGTGGCCCTTTATCTCAGACACCTAGGTGCTGCAGCTCATCCAGCAGGGCTTCTGGCCACACTTCACCCAGCTGCCGCCTCCCTTTTTCCAAGGGATGTATCCCATGAGCCCACTACACCAAAACCTGTTGTGGAAGGAGGTCTCCACTCTGTTGTCTGACCTCGCCATTGAGCCGGTTCCATCAGTTCAGGTTGGAAAAGGGTTTTACTCCAGGTACTTTCTGGTCCCCAAAAAGACAGGAGGGTTTTTACCTATTCTGGACATGTGGAACCTCAACCAGTTTCTCATGCGCTGATGGTTCAAGATGGTCTTGCTGGGGACGTTGCTCTCTCACCTTCTAAAGGATGACTGGCTATGCTTCTTGGATCCCAGGGATGCATACACACACATCCCAATCCACCCAAGTCACAGGAAGTACCATAGGTTCATGCTGGGAGACCAGCACTACCAGTACTGAGAGCTCCTCTTTTGGCTCACCTCTGCCCCTTGGATCTTAACCAAGCGGTAGTAGCTGCCTACCTTCGAACCATGGGCATCTTTGTCTTTCCCTATCTGAATGATCCCAGATGCTGTTCGGCAGTTTACTCACCTCACCATACAGCCCCTCAAGCAGCTGGGGTTCATCACCAACTATCCCAAGTCCCACCTCCAGCCCATGTAGCGGCTGAAGTTCATCGGGGCTCTCCTCAATACCACTCAAACACAGGCATTTCTGTCACTGGACCACATGCAGCGGCTGATGGATATAGTTGAGAGCATGCGGCATCTGTGCTGCACTATGGCCCAGAGGATGCTGAAAGTGCTCGGCCACATGTCCTCCACAGTACACATCACCCTGTTGGCCTGCATCTCCATGCAGCAAGTGCAATGTACCCTCTGTGTGCCATGGAAGTAGGCCACGGACTGTCTCTGGGATAGGGTGGTGGTCACCACTCCACTGGTGTAGTCCCTCGGCTGGTGGTTGGAACCACTGAACCTCCTTCGAGGCCTCCCATTCCAAGCGGAGCCCCCCACTGCAGGATGCTGACAACCGATGCATCCACACTCGGGTGGAGAGCTCATCTTGATAGCCTTTGGACGCAAGGCCTTTGGTCAGAACAGGAGAGCCTGCACCAGATTAACTTCCTCTAGTTGAGGACTATAGCGAATGCTCTTCGTGCCTTCGAGACGTACATGGCAAATCCAGGTGGTCCTGATCCAGATGGACAACCAGATGGAAATGTTCTATGTGAACAAACAGGGAGGCATGGGCTCGTACCTCCTCTGCTGGGAAGTGGTCCGACTGTGGCGGATGGAGCTCAGGGTGACCTACTTGCCTGATGAGCTCAATGTTCTAGTGGATCAGCTGAGCAGTCTCCTCCAGCCACATGAGTAGACCCACCACAGAGGAGTGGTGGAGTGCATCTTCAGAGAGTGCATTTCTCTCATGATCAACCTCTTTGCTACATCGTAGAATGCCAGGTGGGCCAGTTCTGTTCCAGGAGGCTGTCCAGCGACTGGCTGGCCTCAGATGCCTTTCTCCTCCACTGGGGGGTTTGTCTGCTTTACGTCTTTCTCCTGATCCCATTCGTATCGAAAACTCTGCTGAAACCTCAGGCCAATAAGGGCACCATGATCCCTCATTGCCATGTACTGGCCCTGGCAGCTGTGGTTCCCCCTGCTGCTTCAGCTGTCTTGAAAGGAGCCTTTCTGTCTGGGCTCTGCTCTTGATCTCATCTCCCAAGATGTGTGGACCCTGCTGCACCCCAACATCTGCTCTTTGGCCCACACATCCTGGATGCTGAGTGGGTAGTCCTTTCGGAGCTCAGTTTAGCTAACAACATCATGGATATTCTCCTGGTGTTATGCAAGGACTTGATGCGTCGGGCTTATGCATTCAAATGGCAGAGGTGTTCACCTCTTGGTGTGCAAATAGGGCATTGGATACCTTCTCCTGTGCGGTGGATCGGTTGCTGGAATACCTCCTGCACCTCTTGGATTTGGGCCTAAAATCCAATTTCTTCCTAGTTCACCTCAGCGTGATCGGCATCTACCATCACAGCTCGGGGGGCAGGCCTGTTTTGGCTCACCCTTTGGAGGCTTGCTTCTCAGGAAGTTTCCCATCAATTCCCCTATGGAGGCTTGGGATCTCAACATGGTCCTTATGCAGCTCATGTGGGCTCCATTTGAGCTGCTTGATGCTTGACCTCTCAAGTACTTGACCTGGAATGTCCTGTTCTTGGTGATGGTTACATCAGCCTGCCATGACAGTGAACTCCAGGCTCTGTTTGTACATCCACCTTACACCAGAATTGGGTGGTCTGGCGGACACACCCGTGATTTCTGCTGAAGGGTCTCCGAGTTCCACCTCAACCATTCGATTGTCCTTCCGACTTACTTCCCGAGGCTGCACGCCAACCAGGGGGAAGCAGTGTAGCACATGTTGGACTGTAAGCGGACCTTGGCCTTATACATTGAGCTTTCCAAGACCCACTGGCGGTCCACCCAGTTGTTCGTCTTTTTTGACCTTAATAGGCTGGGGAAGGATGTCTCCATACGCACGCTGTCCTTGTGGCTGGCAGACTGCATTGCCTTGGCATACTCCCAAGCCGACCTGAACCCTGGAGGGCCATGTCACAGCTCATAACATTCTGGCTGTGACCACCACCATCGCTGACCTGCGCTTAGCATTCACAGTGGAAATATGCAAGGTTGTAACGTTGTCTTTGGTCCACACGTTCACAGCCCACTGCTGTCTGGAAGGGGATTCCCGACAGGATAACAATTTCAGCCAGGCTGTGCTCTGACATCTTTTTTTGGAATTAGGTCCAACTCCTGCCCACCAGCCCTTCTGTCTGTCCAGGCAAATGTTGACTGACTTTGTTGCTGCTGTGCGCTGAGGATGCTGAATTGGTGGAGTCCCTAGAGGGACTACCTTGTTCTTCCTGTTCTCAAATTTTTGTTGCTCTGTTGGGCTTTGGCCTCCTCGATCTTTCGGTAGCCTGTAGCTTAGGAGTCCCATATGTGAAGACTTACTTCCTGCTTGTCCATGGAGAAAGTGTAGATACTCACCTGTAGCAGATGTTCTCCGTGGACAGCGGGAAGAAGTCCTCATAATCCTCCCACCTCCCCAAGGAGTTACTTTCTAGGCTACTGCTTTGAAATTGGACTGGAGAAGATGGCACCTTAGCAGGCGGGAAAGCAGACATGCACGCACGATGCAGCTCCCAAAAGCTTCCAGTGGAAACTGGGAGCATTGCATGTGGGAACGTCATCCATATGTGAGGAGTTATTCCTGCTGTCCACAGAGAACACCTGCTACAGGTGAGTAACTACGCTTTATTCGTTGCCCATAATTGAGGTTGTGTGAGGCATGCCATGTTTCTCCCATATGCTTTGGGGCGAATACTGTGTCTCCCCCACTTGTCTGGACTGGTCTAGCAGGACTCAAGGAAAGGACATTAACTGGTAAGTGAAATGTCACCTTATAGTTGTGTATTTAGCTACTCATCATTCTTTCTGTAATGGATAGTTTGTTCACATGGTTTCTTCCTCTTTGCTACAGGAAGACTAACTGGTGATACATGAAAACTGAGAGCTGGATTTCTAGCCCGTGTGGTGGCCATCCTAATTTAAGCACTTGTGCTTAACGCATTGCATATATTGAGTCTGTTCATATAGGCAATGACACTGAATCCAAAATACGAATAGCAGTGTTGGACTTACAGCTCGGATAATTATATAAGGGTGTTTTTTTGCATGTATATGACAGTATACATGTGTAAAATACCCCCATATAAGTACACACTATGACAGGTGCATACTTGTATGCAATGCAGGTGTAGGTGTGTTAAGGGGAAGATGGAACAGAGTATAAACTAAGTAATGAGGTACACGCATACGATGAATTTTATATTTATACCTGTTTCTGAGCTCATGGAAATTTACATTGCCACGTTTTAGCTGCAGTTTCTGCAGGATTTGTGCACCCATGTGTTTTAATATTACCCCCATACTTAGGCAACCTGTTATTAAATTGCCCTCCAGACGTTTAATTTAGACCTATTATTGTTAGGCGTTTATGATTTATAAATGTAATTTATTTTCCAGATAATTAGGGGTTTTATGAGGGTGCAAATTTTTTTTTTTCTGTGTTTGCACACCACAGGCACTTTTACTGGGTACCTTTTCTGGTGGAAATAAATATGTATATTTGTGTCAGTTAGGAGTCAGTGTAGAAAAAGCACAAAAACAGAATGATAGATGGAAGAAGAAACTGGGGGCTGTGGGGGGGAGTTTAAAACTGTAGGGGAAGTGGGTTTTTTTTCTGCTTATGCAATAAACACTCATTAAGTTTTGTTGCATCAAGGATGTTTTATCTGTGTTTATTGGTTAAAACCTAAAATTAAAAGTTCTACATATAACTTTGCCAAATGGTGGCTGAATATTGCCGCTATCTAGATATTTTTTAGCTCACCCTCACCCTGCCTCAAACCTGGCAAAATTAGTGTGCTTGCTTATGTATTATAGAATTTATTTTGTAGCGGAAAAAGTATTGACATTGTTTATATTAATATAAAGTTAGAGCCAGGAGTTAATTAGATGTACTTACTTGATGCTGGTTCATTTGATCTTGCTGGATTAATTTAGCTACAGAGTCATTGTAAGGCAGGGCTTCTAAAATCCCAGGTATCAGTTTCCTATGGTAACCAAGATTTGCAGCCTGGTGACTCAAGCTGCTTGGAGTTGAATTTGTCAAAATGTGTGCGTGGTTGGGAAATTAGGTTCCAGCTAGCCTGGTGTGCTGAAGGGAAAACGGTGCCATCCCCATACACTAGAAGGAAAGTAGCTGAGAAACAGATGTGGAGCGAAAAGGGAATGAGGAAGTTTGAAAGCATGATAGGAGGGAAGGCCAGGAGAGCAGTGGGAAAGGCTTAGAGAGAAAACAGGGGTGGGGGGGGGGGGGGAGGTGACATGAAGGAAAGGCTGAGAAAAAAAGAGCAGGGAGGCAAGGAAGATGAGCTAGAAGATGGAAAATGGAAAGCTAAAAAAGGACAATGTGATTGAAACATGTAAGTGGAGATAGAAGGAAATGTGGTTTATGGGAAAATGAAAGGGGTGGACATGAAAGATGAAGAGAAAAGATTGAAAAGGTGATGGAATAGAGATAGAAAGAAGTAACATGACAGAAAATATGTCAGACAGAGGGGGAAGTGGAGAAATAAGACAGCCAGCAAAGGAAAATGGAAAGAAAGTAAGGAAAAGAAGTCAGAAGACAACTAGGAGGAAAAATCAAGAACAATATGAGGAAAATACAGGTAAATGTATCATTCATCACATATGTAGGTGATACTGGTGTCCGTTGGACCTCTTTTCCAAAGCTTTGCAGGAAATTCTTAGGAATCCCTCTTAGCATCAGAATAGTTCTTATGTCACTCCCCCCTCCCCCATTGAATGTCTCAGATCTTTTATTCCTGTGTGGCATTAGATTTTGTTTCCAGAACAGAACAGTATGCTTCCATGGTAACTTTGTCTCTCTGGACTTTGTTATACTAGCCTCTCTAAAAAAAAAAAAACAACAAAAAACAAAAAAAAGCCCCATTTTTTTTAAAGGTCAGCCATAGCATTTAAATAGCAGCGGTGCTGAATACAAGTTTATAGCCTCAAACACCACCATTGTAGATTGTCTGTTTGCAATAGTCATTCATTATTTGTATAGCTAAGTGGTTTAATTTATGACATCCTTTGTGCTGTGAAGCCTATAAGGGAGTCAGTTGGACCATTAGTTAATCATGAGGTAAAAGGGGCATTAGGGAGGACAAAGCCATAATAGAAAGAGATATAAGCCATTTTGCAGACATTGCGCATGCAGCAGTTGCTGCTGCCACCATGCTGTCACATAGTGATCCCTGCTTCTTCGCTGCATGATCTGCCAGGAATGACCACAGCAGATAACAGGCGGCTTTTCCAGCGAGCTAGCACAGCGCTTTATCTGATGTGGGACTGGAGCATGCTTTCCTAAAAGGGCGTGTCATGGTGGCCAATCCGAAAGGGGCATTCGGCAGCCAATCGGGTTATGTCAGAAGTTGCTAGGTGATTTTGGGTTTGCCGCAGGTCCACGAGCTGTAGGGACCAGAGGAGGCAAACATGGTAATGAGAGCCGCTTGGGTGCTGCTGGGCACCTTCGCAGCCTTCAGCACTTACTACGTGTATCGTCCCTTATCAAATGCGATCTCAGAGCCGTGGAAACTGATGGTGATTGATGCTGTTTTTAGGTGCCTACAGGACGTGAGCAATCTCTTGCTCTATTTTGGTTTTAGCCATCACATGAGATCTTTGAATTGTATTACTGGATTCTTCGACAAGCTGGATGCCGAATCCTGTGAAAATGTGAAGGTGACAGATACCATTTTCAATGGCGTACAGATCTGAATCTTTGACCCTATGGAGAAGCATGGCGAGGCGCTGAAACATGGCATTATTTACATCCATGGTGGAGGTTGGGCTGTAGGAGGTGCAAGAACAAGCTCATATGATCAGCTCTGCCCGGCAGTTGCCAATGGTGTAGTTGTCTCAGTAGAATACAGGTTAATGCCAGATGTTTGCTTCCCTGAGCAGCTAAATGATGCTCTCCACGCTGCAAAGTACTTCCTGCATCCCGATGTCCTTGCTGAGTTTTCTGTCGTTCTTAGTCGAATTGCAATTTCTGGAGACAGTGGGGTGGATACTTGGCTACTGCTGTGTGTCAGCAGGCTTAGCTGAACGAAGATCCCTTTGTAAATTAGGGTAAGGATATGCAGGAGTGCGCATCTGTTATTGACATGAGCAGTTGGAGCAACCCTTTTAGAAATGAAGATGCTGAAAAAAGTGTCTCACTTTAACAAATTGGCTCGGCCCTTAGGCGGGGCACTGAGGAGGAAAATAACTCAAGACATATGACCATCTCATCTCTCATCTGAGGATCCTCTAACGAGATGTAGCAAGAAGCAACTCCTCCTATATCCACCACTCCACTAACATCAGCTTCTGCCCTTCTGCTCCACCTTCAGCCCTTCTGCTCCACCTTCACCTCACAAGCAACCTCTTTCACAAACCAATGAAGAAGATCACAAACAGTGAGTAGAGTTACCTGTCATGGCGAAAATCACAGAATCTATGCAGCAACCTGTCCTGCTCCAACACAAGCCTCACAAACCAGAAAAGCTCAAATGGATGAACCTCCATATACTATACACTACCATCTTTACTCTGATCCTATTCTCGCACCTTACAAGCGCTACCTGCTACTATACCACTCTCACAACAGCCTTACAAGCACCACCCAGTTACCTAACAATTTACTCTCCACCCTATCTGACCGCCCACAAGCACGCTACCTACAAAAAGCATAACAGGAGATCCACCAGACTTATTCGAATACAACCTTCCTCACATATTTTAACATACAACCCACCCACCCAAGCCCCCTCCATAACTATAGGCCTGATAAATGCAACAAGACAAATTTTATAATCGATCACATACAAGACAACCACATTGATATCCTTTGCATCACTGAATCATGGCTAAAGTGTTTCGACAAAATCATTCTGAACCAAGTTATGCCCCCCACATTCATGTCATTCAACTGTCCCCGTACTTACAAAAAAGGAGGTGGAGTACTCATCCTAGCCCGAGCAGACTTCAAGCTCAAGACATCCAGATCCACAAGCTCTGACTGCTGTGACATTATCAGCATAGAAAATAAATACTTATCCGTCTGCCTAATATACAGAGCTCCAAATACCCCCTCGGTAGACATAGCCAACATTCTTGAATCCATATACTCAGCAAACTCTCCGCACAAATCGCATATAGTACTTGGAGACTTGAACCTTACATCCACAACTAACAAGGAGGAAGCAGCCTTTCACAAAGCGATGGACTTCATTCTATTAAAGCAAATTCTCACAGGTCCTTCTCATCGCTCTGGTTCCACCCCAGATCTCTTATTTGCCCCAGCAAACATACTAGAGCATGGACCCATAACATCACCAACTACCACTCCCATACCCTGGTCAGATCACCATGCCATACTCTTCACACTCCACCTCAACAAACAACAAAAATCTCAGAAAACTGACAATCTGACCAGACGCTTCAAAGCATTGGATAAGGAACAATTCTTCAGAGATACCCTCCAATTCCTGCCCCAGGACTTTATTTGTAAAACTTTTATATAACTTTCCCAAGATCAGGGGCGGTTTACAAAGAACAAAGGTAAAGATACATAGAACATTATGCAACATTGCAACTATATACAAAAAACAGTATAAACATAGTAACTATTTACAAATTATAACAAAAACTTTGGAATATTTACAACCTGCGACATCAATCTAAGGTTCATCTTGGATAAAGTTAAATTGTATGTGAGTAGTTAGGTAGTATTGACAGATTGTGCTATGGGGGATGGGAGACCAGATCCGAGTAATGGTAGTAATGCTGAGTGAATAGGTATGTTTTTAGTTCCTTTCGGAATGTTTGGAGATCTTTTATCTTTTATCTCCCTTAACTGGTCAGGGAGATTATTCCATTGTGTAGGTGCTACATCTGGGAAAGCGCAGTTGCTTGTTATTTGCTTTGTCTTTTTTATTGAGTCTGGTACTTGAATGGTATTGAGGTTCCTTCTTCTCAGTCTATTATCAGGAGGGGTATGAATCAATGTAGATATGATGGGGCAATCTTGTTAACTATCTTAAAGGTAGTCAGTATGATTTTATATTGGATCCTGCTGGCAACGGGAAGCCAATGTAAAGAGTATAGAATGGGATAAATGTGATCAGATAACTTAGCTCTGGAAATTATTCGTGCAGCAACATTCTGAGCCATTTGTAGTATGTTCTGATTCTTCTTTGTTATGCCTTTGAAGATACCATTGTAATAGTCAAGGTGGGGTGGTGTTAGGATTTGAGTAACGGTTCTGAAATCGTCTCTTTCTATAAGTGTTCTAAGTTGCTGGATAGTCCTAAGCTTGAAGAAGATTGTTCTGGCTATTTTCTTATTGTGAGAGGTGAAGCTAAGACTTCTGTCAAGGGTGACTCCCAAATATTTTATCTCCTGCTTTACCGGGAGGGAGAAGTTTTGGAACTTAATGTTTGGTGGAGGTGTGACATTAGGGTTTCTCGAAGTAAATAGTACTTCAGTTTTTTTTTAAATTAATGTGCATATTCTTTGAACGGAGCCATAGTTCGGCTTCAGAGAGGCAGGCTGCTAGGTTGTCATAATTGGGGTCAGATATGTTAATCGGGGAGAACAAGATAATATCGTCTGCATAAATGTGGTAATTTATATTATGTCTTTTGAATATGGTGCATATTGGTTGCAGGTATAGGTTAAGCAGGAGAGCAGAAAGTGCGGAGCCTTGTGGAATTCCCTGTTCTTGCGGAAATGGTGGTGATGCATCTTGATCAATTTGTACATATTATGAACGGTCAGATATATATGATTTAAACCATTTGAGAGCTACTTCCGTTATACCTAAATGGCTGAGTCTTGAGATGAGTATGTTATGGTTTACACTGTCAAATGCAGCGGAGATGTCGAGGAATACCATTATGAAGGCTTATTTGATGTTGTCCATGCCCCTGACAAGAGAGTCAAGGAGGACAAGGAGTAGAGTTTCTACGCCATGGAAAGGGCGAAACCCGTATTGATGTTCATTTAAGGGGAGCTGAGGTATCTAGTGGAGGAGTGGCCTAGTGGTTGGGGCAAGGTACTTCAGGCCGGAAGGTCGGGGGTTCAAATCCCACTAGAGGACAGCAACCTTGGGCCGGAAGGACTGGGGTTTCTAGTCCCACAGGTGCTCCTTGTGGTCTTGGGCAAGCCACTTAACCCTCCATAGCCCATGTTCCCTGTAAAATAGTTATCTCCAAGTTATAATGCCCTGTTCAATGTAATTTCAGTTTGTTCAATGTAAACCGCACTGATGCAGAATAGCACGGTATATAAGAGAATGTAATAAATAAATAAAATCTATAAAATCCTGGAGCTGGAGTTGGACAACTTTTTCGATGATTTTAGTTAGGAAGGGAATACTAGCGATAGGTCTATATGAGGATGGGTCATTGTTATCCAGTGATTTGTTTTTCAAGAGCGGTCGGATTGCTGAGAGTTTGAGTTCCTTTGGTAGTATACCTTGTTGTAAGGATTTATTTACTATATCTAAGATGTAAGGGGTGAGTTCTAATTTTGTTGCCTTAATCCAGGCTACCGGGCATGGGTCCAAGAGAGATGGTCGTATTAAGTTTTGTAATTATATGGAGCAATTGATATCTATCAATAAGATGGAAAGATTTCCATTCACTAAGGTCATTTATTATTGTGGGAAAGGGGTCAGTTACCGATGGGACATTTTGCTTTAGTTTGCCAGCAAAATAGTTTGCTAATGATTGGGGGTTAATAGGAATCTTGTGAGTGTTGGAAAGTGGGGCTTTAGATAAGGACTTTATAATTTCAAATAGTTCCCTTGGGCGGTTAATAGCTTTAGATAGGATTGTTGTATGGTATAGTTTCTTGGCGTTATTTGTAGCTAACTTGTAGGAATTAAGAGTTGCAAAGTATAGATCCCGCATTTCTGGGGTTTTTTTTGTTCTCCATTTAGATTCTAACCTTCTGAGCTCTTTTTTAAAGGTAGCTAGTTCAGGAGTGTACCATTTTTCAGATGTTTCTTTATAGGATCTGTTAGTTTTAGCTGTTAACAGTTTGGCAGCTATTTTTATTGTAGTGTTCCAATTAGAAACAGTCTTGTCAAGGCTGTTTAGGTCTTTGTCCAGCTGAGGTATAAATGTTTCAAGGAACTTTTCAGATACAAAAGGTCGGAATCTCGGACCTTGGTGTGCGGTGGTGTGATGTGAGGTAGGGGTATGAGGAATGTGAATGGAAAATCAAATCAAAGAGTGGTCGGACCATGGGATCTGAGTTATGTTAGGAGGAGTGTATTGGGGTAATCCGGTTATTTGTTCAGGAAGGAAAACTAGGTCGAGGGTGTTACCTTTAATGTGTGTAGGGTAATTAATTGTTTGTTTAAAACCCATTTCCTCCATTAAGTCTGGGAAAGTTATTGATTGGTTATCATTGAGAGTAGCCAGATTAAAGTCTCCAAGAATAATATGGGGCTTATTCATGGAGGCTTTGCATGCAGATTCTAGAACAGTAGTTATATTTTGTGGGTCTGATATGGGGGGTCTGTAGAAGAGGCAGATAGCTATGTTTCTGTTTTCTATCTTTAGGATATCCATGCCTTCTTGGTTATCACAAATGCTGGAGGAGCAGTTAAGAATAGATTTTGCTATTATGAGTACTCCTCCCCCTTTCTTTTTATCTCGGCTGCAGTTGAATAATGAGTATCCATTTACCTTTAGCTGATTTAGGATAATGGTGTCAGATTTGGTTATTCAAGTTTCTGTGTTGCAAAGAAAATCTGGTTTCTCATCAGTGATGAGGTCTGTTATGAGTGGGATTTTATTTCTAACTGATCTGGCGTTGATGAGAACAATTTTTTGATTTTGTGATTGATTATATATTCTTTTAATTTTATCCTCTGGTGTTAATTTTATGCAAATTAACCTTTTAGTCTGACTTTTTAGATGTGAGTGGGGGGTATATCTATATGTGAATGGAAGTGTGTTGTAATGATTAAGATATTCTTGTCTAGGGAAGTGGGGAATGATATGAATATTAGCAAATCCAAGGAGGTTCGGGGGGGGGGGGAGGGAGAGTGTATGTAGGTAGGGGATGGATGTGAGAAGTAGAACAATAGAGAAACATAGAACATTCAGTATAAGCGAGGTTAGTTTCTTGAGCTTCATTTTGGTCTAGTTCAGAAGTTATAGTGTTGCAATAGTGAAGACAATAGGCTGCAGGGTATAAAGGTTAGAATGTTGCAAGTATACAGTGGTATTAATTATAGCAGTTTTCCAGATAACAATTCACAACTTTCCAAGTAATCCAATAGTTTAGCTGTTACAAAGGGTCATTTGTTACATTTGTTACAAAGGGTCATAGATTAACTTGACAAAATGTGTGGTAGTATGGCGGTAAAAGAGGGTAAAATATCAGGAGAAGAGACCCTCAATAAATATTTAAGAAACTACTGGTGAACAGCACTATCAATCCAGAACTTCACAAACTAGATAGATGTAACTGATAAATTGAGTTATCAAGTGAATAATGGTCTCAGACTCACACTGGTATTGCTTTAGAATGATTCATAAGCTGAATACCTTCTCGCATCAACGACCATTTAGTATTCACTGAGATTTTCCAAAATGTTGTGCTTCATTCATTCACCAGATTGCTCTTAAATTTTTATAAACTGTTCGTTTTTCTATTATCTCAAAACATATCTGTGAAGTAGAAAATGTGCTTATCTTCTAAAAGTTTTCATTATCTTCATAGTATCTTCATAACCTTATCTGTAAAAATTTAACAGAGCTAGCAGTCTAAAGTCTAAGTGTCATACCTTATTATCCGTGATGCTATTTTGCCCCTCCTAAGGGCCATGCCAAAGGGCTCTCTGGCGAGGCCCTCAGGCGCGGGCCCGCCAAGCATGGTCACGCCTGCAGCATGCTCCTTTTAAAGCAAGCAAGGAGAGCACCCGATTGGTTGATGGTGGTGCAGGAGGAGTGCTGCCCCTCTTCCGCGGCTGTCTAGGTGGAGATCGGAGGTCCGACGGGAAAGAACTTCTTGCCTGCAGTGTGCTCGTTTTAAAGCGAGTAAGGAGAGCACCCGATTGATTGATGGTGGTGCAGGAGGAGTGCTGCCCCTCTGCTGCAGCTGTCCAGGTGGAGATCGGAGGTCCGGCGGGAAAGGACTTCTTGCCTGCAGCGTGCTCCTTTACTGATCTAGATAAGGCTGTCGACATCTGGAATATTACCATCAGTGCTGCATCAAGGCTTTCTACGCAAATCATCCCACACCACAAAAAAAACAGGACATATTCAGCTCCATGGTACTCCACTACAATAAGAGAATCAAAGAGGAAACTACGCCAACATGAACGTGAATGGAGTCATGACAAGACTGAATACACACTAAAACAATACCAGACAATGCAACAAGAATACAACATCCTAATCAACAAACATAAACAACAATATCACACTAACCTCATTCTAAAAGCCTGCAATAAACCCAAAGAGCTCTTCAACATTGTATGCACTCTAACAAAGGACCCAACTCTGAAGAATGAAAACATGATACACCCTCAAACCTTTGTTGACTACCTTCTATCCAAAAACTAAACCCCTTCAAACCATACCTTACAAGGTCACGTCTATAACTGACATTCTCTCTATCAGTGAGAGCCCCATCATCTCAAGTCACCTGAATAACTTCAGCATCCCGTCGACTGAACAAATCACCCAATTATAACCGATCTGAACACAGCCATAGCACCCTCTGATCCCTGCCCGGTCACGTGGATCAAAACTGTCAAGGAAGACCTAATCAAATACATCCAAATGATAATAAGCACCTCACTTACCCAAGGATACATACCCATGGCACTCAAGCAAGCCACTGTCTGCCCTGTGCCAAAGAATAGTTCACCTCACAGCACCGACCCATCAAATTACTGCCCAATATCCAGCCTCCCATTCCTCTGCAAAATTATTGAAAAGATTGTTCAGAGACATCTCCAAGACCACATTGACCTACACGCCCCTCTGAATCCCCACCAACATGGATTCCGCCCAGATCATAACTTTGAGACACTACTCATCCATCATTTTGGTAATCTGCTCTAAGGAATTGACAACATAAGGAGAGCATTTCTGCTCATTTTTATCAACATTTCATCTGCCTTTGACACGGTTTCCCATAATATCCTACTGAAGCAACTAGCAGTGATTGGCCTCCAAAACACCACCCTCAAGTGGTTCCACTCATATCTCAGCGACAGACAACAGAGAGTCAAATCTGGTCCCCTCACCTCAGCTCCTTTCCACAGACCAGGGAGTTCCTCAAGGGCTCTCCTCTTTAACATCTATGTACAACCAGTTTGCAATATATTCAAGAAGCACAATATACAATATGCCATATATGCAGATGATATTATGGCCTACACCCCAATTCAGTTAGACACTCCAGACTTTACCACAATGTCAACATGCCTCCATGAAATGATAACCTGGCTTACCAACAATAACCTCAACATCAACATCAAGAAGCCGAGGCAATCATCAACACAAGGAACACAGAGTTCACCCCTTCTGCCTCAATCAAAATTGCCAGTTCCCAAATTATAATAAAAGTGGAAGTCTGCTACCTTGAGGTCATCATTGACAAGCATCTCAACTTACAAGCTCACATCAATAAGACCTCCAAGTCTGCCTTCCACAAACTTGCAGCGATAAGAAGATTAAATCTTCTCCTTAGTTAAGAACACTTCTGCACTGTATGTCAGTCCATCATAACACCAACACTGGACTACTGTAATGCCCTCTTCCAAGGTCTACCCAAACAAACTATCTGACCACTGCAATTAGTCCAAAACACTGCTGCCTGAACCATCATGGGATCATCTCAACATGATCATATAACTCCCCTCCTGTACCAGCTACACTGGTTGCCAATTTCTTCACGAGCCAAGTATAAATCAGCCCTTACCATCTTCAAAATCAAAAACAACATGACAGCCAGAATCTTGCAAGAACTTATACAGTATGCACCAAACCCAAAAGCAGACCTGAGAGAAGCAGTAACATTAACACCATACCTACACCCAATCTGTTCACAAAGACCAAAAATTCCACTGCAAAGAGGGCCCTCTCACTCCCTGCCCCATCTATCTGGAACTCTCTCCCGGAAAAACTAACAACCACCACAGACTTAAAGGACTTTCGGAAATGGCTCAAGACTCTCCTCTTCAACGAGCACTTCAATGAACTCACCTAACTCCACATCACTACTCCGGATCTCGTGCCCACTCCACATGATCAATTGCATATACATTACCTTGTACATCATGTTTAGCACTCCCAAGTCCCCCCCCCTCCCTTTGCATGCTATGAAGTTGTCCAGTTATGGTTTAAATTGTTAGCTGTATTTATCACAAGTTATCTGTAAAATTGAAGTTACAGTGTAAACCACCTTGATTATAAGATAAGGTGGTATAAAAACATTGTTAAATAAATAAATAGTATTTCATGGTAGTGATTTGGAGGAACTGAAACAAATAATGAACTGGAAAGATATAATAGGCCAAATCAACAAAAAGCATCAAATCACCTGGATCGGATGGTGTACAGACAGGGTGCTGAAAGAACTTAAATAAAATTGCAGATATGTTGTTAGTAATTTGTGACCTTTCACTAAAATCGTCTATTTATTTATTTATTTATTTATTTATTGTTCTTTTATACCGCACTCTTTTTCATCAGCGCGGTTTACATTAAACAGAAATACTCATTACAATCAACAAATTGTGATAAGTTTACATATAACAGGAGTAGTCAACTGGGAATTTAACTTTGGGAAACTTTGTACATATTTGTAAATAACATATATACAGGGGATAGGATTTCTTAGTTACATCTTGAGTAAATAAGGTATATACAATTTTACTGTGCATGTTAGAGGGATGGTGATGAGCTTTGGAAATGCAGAATGAAGAGATGGTGTTTTATAGCTTTTCTGAAATTCTTGAGGTAATTCTATGGTAGCTGCAGATTGAAGGATGGCCAAGATAATGCTAGCTTTTAAAAAGGGATTCAGGGGTGATACGAGAAACTACAAACTGATGAGCCTGATGTCCATGCTGGACAAAACAGTAGCAACAAACACAATAAAATTACTGAACACATAGATAGACATGGTTTAATGGGAAAAAGTCAATTTGGATTTAGCGAAAAGAAGTTTTGCCTCACTAATCTGCTTCATCTTTTTGAAGGCATTAATACATATATGGATAAAAGTGACCAGCTGATATAGCATATCTGGATTTTCAGAAAACCTTTGAGAAATTACTTCATGAAAGACTCCCGAGGAAATTAAAATTATATGGGATGAGATACAATATTCTATTGTGGATAAGGAATAAAGAAAAAAAACCAGTAGTGTCAAATGGCCTATTTTCTGAATGGAAGAAGGTGAATAGTGGAGTAGCCAATGAATCTGTACTGGGACTGGGATTTTTAACAAATTTATGGATGATTTGGAAGTGGGAACAAGCAATGATGACAAAAAAATTGCGGATGACACCAAATTATTCAAAAGTCTTAAATTGCATATGGATTTGTGAGAAATTGCAGGAGGACTTTGGCAGACTGGGCATCCAAATGGAAATTGAAATTTAATGTGGGCAAGTACAAAGTGATGCACATAAGGAAGAATAACGCAAACTTATAGATATGATGTTAGGTTCCATATTAGGTGTCAGCATTCAGGATTAAGATCTAGGTATCATAGTGGACAATTCACTGAAATCTTCTGCTCATTGTATTTCAAAGCATATGTCCAACAAGGCAGCCTGTGGTTTCAAGTCTTGTCCCAAGCGCAGGCAAATTATCATTATGTATCAGACTGCTACAATTGTTTGAGGGATGCCTGTGATTCAGCAGTTCTATAAACTGTAATTAAGGGCATTCCAGGATCTGCAAGATAAGGCTACTCTTACCTTGAAGAGCCGAAAAAGACTGGATTCACCAGAATGGCGCCAACAGCTTTGCCAAAGCTGAGCATACGTCCATGGAGCTACTCCTGCTAGTGGCAAGGAAGTGCAGAAAGGGGCATCTGACATTTTGGCACTGAAACAAAAAAAGAAACTCCAGAAATGAGAGGGCTCTTCCTCCTTGTTTTATGCTGAGTATTAAACTTTGAGTGCTTACTCACAAAATCTACTGTAGGAACCATCTGACTGAGAACTGACTGAAAGAGCCCATGTGTTGGTGCTGATCTCCTTCACACAGCTCAGAAAAGGACGATTCTTGAGACTGCTTTCTTATTACCAAGCCAGCTGCGTTGAAAGGCTAGCTCTACCCTCTGTCCAGGGAAATGACTATGTAAGTGTCTAGGGTTCATCTTCAGGCTTTTGGCACTAGAGAGACTTCAAAGAAGGCCAATCATGCCTTTAACTCAGTTCTCTTTGAGGGTGATGTTCAGAGGAGAATCACAGTTTTTCATCATGCTTATGTGGTGAGCAGAAAGCATTGACTCCTTCAACTTCAGTGCAGAGTATCAAGCAGGCCTCTTATTACAGCCTCCCCATCAATGTCCAGCATTTGAATGGCTATACTGGGCTCTTGGCGCTGAGAATCTGGCTTAGCTCTGAACACACAGAGTCTGAGCTGAATGTTTCTTGGATTTGAAAGAGACATTCACTCACATGGAGATACATTTCACCCCTACAGAATTTCGACAGGTTTGTTGTAGCAAGGCACTACCTTATGCATCACATTCATGCTAACCTTTGGCTTAACATTGGTACCACAAGTTTTTATGTTCTATGTAATTTTGCATTTATAACCCATCTGAACGATCCATAAGGATTGCCCTAAGTGACTTAACCACTTTAAAAATTTTCTTTTATAACAAACATGTCATATAATACATTTGAAGATACTGCAAATAATAAAACATATTAATATATTTAATAGTAATATATTTCATAAAATATAAACATAGTAATTTAAACTCTATCATACAGCTAGATCTTTCTCCCCTCTTCTACTAAGTAGAAAGGCCAGAAGTGTGCATACTAAAACACAACCTTTTATTAAAATATATGTTGATATAGAAACATTATACTGGATTTTGGTTTTTACTTTGTCCCATGGCTCCTGGTATTCTCTATGAAATCTAATGTCTCCAGGAAGAAATTAAGACCTGCATCACACCAAAAAATGGATTCAGTCCCTCAAGCTGAGAACAGTATTAACATGCAGATGGGATGTGGCTGTAGCAGCACCTGGTAATTCTATGCCAGCTCCTTTGACTCATTCAATCTGCAATAAAATGCCTTCAAAAGAAAACAGTTCAGAATATATGCGGTCTTCATGAAATGTCTAGTAGTTGTTGTGGCATTCTTTTGCAAATTGGGGGCCTGGTGCATAAACCCTACATTAGAGCACAGCCCTAAAGCTCAAGCACAGGGTTTCCTAATGCAAGTGTCATGCAGAAGGTTTGCTCAGCCATACTGAAATTAAGCAGCTTGCAAAATGAACTGTGCACAAAAAGTCTGTGCTTAACAAGGAGAGCAAGCCAGGCACATGCGCATAGAGGTTTGCGTTAGCAACACTTATATCTTGCGCATCAAGAAAACAGTTTATCACTTGTGCGCATGTATATCAATATTCTGCACAGACATTCTGCTCAGAATACTATCGGTGTTCATAAACACTGATGATGATCTGCACAGAAATTCTTTTTAGAATAATGTTTATGTGCCAGATAGCATTTCAGCACATAAGCATGACCTTGCTCTAGCACTTTTCCCTGCCATTTATTTTCACCAATCTCTTCAGCAAAGCCATAAAAAGATTGCAAGCACTGTAGACTAAAGAGACAGGTATAAATTCCTCACCAGAATGCCCTTAGTTACAGATCTATGAGCTACCCCTCAACATCTCCATAAACCTAGTGTTAACATCCTAGTCTTGAGCTCAGTCTTATGGTCTTCTATGCACTTCTATACTAACTGATTCTCCAGGAACAGGCAGGAAGTCGGTTCTCACATATGGGTGACGTCTGCGCTGATGGAGCCCTGTGTGGAGCATTCCCCCAGCTTTCAAAGAAAGCCTATGGGAATGCTGCCACACATGCGTGGTCCCCTTCCTGCCCAAGGGTGCCATCTTATTCAGTCTCCTTTTTTTTCTGCAGAGCCCAATGGACATAGTCCTCTACTTCCTTGGAAAAAGTTCTTAAAAAGTTCTTAAAATCCTTCAAATTCTCTGGTTTGCGTACCAGTTCCCTTCCCGCCTCAAGCCAGCACCCTTGGTGCCATCCTCAGCTCTTATTCCCTTTTTTTCCTCAGTGTTCCTCCTTGACTGGTCTCTGTGCCATTTTTTGCCTGGGGGTCATCGATCTTGGCCAGGTGTTCCCCCACCATGACTCCCAGTGGGTTCAAGAAATGCGACCGCTGCAGTCAGACTATTTCAGTTACTGACACCCATGACTGCTGTCTTCACTGCCTGGGCCTGGACCACAACAGTTCCACCTGCAACCGGTGCCAGGCTGTGACCCCCAAAACAAACAAAAAGTGGTTGGAGTTGCAGGCGAAGCTGTTCCCGAGATCTGACTCTGCCCCAGCTTCCCCATCACTGAGCCCCAAAACTGACATGTCCCCTAAGGTCAGGAGTCTTTGGAGTCCCATGACGATGGCTCCTCTGACACGGCCTCGGACACTCCCAAGAAAAATAAAAAGGTACTGAAGCCTGCCGAGGTGCCTCTGATGAAACCTGGCAAAGACGCGCAGCGGAACTCTGATGACTCCGAGCAGCACCCTCAGAAAGTCTCAAGACAGGAGTCCTCGGCCGGCGGAGACTGTGCCAGGATCCATGAGCCCATAGTCATCCTCTAGGATGCACTCTCCAGAATGCCAGTGTCGGACCCGAGGCCCTAGGTGTCTATGCCAAGAGCTGCACAGCCATCGGGCCTCGAGTCCCGAATGGTGGCCATGGAGCAGAGCATCTCCTCCACCCTGGCCTTGCAGCAGGCATTGATGTCTGGTTTTCCAGCATCATCGGCCCCGACACCAGGCCCTCCCGACCTCGAGGGTGGGGGCATCCCCTGGGCACCGAGCACCATCGGCCTCAGGTACGTTCTCTGCATCGATCGAGGTCTTGGTCACACTCCTTGGGGATACGGTCTTCCCCAGCAACTTTTCGGGAGTCCAATCCTAGATCCTCTGGGGAGCCCTGGTTCCTCAGGGCTACCCCCAAGGCCAATTTCTCGACGCCCTCTGGATCCAAATGGGAAACTGAGGACGAGGCCTCTCCGGAGACCTCCTGGCACAGGGATGTCCCTTCCGAACCAACTCCCTGAGAGCCTCAGCACCACTCCCTGCCTGAGGACGTAGCCTTTCACGACTTTGTCCGCGACATGGCCTGGGCTTCGTTTGGTCCAGACTGAGTCAGAGGAGGATCCACGCACCGAGGAACTTGAGATCCTGCAATATGAGTCTCCTCCCAAAGAGATTCTTACAGTGCCAGTTCCACCCATCCTCAAAAGGCTACTCCTCAGGATGTGGGAGACCTCGGTCTTGATGCCGGTGGTCAGTTGGCGCCTGGATGCTATCTACCACGGGGGTCCAACAATCCAAGCAAGATTCCACGTGCAACGAACAACCCAGTAAGAAAAGGCGGAATGCAATGAAAGGACGTGTAAAAATTAAAAACTTTTATTACTTTATTCTACTTCAGCCACTGGCCCGACACTCGCCGTGTTTCGTAAAAACCTTCCTCAGGGGCAATATTGGCTAAAATACATAAAACACACATTTAAAATCAAAGATAATATAAACCAAATGTTAAAAAGAAAATGTTAAAAAGAAAACAGAGAATGAACTAAGACATATAAATGAAACATGCCAATATAAAACATAAAACCAAATTAAGTACAACCAATATACGGAGTAAAACCAATTTGGACATTAGTAATAAAAACGATAAAAGATAAATACCAATAGAATAGTTGCTTAAATATCAGACAAAGTGAAGTAATGGTTTCAAAACATCAACTTAACAAAACTTAATCAAACGTAAATAAAAAATAAATATGTAAATATAAAAACCAATTACTTATCACAAATGAATTAAAAATATTAACCATTGTGAAACAATGATTTTAAAACAATAACATAATGAATCATAACTTAACATATAAATAAATAAATATGTAAGTATAAAAATCAATTACCTATCACAAATAAATTAAAACAACGTATATGATAAATATGTAAAAAAATAATAGATACATATACAACGAAAAAAAGTGCTCATCAGGAGAGAGACCACGTGACGCATGAGCGAGTGAGAGGTCTGCTTGTTCGCTCCGGGGCCGTCCTGTGATTAATCAGCATATTTTTGTCTATTTACCCCAAACATTTCGGGCAAAATCGTTAGAAGACGTTGGGGATTACCTGCGGGCCTCCCCGAGCGGCAGCACACGTTGAATAATGCCTCCCCCAGCGCGGAAAGACAAAGAAAAGGTGCCGCGGGCTGGGGCCTCCACGGCGGCCAGACCCGCTTCTATGGGGGTGACGCCTAGATCCCCGGGGAGTGAGAGCGTGGACTCAGGCCCGGAAGAGCTGGCGCGGGAGGTGGCTCGGCTGCTGGAACCCAAATTTGACCTAATATTGAGTAAGCTGGAAACAGTGTCAGAAGCACTCACCGAATGCACGCACCGGGTGGAGGAGCTAGAACACAGGGTGTCACTCTTGGAAGAAGAAGATGGCAAGTGTGCACGAGCTGAAAGCCAGCTACAGAAACACGTGGATGCGCTGCTGGAAAAAGTAGACGACCTAGAAAATAGGTCTAGAAGAAACATTAGACTGGTGGGCATTCCCGAATCCCATACTGATGCGATGCTGCTGGACTTAGTGGAAACCTGGCTGCCCCGCGAACTGGGCCTCTCTGACCTGGTAGGGCACATGAAAGTGGAACGTGCCCACAGGTTGGGGCCTAAAACAGAGCTGCGACAGCGTCCTCGAGTGGTGATCGCAAAGATCTTAAATTTCCAACATAAATGGCAATTGATGCAGGCGTTTCGTAGGAAGCGCGACTTACGCTTGGATAATGCCTCGGTGTTGCTGTTTCAGGACTATTCTGCCTCGGTGGCGGCAAAAAGAAAAGAATTTTCCCCGGTGTGCGCAGCGCTTTTCAGCAGACATGTCCGCTTCAGTCTGGTTTTCCCGGCGACTTTAAAAGTGCAGCATGAGGGATCGCAGTGGGTGCTGGCTACTGCCGCGGAGGCGAAGCAGTTTCTCGCCGAACTGGAGCGGAGCGGACCACCAGGTGCCAAGCCATTGGCGGCCGCCACGGGGAGTGGGACTTGAGTTAGCCCAGCTGCTGGAGAACCTCTCTGAGAATTGTTGGCGCTTTGGCCTGCCTTGCTGCGTGCACGGTGAACTGTTTTACAAAGTGAACTGTTGCACTGCTATTTCTTTGAGTTTAATGTTCTGCTTAAGGGTGGCCCAGCGAGAGGGTGTTGGAACCCGGGGTGGCTGGACTGTTTAAATGAGTGTATGCATGCTTACTGATAGGTGGTACGCCATTGTTGGGGAGCCCCGTGAGGGTACTGGTGTTGGCGGGGTTGGGAGGGGTTTTCTTTTCTTTATGGCTGTGTGTTGTATGACTGGGGGTTCTTGGTGTAGGTGTTGTGGTAGGTGGGTTGGGGGCCTGTGTGTATGGTGGGAGTGGGTCGGGGGTGATCAGACTCTCCCCGGGCTCCACGCTGCTTGATGCTGGGGTTGTGGGCCCTGTTCCCTCGTCGGGGGATTGTGCGCTTCTGGGCAGGACGGCCCCGCAGCGCTCGGTGATAGGTCTCGGGCCTGGCGGGGTGGGCCAGGAGTTACACACGGGGTGTTTTTACGGGGCGGGGGTGGGGGGTAGTTGAGTGTACAGGCACTGGGCAAAGAGGGTGGGGTAGGGGGATGGGGGGGTTGGGGGAGGGGGGGTGTTGGCTAGTTCGGGTGGGGATCTCTAGGGGGGGAGGGTAGGGGGCGCAGTCTTAATGGTTGGGAGACGGGGTTTGGTGGCTTGGGGGTAATGTTCTTTGGGAAGTGGAGCTGGAAAGGGCTGCTGGGCGCTGAGGCTGGGCGGTGCTCAGTTCGTTGGTTACAATTACGGCGCTGGGTCTATACACAGCAGGGTAATGGGGGCTAATGGGCGCTGATCTGCGATTTGTGTCGTGGAACGTGGGGGGTTTAAACTCCCCGATAAAACGTACTAAGGCGCTTCAAGCGCTGCAAAGAGTGAGAGCCCATGTGATTTTTCTTCAGGAAACGCATTTAACGGCCAGGGAGCATGCCAAGTTGCAACAAAAATGGGTGGGACATGTCTGTGCGGCAGAGGCACCTGCGGGTCGGAAAAAGGGGGTTGCACTCCTCTTCCATAAGAGCCTTCTGGTTGAAATTATTAGTGAAGATCCAGATCCCCTCGGGCGATATTTGTGGGTGCATGTGAAACTTAATGGGGAGGAATTGATTTTGGGTAATATTTATGCACCTAATCAATATTCTCATGACTTTTTTGAGCAGATTACTCGTAAGATAGGGGGCTTGCCTAATGTGCCCCTGGTTTTGGCAGGAGACTTCAATTGCCCCAATGATCCGACCTTGGATAAGTCTTCTTCTGGAGAGTCAGTGGGCAGGTGGTCCACTAAGGGGGTGAACTATTTGTGTCAGGTTAGTGATTTGCTCGATATTTGGCGGCTGCTACATGGGAGTGAACGGGACTACACTCACTTGTCTCGTGCTCACCAGACATGGTCCCGTATAGATTATATCTTGGTACGGCAATCGGATCTTGGCAAGGTTCGGAATACGGACATTTGTCCGATTGTTGTGTCGGACCATGCGATGGTGACGATGGATTGGACTGGCTGCCGAAGAGTAGGGGGCCGCTGGTCCTTCCCCAGTCACCTTTGGCTCCGAAAGGATTTCCAGGACTATGTTAGAACTCACTGGCAGGCATATCTGGAGCTTAACGAGGGTAGTGTTGCCTCAGTGACTACTCTGTGGGAGGCGGGGAAGGCGGTGATTCGTGGACATGTGATGGCTTATGTAGCTAGAGCCCAGAAAAAGGTGAATGCTGAACTGGTACGGCTCACACAGCTTTTGCGAACGCAGAAGCGCGCGGCATTGCGCTGCACAGGGAGTGGCGGGGCCTACCAAGCTTACCTTGAGACGCAGCGGCAGGTGAACGCTCTTCTGCAGAACCGAGCGGTCTTTGACCAACAGTATTATCGACATCAGCTATTTCGTTTTGGTAATCGCTCTGGGAAGTTGCTTGCACGACTGGCGTGAGGGCGCCGGGGAACTCATTTGGTGGTGCGGCTACGGGATGAGCAGGGCAATTTGCGAACGGAACCTGCGGAGATTGTGGAGGTGTTTCGGCGCTTTTATAGCCGTCTGTACTCCTCAGAGGGGGAAGATTCGCAGAATAGGCAGAACTTTTGGAGTGACGTGTCGCTGAACCAAGTGACCCCGCAGGAGAGGGAGCTGTTGAATCAGCCGATTTCAGGGCCGGAAATCCAGAAAGTGATTCGGGGGGGGGGGCAAAACACATCGGGCGCCGGGACCTGATGGATTCGGCATGGAGTTTTACAAAATTGTGGAGCTCCAGGTGGTGCCCACGCTGGGAGCGGTTTACGCGGAGGTGCTGGAGACGGGCCAGTTCCCCAGGGATCTGAGGACGGCCTCCATTACGCTGCTTCCCAAGGCGGGGAAGGATCCCGAGGAGCCCGCTTCATACAGACCCATTTCGCTTATCAATGTTGATTTGAAGATCCTCGCAGCCGTACTGGCTGCAAGGGCGCAGACGGTTCTCTCGCGCTTGATTGGGCCCTATCAGACAGGATTTGTTAGTGGGAGGGTAGCTGCTAAAAACATATTGCAGGTCCTGTTGAGTATGGAGCGATGCATCCAGCAACGTTGCCCCCTGGTACTGGCTAGTCTCGATGCCGAGAAGGCCTTTGATCGGGTCTCTTGGAGTTATATGTTTGAGGTGTTACAGCGCTTTGGATTTGAGGGCCCGTTTGTGGGGTGAATACGTGCTTTGTATTCAGAACCGCGGGCGTTTATTATGATGGGGGGCGACCGCTCTGACCCGTTTGTTTTACAGCGGGGGACTCGTCAGGGATGCCCCCTTTCGCCCCTTCTCTTTATTTTACATTTGGAGCCTCTGTTGGTGCGGTTAATGAACGAGCGGGCTGTGGCGGGGATACCCTGGCCGACCGGGGAGTTTAAGCTTAGCGCCTTTGTGGATGATATGCTGCTCTGCCTCACGGATCCGCAGGTGTCTTTGCCACGAGCCCTGCAGCTGATTGAGTTTTTTGGTTCTTTTTCGAGTCTGAAAATCAATACGGCTAAATCTTTGGGGTTAGATGTGGGTGGGCGTTCTCGCCAGGGCTGGGTGGGCCGCTTCCCCTTGCTCTGGGCGGATGGGCAGCTCCGCTACCTCGGTATTCAGCTTCCTGCCTGGCCAGACCAGCTATACAGGGTGAATGTCCCCCTTCTTATCGACGGGATGGTGCGGCGCTTACAGTCCTGGCAACAATTGCCACTGTCACTTCAGGGACGGATAGCTTTGTTTAATATGGTGGAATTTCCCCGCTGGGCTTATGTTTTGCGTCACCTCCCCGTCTGGTTGTCGCGCCGCGATCTTGAGCAGATAGGTCGGCATTTGGTGCGGTTCTTGTGGAGAGGGCGGAGGGCGCGTATTGCGCTCCGCACCTTGTTGTTGCCTAGGGAGGATGGAGGAGCTGGTTTGCTGTCGCTTCGTTGGTACAATTTAGTATGTTGGATACGCATTTTGCGGGACTTTATTGATGGGACGAGTGCGGTTGTTCCTCTTTCCACTATTGATGCTATGGCGACTCCATTGCATCGCTTGTTTGTCTTGCATGCTTCTGGTGGTCAGCTTCCTGAGGGCTGCAAGCAGTCCGGTTTCTGGTCCTGCTTGCGTAAAGTTTGGGGGGCTCTTTGTCGCCGCCGTGGGGTGGTTCCTCGTGAGACGGACTGTCTCCCGCTGCGGGGGAATCCGGCTTTTTCGCCAGGCTGGGGGACCCTGGTGGCCTCTGCCTGGGCTTCTAGGGGTGTACACATGGTGGGACATCTTCGTTTGCCGACTGGGGTGTGGGTGGACTCGTTTGCTTCCCTTTGCGGGCGCTACGATCTGGCTCCCCGAGATTTTTTCTTCTATTTGCAGGCCCGGCATTATGTGGTGACTCTACGCGGGGCCCGTGTAGGTGTGCTGGGCGGGGAGGGGATGCTCTCGCTGTTTGGTTCCTTGGAGGGGAAGGTTACCATTGCGGCTCTACGTCGAGAGTTTTCGCCTGAGGGCCAGCTGCGTGGCATACACGGTTTAGTTGAGCAGTGGCGGAGGGACGGAATGCCTCAGCTTACAGTGGAGCGCTTGCGTGCGGCGTTCCAAGGAATAAAATCTCTTTCTGAATCGGTATAAATACAGGAGACTCAATATAAATTCCTTTGGCGAGCATATGTTCATAATATTTGGGCTGCCAGGGCTGGCTTGGCGCCATCAGATCTTTGTCCCCTTTGCAAATTGGACAAGGGCGGCTTCACCCACCGCTTTTGGTCCTGTAGTCATGTTCAAGGGTTTTGGTCCAGAATAGGTCGCGTGTTGGAGGGATGGTTGCAGTCCCCTGTTGAGCTGTCCCCCGAGTGGTGCCTTTTTGGTTCCTATGAAGGAGTGCAACCCCTTGCGGAAGGTGCCCGCCAACTTTGTGCTAAAGGCTTCATGACGGTCAAACTTTGCCTACTGCGTTGCTGGTTGAGAGACACAGTTCCGGGGGTAGCGGAGTGGGAGCGGGCCATGCGAGAGCTGCACGATATGGAGCAACGTACGGCTAGGTTGTTGGTGGAGGGAACCTGGGAAAGGCTTGTAAGGGTGTGGGACCCATTGAGAGCGTTGAGTCCTGAGAGTTGAGACTGGAGGCGTTGGAAGGGCCGAGTTGGGAATGAGCTCTAGAGCCACTATCGTTGGTTTGTTGTGACTGCGCAGGGTGGGATGGGTCGGGGGGAGGGTGGGTGGGGGTGGGGGGGACTCTGTGAGTGCCCATATAGCATTTCTCTTTCTTGTGGCTTTGCTTGGGAACGTTTGGGAGTGCGGGGGGGGGGGGGGTAATGTGGGATTGTTTGAATTACTCTGTATTGTTTTATGTCTTCTATTGCTCCATGTTGCTCCCGGAGGCTGCTGATGTTTGTTATAATTGATCCCAGTTGGGTATGTTTGTATTTTGTGTTTGCCAAGTTGCTCTTCTGAATAAAAATGATTTACTTAAAAGTGCTCATCAAAGGATGTGACCAATAACGAACAAAAAGAACCAACATACCTGTATATTGTGTGCTTTTATTACTGAAATGGCTCCTACCTTAATGCCATAAGAGAAACTAAAATGTTAGAAAATAAACACTATCATTAAAAAAACAGAGAAAAGGAAAAAGGATCAGATACTGAGGGATGAGGACGAGACCCTGACCCTAAAGAACACATATGGATAAATATCATTATGGGAAAACCAACTCCCAGGGTTTGTGAACAAAAAAGCGTAAAATCCTTTTGCTAAAAATGTTAAGAATTGACAGTGCTTTCATAAATAATCTAAAACTATAAAATAAAAGAATTACCTGAATGAGATTATCTTTTAGCCTCAAAAACACGTTTTCCTATACTGCCATAGTACTAATCCTATAAATAAATATTTTTAAAAAACTAAGATTAGTATGTGTGTACAAGGATGCATTGTATAAGCCATTCATAAACAGATCTAAAACATCTAAAAGAAACCGCCCATTGTTAAATAGCATGTTCATAGAAGGGATTAAAATTGTATGTTGAACAGAAGTAAGAGATGTATAGAATCCGACTACTCACACACTCATGTTATCAGTTGACATACAAACAAAGACTATATCTCCAGGAACAAGCAGGAATAAGTCCTCACATATGGGTACGTCGGAACCGACGGAGCCTGCGCGGGAAAGCTCCCCAGCTTCCTAGAATGGAAGCTTTTGGGACCTCCCACTGCACATGCGCGCTGCCTTCCCGCCTTCCTGAACAGCTCTCCTCAGTTTCTCTTTTTCCGCGGAGCCAGCAGGTCGTGTATCCTGTCACCGCTGAAGAAATTGTAGTTTTTTGTTTTGTTTCTTTAGACCGCGTACCTGCCTTCCCATACCGATACCGGTATCGCCGGTCTTCCTTTTTCTTTCTTGAAAAATTATTTTCTTTTTCTTTTATTATTTTTCAGCACTTGGTCACTTCAGTTAGGCCTTCAGGCCTACTTGAATTCTCCACATGGAGAAGCCAGCCCCTGGATTTAAGAAGTGTACCAAGTGTACTGCTGTAATATCAGATGTTTCTAAGTTCTCCAACAGAGCTGCCTTTGATTCCTTCGAGGGAGCCAGCAGAGCTTCTGGCATTGCTATTGCAGCCAGACGTCTGGCTTGGCTCCAGGCTTCTGATCTGGAACCCTGGGTTCTAGATGGCTTACGGAATCTGCCCTGTACAGGTGAGAACTTATTCGGTGCAGAGTGGCAAGTTAAAGCCACTCAAATGGACGCTGAAAATGCCACCTTAGAGAGACTTTCTAAGTCCACTTCTACTCCCACTAAGAAGAAGTCTTTCAAGAGGCCTTATTATAAGAAGGCCAGATATGCTTCCAATACTGGCCAGCAATCTTCTCAACCTCGTTTTGCGGCTAAACGTCAGCAAACGAAACAAGCAAGAGCAAAGCCTGCAGCAGCTACTACAGCTCAACAGGCTCCACCCCCTCAGGGGTTTTGACTTGCCCCTAGAGAACTTGCCATTCCTGGTTCTGGACCAACCAGAACCTCTCACCATACCTGGAAGGTTAGCTCACTTTGCTCCCAGATGGGAACAAATCACAACAGAGCAATGGACCCTCTCTATCATCCGAGAGGGTTACAAACTTCATTTCTCCAACCTTCCTCCTCATCACATGGTGAGACCCTTCAATTCTCCATCTCCTCTCCTAGCCCTGTTGGGTCGGGAGATCTCTTCTCTGCTTGCCCAAGGGGCCATAGAAGAGGTTCCTCTTCATCAACAAGGGTCAGGTTTCTACTCCCCCTATTTTCTCATTCCAAAGAAGACAGGGGGATTCAGACCAATCCTAGATCTGAGAGAATTGAACAAATTTCTGTACAAGGAGAAATTCAAAATGCTCTCTTTGGGCATTCTCCTTCCATACCTTCAGAGTCAGGACTGGCTTTGTTCTCTAGACCTGCAGGATGCGTATACACATCTACTCATCCATCCATCCCACAGAAAATATCTTCGCTTTCTGTTCAGGGGAAGTCATTACCAATACAGAGTGCTTCCCTTCGGTCTCGCCTCTGCCCCAAGAGTCTTTACCAAATGCATGGCAGTCGTAGCCGCATTTCTCAGAAGCATGGGGATTTTCGTATTCCCATATCTGGACGACTGGCTCATTCGAGCTCCAACTCAGTCGCAGGCCCAGATTTCCCTAGACCGCACAAGGAGCCTTCTGCAGTATCTGGGACTGGTGGTAAACCTTCCCAAGTCTCAACTCAGCCCTACTCAGTCTCTAGAATTCATAGGGGCCCAGTTGGACACCACCACTGCAAGAGCCTACCTTCCACTGGTTCGGGGTCAGCGTCTGCTGAGCTTGGCCTCCCAAGCCCAGTCCAGTACTCACTTGACAGCCAGGGAAATGCTACGCCTCCTGGGCCATATGGCCTCCACAGTACATGTGGTGCCCTATGCTCGTCTTCATATGAGAGCAGCTCAATGGACCCTGGCCACCCAGTGGACTCAGGCGTCGGGAGCACTCTCAGACCAAATACAAACCTCAAACCGTCTGTCTTGGTCCCTCCATTGGTGGATATCCACCAAGAATCTGTTGTTGGGGGCTCCCTTTCAGCCCTTGCTACCCCAAGCAACCCTCACAACAGATGCCTCCCAATTGGGGTGGGGAGCCCATCTGCTAACTCTCTCCACTCAGGGCACTTGGTCTCCACAGGAGGCCACCCTTCATATCAACCTCCTGGAACTGCGAGCAATTTACCTTGCCCTCAAGGTCTTCTATACCCTCCTTGCCAACCTGACTGTCCTGGTTCAGACAGACAATCAGGTGGCCATGTTTTACATAAACAAGGAGGGACGGGCTCTCTGTCGCTTTGCAACGAAGCTCTCAGATTATGGGCCTTCGCCAGAGAGCACCAAATTCATCTGCTAGCAGTGTATCTTCCAGGAGTTCAAAACTCTCGAGCAGACAGGCTCAGTCGAGTTCTGCTGCCACACGAGTGGTCCCTACACGTGGACCAGATAAGCAGAATCTTTCAGGAATGGGGGACCCCGGACATAGACCTCTTTGCAAGTCCGTGGAATGCCAAACTTCCCCGGTTCTGTTCCAGGACTCCGTGTCAGGAAGCTCAGGCCACGGACGCCTTTCTCCTCCATTGGGGTCAGGCGTTCCTATATGCCTTTCCACCCATTCCGCTGATTCCCAAGACTCTGTTCAAACTCCAGAGAGATCACGGCTCTATGATCCTCATAGCTCCACGCTGGCCACGCCAAGTGTGGTTCCCTCTGCTTCTACAGCTCTCCCAGGGATCCTCCCTGGACTTAGGAGCTGCACCAGACCTTCTGTCTCAGGAGGAGGGGACTTTGTGGCACCCAAACCCCAAATCCCTACATCTCCGAGCTTGGTTACTGAAGGCTTAAGTCTTCAAGACTTTAATCTTTCTCAACCTGTGAAAGATATCCTTCATGCCTCTAGGAAACCTTCCACGAGGCGGTCTTATGCTTTCAAATGGAAACGTTTTTCCATTTGGTGTGCTCAGCAGGGCCTTGACCCTCTGGCACTTCCTTTGAATTCCCTCTTAGACTATCTCCTGCATCTTTCCAATGCAGGCCTTAAGACGAATTCTGTAAGAGTCCATTTAAGTGCTATTTCAGCATCCCTGAAACCTATAAATGGACAACCTATCTCCTCTCATCCTCTTGTTGCAAGATTCATGAGAGGCCTGACTCTCACTAAACCTCCCATCAGACCCCCCCCGGTCGCATGGGATTTGAATCTAGTGCTTGGTCAGCTTATGAAGCCACCTTTTGAGCCGTTATTTTCTACCTCCTTGAAATTTCTTTCCTGGAAGGTACTATTCCTAATTGCAGTCACTTCCGCTCGCCGCATCAGCGAACTGCAGGCTCTAGTGGCTAATCCACCTTATACAAGATTTCATCATGACAAGGTGGTCCTTAGGACGAATCCCCACTTTATGCCCAAAGTGGTCTCGCCTTTTCATCTTAATCAAGAGGTATATCTACCGGTCTTTTTTCCGGCTCCTCATGCATCCAGTGCAGAGAGGAACCTTCATACTCTGGATTGTAAAAGAGCTCTAGCCTTTTACCTTAATAGGACTCAGCCACATCGAAAGTCTTCTCAACTTTTTGTGGCTTTTGATCCTTCACATTTGGGACTTCCAGTCTCCAAGCGTACACTTTCCAATTGGATTGCTCAGTGTATTTCCTTTGCTTACCAGAGTAAAAACATTTCTCTGGAAGGCCATGTCACAGCTCACAATGTGAGAGCCATGGCAACTTCTATGGCTCATCTGCACTCTGTTTCCATTGATCAGATCTGTCGAGCCGCTACCTGGGCCTCGGTTCATACCTTTACAGCCCATTACTGTTTGGACAAGGACTCCCGCCGGGATGCCTTGTTTGGCCAGGCTGTCCTCAAACACCTGTTCCATTCTTAGACAACTCCTGCCCACCTTCCCAGGATGGATGCCTGAGATCCATACGAAGATGGCGAACCCTTGGAGGGGGATCTCCCAGGCATCTCAGCCAGGGAGTCCCCATATGTGAGGACTTATTCCTGCTTGTTCCTGGAGATAGCACAGTTACTTACCTGTAACAGGTGATCTCTGGGAACAGCAGGAATTATTCCTCACAACCCACCCACCTCCCCTAGGAGTTGTATCTTCTATCTATCTGTCTTCCTGTCCTCTCTCTATTGTCTCAGCTATAAACTCGAAACTGAGGAGAGCTGTTCAGGAAGGCGGGAAGGCAGCGCGCATGTGCAGTGGGAGGTCCCAAAAGCTTCCATTCTAGGAAGCTGGGGAGCTTTCCCGCGCAGGCTCCGTCGGTTCCGACGTACCCATATGTGAGGACTAATTCCTGCTGTTCCCAGAGATCACCTGTTACAGGTAAGTAACTGTGCTTTATTAGACATGAACCCACTAAACTACTCGAAACAGTCGTATGTTTATAATTCAAAAAATGGGTGTGTAGCTAGAAAAATTCTGTGTAAACCAAAATGTTACAAGGAACACTCAACATACTCAAAAAACGCATTAGAGATTGCCCCCTACATGTGGTGTTAAACTAAAAGGTACCATCATCTAAGTATATAAACAATTAAAAGATTAAGTTTAAAACTCCACGGACCACTATTTGTTTCATAGCTAGCCCAACCTTGAACCATCGACGGAATCAGAAACAAAAAGATGTAGTGAATGGACTTAAACAATGAAATGCTATGTGGTAAACAATGGACTCGAAGGATAGGTGGAAGGCAAAGGGTTAAAAACTTGTAACATGCCTGTATTATAATAGACTATTGAATCAAAATTAACACAACCATAATTTAAATATAAAAACCATTGAGAGGGTTAAAGACAAAGAAAACGAGAACCTTATATTGTTATAAGAGTTGAAAAACACGCTACTGACTACGTGGAGCCAGCATCACCTCGCTCAAGATAAGAATCAAAATCAAAAACCGCCGACATCTGCGCACTGGGATCCTTTAAAAGATACTGAACTAATGACGTAACGCCAAATAAGCGGTATGTGGTAAAAAAATGGACACGAAGAATGGGTGGATGGCAAAAAGTTAAAAACATGTATATATATTAATATAAAAATAACACCTTATTTAGAATAAGCATCACCTCCCTCCCAAAATTCTGAAAGTTGCCAGCCTCTGCGCATTAGGCACCTTTTCAAAAAAATATAAATAATAACGTAATAGCATAACTCGCGATTTCCAACTTAACTCGATCGCCCCATAAAATACCTGTGTTTTAATAGACTATTAAATCAAAGTTAACACAACCATAAATTTAAAAAGTATAAAAAGCATTGATAGGGTTAAAGGCAAAGAAACGAGAAGCTTACGTTGTTGTAAAAGTAGAAAGCCGCGCTAAATAAAATACCCGTGTAATAAATTATTTATTTTATTTACATTCTCTTATATACCGTGCTTTTCTGCATCAGTGCAGTTTACATTGAACAAACTGAAATTACATTGAACAGGGCATTGAACTTGGAGATAACTATTTTACAGGGAACATGGGCTATGGAGGGTTAAGTGGCTTGCCCAAGACCACAAGGAGCACCTGTGGGACTAGAAACCCCAGTCCTTCCGGCCCAAGGTTGCTGTCCTCCAGTGGGATTTGAACCCCCGACCTTCCAGCCTGAAGTACCTTGCCCCAACCATTAGGCCACTCCTCCACTTATATGTTGGTAAAACTGCACGTCCTGTACGTACTAGAATAATCGAACACAGGAGTTGTCTCAAAAGACTAGTTGCAGATAGGCCACTCCTCCATTTATATGTTGGTAAAACTGCACGTCCTGTACGTACTAGAATAATCAAACACAGGAGTTGTCTCAAAAGACTAGTTGTAGATAAGCCACTTGTCTCACATTGGCAAACAGCAGGCCATAAACTATCTGATTTGAAATATATATATAAAAAAGTAAAATTAAATTGGCGAGGAGGCAACATTATTGAAACTCTCTTGCGTCTTGAGCAACGTTATATTTATAATTTAAACAGTTTGCACCCTGATGGCCTGAACATGGATAGGGATCTTTCAGTTTTCCTTTAGTTTTTAACAAATGATTTATTATTAGTAGATTTATATGTATGATATATATATATATTTTTTTCACATTTTGATTTTTTCTGTGATCAACCATTGACCTTTGTCCCCTTTGGTATTAAGTAACTTTCCTCTTTGATTTATAAAATATCTCTTTTTATGTGGGAAAGTTGTGTTTGGTGGTAGATGCGGTAGCCCACTCTTGGGTAGTCTTATGTTTATTCTTATATTGTTTTTTATGGTTAGTGTTTTAATGTTACAATCTAGTAGTTTATTTATATGTGTGTTTTTCTCTGGGTATTTTATTTAGGGTGGACTACTTTTGCGTTTTTATCATTCAATCTTTACCTTTTGCATATTAATTGTATGTCTGTTAATATATTTATTGTATTATTTGTTAGATTTTTACATGTCTATGGTGGTATACACAATTAGTTGCTTTTGGATATGGTTAGTTAGTTTATTAGAATTTGCATATTTGGCATTATGTCATCGATTCAGTATCTTCAAAAGGAGCCCAGTGCGCAGATGTTGGCGTTTTTTTAATTTTTATCTTGAGCGAGGTGGTGCCGGCTCCACGTAGTCAGAAGCGTGGCTTTCTATTTTTACAACAACGTAAGCTTCTCGTTTCTTTGCCTTTAACCCTCTCAATGCTTTTTATACTTTTTTAATTTATGGTTGTGTTAACTTTGATTTAATAGTCTATTATAACACAGGTATTTTATGGGGTAATCGAGTTAAGTTGGTAATCGCGAGTTATGCTATTACGTTATTTAACTATTTATCTATATTTTTTTGAAAAGGTGCCTAATGCGCAGAGGCCGGCAACTTTCAGAATTTTGGGAGGGAGGTGATGCTTATTCTAAATAAGGTGTTATTTTTATATTAATATATATACATGTTTTTAACTCTTTGCCATCCACCCATTCTTCGTGTCCATTTTTTACCACATACAGCTTATTTGGCGTTACGTCATTAGTTCAGTATCTTTTAAAGGATCCCAGTGCGCAGATGTCGGCGGTTTTTGATTTTGATTCTTATCTTGAGCGAGGTGATGCTGGCTCCATGTAGTCAGTAGCGTGTTTTTCGACTCTTATAACAATATAAGGTTCTCGTTTTCTTTGTCTTTAACCCTCTCAATGGTTTTTATATTTAACTTATGGTTGTGTTAATTTTGATTCAATAGTCTATTATAACACAGGCATGTTACAAGTTTTTAACCCTTTGCCTTCCACCTATCCTTCGCGTCCATTGTTTACCACATAGCATTTCATTGTTTAAGTCCATTCACTACATCTTTTTGTTTCTGATTCCGTCGATGGTTCAAGGTTGGGCTAGCTATGAAACAAATAGTGGTCCGTGGAGTTTTAAACTTAATCTTTTAATTGTTTATATACTTAGATGATGGTACCTTTTAGTCTAACAACACATGTAGTGGGCAATCTCTAATGCGTTTTTTGAGTATGTTGAGTGTTCCTTGTAACATTTTGGTTTACACAGAAGTTTTCTAGCTACACACCCATTTTTTGAATTATAAACATACAACTGTTTCGAGTAGTTTAGTGGGTTCATGTCTAATAAATAGTCTTCGTTTGTATGTCAACTGATAACATGAGAGTGTGAGTAGTCGGATTCTATACATCTCTTACTTCTTTTCAACATACAATTTTAATCCCTTCTTTGAACATGCTATTTAACAATGGGCGGTTTCTTTTAGATGTTTTAGATCTGTTTATGAATGGCTTATACAATGCATCCTTGTACACACATACTAATCTTAGTTTTTTAAAAATATTTATTTATAGGATTAGTACTATGGCAGTATAGGAAAACGTGTTTTTGAGGCTAAAAGATAATCTCATTCAGGTAATACTTTTATTTTATAGTTTTAGATTATTTATGAAAGCATTGTCAACTCTAACATTTTTAGCAAAAGGTTTTTACGCTTTTTTGTTCACAAACCCTGGGAGTTGGTTTTCCCATAATGATATTTATCCATATGTGTTCTTTAGGGTCAGGGTCTCGTCCTCATCCCTCAGTATCTGATCCTTTTTCCTTTTCTCTGTTTTTTAATGATAGTGTTTATTTTCTAACATCTTAGGCTCTCTTATGGCATTAAGGTAGGAGCCATTTCAGTAATAAAAGCACACAATATACAGGTATGTTGGTTCTTTTTGTTTGTTATTGGTCACATCCTTTGATGATCACTTTGTTTCGTTGTATATGTATCTGATATATTATTTTTTTACATATTTATTATATACGTTTTAATTTACTTGTGATAGGTAATTGATTTTTATACTTACATATTTATTTATATGTTAAGTTATGATTCATTATGTTATTGTTTTAAAATCATTGTTTCACAATGGTTAATATTTTTAATTCATTTGTGATAAGTAATTGGTTTTTATATTTACATATTTATTTTTTATTTACATGTTTGATTAAGTTTTGTTAAGTTGATGTTTTGAAACCATTACTTCACTTTGTCTAATATTTAAGCAACTATTCTATTGGTATTTATCTTTTATCGTTTTTATTACTAATGTCCAAATTGGTTTTGCTCCGTATATTGGTTGTACTTAATTTGGTTTTATGTTTTATATTGGCATGTTTCATTTATATGTCTTAGTTCATTCTCTGTTTTCTTTTTAACAGTTTTCTTTTTAACATTTGGTTTATATTATCTTTGATTTTAAATGTGTGTTTTATGTATTTTAGCCAATATTGCCCCTGAGGAAGGTTTTTACGAAACACGGCCAGTGTCGGGCCAGTGGCTGAAGTGGAATAAAGTAATAAAAGGTTTTAATTTTTACACGTCCTTTCGTTGCATTCCACGTTTTCTTACTGGGTTGCTATCTACCACGTCCGGAAGGGCCCCTGGTTCCATAAGCCACAACTCCCCCACAATTCTATGGTGGTGGAGTCCTCGATGCAGAAACTGAAGAGCCAAAAAACCTACTCTTCGGTTCTCCCCAGCAGGGAGGCCCGGGCCCTCGATGCCCTCGGCCACAAGTGTTATCAGGGAGCCATGCTCGGGTGCCGGATGCAGGCATACGGAACTATACATGGGAATTTACCTAAAAAGCCTGATCCAGGAGCTCTCTGGGTTCTTGGCGGGCCTCGCCGGGGAACCCCCTAAAGAGGTTCCAGTCCCTGGCGGTGGGCATCTGGGACTGTTCCAAATTTCTCTCTAGGGCTGCCAACGATGGGTTCAAGTCTGCGGCCAGGGTGGCAGCCACCGGCATCAGCGCCTGGCGCAAGGCATGGTTACAAACCTCGGACCTCAAGCAGTTCGGTACAAGAAAAGCTGCTGGATGTCCCCTGCAATGGCGAGAACTTGTTTGGGAAACCAATGTCCGACAAGGTGGCTGAAATCGAGGCCGATGTAGTGACCTGGCAAAGGCTGTCCAGGAAGACCTCGACCCTCCCCAAGAAAAGATTCTCTGGGGAAAAAACTCTTTTTCCTGAGGAAAAAGGCTATCACAAGGCTGGGCCCTACCAGCCTTACTCGGGGCATCCAGCACCATGCCTCACAGCCTAAAAGCCAGGGGCATGGGCCTCGGAAAGCCCAAGGCCCCCAAGCCTCTGATACCAGTTCCCACCCACCCAGGGGGAAGCTTTTGACTCCCTGGGCAGGGCCTCCCCTCCCCCAGGAGTCCTGCCTCAGCCCACAGGGGGTCGGCTGGCTTCATGTGCCCACAGCTGGTCCAGCATCACCATGGACAGGTGGGTCCTGCAGGTGGTGAGGGAGGGTGACCACCTCCATCTGCAACAGAACTCTCCAAACTTTTTCCCAGGAGAACCATCATGGCCTCTCCTCCACTAGACCTTGCTTATTGCAGAACTCGCAGGCTTACTTGGGGACAGGGCAGTGGAGCCTGTTCCCCATCACTTCTGGGGAAAGGGGTTCTTCTCAAGGTATTTCCTTGTCCTAAAAAGAACAGGGGGCCTCCGGCTCATCCTGGACCTGCGCAACTTGAACAAGTTCCTGGTGAGGGAGAGGTTCCTGCCCTACCTCTGCCAGGGAGACTGGCTCTGCTCCTTGGACCTCAAGGATGCGTACACCCATATCCTGGTCCATCCCTCCCATAGACAGTACCTGAGATTCGTTGGGGGGGGGGGGGGCACCACTACCAGTACAGGATACTACCATTTAGCCTTGCCTCCTCTCCAAGGGTCTTCACAAAGTGCCTAGCGATTGTGGCTGCCCATGTGTGCCTCCAGTGGGGCCCTCATCTTCCCCTTCCTGATGACTAGCTCATCAGAGGCAGCATGGCCCTCGAGATCAGCCAAGCCACAAGGCTTACAATCCACACCCTGAAGGAATTGGGATTCATCATCAACTACGCCAAGTCCAACCTCTCCCCATTTCAAGACCTGGCGTTCATAGGAGCCCAGCTGGACACTATGCAGGTCAAGGCCTTCCTCCTGATAGAAAGGGCCCTCCGCCTGATGCCATTAGCAAAGGAGGTTCAAAACTGCAGGTCGGTGTCTGCTCCTCCGTTTGTTAGGCCACATGGCCTCAGCGATTCATGTCGCGCCCTTGTCTCGCCTGCACATGCAAGCAGCCCAATGATGCCTCAGATCCCAATGGACACAGGCCACAGGCGGGCTGAGGGACAGGTTAAGGGTCACCCACTGACTGGCAGCCTCCCTCAACTGGTAGCAGTCCCTGCAAAATCTCAGGGCAGGGATGTCCTTCCAAACACTAGCACCACAAAAGATCCTGACAACACACGCCTCCCTGGCAGGCTGGTGCGCACATTGCGAGGGCCATTGCACTCAGGGCAACTGATCCCCAGACAAATCTATTACAAATCATCCTCCTCGAGCTCAGGGCCATCTTCCTGGCCCTACAGGCTTTCCGCTACCTCCTGAGCAACCTCTCGGTCCTCATACAGACGGACAGTCAGGTTGCCATGTTCTATGTGAACAAGCAGCGAGGCACAGTCTCCTACTCCCTTTGTCAGGAGATGGTAGCCCTCCACTCCTTCACAGTGTGCAACAGCATGCTCCTGAGAGCGGTGTATGTGCCAGACCAGGACAACCTCCTGGCGGACAAGCTTATCAGGATCCTTCGCCCACACAAGTGGCGTCTGGATTCCAGGGTGGCACAGAAGCTCTTCCGCCCCTGGGGCAGACCTTGGTTGTACTGTTCGCTTCCCCGGACACTGCACAGCTGCCCAGATTCTGCTCATCTCAGCAACAGCACAGGAGGGTGGCAACGGATGCCTTCCTCATCTCATGGTCGAGGGTCCTGCTTTATGCATTCCCACTGACCCCTCTAATAGCCAGGTGCCTTTTCAAGGTCCAGAGCGACCATGTCATAGTAGTCCTGGTTGCTCCCAGGTGGCCCAGACAGCCCTGGTTCCCCCTGCTACTCTCCCTGCCAGTGGCACCTCCTCAGTGGCACTGGGCTGTCAGCCAGTTCTTCTTTCGCAGGAAGGGGGCTCCTCCACCCTAACCTGGCATCTCTGATATTAACTGCATGAATGCTGAAAGGGTAGCACTTGCCCTCTTCAGTCTCACAGACAAAGTGCAAGAGATCCTCCTGGCCTCCTGGAAACCCTCCACCAGAAGGGCATATGCCTTCAAGTGGAGGAGATTCTCTCTACGGTGTGCAGAGCGGAATGAGAATCCCTTCTCCTGCCATCTGCAGCTCATACTGCGTACCTGCTGCATCTCTCCTGCTCAGGGTTGAAATCTAATTCTGTCAGGATGCATCTCAGTGTCATAGCACCTAACCATCATTCTGTGCAGGGGAGACCCCTGGTCTCCAGGTTCCTCAGAGGCCTTCTGCTATCAAAGCCCCCCCCCCCCCGACCCCCTTCACCAGAGTGGGATCTCAGTGTGGTGGACCACCATTTGAGCCCTTGGTGACTTGCCACCTGAGGTATCTCTCCTGGAAGGTAGCCTTCCTGGTGGCCTTGACATCCGCCTGGAGAGTGCGCAAGCTACAGGCCCTGATGGCGGATCCACTTTATACCAGGTTCTATATGAACAGAGTTGTGCTTCACACACACCCCAAGTTCCTCCCAAAGGTGATGTCTGCTTTCCACTTCAATCAGGAGGTGGTCCACCCCATCATCTTCCCATGGTCTCATGCCGGTAAGGCAAAGTCTGTTCTGCATACATTGGATTGTAAGAGAGCCCTGTCCTTCTGTCTACAGAGGACCCAGGCCCATCGCAAGGCTCCTCGACTCTTTGTCTCTTATGACCCAGCAGACTGAGACTACCTGTGACCAAGCGAACCCTATCCACTTGGGTGATGGACTGTATTGCCCTCGCTTATAACTGAGCTGGCCTCTCCCTAAAGCACCAGATCGCTGCTCATCGTGTGAGGGCTATGGCCATGTCAGTGGCCAACCTACGCTCAGTGCCGGTGACAGAAATTTGTAAAGCCACCACAGGTCTTCAGTGCATATGTTCACATATCACTACTGCCTAGAGAGTGATTCCCACAGGGACAGTGCCTTTGGCCAGGCAGTAATCCAAAGCATTCTTGGTGTATAGGCAATTCCTGCCCTCTGACCCTTCTGTGTTCAGGCTATTGAAGTGATGGTGATGCTGGACACTGGGGTGTGCAGAGCCTCTTGGTAGGGACTCACCCTCTGCAACTCACGGCCTCCTCATTGGTAGCTGTTGGTGCTGTCGTGGTTCGGTTCCTGGCAGCCTGGAGCTAGGGAGTCCTATATGTGAGGACTGACTTCCTGCTTGTTCCTGGAGAAAGCATAGTTACTCATCTGTAACAGGTGTTCTCTAGGAACAGCAAGAATCAGTCCTCACAACCTTCCCTCCTCCCCTAGGAGTTGCTTCCTTTACTTTATTTACCTTATGTCACCTTTTGCCTAAGCTATGTCATTTGAGCAAGATGGCACCCTTGGGTGGTAAGGGGACCATGCATGGGTGGTAGCATTCCCAAAGGCTTTCTTTGAAAGCTGGGAAAATGTTCCAAGCGGGGCTCCGTCGGCACCGATGTCACCCATATGTCAGGACGGATTCTTGCTGTCCCTGGAGAACACCTGTTACAGGTGAGTATACGCTTTCATTGCCATTCATTTAAATGAACTGTATGCTGCCTTTAGCACAGCCATTTGCACATTGACTGTGTTTGCATTAGATCCCTTCCTTACTTGGACAGTTCGCTGATCAAGGTGGGGGCAGAGCATCCTTGCATAAAATATCTGGGGGCTCGAGTTACTGTAGTTTGTCTTCAGCTTCCCTAAGTGCAGACTGAACCCTTTTCTTCAGTTAAAATTTATGAGGGCTGTGCTAGACATGACTGAGCCATGACTTTCCTTCCTCATAGCAGTGTCCCATGTATTGTGATCATGTGATCATAGTTTTATAAACTACCAATTTCGAAATTGCTTGTAGCAAGTAGCATAAATATAGTCACAGCCCCTGGTTTTCTGCAATGGACTTTTTTAGATTCTGTTGCAAGTTCACAAATTCTGTTGCAATTCTGTGCTTCCTTTCAATAATTTTTCATATATTTGCATTTCTTTTACTTTACTTCTAAAAAAAGTATTTTTCTGACATTTGTATGCATGGTTACTTTATTTGGCTCTTTTCTTGGAAAACAACGATCTAAGTACTCATTGCTGGAAAGGGAGAAGAAGGATAGAGAACAGGGTAAGGAGAAGGGATTTGGAAAATGGCGTATTCTTAACAGAGGAAGGGGTCGGTCTCAGATGAGGAAAATGGAAAAGAAATATCAAACAAGGTAGAATAAGGAAAATTTGACCACAGAGGAAATCAAATCAGGAGAGGGGAGAAGAAAAGGAGATCCAGTATCAGAGAAAGGGATCTGGGAAGAGGGGAGTGAAAGACAGTTCATTTGCAGCCTTCCTCTCAACACCAATCACGTCTCTTACTCTTTCTTCTCCAGGACCAAGCAGGAAGTGAGTCCTCACATATGGGTGCGGAGCATTTCCCCAGCTTTCAAAGAAAGCCTTTGGGAATGCAGCGCTCCTGCGTGGTCCCCTTCCCGCCCAAGGGTGCCATCTTGCTCAGTCTTTCTTTTTCCGTGGAGCCCGACGGACGTGAGTTTGTGTCACCTGGGAAAAGTTGATTTTTTTCTGAGATTTTCGCGTTGTCTTATCCGGTTTGACGCCGTTTCCCCCTCCCGCCTGGGCTCGGTACACCGGTATCGAGTACAGAGTTGTGATGTTCGTTTTTTGTCCTTCATGACTAGCGTTCGCGCTCTTTTTGTGTTTTCACTGGCAGCCCGGTCTTTTGACCTTGCAGGGGCCCTTTTTCCCTTGATGGCTGCCAGCGGGTTCAAAAAGTGTGATCGGTGCAAGAAACTTATGTCTTTCACCGACACACATGACTGCTGCCTCCAATGCCTCGGGCCCGACCATGACCCGCTAGCCTGTGGCCCATGCGGCAAAATGTCGTCGAAGGTGCTTCGGAGCCGTCAGCATCAACGTGAGAGAATTTTCTCTGACTCCGCGTCCGGCCGGGCCCAGACTTCGTCAGAGGCTTCGACATCTCGGGAGTCCGACCCCGAGTGCCGTCGGGGTTCCTCTGAAAGGGAGTCTCGCTCCCGGGAGCACAGAAGGAAGAAAAAGCTCGTGAGGGCGGCGTCGGTGGAGACTCCTGGTTCCTCAAGGGCCAGGTCGCGTAGCCCTGACCGCCGCCCCGGGCTCTCGGAGTCAGAGAGGCCTTCTAAGCTACCTCGTGTGGAGCCAGAGTCCCCTAGTCACGTAAGGGCAGTTGTCCTCATAGACTCTCCTCCGGGGGAGCCGATATCGGACCCGACACCGTCGGGGCCCGAGTTGCGGGCTGCTGAGTCTCCTGAGCTTGGACTCAGGTTGACGGCCTTGGAGAGCAGCTTGGCTGCCTTCATGGAACAGCAGCGGTTGCTGATCGCCGGTCTGACTGGTGCATCTGCCCCGACCACCGGGACCTCGACGTCTAAGTCGACCTCGAGTCGATGAAGTCTCAAGTCGATCCTCGGTCAAGGTCCCCCACGACCTCCTGTGCGGGACTGAGGTAGTCGACGCTGATATCCTCGGCATCGGGGCGGGTAGCACCGAGGCCCGCACGGCCAGAGCCGCTCGATTCCTCCTCGGAGGAGTCGGAGTGGGAGACGGAGGATGAGGAGTCCCTGGACACTTTCCGGACCTGGTGCATCCCTTCGGACTCACCGGAGTCCGAGCCTCTGAGACGGTCCCCCCCCCCCCCAAAGGATACCCGGTTCTCGGACTTCGTGAGAGACATGGCCAAGGCCTTGGCTTTCCCTGCGGACGCTACAGATCTTCAGTGATTGAGCTCTCGTCAAATTACTCTTTTGAAACGCTGCGCACTACGCTACTTCTCTGATATTCAGCTTCGGCTGGGTCCGATGTGCACAGCATTCTCGCACATGATTAAAGAGATTGTCTGATAGTTTTAACTACGCTGTGTGTCCCCTGAGGAAGGCGTTGCTGAAACGCGTAGGGGTGTTTTCCAATAAAGCAGTCCTCACCAATCCACAGCTCTTGCTTCCTGTGTTCCCCTCCAGACCTACCAGCTGTACATGGGCATGTACCTACGAGACCTGGCAAAGGAGATTGCCGGGTTCTCAGCTGGCCTCTCCGAGGAACCTTTCCAGAGGTTCAAGGCTTTGTCAACAGGGATTCGAGAGTGCTCGAAGTTTATCTCTCGGGCAGCCTATGATGGCTTTGAAGTTTCGGCCTGGGTAGCAGCGGCCGGCATCGGTGCACGCCATCAGGCTTGGCTACAGTCATCAGACCTGGAGCCATGGGTGCAGGACAAGTTGGTCGATGTCCCATGCCGAGGTGAAAACCTTTTCGGTAAGCCCATGACTGAAAAGGCTGCAGAAATCGAGTCTGAGACTCTCACCAGGACAAGGCTGTCCAGGAAGACTTCTGCCCCCTTCTCAGAAAAAGAAGGGCTTGGGAAAGAAGCCCTTTTTCCCGAGGAAGGGTGCTGCTTACAAAACCTACCCTCAATATCAGGCCTCTCCAGCTCCCCAACAGGGCCAGCAGGCCAAGGGGCAGGGGCATGGGCCCCATAGGCAGAAGACCCCAAGTCCCCAGCTCCGGCTCCTGCACAGCAGGGAGCGGGGTTTTGACTCCCACAGCATAGCCTCTTCTCCACAGCTGGCTCCACTCAACACAGGAGGTCGGCTGACCCTGTACGCCTACAGGTGGCCAGCCATCACAGGGATACCTGGGTCCTCAGCATAGTCCAAAAGGGCTATTTGCTCCACTTCCACCAGATATCCCCCTCCTACTTTCCAGGGGAGCCTCCAAGACTCCCTCTGCACAGAAACCTCCTCCTTCAGGAGTTGGCAAGTCTTCTAAAGGAACATGCGGTGGAACTGGTGCCTCACCACCTGAAAGGGCAAGGCTTCTACTCCAGGTACTTTCTGGTACCAAAAAGGACAGCAGGCCTCCGGCCTATCCTGGATTTGTGAAACCTAAACAAGTTTCTGGAGAGGGAAAAGTTCAAGATGCTTACCCTTGGGATACTGCTGCCCTACCTCCAGCAGGGAGATTGGCTATGCTCCTTAGACCTAAAGGATGCTTATACTCACATCCTCATTCATCCAGACTACAGACAATATCTCAGATTTGTGGTGGGAGGAAACCATTTTCAGTACAGAGTGCTTCCCTTTGGACTAACTTCCGCCCCCAGGGTTTTTACCAAATGCCTGGCGGTGGTGACAGCCTATCTCAGAAATCGGGGAATTTTCGTCTTCCCATACCTGGACGACTGGCTCATCAGAGGTCAGTCTCTCCAGGAGGCCAGACAAGCCACTCTTTGCACTGTCTCTCTTCTTCAGCATCTGGGCTTTGTCATAAACTACGCCAAGTCCACTTTGCTCCCCTCACAGAACCTAGAGTTTATAGGGGCAAGATTAGACACCCTGCAAGCAAGAGTTTACTTGCCTGAGGACAGGGCCCACAGGCTTATGGACTTGGCCAGCCAGTTCCAAAGCAATCCTCAGGTCTCCGCCAGACACTTCCTGCGGCTCCTGGACCACATGACATCCACGGTACATGTGACCGTGAATTCCCATCTGCACATGCAAACGGCTCAGTGGTGCCTCAGAGCTCAGTGGGCGCAAGCCACAGGCGACCTCTGAGACAGAGTAAAGGTGTCCAAACCACTCTTGGACTCCTTGCAGTGGTGGCTACATCTCCCAAACCTTCTCAGGGGGGGTACCCTTTCAGGCCCCAGCACACACAAGGGTGCTGACGACCGATGTTTCCTTAAAGGGCTGGGGTGCACATTGCCAGGGCACGTGCACTCAAGGCCTCTGGTCTCCTCGGGAGGCCACACCGCAGATCAATCTTTTGGAGCTGCGAGCAATCCGCTTGGATCTACAGACTTTTTTTCATACCCTCTCTCACCAGTCTGTCTTAATTCAGACAGACAATCAGGTGGCAATGTTCTATGTGAACAAGCAAGGGAGCACAGAGTCCAGGCTCCTGTCATCAGGCGCAGGGCCTTTGCTCCTTTGCAGTCAAACAAGGCATGTTTCTCAAAGCAGTGTATCTACCTGGTCAGGAGAACTTCTTGGCAGACAAACTAAGCAGGATTCTCCAGTCTCAGGAATGGCAATTGAATCCACTGGTGGTTCAGCAGATCTTTCTACGATGGGGACTTCCATCCATCGATCTCTTTGCAAGTCCACTGAACCGTCAGCTGCCCAGGTTTTGCTCCAGACAACCGCATCCCCTGAGAATGGCAGCAGATGCGTTTCTGATCTCTTGGTCTACGGGCCTCCTGTATGCGTTTCCTCCCACGCCCCTGGTGGCCCGAACTCTCTTCAAGATTCTACGGGACAAGGCCTCGGTGATTAATCGTGGATAACGTGTTAAAATCCTCCGCCCAGTGTGCAGCGGTGGCTATGAAAGCAAATAGAATGCTAGGTATCATAAGGAAAGGAATGGACAATAAAACAAAGGATATTATAATGCCTCTGTATCGTTCCATGGTACGACTGCACCTTGAATATTGTGTACAATTCTGGTCGCCTTATCTTAAAAAGGATATAGCGTTATTAGAAAAGGTACAGAGAAGAGCCACCAAAATGGTAAAGGGGATGGAAGGCTACTCCTATGAAGAGAGGCTACAAAGGTTAGGGCTCTTCAACCTGGAAAAGAGATGGCTGAGGGGGAGATATGATAGAGGTCTATAAACTAATGAATGGAGTGGAGCGGGTAAACGTAGATCGATTGTTTACGCTATCGGAATATAGAAAGACTAGGGGACATGTAATGAAGCTACAGGGTAAACTATTTAAGACAAATAAGAGAAAATATTTTATCACTCAACGTGTAATCAAACTCTGGAATTTGTTATCGGAGGATGTAGAAAGGGCTGTTAGTGTAGCTGGGTTTAAAAAAGGGTTGGACAAGTTCCTGGAGGAAAGGTCCATAAACCATTATTAAAAAGGGACCCAGGTTATCAATGCTTGACCCAATACAATCATTGTGGAACCTGTGTCTCTTGGGGATACTGCTAGGTACGTATGACCTAGATTGGCCACTGTTGGAAACAGGACACTGGGCTTGATGGACCTTGGTCTGACCCAGTATGGCATATCTTATGTTCTTATGATTCTGGTAGCCCCCAGATGGCCGAGGCAACCGTGGTTTCCACTTCTTCTGCAGTTGGCAGTGGAAACTCCATTCCCTCTGGGGTTGCAACCCCAGGATCAGGGTTCCCCTCTAAACCCCAATCTCAGATCCCTCAATCTGATGGCCTGGCTGCTGAAAGGATAGTGCTAGCTCCCTTGCTTCTACCTAGGGAAGTTGAAGAGGTGTTCTTGGCCTCTAGGCGGCAATCCACCAGAAAGTCCTATGCCCTCAAGTGGCGTAGGTTCTCAATATGGTGTGCTCAGCACAATGAAGATCCTTTCTCCTGCCTTGTGCCAGTAGTACTACAATACCTTCTTCACCTGTCAGACCTAGGCCTTAAGTCCAACTCTGTTCAGGTCCACCTCAGTGCTCTATTAGCACACCACTCATCGGTGGAGGGACAGTCTCTGTCGGTTCACCCCTTGGTGTCCCGCTTCCTCAGAGGCCTGCTTTTGCTCAAGCCTCCGGTTCATCCACCTGCCACTGAGTGGGATTTGAACGTGGTCTTGCAACAACTTACTCGCCCACCGTTTGAGCCGATGGCTACTTGCCATTTACGCTACCTTTCTTGGAAGGCGCGCTTCCTGGTAGCTCTTACCTCGGCCAGACGTGTGAGTGAACTACAAGCTCTGGTTTCTGATAGCCCGTACAAACGATTCTATAGGAACAGGGTGGTCCTACGGACCCATCCAAAGTTCCTCCCAAAAGTTGTCTCCTCCTTCCACCTCAACCAGGAGGTGGTTCTTCCGACATTCTTTCCCAGGCCGCATACCAGTGGGCTGAAACAGTCTTGCATACCCTAGACTGTAAGAGGGCGTTGTCCTTTTACATAGAGCGTACGCGGGGGCTACTCAGCTCTTCGTCTCCTTTGACCCTAATAAACTGGGGTTGCCTGTCTCCAAGCGTACATTGTCCACTTGGGTAGCAGATTGTATCGCCTGGGCATACAATGCAGCTGGCCTCTCCTTGCAGGGTAAAGTCATGACCCACCGTGTCAGGGCGAAAGCCACGTCAGTAGCTCATCTCCGCTCTGTCCCCCCATTCCTCTTATTCAAGTTTACCATGTTAACCCAAAACTTCATTCACAATCCTGTGGAACTAGAAAACCGAGTTACACGCACTACTATATAACCAGACGTATCTAGCCTGGGGCAAGCGCCCCCCTACCCATGAGCAATAAACTGAATTACAAGTGCAAGTTCGGATCAACTTGTACATTACCTGCAGTTCTCTGACAGAGTCCACTATTCCCTAATTGTTGTTTATTAATTCATTATCCCCCCTCCCTCCTATCCCACCCTTTCAAAGCAACAAATGCCCAATTTAACTATAACAGAATTGCTAAATCACAGGTGCCCCTGGGAGTTTGTTCTTCTCCCCTGGACACCCCTTCTACTTCCCACCCCTACTTAACCCTCCCTCCCCTTCCTACTCCTAGTTCCCCTCTCCCCCGGAGGAACCTATGTAACATTTGTATCCATCCTTACTATGCCTCCCATGGACTCTTAGTTATGCACAATGATTAAGCACCCTATTTGTTGCTCAAGCTGGCAAGGACTGGAGGTACGGGCCCCACTCAACAACAAAATTCTCCCAGCACTTTTGATGTCCATACGTCCTATTCCTTTCAATCAGTAATAACGTATGTAAACGGATCTGCCACTATCCATAGGTTGGTCCATGCGCAGATATTGAATCCTGCAAAATTACTTGCCGAGCTAGTACCAACACCAGGCACATCCATGCTAACTCTATTTGCCCCAGGTCAGCTTTAACCTCTGGCCCCCAGATATCCAACACCAGCCCCTTAGGCAAAAATGCAAATTTTCTCCCCAAACACCCTTCTAGATATCCCTTTATTTTCGCCCAGTATACAGTCACCCTCCGGCAATGCCAGAACATATACCCCAATGTTGCGACTTCTGACTCGCACCGGGGACATCGATCTGTACCTGCTATTCCTGCTCGCCATGTGCGTCTTGGAGCAAAGTACATCTGCCTTATCAATTTATGTTGCAGGTCCCGATGTTCTACGGCTGCACTCAGGGATGGAATGTGCACCAGTGCTCTTACCACCATTTCTCCATCTATCTGTTCCCCCAAGTCTCGTGTCCAAGTACGCGCCAAATCCACCTCTGTTGGTTGCAACCCAATCTCTACCAATGTCTTGTGCAATTGAGATACTCGAGCTATTTGATCACCTCCCATTAGTAGTTCTTCTAAACGCGAGCACACTTCCCCCTTTAAGGAATCCACTGGTAGACTTCTGAAGTAGCTCCTCATTCATTAATGCAGTGTGTTCGCAGAGGTTGGCAAAAGCCACTGGGGTCCCTTCCTCTGAAACCAGCTGTTCTAAGGTGACCATGCTGGAAGCTCATGTCCGTCATGCCCGGGGGAAAATCTCTATTCCCATACATCTGGAGGAAAGGTGAATTAGAATAGGACGAACCCAATTGGCCACATAGATATTGTCACACCCATCAAATTGGTGTAAAAAGAACTTCCTGCGTTATCGACCCTATTCCTCCCAAAGATTTTGCGTGCAGAATATATCTTGCATGCAAGGGTTTCGCTAAGGCATTAACCATCTCTACCGGAGTGTATTCCCCCAGGTCCCAAAGCCAGTCATGGACATGCCTGAGCAAGCAGGCCATATTGTATCTCTTGACTCTCGCAGCATTGCCAGTTGCACTCAGGGTCGCTGTCCCCTCCACAAAAGTATATTCGCTAACTTCTCAAACCGGTGACTATCACGCTGCTTTAGTACCAAAGGCAACATCAGTAACATGTATAACCATTTGGGGAAAAGGGTCATTTTAAACAAAGCTATTCTGCCACTGAGCATCAACAGAAGGTCTCTCCACTGCTGCACCCTCCTCTCAAGGTCCTCCAGGAGGCTGGCTACATTGATTTGATACAACTCAGCCAAATTGGCTGGAAGTTGTATTCCCAAATACTTAAAATGAACCCTTGCCCATTCAAAGGAAAGGTCCCTTTCCAATTTGCAAACATTTGAGAATCCAATGGGAGGGCCTCAGATTTATCAAGATTCAGTTTTAATCCTGACAAAAACCCGTACTCCTTGAATATTCGCAAGAGCGCTGGCAGTCCCCTCCCTGGGTCATCCATATGGACCAGGAGATCATCTGCAAATGCCATTACTCGAAATTCTTTTGTTCCCACCTTTATACCTTGAAACTCTGACATTCCTATCTTACTTAGAAGGGGTTCTAAAGTAAGGACAAATAGTAGCGGGAATAGTGGACACCCCTGTTGCGTATCTCTATGAATCATAAACTCTAGAGACATATTCTCATTGACCATAATTGCCCCTTGAACCCCATCAGGTCCAACACTTGATACATGAATGGCCAGTTCACCCGGTCAAATGCCTTTTTGGCATCAAAACTAATTAACATGGACTACCGCCCCTCTACCAAACTAGCACACATTGAAGCCAAGACCCGGTGCATGCTGTATGCCAAATGTCTGCCCCTAATAAACCCTACTTGGTTTCGGTGTATTAAGTCAGGTAAGTATACTGCTAGCCGATCCGCCATAAGTTTTGCCAGTATTTTTATGTCCACATTCAATAACTATATAGGTCAATAAGAGTCCGGGAGGGTTGGGACCCTTCCAGCCTTAGGCAAAACCGTGCCAGCGCCTTTTTGGACTCAAGTGGGAACCTTCCTTTCCGTATTAGGTCTGCATAATATTTCATCATGGGGGTCGCGATCTTGTCTCCCATTAACTTGTAAAATTCCCCCGCAAGCCATCTAATCCCAGTGCCCATCTCCCTTTTAGCATCTTAATTCCTTTCTGGACCTCCTGCAGTAATATGGGGGCATTCAAAACATCTATTTGTTCAGATATCAACTTTGAGAGTGTACAGGTCCGAAGGTATGCAATTCCGGCTTCTTCATCCATCGGTATGCAATTCCGGCTTCTTCATCCATCTCATCTGCCTGGTATAATTGCTGGTAAAAATCACAAAACACCTTTTCCACTTCCACCACTTCAGTCCGTAGGGAGCCCATCTGCGTGTCGCAGTGCTCCCACCTGCCATGAGCCCCCTTCAGCTCAGATCAGCGAAGATAACAGCTTGCCTGCCTTATTGCCATACGATAGAGCCAATATCTATAAAACATTATGGATTTTTTGGCCCTCGGATGTACTAGTATACTGAGTTTGTTTTGTATGCTGCATAATTGGGTCCTAGTCTCCATACCTGGGCGCGATGCATGACAACGCCGTGCCTTCGCTAATTCCCCTTCCAACTGCAGCATTCTGCTATTTAACCTCTTACGTTTGAGTTGGATATAGCTAATTATCTCACCACGCACCACTACTTTGCCTGCCTCCCAGAATAGTCGGATGATCCATGTGTTGTCCATTATTTATTGCATAATCATCCCATTTACCCCTGAGATATTTTTCAAATGCAGCATCCCTACTACCTCTAATGGATAGCGCCATATCCTCTGCCCCCCTTGACCTCTCTACCGTGTTTCCAGCGTAACCATTGCATGGTCTGAAATGATTGAGGGACAAATTTCTGCTTGAAAAACCCGGCCAAATAGGACACTGGAAATAAAGAAATAATCTATTCTGGACCAAGTGCCATGTGCTCTGGACATGAGTGTATTCTCTAGTTCCCGGATGCAGGATCCGCCATATGTCAACTAACCCAAACCCTTCACACAGGCCCGTTATACGTCAGGCGCTACGTTGGTCTCGCAACTCGGCATTACTAGATCTATCCAAATCCCTATGCAGTGCACAATTGAAGTCACCCCCCCATTATCAACTGACTGTCTCCCATCTGGGCCAGGGCTTTGGCCAAATGTTGGCAGAACCGGGCCTCATACAGATTGGGCGCATATACGGATCCCAGCACCACCGGCCAACTGTCCAATACCCCCCATACAAAAACATATCTTTCCTCCGGGTCTGTTACTACCGACTTCTCTGACCATCCTAGGTTTTTAGCTATTAATATGACCACTCCCCTCTTTTTTCCCTACTGCCGGGATGCCATACACCTTGCCAACCCATCCCATACACAACTTGGCATGTTCCTCCAATGTTTGATGTGTTTCCTGTAGCATTGCTATATCTGAATGTCGGGCGTGCAATTGTTGCAGCGTTTTATATCTTTTTATGGGGGATCCAAGTCCACACACATTCCAAGACGCTAATTTAATGTCCTTACCCATTCTCCTCCCTCCATAGTGAAACTAGATAGGGATTGTTTCCTTCATAATGCCAGCATGGGCCCCACCCAGCCTAGGGCCTACACTGCTGAATTCCCCTCCAAAACACCAGCCCTCTCTGTTCCATTGTTGCCCACTTGTCTTCCGTGTAAGCCCATGTTTCTCTTCTCTGTAGGTTCCTCTGCCCACCACCCCACCCTTCATCTGACCCCACTTCCCTGTTATATGTACCCTCCTCATAACTGCCCCCCATTTCCCAACCATCCATCATCTATCTCTGCTTCAAATGTACATAGTTTCCCCCAGTTTAAGTCCATGTTAATTTCCTTGTTATATGTAAACTCAGGTCAGAACTCTACTGTCCGAGAGTCATATTGTTGTTTGTGAACCGCACTGATAAGAAAGAGCGCAGTCTAGAAGAACTGTTAAATAAATAAATAAAATAAATAAATCCTGACTACCCCCTTCTCCCTCCCCTTGCGCCCCAGCTAGGGCCCCTCCAAAATATCTTGCCGTGACATGTAGAGCCCCCCCCCCCCGTGCGCCCATGTCCTCGTCTTCCTGTGTATACCTCCAAGTATTGCTCCCATCGGCTGCGGTATTCTCCAATACCTCGCTTCTATTATCGCTGCCCATATTACTTCCTAACCCTTCAGCCCAGTCTTACTCCACTTTTAACACGTGTCACCTAACCCCCCCCCCTTACCCACTCTGCCTGCTACATGTTCAGTCACAGATTTGCCCCGCCCAAATACCTTTACATGTTCACATCAACATCGCAAATCGGACCCTGGCCCCCGGGAGGACAAAACGCCAGTGGTTGTGCGAGGCCTCATCACCATTATGGTGTCTCAGCCCAGAGCCACGTCGTCAAGTATTAGTCGTGGATCTCCACACTCCAAAACTCGCTCAGGTAAAGATCACCAAGCCCGAGACAGACCCACCAAAGTATCTCACATGCTTGCAGGGATCTTCCCTACTGGCACCACCCCTCCAGGGGAGTTATATAGTGTCCTAAATACATACAATTGTAACATCCCATGTTAACAGTGCATTGCCATACCATCCCTCCCCCTCCCCCCCCAGCCCTCTCAAACAAACCGGCAAAGAGTACAGTAACATGCCCTTGCCTGTTTAAGTAACCCATGTTAACATCGTAACAGTATTATTATCAAATCAAGTAATTAAATATGGGCCAAATTGCCCTCTTATCTCTGTGTCCCCTTCTTCAAGTTTCCTTCCTTTAGGCGTTTTCAGCCCTCAGTCTTACATTGTCTACTACCAGATATTGTAGCCAGATTCCCTGGCTGTTCTATGAGACAGCAATACCACACATCTTCCACATGTTCCAAGTCAAAATCTACACACATCCTCACCATCAGCACGCCATGTCCCCATCAGCATGGGGACATGATCAGGCCAATGTGTACGACAAAAGACCATGGCCTCTGCTGGGGTGGCAAATACATGCTGCTGACCTCCATACTCTAAACGCAGACGGGCCGGATAGGCGAGAACAAACCAGATTCCATGTTTGACTAAAATACTGCAAGCTTCTTTCTATCCATGCCGTCGTGCTGATACTCCAGCTGAGTAGTCTTGGAAGATAAGTAAGTTTTGTGCACTACCACCTCCCTGCTGTTGTTTGAGCGCAGCCCGCAGAACAGTCTTTTTGGTAGGCATTTAAGAAACGGGCAATCATGGTATGTGGATGTTTATCGGATACCTGTCGCTGCCCCAGTCAGAGAGCTCATTCTATTACTATGTCGCCAGTCCCCTCCTTAAGTTGTAAATTCAATGGGATCCAGGTCTCTAGAAAGCCTTTCAGCTCTCTCTCCATAACTTTCTCGTCAACCCCTGTGAATTGGAGGTTTTTCCTCCTCCCACGATTCTCTAAGCCTTCCAATTTGTCTGTGTGTTGCTGGATCGCTTCCTCCAAGTGCCTCAACCGGGCCTGGGCCTGGACGTCCTCCAGGGTTCCGATCCTTTGCTCCACCTGCTCCACCCGCCTTATAAACTCTGACACCGCCTGCACCACGGTAGTCATCTGAGTTGCTAGTCTACTGAAACAATCTTCCAAGGCCTGTACCACCGTCTTTGTTACCTCCTCCACCATTGCACCAGTTGTTTCGGCCTTCGGGCTTTCAGGCTGACACTCTGACATCTTTGTGTCGGCTGCTAGTGGTTTTTCATGCCTCGGGGTTTTTGTCGCCATGGAAGCATAGCGCTCACCACCGGGCCCCTTTTCTCCGTCTCAGGTTAGTTTGAATTACCTCCTCCCTGTAATTCCTACGGGTATGCTGATTTTGTATGGCTGGGGTGGAAGGGAGGCTCTGGAGCTAGGAAATAAACGTCTTCTGTAGTCCACCATGCCACCGGAAGTCTCTAATTGTGATGTTTTTAGTTGACAAGGACTGAATCAGGCAGAAAAGTGGAGACTTCATCCGGTGCTAGAACAGAACTGCTCTACCACAGCTCAGAACAGAACTTCTCTCACAGCTTAAAACTTCGGTTTCCTCAGCATCTCAATTTTGTTTCTTTCACTCTGCTGAATGGATGTGCAACAAAGCTCTCCTGGAAAGTGTTTTCTGTGTTTGTTTCAACAAAGTTTTTCGTTTATCCTTTATTCTTCATATATGTTTTGTTTAGTTTTTTTGTTTCTGTTTCAAAGGGTTTGCTTTTATTTCTTTATAATGTTGACGGTTCATCCTTGCCCAGGCTTTGTTAGAATATCCCATAGTTTAGACCTTCACCTGCTCCATTTCAGATGTCTGGGCCCAAGCCATAATCCTAATTACTGTGTTTTCTGCATGGCCATGTCTGTTGCCCACCACAGTGACCGTGTTGCTACATCGTCATGACAAGCTCATAGAGTTCCTCTCCACTGTGATAATTCAACACAGCATGCAAGGTGCGCAGAGTACAGCTCACGCTATGTGTTGTATCGCTACGCTATTAGAAGAGAAAACTCCTTTTTGTGCGGTGGCTGGTATAAGCGATTGTGCCATATTTAAGGCACACTCTCTGCCATTTATGCTGGCATTTTATAAAGACAAATATGTGCCTACTTGTCTTTATAAAACAGGCTTAATTTGTGTACGTTAAAACGTGCTTTGTGTAGATGTCCTGTTATAAAATAGCCCACAGTGGAGGAACGTGGGCATCATCCATTGGTATTGTGAATAAAGCCTCTTTCAATATTATATGACTATTTTGTTCTTTCCTTGGACACATCACGTTCCTCCACTGTGGACAGTTTCTGACGTGACTGTTTGCTGTTATAAAATAGCCCTCCACATATGGGAGAGGGTGAGTTTTAGCATTATATCATTTTAGCATTTCGGTTGTTTTAGATGAGGGGGGTTTAATGTTTGAAGGAGGCGTTCATTTTGTAAGGAAGTAAAATTGGTTATGTGCTAAGGGTGGGGGATAAGGAAGGGAACCGAATCCCTGTATTAATAGGTCAGGGCAGTATGGAGTGTTGAGTCTTAGAGGGGAAAAGATTGACTTAAATGGCTGCTACTTAGTGCCGGTAGTTTAAAGAATTGGCCATGGAAAGTGAGATTGGAGTGAATTGGGCTAAGAGCAGATTAATAAATGTTTGGTTCTTTAATGGTAAAGAGCATCTAATTTATGATTTCGTAGATGATGGGGACATTGTTGCCCTTTGCCTTGCAGATACCTGTTTGCAGAGCCTGCACTACCCAGCAGTTGCCTAGTGCACCTAGCATTTTGGGCACCTCATTGCTGCCACTGTTGCTCCTTTAAGGGACCTGTAGCATTGGCTCTGACATTAAAACAGCAACACAACACTTACCCAAAGTCTCTGGTGCTGCATGCAGTTGGTCCTTCTGCACCCTCCAATGCAGATTTCCTGTTAGCCTTGGGGGCGGAAGTGGTTGGTTTGACTGTTTCTGTCCTCATGCAAACAGGAAGTCTGCATTGGAAGGGGTGGAAGTACCAACAGCACGCAGCCCTGGAGTCTTTGGAAAGTGCTGCATTGCTGTTTTAATGCCATTGCCTCTACTGCTAGTCTCGGAGAGTGTGCGGGGGGAGGGGGGAGAGAAGCAGGGGAGGGCCTCATGAATAAGCATATGTCTAGGCTGCCTGATATCCTTGCACCGACCCTGCCTGGTTGAGGGATGAGGAAGGTTTCCCTTTAGTTATCAAGCCTTTATCAGGTCAAGAGTAGATCCCTGTGGTGGTGGTGGTGTAGAAATTATACCAAAATATTCATTGAAGTTTGCTTTAGTTAACTGGATGTATCCTCAGGCCATAGAGTGTTTGTTGGTTAAGTATTGTATGTGGAAGGGTTTGTGGTGATATTGGTTTGTATTGGCATGTTCCTCCAATATTTTATGTATTTCCTGTAGCATTGCTATATCTGAATGTCGGGCGCGCAATTGTTGCAGCAATTTATATCCTCTATTCTTAGATGGATGCTTTTAATGAGTTGGAGATGACCACAAGGATTTTCATTTCCTTTTCCTGCTGTCCTGCCTCTTAGTGAATCAGATATGTATTTCATTTTCTTTGCTATAAATTGTATAGAGAAATCCAGTGACTGAAATGTACAACTTAATGATTATGTTCCGACATTCAGTGACTGAACCATGTAGCTTGTACTAGATGTGGTGCGTACTGCTTCCTACTGTATTCTAAAGATTTTTGTCACAGAATTTATCCAGCTTTCATGCTTATCTCTAATTTTATAGATTCGATGGAAGTACATGATAGTTGATGAAGGGCATAGGATGAAGAATCACCACTGCAAGCTGACTCAGGTGTTGAACACTCACTATGTTGCTCCAAGACGAATCCTCCTAACTGGAACTCCACTACAAAACAAACTACCTGAGCTGTGGGCCCTTTTAAACTTCCTCCTTCCCACTATCTTCAAAAGCTGCAGCACCTTTGAACAGTGGTTCAATGCTCCTTTTGCCATGACTGGAGAGAGGGTACTGTATTCACTGTCTTTGCTATGAGTGTACTTATGAAGCTTGGGATTTATTGGAAGCCATTTGAATTGCCAAATTAAGTTGGTAGCTATTCCTGGGCGTTAGTTAATTATAATTTTGAGAGAGCTTATTTCTGTGTACCATATAACCTCCAAAAAACAGCAGATGAAAATAACTGGCTTTCCAATATTTATTTATCTACAGATTGATGTTAAAAACCCAGTCATTCATTTTAATTTAGTTTCTCCAGCAAAGAGCAGGAAGTCAGCCCTGACATATGGGTGACATTGGTGCTGACGGGGCCTGCGCGGAAGCATCTCTCCAGCTTTCAAAGAAAGCCTTTGGGAGATGCACCATGCATGCGTGGTCCCTTTCCCACCCAAGGGTACCATCTTGCCTCAGTCTCCTTTTTTCTGCAAAGCCCATAGGACGCTGTTCAGATTTCCCCGGAAAAAGTTTGATTTTTATTGTATTTCTCCAGTTGCGTACTGGTTCCTTCCCGCCCCCGAGCCAGCTCATCTTTGAGTCAATCCTCAGGTTCGTCTATATTTTTTTTTTCATTGAGGTGTTTCTCGACCAGCGTTCTCATCCTTTTCCAGCTGAAGGCCTCGGACCCCTGCCGGGAGGTGGGAACCCCTTTTTCCAATGGCCTCCAGCAGCTTTAAAAAGTGTGACCAGTGTGGCAAAATGTTCTTCACCGACCCACACGACTGCTGCCTCCAATGTCTTGGCCAGGAGCACATTGACTCCGACTGTGAACTCTGCAGAATCATGATCTCAAAGGCCTTGAAGAGCCACCATCAGCAGCAGATAAGTTTTTTTCAGAAGTCTGACTCCACGCTGGAGTCTCCGGTGACACCATGCTCCAGGGCCCCCTCTGATAGCTTGGTGCCCCGCAAAGCCAGAGCCTCTTCAGAGTCCCATGGCCGTGATTCCTCCAAACGGAAATCCCTGGAGGTGGAGCACAAGAAGATGAAATAATCGAAGACCGCCTCGGAGGACGGATCCGGGATGAAGGGGAAATCCCACCCCAGGACCCACAGTCCCAGGCGTGAGTCCAGGAAGTCGAGGCAAGAGCGTTTTGCCAAGCTTCCTTGTAAGGAGTCGTTGGCACCCGCCGACCAGCCTCGGGCCTCTGAGGCCATTTTCATCAAGAACTTCCCCTGGACAGTACTGATGCCAGGCCCGAGATCCTCTGTGCCCGCATCAAAGACTGCATAGCCAACTGGTATGGAGACCAGAATGTCAGCCATAGAGAGCAGTATATCTGCCATAGTAGCCATACAGCGGGCATTCATGTCCAGCTTGTCTGGTTTATCTTCCCCGACGACAGTACCCTCAACATCGAGGGCTTCCCTGGATGTTGAGCCGGTCCTCATGTGCCATTGGCCTCGAGAGAACTCCCAGACCCAGACAAGGTCCCACTCCCATTCCTTGGGACACCAGTCCTCCCCAGAGAGCGCCTGCAGCTTGGACCAACAATCCCTTGGAGATCACAGACCACTGAGAGTGATCCTCTGCCAAGGTGATTGCATGGACTCAGACTTCGAATCTGGATGGGAGGCCGAGGACGAAGAGTCCCCAGACACAAGGCAGCCCGTAATGTGCCCTCTGGCCCATCTCTCCGATGATCCAATGCTGCTCTCCGCTTGAGGACATTGTGTTCCTCAATTTTGTGTGGGACATGGCCAAGGCCCTCACCATAGAGACTGAGGCCGAGAAGGACCCTCGCACCGAACAATTGGAGATACTCCAAAACGAGGCATACTCGAAGGAAACTCTTACAGTCCTGGTGTCCTAGATCCTCAACTGCCGCCTCCTGCGAATGTGGGAAACACTGGCGTCGGTTCCAATTGTTAGCAGGTGCCTCGACTCCATGTACCGGGTACGCCAAAGCTTTGGATTCCAAAAGACGCAGCTTCCACACATCTCCATGGTCGTGGAGTCGGCAGTGTGCCAGCTCAAGAGCCAAAAGACCCATTCGTCAGTGCCACCCAGCAGTGAGTCCCGTACCCTCGACACCCTTGGCTGGAAGACCTTTCAGGGCTTGATGCTAACGTGCTGGATCCAGTCCTACCAGCTCTACATTGGCATGTACCTGAGGGAACTGTCAAAGGAGCTTGGTGGATTCTCAGCAGGCCTCGAGTGAGAAACCCCTACTGAGGTTCAAGACCCTAACCTCAGCAGTAAAGGAATGCTCAAAGTTTTTGTCTCAGGCAGCCTACGATGGCTTCGGAACAATGGCCAGGGTGGCCGCTGCAAGCATCGGGGCTCGACACCAGGCATGGCTGCAGTCCTCCAACCTGGAACAGTGGGTGCCGGACAAACTGATAGATGTCCCCTACAGAGGTGAAACCCTATTCGGGAAATCCATGGCATATAAGGCAGTGGCGATAGAGACAGAGTATGTGATGAGAACCAGGCTCTCAAAGACCTCAGTGCACCCCCAGAAGAAAGCCCCAGGACAAAAGCCCTTCTTCCCGAGGAAGGAAGGGGGCTTCAGTGGTACACCGCACTTCCAGGCCGCCTTCGCCTTTCAACAGGGCCAGCAACAAAAAAGACAGGGACACGGTCCCAGGAAACAAAAAACCCTGAAATCCCAGGCACTGGCCCTGACCCAGCCTTTGGGGAGCTTTTGACCTCCTGGGCACGACCCCCCTACCCCCAGGATGTCCTCTGCTGCTTGCCCACAGGTGGGATAGCCATTACCACTGACACCTGGGTGCTACAGGCGGTCAAGGAGGGCTAATTCCTCCACCTACATCAGGTGCCACTCACATACTTCGCAGGGGAGCCCATCAGGCTGCTTTCTCACCAGACCCTGCTCCTCACCTAATCAATGTCAAAGCAATCGAGCCAGTGCCGATACATCTCTGGGGCACAGGCTTCTGTTCCAGATACTTCATCGTCCCCAAGAGGATGGGGGGCATCAGGCCCATCTTGGACCTGCGAGAGCTCAACAGGTTTCTGGTCAGGGAGAGGTTCAAGATGCTCTCCCTTGGGTCACTACTGCCATTCCAGTAGCAGGGAGATTGGCTATGCTCCTTAGACCTAAAGAATGCCTACACTCACAGCCTAATCCATCCTAGCCACAGAAAGTACCTCCAGTTCGTGGTGGGAGGAAAGCACTATCAATACAGGATGCTGCCCTTCGGTCTGGCCTTTTCACTAAGAGTCTTCACAAAATGCCTCGCGGTGGTCGCAGCCCACCTCCGGCTCCAAGGGATCTTCGTCTTCCCCTATCTGGATGACTGGCTCATAAAGGGGAACACATCTGCAGAGGCACAATGCACCATTGGGCGACCATCAACGCCCTGCAGCAGCTGGGGTTCATGTTAACCTGCCCCAAGTCCCACCTCACTCTGGCCCAGTGCCTAGAATTCATAGGGGCGCAACTAGATACCCTCCAGGCAAAAGCCTTCCTCCCTCAGGAGAGGTCAGAACATCTCAGGGAGCTAGCCACAGAGGTACCTCGATGCTGGACACTACTTACCCAGCTGCTACTCTGCCTGTTGGAACACATGGCATCCATAGTTCACGTGACCCCATTTGTCCACCGGCACATGCGGGCAGCCCAGTGGTGCCTTCGCTCTCAGTGGACTCAAACCACATGCAGACTCGGGGACAGAGTGAAGGTGAGGCATCAGCTGGCAGACTCCCTCGGATGGTGGCAGAATTCACGTCACCTTCAGGTCAGGATGCTCTTCCAGGCACCCAATCCCCAGAAGGTCCTCACCATGGATGCCTCGCTAATGCGCTTGGGAGCACATTGCAGGAGCCTCCAAATGCAAGGCTCCTCCTGGAACTCCGGACAAGATACCCAGCCCTCTGATTGTTCCGCTGCCAACTTCAACACCACTTGGTGCTGATCTAGACTGACAATCGGGTCTCACTGTTCTTTGTCAACAAGCAGGGGGGTACAGAGTTGTACACCCTCTGCCAGGAGGTGGTAGCCCTCTGTTTCTAAGTTGCAGGCAGTGGGATGCTCTTAAGTGCGGTGTACCTCCCGGGCCTGGACAAATACCCTGGCGGACAAATTGAGCAGGGTCCTCCAACCACACGAGTGGTGCCTGGATCCAGCAGTAGCCTCACAGCTGTTCCATCACTGGGGCATCCTCTTAATGGACCTGTTCAACAGCCCGGACAACACGCAGTTTCCTCAATTCTGCTTGCGCCAGCCGCACCCATCGCGGGTGGTAGTGGATGTGTTCCTCATCCCGTGGAGGAAGACCACATGTATGTCTTCCCACCGACACCGCTGGTAGCCAAGACTATTCAGTGTCCAGCGCGACAGAGCATCACTAGTACTGATAATCTCTTTGTGTCCCAGGCAGCCCTGGTTCCTTCTGCTCCTCTCCCTATCTGCAGCGTTGCCGATTCCCCTGGGCCAAGCTCCAGGGCTACTCTCACAGGAGCAGGGCTCTCTTCTGCACCCCATTCTGGGTTCTCTCTCACTCACAGCTTGGCTGCTGAAAAGGTAGAGTTAGCTTCCTTTAACCTCCCACAGGACATGGAAGAGATTCTTCTGGCCTCTTACAAGACTTCCACTAGAAAAGCATATGCCTTCAAGTGGCACTGATTCTTGATGTGGTGTGTGGAAAAACGGGCAAATCCATTTTCCTGCTCAGTACAGTTGGTACTTTAGTATCCGCTTTACCTATCGCAGGTGGGACTGAAGTTCACTTCGGTCTGAGTACACCTGAGCGCCATCACAGTGCATCACCATTCCGTTGAGGGAAAATCCCTCTTGGCCCAGCCCCTTGTGCACTGATTCCTGTGGGGCCTTATGATGTTCAAACCCCCCGTCCACCCTCCAACGGTGGAGTGGGATCTCAATGTGATGCTCTCGCAGCTCACTAACCCTCCGTTTGAGCCTCTGGCTTGGAAGGTTGCATTCCTGGTAGCGCTCACGTCAGCGAGCTCCAGGCTTTGATGGCAAAGTCCCCCTTCACGAGGTACTACAAGAACAGGGTGGTGCTCCGCACACACCTCAAGTTTCTGCCGAAGGTGGTGTCCCATTCCACCTCAACCAGGAGGTTATACTTCCCACCTTACCGAGGCCTTACCCCGGTAAGGCGGAGACCATTCTCCACAATCTGGATTGTAAGAGAGCCCTGTATTTTTACTTGTAATGGACCCAGTGCCACCGCAAAGCGCCTCAACTTTTCATATCCTATGACCCCAGTCCCCTGGGGCACCCAGTGACTAAGCAAACTCTTTCTACTTGATTGGTGAACTGCATTACCCTTGCCTGCAAGCAAGCAGGAATCTCACTGGACCTGAGGGTCACGGCACATCACATCAGGGCCGTGACTACTTCTGTGGCAAATCTGCCGGGCCACCACCAAAGTCTTTGGTGTGAGGGAGTCCCAATGGGACAGCGCCTTCAGCCAGGCCATACTCCATAATCTCTTCAGGGTGTAGGCAACTCCTGCCCTCCGACCCTTCTGTGTTCAGGCTACCAAAGTGCTGGTTATCTGCCAGACACTTGGGTCTTGTGAGAGTTTCTCTCAGTAGGAACTCAACTGCTGCTGATCTCACTCTTTGCAGTTCGCCGTGACATTTTTCTTTTGGTTACAGGTTCTCGGTAGCCTATAGCTGTGGAGTTCCATATATGAGGACCGACTTCCTGCTTGTTCCCGGAGAAAGCGTAGTTACTCACCTGTAATAGGTATTCTCAGGGACAGCAGGAATGAATCCTCACAACCGTCCCTCCTCCCCTTGGAGTTGCTTCTTTACCATATTTTAATTTTTGCCATCTTAGCTGTGTCATTGGACTGAGGCAAGATGGCACCCTTGGGCAGGAAGTGGACCACGCATGTGTGGTGCATCTCCCAAAGGCTTTCTTTGAAAGCTGGGGAGATGCTTCCGTACGGGATCTGTCAGCACCGACATCACCCATATGTGAGCACTGATTCCTGCTGTCCCTGGAGAAAATATGTTATAGGTGACTAACTATGCTTTCCTGAATTAGCAATTGGATACTATAGGGGTCATTTTGGAAGCCCTATTCTTGCTTTGGATGTCCCAAAAATGGACATAGAGATGTCCAAAACATAGAGATATCTCCAGAATCATTTTAGTAGCTGGGTTTGTGGACATCCACAGTTTGAGAACATCCAAATCTGAACAAAGGCATGGTGGACATGTAGCTGGAGCGTTCCCTAGAACCTGGATGTCCCCACTTTATCTCAGAACTGTCCCGGACGTCTGGTGGTGTATCTAAGTTTAGACCTTCTCCAGGCCCGAACAGGCCCTAAAAAGTGCTCGTTTTGGCTGAAAAACATCCAGAGGGTGTAGAGGTGAAAGTACTTCATCTCCATTATTCAGTATCATTTCAGTGATAGCAACTGTGGGATTTAAACCCTGGCATCTCTAGGAACAAGCAGGAATGTAGCTTCACATATGGGTGACAATGGTACTGACAGAGCCAATGTGGGAACGCTCCCCAGTATCCAATTCAAAAGCTTTTGGGAGCACTCCATTGCGTCTGTTCGACTGCCTTCCCAACTCCCTCTTTTCAGTTCTTCATTTTCCACAGAGCCAGCAGGAAGCAAATCCTGTCACTGTAGAAAAAAACTCTTTTTGGGGATAGCATCTGCCTTCCCGTTGATAGTGGCACCGTCTAAGACATTGCTGGTTCCCTTATTCTTTCTTTCTTTTCTTTTCTTTCTTTTTTTCCTTAGGAAAAATAAAAGAACAACTTGGGTGTTGCGTCCTTTAAGGCCTTAAACCTTCCTTACTCTTCATTCATCGAGAGTATGGAGAAACCAACTAATGGTTTCAAAAAATGCACTAAGTGTGCCAGCACCATTTCGGCGACTGACACACATGAATGGGGTCTAAAATGCTTCGTCCCTGACCACCAGCCAAAGGAATGTCCCCTTTGCCAGAAAATGACTCTGAACCGCCTACAGAACTGGGCTTTTAAATTAAGTACACTCTTCGCCTTGGACCCAGTATCATCGGTGTCCACTTCATTGAGGGCCTCTTCATCCTCTCCTGGATCTCAGGTATCCTTGAAGTCCAAGCACAAGGCCGCATTGAAGTCTGCGGGCACCTCCAGGGAAAGATCTTGCTCTAAGCGTCGAGATCCCTCGAGGGTTGCCTCTGAGGCAGATCAGCCTGCCAAACAGCCCTGGCGGGAGGACCTGCCCCCCAAAGCTGTCGAGGGACTCCAGCATGCTCCTGAGGCCTCAACCTCTGGAGAGCTACTGGTGCCATGCTCTGTGATGGTAGCGCAGATACCAGTCACAGATACCCAAGCATTGGCAACCTCGATAGACCAGCATATACTGGCCATCGAGCGTATTTTGGCAGCCCTATAGACTCCATCCAGCCTGCTCCTCTGCCTGCTTCCCCGATTTGGATAGAGCACAAGAGCAGAAGCCTGAAACCCCTCCCGCTGCTCGGTTCCAGCCCAATCAGAGGCACTCCACCAACATTCAAATTCAAGGCATCATCAGGCGCGCCTGTGGGCTCTTTGGCGTAACCCTTAGGCGGGGGATGAAGGTGGGAACTCTGGCAACTCTATCTATTCTTCTGATGCCTGAATATCCACGACAAATCCATCAGCTGGATTCTATCAAGCTCAACTACACCCTCTTTTGAACTCAACTGCCAATCAGACACAATCTGTAAGTGTTTAGTCTATTGTACTGCACATACAATATTCAGCTCACCAGCTATCTTACGTACAACCACACACCAGAATACATCTAACTAGCATTAATTTAACAAGATCTACTCTGATTAGCTCATTTACAAACTGCATTGATCTGTCTGCTCTTACGGTACATCTATACGAGGGGATACCCAAAAAAAACCAGGAATAACATTGCCGTGGGCATAGCTTGTGTAGTACGCACTTCTGCCGCTAAGCGTGTATAGTGCAACTCATTGTCAGTTCAGTGCCGCCTGTGTTGTCGACCTGGCTTGTTCTGTTCATCTGCAGTGATTGTTTTTGCTAGCGCTGTTTTGTTCTTGTTTCTTTTTTTATGATGACAAGTTTAAGTGAACAACGTGCAGCTGTGAAATTTTGTTTTCTACTCGGTAAAAATGCTGCTGAAACTGTTTTAATGTTGAAAACAGCTTATCAAGATGACGCTATGGGAAAAAGTCAAGTGTACCAGTGGTTTGCTCGGTTTTAAAAATGGTGACATGTCGATTGATGACAAACCTCGTTCTGGGCGTCCATTAACTGCCCGAATCGACGAAAATATTGAAAAAATTAGAGAGCTTGTGCTCACAGACCGTCGACAGACAATTGATCAACTGTCAGAGATTAGTGGGTTATCTTGGAGCTCGGTTCAGCGAATTTTAACGGAAGATTTGGGAATGAAAAGGGTTGCTGCCAAGTTTGTTCCTCGGGTTCTGACTGACAATCAAAAGGAACATCGAGTTGAAACATGTCGTGTTTTGAAACAATAGCTTGAAACTGATCCAGATTTTCTGTCAAAGGTCATTACAGGTGATGAGTCGTGGTGCTATGGTTATGACCCAGAAACAAAGCAACAGTCAAGCCAATGGAAGACGTCATCGTCACCCCGTCCAAAAAAATGTCGTCAAGTCAAATCAAACATCAAAACAATGCTGATTTGCTTTTTTGATGCCAAGGGGGTAGTTCATTCAGAGTTTGTTCCCCCAGGTCAGACCGTCAATCAAACCTTTTATTTGGAAGTTTTAAGAAGATTGCGCAACAGTGTTCGTCAAAAAAGACCCGATTTGTGGCAGACAGGAGACTGGTTCTTCCACCACGACAACGCACCTGCACACACAGCCATCTCTATTAGACAGTTTTTGGCTAAAAATGGCATGGTTCCGCTGCCCCACGCACCTTACTCGCCTGACCTGGCTCCGTGCGACTTTTTCTTATTTCCACGCATGAAAAGGGGCATGAAAGGACACTGATTTGACAACATTGAAGAAGTCGAGAAAAAAACGAGGGAGGAGCTGTCAGCCGTTTCTAAAGATGACTACAAAAAATGTTTCGAACAGTGGAAGCACCGGTGGGACAAATGTATCAGTTGTAATGGAGAGTATTTTGAAGGGGATAAGGTTGTTTTGTAAAGAATTTGAAATAAATAGCTTTTAAAAAATAATTCCTGGTTTTTTTGGGTACCCCCTCTTATAGCGCTGTTTTGATTACTGATCACTGATGTTATATCTTAATAGTTCTGTACTCTGAATTTCACCGAGATCAACTCCCAGTTTGTTTCTTAATTGCTATAACCATTATATTGCCTCCTTTTATATGCTCATTGTTGAACGAATTTATATATCATTCTGCTTAAAGGAAAACTGATCCCATTGATAATCATTCCTGTTATGATCTTATTTTTGTTCCTTACATATAATTTCTTGCCATTCATAGATATATACCAGTTGTTATCTCTATTCATTATTGCTGATTACTCTATAACACAGCATACTACACTACACTCCCTCTATGCTAACGTATGTTCCCACATAATATACTTCCCCAAATCAATTACCCCCTCTTCTTCAGCCCTCTTCACGGCATCATTAAAGGTGAAGCTCACAAACAAAGCATTATGTGCCCTCTACATCTTAGCAATGCTTCTGGCCTCATCCAACACACTCCTAACCCACCAGGCTCTTACATTTTACCCTTTCATCCCTCATGCTCAACCTTATATGCTCTACAACCAGTGTTTAATTTCCAACAAAAATGGAAACACATATGACTCCCATTCACATAGAAACAAGCAACACCGCAAAATAATTCACATTAATACGACCACTACCACCCATCCCCAAAAACAAACGGAATCAATCACCATCCTAAATGCACAATTGATAAATGCTCATTCCATAAGAAATAAGTTTCCAGTTATCAGAGACATCTTTACCGATGAATCCCCGGACTTTCTCTGTATCACAGAGACTTGGCTCACTGATTATGAACCCATCCTATTAAATCAGTTAAACATAGGTGGTTACTCTATGTTCAACTGCCCCAGAGACTCAAAAGGGGTGGTGGGGTACTTATACTTACCAAACCAAACCTCAGTCTCTTCACCAGTTTATGCACAAACTGTGATGGCATAGACTTGATAAAAATTGAAACAAAAATGTAGCAATATGCCTCTTTTACAGACCGCCAACCAAGAATCACTTCAACCTTACTACCATACTTGAATCAGCCTGTACATCTCCAACGAAGAAACCTTATATCATTCTTGGAGACTTTAACTTAGCATCCCTCTCTATTCAACAATCAGCTGACTTTCTAGAGTTTATGGAAGACACGGACTTCCTCCAAATAATGAACCAGCCTACTCATACAAAAGGTAACATACTAGATCTGATCTTTGTACCTAGGTCTCTGGTCTTGCACTCCTTCACCTGCCCATCCTCCACACAGGTCCCATGGTCAGACCATCACATCTTAAGAATGAACCTCCCAATATGTATCTCCTCTAAAGAATCTTCATGCCCAGCCTATCAAAACCCACACTTTAAAAAATTTGACAAGGATGCTTTCCTGTCTGAGGTTACCCCCCCATTCATCACACCTTTGCAGGACTTGGATGACACTGTAAAAAACTGGGCCGCAATAATCAGTAAGCGGCAAGGCCCACCTTTCTGAATAGGAGAACCTTCAGAAAAACGTTCGGAACAATGGTACACGCAGGAATTATGCAACCACAAAAAAATGCTCCATAAGCCAGAGAAAAAATGGAGGGCTACCAAAACCCCAGAAAATAAGGAACTTTACAACCAGCACTAAATATTTATAAAGAGGCAATTCTCAGGGCAAAGAAGGACTTCCATTCTAAACAAGGCCATCAGCCTCCCTAGAGAACTATTCAAAATAGTAAAGGATCTAACCAAGTGCCACACAAACCCGTCAAATAGCACACCCATTAAACCTGAGGCTATAGCAGACTATCTAGCCTCTAAATTTAAAAAAAAAAATCCAACTTTGTCCATTTGTAAGTGATTGCCAATCTCACCCGAATAAATGGACCGCTTTCCAACTCATAAAAGAAAAACAACTCCTAGAAGCTATAACTAAAATTACAACCTCATACCTTGACCCATGTCTGGTCTCTTGGATAAAGGCAGCTAAAACTGAACTAGCACCTGTAATACTCAACATCATCAAACAATCCCTTACCCAGGGAGTTATGCCAGACACACTTAAACTATCCATCATTAGTCCTTACTTAAAAGCATATCCCTCAACAAGGATGATCCCACATCATACCGCCTAATAGCCAGCATTGCATTTTTAGCAAAAATAATTGAAAAAGTATTTCAAATACAATTACAAGATTTCATTGACCTCAGTTCGCCCCTCGGTACTCACCAATACGATTTCCGCCCCTGTCACGGTGTTGAAACCCTTCTCCTAGTTTTATTCAATACTCTCATCTGCGGGCTGGACAACCCAAATCAGGCCTTATCATAGTCTTTCTGGATATCTCATCCGCATTTGACAACATTGACCACAGCATCCTTTTGTCAGGACTAGCACACATAGGGATATCCAGAACAACTTTAAATTGGTTCAAATCATACTTATCTAACTGCTATCAGTTTGTAAAGATCAACCAGGAGTCATCCACTGCATTCCTCCAAGAACAGGGTATTTCCCAAGGCTCGGCCCTTTCAACCCTACTGTTTAATCTATACCTCCAACCTATATGCACAATCTTCAATAAATACAATATCAAATATTACATCTATTCACATCTATGCAGACGTAATGGTATATGCCCCAGTTGATGTAAAAAGCCCTCAGTACAACAGCATCATCGAATGCATAATTGAAACGGAATCATGGCTCAACGCAAATAACATGCAAATACATTTCAAAAAACCCGAAATCTTATTCATGACAAGAAACCAGAACTTCATGCCCCTCCCCCCTACTTTCAAACTTCATAATATCGATCTGCCAGTCAAACAAGAGGTAAAGTACCTAGGTGTCATTATCGACAGAGCCCTCAGTATGTTTGCACAGGCCAAACAAACCGCTAAAACAATATTCTTTACATTAAAAATGGTACAGCACCTTAGGCCAATCTTGGAAACATGACTTTAGAACAGTAGTCCAAGCTTTGATTACACCTCACTTGGACTACTGTAACAGTCTCTTACAGGGCCTTCCTAAAAAGACACTCCACACACTTCAACTTGCACAAAACGTAACTTCTAGGATCATCTCCAACAACAATAACAAGGGTATTTTTTCTAGAGTGTGCAAGATACTTCCAACAAAATACACTCCAAATATATCACCAGTCTTGTTTTTGGAAATTACTTATTCATTTCAAATTGGTGCTAAAGCAAATATCAGTGCACATATGTATCCAAACACACAGATCTCAGATCAAGGGAAAAATCATGGCCAACACTGACCAACTGAACTCCCAATGTAACATCAACGACCTGGTTTATATAATTAAAGTAACATAGTGCATAGATCTCATTTCTTTCGCCCACTTGAAAATAATGCTAAGTTACTTTTCTGAGTTCAAAAAGTAAAATCAAACAGTTGTAGGTAAATCGGAATAGCTTAAGCTGTTATGTAATACAAGTCCACAGCTCTCCCAAAAATAACTCCAAATTTATGATTGTAGCGCCAACTTGCTTGTTACCCAACGCAGTTCATAGACACTGTCATCGTGTTTCTCCTGTCGGTTCTTCAGGGGTAATAATTCTCTAGCCAAACTCCCACATTAACAGCTCGTTTCTGAAACATACTACAAAAAGACAAACATATAACCTTTCCAATCCAAGACTAAACATCCGTAATAACAAACCTTTTTACCAATAATAAAATCTTACTTACAGAATGCTGCCCACGTTTCCAATCACACACTTTCTCTCTTATTTGACAACCGAGCATAACTGGTGAAAAACGCCGCGCATGCGGAGTGACTCTCATGCCTGCCTTTTAAACCAAACCCTTCACTCCTAGGGGTTCCTCTCAAAATTCTTTCCTTCTCTTACTACTCGCACTCGGCTAAGCATTAGCCCTTCAGGACTATAATAACCATGTATATCACTCTACGCGTTCCTCCAGTCCCACTGGGATCTGCAGTTTTCTAACTCAAAACTCCAGCATTGCTCTATCAAAAATAACCAACATTCGTATATTTCACCTCGCCGGCCCGTGTCTGTTCTACTGGATGGACCAAAACCTTTCACTCGTAAGGGTTCCTCTCAAAAGCAATCTCCCTGTTCAACTTTACCTGCATCCTCCCTTTTTAACTTGTAGTAAGCCACTTAGTTCCTACTCAGACATTATCGAAACCAGTCTATTACCAATTATATTTCTGTCATCACTAGAGAACAATATCTAAATCATGACATACACGCATGCCACTCTATACGTTCATTCAGTCCCGCGGGAGTCACCGAGTCTAACTCAAAAATCCAGCGCTGCTCTTGTATGGAGAGCCATTGTTCACGAGTTTTCCCACGCCTACCCAAACTGACGTGCTCCATACAAAAACATCTCATATCTGTGAATGAATGTCCCAATGACACAAAATGGTTTACCATTGGGGCTTCCACCACTTTGTTTTTTAAGCGGCTTTTATGTTCAAGCATACGGGTTTTAAATTTCCTGACAGTTTTGCCCACATAAACCAACTGGCAGGGACATAATACTACGTAAACTACATGTGTGGATTCACAATCTAGATGACAATGTAACTTGTAACTTCTACCACGATAATGAAATGTTTGTAACTCCAATGTTATTTCGCAAATAGTACAATGGCCACACTTATAGTGGCCTTTAATCTCCTCCACTGCATCCTGTGTTATCACTTTCCTACGCAAGCGTGCTGGACTGAGAAATTCTTTTAAATTTCTTCCACGCTGCCATACGCAACAAATTTTTACATCAGTGAAAACTGGGACCACACATAACACCGATTCATGTTTTCTTATTATTTTTTGAATTGAAGAGCTCAATGGAGAATATGGAGTAATCAAATTTATATGCTGAGCCACTTGTTCAGAAATTGCCTTTGGGACTGAGTGCAACAGCAGGTCGCGATCGTTATATAAAGCCCTTTGGTACGCGCGTTTTATCACCAAAGGTGGATAACCCCTTTCATGAAAATTCAAAGATAGTTGTTTAGACTGGATTTTGTAATCAGAACGTTTTGAACAGTTTCGCCGATACCTCAAAAATTGAGAAAAAGGCAACCCAGTTTTCAAACGAGGAGGATGTACGCTCTGGAAATGCAGAAATGTGTTTCTATCAACCGGCTTGCGAAAAACCGTAGTAACCCAACCTTCAATACTCTTATAAACCCGAACATCAAGATAAGTGATCACTTCCATACTGCACTCATACGTAAATTGGATGTGCGATTCACACTGATTTAACCAAAGATGAAATTCAACCAGCTCACTTCGCGTGCCCTGCCATATCATAAAAATGTCATCTATAAAACGCTTCCATAATTTAATATGGCTTTTATACGGAGAAGACTCCAACCATCTCTCTTCAAATCTATTGTGGTTTTAGATAGATCTTATTATTTGTCTGAGGCTTTACAACAACTGACTGACCCCCTCACTTATGAAGTTTTGTCTATCGATCCGTCTGGAGAATTGAAGGCCACCATTCGTGAGATCACTGATCGGGCATTGTCAGAACAATTGATCTCCAAAAGAGAATGGAATTATTTAAACAAACCTAACACACAAGGGGCTACTTTCTATACGGTGCCAAAAATCCACAAAAATATGAAGCGGCCTCCGGGACGCCCCATAGTTTCGACTAGAGGTTTACTTTTAGAGCCGCTATCGACCTATGTTGATTCGTATTTACGGCCTTTATTGGTACATGTGCCTTCCTATCTTAAGGACACTACAGCTTTCCTTGGACAGCTCCAGTTAAATAACCATTGGATGGATCAGATAGACATTTGGTTAGTAACATTTGATGTCTGTTCCCTATACACTAGCATCCCTCAAACTTTAGCTTTCGAAACGGTAAAATTTTATTTACAGACTAGAGGTGATCTTAGTGAGGACCAGTTGACCTTTGTGCTTCAACTGGCAAGGCTAGCTATTTTTCACAACTATTTCTGGTTTGAAGACACCATTTATCATCAATTGTCGGGGGTGGCTATGGGAGCCACTTATGCTCCCTCCATAGCCACCCTCTACATGGCCAGATTTGAAGAGAGATGGTTGGAGTCTTCTCCGTATAAAAGCCATATTAAATTATGGAAGCGTTTTATAGATGACATTTTTATGATATGGCAGGGCACGCGAAGTGAGCTGGTTGAATTTTATCTTTGGTTAAATCAGTGTGAATCGCACATCCAATTTACGTATGAGTGCAGTATGGAAGTGATCACTTATCTTGATGTTCGGGTTTATAAGCGTATTGAAGGTTGGGTTACTACGGTTTTTCGCAAGCCGGTTGATAGAAACACATTTCTGCATTTCCAGAGCGTACATCCTCCTCGTTTGAAAACTGGGTTGCCTTTTTCTCAATTTTTGAGGTATCGGCGAAACTGTTCAAAACGTTCTGATTACAAAATCCAGTCTAAACAACTATCTTTGAATTTTCATGAAAGGGGTTATCCACCTTTGGTGATAAAACGCGCGTACCAAAGGGCTTTATATAACGATCGCGACCTGCTGTTGCACTCAGTCCCAAAGGCAATTTCTGAACAAGTGGATCAGCATATAAGTTTGATTACTCCATATTCTCCATTGAGCTCTTCAATTCAAAAAATAATAAGAAAACATGAATCGGTGTTACGTGTGGTCCCAGTTTTCACTGATGTAAAAATTCGTTGCGTATGGCAGCGTGGAAGAAATTTAAAAGAATTTCTCAGTCCAGCATGCTTGCGTAGGAAAGTGATAACACAGGATGCAGTGGAGGAGATTAAAGGCCACTATAAGTGTGGCCATTGTACTATTTGCGAAATAACATTGGAGTTACAAACATTTCATTATCGTGGTAGAAGTTACAAGTTACATTGTCATCTAGATTGTGAATCCACACATGTAGTTTACGTAGTATTATGTCCCTGCCAGTTGGTTTATGTGGGCAAAACTGTCAGGAAATTTAAAACCCGTATGCTTGAACATAAAAGCCGCTTAAAAAACAAAGTGGTGGAAGCCCCAATGGTAAACCATTTTGTGTCATTGGGACATTCATTCACAGATATGAGATGTTTTTGTATAGAGCACGTCAGTTTGGGTAGGCGTGGGAAAACTCGTGAACAATGGCTCTCCATACAAGAGCAACGCTGGATTTTTGAGTTAGACTCGGTGACTCCCGTGGGACTGAATGAACGTATAGAGTGGCATGCGTGTATGTCATGATTTAGATATTGTTCTCTAGTGATGACAGAAATATAATTGGTAATAGACTGGTTTCGATAATGTCTGAGTAGGAACTAAGTGGCTTACTACAAGTTAAAAAGGGAGGATGCAGGTAAAGTTGAACAGGGAGATTGCTTTTGAGAGGAACCCTTACGAGTGAAAGGTTTTGGTCCATCCAGTAGAACAGACACGGGCCGGCGAGGTGAAATATACGAATGTTGGTTATTTTTGATAGAGCAATGCTGGAGTTTTGAGTTAGAAAACTGCAGATCCCAGTGGGACTGGAGGAACGCGTAGAGTGATATACATGGTTATTATAGTCCTGAAGGGCTAATGCTTAGCCGAGTGCGAGTAGTAAGAGAAGGAAAGAATTTTGAGAGGAACCCCTAGGAGTGAAGGGTTTGGTTTAAAAGGCAGGCATGAGAGTCACTCCGCATGCGCGGCGTTTTTCACCAGTTATGCTCGGTTGTCAAATAAGAGAGAAAGTGTGTGATTGGAAACGTGTGGGCAGCATTCTGTAAGTAAGATTTTATTATTGGTTAAAAGGTTTGTTATTACGGATGTTTAGTCTTGGATTGGAAAGGTTATATGTTTGTCTTTTTGTAGTATGTTTCAGAAACGAGCTGTTAATGTGGGAGTTTGGCTAGAGAATTATTACCCCTGAAGAACCGACAGGAGAAACGCGATGACAGTGTCTATGAACTGCGTTGGGTAACAAGCAAGTTGGCCCTACAATCATAAATTTGGAGTTATTTTTGGGAGAGCTGCGGACTTGTATTACATAACAGCTTAAGCTATTCCGATTTACCTACAACTGTTTGATTTTACTTTTTGAACTCAGAAAAGTAACTTAGCATTATTTTCAAGTGGGCGAAAGAAATGAGATCTATGCACTATGTTACTTTAATTATATAAACCAGGTCGTTGATGTTACATTGGGAGTTCAGTTGGTCAGTGTTGGCCATGATTTTTCCCTTGATCTGAGACCTGTGTGTTTGGATACATATGTGCACTGATATTTGCTTTAGCACCAATTTGAAATGAATAAGTAATTTCCAAAAACAAGACTGGTGATATATTTGGAGTGTATTTTGTTGGAAGGATCATCTCCAAAGCAAGCCTTACCGAACACATTATCCCAATACTCTATAACCTCCATTGGCTCCCCATTGCTACCAGAGTAAGATACAAGATGATAGTTACAACATTTAAATTACACAACAGCATCTCCCCCACCTATCTATCCACCCTGATACATCCACAAGCCGATCTCAGAACTAGAAGAAAAAGTACAAAGGATTTCCTAGCCATACCTCCCTCAATTCGAAAAACCAAGCAAACTACCAGCAATAGAACTTTTAGGTACTCTGCTCTTGCCCTTTGGAACTCTCTCCCTGCCTCTATCAGATCAAGTAAAGATCTACAGACTTTTCACAAAGATTTAAAAACTCTACTTTTCACTGATTATTATAATTCCGCTACTTCCACTATCCCACCTTCCCCTACTTCACACCACAACCCCCCTCCCCCACTTGGCAAGAACACACCCTTGTAACCTGTTTTTCTGTCTTTATATCCTGTAAATAGTTCAGACTCAGCTACCATGATACCTCTGTATAGGTGCTTAGCTGACATGTAAATAGTTTGGTGTATCATAGTTTTGATATGTTCTCTGTAACCAAATTTTTGGAGTTATTGTTCAATGTAAACTGCCCCTAATTGACTGAAGGGTCGGTATATAAAAAACGTTTAAATAAAATAAATATTTGCATTCTCGGTACCCATAAAACCCTTGGCTACAGGTACCGGTCCATCGGTACCGGTTCTAGTACTGACATCGACACCGGTTCGAGGTGTGACATTGCTCCCACCCATGTCCTCCTTGGAAACCCTTACCGATACCGGTGCAAGGCCCAGACGGCTCACCAAGGCCAATACATCAGATCATCAGTACCGGCATCTGGCTTCTGTTGAGCACCGTACCCATCGTTACTTCAAGTCCTCCGATTCCAATTCCCCTAATTCAGATGCGGAGTCACTTGATTCATTGGGGCCCCAGGACCTTCCTTCAGGCCTTTCCCCACCTCAGCAGTGGCGCATGTTGCCGCCAGAGGACATGTCCTTCCAGAAATTAATTTGAGACCTAGCCAAAGGTCTCTCCATCACTGTGACATCGGAGAAGGAACCAAGTGCAGAAGAACTGGAGATCGTCCAATACCTAGCAGCACCTAAGGAAGCAGCCACCTTACCGGTGCACCGCATCCTTCATGATCTTATGCTCCGTATGTGGGAGATGTCTCTCACGATCTCACCAAAGTAGACGTCTCGATAGCAAGTATTGGATACCAGTGTTCCAGCTTTGAAAAGTCACAGCTTCCCCACCAGTCCATGGTGGTTGAATTGGCTATGTGCCAAATTAAAAGCTTAAAAGCTCATTCCTTTAACCCTCCCAGTAGGGAATTGAGATCTCTCGACACTTTTGGAAATCGATGCTTCCAGGCCTCCATGCTCTCAGCTAGGATCAATTCCTATATACTCTATATGGGAATGTTCCTAAAGGAGGTCTCCGGGAATCTTAAGGCATTTGTTCCTCTCTTTCCAGGTGACAAAGGGGCAGACTATCTCATCCTAGTTAAACGTAGCCAAGATATATTGAAGTTTGTTTGAGTGCATGAGCAGAGCTTCAGCAATTTGCATTACTGCACGTCGCATTGCATGGTTTCAGGCCTCAGATCTTGAACAGTGGGTTCAAGATAAGCTTGGCAACGTATCTTGCTCAGGGGAAAATCTCTTTGGCAAAGACTGGTAAAATAAGGCCTCTCAATTAGAGTCAGAAAATACTACTCTAAAGAGACTGTCCAAAGTAACAGCTGATCCTGTTAGGAAAAAAACTCCTGCAATGAAGTCTTTGTACAATAAGAAGAAATTCTTATTTTCCTATCCTTCTGCTTCTCAGTATCGGGGTCAGGCCTCACAGAAGAAGCAACAGCCTCATTAGCAGCATAAGAAGCTACAGGTGGCTAAATCTCAACTAGCCCCGCAGCCACAGGCAACGTCTGGTTTTTTACTCTTTTCTATAGAACATTGCCACCCCGCCTCTAGAGGATCCCCAACCTCTCCATATAGCAGGCAGGCTGTGTCACTACGCCCACAGATGGCACCTCATCACCTCAGAGCAGTGGACATTCACCAAAGGTCAGGAGGGGTACAGACTTCACTTGCAAGCTCTGTCCCCCTCCATATTCAAGGGGGAGTATCAAACACAACCCCCTCTCACTGCTCACCTGCAAGACGAGGTGTCCTCTCTTCTGTCTCAGAGTGCCATAGAAGAGGTCCCAACATTCCAGCAGGGAGTGGGCTTCTATTCTCCCTACTTTCTCATACCAAAGAAAACCGGAGGGTACACGCCCATTTTAGACCTCAGGAACTTCAACAAGTTTCTAGTCCACAAAAAGTTCAAGATCTCTCTCGGGATTCTTCTTCCCTTCCTCCAGAATCAGGACTGACTCTGTTCTCTAGATCTAAAAGAAGCATACACACATATCCTCACCCATCCAGGACACGGGAGTTATCTACGCTTCACCTTTCAGGGAAAACATTATCAATACAGAGTCCTTCCTTTCGGACTCTCCTCTGCCCCAAGAGTCTTCACAAAGTGCATGGTGGTCATAGCCACTTATGTAAGATCTCTGGGGATATTCGTCTTCCCTTACTTAGATAATTGGCTAATAAAGGCAGACACCTACCAAGAGATTCTTCTGTCCTTGCATCATACCATAATAGTACTACAGCACTTGGGATTTGTTATAAACGTCCCAAAATCCCATCTCACTCCCACTCAAAGACTAGAGTTCATCGGGGCCCTTTTAGAAACCCAGCAGTCCAGGGCTCCGTTGTACCATCTAGTAGAACTAGCATCCCAGACACTACTAAGAGACTATCTGACAGCCCGAGAAATGTTGCAGCTCCTTGAGCACATGGCTCTACAGTATGTGTCGTTTGACATGCACGACTACATATGCGAATAGCCCAGTGGACTCTGGCCTCACAGTGGAAGCAGGCCTCAGGCTGTCTCATTGACAGGATCCAAATCACTGCCTGTCTAACCACATCTCTTCAGTGGTGGTTCTCTCCAGAATATCTGCTCAAACTGGGTTGGGGAGCCAATCTGGGAAACCTGACTACACAAGGACTCTGTACAGTGCAGGAGTCACAACTCCAGATCAGTCTCCTGGAACTTTGGGCTATCTTCAATGCCCTCTAGATATTCCAATACCACCACACAGTGCAACAGGTCCTAGTCAGGATGAATAATCAGGTTGCTATGTTCTATGTGTACAAGAAGGTGGGAACAGGCTCTTGGACGCTCTGCGAGGAGTCAATACACCGCTGGTCCTTTGCCATTGCGCATCAGATACACCTTCAAGTGGTGTACTGTCAGACGGCTGCCTGGGTGAGAATGTTCACAGTCTTGGCAAGTGCATATATCAATATGATTTGCAAGGGATTGTGGGAAATGCAGTCCATTCACACCAGACACAGCCACTCACAATAATTAGTTGTGCTTGAGTGTAAAGCCAATAAGATATTTATTTATGGGGTTATTTCTCCCAACACAGATGTGCTTGGTAGCACATAAAACAGGATACTTGCTTTCAGTGTTAAACTTAGAAAAAACAAAATCAGGAAAACAACAGCTGAACTTGTCAGGCAATCAAAGCAAAAGAATAAAGACCTGGTTGGTAACAAACTGGTCTTTTCTGTAGGCTCTAGCTAATATTTTCTTAGCTGTGCATCAAACAACAAGCAAAACCCACAAAGAAGGGAAAAACTGTTCTTTTCAGGTTAACTTCTTATATCTTCACACATAGATTCAGAAGTGATTCCCTCAGAGCTCACAAGCAATTAGGTAAGGCTCAATTGCTAGCAGTTACCCAGCTGAAACCCCTTAGCTGGCTTGCTTTCTACTGCGTGGCTCAAATCCTACTTCAGGAGCTTTTCTGAGTAGATTAAAGAACAAGTTTGTATTTCTTTGTGATGGTTGTTGTACTTTGTAACAGAAAATTACCAAAGGAGTTTAGACAGAGAGCAATCCATATATTCACAGCCTGTATCTAAGACCGCTCCTTCCCCTTCTTCAACAATCATGGGTTCAATATCGGGGATTGGCACAGAGGAATTTCTCAATGGAGCACTTTCAGGAGAATACTTGTTTCCCTGCTGTCTTTCAAGGTTATAGCTAGGGCATAGATCAGTGTTCATACCTGAGCTTCCATTGCTGTTAGAGTTCCTCTCTAAATAGCCTGGCCAGTATGTAGTCCAGTTCTTATGTCCAGCCTTCCAATCCAGATCCCTGGACACTGGATCTCTCTTCACATACCTTCTGGCACGGGTCTTAGGGTCCCTTCCACGTGCAGCCGTCTCCCTCACAGGTACCGTCTGGAGATTCCTAGCCCTGCAGCACCATTCCTCTGGCTTTCCCCAGTCCAATGGTGTATGCTGGCCTTTTGAATGTCTCCCAGTATACGTACTGCTCTGGACTCCTTTAGACCTTCCAAATGCTTTTCTCTTCTTTCTTCCAAAGGGTTTCTTGCCCTTTCTGTCCGTCCGCTCTGGCTTCTGCTTCTGATGATCCTCCAGATGATGAAGCTGTCCAAGATGAAAATCTCCAAGAAACTGAGGATGAGGATAATTCTCTGTAGAATAAACTCTACCTTTATTCTGCTTTGATGAGTGCTCCACCCTAGCACAGCGCAGCTGTGCTGAATCAGGCCCTGCCCTTTGAGATGAGTGCTTGGGGATTACCTCATAGCCCTCCTGATTGAACACACGTTTCTCCACTTCAGCTCCTCTAATGGCTGTTGGAAACCTGGTGCATTCTGGGACTGGTAGTCTTTTATGGCAAAATTCTGTTTTCTTATTTCTACCAGAACTGACAGGTTGCTTGTTCAGAGTCACTTCACCTTTTCTATAGCTCCTTCCTGAGCTATGATAAGCTTCCTTATCACAGTACCTACCAGGAGAATCCATTGTCTTGGCAAACAGACTGAGTTGCATCCTTCTTCCCCATGAATGGTCTCTGCATCCGGACACAGTGTCCTACATCTTCCAGACCTGGGGAACTCCAGGCATAGATCTTTTCACGACTGCAGAATGCCAAGCTTCCTCGTTTCTGCACAAGGACTCAGACATCCACCAACAGGCGGATGCTTTCCACCTGGACTGGAGTCAGGTTCCGCTTTATGGATTCTCTTCCATATCCCTCATTCGCATGATGCTTTTCAAGCTTCAGTCTGATAGGGGCTCCATGATTCTCATAGCCCCTCACTGGCCGCAGCAACCGTGGTTTCTGTTGCTACTACTTCTGACTCAGACTCATCCTCTCCGATTGGAATGTGCACCGGATCTCCTTTCTCAGGACAATTGCTCTCTACTCTATTCCAGTCCACAGTTTCTCCACCTCACAGCTTGGCTGCTTAGAGCATAGCTTTACAGGGCTTTGACCTTAGTCAAGAGGTTAAAGAGATCCTCTTAGCTTCTAGAAAGCCCTTTTAAGTGGCGTAGATTTTCTGTCTGGTGTTTCCAGAAGGATCTCTATCATTTTTTTGGTCCAGTGGAGTCACTCCTTCAGTATCTCCTTCATCTGTCCTTGACAGGTCTGATGACGAATTCAATGCGAGCCCACTTTGGTTCCATTGTTGCCTCTAATCATCTGCTGGATGACAGCCTATCTCACAACTGCTAATAGTGCATTTCATGCGAGGTCTCCTATTGTCTAAAGCTCCCATTAAGCCATCTCCGGTTGCTTGGACCTCAGTGTCGTTCTAGCGCAGTTCCTCAAGCCACCCTTTGTACCATTGGCCACAACCTCACTTAAGTTCCTGTCATGGAAAGTTATCTTCTTAATTGCCCTCACTTCAGCTAGACACATTAGTGAACTTCAGACTTTGGTGGCGGAACCTCCCAATACCCGCTTCCTCCATGATAAAGTAGTCCTTCAGACTTGCTCACACTTTGCCAAAGGTGGCATTTCCTTCTATCTAAATCAGTCAATTTACCTTCCAGTTTTCTTTCCTAAGCCGCATGCATCTAGAGCAGAAGCAACTCTTGATTGCAAGCGTGCATTGGCTTTTTATCTCCAAAGATCTCAGGCTTATCATAAAGCCTCGCAATTGTTCATCTCTTTTGACCCCAGTCACCTGGGGTTACCTGTCTCTAAGTATATGCTCTCCAGATGGATAGCGGACTGCATTTCATTTGCCTATGACAAAGCAGGGCTCTCCCTGAAAGGGCATGTCACTGCTCACAATGTTTGTGCCATGGCCACCTTGATTTCAAACCTATGCTCAGTAGCCATCGATGAAATTTGCAAAGCAGCAACTTGGTTTTCTGTCCATAACTTTGCTGTACATTATTGTTTGGACAAGGACACCTTTGGGATGCCATGTTTAGTCAGGCTGTACTCCAGCACCTCTTTCAGACTTAGATGCAATTCCTACCCTCCATCCCGGACTTTGAAGATAGCAGCTATCCATGTGGAATCTATGTCTTCATCAAGCCTGCTCTGAGGCGAACCTCAACCGGTTCTGAGGTCACTTCATCTGGGAGCTAGGGAGTCCCATATGTGAAGACTACATTCCTACTTGTCCCTGGAGATAGTGTAGTTACTAACCTGTAACAGGTGATCTCCGGGAACAGTAGGAATTTAGCCTTCACAACCTACACTCCTCCCCTAGGAGTTTTAGGTTTTCAATTACTCTCTTCTCAGCTACAAACTCAATTGAAGAGAGGGAGTTGGGACGGCGAGAAGGCAGTCACGCAGGCACAGTGGAGTGCTCCCAAAAGCTTTCCAACTGGATGCTGGGGAGCGTTCCCGCGCCTACTCCGTCTGTACCAACGTCACCCATATGTGAAGACTAAATTCCTGCTGTTCCTGGAGATCACCTATTACAGGTGAGTAACTACGCTTTCCCTCTTCCTAGCCCACTACTCTAACCATTAGCTATTTCTATACATCCAGGTTCTGAAATATTATTATGGGGACATCTATGTAGACGCCCCTACAGACGCCAATATCTTTATCTTTATTAAAATTTGATATACCGCTATGGCAAAAGCATTAAGCGGTGTACAATAAAACTGATTAGCACCACAACCCAAGAAACGGAACGCCAAAATTTAAGACAGGAAAGAAGGGTAAAGAGAAAGTGAACAAATCACATTGGAACACTTAACAATAAATCATAATAAGTCATAAAAAACAGATCATGTGAACACTTAACATCAAATCATAACAAATCATAAGGAGAATATCTGGCATGTCAACATTTGTGAAATCATGTCTACACCTGGATGTGCCTGCTTTTTTTCAAATGTTTTGTCTTTGTCGTCCCAGACTGTACTTGGATGTCCTTTCTAAAATTCTCCTCCAGGGTTTTTTAACTTTTTAACTTCTAAAATCATGAACATTGCAATAAATGTGACCATATGTAACGGGAAATAAGGGAATCAAACTGTCTATTGTATCAGCATGAGAATTTGGCAGAACTGAAAAGTAGATCTCTCTAGATGCTATGCTATTGAAATCTCTTACAACAATAAGTTTTTCTTTTATTTTAAAGTAACAGTATTAATTACTTTCTGAATATGTCAACCTCTCTGTTTCTTAACTTTTTTTTGTATTTGATTTTGTTTCTGAGTCTTTGGGGGACATATTCCTTGGCGGCAGATAGGCTAATTAAAGTGCCTAGCTGATGTTTCTGTAGTAAAATCCAGGTGTTCAGTAGCAGAACATACTCGATTTCCACTGCTGAATATCAAGGCTCATCGGACACCGGCACTACTGTCTGGTTAGCAGCGATGGACGTGGTATAAAGTAAGGAAAACTTTATTTTATGACTCAAACACCATGCTGCCCGACACAGGCTGTGTCGGGCAGCATGGTGTTTGAGTCATAAAATAAAGTTTTCCTTACTTTATACCACGTACTGTGACTGGGTTTGCATCTTCACGTGGTCACTTGTTTGGCTTGGTGGTTAGCGGCGATGTTCAGATGCTAATTGGATAGTACTAATGGGTTGAAGTTAGGATAGCCATTCATTTGTCCTAACTTTATTTATTTATTTAATTTAAATGATATTGTACAAGAAAAAACACACCTTAACAACTGCTGCCATAAAGGACATCAACTACATCTGGACCCTTGTACAGACTTATCTCCAGGAACAAGCAGGAATGTAGTCTTCACATATGGGTGACATCGGTACCGATGGAGCCCATGTGGGAACGCTCCCCAGCGTCCAATAGGAAACCCTTTGGGAGCATCCCACTGTGCCTGCATTGCTGCTTTTCTGCCTTTGTGACTCTCTGTCTTCAGTTTTTTGTTCCATGGAGCTAGCAGGAAGCAAATCCTGTCACTGCAGAAAAATGCTTTTTCTTATTTTTTTGGGGGTCGCGTTTGCCTTCCTGTCGACGCCGGAACCGAACTTTCATCTTTACTTCTTCTTTCTGTGAAAAATAACGGAAACCCCCCCTTTAATTCTTCAGGCCCTTGATGTCGTTTCCAGCCTTAGGCCTTCCATCCAGTCTACTGACAACAATGAAAAAACCAACTAGTGGTTTTAAAAAATGTTTCAAATGTTGTAGTACCATTTCTGCCACTGATACCCATGACTGGTGTCTCAAATATCTCGGCCCGAATTGCCAGTCGTCTGAGTGTTCCCTGTGCAAGAAGATGACAAAGAGAGGCCTACAGAATCTGGCCGCAAAACTCTGCTCCCTGTTTGCCTCAGATGCAGTCTCGCTTACTTCGACGTCATCGAGGACATAGTCTTCTTCGCATGGCTCTCAGGTATCGAAACACAATTCTTCTTCCAAGACAGGCTGTCCTAAGGGTAGATTATCTAAAAATAGAGATGCCTCTAGCATTGCCCTAGAGGTGGATTGACCGGCCAAACTACCCTGGCAGGAGGACCTCCCCTCCAAAGCCTTACAAGGGGTCCAGGATGCTCCTGTGGCCTCTACCTCCGGAGAGCTCCTGGTTCCATGCTCTGGAACAGTAGTCCAAGCTTCCAGTACTGATAACCAGGCATCGGCAAAGTCGATGGACCAGAGCATGCTAGCCATCGAGCAGAGTCTTGCAGCTCTATTAGCGGTGTCAGTACTGGTCAAGACATTACCGCAGGTATCGTCAGTACCGATATAGCCGACGATGCTAATACAATTGGCATCGGGCGTTGTGCCCCTTGTCACATTCCTTCCCATGCAGGGCCTCGAGTCCGTGCCGGGTTCTGAGGTACCAACATGGCAGGTCTCTTGTGCTGATACCAATCTCGATCGATACCGGTCTTTACAAGAACAGGATCATCGTTCTCGTCGATACTTTGAATCTACTGATTCTTATTCTTTGGATGATGAGTCGATCTGTACCACAGAGATGAGTCTCCCCGAGGATCCCTCACCGTCTCCACAATGACGCATGTCCCCTCCCAAAGACATGTCTTTCCATGAGTTTATCAAGGATATGGTGAGGGACCTATCCATTACTCCTGCATCGGAGAAAGAACCCAGAGCAGAGGAGTTGGAAATTCTGCAATATCCTACAGCTCCTAAAGAGGCGACTATTTTCTCTATACACCGCATTCTCCAGGACCTTATGTTCCGGATGTAGGAGACGCCCCTCTCCATTTCTCTCCATATCCAGCGACTCAGTATCATGTATTGAGTACCAGAAAGCCCTGGGTTCCAGAAGAGACAGCTTCCACACTACTCAATGGTAGTGGAATTAGCTATGTGTCGAATTAAGAGTTCTAAAATGCACACCTCTAATCCCCCGGGCAGGGAGTCGAGAACCCTCGATGCTTTTGGCTGCTGGTGCTTTCAAGCCTCCATGCTTTCAGCCCGCATAAGTTCATACATACTCTACATGGGGATGTTCCTTAGGGAGGTGACTAGAGATCTGGAATCGATATCTCCTCTTCTCCCGGATGACAAGAGGGCAGACTACCTTACATTAGTCAAATATGCCCAAAATGTTTCTAAGTTTGTCAATAGGGCAACCTTTAACTGTTTTGAATGCATTAGCTGACCAACTTCTATCTGCATAGGTGCCCGTAGGATTTCCAGGCTTCAGGCATTAGACCATGAACAGTGGGCTCAAGATAAATTGGGAAATATTCCCTGTACAGGAGAAAACCTGTTTGGAAAGGATTGGCAATATAAGGCTTTTCAGTTAGAGTCTGAGAATACCACCCTTAATAGGCTTTCAAAGGCTACTGCCTACCCTACCAAGAAAAAAGCAGCTGCTAAGAAGCCTTTCTATGGTAAGAAGAATAAATTCTACTCAATACCAGCCTCAGGGTACCCAGAAGAAGCAACAACTACCTAAGCAGCAAAAGAAGCCACAAGCTCCTAAACCGCAACCAGCAGTGCAAATCCAATCTACGCCTGGTTTTTTACTTCTTCCTAGAGAACATTGCCGCCTTGCCTCTAGAGAACCTCCACCCCCTCTACATAGCTGGCAGGCTTTGCCATTATGCCCACAGGTGGCATCTCATAACCTCAGAGCAGTGGACACTATAGTACGAGAGGGATACAAACTTAACCTACAAAGCATACCCCCACCACTCTAGTGGGGGAATATCATTCCCAACCCCCACTCACTGCTCTCCTTCAGCAAGAGATCACCTCTCTTCTTTTAGTGTGTGCCATAGAAGAGGTTCAAACATCCCAGATGGGGATGGGGTTCTATTCTCCATACTTTCTCATTCCAAAAAAGAACAGAGGGTACAGACCCATCTTAGATCTCAGAAACCTAACAGGTTCAAGTTGATTTCACTAGGAACCCTTCTTCTACCTTATCTCCAGAGTCAAGACTGGCTCTGTTCTCTAGATCTCAAAGAAGCATATACCCATATCCTCATTCATCCAGAACACAGGAGGTATCTACGCTTCATCTTCCAAGGAAATCACTATCAATACAGTGTCCTTCCCTTCAGACTTGCCTCTTCCCCAAGAGTCTTCACAAAGTGTATGGTAGTCGTAGCCGCATATCTAAGGACTCTCAGAATATTTGTCTTCCCTTATTTAGATGATTGGCTAATAAGGGCAGCCACTTCTCAGGAAGTTCACCTATCCCTCCTTCATACAATTCAAGTACTGCAGGATCTAGGATTTGTGATAAATCTTCCAAAATCCTATTTAGTTCCTACTCAAATACTAGAGTTCATAGGGGCTATTCTAGATACTCAATGGTCAAGGGCATTTCTACCCCAGGACGGTTGTACCCACCTAGTACAGATAGCATCTCAGGTAAGGTTCAAAACCAATCTCTTGGCCAGAGAGATACTACAACTGTTAGGCCATATGGCCTCTACGGTCCATTTAGTGCCATATGCTCGTCTGCACATGCGGACAACTCAGTGGACTCTTGCCTCCTAGTGGAAACAGGCCTCTGGGACCCTCATAGACAAAATCAAAATCACAGATATTCTCATGAATTCCCTGCTCTGGTGGTCTACCCCGGGGAATCTCCTCGTAGGGTCACCTTTTCAGATGCCTACACATCAATGCATCTTGACAACAGATGCTGCCAAACTGGGTTGGGGAGCCAACTTGGACTCTCTCTCCACTCAGGGTCTCTGGATAGAGGAGTCGTCACAACTCCAAATAAATTTACTGGAGCTTCGTGCAGTCTTCAATGCCCTCAGTGTTTCAACAACAACTGCAGGGCCACAGAGTTCTGGTCCAGACGGACAATCAGGTAGCTATGTTCTACGTGAACAAGCAAGGGGGGAACGGGCTTTTGGGCCCTCTGCAAGAAGGCTCTCCATCTTTGGTCCTTTGCCACTGCTCATTAGATGCATCTACAGGCAGTATATCTGCCAGGACACCAAAATGTCATGTTTGGTCAAGCTGTACTCCAACACCTCTTTCAGACTTAGGTCAACTCCTACCCTCTGTCCCATACTTTTCGATGTCAGATGTCCATTAAAGAACCATTCTCTCTTGAGGCCTGCCATCTACCAATTCTGGGGACCTTTCTCTGGCATCTGGGAGCTAGGGAGTCCTATATGTGAAGACTACATTTCTGCTTGTTCCTGGAGATAGCGTAGTTACTCGCCTGTAACAGGTGATCTCTGGAAACATTGGGAATTTAGCTTTCACAACCCACCCTCCTCCCCTAGGAGTTGTAGAGTCTCTCTCTCTCTCCTCTCCTTTATCTCAGCTACAAACTCAACTGAGGAGGGAGAGTCACAAAGGCAGGAAGTCAGCAATGCAGGCGCAGTGGATGCTCTCAAAGCCTTTCCTATTGGATGCTGGGGAGCGTTTCCGTGCCGACTCCATCGGTACCGACATCATCCATATGTGAAGACTAAATTCCTGCTGTTCCCGGGGATCACCTGATCTCCAGGAACAAGCAGGAATATGTAGTCTTCACGTATGGGTGACGTTGGCACTGACGGAGCCTGCGCGGGAACGCTCCCCAGCGTCCTAAAGGAAAGCTTTTGGGAGCATCCCACTGCGCCTGTGCTGCTGCCTTCCCGCCTTTCCAACTCTCCCTCCTCAGTTTTTCATTTTCCGCGGAGCCAACAGGGAGCAATTCCTGTCAGCACAGAAAATCTTTTTCTTTTGTGGTGCATCTGCCTTCCCGTCGACGCCAGCACTAGTATCTTCGGTGTCTTTTTCTTTCTTATATTTTCTCTTCTTTTTTTTTCTTTTTTTTTCTGGAAATGTTTTTTCGTGGAGTGTCTTTGCCCTCTAGGTGCTTAGGTGACATTTTGGGCCTTAGGCAGTTTTGTTCCTCAGAATGGAGAAACCAACCAGTGGTTTCAAAAAGTGTACAAAATGTAGCAGTACCATTTTTGCTACCGACACCCATCGGAATGTCTCCTTTGCAGAAAGATGACAAAGAGGGGCCTGCAGAATAGAGCTGTGAAACTCGGCACCCTCTTTACCTCGGATGCAATGTCCGTGGCATCAATGTCATCCAGGGATTCATCTTCCTCCCATGGATCTCAGGTAACAAAACCCACGTCTTCGAAGACTGGTTGGTCCTCAAAGGGTAGATCTTCTAAGCATCGAGATGCTTTAAGCGTTGCCCTAGAGGAGAATACACCAGCCAAACAGCCCTGGTGGGAGGTTCTTGCTTCCAAAGCATTATTGGGTCCCAAAATGTTCCTGAGGCATCCACCTCTGGAGAGCTCTTGGTGCTGTGTTCTGGGGTCGTGGCCCGCTGTTCAGGTACCGATACCCAGCCGTCGGCTGGCTCCATGGATCAACGTATCCTAGCCATTGAGCAGAGTCTTGTGGCATTGCTAGCGGCTTCGGTATTGCTAAAGCTTCTGCAATCGGTTCTGCAGCCATTGGTACTGGCATCGACCATTGCGCCGCTCTCCACGCTACCACCCATGCCAGCCCTGGAGTCAGTGTCCGGCATCGAGGGTTTGGTACCCAAGGCATTCCGATGCCGATTTTTGATCAGTACCGTCGTCGAGCCGGGCAGGAGCACCCGGTCCATCAATACTTTGAGTCGTCCAATTCCGATTCTTCCGATGAATCAATCGGTACTGGAAAGGCTCTTCCGGAAGATCCTTCTCCTTCCCCACAACGCCAGATGTCTCCGCCGGAAGACATGTCTTTTCAAGACGTTATATGGGATGTGGCTCATGACCTCTCGATTACGGTGACCTCTGAGAAGGAACTGAGAGCTGAAGAACTTGAAATTCTTCAGTATCTGGCAGCCCCTAAGGAGGCCGCGACCTTACTCATTCATCGGATATTGCATGACCTCATGCTTAGGATGTGGGAAACATCTTTAATGACCCACCACACTCCTTTCAAGGTCAGAGCTGCCATTCTACCAACCCTTTGAATTGCTCTGCATTATAGTATCTGAGGAGGTCAGGTAACCTCAAACCCTCCTTTACGTTATGTCTGGTCAGGATTTTACCCGCCACTCTGTGCCGCTTATAGTCCCATATAAAATATTCAATTCCCCATTGCCATTTATGGATGGTGTTCTCTGGAATCGCCACCTGCAAAGCCATAAACAGGTAGAGAAATCTGGGCAACACCACTATCTTAATACCATTCATCCTCCCAAACCATGATAGACTCAGCTTCCGCCACTGTTGAAAATCCTCTCTTATGGCCTTTCAAAGGGAATCAAAATGAAGTTTTACCAGTTGGGTACTGTCCGCTGGTAGATTCACCCCTTGATAGCATGTATGGAAGGGGGGGCCCACCTAAAGGGGTAGTATTGTACATAATTAGGATGATTTTTTTAAAGCTCTTTTGTATTTGTGGAGGTCAGTATATTGCATTTTGTGAATTCCCCTTTTTGGGTACATACGGGGAGGGTGTGGGGGGGTGGGGGCGGGTGTGTGTAAATCAGCGGCAGCGCTATTGAATATCCAGGTTGCTGCAGAAGCCGGATGCTAACCGGGCAGCGGTGATACTGAGCCGCTGCCCAGTTAGCTCCCGCTGGTAAAGTTAGGCCAGCCTTTTCCATGCCTAACTTTATCCACGGGTCGCTAACCGGGCAGCGGTTCAGTATCGCCACTGCCTGGTTAGCGACAGGTGCTGTCTTCACTCTGCCCCCGGAACGCTAACTTCTTAGCATCTGCGCATGTAGTGGCAGATATCCAGCAGCACTAACCATATTAGTGCCACTGAATATCCCACCAACCAGCACTTACATGGTTTGCAGGGATGCAAACTGTGTAATTGCATTTGAATATCCCCCTCCACACACAATTACTTGTTTCATTTTATGCCCTTTTAAGTACATCCTTAACTAACAGGAAGCAGTAATTATATATTAGAATTATTGTTTGAAATTATTTTCTTCATGGAAAAGATGCACTCACAGCTCCCTTTAGAAACATGACAACAGAAAAAGACCCTATGGCCTATCCGGTCTGCCCTTCCATATCAATTATTATAGCCTCCTATAGAGATCTTCTGTGTTGGTCCCATACTTTCTTGAATTCAGATACTATCCTGGTCTCTACTACCTCCACTGGGAGACTATTTCATGCATCTGCAACTCTTTTGTTAAAGAAATATTTCTATATATTACTCCTGAGTTTATCCCCTTTCACCTTCATCCTTTGCCCCTTGTTCCAGAGCTTTCTTTCAATTGAAAGAGGCTTTCCTCCTGTGCATTTATGCCACGGAGGTGTTTAAAACGTGTCTGTCATATCACCTTTCCTCCAAAGTGTACATATTGAGATCTTTAAGTCTGTCCCTATATGCCTTATGATGAAGCCCACTGACTATTTTCGTAGCCCTCTCTGCACTAACTCCATCTTGTTTATATCCTTTTGAAGGTGTGGTCTCCAAATAAGGTCTCACTAGATGCTTATACAGAGGCATTATCACATCCTTCTTCCTGCTGGCCATTCCTCTCCCTACGCACCCAAGCATCCTTCTGGCTTTTGCTATCACCTTTTCTACCTGTTTAGCCACTGTAAGGCATAGGGGCGTTAATAGTAAAGCTTTACATGCCTTCAGAGGCCATTTAACATGTACTTAGAGTCAGTGGTGGGATTCATATCCTCATAGGAACCGGTTCGGTCCATGGTAGGAAGCAACTGGCTCGCACCAGTTTGTGCAAACTGGTTCCTAGTGTTTCCCACGTTTGCTGAACCAGTCCCTAGAAGCTCTTTTACCATCTGATCTGCACTGGCGGCCTTCAAAACACCGAACATTATTTGGATGGCATTAGGGGCTTCTCCTGATGCTGCAATCCCCCTGATGCCTTCCAAATAATGGTGAGCCTTTAGAAACCTGACAGTGCCGATCTGGCGGTGAAACAGCCTGTAGGGACTGGTACGGGGAAACGCTAGGAACCGGTTCATGCGAACCAGTGTGAACCGGCTGGATCCCACCACTGCTTAGAGTATCATGCTATACACTAAGGCATGTTAAACTCATCCCAGAAGTACATATGAATGTCAGATACAAATTTGGATTTAATGGATGTTCATTAAATAGCATGTATGCGCCCCCCTACTTGCTATTTAGCACATATCTGCTAAGACCAAAAATTTAACATGCCTTGCATCTGCTGTTAACATTTTAGCTTTCAAATGACTGACCTGCGGTTCAGACAAGGACTCAAGTGTTTCAGTATATTACCATTGCATACAATATCACAGTGTGTGCCCCCTGAGGAAGGCGTTGCCGAAACGCTTTGGGGCTGGAATAAAGTTGGTAACCTGACCACACTGTTTGGTGCACCTGCTTCTTTTATAACTTTTTAGCTTGCATGCCTTTTAAAGGACTCAGCCAACAGGATGCATTTTGGAATTCAAAATGCAGAAGATGTGGCTGCTAGAGCAGGAGGAATGGGTGGAAAAATGGAATAGAGTACCAGGGAGAGACAGAATGAGAATTGAGAGACAGAGGAAGAAATAAAGAGGAAAAGGTAGAGGGGATGGTGGGTGGGGAGGTGATAAAGGGGAGATGGGAAGATTTCAGAGAAGTCCTACAACAGAGGACAAGAACAACAGCATAGAACAAAGAGGTAGCCACAGCCCAGAGTTGGCACTACCATTATGTGACCTAGGCGGTTGCCTAGAGCACTGACCTCTGGGGTACCCATTGCCACTACTACCTCCCTCTCCATGACCTGTAGTGACTGCAATGGCTCCCAAACTATGATGCGGTGCTTACCAATACACTCTGGTGCTGCATCATAGTTCCTTTCTCTTACTATGTGCTGCTTCTGCTCCCCTCCGACGCAGACTTCCAGTTTATACTGCGTCAGTGGAGGGCCAAAATGGCACATTGTAAGAGAGAGGAACCATGACACAGCACCTGGAGAGGGATGGCAGTGAGGGAGGAGGGGGTTTGGCAGGATGATGTGTCCACCTAGGGCATCTCCATTCCTTGCACCATCCCTGCCACAGTCAAATATTCTTGCTTACTCTCAGATGCTCTTTCAGTGACTTGATATCAATGTTCAGTGTATGTTATTGTCCTGGGGACAACACAGAGGCTACTAACATCCGTTGTACTTTTCCAAATGTTCATTTGTGCTACCAGGATTTTATTTTGGAATTTGTCAGCTCCAAAGTGTGGTTGGTCTCTTCTTGAGTGACATAAACCATCCATTGGCATCATTTTGCACCTAATTCAGTTGTCCTTGGTTTTTGCCTCTGGTTCCAGTTCCTCTGAAATCTCTTTTGTTTGCTGCTGCTCCTCAGCAAACACAAAAGGCACATGCTTTTGAGATTCCTTGCTGCCTTCTTCACCTTTCCCATCCTCCCCTGCTGTGCTGCTTTGCATTCTTCCACATCCCTATTTATCACAGTGCATTAAATGTTGCCGTCATCCCCCTGCATTTTTGAAAGGGCCGCTGTGCAGTTGACAGATGAAAAGTCACTAGAGCATGTTAACTGCACAGATAAACAGGTAGCGGTAGATTCTATGCCATGTACGCCTGGGTCATGGGCACGGCAAAATCGAAAACGGGGCTGAGTTAGACCCGATTCCTGAACCATGGGGTCTAAACACACCCGCGATGGCAGAATCGGGGAGATAGTCAAGCTGGTGCTCACTGTATTCCACCATGTTAGACGTAGCTGAACCTGCCCATTCCCATGCAACCATGCTACTGCTGGTGTGAGTGTGCAGTGGCATCCTGTAACCATGGTTCTGTCCCTTTCCGTTGCGGCACAGAATTGCATGTACCACAGAGGCCTCTATATACTGGTGTCTGATTGTTGCCGCAGGCACCTATGGCCATGGTCGTGTTTCAGGTGCCACAATCAGCCATCACCATGGGGAGCAGGGGGTTCAGGCCAAAATCAATTCTACTTCCTGCCCTTATACCACCTCTGGGCAGGAATAGCCTGAACATCCGTTAGGGTGCCAGGGAATGTACACATGCTGTTCCTGAATACGATATGTATGCCCCGACACCCAGCGCTGTCCTCGCTCTGCTCCCTCCCGCTCACGTACAGTGATCCCCTCACAAGTGCTGTGAATTTGCAGGGCGCAATGGGTGCAGCATACTGACATGCCTAGTCTGCATTGTTTACTGTGACCTCCATGATGCACTTAGCTATACCACTTGAGGTGACATTAACTGCTCTGTGTTATCTGCTCTGTTTTTCTTTAACAAGCAGGATATAGTCAGATGCATGAGTGGGTGACATTGCATAGTGCCAGGATGGACCAACTCTCCGAGAGCTCAGAACGGATGTGGCCCTTCCTGTGCGCAGTGGTTTATGTAGTCTATTTTTTTCCCACTTTTCCAAACAAAACATAAAACACAGCTTTCTCATATTTTGAAGATTAGTTCTCTTTTTTAGCCTTCCAATGTTACATTTTTGCATTCTTCAGTTTTGGTTTATTTTTTAAAAATGTATAACATAGAATTTTATTTTATTATTTTAATTTTTCATTCTTAGTATGGGATATGGCATAGACCAAGTTTGGATTTCAACTATGTCTACAATGTAGTAGAAGAATTCAAAACTTTGACAGCCATTCTTGGTGTCTCATCTGTTTTAGATTCTATTCAAAATCACGCTAAATACAAGCACAGCAAAAGAATTGGCCCAGCAGTCCCAAAAGGATCTCCTCAATTGTCTCCATAGTTATTACAAGACACAAAGGGAGGCTCCTGCATGGGCATGAAACATAAGCAAAATTTGACTTCTGCTCAGAGATCGGCCGAATCTGTTCACTCATGTAGGTTCGCCTCTACTGATGTTGCCTCTTCTCCCCTATGCAGTGACTTCAAAAATGCAGTTGCAGAGCAACAGTGACATGGACTCTGACTTGGCGCATCTCGGATGAGACTTCTTAGCCTATAGCACAGAGGTTTTCGGCACAGGTCTGAACACAAGACATCTTCTAAGCCACTCTCTAAAATGATGCTGTCACTGAAGTGCAGTTGACATCAAGGGCACTAAAGAGATACAGGCAGCGATATTTAAAGGCATTTACATGGTTTGCAGTCTTGCAACAATGGTGTAAATGCTGCTCTAAAGGATATTCAGAGGCACTAACATGGTTAGTGCCACTTTATATCCATGGGTGCCGCCACTACATGTCGTGATGCTAACCAGTTAGCATCGGGGGCGTTCTGAGGCAGCACCCATTGCTAACTGGGCAGTGGCGGTATTGAGCCTCTGCCTGGTTAACGATATGCAGTGAAAGTCAGGCTTAGAAAACCCCTATCTAACTTTTGCTGCAGAAGCTAACCAGGCAGCGGCTAAATATCGCCATTCTCTGGGAACAAGCAGGAAGTCAGTCCTCACATATGAGTGATGTCTGCGCCGACAGAGCCCATGTGGATCCACTCTACAACTTTCAAAGAAAGCCTTTCGGAGTTACACCGCACATGCGCGGTCACCTTCTTGCCCAAGGGTGCCATCTAACCTCAGTCTTCTTTTTTCCAAGGAGCCCTGGTAAAAGTGGATTTTTTTCTAACCCTTCTCTTGCATTTTTCTTTCTCCAGGAACAAACAGGAAGTCAGTCCTCACATATGGGTGACATCAGCGCCGACAGAGCCCACGTGGAGCATTTCCCCAGCTTTCAAAGAAAGCCTTTGGGACATGCTACCCACGCCTTCATGGTTCTGTTCCCACCCAAAGGTGCCATCTTTCTCAGTCTCCTTTTTCCCACAGAACCCAATAGACGTTGGTCCAATTTCGCTAGAAAAAATCCTTGCTTTATTCTCAAAAGAATAGCTGTTCCTGGTTTGCATAACGGTTCCTCTTTCCGACTCGAGCCGGCGCCATTCCTGCCTCCTTTTATTTTTCTTTTTTGATCGAGGCTTGCCTCAACTGGCCTTTGTGCCCTTTTTCGCCCAGGGGTCGTTGACCCCGGCCGGGTGTTTCCCCACCATGTCCCCATTGAGTTCAAAAAATGTGACCGCTGCAGTCAAACTGTGTCTGTCACTGATACCCATGATAGCTGTCTATGCTGCCTGGGACAGGACCATGATAACACCTCTGCAACCTGTGCCAGACACTGATGCCTTAAACCAATAAAAAGAGGTCGGTGTTTCAGGAGAAACTGTTCCCCAGGTCCGACTCTGCACCGGCCTCCCCGATGCCGAGTTTCAAGCCCAGCACTTCCCTAGAGTGCCGAGCGACCTCAGAGTCCTGTGGCAGTGGCTCCTCTGAAAAGACCTCTGACCCCTAGTGAAAAAAAGAAGAAATCCTTGAAGTCTGTCGAGGTTCTACCGGAGAAACCCAATAAGACTGCCCGAAGGGACTCTAGCGACTCTGCGAAACGTCCCATCTCAGGAAGGATGCCTCAGCCGGCAGAGACCGTGTGAGGGTCTTCAAGGCTGTAGTCCTTGTTGAGGATGCACTCGTGAGAGTGCCGGTGCTGGGCCCAAGATCCTCTGTGCCTGCGCCAAACGCTGTGGAGCCTTCTGGCTTAGAATCCAGAATGGCTGCCATAGAGCAGAACATCACTGCTATCCTGGCGATGCAGCAGGCAATGATGGCAGGTTCGTCTGACTCATTTGCCCCGACAGCTGGGCCCCTGATTGTAGGGGTTTCCCCAGTCGTCGAGCCAAGCTCCAAGCACCACCGGCCTCGGGTAAGTCCTCGGCCCCGGTCCTGATCCTCAGGCATCTGGTCCTCCCCGGTCAGTTTCAGAGACTCAAACCTAAGGTCCTTGGGAGGGCCCTGGCCCTTCAGGGTGGACCTCGAGCCAAGGAGCCACAGGGTCTCGGACTCGTCGTCCTCCCTCGACTCCGAGTGGGAGACAGACGACGAGGCCTCCCCGGGAACTAGACGGCACCAAGACATCCCCTCGGACCAGTCTCCTCCGGTTCCCAGCTGCCATTCTCCTCCAGAGGATGTGGCCTTCCACGACTTTGTCAGGAACATGGCCAAAGTTCTCTTGGTGCAGATCGAAGCGGAGGAGGACCCACACACCGAAGAACTGGAGATTCTCCAGTTTGAGTCTGCACCCAAGGAAACCCTCGTGGTGCCAGTGCAGCTGATCCTCGAGCCGCTACTGTTGTGGATGTGGGAGATCCCGGCGTCTGTGCCAGTGGTCAGCCGATGCCTCAATGCCATGTACCGCATCAGGAAAGGACCGGGGATCCACAAGCCCCCAACTCCTACATAATTCCATGGTTGTCAACCATGCAAAACATCAAAAGCCAGATTTACTCTTCTGTCCCCCCTGACAAAGACACTAGAACCTTCAACGCCCTTTGGCACAAGTGCTACCAAGGCTTGATGCTGGGGTGCCGAATCCAGGCCTATGAGCTATACATAGGCATGTATTTGAAGTCCCTGACCAGGAGTTAGAAACATGATGGCATAAAAAGACCACATGGCCTATCTAGTCTGCCCTTCCATATCAACCACTACAATAGTCCCCTTTTTTCCTTTAGAGATCCTCTGTGTTTTTCCAATGCTTTTTTGAATTCAGTTACTGTCCTCATCTCTACCACCTCCACCGGGAGACTATTCCATGCATCTACCATTCTTTCCGTGAAGAAATATTTCCGCATATTACTCCTGAATCTGCCCCCTTTCACCCTCATCCTATGTCCCTTCATAGCAGAGCTTGCTTTCAATTGAAGGAGGCTCTCCTCCTATGCATTTATGCAACGTAGGTATTTAAACGTCTCAATCATATCACCTCTATCCCGCCTTTCCTCTAAAGTATACATATTAAGCTCCTTAAGTCTGTCCTCATATGCTTTATAATGAAGACCACTAACCATTTTAGTAGCAACCCTCTGCACTGACTCCAACCTGTTATATCCTTTTGAAGGTGCAGTCTCCAGAATTGCACACAGTACTCCAAATGAGGTCGTACCAAAGACTTATATAGAGGCACTATCACCTCCTTTCTTCTGCTGGCCATTCCTCTCCCTATGCACCCAAGCATCCTTCTAGCTTTTGACGTCGCCTTTTCTACCTGTTTAGCTACTTCAAGATCAACAGACAAAATCACACATAAGCCACGCTCTTTTGAGGACAGAAATACTTCACCCCCTATATCATATTGCTCCCTTGGATTGCTGCAGCCCAAATAAATGACCTTGCATTTTTTAACATTAAATCTCAGCTGCCAAATTCTAGACTATTCTTCAAGCTTAACTAGATCCCTCCTCATGTCATCTACAACTTCCTGGGTGTCTATTGCAGATTTTGGTATCATCCGCAAAGAGGCATATCTTACCCGACAGCCCTTCTTCAATATCACTAACAGAGATGTTAAAAAGAATCAGACCAAAGACAGATTCCTGCAACACTCCACTGGTACCTCCTTCTCAGAGTGAGCTGCATTTACTTGTACCCTTTTCGCCTCCCACTCAACCAATTTCTAACCCAAGCAGTAACTTTAGGGTCCATCCAAAGAGTGCTTAGTTTGTTTATAAGTCACCTGTGCGGAACAGTGTCAAATGCTTTACTGAAATCTAAATACACCACATCTAAGGCTCTCTCTTGGTCCAACTCCCTGGCCACCCAGTCAAAGAAATCAATAAGATTTGTCTGACAAGACCTGCCTCTAGTGAAGCCATGCTGCCTCGGATCCAGGTGTTTATTGATGGCAAAGCAGTATTTTTTTTAAATGCCAGCCGCCATGGTTAAATATAATTTGGATATACAGTGCTGCAGGGCTGTATCAAGTCATAAATGCACCCTGAGCGACTTGCAAACCTGGTGTGCGCGCTCCCCACCCCCATCACACATGTTTCTTTGCCCCATCCCCAGCATCTCCCCATCTTACCCCATACCTCTTCATCTCCATTTGGCTCCCTCCCCCCCCCCCCCCCGCACTTCCTGCCCTTGTCCTGCTGCCACTTTTCTTGTTCCCTTGGCGTCGGCAACGGAGTGGACCTCTAGTTAAAAAAACAAACAAACACGTGGGTCTTTCTGACTTCACACTTGCATGGCTGGTCTGATCCCTCCCTTCTCCGAGATTAAGCATTCTTTAAGATGAGAGGGGGATCAGACCAGCTATGCAAGCACAGAGTCTGAAAGACCTGTGTGGTTTTTTTTTTTAATTTGAGGTCCCCTCTGCTACCTCTGCCAAGGGGACAGGAAAAGCGGTGGTGGGGTAAAGGCAGGCAGCATAGGGGGATCCAAGGCCCTAAATGCACCCCTATTTTTTCCACCCTGTGCAGCTGCACCACTTGCACAGGGCTAGGTACAGTGCTACGGTGCTGCAGTGCTGGTATCCGGCACTATCTGGAAAGCAGCAATATTTAGCTACCATTTAGACAGGCAATCCGCACAGCACTTAGTTTAGTTTAATTTCATTTAATTTTACCGTTTACAGTATAGGTCTAAGGGTATCACAAAAGATAAAATGTTTACAGGACAACAGGCAATATAACATTTACAAAAAGTATTATATAACATCATTAAATCCCTATCATGATCCAGAAATCTTTATAATATAAATAAAGCATCTACTACTTATAATTCAGTGATTAATTAAAAACCACCTAAACAGGGTTGTTTTTAACTAAAATTCATATAATTGACTTCACATCTAATTCCCAATGGGTGTGCATTCCATTCTTTGGTGGCCCTATAAGCAAATGATTTATCCATAGAACACTCGTAGATGACATTTTTACATGATTGTATAGTTAGCATATTTTTAGATCCTGAACACAGTTCTCTAGTCAATACATTAGGCTTCACAATGGATGAGAAATACATAGGAATATGACTATAATAATTCTTTAAAATAAAACATAACAATTTGAAAATCACCCTTGCTAATGCGAGGAACCAATGTAACTGATTTAAAAACGGCGTTGCTCTTTCCCAGCAAATGACCTTTTGAATAATTTTTGCTGTTGTATTGTGTAGAATTTGAAGGCTGGATAATAATTTACTTAAATCGTTTAAGAGCAAGATGTTAGAATAGTCAAATCTGAGTCAAAACTAATGCCTGCACTACAAGTCAAAGATGTTCACTAGAACAACTAGAATGGATTTGTCTAATGTATAGTAAGTATTTGATCTTGTTCTTTCATTGTTAAATTTGAACCTAGTATTATTTCTAAAGCTTTCTTCAAAATCCTCAGTGGGGCTTTATTACCAGCAAACAGGGGAAACTATGTGGAAATGAACTGGCTTCCGGTTCACTGTAGGATTACCTTTAAAATATTAACTATGACATTCAAAGCCATCAACAAGTGCACATCCAGCTCCCTCTCTGAGCTGATCCAGAGCACCCCCCCCCCCCAACAGAATGAGAAGATCTGCCGCCACCAACACCTTGCGACTCCCAAAGGCATTCACTAAATGCTCCAAAGCCACAGGGAACCGTGCATTCGCACTTTATGCCCCCTCCTGCTGGAACACTCTACCTGCAAACATTCGTGCAATAAACAGCTTCTCCCAGTTCAGGAGAGCGCTGAAACACCACCTGTTTCTTCAGTACTTCTCCAACGCAGATGACATTACATAACCAATCACACGTCATAATGCCTTCCTCCTCCCCTGTTAATACCCCTCCCTGCTGTCTCAGGCTATTGTTGAGCTATCTCCTAGCCTGCAACATGCAAATGTGTATACTAGCTATTTCTCACGTTGTGTTCTTTATGAATAAAGCCTAGTTAGGTGCTGCACCTACTGTTAACAATCTGTATATAGTTACCACTCTGTATATAGTTAGCCTGTTCACCAAGTTATTCTCCCTGTTTTAATGTAAGTGCAGTGTGGCTCTTCCTCATTGCACAATTTTTGTTTCCTGTGAACTGCGCTGATGGTAAATAGTGCGGTATAGAAAAACTATAAAATAAATAAATAAATGTCATACTGTATATTCTATCCATAAAAGTTTAGGAGGGCATTGACAATATGATTTATGAAGCTTGCAGACCTGCTAGCCAGTTATCCCTAAGAGGTGAAAGTTAGACATCTGAATGGCTTCCCTAACTTTTGGTGCTAAAGCTAACTGGGCAGCAGCTAAATATCACCATTGCCTGGTTAGCTTTGGCGCTATCTGGCAGGCCTTGGATATTTAATGTTTGTGGCTGGATATGGCCCAGCATTGAATATCTGGGTTTAGAGTTCAGCAATGACAGCTAGCTGCTTTTTCAGCAGTAGCCTCCACTGCTGAATATCCCCCCTTTAGTTTTCTCAGGATTTAGTTTTATAAAATCAGCATCCATCCAGTGATTTTTCTTATTAACCCAAGTCATTTAATTGATTATGTATGATGTCCAAGTCAACTTGGATTGGTAAAACCACAGTATGATCGTTGGTGTATAAGTAAAACGTATAAATGTTTTAAAAACTTTCCCAGTGAACTCAGATAAATATTGAAAAGAATTGGAGATAGTGATGAGCCTTGCAGAAGGCTGATAACACGGGAAGCCAGGTTCAAATCCCTCTGCCGCTCCTTTTACCTAAGGCAAGAGAGTCACTTAACCTTCATGCCGTAAGTACAAACAGATTGTAAATCCTCCAGGAGCAGGAAAATACCTAGAGTACCTGAATTTAACTGGCCCTGAACTTCTGAAAAAGGTATATGCCAAATCTAAATCCAATCCAAGAGTGAGATACATAAGATTACGCAAAACATTGATTTGTAAAAAAAAAAAAAAAAAAGATCTGTGTGCACTGCCATACAATACCTGAAGTGCCTAACTCATTATAAGCGGGATAAAAGTACTGTGATCTAAGAAAAGCTGCCGACATATCAAACTGCATTAGAATTGCCTGTCCCCCTTTCCTACAATGGAGTGTAATTCAGACATGAAAGGTAACTACAATATTTGAATTCTGTTCTGGCTATGAAAAGCAGATTGAGAGTTGTGCAGCAAATAATGGTTGTCTAGATATTTTTGTAGTAGAGATGCTGAAGTGCTTCACATAGTTTAGTAAGGATGGACATACTAGCTATAGGATGTTAAGTAGTTTCAGCATTCACATCTCTGTCCCCATGTTTAGATATAGGAATCAAAACAATTACATCTAAGGAATTTGCAAAGGAGAGAAAGGAGAACATTTTCCCAGATTAAACCTGCACAGATTGAGTCCCTGGAATCTGCCAAAAATTCCAGTAGTTCTAACTGAGGTTGATTTATGAAGACAGAGGGGCATGTTTACTAAAGTGTCACTAGTAGATGGTTGCAAACGCGCATTTAGCGCACGGTAAGCTACTACCGCCATGCTGGTTGTGTCACTAGCACATTAGTAGAGATGTGCAGCCATAGCTCACTATGAAGTATAAGCTACAAATGCGTTATTAGGGCAGCAGTGGGCTACAGAGCCACTGTAGACCGAAATAATTGTGCCCCAGCCACACCAACAGGAAAATAGTAATTGGCCAGCTGAGAAAAGAGAGGAATGGCTGGGAAAAGGCATAACTGGCTGCACAGCTCAGAGCATTGGGGCTAAGTACAAGAGGGTGGGGCATGCATATCAGGAAAGCAAACACATGCAGTGAGTATGTGCTGCATCCCTAACTGTCGGAGGTAGGGTGCATATATGGTATTTAGAGATTCAGAGGGCCTTGTATGGGATCAGGCTGGGTGTCCACAGTGTCCATTATGTGGGACAGGTATATGAACCTTTCTCACTCTGAGGCCCCAGGATGCCTATTCATTTAGGCTGCAGGAAATAGAGTATAAGGCCTTTGGTGTGTGGAGAGGGATTTCTCATTCAGTCGTTCCTTTTATATGGCTTGAACAGCACCATAACCATTGTGGAGTATGTCTCCCATGTGGGGGGGTGGAGGGGGAGGGGGCCGCTAGAGCCAGGGGGTCTGGAGACCAAGCACAATCAGCATACATGATCTGGGCAGCCTGTACCTCTACCACATGGGGTCACAAAGTGCCTCCATGGCTAACCATATAGAGCACCCACTCCTGTGGTCTGACATCGACAATGGGCACTGCAAGGCAATCCACCCACATAGGGCACCCATGCTCTGCCCTAAAGGGAAGAGCTCTGGGGGAACACTACTTGGAGGTGGCCAAGGACAAGCAGTTCCCAGGCTGGTCACCCCAGGTATCAGAGAACCAAAGGCCCACCAGACTTGGGAAGCCCACAAGTTTCCTAGACACATGAAATGGCCTATCCCCTGAGCATGGGGGCCAGGAAGGAGACACTGATCAGTGAGCTCTAACAGGAAGTCTATGTTCAGTCCTAGAAGTATTGTGTAGCTGCTCAGAGCCTCCACGGGTTTTGAAACTAAGCCTATAGTCAAGTCCCATGGCCACCGACCTTGGAGCCCTTAATGCGAGGCTGATGACGACGGCCGGGAGCGGCCCTCGAAGCTGGCCTGGCAGGAGAAGACACCATTGGCATCCGGGGATTGGCCTCGGTCCTCTGAGACCATCCTCATTGAGACACCCCCTCGACGGTGCCCGCGCTTGTGGTTGTGGAGCCTTCTAGATTCAAGGCCAGGGTGGCTGCCCTGGAATGTAGCTTGTCTGCCTCCGTGGCCCAGCAGCAGGCTCTGATGCCCAGTTCCTCCGGGTCATCACTACTGACCACCAGCCTCTCCACAACAAGAAATTCCCTGAAGGTGGAGCCGATCCTCGAGCACCACTGTCCTCGAGATACCCCTCGGCACCGGTTCCAGTTCCGGTCCCGGACCTGCTTAAGTCTGAGGTATTTCTACCTAGCGCCCCAGGCTCAGAGCGCAGGGGTATTGGTACTCCTGAGCCGTTGGAGCTAGGACGTGAGCACAAAGCCCGGAGGACCCTTGAGCTCTCCAACTCCGGGTCGGAGTGGGAGACCAAGGATGACCGAGTCCCCCGACACATTCCTTCACCGGGCATTCCCTCAGACCCTTCTGCTTCCGAGGCCTGGCACCAGTCCCCACCTGAGGTCCTGACCTTCCTGGACTTCGTCCGTGATATGGTGAAGACCCTTGCCTTCATTACAGAGTCCAAGGAGGAGCCTCGGGTGGAGGACATCGAGATCCTCCAGTACGAGGCTGCCCTTAAGGTGGTGTCCCTGTTCAACGTCAACCAAGAGGTGGTGCTCCCCACCTTCTTCCTGCAGCCCTATGTGAACAGGGCAGAGACTGCTCTCCACCCTCTGGACTGTAACAGGCCTTGGCATAAAGCGTACTAAGGCCCACCATCGCTACTCTCAGCTTTTCATCTCCTACCACCCAAATCAACTGGGGGCAGCGGTCTTCAAGCATACCCTGTCCATTTCTGTGGCAGACTGCATCGCCTTCTCCTTTTGTCTCTCTTTAGAGTGCCATGTCATGGCACACAGTGTCCAGACCATGGTGGTGTCTGTGGCGAACCTGTGTTCTGTCCCCTTGCCAGAGATCTGCCGGGCTGCCACCTGGTCCTCAATCCATACCTTCGCAGCTCATTACTGCCTGGAGAGCAACTCCCTCCAGGACAATGCCTTTGGCCAGGCAGTACTCTGTCATCTGTTTGGGGTGTAAGGCAACTCCTGCCCTCTGACCTTTTGATGTGTTCAGGCTATCAGAGAACTGGTTCCTCGCTTGACACTCGGGGGCCGCTCGTGGGTCTTGCTGTTCTTTGACTCCTTTTCTGCTTCTCAGGGTTCACCTTTTTTGGTCATCCTTGGCTTATACAGGTCTTTTCGGTAGTCTGTAGCTGGGGAGTTCCATATATGAGGACTGACTTCCTGCTTGTTCCTGGAGAAAGCATAGTTACTCACTTCTAGCTAGTGTTCTCTGGGGACAGCAGGAATCAGTCCTCACAACCCTCCCTCCACCCCATGGAGTTGCTTTTTGTCATTTTTGCCTTCTTGAACTATGTCGTCATACTGAGGCAAGATGGTACCCTTGGGCGGGAAGGGGACCTTGCCTGCATGGTAGATCTCCCAAAGGCTTTCTTTGAAAGCTGTAGAGAGGTTACACGCAGACTCCGTCATTGCTGACTTCACCCATTTGTACATTGTAAACCGCTCTGTTTCCCCCGAAGGGCGGTATATCAAACTCAATAAACATAAACATAAACTGATTCCTGCCGTCTCCGGAGAACATCTGTTACAGTTGGGTAACTATGCTATCCTGCTCATCCTGATGAAACATTTTAGCATTAACCAGTGATTGCACAGTATTAAACAGTTTTTTAGTATTAGTTTGGTCTTCCTCAATTAATTTAGAATGGTAATCCCTTTATTTCCAGGAATGTAGTCTTCACATATGGGTGACATCGGTACCGACGGAGCCCATGCGGGAATGTTCCCTAGCGTCCAATAGGAAAGCCTTTGGGAGCATCCCATTGTGCCTGCGTCATTGCCTTCCCACCCTTGGAATTCTCCCTCCTCAGTTCTTCATTTTCTGCGGAGCCAGCAGGAAGCAAATACTGTCACCGCAGAAAATTCCTTCTTGCTACTTTTGTTATTTTTTGTGGTTGTGTCTGCCTTCTCGTCGATGCCAGAACCAATATCTTCGATTCTGTTTCTTTCTTTCTGTTAAAACAAACAAAACAAAACAAAAAAAACTGCGTTCAGACGCATCAACGCCATTTTAGGCCTTAGGCCTTAGGCCTTCCATCCAGTCTACCGACACGATGGAAGAACCAGTCAGTGGTTTTTAAAAAAATGTTCTAAGTGTGGTAGCATTATCTCTGCTTCTGATACCCATGACTGATGCCTTAAATGCCTTGGCCCAGATAATCAGCCATCTGAATGTCCCCTATGCAAAAAGATGACAAAGAGGCCTACAGAATTGGGCCGCAAATCTTGGCTGCTTCTTTGCCTCAGATGCGGTTTCACTCACTTCGATGTCGTCGAGGGCATCGTCTTCCTTGAAGGCAGGCCGTCCTCCCAAGGGTAGATCTCTATCTAAACATAGAGATGACTCAAGCATTGCCCTGGAGCTGGATCGACTGGCCAAACAACCCCGGCGGGAGGACCTCCCCTCCAAAGCCACCAAAGGGGTCTGGGATGCTCCTGAGGCCTCCACCTCAGGAGAGCTCCTGGTGCCATACGCTGGAACGGTAGCCCATGCTTCCGGTACCGATACCCTGGCACCAGCAAGCTGTATGGATCAGCGTATCCTGGCTATCAAGCGAAGTCTAGCGGCTCTCTTGGCAGCATTGGTACCGGTTAGGACGTTACCGGAGGTACTGCCGGCACCAGTACTGTCGATGGTGCCAGTGCAGTCAGCATCGGGTTTCATGCCGCTTGACTCACTTCCGCCCATGCCGGCCCTCGAGTCCGTTCCCGGTTCTGAGGTACCAGTATAACAAGTCTCTCGGGCTGATACGGATCTCGATTAGTACCGGAGCTTACAAGAGCAGGAGCATCGCTCCTGCTGATACTTTGGCTCTACTGATTCCGATTCTTTGGTTGATGAATCAATTGGTAACCAAGAAATGCAAAATCTTCCAGAGGAACCCTCACCATCACTTGTCTTCTCCCGAAGATATGTCTTTTCAAAAATTTTTCAAAGATATGGCGAGGGGCCTTTCCATTACACCTGCATCTGAGAAAGAGCCCAGAGCAGAGGAATTGGAGATTCTCTAATACCCTACAGCTCCTAAGGAGGCAACTACTCTGCCTTTTCACTGTATACTCCAGGACCTTATGCTCTGGATGCGGGAAACGCCCCTCACCATTTCTCCCCATACTCGGCAACCATGTATCGAGTATCGGAGAGTCCCGATTTCCAGAAATCACAGCTTCCACACCACTTAATGGTAGTGGAATCGGCTATGCGTCAAATTAAGAGTTCTAAAACGTACTCCAATCCCCCAGGTAGGAAATAGAGAGTCCTTGATGCCTTTGGGCGGTGGTGCTTTCAGGCCTCCATGCTTTCAGCCCGCATAAGATCATACATACTCTACATGGGTATGTTCCTTAAGGAAGTAACTAGGGATCTGGAATCAATGGCTTCTCTTCTCCCAAATGAAAAGAGGGCAGACTATCTTACATTAGTCAAACATGCTCAGAATATTTTGAAGTTTGTCAATAGGGCTACAGGCGATACTACAGACGAACTGAAAGAAATATCGATACACTGGAAAGATGTATTACAACTATTTGATCAACTGAAGAGTAGAAAATCACCTGGACCGGATGGTATATGTCCAAGGGTGTTGAAAGAATTGAGATATGAGATTGCAGACCTGCTATTAGTAATCTGTGAACTATCATTAAAATCATCTGTAATACCTGAAGAATGGAGGATGGCCAATGTAACGCCAATTTTTAAAAAGGGTTCCAGGGGTGATCTGGGAAACTACAGACCAATGAGCCTGACGTCAGTACCAGGAAAAATGGTAGAAACCATCATAAAGAACAAAATTACTGAACATATAGATAGTCATGGCTAAATGGGAGACAGCCAACATGGCTTTAGCCAAGAAGGTCTTGTCTTACTAATCTGTTATATTTTTTTGAAGGTGTGAATAAACAGGTAGACAAAGGTGATTCAGTGGATTTAGTTTATCTGGACTTTCAGAAAGCCTTTGACAAGGTCCCTCATCAGAGACCTTTGGCAAAATTAAAAAGTCATGGGATAGGAGGCAGTGTACTATTGTGGATCAGGAACTGGTTAAAGGATAGAAAGCAGAGGGTAGGGCTAAATGGCCAATTTTCCCAATGGAGAAAAGTGAATAGTGGAGTACCCCAGGGATCTGTGCTGGGTCCACTGCTTTTTAACATATTCATAAATGACCTAGAAATGGGAATAACAAGCGAGGTTATCAAATTTGCAGATGACACAAAACTATTCAGTTGTTAAAATCCATGAGGATTGTGGAAAATTGCAAGAGGATCTTGATAGATTGGAAGACTGGGCATCCAAATAGCAGATGAAATTTAATGTGGATAAGTGCAAAGTTATGCACCTAGGAAAGAAAAACCCAAACTATGGTTACACAATGCAAGGTTCCACATTGGGAACCACCACCCAGGAAAACGATTTAGGTGTCATCTTGGATAGCATATTAAAACCCTCCGCCCAGTGTGCAGCGGTGGCCAAGAGAGCAAATAGAATGCGAGGTATCATAAGGAAAGTAATGGAGAATAAAACAAAGGATATTATAATGCCTCTGTATCATATCATGCTGCGATTGCACCTTGAATATTGTGCGCAATTCTGATCGCCGTATCTTAAAAAGGATATTAGCGTTATTAGAAAAGGTACAGAGAAGAGCCACCAAAATGGTAAAGGGGATGGAAGGATATCCCTGTGAAGAGAGACTAAAAAAGTTAGGGCTCTTCAACCTGGAAAAGAGACGGCTGAAGGAAGATATAATAGAGGTCTATAAATTAATGAATGTAGTGGAACGTGAAAAGGTAGATCGATTATTTACGCCATCAAAATATAGAAAGACTAGGGGGCATGCAATGAAGCTACAGAGTAACCTATTTAAGACTAATAAGAGAAAATATTTTTTCACTCAGCATGTAATCAAACTCTGGAATTTGCTACCGGGGGATGTAGTAAAAGCTGTTAGCATAGCTAGGTTTAAAAAAGATTTGGACACGTTCTTGGAGGAAAGGTCCATAAACCATTATTGAAAGCGACCCAGAATATCCACTGCTTGACCAAATACAAGCATTGTGGAACCTGTGTCTTTTGGGGAAACTGCTAGGTACTTGTGACCTAGATTGGCCACTGTTGGAAACAAGATACTGGGCTTGATGGACCTTGGTCTGACCCAGTATGGCATATCTTATGTTCTTAGGGCAACCTTTGACTGTTTTGAGTGCACCAGCAGAGCAACATACAAGGTGAAATACCAGATATATGCGGATGACATTATGCTGTATTCTGCATTTGATATACAAGATCCAAACTATGACAAAATAGTAAGCTGCCTTATGGAAGCTGAAAAATGGCTAAGTAACAATAACTTGAAAATCAATTTCAAGAAAACAGAGATACTAGTCACATCAAGAAACACAAATTACACACCACCAACTGACATCAAAATTCTTAACTTTACCATACCTATAAAGGAAAATATTAAATACTTAGGAGTCACTATAGACAAGGCTCTCAGTTTCACCAATCATATTAAAAAAACAACTAAAACAATATACTACAAGCTACGCTCAATTCAACAACTGAGATCACTATTAGAAATCAATGACTTTAGAACCATCACACAGGCACTGATAACTCCCCATTTTGATTACTGCAATGGAATATTAACAGGTGTATCTAAAAAGAGCCTAAAAATACTACAGATGGCTCAAAATGTTACAGCCAGAATAATTTCCAAAGCAAAACTGACCGATCACATCACCCCAATTCTCTACTCACTACACTGGCTACCTATACAAAGTAGAATTCAATATAAAATAATTTTGACCACTTTCAAACTCATAAACCAGATTGCCCCATCATACCTGTCTACACTAATTCATAGACCTATAGAAAACAGAATAAGACGTAGAAAGAACCTTCATACTATTGCAGTTCCCGACTCAATAAGAAAAACTAAAAATATAACAAGTAGAGGTGCCTTCTCATTTGTAGCACCTGTTCTATGGAATAATCTCCCTGATCAACTAAGGGAAATAAAAGACCTGAAACAATTCCGAAAAGATCTTAAAGCTTATTTGTTCACACAATATTATTCGAACATAGACAAAGAATTGGATAAGACCTCCCATCCTCCTTAGATTTCCATGATTTCTTCGCCCTAATACTGACATTATTACTACCAAAAGAGAACATATGATAAAACTTTAATGTATATATGTAAATAGTTTCAAATATTGTTAATACTACCTATATATAGTACTGATTATTGTTCATCATACTTGATTTTAACTAATTGTATATAGTTTTGAATACTGTTCAATGTACCTGTTTTTTTCACAGCACTGTTTTATGTATCTCTTGTTGTTCAATGTAAACCGCCACTGATCTTAGGAAATGGCGGTATATAAAAGATTTGCAAATAAATAAATAAATACATCTCCACTGGTGCACGTAGGATTGCATGACTTCAAACTTCAGACCTTGAACAATGGGTTCAAGACAAGCTAGGTAATATTCCCTGTACAGGTGAGAACCTGTTTGGGAAGGATTGGCAAGATAAGGCTTCTCAGTTAGAATCTGAGAATTCCACCCTCAATAGGCTTTCCAAAACAACTGACAACCCTGCCAAGAAGAAAACAGCTGAAAAAAAAGCTTTCTGTGGTAAGAAGAAGAAATTGTATCCTCCTTACCCCTCAGCTTCTCAATACAAACCTCAGGTTACCCAGAAGAGGCAACAGCCTCCCAAGCAACAGAAGAAGCCACAGACTCCTAAATATCTGTGCCTGGTTTTTAACTTCTTCGTAGAGAACATAGCCACCCTGCCCCTGGAGAACCCTCACCCCCCTCCACATAACAGGCAGACTTTGCCATTATGCCCACAGGTGGCATCTTATGCCCACAGGTGGCATATCTTATGTTCTTATGTTATCACCTCAGAACAGTTGACACTAACTATAGTGCGAGAGGGGGGTACAGGCTTCATTTACAAAGCATACCCCTTCCACCCTAGTGGGGGAATATCATTCTCAAAGCCCACTAACTGCTCTCCTGCTGCAAGAGTTCACCTCTCTTCTGTCACAGTGTGCCATAGAAGAGGTTCCAACATCCCAACAAGGGATGGGGTTCTATTCTCCCTACTTTCTCATACCAAAGAAAAACAGAGGGTACAGACCCATCTTAGACTTCAAGAACCTAAACAAGTTTCTAGTCTGGGAGAAATTGAAGATGATCTCACTAGGAACCCTTCTATCTTATCTCTAGAGATAGGACTGGCTGTTCTCTAGAAGCGTATATTCATATCCTCATTCACCCAGATCACGGGAAGTATCCACACTTCATTTTCCAGGGAAATCACTATCGATACAGAGTTCTTCTCTTCGGACTCGCCTCTGCCCCAAGAGTCTTCACAAAGTGCATGGTGGTTGTAGCCGCATATCTAAGGACTCTTGGGATATTTGTCTTCCCTTACTTAGATGACTGGCTAATAAGGGCAGCCACTTTTCAGGAGGTTCATCTTTCCCTCCTTTGTATAATGCAGGTACTGCAAGATCTGGGATTTGTGTTAAATCTTCCAAAATCCCATCTAGTTCCCACTCAGGCACTAGAATTCATAGGAGCTCTTCTGGACACTCGACGGTCAAAGACATTTCTACCCCAGAACCGTTGTATTTGATTAGTACAGCTCACATCTCAAGTACGACTCAGGGACCATCTCTCGGCCAGAGAGATGCTACAACTTCTAGGCCATATGGCCTCTACAGTACATGTGGTCCCATATGCCCGGTTGCACATGGGAACAACTCAATGGACCCTGGCATTCTAGTGGAAGCAGGTCTCGGGGGGCCTTCAAGGACCGGATCCAAGTCACAGACCTGCTCACCAAGTCCCTTTTATGGTGGTGTACCCCAACAAACCACCTCGTAGGTTCACCTTTTCAGATGCATCCACATCAGTGCATTTTGTCAACGGATGCCTCCAAACTGAGCTGGGGAGCCCACTTAGACCCTCTTTCCACCCAGGGCCTCTGGATGGAGCAGGAGTCGCAGATCCAGATAAATCTCCTGGAGCTTTGTGCTATCTTGAATGCCTTCAAGGCGTTTCAACAACTCTTACAGGGCAACACAGTTCTCGTGAGACAGGCAATCAGGTAGCCATGTTCTAAACAGGGAGGAACAGGCTCTTGGGCCCTCTGCCAGGAAGCTCTCCAGCTTTGGTCTTTTGCCATTGCTTATTGGATACACCTCCAAGTGGTATATCTACTGAGACAGTAAAATGTCCTAGCAGACAGATTGAGTCGAATCCTTCTTCCACGCGAATGGTCTCTCCATCCGCAGACAACCTCCTTCATCTTTCAGATCTTGGGAACTCCAGAATTAGACCTTTCTCTGAGAACAAGCAGGAAGTCAGTCCTCACATATGGGTGACGTCGGCACCGATGCTGCCCTCGCAGAAGCATCCCCTCAGCTTTCAAAGAAAGGTTTTGGGAGATGCTACCACGCATGCATGGTCCCCTTCCCGCCCAAGGGTGCCATCTTGCTTAGTCTCCTTTTTTTCTGGGGACGTCGTCTGGCTTGTCCCCAGAAAAAGTTAATTTTTTTGTTCCTCGAATTTCCAGCTTGTCTCCGGTATTGCACCGGTACTCTTCCCGCCTACCGACCTCTGTGCCTCGGCATCGGGTTTGGTTAAAATTTTGTAGTTTTTGTTCCTTTTTCTTTTCTGGTGCCTTTGTGCCTTTTTTTCTTCTGCTGGCAGCCCCGAGGGCCTTCATCCTCGCAGGGGTGCTTTTATCCCCCCATGGCTACCAATGGGTTTAAGAAGTGTGATCGGTGCTCTAAAATCATGTCTTTGACTGACACACATGACTGCTGCTTTCATTGCCTCGGGCCAGACCATGACCCGGCGGCCTGCAGTCTATGCAAGAGGATGGTCCAGCAAGGCTCTCAAGAGCCGCCAGCAGCAGCACGACAAATTCTTCCCTGAGTCCCCGGTAACTCCCAAATCCAGGGCCTCGTCTGTGTGTCCTCAGAGAGGGGGGTCTCCTTCGAGGGAACCCAGAAAGAAGAAGAAACCCTCGAAGGTGGCGTCCTTGGATGATTCCGACCGGCTCCGTGCCCGGTCCAATAGTCCGAGGCGTCGGAGAAGGAGCGACCTGCGAAAGTCCCCTGGAAGGATCCTGCTGCAGACCGGCTTTGGTCCCCAGACACCATCCTCATCGAGGATTCCCCTTCAGGGGAGCTGGCAATCTCCAGGAACAAGCAGGAATGAGTCTTCACATATGGGTACGTCGGTACCGACGGAGTCTGCGCAGGAACGCTTCCCAGCGTCCAATCACAAAGCTTTTGGAAGCATCCCAACACGCCTGTGTGCTGCCTTCCCAACTGCCTCTCCTCAGTTTTCGTTTTTCCACGGGGCTGGCAGGACGTCCTCCTGTCACCGCAGAAAATTCTTCTTTTATTTTTTAGTTTTCTTGTGGTTGCGACTGCCTTCCCCGATGCCACCGGTACCGCCGGTGTTTCTTTTTTCTTTTCTTGTAAAAGTTTTTCCTTTTAAGGAATATTTTTTTCTTCCTTAGTGTCTCACGGTTCTCAGGCCTTCAAGGCCTCTCCATTTTCCTCCATGGAACCGCCAGCCACTTTCCCCAAGAAATGTACAAACTGTGGCGGTACAACTTTATTTTTAGACACTCACAATTGGTGTCTAACCTGCTTGGGTCCTGACCATTTTCCTCCGGAGCCCTCGGGCAATAGTATTGTGAGAAGACGTTTTCAACATCGAGTTCCCCTCGACACGCGGTCCCCCTCCAACTTCAGGGCACCGACCATATCTTCTTCTACACAGGATCAGGTAACCCAAAAACAGTCTGTTAAGACTAGCCAGTCCTCGAGTGGCAGTTCTCATGTACAGCATAGAGATGCCTATGGCCTTGTCCTCGAGAATCCACTGGCTTCAAAACCCCGGTGGGAGTCTTCGGTCTCCAAAGCCTGTGTGGGGTTTCAGGTTGTTCCTGAGATTCACCCCTCACAGAACATACCTGAGCCATGCCTGGTGGTGGCATCCGCTTCGAGCGGTACCGATACCCCGGCATCGGCACTGGTGTTGGATGAAACATTCCTCACCAGGGATCGTCGTCTGGCGTCCTCTGTACCTGCGGGGCTGGTGGATATGCTCCAGATTGACCTTCCAGTATCGGTACCGACACCGATACTAGTACCGACATCGGTACCCTCCAAACGTGCATCGATAGACTCGCTTCCTTCGATGCCGAGTCTGGAATCGATCTCCAGTCTGGAGGACTGGGTACTGACTCCCGTCGGTACCGAAGGCTCGGTTCCGATAATTCGGATCCGCAACTCTCGGTTCCTCCGATACCGTTAGAGTTGCCACTGGCTGGTCTTCATCCACCTGTATCAGATACGGTACCGAGGTCGGTACCGATATCCACAGTACCATTGCTATCGGTACCTTCCATGCTTCTCTCGTCAGGCTCGCTTCCCTCGATGCCGAGTTTGGAATCGATCCTTAGCATGGACGATCTGTTACCGACTGTCGCTGGTTCTGACCTGCAGTACCAGCGACCACCATCTAAGGATCCCATACTGCACCATTCAGGATCTTCTATTCCTATATACTTGAATAGATCCCTCGGTGCCAACGCTAGTTCTTCATCAGATCTAGCCTATCCAAGGGAAGTTCCCTCTGGGGATCCTTCTTTCCAGACTTTCCTCCTGGATATGGCAAAATCACTTGCCATTCCTATTCCTGGACAAGATCCTACACAAGGGAATACAGAATACCTCTCTGTTCCTAGCAAAGCAAAGGAGAATATAATGCTTCCTTTGCATCATTCTTTGCAGGATCTCCTTCTACGAATGTGAGAAGCTCCTTTAAAGGTACCCCCACCTTCCAGAGCAACTGATCTCCTATATCAGGTGCCCCCCTCTCCAGGGTTTCAAAAGACTCAACTTCCTCATCATTCCATTGTGGTAGAATCAGCAATGAGGCGAGTGAAGAGTAATAAAAAGCACTCTTCTTGTCCGCCAGGTCGTGAGTCTAAGACATTAGATGCCTTTGGACGTCAAACCTTCCAGACATCCATGCTTTCAGCAAGAATTCTCTCATATATTTTTTATATGGGTCTATCTCTTGAGGAGGTCACAAAGAAATTACATCTTTTCACTCCTTTTCTTCAAGAGCCCAGGAGTAAAGACTATTCATCATTGGTTAGTCATACTCAAAATATCTCTAGGTTTCTTACTCGTGCTACCCTAGACTCCTTTGAGTCTGTTAGCAGGACTTCTGCTGTAGCTATAGGGGAACGATGTAGAGCCTGGCTTCAAGCTTCAGACTTGGACAAATGGGCACAAGAAAGACTGGGAAATACTCCTTGCACTGGAGAAAATCTCTTCAATAAGGAGTCTTTACTCCAGGTTACTCAGTTATCCACTGACTTTCCTTTTTCCAGAGGCTGTTCTACGCCTTCTTCTTTCCCAGTAGGTAGGAAATGTCCTACCAAACTTTCTTACCCTAGGGGGAGAAGGTTTTAACCATCATCTGCCCATCATACAGATGTTCCCAAACAGGGAAAACATCGCCCTGGTCTGAGGAATCCACAACCTCAACAGGGTCAACAAACCCAGCAGTAGCAGGGTTTCAAATAGATCATTGTCCCTCTTGGTTGGTGGTTAGGGTGGCAGTCTGCTTCTTTCACTGGCAGTATCTGCACTAAATTTATCCTAACCTACCTAGATATCTCTTCATGAGACATATTTTTTCTAAGAGTCTTTATGATGATCATGCCCATACTTAACAGTTTCCTCTTTCTCTTGAAGGAAAGAGAGTTAACAACTATAAATGGACAGTTGTTTCCCTGTACTGGCATGTATCATCTCACCTGTCAGAGACTTCCTCCATAGTCTGTCTCTTGCAACTCTGTCTTACCTCCCTCTTTCTACAACATTTGGTTGTAAGAGTGGTTTTTTTACATCGGTAAGCTCCTATAGTTCTCTACCTGTTCTACTGGGGGATTCTCCCTTCTGGAGTTGTTTTTCCCCCTTGTTACCTTAGGGCAGCTCATCAGACAATAGGAAGTCCTATCAGGACTGTTGTTTCTTTTTCCCAATCTAAAGAAAGGAAGAGGGAAAAGAAATTTTTCTATGCTGCCCTGGTAGTTGCTGCAGATACAGCAATTCCTAGTGGTTAAGCCACTGGTTGTGTTCTCTACGCAACCAGGGCTTCTCCTCCACTAGCAATCCTCCTAGCCTCAGTGCTAAGTCCCAAACAGGTTATTAACCTTGTTTGGAAAACCCTATTATCACAGTCTGGTTGGTTAACTTCTATTCTTTGCCTTAGCAGAATACCTGGTCACCTGCTGGCTTTCCACTGTCAGCTTTTTCTTCTAACCAACCTGCAGCATGCTCTCTGCATCTCTACAGAGTAGCTTTGCACTATGGGCCCTTGCTAGAGAGCATTAGTATCTTGCCTAGCAGATAACCCCAGATGGTTAGGGGGAGGGGGTTCCCCTAGTCATGTCTGGCGGGTATTCCCTGCCCTTTCCATCTTATCGTAAATCTCTTTTGAGGCATAAGCCTCAGGCCTTTCATTACGTGAAAGCCTAAAGGAGGGCCAATTCCCTGGCTTGGCCCATATCTCCTTGAGTCTTCTCGTCAGAGATAAATTTCTCCAATGGCAGCTAGAGGACGCCTAATACCCATCTTGCCCTCATAGGCGGATCACTAGGGTATCTTCCTCCAGAGGCCTCCTCTATCCATTCTCCATACTGCAATTCTGGAGATATCTGGACTTCCTGTCTGCAGACTGACGTTATCCTCTGCCATTTTCACGTAGGCCATCCTGGTTATTCAAGAGCTCAAATTCTGCAAAGAATTCAGCCGCCTTCTTGTCAGGGAGACCTTTCCTCTGACTCTGCCAGTCATAACCAGGAAAAGAGGATTCTCTATTTCCTATTCAAGCAGGTATTAACCTTCTTGCTGTCAGATGAATCTTCCTCTCTCCCTATATCCCTAGAGGGGAGGGGGTTCTATGGACATCTCTCCATCCATATGCCTGGAGACGTGTCTATATGCCTACCTATTTCGTCTAGGTATATATATATATATTTACCTATCTATATCTATCTGAGCGTCTTCTGCCCATACATATCTCTTTACAGATATATACATATATACCCTATATGTGTATATATTTCAATATATATACATATATATTTATAGATATGAGATATATTTTTAGATAGATCTGTATCCATCTACTTATCTATCTGTCTGTTAGGTTCAGATATCCTTACATTCCTATATGATCCTGACAGATGGGCACTACCCCTATCAATGCTGTGCCAGCATACTTAGGGGGCTACACCTATAACCACTCCCTGTGGTAATTAACAAACTTTTTCCTTACCATAACCTTTTCAGGTTAAGTATTCCTGAAGCTCTCCATGTTCCCTTTTTCTTTCCTAATTGACCCCATTTAGGGAAGATATTGCGGAGCTTCAGTTGCTCTAAAGCTTAGCGCTCCTGAGTCTGTCCTTACTTTCTTATCAGATACAAGGGTCTCCATACCCTTTCTTCCCTACATGGACTGATTCCAACCCCAGTCCAGTTGGGTCAGACTCATTTTTTCTCTTGGTCCTAGATTTGTACTATTTTTGGACCAAAACAGCTTAAGCTTTCTTTAATAGTACCTTCTGCGTCTCCGCTGAAGCTCTACCTCTCATACTACCCCAGTTTTCCCCCTGGGGCTATTTCTCACCCTGAAGGGTTCTGACCTCCACTTATTTTTATTCTACTTTATTACCTCTACTTCTCAGTGAGGTACCCCTTGAGCACATTCACTGGCTCTTCTATCAGATCCATATGTAGCTCAATGCACTTGTGCAGTGCCAACAAGGGAGGCCCAGATTACAATATTTCACTACTAAATGCCCTCGATACAGGGTCTTCCCCTTTTGAAGCCCTGTTCTAGCCAGCTGTTCCACAGCTCCTTTTCTGTATTCAACTCCTACCCTCCATCCGCAGGATGCCTGAGGTCCTGAGGAATAGCATGGCTCGTTCTAGACTTGCAACATGCTAGGACTCCCTCCGGGCATCTGAGCTTGGGAGTCCCCATATGTGAAGACTCATTCCTGCTTGTTCCTGGAGATAGCACAGTTACTTACCTGTAACAGGTGATCTCTGGGAACAGCAGGAATAAGTCTTCACAACCCACCCACCTCCCCTGGGAGTTGCATTTCTCTATCTCTATATTTCCCTTCCTTGCTTTCTCTCTCTCTCTCTTTGTCTCAGCTTTAAAACTTAACTGAGGGAGAGGCAGTTGGGAAGACGGGAAGGCAGCACGCAGGCGTGTTGGGATGCTTCCAAAAGCTTTCTGATTGTACGCTGGGAAGCGGTCCCGCGCAGACTCCGTCGGTACCGACGTACCCATATGTGAAGACTTATTCCTGCTGTTCCCAGAGATCACCTGTTACAGGTAAGTAACTGTGCTTCGGGCCCGAGTAACTTGGTGCCCGTACCGATGGCTGCAGAGCCTTCTGGGCTGGAGTCCAAAATGGTGGCGCTGGAGCACAGTTTTTCTGCCTTCATGGACCAGCAGCGGGCGCTGTTGTCTGGTTCCTCTTGTTCATCCACCTCGACCACTGGGCCGTCGACTTGTCCAAAGCCCTTGCATTCCCGACAGAGTCAGAGGAGCACCCTCGGGCGAATGAGCAAGAGACCCTCCTGTATGAGGCCCCTCCGTGGGAATCGCTAACGGTACCCATCCTTCCCATCCTGGAATGGCTCATGCTCTGCATGTGTGAGTCGCCGGCCTCTGTGCAGGTGGTGAGCAGATGGCTCGACTCGATGTATCGGGTCCACTGGAGCCTAAGTTTCCAGAAGCCACAACTGCCGCATAACTCAATGACGGTGGAGTCGGCCATGTGTCAGCTGAAAAGCCAGAAGACGCACTCCTCTGTGCCCCCCCCCCGTTAGGGAGGCCTGCACCTTGGACGCTTTCGGCAGAAAGTGCTACCAGGGCGCAATGCTCCTCTGCCGCATCCAGGCCTACCAGCTGTACATGGGCATGTACCTGAGAGACCTGGCAAAGGAACTTACTGGGTTCTCGCCTGACCTCTCTGAGGAAACCTCGCAGCACTTCAAGAGCCTGGCCAAGGCCGTCCATGAGTGCTCCAAATTTATGTCTCGAGTGGCCTTTGACAGGTTCAAATCGGCGGCTCGAGTAGCCGTGTCGGGTATCAATACACGCCGCCAAGCTTGGCTTCAGTCCGATCTCGAGCAGTGGGTTCAGGACAAACTCGTCGATGTCCCATGCCAAGGGGATAATCTCTTTGGCAAACCCATGACCGACAAGGCTGTCGAGCTGGACGAATTCATGACAAGGACCAGGCTCTCCAAGAAGACCGCTTCCCCTCCCCAATGGAAGGGCTTGGGTAAAAAGCCTTTTTACCCAAGTAAGGGGGCTACTTACCGAAACCACCACCCTATCAGGCCTCCCCGGCTCCCCAACAGGGTCAGCAGGCCAAGGGACATGGGCATGGCCCGCGTAAGTGAAAGCTCCAAAACCCCAGGCACCGGCCCCAGCCCAGCCAGGGGGGAGCTTTTGACTCCTTGAGCATAGCCTTTCTACCCCAAGGAGATCAGCAGCCCACAGGGGGACCTCTGGCCCTCTGTGCCCAGAGGTGGGTGTCCCTCACCACCAATTCCTTGGCACTAAGGGTAGTCAGGCAGGGTTACCTCCTCCACCTGACTCAGACACCTCACTCTTATTTCCCAGGAGAGCCCCTCAGTTCTCCCCTCCACCAGGACCTTCTTCTGAAGGAGTTGGCAAGTCTTCTTGAGGACAAAGTGGTAGAACCAGTACCCCACCACCTCAAGGGCAAGGGGTTCTATTCCAGATACTTCCTCATGCCAAAAAGGACAGGGGGCCTAAGGCCCATCCTCGACCTGTGCAACCTCAACAAATTCCTGGTGAGGGAGAAGTTCAAGATGCTCTCCCTTGGAACATTGCTGCCCCACCTTCAGCAGGGGGGCTGGCTATGCTCCTTAGACCTCAAGGATGCTTATACCCACATCCTTATGCACTCCAATCACAGGCAATACCTGCAGTTCGTAGTGGGGGGCAGGCACTTTCTATACAGGGTGCTCTCCTTTGGCCTAACCTCTGCCCCAAGAGTCTTCACAAAATGCCTGGCAGTCATGGCCGCCTTCCTCCGGCTCCAGGGGATCTTCGTTTTTCCCTACCTGGATGACTGACTCATAAGGGGAGGCACAGCCTCGGAGGTGCAGCAGGCCACCGCTCACACCATCCAGGTTCTGCAACACTTGGGCTTTGCCATAAAGTACCCCAAGTCTCCCCTCCTCCCAACACAGTGCCTGGAGTTCATCGGAGTAAAACTCGACACCCTCCAGTCAAGGGCTTTCCTGCCCAGAGACTGAGCGGATCGGCTCCGGTCCCTTGCTCGGGACATACAGCACTGTCCCTCGGTGCCTGCCTGGCTTCTTCTGCGCCTTCTCTGGCACATGGCCTCCATGCTCCCTGTCACCCTGGATGCTCGCCTTCACATGAGGACGACACAGTGGTGTCTCCGGGACCAGTGGTCTCAGGCCATGGGCCATCTCCGTGACCGAGTCTCGGTGACCCGCCAGTTGGCAGACTCCCTGGACTGGTGGCAGTCGCCCTGGCATCTCGAAGTGGGCATGCCTTTTCAGGCCCCAAGTCACTCGAGGTTCCTCACCACGGACACATCCCTGCTTGGCTGGGAAGCCCACTGTAGAGATTTCTGCACTCAGGGCAAGTGGTCACCAGACAAGAGCACCCAGTAGATTAACCTCCTGGAGCTCCGGACCATACACCTTGCCCTGAGGGTCTTCTGTCAGCACCTGCATCACCAGCCAGTGCTGGTCCATACGGACAATCAGGTGACAATGTTCTACATAAACAAACAGGGGAGCACGGGGTCTCGTGCCCTTTGTCAGGAGGCACTGGTTCTCTGCTCGTACGCAGTCCATCAGGGAATCCTGTGGGCAGTGTACCTGCCATGCCAGGACAACCTGCTAGCCGACAGGCTCAGCAGGGTTCTCCAGTCGCACGAGTGGCCTCTGGACGCTAGGGTAGCCAGTCGGCTTTTCCATCTCTGGTGAGAACCCGTGATGGACCTATTGGCCAGTCTGGACAACTTTCAGTTGTCCTGTTTTTACTCCCGGCAGGCCCACCCCACCAGGGTGGCAGTGGACGCGTTCCTGGTCTCATGGTCAGAGGGCCTCATTTACGCATTCCCTCTGGTGCTGCTGATCGTTAAGACCCTATTCAGGGTGCTCTGCGACAGGGCCTCGCTCATCCTGATAGCTCCTCGGTGGCCCATGCAGCCATGGTTTCTGCTGCTCCTGAGGCTGGCAGTGGAGGTCCCCATCCCATTGGGAGCCGACCTGGGTCTTCTATCCCAGGAGGGGGGCTCTCTCCTGCATCCCAGCCTCAGGTCCCTCTTGCTGACATCATGGCTGCTGAGAGGGTAACTCTGGCCCAGGATGTGGAGAACATTCTGCTGGCCTCTCGCAAGGCCTCCACTAGGAAGGCTTACGCCCTCAAATGGCACAGGTTCTCTGCTTGGTGCATCCAACAAGGGGCTGATCCTTTCCTCTGCCCGGTGCCCCTGGTATTACAGTATCTTCTCCACCTGTCTCAGTCCGGGCTCAAGTCTAACTCCGTTCGAGTGCACCTTAGTGCCCTGGCGATGCACCACCATCCGGTGGATGGTAAGCCCCTCTTGGTCAAACTGTTGGTGATCCGTTTCCTTAGGGGCCTTCTCCTATCAAAGCCCCCGGTTCACCCTCTGTTAACCGAGTGGGACCTCAATGTGGTGTTGGGGCAGTTCACTTGCCCACCCATTGAGCCTTTGTCTACCTGCCACCTTCGCTACCTCTCTTGGAAGGTGGTTTTCCTGGTTGTGCTCACCTCTGCTCACAGAGTCAGCGAGCTCCAAGCCCTTGTGGCGGAGGCACCTTATACCAGGTTCTACAAGAATAGAGTAGTGCTTTGCACGCACCCCAAATTCCTGCCGAATGTAGTATTGCCCTTCCATTTTAACCAGGACGTATTGCTCCCTACCTTCTTTCCAAGACCTCTTTCCAGTTGGACGGAGACGGTTCTTCATATCTTGGACTGCAAGAGGACCTTGTCTTTCTTTATTCAGTGCACTCAGGTCCACCACAAGCCTTCTCAGCTGTTTATCTGCAATGACCCCAGTAGGCTGGGGAAGGGGGTGACTAAGCGTATGCTGTCCACCTGGGTGGCAGACTGTATCACCCTCGCTTATGAGCAGGTGGGTCTCCCGCTGGAGGGACGCATCACAGCGTACTGTGTCAGGTTCATGGTGGCTTCGGTGGCAAACTTGTGCTTCGTCCCAATGGTGGACATCTGCCGGGCCACCACCTGGTCTTCAGTACGCCCATTACTGCCTGGAGGGAGAGTCCGACGGGACAGTGCCTTTGGCCAGGCTGTGCTCCATAACCTTTTCGGTGTCTAGGCAACTCCTACTCTCCGACCATTCCGTGTTCAGGCTACCGGAGTGCTGGTTCACCGGACACAGGGGTCCTACTGTGGTCTGTGGAAATGGACCAAATTGATGCTGCTTGCAGCTCCCCTCGGGGAGTCCTAATTTGTTATGGGCTTTCGGTAGCCTGTAGCTGGGGATTCTCCAGGACCAAGCAGGAAGTCAGTCCTCACATACGGGTGACGTCGGCGCCGACGGAGCCCTCGCGGAGCAATTTTCCCCCAGCTTTCAAAGAAAGCCTTTGGGAATTGCAGCGCGCATGAGCGGTCCCCTTCCCGCCCAAGGGTGCCATCTTAGCCAGTCTTCTTTTTTCCGCGGAGCCCTACAGACGTGGTCTTCTTGTCCCCGCTGAAAAAGTTGATTTTCGTGATTTATTTCTCTTTTTTCTTCGGTTCGACGCCGGTCTCTTTCCTGCCCGGACTCGCGACGCCGTTGCGAGTCCTTCTCTTATTTTTCGGTTTTTCTGATTTTTCTGTCTGTTTCGTTTTTCGGTTTTTCGCTGGCAGCCCGGTCCTTTGACCTTGCAGGGGCCCTTTTTCCCCCGATGGCTGCCAGTGGTTTCAAAAGGTGTGTTCAGTGTGACAGAAATATGTCACTCACTGACACACACGATAATTGCCTCCGCTGCCTTGGCCCAGATCATGAGGAACTGATCTGTGGGGCCTGCAGCAAAATGTCCTCCAAAGCGTTACGGAGTCGGCGGCATCAGCGGGAAAGAATCTTCGCAGATCCCACCCGTACCCGGACCTCGTCGGAGGCCTCGGCGTCCAGAGGCTCCAGCTCTGAGCATCGCCGGAGTTCCTCCGACAGAGGTTCTCCCTCCGGGGATCATCGTCGGAAGGCGAAACCCGCGAGGGCGGCGTCGGTGGACGCTCCTGGTTCCGCGAGGGCCAGGTCGCATAGCCCCGATAGCCGTCCCGGGTCTTTGGAGAAGAACATCTCCCGAAGCGACCTCGTTTGGAATCGGAGATGCCTGCTCGGGTAAGTCCTGTAGTCCTCCTGGACTCGCCTCCGAGGGGTCCGACGTCGGGCCCGACGCCGTCGGGGGCTGCTGGGTCACCTGAGGTCGGACTCAGGTTGACGGCCTTGGAGAGCAGACTATCTGCCTTCATGGACCAGCAGCGGGCACTGATCGCTAGCCTCGCTGGCGCCCCTGCCCCGACCGCCGGGACGTCGACGTCTAAGTCGACCCCGGAGACCGAGCCGATCCTCGAGTCCATGCGGGCTCGAGTCGATCCTCGGTCGAGGTCACCCTCGGCCTCCTGTTCGGGACCGAGGTCGTCGACGCCGACTCCCTCGGCGTCGGGGCGGCCGACGCCTCCGCCCGCCCGAACTAACCCCACCGATTCCTCCTCGGAGTCGGCCTGGGAGTCTGAAGTGGAAGAGTCACCTGATTCTTTCCGGACTCGGTGTGTCCCCTCGGACTCCACTGAGTCCGAACCTCGGAAACAGTCCCCCCCCCGGAGGATGCCCGGTTCTCGGACTTCGTCAGGGATATGGCCAAGGCTTTGCCCTTCCCTGCGGATCCCGAGGAGGAGCCTCGAGCCGAAGAGCTCGATGCCCTTCAGTACGACTCTCCCGCCAGGGAGCACTTTACTGTACCGGTTCCTCCCATGCTGGAACGACTACTCTTCCGCATGTGGGAGAGTCCGGCATCGTCGCGGTATTAAGCAAGCGGGTCGATTCCATCTATCGAGTCCGCAAGAGCCCTGGCTTCCAAAAAGCACAGCTACCGCACCATTCCATGGTGGTGGAATCGGCCATGCATAGGCTTAAGAGCCAGAAGATGCACTCCTCGGTGCCTCCTGGCAGGAAGGCCCGCAACCTGGATGGCCTCGGTAAGAAGTGTTTCCAGGGCTCTATGCTTGCTTGTCGGGTCCAGACCTACCAGCTCTACATGGGCATGTACCTTAGAGACCTGTCTAAAGAGATAGCCGGATTCTCTGCTGGGCTGTCCGAGGAACCTTTGCGGAGGTTCCTAGCCTTGTCCACTGGTATTCGGGAATGCTCCAAATTCATTTCTCGAGCAGCCTATGATGGCTTTGAAGCATCGGCTCGAGTGGCCGCAGCCGGCATCGGTGCCCGCCGACAGGCTTGGCTTCAGTCGTCTGACCTTGAACCCTGGGTGCAGGACAAGTTGGTCGATGTCCCCTGCCGGGGTGAGAACCTCTTTGGCAAGCCCATGGCTGAGAAGGCTGCACAACTCGAGACGGAGACTCTCACCAGAACTAGGCTTTCTAGGAAGAACTCTGCCCCTTCCCAGAAGAAGAAGGGCTCGGGAAAGAAGTCCTTTTACCTGAGAAAGGCGGCTGCCTATAAACACTACCCTCAATATCAGGCCTCCGCAGCTCCCCAACAGGGTCAGCAGGCCAAGGGACGGGGTAACGGGTCCCGTAGGCAGCAAGCCCCCAAGCCTGCACCACCGGCCCCTGCTCAGCAGGGTGGAGGTTTTTGACTTCCTCAGCATAACCTCTCCCCCTCAGCTGGTTCCTCCCAGCACAGGAGGCCGGCTGGTCCACTTTGCCCACAGGTGGTCCAACATCACGTCAGATGCCTGGGTGCTTCATGTTGTGAGAGAAGGCTATCTTCTCCACTTCCACCAGGTCCCTCCCTCCTATTTCCCGGGAGAGCCTCCACGACTCCCTCTACACAGGGACTTACTCCTTCAAGAGTTAGCAAGTCTTCTTCAGGAACAGGCTGTGGAACCGGTGCCCCACCACCTGAGGGGTCAAGGCTTCTATTCCAGGTATTTCCTAATACCAAAAAGAACGGGAGGCCTCCGACCCATCCTGGACTTGCGCAACCTCAACAAGTTCCTCGTGAGGGAGAAGTTCAAGATGCTTACCCTTGGAATCCTTCTGCCCTACCTCCAGCAGGGAGATTGGCTATGCTCCTTGGATCTAAAGGATGCCTACACGCACATCCTCATCCACCCAAGCCACCGCCAATACCTACGGTTTGTGGTGGCAGGAAATCACTACCAGTACCGAGTACTGCCCTTTGGCCTATCCTCCGCACCACGAGTCTTCACAAAATGTCTCGCGGTGGTGGCGGCTTATCTCCGACTTCACGGCCTCTATGTCTTTCCGTACCTAGACGACTGGCTCATCAGAGCATCGTCCTCTCCAGAAGTCACAAAAGCCACACACCGCACTGTGACTCTTCTCCAGTACTTGGGCTTTGTCATAAACTTCGCAAAGTCCACTTTGCTCCCCTCGCAAGATCTCGAGTTCATCGGCGCAAGATTGCACACTCTTCAGGCGCGAGCTTTCCTGCCTCTCGACAGGGCTCAACGGCTCATGGACCTAGCCGGCCGTTTTCGCAGCCAGTTCCTGGTCTCGGCCAGGCGCTTCCTGAGACTACTCGGCCATATGGCTTCCACCGTCCACGTGACCCCCAATGCCCGCCTGAATATGCGGCCTGCTCAGTGGTGCCTTCGCAAGCAGTGGCAACAGGCCACGGGCGGCCTAGTCGACTTAGTGCGGATCTCCGGCCCGCTGGCCTCTTCTCTACAGTGGTGGCTTCATCGGCCGAACCTGGTACTCGGAATGCCTTTTCAGTCTCCTCCGCCGGCTCAAGTGCTGACGACCGATGCTTCTCTCCTAGGATGGGGAGCGCATTGCCAAGGGGCATGTACTCAAGGTCTCCGGACCACGTGGGAGTCTGCGCAGCAGATCAACTTCCTGGAGCTCAGAGCAATCCGTCTGGCTCTAAAGGCTTTCTCCCACCTGACTTCTCACCGGTCCGTCCTTGTCCAGACGGACAATCAAGTTGCCATGTTCTACGTGAACAAACAGGGGGGCACGGGCTCCTTCCTTCTCTGTCGAGAAGCACAGAGGCTCTGCTCTTGGGCCGTAAGCCACGGCATTCTTCTCAAGGCTGTTTATCTCCCAGGCCAAGAAAATTGACTGGCGGACAAACTCAGCAGAATCCTCCAGCCGCACGAGTGGCGACTGGATCCCTTGGTAGTTCAGAAACTTTTTCTGAAGTGGGGCCTCCCCACGATGGATCTCTTTGCCAGTCCTCTCAACCGGCAACTCCCTCGCTTCTGCTCTCGGCGGCCGCATCCCCTTCGAGTAGCGGCGGATGCTTTTCTGCTCTCATGGTCGGAAGGCCTTCTCTATGCCTTTCCTCCCATACCGCTAGTCTCTCGAACTCTTTTCAAGGTTCTCAGAGACAAAGCTTCCATGATCCTGATAGCTCCTCGGTGGCCCAGACAGCCGTGGTTTCCACTCCTGCTGCAACTAGCGGTGGAGGATCCGTTCCCTCTGGGGTTTCAACCAGATCTCCTAACACAGGATCAGGGGTCCCTACTGCACCCCAACCTCAGATCTCTACATCTGATGGCCTGGCTGCTGAAAGGGTAGTCCTTGCTCCCCTTCTACTGCCGGCAGAGGTGGAAGAGGTCGTCCTAGCTTCCCGGCGACCTTCTACCCGCAAATGCTACGCCCTTAAATGGCGTCGCTTTTCCGCTTGGTGTGCCCAGCAGTCTCAGGATCCCTTCTCCTGCTCGGTGTCGGTGATCTTGCAGTACTTGCTCTACCTCTCTAATCTGGGACTTAAGTCCAACTCCGTTAAAGTTCACCTCAGTGCTCTTTCAGCACATCATGTGCCGGTGGACGATAGACCTCTTTCCAGCGACCCTCTCGTGGCAAGGTTTCTCTGAGGTCTCCTTCTACTTAAACCACCTCTGCGCCCGCCAGCACCTGACTGGGATCTGAATGTGGTTTTGCAGCGGATCACCTGTCCGCCTTTTGAACCTATGGCTACCTGTTCTCTCCGTTTTCTTTCTTGGAAAACCTTATTCCTGATAGCCCTCACTTCCGCTAGACGCGTAAGTGAATTGCAGGCCCTCGTGTCTGATCCCCCTTACACTCAGTTCTACAAAAATAGGGTAGTCCTACGGACTCACCCTAAATTTCTTCCAAAAGTGGTCTCCCCTTTTCACATCAATCAGGAGGTGGTACTTCCGACCTTCTTTCCCAGGCCACACTCCAGCCGAGCTGAAATGGTCCTGCATACCCTGGACTGTAGAAGGGCATTGAACTTCTACCTTGACCGTACGCGGGAGCACCGTAAAGCTGCTCAGCTTTTTGTGTCTTTTGACCCCAATAAATTGGGGCTCCCGGTCTCCAAGCGTACTCTGTCCATCTGGGTTGCTGACTGTATCGCTTGGGCTTATGGGGCAGCCGGACTCTCGTTAGAAAGTCGGGTCACGGCTCATTGTGTTCGGGCGAAGGCTATGTCAGTGGCTTACCTCCGCTCTGTTCCATTGGCAGACATCTGCCGGGCCGCTACTTGGTCTTCGAGCCAGACTTTTGCGGTCCATTACTGCCTCGAGAGGGAGTCCCGCAGGGACAGTGCTTTCGGTCAGGCAGTCCTCCGAAATCTCTTCGAGGTTTGAGCAACTCCTACCCTCCATCCTGGATGGGGGCTACCGGTGGGTAATAATTCAGTGAAGATTCCTTCCCTCTGTACTGCTGAGCTAGAGGGAGCTCATTTTTGTGCTTAGGGTCTCCGGTAGCCTTAAGCGTGAGAGTCCCATATGTGAGGACTGACTTCCTGCTTGGTCCTGGAGAAAGCGTAGTTACTCACCTGTAACAGGTGTTCTCCAGGAGCAGCAGGAATCAGTCCTCACAACCCTCCCTCCTCCCCTTGGAGTTGCAATCATCTGCTTTAGTTTTTTTGCAAATTTTTATGCTGTCTTTTAGCTATATCATCTGACTGGCTAAGATGGCACCCTTGGGCGGGAAGGGGACCGCGCATGCGCGCTGCAATTCCCAAAGGCTTTCTTTGAAAGCTGGGGGAAAATTGCTCCGCGAGGGCTCCGTCGGCGCCGACATCACCCGTATGTGAGGACTGATTCCTGCTGCTCCTGGAGAACACCTGTTACAGGTGAGTAACTACGCTGTCCCATATGTGAGGACTGACTTCCTGCTTGTTCCCAGAGAAAGCATAGTTACTCACCTGTAACAGGTGTTCTCCAGGGACAGCAGGAATCAGTCCTCACAACCCTCCCTCCTCCCCTTGGAGTTGCTTCTATATTTTTTTTGTCGTCCTTTAGCTATATCATCAGACTGAGCAAGATGGCACCCTTGGGCGGGATGGGGACCACACATGCATGGTGGCATCTCCAAAAGGCTTTCTTTGAAAGCTGGGGGGATGTTTCCACGAGGGCTCCGTCGGTGCCGACATCACCCGTATGTGGGGACTGATTCCCGCTCTCCCCGGAGAACACCTGTGTTACAGGTGAGTAACTATGCTTTTTGCCACTCCGCAAAACACAAAACCACCTTGTTTCTGCACCAGAACCCAGTGTCCAGCTTACATTAGTTGGATGCTTTCCACCTTCACTGGGGTCAGAATTTCCTGTATACCTTTCCTCCCCATACCCGATTCCCAAAATGTGCTTTTCAAGCTTCAAGCAGATAGGGACAAAATGATTCTCATAGCCCCATGCTGGCCACGTCAGCCTCTTTCTCCGACTCGTCCCCTGAGTCTCAGTTCAGCTCCTGATCTCCTCTACCAGGAGGAAGGTACGCTACTCCATCCCAATCCGCAGTCTTTCCATCTCATGGCTTGGCTGCTGAAAGTGTAGTCTTGCATATCTTAACCTGATTCAGGAAGTAAAAGATCCTTCTAGCCTCCAAGAAACTGTCCACCAGATGTTCTTATGAGCTCAGATGGTGTTGGTTCTCCACCTGGTGTTCCCAGAAGGAGCTTAATCCCTTTTCAGCTCCTGTGGAGGCTCTCTTTCAGTACCTTCTACATCTTTCCGCCTCTGGTCTCTACATACTCGGTGATGGTTCACCTCAGTGCAATTGCTGCCTCTCACCATCCCTTGGATGGACAGCCTATCTTCTCACAGCTGCTTGTGGTGCATTCCATGAGAGGGCTCTTATTGACCAAGCCTCCCATCAGACCACCACCAGTGGCATGGGATCTTAATGTCATCTTAGGGCATCTCCTCAAGCCGCCTTTTAAACCTTTAGCCACAACCTCACGAACTTTTCTCTCATGGAAGATTATCTTCCTCATTGCCCTCATTTTGGCTACACGCATTGGTGAGCTTCAGGCTTTGGTGGCACATCCACCTTTATACCCGGTTCCACCATGATAAGGCTGTTCTTAGGACTCGCCCCCATTTCATGCCAAAAGCGGTGTCTCCTTTCCATCTCAATCAATCAGTTTACCTTCCTGTCTTTTTCTCTAGACCAGGGGTCTCAAACACGCGGCCCGCGGGCCGCATGCGGCCCGCGAGAGACCTTTGTGCGGCCCGCGATGCATAGGGGGAAAAAAAAACCACCCCGGCTTCTGCTGCTGCTGCCGCCGCTGCCGTGGCCGGCAATAGCAGCAATATCGCAAGTCCCGCGGGCTCCGCTCCCCCCCCCTTCCTTCCTTCCTTCCTGCTTGCCTGCCAGTTCTCCGCTTCCGCTTCGGCTTTGCCTTTCAGAGCCGCGAAGGGAGAGCTTCTCCCTCGCGACTCTGTTCAGCCCGCTGGGGCAGATGGGAAATTTCCCATCTGCCCCAGCGGGCTGAACAGAGTCACGAGGGAGAAGCTCTCCCTTCGCGGCTCTGAAAGGCGAAGCCGAAGCGGAGAACTGGCAGGCAAGCAGGACGGAAGGACGGCGGGGGGGGGCAGCGGAGCCCGCGGGACTTGCGATATTGCTGCTATTGCCGGCCACGGCAGCGGCGGCAGCAGCAGCAGAAGCTGGTTTTTTTTAAAAGGTTAATTTTCCCGGGGGGGGGGAGGGAGGGAGGGAGGGAGCAGGACTTGAGGGGGGGGAGCAGGACTGGGGGGGGAGAGCAGGACTTGATGGGGGGGGGAGAGAAGGACTTGATGGGGGGGCGAGCAGGACTTGATGGGGGGGGAGAGCAGGACTGGGGGGGGAGCAGGACTGGGGGGGGGAGCAGGACTTGATGGGGGGGGAGAGCAGGACCTGGGGGGGGAGCAGGACGGGGGGGGGAGCAGGACTTGATGGGGGGGGAGAGCAGGACTGGGGGGGGAGAGCAGGACGGGGGGGAGCAGGAAGGGGGGGGAGCAGGACTTGATGTGTGGCTGGGGGGGGGAGCAGGACTTGATGTGTGGCTGGGGGGGGTAGTACTGAAAATGGGGTGATGGGGGTTAGGACTGGTAATGGACAGATGGGGGTTAGGACTGGAGGTGGTCTGATTAGGGGGCTAAGACTGAAATGGGGTTATGGGGGGGCTAAGAATGTAGGGCGATGGAAGGGTTAGGCCTGGAAGTGGGCTGTTGGGGGGCTTAGGACCGATAATGGGCTAGGGGGGGGGGGGCTAGAACTGGTAATGGACTGGGGGGGGGGGTGCTATGACTGGAAATGGGCCGAGTAGAAGGGGGAGCTTGAACTGCAAATAGCTGATGGGGACAGGGTCTTGGAATGGTAATGGGCTGAGTGGAAGGGGGCTTGGAATGGAAATGGGCTGATGGGGAGGGGGGCTTGGAAAGTAAATGGGCTGTGAGGGGAGGGAGCTAGGACTGGAAATGGGCTGATGATGCGGGGACTAGAAGGGAGCGGATGCTGGGTGGGGCAGGAGCTAGAAGGGAGTTGATGTTGGGGGACGATTAGAATGGGATGGGGCTGGGAGAGTGAAATGGAGAGGGGAAATAGATTGTGTGTGGGAGGGAAGAAAAATCTACAATTGGCCGGGTATTGGGAGAGTAAGTGGGGATTGAGGATGGAGGGGTAAAATTTGAGGGGATGAAATAGGAATGAGGAAAGAGCAAAAGGAGAATGATTAGTATGTTAAAGCAGATGTAGAGAGAATGGAAAAAAACTAGGAAAGAAGAAAGGACAAATGGACAGCAGACGATGGAGAGTTAGCAGAAGACACAAAGAAACCAGAAGAAAGTGAATGGAACAATTGCAACTGAAAAAAAAATGCACAAAAGGTAGAAAAATATCTCTTTATTTTGAATTTATTAACTGAAATATGTCAGCTCTTGGAAATGTGCATCTTTAACGTCTGCACTTTATTTAATACAAGAGGAAATCAATGTATAGTTTTATTTCTACAGTGTTGTACATTCTAAGTTTGGCTTTTGGGGTTCCCAGTTTAATTGTCTTCCTGTTTCTAAATTGTGATTCCTTGTTTGGTGATGGTGTATGTTCTGCATGTGTAACTGAGCTGAGGTATTCTGTTTATGTAATTCCTATTTGACATTGCCACCTGTTCTCTTTCCCGAGTAGGTCATGTATTGTTATTCTCTGAAATGTGTTGATTTAATATTTGCAGTGTTGCCTTTTGATAGTTAGGGTATGGTGCTTTGTGAGTCCTGGTAGTGCTGTTAGGACACGGCAGGTTTGCTATGGGTTCTAAATGAGCAGTGTTTCTAGTAGTTCCTAATGTGCCTGGCGGTTGGCACTGGTTTATAGTAATGTAGAAATCTTTTAGTCTTTCTTTATCCATACACTCATTAAGAGGCATGTTTACTAAAAGTTAGTGTATGGTAACATTATGCAAATATTTATGCAAATGATGCCCTTATGCAAATGAGGCCTGCGTCTTGTGCGGCCCCCGGGTTACTCTACAAGTCCTCATTTGGCCCTCAAAGCAATTTGAGTTTGAGACCCCTGCTCTAGACCATATTCCTCTAGGGCAGAGGCAACCTTGCACACCCTTGACTGCAAGTGTGCCTTAGCTTTTTATCTTCAAAGGACTCAAGAACACCGTAGAGCTTCACAGTTGTTCATTTCCTTTGACCCTAGTCACTTGGGTCTCCCAGTTTCTAAACATATTCTGACCAGTTGGATAGCAGATTGCATCTTATTTGCTTATGCTAAGGCAGGACTATCCCTTGAAGGGCACGTCACTGCCGATAATGTTTGTGCCATGGCTGCCTCAATGGCAAACCTGCTGTCTTTGGCCATTGACGAAATCTGCAAAGCAGCTACCTGGTCTTCAGTGCATGCCTTGCTGCTCATTACTGTCTTGACAAGGACTCCTGCCGGGATGCCATGTTTGGTCAGGCTGTACTCCAGCACCTCTTTCAGATTTAGGACATCTCCTACCCTCCGTCCTGGAATTTAATAATACCAGACATCCGTGGAGGATCCATGACCTCTTTCTGGCCTATTTTGAGGCAAATCTACCGATTCTGAGGTAATTTTCTTTGGCATCTGGGAGCTAGGGAGTCCCATATATGAAGACTACATTCCTGCTTGTTCCTGGAGATAGCGTAGTTACTCACCTGTAACAGGTGATCTCCGGGAATAGCAGAAATTTAGTCTTAACAACCCACCCTCTTCCCCCAGGAGTTGTAGGGTTCTCTTTTCTCTACTTTTATCTCGGCTACAAACTCAACTGAGGAGGGAGAGTTCCAAGGGCTGGAAAGTAACAATGCATGCGCAGTGGGATGCTCCCAAAAGCTTTCCTGTTGGACGCTAGGGAGCGTTCTTTCGCGGGCTCCGTTGGTACTGACATCACCCATATGTGAAGACTAAATTCCTGCTGTTCCTGGAGATCATCTGTTGCAGGTAACTATGCTTTACTTTTATTAAAACATTTTTATTGACTTAAGTTCACATCACTCCCCTTTTATGTCAGTATCCAATCTCGTGTGCCAATGGCACTCTTTGCACCTTAAGTTTTGTCTTCATATGTGCCAATTCTGAATTATATTAGGGAACATGCTTTTTCCTATTTTCATCCTCCTTTTTTTTAAGGGACTAAGATGTCTAATGTATCTAAAATCCTAATCATATTATCCCATGAGACTAACATATCCTCAGGAGCTTTAACTTTGTTAGCTGGTTGAAGCCTTTGCATGACAGCTGGCTGCCACATATCTGTGTCCATTTTACTACATATTCGCTTAGCTTGCCTTATAGTCTTGAAGGGATTCCAACAAATTCCCAGCATTTTTGTTATCCTGAATTATGCAAATTGTTATCTGGATAGCTGCACTGAAAATCATCACTATTTGGGTAAGTGCTGGCTCTGCTTTAGCTCTGCCCACAGACCACCCTGGCACTATCTGGATAGTGCCAAGGTGGCCATAGGAAATATTCAGCAGTACTATCTGGCTAGTGCTGCGGAATTGTCCTCTCAGCAGGACTTAATCTGCTTAGCAGGTCCTTCTAATAGGGTAAGTCCTTTTGAATACTGACCCCTTAAGTTTAAATGTTTTAATTCAGTGGGTACTGAGCTCCTTATGGTCAGCTGGTAGAGTGAGCAATGACACCATGCCCATCTTAGCCTCCAGTGCAGTGGGTGGAGTGGATAGCATTAACCATGACTTATTTTCCTCTTCCCCAGAACAGGTGCAACGTCTGGTGCTTATCATAGTATTAACTTCAGGTGCACAGCTATGTCATGGGACTGGCCCCACATACCAGACATTAAATGCCATGATAAGCACCAGCTACTGCTGCTGATCTGAGTAATGGGGAGAAGAAAAGAAAAAATTGTGGTTGATGCCACTGCTCCTTCTGTCAAAGAGGTGGCATTAAAGAAGATAGGCTCGGCAGTGCAAGCTACCACTACTGCCCTGTTCAAGTACACAAATTGCACATTGGGTCATGTTAACCCTCTGATCTACATAATTGTTTCCAGGTCTGGATTAAGGGACAGGGAAGCTAATCACTTGACTAAGGCCCAAACATGTTGTAAGGCTGTATCATATATGCTAATTCAGAAGCTCCAATTGAGAGTTTCCACTGCCAAGTTAACTGCTGAGATAGCTAAAGTTATCACTGCCTGCAGAAGTCTATCTCTTTACCTCTTGTGCACTGTTCTCTGGTCTCCAGGAAAAGTTGTTGAGCAGTATTTCTTACCTGCTGTCATCTCCTCTGCTAGTTTTCCTCTACAGTCAGACTCAGATAGTAACATCTGGTCTCTCAAGACTCACCAGAGGAAAGCTGATAATGGAGAAGGAAGTGATAAAAGCAGCAGGTAGGAAGCACTGTGCACAGAACCTTGCCACCAGAAGACGATCAGGCTGGGAGGAGGCGTGGGTTTGATGATGAATGTTGTTATGCCACGTGGGGGATTTGAAAGGGGTGATGCCATTATGCTGTCAGTGATCATGTTTATGGGCATTTAAGAATGTATTTGACGTGAGGGGGGACGTGATGGGGTGAGTATTGTGCTTTTTGGCATAGAGCCCACCAAAGAGTTAATCATGCCCTGCTTTCTTCATAATCATATAAAAATGCCATTTATATCCATTGGCAGATTAACAGTGAAGACTAACATTCTCTGATAGATTGTATGTTTTTGCAGAATAATTTATAATCATGCCTTTCCTACTTTTATAGGTGGACTTAAATGAGGAAGAGACTATTTTGATTATTCGGCGCTTGCACAAAGTACTACGACCCTTTTTGTTAAGGAGGCTGAAGAAAGAAGTAGAATCCCAGCTGCCAGAAAAGGTTAATGCCGAAACTGGAGAATTTTTATTCCTACTGAATGCTTTTATCTTTGTTTAATTACAATGATAACAGGGAAGGGGCAATATGAATTGCCATGCTAAGGAGAAAGCCAGAGGGTCTATGAAAAAAGACAAAGTTAGAGTATAGACACAAAGAAGTGTGGGCTAGGGGTATGAAGAATCACAGGAAAGGTGAGAAAGAAGACTAATTTATGGCCATTTCCTTAAAAAAATATACACATGAACTTTGTATTTCTACCAAATTTATATATAACCAAGATGCCTGCCCCTCTCATAGAGCTTCAAAATGGCAGACCTGACAGGATAGCATTAACCAGATCTGCCAATATCAGAACCTCCTGCTCTGTTATAGATTTATAGAATATCTCCAGGAACAAGCAGGAATGTAGTCTTCACATATGGGTAACATCGGTACCAACAGAACCCGTGCAGGAACGCTCCCCAGCGTCCAATGGGAAAGCTTTTGGGAGCATGCCGCTGCACCTGCGTAGCTGCCTTCTTGCCTTTCCCACTCCCTCCTCAGTTCTTCGTTTTCCACAGAGCCAGCAGAAAGAAAATTCCTCTTTCATATTTTTGTGGTTCAAGTCTGCCTTCCCGTCGACGCTGGTAATGACTCACTGTCGGTTCTTTCTTTCTTTAAAAAAAAAAAAAGAAAGTTTTACTTTCTTCAGGCGCATCAACATCATTTTAGGCCCAGGTCTTCCATTTTGTCACAGACACAATGGAAAAACCCACTAGTGGTTTTAAGAAATGTTCTAAGTGTGGCAGTACCATCTCGGCCACCGACACCCATGACTGGTGTCTAAAATGCCTAGATCCTGACCACCAACCATCAGAATGTTCCCTCTGCAGGAAGATGATGAAGAGAGGCCTTCATAATCGGGCTGCAAAGCTAGGCACCCTCTTTGCCTCAGATGCCGTCTCTCTAGCATCGAGGGCATCGTCTTCCTCCCAAGGATCTCGGGTATCGAAACATAAGTCTTCATTGAAGACTGACCATCCCCCCAAGGGTAGATCTCCTAAGCATCGAGATGCCTTGAATGTTGCCCTGGAAAGGGATACACTGGCCAAACTATCCCAGCGGGAGGACCTCTCCTCCAAAGCCATCGAGGGGTCCCAGGATGCTCCTGAGGCCTCCACCTCTGGAGAGTGCCTGGTGCCGTGCTCAGGGATCGTGGCCCGCAATCCCTGTACCGATACCCAAGCCATCGGCAAGCTCCATGGATCAGCGCACCCTGGCCATTGAGCGGAGCTTAGAGGCCTTACTGGCAGCCTCGGTACCAGTAAAACCTTTATACTCTGTTCTGCAAACGCCGGCACAGTCTTCGGTACCGATGCAAATCACATCGGGTTACATGCCACTCGCTGCGCTACAGCCCATACCTGCTCTCGAGTCCATTTCTGGTACCAAGGTTCCGACTAAACAGATTCCAAGGACCGACTTTGATCATTACCGAGTTCTGGCAGAGCGCGAACACCCCACCCGTCGATACTTTGAGTCTTCGGAATCAGATTCATTGGCTGATGAATTGGCCGATACTCGAGGCCTACAAAGTCTACCGGAGGACCCATCTCTGTCTCTGCAATGTCACATGTTCCTGCCAGAGGACATGTCTTTTCAAGAATTTATATACGATGTTGCCAGGGGCCTTTCTATAACAGCAACATTGGAGAACGAGTTTAGAGCTGAAGAGTTGGAAATTCTCTAATACCCAACAACTCCTAATGAAGCGGCTACACTTCCCATTCATCGCATTCTCCATGACCTCATGCTCCGTATGTGGGAGACACCCCTTACTATTTCTCACATACTCGAAGGCTTGATACCATGTACCGGAATGTCCCGGTTTTCAAAAGACACAATTGCCGCACTATTCAATGGTAGTAGAATCGGCAGTGTGTCGAATCAGAAGCATGAAGACACGTTCTTCTAACCCTTCAGGTAAGGAATAGAGAACCCTCAATGCTTTTGGTCGATGACGTTTTCAGGCTTTCATGCCATCAGCCAGAATGAGTTCCTACATACTCTGCATGGGTATGTTTCTCAAAGAGGTAACTAGGGATTTAGAATTAATGGCTCCTCTTCTTCCTGATGACAAGATAGCAGACTACCTCACCCTAGTCAAGCACGCTCAGAACGCCTCAAAGTTTGTCAGTAGGGAAACTATTGATTGCTTTGAGTGCACCAGTAGAGTTACATCGATCTGCTTTCAGTGCATGCAGAATTGCATGGCTGCAAGCATCGGATCTTGAACAATGGGGTCAAGATAAGATGGGTAAAATTTCTTGCACCAGTGAAAACCTTTTTTGGCAAGGATTGGCAAGACAAAGCATCTCAGTTAGAATCTGAGAACACTACCCTGAATAGGCTTTCTAGAGTCACTGCCAACCAAGCTAAACAGAAGGCAACAGCAAAGAAAGCCTTCTTTGCTAAAAGGAAATATTATTATTCTTACACCTGCTTCTCAATGTCAGCATCGTGCTCCTCAAAAGGGACAGCAGCCTCCAAAACAGCAAAGGAAATCTCAGACTCCTAAGATGTAGCCAGCTCAGCAGACTCAAGCTGCTTCTGGTTTTTTGACTCCTTCCTAGAGAACATTGCTGCTCTGCCTCTGGAGAACCCACATCTTCTTCACATTGCTAGCAGACTGTGCCATTATGCCCACAGGTGGCATCTGATCACCTCAGAACAGTGGATATTAAAGATCGTGAGAAAAGTGTACAGGCTTCATCTGCAAAGCCTGCCCTCCTCTACTTCAGTAAGAGACTATCGTTCTCAGCCCCCTTTCACTGCTCTGCTACTACAAGAGGTCACCTCTCTTCTACTACAGGGCACAATAGAAGACGTTTCAACATCTCAGCAGGGAATGGGCTTCTATTCTCTATACTTTCTCATCCCAAAGAAAACAGGAGATACAGGCCCATTCTGGACCTCAGAAACCTAAACAAGTTTTTTTGTACGCGAGAAGTTCAAAATAGTCTCTCTAAGGACCCTTCCCTATCTTCAGAGTCAGGACTGGCTCTATTCTCTAGACTTAAAGGAAGCATACACTCATATCCTTATTCATCCAGAACACAGAAAATTCCTACACTTCATTTTCCAAGGAAAACACTATCAATAAAAGGTCCTTCCATTCGGACTAGCCTCTGCCCCAAGAGTCTTCACAAAGGGCATGGCAGTCGTAGCCACATTCCTAAGAACTCTGGGGATATTTGTCTTCCCTTACTTAGACAACTGGCTTATAAGAGCAAGCACCTCTCAGGAAGCCAGCTTGTGTTTTTCACATACCATGCAGATGTTACAGCACTTGGGATTCATCATAAATCTTCCAAAGTTCCATCTAGTTCCCACTGAGACTCTAGACTCAGCAGTCGAAGGCATTTCTGCCCCAACTACACTGCACTTCAGCTGGCATCTCGGGCACATCTCAGGGGACTATCTCACTGCCTGGGAAATGCTGTAACCTCTTGGTCATATGGCATTAACGGTGCATATTGTCCCATATACCTGTCTACACATGCGCACAGCCCAATGGACTCTGGCTTCCCAGTGGACTCAAGCCTCAGGCCATCTCAGGGACAAGATACTAGTATCTCCCCCTCTGACAGCATCTCTCCAGTGGTGGTGTTCCCCAGAAAATCTCCTCGTTGGGTAACCTTTTCAGATGCGTCCATATCAATGCACCCTAACGACAGATGCATCCAAACTGGGCTTGGGAGCCCATCTAGGGCATCGTTCCACTCAGGGCCTCTGGTCACCACAGGAGTCATGACTCCAAATAAATCTCCTGGAACTTCGAGCCATCTTCAATGCTCTCAAAGTATTTCAGAAACACCTTTGTTACCACCTGGTCCTGGTCCACACCGACAATCAAGAAGCCATGTTCTATGTGAACAAGCAGAGAGGGACAGGCTCTTGGTCCCTCTGCAGGGAGGCTCTACATCTTTGATTCTTTGCCATTGCTCATCACATCCACCTATAAACAGTGTATCTTATAGGCAAACAAAATGTCTTAGCAGACAAATTGAGTTGGATCCTTCTTCCCCACGAATGGTCTCTCCATGTAGACACAGTATCCTACATCTTTCAGACCTAGGAGACTCCAGAGATAGACCTCTTTGCCTCCCCACAGAATGCCCAGCTCCCACGCTTCTGCACCAGGACTCTCATGTTGGACTGTCAACAGGTGGATGCTTTTCACCTCTACTGGGGGCAAGGCCTACTTTACCCTCTCCCTCCATTCCCCTGATTCTCAAAACTCTGTTCAAAATTCAGGCGGACAGGGGCTCCATGATACTCAGCCTCACGCTAGCCACGTCCACCGTGGTTTCCTCTTCTGCTATGTCTCTCTCAGACTCGGCCGATAGATCTCAGATCTGCTCCAGATCTACTCTCTCAGAGGGAGGAGACACTGCTCCATCCCAATCCGCAGTCTCTCCACCTTACAGTATGGCTTTTGAGCACCTTAACCTTTCTCATGAGGTTAAGGACATCCTTTTAGCTTCCAGAAAGCCATCCACCAGATGTTCCTGCACCTTTAAATGGCGTACATTCTCACTCTGGTGTTGACAAAGGGATCTTAATCCCTTCTCAGCTCCGGTGGAGGCACTTCTCCAATATCTCCTCCAGCTTTCCTCCTCTAGTCTCAAAACCAACTCGGTAAGAGTGCGCTTAAGTGCAGTTGCAGCCTCTCATCATCCCTTAGATGGACAGCCCATCTCCTCACAGCCGCTCGTCTCATGCTTTATGAGAGGTCTTCTGTTAACCAAGCCTCCCATCAGACCACCAGTGGCATAGGACCTTAATGTTGTTCTGGGGCAACTTCTCAAACTGCTCTTCAAAGCTTTAGCCACAACCTCGCTTAAGTTTCTAACATGGAAGGTCATCTTCCTCGTTACCCTCACTTCAGCAAGACTCATTAATGAGTTTCAGGCCTTGGTGGCCGACCCGCCTTACATTCCGTTCCACCATGACAAAGTTGTCCTTAGGACTCATCCTCACTTCATGCCGAAAGTGGTTTCGCCCTTTCATCTGAATCAGACAATTTACCTTCCTGCCTTTTCCCCTAGACTGTTTTCATCTAGAGCAGAGGCAACACGTCACACTCTGGATTGTAAACGTGCTTTAGCATTCTACATTTAGAGGACTCGAGAACACTGAAAGGCTTCTCGTTTGTTCATCTCCTTTGACCCTAATCATTTGGGGTTGTCAGTATCCAAGCGTACCCTCTCCAAATGGATAGCAGATTGCATCACTTTTGCTTTTGATGCGGCAGGCCTATCCCTTGAAGGTCATGTCATTGCCCCTAATGTTCGGGCCATGGCCACCTCGATGGCAAACCTACGTTCTGTGGCTATTGATGAAATCTGCAAAGCAGCAACTTGGTCTTTGGTCCATACCTTTGCTGCTCACTACTATCTGGACAAGGACTCCCGCTGGGATGCCATGTTTGGCCAGACTGTTCTCCAGCATCTCTTTCAGTCTTAGAGTAACTCTTACCCTCCATCCTGGAATTTTCGATACCAGACATCCATGGAGGATCCATGATCTCTTTTAGCCTCTCCTGAGGCAAACCACTACTGGTTCCAAGGTCTGTCTCTCTCTGGTATCTTTCAGCTAGGGAGTCCCATATGTGAAGACTACATTCCTGCTTGTTCCTGGAGATAGCGTAGTTACTCACCTGTAACATGTGATCTCTGGGAATAGCAGGAATTTAGTCTTCACAACACACCCTCCTCCCCTAGGGAGTTGTAGGTTTTCTTTTTCTCCCCCTCCTTTTATCTCAGTTACAAACTCAACTGAGGAGGGAGTGGGATAGGCGGGAAGGCAGCTACGCAGGTGCAGTGGAATGCTCCCAAAAGCTCTCCTATTAGATGCTGGGGAGCGTTCCCGCGCGGGCTCAGTCGGTACCGACATCACCACTGTTCCCTCTAAGCTGTGCGCGTGTGCGCGCGCACACACCTCGCCGAGTGAGCGCACATACTTTACAACAGAGCGCACAAAAATTACAGCTCTGATTCTGATAGAAAACAACACAGACGTCTTAAAATGTAAAAGTTATGATTGTAATTACTAGAAATTTCCCACTTCATTTAGTAATCATCTATTTTCATTTAATTTGATTAAAATCAATGTGGTGTACATACTGTATTCTGTATATAACTCCGAGTGTCGTTATGTGGTGCACAAAAATTTAACCTTCCTTCAAAAGCTGCACACAGCTGATATTTTATGCGCACACTGCCTACAGAAAATTAGAGGGAACATTGGACATCACCCATATGTGAAGTCTAAATTCCTGCTGTTCCTGGAAATCGCCTCTTAAAGGTGAGTAACTACACTTTACCGGTAAGCCCATCAAGCCCTGGGGTCTTATTCCCTGTAGCCCCTTAACAGTATGATATAATTTCAAAGTTGAAATAGAGGCCTCCATCTTTTCCACATCCTGGTCTTGCATCAAAATGTCTTCTGAGTATAAATTTGAGAGAGAGGAAGACTGTTCCTGTATCTTCTCATCTTGGTACTTCAACCTGCCGCTTTTCCTTTTAATCCTCCTAATTAATATTTTCATCTATCTTACTTTGATTTTCCAAGCCAACATGCAACTTGGCTTGTTGCCATACTCAGATTTTTTGCTGAGTCAATCGTATTTTAAATATGGGGCAAGGTACTTCAGGCCGGAAGGTCGGGGTTCAAATCCCACTAGAGGACAGCAACCTTGGGCCGGAAGGACTGGGGTTTCTAGTCCCACAGGTGCTCCTTGTGGTCTTGGGCAAGCCACTTAACCCTCCATAGCCCATATTCCCTGTAAAATAGTTATCTCCAAGTTATAATGCCCTGTTCAATGTAATTTCAGTTTGTTCAGTGTAAACCGCACTGATGCAGAATAGCGCGGTATATAAGAGAATGTAAATAAATAAATAAATAAATAAAATATGCTTCCAATTTCAGCACTCAAAGCTCAGCTCTGAACCCACTCCAGAATGTTCTTATTACCCCGTTCTAATGCAGAACTTCCAGTCTTTGAATGTTGGCAAGTAACCTTACTTCGCTTACTTGGTGCTTTTTTTTTCTGTTATCCTCACATAAACAAATACACCCTGATTACCATTTTAGCCCATCCCAAAGTAGATCCAGACCCATAGTACCCTGATTTAGATCCAGGTATTCAATTCATTACTTACATTCCTGATCACCTTTGCATACTTCAGTAAGCTTACATTAAGTCTCCAAAAGGAACTATCTGCCTTGGGTTGCCGAAGCTGAAAATCACACTGCATTGGAGCATGGTTAAGAACATAAGTTCTCCAGGACCAAGCAGGAAGTCAGTCCTCACTTATGGGTGACGTCGGCGCCGACGGAGCCCTCGCGGAGCAATTTTTCCCCAGCTTTCATAGAAAGCCTTTGGGAATTGCAGCGCGCATGCGCGGTCCTCTTCCAGCCCAAGGGTGCCATCTTAGCCAGTCTTCTTTTTTCCGCGGAGCCCTACAGACGTACCCGTCGTGTCCCCGCGAAAAAGTTGATTTTTTCTTCAGAATTTCTCTTTTTTTCCATTCGGTTCGACGCCGGTCTTTTTCCCGCCGGACTCGCGACGCCGGTCTCGAGTCCTCTTCTTATTTTTCGGTTTTTCTGACTTAGTCAGTTTTTCGTTTCGGTTTTTCCCTGGCAGCCCGGTCCTTTGACCTCGCCGGGGCCCTTTTTCCCCCGATGGCTGCCAGTGGTTTCAAGCGGTGTAGTCAGTGTGACCGAAATATGTCACTAACTGACACACACGACTTTTGCCTCCGCTGCCTGGGCCCGGATCATGAAGAAATGATCTGTGGGCCCTGCGGCAAAATGTCCTCCAAAGCGTTGAGAAGTCGGCGGCATCAGCGGGATAGAATCTTCGCTGACCCCAGCCGTACCCGGACCTCGTCGGAGGCCTCCGCGTCCAAAGGTTCCAGCTCGGACCGTCGCCGGAGTTCCTCCGACAGGAGTTCTCCCTCCGGGGACCATCGTCGTAAGGTGAAACCCACGAGGGCGGCGTCGGTGGACGCTCCTGGCTCCGCGAGGGCCAGGTCGCATAGCCCCGATAGCCGTCCCGGGTCCTTGGAGAAGGAGCATCTCACGAAGCGACCTCGCCTGGAGTCGGAGCTGCCTGCTCGGGTAAGTCCTGTGGTCCTCCTGGACTCGCCTCCGAGACAGCCGACGTCGGGCCCGACGCCGTCGGGGCCCGAGTCGGGGGCTGCTGGGTCACCTGAGCTCGGACTCAGGTTGACGGCCTTGGAGAGCAGATTGTCTGCCTTCATGGACCAGCAGCGGGCACTGCTCGCTGGCTTCGCTGGCGCCGCTGCCCCAACCGCCGGGACGTCGACGTCCAAGTCGACCCCGGAGACCGAGCCGATCCTCGAGTCGATGCGAACTCGAGTCGATCCTCGGTCGAGGTCACCCTCGGCCTCCCGTTCGGGACCGAGGTCGCCGACGCCGACTCCCTCGGCGTCGGGGCGGCAGGCGCCGCGCCCTGCCCGGGCCGACCCCACCGAGTCCTCGTCGGAGTCGGTCTGGGAGTCTGAAGAGGAAGAGTCACCTGATTCTTTCCGGACTCGGTGTGTCCCCTCGGACTCACCGGAGTCCGAGCCTCGGAAGCAGTCCCCCCCGGAGGATGCCCGGTTCTCGGACTTCGTCAGGGATATGGCCAAGGCTTTGGCCTTCCCTGCGGATCCCGAGGAGGAGCCTCGAGCCGAAGAGCTCGACGCCCTCCAGTATGACTCTCCCGCAAGGGAACACTTTACTGTACCCGTTCCTCCCATGCTGGAACGACTACTCTTCCGCATGTGGGAGAGTCCGGCCACCTCGCCGGTCCTGAGCAAGCGGGTCGATTCTATCTATCGAGTCCGCAAGAGCCCTGGCTTCCAAAAAGCACAGCTGCCACACCATTCCATGGTAGTGGAATCGGCCATGCATCGTCTTAAGAGCCAGAAGATGCACTCCTCGGTGCCTCCTGGCAGGGAGGCCCGTAACCTGGATGGCCTTGGCAAGAAGTGTTTCCACGGCTCTATGCTTGCGTGTCGTGTCCAGACCTACCAGCTATACATGGGCATGTATCTCCGAGACCTGGCTAAAGAGCTAGCCGGATTCTCCGCTGGTTTGTCCGAGGAACCCTTGCGGAGGTTCCTGGCCTTGTCCACTGGTATTCGGGAATGCTCAAAATTCATATCCCGAGCAGCCTACGATGGCTTTGAAGCGTCAGCTCGAGTGGCCGCAGCCGGCATCAGTGCCCGCCGACAGGCTTGGCTTCAGTCATCTGACCTTGAGCCCTGGGTGCAGGACAAGTTGGTCGATGTCCCCTGCCGAGGCGAAAACCTCTTTGGCAAGCCCATGGCTGAAAAGGCTGCACAAATTGAGACGGAGACTCTCACCAGGACTAGGCTTTCTAGGAAGACCTCCGCCCCTTCCCAGAAAAAGAAGGGCTCGGGAAAGAAGTCCTTTTACCCGAGGAAGGCGGCTGCCTACAAACAATACCCCCATTATCAGGCCCCTGCAGCTCCCCAACAGGGCCAGCAGGCCAAGGGACGGGGTAACGGGTCCCGTAGGCAGCAAGCCCCCAAGCCTGCACCACCAGCCCCTGCTCAGCAGGGTGGGGGTTTTTGACTCACTAAGCATAGCCTCTCCCCCCCCGCTGGTTCCTCCCAGCACCGGAGGCCGGCTGGTTCACTTCACCCACAGGTGGTCCAGCATCACCTCAGATGCCTGGGTGCTTCAAGTCGTGCGGGAAGGCTATCTTCTCCACTTCCACCAGGTCCCTCCCTCCTTTTTTCCGGGAGAACCTCCACGACCCCCTCTGCACAGGGAATTACTCCTTCAGGAGTTAGCAGGTCTTCTACAGGAACAGGCGGTGGAACCGGTGCCCCACCACCTGGAAGGTCAAGGTTTTTACTCCAGGTATTTTCTGATACCAAAGAGAACAGGAGGCCTCAGACCCATCCTGGACCTGCGCAACCTCAACAAGTTCCTCGTGCGAGAGAAGTTCAAGATGCTTAACCTTGGAATCCTTCTGCCCTACCTCCAGCAGGGAGATTGGCTATGCTCCTTGGATCTAAAGGATGCCTACACGCACATCCTCATCCACCCAAGCCACCGACAATACCTAAGGTTTGTGGTGGCAGGAAATCATTACCAGTACAGAGTACTGCCCTTTGGCCTGTCCTCCGCACCGCGAGTCTTCACAAAATGTCTCGCGGTGGTGGCGGCCCATCTCCGGCTTCACGGCCTCTATGTCTTTCCGTACCTCGACGACTGGCTCATCAGAGCAGCGTCCGCTCTGGAGGTCACCAACGCCACGCGCCGCACGGTGACTCTTCTGCAGCACTTGGGCTTTGTTATAAACTTCGCAAAGTCCACTTTGCTCCCCTCACAGGATCTCGAGTTCATCGGCGCAAGGCTGCACACTCCTCAGGCACGAGCATACCTACCGCTCGACAGGGCTCAACGGCTCATGGACCTAGCCGACCGTTTTCGCAGCCAGCACCTGGTCTCCGCCAGGCGCTTCCTGAGACTACTCGGCCATATGGCTTCCACCGTCCATGTGACCCCCAATGCCCGCCTGAATATGCGGCCTGCTCAATGGTGTCTCCGCCAGCAGTGGCGACCAGCCACAGGCGGCCTAGCAGACCTAGTGCGCGTCTTCGAGCCGCTGCTCTCGTCTCTCCGGTGGTGGCTTCAGCAGCCGAACCTGATATTCGGAATGCCTTTCCAGTCACCTCAGCCGGCCCGGGTGCTGACGACAGATGCATCCCTCCTGGGCTGGGGTGCGCATTGCCAAGGGGCACGTACTCAGGGTCTCTGGACCACATGGGAGTCTGCTCAGCAGATCAACTTCCTGGAGCTCAGGGCGATCCGCCTGGCTCTCAAGGCTTTCTCCCACCTGACTTCTCATCAGTCCGTCCTTGTCCAGACGGACAATCAAGTTGCCATGTTCTACGTGAACAAGCAAGGGGGCACGGGCTCCTTCCTTCCTCCTCTGCCGGGAGGCACAGAAGCTCTGCTCTTGGGCCGTCAGTCACGGCATTCTCCTCAAGGCAGTTTATCTCCCAGGCCAAGAGAATTACCTGGCGGACAAACTCAGCAGGATCCTTCAGCCGCACGAGTGGCGTCTGGATCCCTTGGTAGTTCAGAAGCTCTTTCTAAAGTGGGGCCTCCCCACGGTGGATCTCTTTGCCAGTCCTCACAACTGGCAACTTCCTCGCTTCTGCTCTCGTCAGCCCCACCCCCTTCGGGTTGCGGCGGACGCTTTTCTACTCTCATGGTCGGGAAGCCTTCTGTATGCTTTCCCTCCCATCCCGCTAGTCTCTCGGACTCTTTTCAAGGTTCTCCGGGACAAAGCCTTCATGATCCTGGTGGCCCCTCGCTGGCCCAGACAGCCATGGTTTCCGCTCCTGCTGCAATTAGCGGTGGAGGATCCATTCCCTCTGGGGTTTCAACCGGATCTCCTCACTCAGGATCAGGGGTCTCTGCTACACCCCAACCTCAGGTCTCTCAACCTAATGGCCTGGCTGCTGAGAGGGTAGTCCTTGCTCCCCTTCTCCTGCCGGCAGAGGTGGAGGAGGTCGTCTTGGCTTCGCGACGACCTTCTACCCGCAAATGCTACGCCCTTAAATGGCGTCGCTTTTCCGTTTGGTGTACCCAACAGTCTCAGGATCCCTTCTCCTGCCCGGTGTCGGTGATCTTGCAGTACTTGCTGCACCTCTCTAATCTGGGACTTAAGTCCAACTCCGTCAAAGTTCACCTCAGTGCTCTTTCGGCACATCATGTGCCGGTGGACGGCAGACCTCTCTCCAGCGACCCTCTCGTAGCGAGGTTTCTCCGAGGTCTCCTTCTACTTAAACCACCTCTGCGCCCGCCAGCGCCTGACTGGGACCTGAATGTGGTTTTGCAGCGGATCACCTGTCCGCCTTTTGAACCTATGGCTACCTGTTCTCTCCGTTTTCTGTCTTGGAAAACACTGTTCTTGATAGCCCTCACTTCCGCTAGACGCGTAAGTGAATTGCAGGCCCTCGTGTCTGATCCCCCTTACACTCGGTTCTACAAAAATAGGGTAGTCCTACGGACTCACCCTAAATTTCTTCCAAAAGTGGTCTCCCCTTTTCACATCAATCAGGAGGTGGTACTTCCGACCTTCTTTCCCAGACCACACTCCAGCCGAGCTGAAACGGTCCTCCATACCCTGGACTGTAGAAGGGCTTTGAACTTCTACCTTGACCGTACGCGGGAGCACCGTAAAGCTGCTCAGCTTTTTGTGTCTTTTGACCCCAATAAATTGGGGCTCCCGGTCTCCAAGCGTACACTGTCCATCTGGGTTGCGGACTGTATCACTTGGGCTTATGGGGCAGCCGGACTCTCCTTGGAAGGTCGAGTCACGGCTCATTGCGTTCGGGCAAAGGCCACGTCTGTGGCTTACCTCCGCTCTGTTCCGCTGGCAGACATCTGCCGGGCCGCTACTTGGTCTTCGAGCCAGACTTTTGCGGTCCATTACTGTCTCGAGAGGGAGTCCCGCAGGGACAGTGCTTTCGGACAGGCAGTCCTCCGTAATCTCTTTGAGGTCTGAGCAACTCCTACCCTCCATCCCGGATGTGGGCTACCGGTGGGTGATAATTCAGCGAAGATTCTTTCCTTCTGTGCTGCTGAGCTAGAGGGAGCTCATTTTTGTGCTTAGGGTCTCCGGTAGCCTTGAGCTTGGGAGTCCCATAAGTGAGGACTGACTTCCTGCTTGGTCCTGGAGAAAGCGTAGTTACTCACCTGTAACAGGTGTTCTCCAGGAGCAGCAGGAATCAGTCCTCACAACCCTCCCTCCTCCCCTTGGAGTTGCAATCGTCTGCTTTACTTTTTTTGCAAATTTTTATGCTGTCTTTTTTAGCTATGTCATCTGACTGGCTAAGATGGCACCCTTGGGCGGGAAGAGGACCGCGCATGCGCGCTGCAATTCCCAAAGGCTTTCTTTGAAAGCTGGGGAAAAATTGCTCCGCGAGGGCTCCGTCGGCGCCGACGTCACCCATAAGTGAGGACTGATTCCTGCTGCTCCTGGAGAACACCTGTTACAGGTGAGTAACTACGCTATATGCCATACTGGGTCAGACCAAGGTCCATCAAGCCCAGTATCCTGTTTCCAACAGTGGCCAATCTAGGTCATACGTACCTAGCAGTTTCCCCAAAAGACACAGGTTCCGCAATGCTTGTACTGAGTCAAGCATTGATATCCTGGGTCCCTTCTTAATAATGGTTTATGGACCTTTCCTCCAGGAACTTGTCCAAACCTTTTTTAAACCCAGCTACACTAACAGCCTTTACTACATCCTCCGGTAACAAATTCCAGAGTTTGATTACACGTTGAGTGAAAAAATATTTTATTTTATTAGTCTTAAATAGTTTACCCTGTAGCTTCATTGCATGTCCCCTAGTCTTTCTATATTCTGATAATGTAAACAATCTATCTACGTTTACCCGTTCCACTCCGTTTATCATATCTCCCTTCAGCCGTCTCTTTTCCAGGTAATTCCTTCTATCTCGTCTCTGGAAACCTGATAGAGCCAGTAAGGATCCCACAAAATCAGATTTACTCTTGTATAGGAATCGTGTGGGTAGGAGTAAAAGAGGGCTTGACAAATCCCAGGTACAGCGGTGACCATAAATTTGCACCTGGCACCTGGAATTTTCTTGCTGCCTCCTTTTAAAAAAAAAATGCAATCAATGGCAGACGACAGCTGCGATGGTGGGCAGCAGGCTGCCTACAGGGATCCCATCGCCCACAGGCAGAAGAAGAAATGTTCCCTCTGACTGCTCTCAGGGATCCCATCCCCGGCAGGCAGAGGACAGTCAGTTCGAGACCTGCAAAGAAAAAAATAAGGTCAGATGGGAGAGAGGGAAATGAGGCAGCACTAATTTAAAGGGGCAGCAGCTTAATTTAAAAAAAAAAAAAAAAAGTTAAGAGGATGGGGGGGATGAACGTTGGGGGTGGGAGTGCTAGTCGGGAGAGGGAGGGGAAAGATTAGGGAGATGTTGAATGGGCAAGGGAAGAGTGCAAGGTGTTGGAGGTTATAGGGGTTGAAAGCATGGGGACCATTGGACACAATTGTATATGTCAAAGGTGTATTTTCCTCCCCTAAAATCACACTAGTACCACACCTACATTCACTAACATGGCAGTCCTTGGCCGCATGACAGACACACATGCAAGCACCACGTACACTCTCTCACACACACACACATACACACAGGCACGTCACCTCCACACCACAGACACAGAGGCTCTCCACCTCGGTAGCACACACATACATACATCACAGCCCTACACACCACCCACACAGAGATACCCACTGCCACATCTCATGCACAGACAAGGTAAACCATCGTTGCAGCACACACACGCATAGACACTTGCTATCCATATATTTTTGTCTAAAGATACTTCATACAGCCCCTGCTGTAATAAGACACACTTTATCATCTCTCTTCAAATGTTTCCACTCTCCACAGACATGTATGAATTTGTAAATGGGGGAATGTTAGTGGAGAATGGAGCCAGTAGGAGAGAGGAGGGAGGCACGAGGGGGTCATAACCATGGCTCCTAAGATTATGGCCTGGCTTCTAAATCCAAACAAACAGGCCAATGCAGAAAGCAGGCGCTGAAGTCGTGCGCTATCAGCTTTCTATGCCTGTTTGCGTAACAATAGTGCACAACTTTAGCACGTCTATGCAGAAAGGGGCTCATATGCAAATGAGCCATGTTTAAAACTGTGCACAAAATGGCTGTGTTAAATATGAGCACAAACCAAACACATACGCACAAGAAATCATGCTCTCACAGAGAAATGGGTACTGCATGGCTATTTTGCATATCAGCCCCGACAGGATTTTGATGGCATTGGAAGAAATCATGTCATCAGGAAAAGCCCTTGATGTCATCAAAATACTGTTGGTGGCCAGTGCCCCAACAGAAAGTCACTTCCTGGTGGTCTAGCGGTCCCAGGACTCCCCACCCCACTTAAAAAAACAAAAAAACCTAACCTGGTGGTCTAGCGGCCTCAGAAACCCCCCCACCTCATCCCACTTAAAACTAACCTGGTAGTCTAGTGTCCCCTGATCCCCCTCCCAGTATCTTTCAAAGCGGGAGTGCTGCCTACGCACTCCCGCTCTGTCTGCCATCTTGGAAAATGGTGGCGCCTGGCCCCGCCTGGTGCATCCTGGGATGCGCCGAGCAAGGTCAGACTGGCAGAATGCACTGTGCGGACCAGGCACTGCCATTTTCTAATAAGGTGGCCTGAGAGCGGGAGCGTGTAGGCAGTGCTTCTGCTTTGAAAGATACCAGGAGAGGGTTCTGGAGCCGTTAGACCACCAGGTTAGGTTTTTTTTTTTTTTTTAATTGGGATGGGGGGGGAGGTTCTGGGGCCACTAGATCACCAGGTTGTGTTTTTTATTTTTTTTAAGTGGATGGGGTGGGGTGTTCTGTGGCCATTAGACCACCAGGTTAGTTAATTTTAAGTGGGGTGGGGGGCAGTGGGATCGGGATGCAGTTCTCTCCAAATATCAGTTAAACCCTTCTGTTTTCATCCTCTCTCACTACCTTCCTAGCCATTCTAATAGACTCCCCCCTCTTTGTTTATCCAATGCAGCATTCAAGGTGATTTTAAAATCCTCTCCCACAATTCTCCTATTAATATCAATACCCTTCCCTCCCTATCATTGTGGTTCTCTCTCACCCAGAGCGCTTAAGATTGTCACCAAACCTACTTTCTTTTTTCTCTCCCTCGAGGAACAGCAATATATACATTCATGTGCTTTCTCTCTTAATAGTGCTTTGTATTTCATGAAATGAGTTTCTTGAATAAATGCTACATCTAATTTACGTCTCTTTAAATAACAATTGCCTCTTTTTAGGGGAGTTTAAATCTCTAACATTAAATGTCCCCACTCTTACTTACCCAATGATATCTCCAGGAAATAGTCCTTATGCCATGTACTCTTTCCCTAAATCCATAACCCCAGTTCCCCTACCCTCCACCCAACAACTCATGAGCCCTCTCACATGGCTTCAAATGACTCATCCTTACTAGGAGGAAGTGACTTACACTCCATTGCCCTCCTTAACATACACACCATTCATTCCAAATATAATAATTCTCATACATACACCCAGTCTTCCAAGCTCTGATCATACATTTTCATCATTATTAATCATTATAAATGTCTCCAAAGAACACTCGTACATCCAATGGCGTGCCACAGGGATCTATCCTTGGTCCAATTCTTTCTAACATTTTTATTTGTGATATTACGAAAGGGCTGACGGGTAAGGTTTACCTCTTTGCAGAAGATGCCAAAATCTGCAATAGAGTAGACACCCAGGAACATAAGGAGGAATCTAGCTAAGCTTGAAAAGTGGTTGAGAATTTGGCAACTGAGATTTAATACTAAAAAATGCAGGGTCATGTATTTGGGCTGCAAAAACCCAAGGGAGCAGTACAGTATAGGGGTGAAGTACTTCTGTCCACGAAAGAAGAGCGGGACCTGGGCATGATTTTTTTCTGCTGATCTCATAGTGGCTAAACAGAAAAGGTGACCGTGAAAGCCAGATGGATGCTTGGGTGCATTGGGAGAGGGAAGGAGGTGATAATGCCTCTGTATAAGTCTTTGGTGAGACTTGATTTTGTTTATTATGTGCAATTCTGGAGACCACACCTTCAAAAGAATATAAACAGAATTAAGTCTGTGCAGACCAAAATGGTCAGTGGTCTTCGTCATAAGCCATATGAGGTCAGATTTAAAGATTTCAGTATGTATACTTTTGGAGGAAAGGCAGAGAGAGGAGATATGATAGAGACGTTTAAATACCTCCATGGCATAAAAACCCAGGAGACGAGCCTCTTTCAATTGAAAGGAAACTCTGCTGCGAGGGGGCATAGAATGAAGGTGAAAGGGAATAGGCTCAGGAGTAATATGTGTAAATATTTCTTTACGGAGAGTGGTAGAAGCATGGAATAGCCTCCCAATGGAAGTAGTAGAGCCCAGGATAGTATTTGAATTCAAGAAAACATGAGACAAACACAAAAGATCTCTAAGGAAAAAAGGGACTATGATAATTGGTATGGAATGGCAGACTGGATAGGCCATGTGGTCTTTTTCTGCCGTCCTGTTTCTGTGTTTGCAGTATCACATAATGCACCATTTTGCCTTTGAACAACAGTTAGGCAAATGTATGCCTGCCAGCTGGTACAGCGATACTCTCAGTGTATAGATCTTAAGACCCCCTTATCATGACCATCCACATACTCTCATCTGCTGCTTGTCTTTGCCCTGTAACAGTTTTCCTTCCTCTGGAACTCACTTCCAGCTGAAGACTCTGCAGTAACCTTTCTCTGTACCTTTCTCTCTTCTGACTGCTTTGGCAGGTTGTCGAAGCCAATCTTAAGGTCTTTCAGGCCTCATTCTCCTCCTTCATTCTGTAGGTAACTTATTTTATGGTAAAGCTAATCCAAAAGGGAATAACCACTAATGTTGAATATTTTCCTTATGCAAAAAGGCAGTTATCTCCCTAAGTTCTCATTGCTTTTGTAATGTCCCCAAGAAAGGTCACGGTAAACTTCCACCAAATCATTTCCACTGCAGCTTCCCTCTCCTGCAAGCTTGCTAAGTATTACTTGCTCTTTGTCAGTGAAGCTAGGCAGACAGGCCACTATATGTCGCACGGCTGTGATCCCATTTTGGCTTCAGGCTGCAATATGCCTACTCCACTTAATGGCGGGAACTTTCCTGTCTACCTGATCTGGGGTCAACAAGGTGGCATACAGATTCTCCAGGAACAAGCAGGAAGTCAGCACCGATGGAGCCCGCGCGGAGCACTTCCCCAGCTTTCAAAGAAAGCCTTTGGGAATGCCATCATGCATGCGTGGTCCCCTTCCCGCCCAAGGGTGCCATCTTAGTCTCCCTTTTTCTGCGGAGCCCTTCAGATGTGCGTCTCATCTCCGAAAAAAGGTTTTTCTCCTTTCCATCTGGTTTATGCTCTACTGGACCTTGCCGGTCCTTTTCCCGCCTCCCGAGTACCTCTGCTTTGGCCCTGGTCTCGGGGTTTTTTCTTCTTGCCTTTTTTCCTGTTTTACCGCACTTCATCCCCTTTTTAACCACTGGCTGCGTTGAGGGTCTTTGACCTCGCAGGGGTCCTTTTTGCCCCAATGGCCTCTGGTTTTAAGAAATGTGATAGATGCTCAAAAACATGTCGCTCACGGACACCCATGACTGTTGTCTCTAGGGGCCGACCATGACCTGGAGCTAGGCTCCCTCTGTAAGATGATGTACTCTAAGGCCATCCAGAGTCGTAAGCAGAAGCTGGATGATCTCTTCTGTAAGGCAGCCCCGGTAGCCTCCCGCTCTTCACCCCCCCCCCAACTCCGGAGTCTCCCAAGGCTTCTCCCCGGGCCTGACGACACTCTGACCAGGGGTCGCCTGAATGTGAGCGAAAGAAGAAGAAGAAGGCTTCGAGGACTCTGTTGGGGGTGCCAGACAAGCATGAGAGGTCACGCACCTGGTCTCTCAGCCACCCTCGGCAGTTTCTGGAGTTGGAGAGGGAGCGACCGAGTAAAGTGCCTCGAACCGATATGGAGGCCTTTGGCAAAGGTGCCCGGTCTCCTGAGGGTCGTCCCAGCGAGGATCCCCTCTCCTCCTTGACACCCAACCCAGTCACATGGCGACTGTGTCGCAGGGCCCCACTCCTGAGTGGAAGGCCCAAATGCTGGCCTTGGAATGCGGTGTTTCTGCGTTCCTTGCTGCCCAGCAGGCGCTGCTACCCGGCCCCACCCGCACGCACTTCAAGGACTCCCCGGGCCGCCTTTGTGACCCCTGAGAGACAAGCCTTGTGAGGATCCTCGGCATGGGTCTCGATCTCTGTCCCCGTTCCTCGGGCGCGAGATCCTCGTGGGCAAGTGCTTCCGGCTCTGGGTAAGTTTTGCTCTTGGAGATTCAGCGCGGGTTGTGACCTGTCTGGAGCAGTCCGACCTTGAATCCTCCATGGACTACTTCGACTGGGAGTCCGACAGGGAGACCTCCCCACTTGGTCCCACTCGATCCCACTGAGACCTCCCCTCCAACCCCTCCCCGGCTGCCCAGAGGCGGCGATTACCTTCCGAGGACACCACCTTCTTGGAGTTTCATCTGGGATATGGCGCGGGCCCTAGCGCTCGTCACTGAGTCGGAGGAGGAGGAGCTCTGCGCTGAGGAGCTACATATTTTGCAATATGAAACTCCTCTGAGGGAGTCTCTCTCGGTGCTGGTTCCTCCCATTCTGAACTGTCTCCTGCTCTGCATGTGGGAGATCCCAGTCTCTATTCCGATCGTGCGAAGCACCTGGACGCTATGTACAAGGTCCAGCAAAGTTCCTGAAAGCCAGCTTCCCTACACCTCGATGATGGTCGAATCGGCCATGCATAAGCTACAGAGCCCAAAGACACATTCGTATGTCCAGCAGGGGCAGAGTCTTGTATCCTCGACGCCCTGGGGCGCAAGGCTTACCAGGGCTCCATGCTGTCATGCTGCATCCAAGTTTACCAATTATACATTGGTATGTTCCTCCGTGATCTCATTAGGGAGCTCAGAGGCTTTGCAATGGACTTTGAAGGAGATCATCTCCGACACTTTCAGGCCCTCTTAAAGTCCATCGGGGAGTGCTTGAAGTACCTCTCGCAGGCAGCATACGACGATTTTGAGTCTTTCGCCTGGGTGGTGGCAGCTGGCATCGGAGCCTGCCGGCTAGCTTGACTTCAGTCCTCGGATGTGGAATAGTGGGTCCAGGAGAAGCTGCTGGACGTCTTTTGCCTCAGGGAGTTGCTCTTTGGCAAGCCCATGGAGGACAAGGCCGCGGAGATTGAGACAGAGTATGTGGCTCGTATTTGCCTCTCCCGGAGGTCTTCCTCCCTCCCTGAAAGAAGCAGCAGAGCAAGAAGCCGTTCTTCCAATGGAAGAGGCTCCCATACAGGGGCTACCTGGCCTACCCGCCGGCATTGACCCCCGTTCAGGCTGGCTAGGGCAAGTTCACGGTCCATGGCCCTCGCAAGCAGAAGGGCCCTAAGACCCAACCCCTGGCTCCAGCTCAACCAGCCTCGGGGTTTTGACGCCACCAGCATAGCTTCTTGTCCTCTGGCAGGACGGCTATCCATTGGGGGGCATCTGGTCCATTTCTCCCACTGGTGGGAGTCCATCTCCACTGATGCCTGGGTTCTATCTTTCTCCAGGACCAATCAGGAAGTCAGTCCTCAGATATGGGTGACGTCGGCGCCGACGGAGCCCCCGTGCGGAGCGTTTCCCCAGCTTTCATAGAAAGCCTTCGGGAATGCAGCTCGCATGCGCAGTCCCCTTCCCGCCCAAGGGTGCCATCTTGCTCAGTCTTCTTTTTTCCGCGGAGCCCGACGGATGTATATTCGTTTCACCCGAGGAAGAAGTTGATTTTCTCTGCGTTAACCTGTTTTTCTTCGGTTCGACGCCGGTTTCCCTTTCCTGCCTGGGCCCGATATGACGGTATCGAGCCCGGATCTCCTTTTTGGTTTTTGTCCTTAGTGACTAGCATTCGTGCCATTTTTTCTTTTTTCACTGGCAGCCCTGTCTTTTGACCTTGCAGGGGCCCTTTTTCCTCCGATGGCTGCCAGGGGGTTAAAAAGTGTGATCGGTGCAAGAAACTTATGTCTCTCACCGACACACATGACTGCTGCCTCCAGTGCCTCGGACCCGATCATGACCCCATGATCTGTGGTCCATGTGGGGAAATGTCCTCTAAGGCGTTACGGAGTCGGCAGCACCAAAAGGAAAGAATCTTCTCTGACTCCGCGTCCGGTCGGGCCCGGACTTCGTCAGAGGCCTCGACATCTCGGGACTCTGGCCCCGAGCAGCATCGAGGCTCCTCTGAAAGGGGGTCTCCCTCGCGGGAGCATCACAAGAAGAAAAAACCCGCGAGGGCGGCGTCGGTGGACGCACTTGGCTCCTCGAGGGCCAAGTCACATAGCCTCGAGCGCTGTCCCGGGTCTTCGGAGTCGGAGAGGCCTGCAAAACAACCTTGTGTGGAGATGGAGTCCCAGGGTCACGTGAGTACTGTAGTCCTCGTGGACTCACCTCCAGGGGAGCCGACGTCGGGCCTGGCGCCACCGGGGCCCAAGTCGGGGGCTGCTGAGTCTCCTGAGCTCAGACTCAGGTTGACGGCCTTGGAGAGCAGCTTGGCTGCCTTCATGGAAGAGCAGCGGGCACTGATCGCCGGTCTCACCGGTGCATCTGCCCCGACCACCGGGACATCGACGTCCAAGTCAACCCCGGAGGCCGAGCCGATCCTCGAGTCCATGCGACCTCGAGTCGATCCTCGGCCTCCCATTAGGGAGCGAGGTCGTCGACGCCGGTACCCTCGGCATCGGGGCAGATGGTATCGATGCCTGCCCGACCGGAGCCGCTCGATTCCTCCTCCGAGGAGTCCGGCTGGGAGACGGAGGATGAGGAGTCGCCCAACACCTTTAGGACTCGGTGCGTTCCTTCGGACTCGCCTGAGTCCGAGCCTCCGAGAAGGTCCCCCCCGGAGGATACTCTGTTCTCAGATTTCGTGCGGGACATAGCCAAGGCTTTGGCATTCCCCACGGATCCCGAGGAGGAGCCTCGAGCCGAGGAGCTCGAGGCCCTACAGTATGACTCTCCTCCGAAGGAGGCCTTTACTGTTCCGGTTCCTCTGATGCTGGAACAGTTGCTCTTCCGCATGTGGGAGGCGCCGGCCTCGACGCCGGTTTTGAGCAAATGGGTCAATTCCATCTATCGAGTCCGCAAGAGCCCCGGGTTCCATAAGGCACAATTACCGCACCACTCCATGGTTGTGGAATCGTCTGAAGAGTCAGAAGATGCACTCCTCGGTGCCTCCTGGCCGGGAGGCCCGGAACCTGGATGCCCTCGGTAAGAATTGCTTCCAGGGCTCTATGCTTGCTTGCCGTGTCCAAACCTACCAGCTGTACATGGGCATGTACCTTCGAAACCTGGCGAAGGAGATTGCCGGGTTGTCTGCTGGTCTCTCCGAGGAACTTTTGCAGAGGTTCAATGCTCTGTCCTCGGGTATTCGTGAGTGCTCGAAGTTTATATCTCGAACAGCCTATGATGGCTTCGAGGCTTCGGCCCGAGTAGCCGCGGCCGGCATCGCTGCATGCCGTCAGGCTTGGCTACAGTCATCGGACCTCGAGCCATGGGTGCAGGACAAGTTGGTCGATGTCCCCTGCTGAGGTGAAAACCTCTTTGGCAAGCCCATGGCTGACAAGGCTGCAGAACTCGAGACCGAGACTCTTACCCGGACAAGGCTGTCCAGAAAAACCTCTGCCCCTTCTCAGAAGAAGAAGGGCTTGGGGAAAAAGACCTTTTACCCGAGGAAGTCATCTGCCTATAAACAGTACCCTCATCATCAGGCCTCTGTAGCTCCCCAACAGGGTCAGCAGGCCAAGGGGCAGGGTCATGGGTCTCGTAGGCAGAAGGCCCCCAAGCCTCCTACTCCGGCTCCTGCTCAGCAGGGAGGGGGATTTTGATTGCATTGGCATAGCCGCTCTTCCTCAGCTGGCTCCCATCAGCACTGGAGGCAGGCTGGCCCTGTTCGCCCACAGGTGGTCAGCCGTCACAAGGGATACCTGGGTTCTAAGTATAGTCCAGAAGGGCTATCTCCTCCACTTCAACCAGGTACCCCCCTCCTATTTTCCAAGGGAGCCTCCCAGACTCCCTCTGCACAGGGACTTACTCCTGCAGGAGTTGGCAGATCTTCTAAAGGAACAGGCAGTGGAACCAGTGCTCCAATACCTGAGAGGTCACGGCTTCTATTCCAGGTACTTCCTGGTACCAAAGAGAACAGGAGGCCTCAGACCCATCCTAGACTTGCGAAACCTGAACAAGTTCCTGGAGAGGGAAAAGTTCAAGATGCTTACCCTTGGAATCCTGCTGCCCTACCTCCAGCAGGGAGATTGGCTATGCTCCTTAAATCTAAAGGATGCTTATACTCACATCCTTATTCATCCAGACCACAGACAATATCTCAGATTTGTAGTGGGAGGAAACCATTATCAGTACAGAGTACTGCCTTTTGGCCTTACATCCGCCCCCAGGGTATTCACCAAGTGCCTAGCGGTGGTGGCGGCCTACCTCAGGGTTCAGGGCCTCTTTGTCTTTCCATATCTGGACGATTGGCTCATCAGGGGGTCAGTCCCTGCAAGAGGCCAGTCAAGCCACCCTTCTCACTGTCGCTCTGCTTCAGCACCTGGGGTTTGTCATAAACTTCGCAAAGTCCAGTTTGCATCCTTCCCAGAACATGGAGTTCATAGGAGCTCGACTGGACACCTTTCAGGCAAAGGCCTTTCTACCAGTGGACAGGGCCCACAGATTGATGGCTCTAGCCAGGCTATTCCACAACAATTCTCTGATCTCCGCCAGGCAATTCCTGAGGCTCTTAGGCCACATGGCATCCACGGTCCATGTGGATGCCATGTGGAGTGGAGTGGAGTAGCCTAGTGGTTGGGGCAAGGTACTTCAGGCCGGAAGGTCGGGGGTTCAAATCCCACTAGAGGACAGCAACCTTGGGCCGGAAGGACTGGGGTTTCTAGTCCCACAGGTGCTCCTTGTGGTCTTGGGCAAGCCACTTAACCCTCCATAGCTCATGTTCCCTGTAAAATAGTTATCTCTAAGTTATAATACCCTGTTCAATGTAATTTCAGTTTGTTCAATGTAAACCGCACTGATGCAGAATAGCGCGGTATATAAGAGAATGTAAAAAAAAACAAAACAAATGTGACTCCAAATGCCCTTCTACACATGAGACCAGCTCAGTGGGGCCTCAGGACTCAGTGGCACCAAGCCACAGGAAGCCTCACGGACACAGTGAGGATGTCCAGCCTACTACAGTCTTCTCTGCAATGGTGGCTTCATCTTCAGAATCTAGTACAAGGGGTGCCTTTTCAGGCACCTCCACACTCTCAGGTGCTGACAACCGATGCTTCTCTACAAGGTTGGGTGCACATTGCCAAGGGGCATGTACTCAAGGTCTGTGGACTCCTTGGGAGGCCGCACAGCAGATCAATCTCTTAGAACTGAGAGCTATCCGCTTAGCCCTGAGAACTTTCTCTCATCTCATCTCTCACCAGTCCGTCTTAGTTCAGACAGACAATCAAGTGGCAATGTTCTATGTGAACAAACAAGGGGGCACAGGGTCCCGCCTTCTATGTCAGGAAGCGCAGAAACTGTGCTCCTGGGCAGTCAATCATGGCATTCTTCTCAAAGCAGTCTACCTCCCTGGTCAGGAGAATTACCTGGCGGACAGATTGAGCAGGATTCTGCAGCCGCACGAATGGCAGTTGAATCCTTTAGTGGTTCAACAGATCTTCCTGAGATGGGGTCTTCCAACCATAGATCTCTTTGCCAGTCCTATGAACCATCAACTTCCCAGGTTCTGCTCCAGACAACCGCATCCTCTCAGAGTAGCAGCGGATGCGTTTCTCATTCCATGGTCTACAGGCCTCCTATATGCGTTTCCTCCCACGCCTCTAGTGTCCAAGACACTATTCAAGGTGATCCGGGACAAGGCCTAAGTGATTCTGGTGGCCCCCAGGTGGCCAAGGCAACCCTGGTTCCCACTACTGTTGCAACTAGCGGTGGACACTCCTCTTCCTCTGGGGATGCAACCCGATCTCCTGTCTCAGGAGCAGGGATCTCTCTTGCACCCCAATCTCCAGTCCCTCAATTTGATGGCCTGGCTGCTGAAAGGGTAGTCTTAGCACCTTTACTGCTGCCTAGGGAAGTGGAGGACGTAGTTGACCTCTAGGAGGCAGTCCACCAGAAAGTCTTATGCCCTTAAGTGGCGTAGATTCTCTTCCTGGTGTACTCAACACAACGTGAATCCCTTCTCATGCCTGGTACCGGTGGTGCTGCAGTATTTGCTTCACCTGTCCAACCTAGGCCTTAAATCCAATTCTGTTAGAGTTCATCTTAGTGCTCTTTCCGCACACCATTCACAGGTGGAGGGTCAGTCTCTCTCCAGCCATCCTTTGGTGGCTCGCTTCCTCAGAGGCCTGCTTTTGCTTAAGCCTCCAGTGCGTCGACCTGCCCCTGACTGGGATTTAAATGTGGTCTTGCAACGGCTTACTTGCCCACCATTTGAACCTATGGCTACTTGCCCTCTGCGTTTTCTGTCCTGGAAAACGCTGTTTCTGGTAGCCCTTACCTCAGCTAGGCGAGTGAGTGAGCTTCAGGCCCTAGTCTCAGAAGCACCTTATACTAGGTTCTATAGGAACAGGGTAGTCTTACGGACTTACCCTAAGTTCCTCCCAAAGGTTGTCTCCTCCTTCCACCTCAATCAGGAGGTGGTTCTTCCGACTTTCTTTCCCAGGCCTCATGCTAGCCGGGCTGAGATGGTCTTGCATACCCTGGACTGTAGGAGGGCGTTGTCCTTCTACCTTGACCGTACGCGGGAGCACCGGAGGGCGGTTCAGCTCTTTGTCTCTTATGACCCCAATATGTTGGGGCTTGCTGTCTCCAAACGTACCTTGTCCATATGGGTAGCTAACTGCATCGCCTGGGCTTACAGGGCAGCCGGCCTCTCGTTGCAGGGTCAAGTTACGGCTCACCGTGTCAGGGCGAAGGCTACGTCAGTGGCTCATCTCCGCTCTGTTCTGTTGGTAGACATCTGCCGGGCTGCTACTTGGTCTTCAAGCCAGACTTTTGTGGCCCATTACTGCCTTGAGAGGGAGTCCCGCAGGGACAGTGCTTTTGGGCAAGCGGTACTCCATAATCTCTTTGGTGTCTAGGCAACTCCTACCCTCCGGCCCTGGTGTTGGGCTACCTGTCAGGGGCGTTATCAGAGAAGATTCTGTTCTTGCATGCTGAGGCTCTAGAGGAAGCTCATTTTTCAGTTTGGGGCCTCTGGTAGCCCTAAGCTAGGGAGTCCCATATGTGAGGACTGAGTTCCTGCTTGGTCCTGTAGAAAGAGTAGTTATTCACCTGTAACAGGTGTTCTCCAGGAGCAGCAGGAATTAGTCCCCACAACCCTCCCTCCTCCCCTTGGAATTGCAGTCATATGATTTATTTTGCTATTTTTGCTGTCTTTTAGCTATGTCATCAGACTGAGCAAGATGGCACCCTTGGGCGGGAAGGGGACCGCGCATGCGCGCTGAATTCCCAAAGGCTTTCTATGAAAGCTGGGGAAATGCTCCGCACGGGGGTTTCGTCGGCGCCGACGTCACCCATATGTGAGGACTGATTCCTGCTGCTCCTGGAGAACACCTGTTACAGGTGAGTAACTACTCTATCTCCTCCATCTGGACCAGGCCCCTCCTCCATACTTTCCCGGGGAATCACGACAGCTTCCCCAGCACCATGCCCTCCTGAGTCAGGAACTCGCAGACCTCCTTGAGAATGGCGCGGTAGAACCAGTCCACCACGACTCCTAGGACAGGGGTTCTACTCACGATACTTACTCGTCCCAAAGTGGACAGGGGCCTTCGGCCCATCCTCGACCTGCGGAACCTCAACAAGTTCCTGGTGCGGGAGAAGTTCAAGATGCTCTCCCTTGGAACCTTGCTGCCCTACCTCCAGTAGGGCGATTGGTTATGCTGCTTGGACTTAAAGGATGCTTATGCTCACATCCTCATCCATCCCAGGCATAGAAAGTACCTCTGCTTTATGGTTCAGGGAAACCATTACCAGTACAGGGTACTCCCCTTCGGCCCCGCTGGTCTTCACGAAGTGCCTGGCTGTGGCTGCAGCCCATCTGCGACTGCAGGGCATCTTTGTCTACCCATAGCTTGACGACTGGCTCGTAACGGGGAGCACGGCCTCCAAAGCCAGACTGGCCACAGACCACACCATTTGCCTCCTGGAGCATCTGAGCTTTGTGATCAATTACCCAAAGTCCCACCTCACTCCAGTCCAGTTCTGGAGTTCATCGGTGCTCACTTGGACACCCTTCAGGCCATGGCTTTTCTCCCTCAGGACAGAGTGGACCGCCTCATGTCCCTGGTGTCCAAGGTGCAGTGCTGCGGTTCTGTCCCGACCCGGATGATGCTTCACCTTTTCGGCCACATGGCCTCCATGGTCCATGTGGTGCCCAATGCCCACCTCAACATGTGGGCGATGCAGTGGTGCCTCAGAGCACAGTGGATGCAGTTGGCCGGCCCTGTCTCACTTTCCTCCGCTGCTGCGGAGTCTCTGGCTTGGTGGCAGGAGCTTCAGAACCTGCTTCGTGGTATGCCCTTCCAAGTCCCGATGCATCAGGTGGTCTTGACCACGGATACCTCCCTAACGAGCTGGGAAGCCCACTGCGAGGGCCAGCGTACCCAGGGGTCCTGGTCCCCTGAGGAGTCCCGGCAGCAGATCAACCTGCTGGTGTTCCAGGCGATTCGCCTCGTGCTCCAGGTTTTCAAAGACCGCTTACAGCGTTGGGTGGTGATGGTCCAAACGGACAACCAGGTCATAATGATCTACGTGAACAAACAGGGGGATACCTGCTTCTTCAGCCTCTGCTCGGAGGCGACAGCCCAGTGCTCCTTTGCGATGAGCCAGGGCATGACCGTCTGGGCCACTTACCTCCTGGGTCAGGACAATGCATTGGTGGACTGGCTCAGTGGGATCCTCCGGCTGCATGAGTAGTGTCTGTGTCCCTGAATGGTGCAGCGCCTCTTCCAGCATTGGGGGACCCTGGACCTGGACCTCTTTGCCAGCCCAGCGAACTCGCAGCTTCCTTGGTTCTGCAGTCCCCTCCCGCACCCAGGCAGGGTGGCCCCTGATGCCTTCCTCATCCCTTGGAACCCGGGGTTGCTATATGTCTCTCCCCCCCATGCTCCTCATTGCCCGGACCCTTCTCAAGGTCCAATGAGACAGGGCTTCGATGATTCTCATTGCCCCGAGGTGGCCTAGGCAGCCTTGATTTCCCCCTGCTGCTCCACCTCTCGATGGAGCCCCGGTCCCGGAGCTGCTGACACAGGAGGAGGGTCTGCTTCTTCATCCCAATCTGAGGTCTGTGTCCCTCACAGCTTGGCGGCTGAACTAGTCCCTCTAGCCTCCTACCATCTCCCCAAGGAGATCAATGACATTCTCCTGGCCTTGCGGAAGGACTCGACCAGACGGGCTTACACTTTCAAGTAGCATCGGTTCTCAGAGCTCCGAGCGGACTGATTTTCATGTCCTACCAGTTTGGTCTTGCAGTACCTACTCCACCTCTCGCAGTCAGGGCTGTAGTCTAACTCAGTCAGGGTTCACCTGAGTGCCATCTCAGCGAACCACCATCCCATTGAGGGCAAACCTCTTTTGGGGCTACCGCTTGCCTCTCGCTTCATGCGGGGCCTACTTCTTTTCAAGCCCCTCACCCACCCTCCTATGGCAGAATGGGACCTCAATGTGGTCCTCACGCAGCTGACCAAGTCACCTTTTGAGCCCATGACTACCTGCCCTCTATGGCACCTGTCGTGGAAGATGGCCTTCTTGAAAGCTCTCACCTCCGCCTGGAGAGTCAGTGAACTCCATGTGCTGATGGCCGAGGCCACATACATGAGGTTTTATAGGAATAGGGTGGTCCTGCGGACTCATCCCAAGTTCCTCCCGAAGGTTGTCTCAGATTTCCATCTCAATCAAGAGATAGTGCTGCCCACCTTCTTCCTGAAGCCTCACGCTGACCGGGTGTTGGCGATTCTCCACACCTTGGACTGTAAGAGGGCTCTCTTTCTACCTGCAGTGGACTCAGGCCCACCACAGGTCCGGGCAGCTCTTCGTCTCCTTCGACCCCAGCCACATGGGACTGGTGGTCACCAAGCGTACCTTGTCCATCTGGGTGGCAGGCTGTGTTGCCTTTGCCCAGGCCCAAGCTGGGTTTCCCTTGGAACGCCGAGTCATGGCTCACAATGTCCGAGCGAAGGCGACGTCTTTTGCTAGCGTGCGCTAAGTGCCACTGGCAGACATCTGATTGGCCGCCACCTGGTCTTCCACTCACACCTTCATGGTGCATTACTGCCTGGAGAGGGAGTCCCGCCGGGACGTCTCCTTGGGCCAGGCTGTACTCCATAATCTTTTCGGGGTTTGGGCAACTCCTGCCCTCCGACCTTTCTTGTTCTGACTACCGAGAGCGTGGCCATCCATGGACCCGGGGGTTCTTGGGATGCCTTTGGCTTTCACTGGCAACTGCTCATGGCAATGCTGTGCTTTTTTCTACAGGTCCTCAGTAGACTGTAGCTAGGGAGTCCCATATGTGAGGACTGACTTCCTGCTTGTTCCTGGAGAAAGCATAGTTACTCACCTGTAACAGGTGTTCTCCAGGGACAGCAGGAATCAGTCCTCACAACCTTCCCTCCTCCCCTTGAAATTGCTGTATCTTTTTGCCATCTTCATGAAGGGGCTATAGCTATGGCACCTGACTGACTAAGATGGCACCCTTGGGTGGGAAGGGGACCACGCATGCGTGGTGACATTCCCAAAGGCTTTCTTTGAAAGCTGGGGAAATGCTCCGCACGGGCTCAGTCGGTGCCGATGTCACCCATATGTGAGGACTAATTCCTGCTGTCCCTGGAGAACACCTGCTACAGTTGAGTAACTACGCTTTTTCTATCACATTCTTGCAGTCTGAAGACTGTGATTCTTATGGAATCCTCCATAGTCTAATATTGCTTTCCCTAGTGCAATTTTCCAAATCTTCTATTTTATCCAGCAGTCCTTTGTGGTCCATAGCAAGTGTCTCATATCATTGTTGTAGGGCCGCCATGCCTTTCCACGGAGCTCTCAAGTTCTTCCACTCTTCTCTGAGTTAAAACAGATCACAGCGCATACTCTCAACCACTGCCAGACCTGGTTATAGTCTTCCGACCTTGAGCAGTGGGTTCAGGACAAATTGGTCGATGTCCCATGCCAAGGGGAGAATCTCTTTGGCCAAACCCATGATGGAAAAGGCCGCTGAATTGAGTCCGAATTCATGCCAAGGACCAGGTTCTCCAAGAAGATCACTGCCTCTCCCTGACAGAAGGGCTCAGGTAAAAAGCCATTTTGCCTGAGGAAAGGGGCTGCTTACAAAAGCTACCCACATTCTCAGGTCTCCCCAGCCTTCCAGCAGGAGTCAGCAGGCTAAGGGACATGGGGAAGTCCTCATAATCAGAAGGCTCCCAAGCCCCCCAGGCCCTGGCTCTGGCCCAGCCAGGGGGGAACTTTTGACTCCTAGAGTATAGCCTCTCTACCCCACGGAGAACAGCAGCGCACAGGAGGCAGTCTAACCCTGTATGCCCACAGGTGGCCAGCCATCGCCACCGATTCCTGGGCCCTCCGTGTGGTCAGGGAGGGCTACCTCTTCCACCTGTCCCGGACACCACCTCCTTTCTTCCTGGGAGAGCCCCCCAGGTCTTCCCTTCACTGGGACCTTCTATTGAAGGAACTCACAGGCCATCTCAGGAGCAAGAGGTTCTACTCCAGACTTTTCCTTATGCCAGAAAGAACCGGGGGCCTTAGGCCCATCCTGGACCTGTGTAACCTTAACAAGTTCCTGGTGAGGGAGAAGCTCAAGATGCTCTCCCTTGGAACATTGCTTCCTTACCTTCAGCAGGGAGACTGGCTATGCTCCTTGGATCTGAAGGATGCCTATACCCACATTCTCATTCACCCCAGCCACAGGCAGTACCTTAGCTTCATGGAATGGGGCAGTCACTACCAGTATAGGGTACTACCCTTCACCTAGCCTCCACCCCCAGGGTTTTCACCAAATGGCTGGCAGTAATAGTCGCTTTTTCTGTCTCCAGGGAGTATTTGTTTTCCCTACCTCAACGACTGGCTCATAAAAGGAGGCATGGCCACAGAGGTTTAGCAGGCCACAGCACGCATTATTCAGGTACTGCAACATCTGGGGTTCGTGATAAACTACCCCAAATCCCACCTCCTCCTGACGTAATGTCTGAAGTTCATAGGAGCAAAGCTGGACACTCTTCAGGCAAAGGCCTTCCTTCCACTGGACTGGGCAGACCGTCTCAGGTTATGGGCCAGAGATGTGCAGCACTGTCCCTTGGTGTCAACTTGGCTTCTACTCTGGGGTTTCTAGTCCCACAGGTGCTCCTTGTGGTCTTGGGCAAGCCACTTAACCCTCCACAGCCCATGTTCCCTGTAAAATAGTTATCTCCAATTATAATGCCCTGTTCAATGTAATTTCAGTTTGCTCAATGTAAACCGCACTGATGCAGAATAGCGCGGTATATAAGAGAATGTAAATAAATAAATAAATACTCTGCCTTCCCAGTCAAATGGCTTCGATGGTCCATGTCACCCCGAACACTCGTCTGCACATGAGGGCCACTCAGTGGTGCCTTTGGGACCAGTGGACACAGGCCACAGGCTGTCTCCAAGACACAGTCTCAGTGACCCATCAGCTGTCACAATCTCTGACTTGGTGGCAAAACCCTCGACACCTGCAGGAGGGGATGTCCTTCCAAACCCCAAGCCGTCTAACAGTCCTCACTATGGACACCTCCCAGCTGGGAGGGGGAGCCCACTGTGAAGATCTCCTCACCCAGGGCAGCAGGACTCAAGCTGAGGACAACTAGAAGATCAATCTCTTGGAGCTTCGTGCAATATATCTAGCCCCAAGCATTCTGTCACTGTTTAAGACACCAGCCAGTGCTGATCCAAACAGACAATCAGGTGGCATTGTTCTATGTGAACAAGCAGGGGAGCACGGGGTCTCGTGCCCTCTGCTACGAAGAGATGACAATCTGCTCCTACATAATTCAACAGGGAATACTCCTGCGGTCGGTATATCTACCAGGCCAGGACAACACTCTGGCGGACAGACTGAGCAGGGTACTTCAGCCACACGAGTGGCAGCTGGATTCCAGAGTAGCCAACTGACTCTTTCGTCTCTGGTGGACCACATAAGTGGACCTTTTTGCCAGTCCAGACAACTACCAGTTGCCTTGTTTCTTTTCCCTGAAGTTGTTAGAAAAGGTTCTGATACAGATCCCAACGGGTAAAGTTAGAACATTCAAAAGCTATTTTTATTTGTCGGAGCCTCATTCAAGAGTGGGGTGATAAAAAGAGCTCACCTCCTCGCTGTAGAGGCTCCTTTTAATTTTTAATTACGCAAAAACTTATTTAAGCCAAAGTCCAAAATCTGTGTGAATTTATCTGGTAAAACACCACATATCATGCGATCCTGTGTCAAACACTCAACAACATGTCACATTTCGGACCGTCCAAATATGGTCCTGCATCAGGTTCAAAGGGCTTCTGACAGGCATTCAGATATGGCTCTGACAAGTATTTCTGCAATCTTGACAAAATCGAACCCGTGGACATTTAAAAAAAAAATGGTGTCTGATGTAATGTCTACGGATTGGATTTTGTCAAGATTGCAGAAATACTTGTCAGAGCCATATCTGAATGCCTGTCAGAGGCCCTTTGAACCTGATGCAGGACCATATTTGGACGGTCCAAAATGATATATGGGGTTTTACCAGATACGTTCTCAGAGATTTTGGACTTTGGCTTAAATAAGTTTTTGCATAATTAAAAATTAAAAGGAGCCTCTATAGCGAGGAGGTGAGCTCTTTTTATCGCTCCCCCCCCCCCCCTTACAAATAAAAATAGTTTTTGAATGTTCTAACTTTACATATTGAGATCTGTATTGGAACCTTTTTTAACAACTTCAGGTAATTTGGTTGCCAAACTTGTTTTTCTTGGGGACATTTCATTAGTGAGTATAGGGTCTCTTCTGTTCCCCGCAGCCCCACCCGACCCAGGTAGCGGCAGATGCTCTTTTTGCATCCCAAACACCGTGGGCCTAGCTAAAAATAGGAGAGTTGTTGTGGAGCAAGTTACTTTATCCACCATCTGGATTGGTGGCATCACTTCCTCCATCAAAGCATTAATTTTAAACTGTAATATTTATATATCAATATTGTACTTACACCACTAATTTGAAAACAGTACACATACCAAAAATACACAATGCAAAAATCGTTATGAAATAAGATATAAAAGACTACTAATACATTCACCATATGCAAAATACATATTTCAAAAAATTAATACTTGGCACTAGTGTGTATCAATGTTACTTTATTTTGTTAAAATATAAATTCTTGAATTACACATATATTCCTAATTAATAATTTATTTATATATATCCCATCATGATTTATCAATTGTTTATATATATATCCCATCATATAGAAACCATTTATTAATTAGAAATATATGTGTAATTCAAGAATTTATATTTTAACAAAATAAAGTAACATTGATACACACTAGTGCAAGTATTAATTTTTTTAAATATGTATTTTGCATATGGTGAATGTATTAGTAGTCTTTTATATATTATTTCATAACGATTCTTGCATTGTGTATTTTTGGTTTATTTATATATCAACAATTTTGTGTAGCCCATAGCAATGAGAGAAAGCATTTTCAAGTACACTGAACTCTACAGATGCACCTGTATGCATTACTGAGAGTATCTTAAAAAGGATATAGCGTTATTAGAAAAGGTTCAGAGAAGAGCCACCAAAATGGTAAAGGGGATGGAAGGATACTCCTATGAAGAAAGGCTAAAAAGGTTAGTGCTCTTTAACCTGGAAAAGAGACGGCTGAGGGGAGATATGATAAAAGTCTATAAATTAATGAACGGAGTAGAACGGGTAAACGTAGATCGATTGTTTATGTTATCAGAATATAGAAAGACTAGGGGACATGCAATGAAGCTACAGGGTAAACTATTTAAGACTAATAAAATATTTTTTCATTCAACGTGTAATCAAACTCTGGAATTTGTTACCGGAGGATGTAGTAAAGGCTGTTAGTGTAGCTGGGTTTAAAAAAGGTTTGGACAAGTTCCTGGAGGAAAGGTCCATAAACCATTATTAAGAAGGGACCCGGGATATCAATGCTTGACCCAGTACAAGCATTGTGGAACCTGTGTCTTGGGGAAACTGCTGGGTACGTATGACCTAGATTGGCCATTGTTGGAAACAGGATTCTGGGCTTGATGGACCTTGGTCTGACTCAGTATGGCATATCTGACGTTCTTATGTTCTTAGTACTTTGTAAATACTGCATTATCTTCATCGCCTACCCTGTCCCCTCCCCTATGCCTCCAGAAACCTGGAAATATTTCTGAGAATAAGTTGGGTACTTTGATATCCCTTATAGTTACGTAAAAGACATTGGTTATGTTGTCTCCATTATATGTTTGCTTAACTTTGTACAAGTTTAACTTTCCATGTTTTATTTCATGCTAGGTTGAATATGTGATCAAATGTGACATGTCTGCTCTTCAGAAAATTCTATACCGTCACATGCAAGCCAAGGGAATTCTTCTCACAGATGGTTCTGAAAAAGACAAAAAGGTATAAATGGAAGCTTACAGCATTTAGGAGTAACACCATCTGTTATATCCAAGAAATCATCCACTTGAAGTACAGTATGAGCTTGTAGTGTAGTACTCTTTGTGTGACTGTAGCATCTCATGAAAAATCTTGCAACATTCTAAAGATGTAACTATATTGAGTATTGTGTTCCATTTATAAAGTAAAAAAAAGAAAAATTGTACATTTAAAAGAAAGTTTGATTAGTTAAAAAAATTCTAAACAGTTTTTTTAGAAACATTTATTTCTAATGTTCATTTTTGTATTTGTCAAGATAATGGGGAGTATGGAATGTCTTTTCTTGCCTAAAACATTTTCAGTTTGGGCACCTGGAATCATTTATCAGCTTATTAACTATTTTAACCAAAATTGCATGGAATTCATATTTTATCTGCTAAGATATCCAATGCAGCACCTGTTAATTTGTAAGCTAATGTAAGCTATGGGGGGGTATTTTAGAAGCCTTGTTTGTGTGTTGTATGTCTGAAAATGGGCACTTAAATGCAGTGGCATTCCCAGCCCCCTTGACACCCGAGGTGGGTGCCCCCTCCCCCCACAAAGCATGGCATGCATGCACCCACCCCCAGCTGGGCCCACGGAGGTAGTATGGTAAACTTACTATTAAGTTGTTTTGCCGTGGTGCCTCACACTCCAGGGCCGGCTTCTCTTTTCTCCCAGCCAAAGTCTTGTAATTCACAAGACTTCGGGAGAGAAAAGCATCCGGCCTTGGAGCATGAGGCACTGCAGCAAGCCAGCTTAATAGTGAGTTTGCCACCTTGCCTCCATGGGCCCAGCGGGGGTGCACCCTCGCCCAGCCAGCACACGGGGTGGGCTGCACTCACTACCCTGTTCTTGGTACACCACTGCTTAGACATGCAATGCATGGAGATGTCCCCGGAGCTATTTTAGAAGCTGGGTATATAGACGTCCCCAGCGCAAGAACGTCCATGTAATACGGGAGCATGGTGGAGGCCTGGGCGGAGCAAGAGAGATACAAGTCATGGTGTGATTTCTGAAAGGCACAAGCACATCTGACCTTAGTTGGTGAGATGTCCTTGTCTATACTTGTTCCTGACCATGAATAAGGTAAAAAATATGATTGTCATGGATGTAAAGCTTCCAGAGAAAATGCAAAATTTGCTTTCATCACCACAATTATTATTTCCTGCCTGGCGAAACCTGCACTTAAATACATTCTCCAAACATATTTTTGGGCTGCCGCTGCACGTCTGAGTATCTAAAATGGCAAGCTGGGATGTGAAATTTTCATAACATGGTTGCCCCCTTTCTGAAATATGCCTGCTGACACATCCAAGTACCTGGTTCTGAGGCTGTATGATTTGGGGACATCCACATTTCTGAAATGGCTTACACCCACGCACATTATTTATTTATTTAATGTTTCTTCTATACCGCGCTATTTAACATCAGTGCGGTTTACAGGTAACACATTTGTGCAGTGCAGGCAGGTCTACACTGGACTTACAATGAAACAGGGTTATTTAAAGAGGGCTGACAGGGAAACTATGTACAATTTAGCTGTCACAGGCTATATGGGCAGCTCAGCATTATTTACAGATCTAACAACGTAACTATGTACATTCTAGCAGTGTGTCGCAGGGTGTGTGGGCAGTTCGTCATTATCTACAATTAGGGTCAGCTATACACAGGGAGGTGGTTTCCAGGGGGGGGGGCTCACGTAAGCGGGCTGAAGGTGTGTGAGGAGGCTACGCTGGGGGTGCTGGCTTGGGTCTGAGGTGTGGGTGGCTGTGAGATGTTATCTGGTTCAGTATAGAACTGGAGAAACAGATGGTGCTTCAGTGCCTTTCTAAACTGGGGGAGGTTATTGATGGCCTGGATGGCCGGTGGCAGGGTGTTCCAACAGGAAGGTGCATAGAGAGCGAAGGCTCTATTTCTCATGGCCTTTGAGCATTTGGTGATCACCTTAGGGAGTAGCAAAGTGTTGGAGGCAGCTGACCTCCTTACCCTGTTGAGGGGGGTGGTTTGGATGAGCTCCTTGAGGGAGGTGGAAGAGCACTTATTGATGGCCTTGTATGTCATCGTTAAGATCTTGAAGGAGATCCTGCAGTGTATCGGGACCCAGTGCAGATGTTTCAGAATTGGGGTGATATGGTCCCTCCTGGAAGCTCCATGCAGGATTCTGGCCGCTGCATTCATTGCGAGCTGCAGGGGATTCAGCGAGCCTTTCGGAAGGCCGTGCAGTATTGCATTAGCATAGTCAAAGTGTGGCATTATTAGTGCTTGATAGACTGTTTGGAAGTCTTCCGGCTCTAGCAGATGTCTCAGATGTCTCAGCATCTGAATTTTGTGGTATATCGCCTTTACTATATTGCCTATCTGGGCATTCATGTTGAGTTGTTGGTCCAGCGTGACCCCAAGGTACCATATCGTGGGCTTACTGAGGAGCTCTGCATCACATACCTTCAGTGAGGAGGGCGGAGTGAATGCAGGGTCCCTGCTGATGAAGAGGACCTCAGTCTTCTTGAAATTTATTTTGAGCTTCTGCGTGTGTATCCAATCTGTGACCGTGTCGAAGCAGGTGGATAGCGGAGAGAGGTCTGGATGCTCCATCGAGATTGGGATGTACAGCAAAAAGTCATCCGCATAGATTAAACAATTATGTTAAAGGATCGGATGAGAGCGCAGATGGGTTGCATGTAAACGTTGAACAGTAGGGCTGAGAGTGAAGATCCTTGTGGCACGCCCTTTTCTTGCGGGAAGGGTGTGGAGGTGGAGGGGCCAGAACGGACATGCTGCCATCTGTCAGTCAGGTATGATGCACACCAGGCCCATGCCGTGCCGTGGACTCCCTTCTCCCTGAGGCGTGATAGGAGTAGTTCATGGCTAATGGAGTTGAAGGCAGCAGCAATGTCCATGAAGATAAGAGCAAAACCTTGTCTAATATTGTCCAATCCTATGGTTAATGTACTGAATAGGGTGGTCAGAAGGGTTTCTACGCCGTGTGCCACCCAGAATCCATGCTGGCAGCGGTCAAGGGGTGCGTTGGTCTCAATGTGATGGTTCAGTTGGCGTTGAACGATCTTTTCCATAATTTTTGTTAGGAGCGGGATGCTTGATATTGGCCTATAAGAGTCCATCTTTGCAGGGTCCAACCTGTTGTTTTTTAGTAGTGGTCTGATGGCTGTTTGTTTCAGGCTTTGGGGGAAGGATCCAGTCGAGAATGATAGACCTATAAGTTTGGTCAGGAATGGACTGAGGTCAGCATGCAGGGCTTTTATCTAGAATGCTGGACAGGGGTCACTGGGTGCTGTGGTGGTGTTTGTGATGATGTCCTGGATGCCTTTTTCGGTTGGGGTTGAGAAGGCAGTGATGATGTGCTGGGCATCCATTAAGGCTTGCGCCAGAGTGGGAGGGGGGGTAAGATGGGGTGCCTCATCTGGAGTGTGGAGGTTTGGGGATACGATACGCTGGACTGACTTGTCTTGGCTCACAGGTAGTCTGCGTATTCCTGTGGGTCCGGGTGGCTTAATTGCCCAAGGGAGGACTCTTTTGCTAGGGTTTTAACGAGGTTGAACAGCTCATGTGGTTTATTCAAGGAGCGTTGTAATATTTCTGAGTGGTATTGCTTCAGTCTCCTTGCAACTGCTGATCGGTGTTTTCCTAATTGAGCAGTGTAGGCTTTGTGGCTCTCAGTTGATCTTGAGCGGCGCCAATGTCTTTCGAGCTGTCTAAGGTGGAGGAGTGATTTCCGTAGCTCGGGGGAGTACCAGGGCGCCTTCATCCTCCTGCCTGGTGCTTTGTTAATGGGAGGTGGGTAGATTACAGCATCCAGACATGAGTTCCATGTGGAGATCATGTCATCGAGACTCTGTTCAGGTGGGTTATGGAGAGGCCGTGCTCTGTCCAGGATTTCTTCTTTGTTAAATGGACGGAAGCATTTTGATGGTGCAGTGGCAGGTTTGCCTGAAGACTGGGGACTAGTGAAGTCAGAGCGCATTGGCATCAGAAATCTTAACAGACAGTGGTCGGACCATGGTTCTGGGCTTACGGATAGATTGAGCTTGTGCGTGGAGTTGAGGACTGCCTATGGTGCGAAGATCAGATCAGGCGTGTTACCCTTTGTGTGAGTAGATGTGTCGACCATCTGGGCATATCCTAGCTCTTTGAGGGTCTTGATGAAGGCCTTGGTATGGGAGTCTTGGAGGGCAGGGAGGTTGAAGTCGCCCAACACCCAGTTTGATGTGCGAGGGTTTATGGGATTGCAGGCGAGGTCGATTATTGTGGATAGGTCTTCCGAGGATGGGGAGGGCGCTCTATAGAGCAAATTGATGGTACTTTGTTTATTCGCTATGGTGATGGAGTCAAGGTTTAAGATACTGCTGGAAGCGATCAGCTGGAATTGTAGATCCATCTTGGTTAGGATGAGTGCTCCTCCACCTCGTCGGTCGGCTCTGTGGCATGAGTGTATAGAGAATTTGGGAGAGACAAGCTGGTGAAGGAGAAGTGTCTGAGGTGGACAACCATGTCTCAGTGACACATAGGATGTCGAGGTCATGGGCGGAAAGCAAGTCAGTCACGGCTGGCCATTTCTTTCAGATCGATCGCGCGTTTATGAGGGCGCACTTAAGGTTGCGGGGGTGGGTGCGTTGTTCCTGCTGAGGGGGCTTGGGCTGCTGGGGTGCAACATAGATGAGGTGAGGGTATGGCATGCGCCCTGGGCCACCTGTTTGGTGGTTGGGGTGTCTGTAGCACCTTCTCCATGCATCGTGTAGGATTGGAATGGGGTTGTGAGAGGAGGTGAGGGCCTGGGTGCCGTGTGCTAGAGCTAGTATCATGTAGCAGCTGGTAAGGGCATAGGAGTATGGGGTCGTGTTGGGTGATAACATGGTGGCTATGTGAGTCAGGAGGGGCTTCAATTGATTAGTACAGGCTCGGCTTAGTGTACAAATTTTAGCTGGGTTCAAGTAAATAGTACCGCTGGGTTCAAGTAAATGGTACCGCTGGGTCAAGCAAATAAATAGAACAGCTACAGCTAGCATAAAACTCTGGCTAGCTGATTCAGACAAAGAGTGGAGGAGTGGCCTAGTGGTTGGGGCAAGGTACTTCAGGCCGGAAGGTCGGGGGTTCAAATCCCACTAGAGGACAGCAACCTTGGGCCGGAAGGACTGGGTTTCTAGTCCCACAGGTGCTCCTTGTGGTCTTGGGCAAGCCACTTAACCCTCCATAGCCCATGTTCCCTGTAAAATAGTTATCTCCAAGTTATAATGCCCTGTTCAATGTAATTTCAGTTTGTTCAATGTAAACCGCACTGATGCAGAATAGCGCGGTATATAAGAGAATGTAAATAAATAAATAAAAATATTCAGTGCCGCTTCGGTTAGTGTATAGCTCTGGGTGGTCACAAGCAAATGATTGGTACAGGCTCGGTTTAATGACCAACTCTGGGAACAGGTAAGTACTACATGTTATGTTTAAAGTGCTGCTCTAATCATTCGATTTAAGGCCGAACATATCCGGCCTTGCTTTCAGTGCGGGACTGGTTTTCAGAGCTGGTTACTGAGATGTTCATTTTTGCTCATGTTATGGAGACATAACAATTTCAGAAGGCACTTACATGTACCTCCCTTCACTGTTGCCACTCCCCTGAATTTTTCGATATTCTGCACATGGACATCCTAGATTCTTACTAGACATCTTTTCTAAAATGCAACTTCATATCTGTAAACGAAAGCCAGTTATTTGGCCTATGTGTTTTATTGTTACAATGTAAACCGCACTGATGACAAATAGCGTGGTATATAAGAAATGTTAAATAAATAAATAAATAAAATTAAAATATTTTTTAGAAAGAAGGGAAAATTTCTTAAAAAATCAATGTAGTGTTAGGAATGCTTATAGTTATGATATATTCATACTTGACAGTATCTTTCATGATTTAAATTTACTGCTTACTTACAGCTCTTACAAATATGGTACTTTATTTTCATTTTCAGTCCTTGCAAAAGTCTACCTTGTGACCTGTTCAACTTATCTAGATCAATTCAGTTGTGCTTGGAAATTTCATTATCTCAATTAGATCCATTATTTTTCAACAGGGGAAAGGTGGGGCAAAGACGCTCATGAACACTATCATGCAGTTGAGAAAAATATGCAATCATCCTTATATGTTTCAGCATATTGAGGTAAAGCTGTCGACTTTGTCATTCTGAATCAATATATCAAATATTGCTCAATGCTTTGTAGTCTTCCATTATATTTTAATGGAACAAAGACCTCGCCAAAGCAAGCAATGCCCTGTTATTTAGAATAGTCTCTTGTCCATCCTTAATAATAAGGTAGTTAATTGTGCAAATGTGTGTATGTTTGTCTTGTTAAAATGTATCACTGGCCTGGTGTTCTCAGGTTAGTAGAAAGCTGTTTTGCCCTGGCATAGTGAAACTCCTGATAGTCTGAACTTTGTTTAGAATCCATTAAAGCATGGTTAAACCTTTTATAAATAATTACAAATTATAGACAATTATATAATAAGTATCTACCCAGCAAAGATTAATCTTGCAACCTGATATTTTTAAATGTTCTAATTATTTAAGTTTAACAATGTAAATCAAAAGAATACCTTGATTAAGAATAATACTAGATGTGGTTTAAAAAAAAAAAAAGGTAGGAAACGAACCGCAATAAGGAAAGAAATATACACAAAAAATAGTAATGTATATTCCTTATAATTCACCACATACTTCAGGTCCATATTTTATGGCAAGCAGGATGGAGGTCCCAGATGGCCCCTAGATTGTTTTATCAGACAGAAACTAGTAAGCAGGACAAGCTTATAAAAAAATATTTCACATTTCTGCACAACGCATTTACAGGAAAAATTCAGCCAAACTAAAGTTCCTAGCTGCAACACCCCTGTCTCAAGAGTAGAAATCTTTTCCTTCCATTGTGAGTTACCGTAGTTATATCTAGAAATATCCACACACTAATAATGTAGAACATAACATCTTGTGTGAATGCAAAACCATGCAACCAACAAGCGTTCCTGCAACAGGTATGTCTTCTCAGGAGGACTCCAGCAAATCCAGAACATTAAGCACATCAGAAGGTTTTTTTAAATGAGGTGACTGTCCCCATCTTCTTCCTTTTCCTTGAAGAAGACAGTTGGCCATAGGAATCACCAGAATAATCTTGTCAGGAATTTTAAGACCTTCTTGAACATATTATTTAAATATGTCCAATGGAGTAACAAATTTGAGCTTGGGAAGTTTATTAAGCAACTATGCTACCTTCTGATCACATTTTCCACCATCTGTATAGCTCGTTTTGAAGAAACATTTTACCTTTTAGCAAAGAACTGTTATTCTCTTGAATCCTTTCCATTTTTGCTCAATATTATGAATTCCATCTTTACAATTCACAGGTGACCTTTTTCATAGCCATTTAGATGATTTAGAAACATAGAAAAATGACGACAGAAAAAACACATGGCCTATCTAGTCTGTCCTTCCATATCAGCAACTATAAACAGCCTAAATGCACTCTGCAGGATATTCAGTGGCGCTAACACAGTTATTGCCTCTGAATATCCCCAGGTGTTGCCACTAAACGCCCCAATGCTAACCAGCTAGCAGGAGGGCTTTATGGGGGCAGATCAGAGGTGACACTGGGGGATAATTGTCTAGCAACAACGATTATCTAGAGTTTGCCTAACTTTCACTGCTAAAGCTAACCGGGCAGCGACTGAATATCGCTGCTGCCAGGCTAGCTTCAATGCTATCCACTCAACCCAAATATCCAATGCCGGTGGCCAGATATGACCTCGTCATTAAATATCTGGATGCAAAGTTCTGTGGCGATGGCTAGCTGCTGCACAAGTGCTAGCCGCCGCTGCTGAATATCCCCCCAGAATTTCTAATTGTACCTTCGTATTCTCTATGGAAGTTTGCGCCTGCTTAGAAAGTTCTGACAATATCCCAAATAATATAACGGTGGCCTTCAAGTAACTTTAGGAGTAATGATCTTAGGCTTAACAAAAAAGAACATACAGAATCTTAAGTAGTTGCAAAAATGATTCAAAAGTTTCAGCCGCATTATTTAGTGATTTTTTTTATGTAATGTACAAATATTTACCTAATGCATTGCCAGGATATTTGACCAGGTGACTGATTTAAATATGTACCTACCAGATTACGCTGTTCTGGCAAGTTGGGTTTGCCAAGATTGCTATCACTGACAGTTTCTTTTGACTTTAGTGAGGGCTGATGCTAAGTTAAGCAGTAACAAATCTTTCAAAATATCTTATTTTAAAGGAAACACAAACGGTGGACTGTACGTTTTCTTTGTCCTCTTTCATTTTCCTTTGTGTTTTATCTTAATTATGATGGGGGAATATTCAAAGCGATTATGCTGACTAAGATATTCAGCGGCACTAACATAGTTACTGCCACTGAATATCTGCGGATGCTACCGCTGCATGCCCCGATGCTCTGGCTAGCATTGGGGCATTGTGAGAGTGGCATCTGATGATAACCAGGCAGCAGCAATATTAAGCTGCTGCCTGGTTATCGCTACGTGGCGAAAGTTAGGCACTTTAAAGGCTGACGTAACTTTTGCCAGAGAAGCGAACCGAGCAGTGGCTGAATATCATCGCTTCCCGGCTAGCTTCATCGCCATCTGGCTGACCAGTATACTCGGTACTGGTGGCTGGATATGGCCCCAGCATTTAATATCTGGGTCTAAAATTAGGCAGCAGTGCTAGCTGCTGCTGCCGAATATTGGGCCTGATATTTCCATTTTTATGAGTAATTTAAGTTTATTTTAGCTTGTTGCTTTTATTTTTTTTTCATATATGTGTATTACAGGGATGGCATCCCTGAATCCCCTTTGAGGGAAAGAACCCCAATGTACAGCGCTGTGTCTGCCTTGTAGCGCTATACAAATGATTAGTAGTAGTAATATCCCTGACACCAAGAGGGTTAGAGTTGGGAACATCCCTGCCAGGAGAATAAGAGACCTAGGTTAAGCCCTAGAAGGAAAAGCTATGCAGGATCCAGGCTAGGATTTAGAAAATCCTTAACAGAAAGAGAACAGAATGTAGGCAAGAGAGGCAGATCTTATGACTGGGTGATTGCCCAGGGAGGAGGGTGGGGCTGCATACCTCCCTGGGAAAGTGAGCAGTATTTATGACTGCCGCCCCCACCCCCATCCTCTCCCCCCATCCCCCCCATCCCCCACCCCCCGAGAACCAGCATGGCTCCTACCTGAAATTGTCTTCTCATAAGCTATACACAGTCTAGGAAATACCTCAACCTGTGAAGCTGTGTAAATATCTGAACTCTGTGGCTGGTTACCTGAGGAGATGGTGTTTCAAAAGGCCGGTGACCAAAATACGTGAGTTGATCTTATTTTTCCAGTATGAACTAGGCTGTAAGGAATGCCTGTGGGAGGTGTGAGTGGAAGGCTTTCTCAACCTTACTCAAGCCCATGCAGAAAGACTAAGGGTTTACCCAGAGGTGAAGAGTGGAATCGACTGGGACTTGTAAATCAAACTATTTCTAATGTTCTCCAGGAACAAGCAGGAAGTCAGTCCTCACATAGGGGTAACGTCGGCACCGACGGAACCCATGTGGAGCATTACCCCAGCTTTCAAAGAAAGCCTTTGGGAATGCTCCAATGCATGGTGGTCCGGCTCCCACCCAAAGGTGCCATCTTACTCAGTCTCCTTTTTTCCGCGGAGCCCAATGAATATGGTCCTTTACTCTCCCAGGAAAAATTCTTTAATTTCTTCCTTTTGTCCGGTTTGCGTACCGGTTCCCTTCCTACCTCGAGGCGGCACCACCGGTGCCGGTCTCGGCTCTCTTTTTATTTCCCGTGTTTCCTCAAGGTTCCACCTTGACCGGCCTTCATGCCTTTTTTCGCCCGGGGGTTCTCGATCCCGGCTGGGTGTGTTCCCACCATGACTCCCGGTGGGTTCAAGAAATGCAATCGCTGCAGTCAGACTATCTCAGTCACTCATACTCACAACTGCTGCATCCGCTGCCTGGGTATGGACCACAACAGTTCCACCTGCGACCATTGCCAGACCGTGACCCCTAAAACCAATAGGAGGCGATCTGAGTTGCAGGGGAAGCTTTACCCATGGTTTGACTCTGTCCTGGTGCCCCGAAGCCGGCCCTTTGCGAGAGGTCCAGGTGTCCTCGGAGTCTTGCGGCGGCGCCTCCTCCGGTGCAGCTCCAGACCTTCCCAAAAAGAAGAAGAAGTTTCCTGAAAGGGGTGCCTCCAATCAAACCTGGCAAGGTCCCTTGAGGGGCGACTCCGAGCAGTGCCTTCAGAAAGTCTCGCGACAAGAGTCCTCGACCAGCGGAGACCACGCCAGGGCCCGTGAACCTATAGTCCTCCTCAAGGATGCACTCTCCGGAGTGCCGGCATCGGACCTGAGGTCTTGGGTGAGGGTCCGGATGTAAGGAAAATTAACTTTGTCAAGATCGGGAAATACCTCAAGGAGTCATTAATTGGATGGGAATATCTGGGGGAAGTAGTAAAGCAGTGAGCAAAACTGAAGGGAGACATTTTAAGGGCAACAAACCTTTTAGTAAGGAAAGTAAATAAAAGGAAAAGGAGGCTGCTGTGGTTCTGAAAAAAAGTAACTGGAAAGGTAAGGAAAAAGAAGTTAGTACAGGAGATTGCAGAAAGATGAAGACGAGCAACAATATCTGGAAAATAGAAGAGAAGCTATAAAAATAATCAGGAAGGTAAAGATGCTTCTCTGGGAACAAGCAGGAACTCAGTCCTCACATATGGGTGACGTCAGCGCTGACGGAGCCCTTGCGGAAGTATCTCCCCAGCTTTCAAAGAAAGCCTTTGGGAGATGCCACCACGCAAGCATGGTTCCCTTCCCGCCGAAGGGTGCCATCTTGCCTCGGTCTTCTTTTTTTCCGCGGAGCCCACCAGACATCTGTCTGTTTCCCCTGGAAAAAGTATCCTTTTTTTTTTTTTTAGTTTTTCTCTGGTCTTGCACTGATAATCTTCCCACCCCTGAGAGCACTACCTTGACATCACATCTCGGGTCCGTTTAAATATTTTCTTTTTTCCTCTGTGTGGTCCGCGCCTTTTTTTACCACTGGCAGAGCTTTGGGTCTTCGACCTAGCTGGGCCCTTTTACCCCCATGCCTTTCAGTGGATTCAAGATATGTGATCGGTGCTTGAGGGTTACATCCCTCACTGACACGAACGACTGCTACCTCCATTGCCTTGGGCCAGACCACGACCCGGTGGACTGTGGCCTTTTTAAAAAAATGTCATCCAAGGCCCTCAAGAGCCGTCAGCAGCAGCACGACAAGTTCTTCCTGGAATCTCCGGTGACACCATGCTTTAAGGCCCCCTCTGAGGCCTCGGACTCCTGTGGTCACTCCTTGGGCCCTGAGAGATGTGACAGGTCCTTAGAATGGGGCTCTCAAGAAGAAAAAGAAACCCTCAAAGGCAGCGTCCGTGGACGGATCTGGGAAGGTAGGTGAATCCCGAGCCAGATCCCGCAGTCCATGCCACTTGTCAGAGGGCACAGAATGGAACGGCCTACCAAGATCGCCTGAAAAGAATCCTCCGGTGATTGGTCTTGGACTCCCATGGCCATCCTCATTGAGGACTCCCCTTCAGGGAAACCAACGCTGGGCCATAGTCCCTTGGTGCTTGCGTCGATGGCTGTGGAGTTTTCTAGACTGGAGACCAGAATGGTGGCCTTGGAGCACAGCTTGTCTGCCTTCATGGCTCAGCAGCAGGCTCTGATGCCTGGCTCTGCCGGGTCAACTGCCCAGATCACCAGGCCCTCAACATCGAGAACATCCCCAAATGTCGAGCTAATCCTTGAGAGCATGCAGCCTCGAGTCGATCCTCGACAGCGGTCTAGATCCCGGTCCCCTTCCAAGGGACTGAGGTCCTCCCTGGCAAGTGCCCAAGGCTTCGGCCGCAGAGTCTCTGAGGGCATGAGCCCAACCCTGTCTTGACTCCACCGATTACTCGGACTGGGAGATCCAGGGACCCTCGGATGAGTAGTCTCTGGATTCCTGTTGCCACTGCGACGTACCTTCAGAGACTCGACGCTGATCCTCTAGTACAAGGCCCCACCGAAGGAAGCACCGACAGTACCTGTCCCATCCATCCTGGAATGGCTGCTTCTCTGCATGTGGGAAACACCGGCATCTGTGCCCATCGTGAACCGACGGCTCGACTCAATGTATCTAGTCCACCAAAGCCCGGGTTTCCAGAAAGCACAGCTGCCATGTAACTCCATAGTGGTGGAGTCTGCCATTTGTCGACTCAAGATCCAGAAGATGCACTCCTCAGTGCCCCTAGATAGGGAGGCCTGCACCCTGGACGCCCTCATCAGAAAGTGCTGCTAGTGCTCAATGCTCATTGGCTGGACTCAGGCATACCAGCTGTACATGGGTATTGTGATAAGGAAGCTTATCATAGCTCAGGAAGGAGCTATAGTAAAGGTGAAGTGACTCTGAACAAGCAACCTGTCAGTTCTGGTAGAAATAAGAAAACAGAATTTTCCCATAAAAGACTACCAGTCCCAGAATGCACCAGGTTTCCAACAGCCATTAGAGGAGCTGAAGTGGGGAAACGTGTGTTCAATCAGGAGGGCTATGAGGTAATCCCCAAGCACTCATCTCAAAGGGCAGGGCCTGATTCAGCACAGCTGCGCTGTGCTAGGGTGGAGCACTCATCAAAGCAGAATAAAGGTAGAGTTTATTCTACAGAGAATTATCCTCATCCTCAGTTTCATCTGGGAGATCCTCATCCTCAGGATCTTGATCATCTTGGACAGCTTCATCATCTGGAGGATCATCAGAAGCAGAAGCCAGAGCGGACGGACAGAGAGGGCAAGAAACCCTTTGGAAGAAAGAAGAGAAAAGCATTTGGGAGGTCTAAAGGAGTCCAGAGCAGTACGTATACTGGAAGGTATTCCAAGGGCCAGCATACACCATTGCACTGGGGAAAGCCAGAGGAATGGTGCTGCAGAGCTAGGAATCTCCAGAGGGTACCTGTGAGGGAGACGGCTGCACTTGGAAGGGACCCTAGGACCCGTGCCAGAAGGTATGTGAAGAGAGACCCAGTGTCCAGGGATCTGGATTGGAAGGCTGGACATAAGAACTGGACTACATACTGGCCAGGCTATTTAGAGAGGAACTCTAACAGCAATGGAAGCTCAGGTATGAACACTGATCTATGCCCTAGCTATAACCTTGAAAGACAGCAGGGAAACAAGTATTCTCCTGAGAGTGCTACATTGAGAAATTCCTCTGTGCCAATCCATGATATTGAACCCATGATTGTTGAAGAAGGGGAAGCGGTCTTAGATACAGGCTGTGAATATATGGATTGCTCTCTGTCTAAACTCCTTTGGTAATTTTCTGTTACAAAGTACAACAACCATCACAAAGAAATACAAACTTGTTCTTTAATCTACTCAGAAAAGCTCCTGAAGTAGGATTTGAGCCACGCAGTAGAAAGCAAGCCAGCTAAGGGGTTTCAGCTGGGTAACTGCTAGCAATTGAGCCTTACCTAATTGCTTGTGAGCTCTGAGGGAATCACTTCTGAATCTATGTGTGAAGATATAAGAAGTTAACCTGAAAAGAACAGTTTTTCCCTTCTTTTTGGGTTTTGCTTGTTGTTTGAAACACTGCTAAGAAAATATTAGCTAAAGCCTACAGAAAAGACCAGTTTGTTACCAACCAGGTCTTTATTCTTTTGCTTTGATTGCCTGACAAGTTCAACTGTTGTTTTCCTGATTTTGTTTTTCCAAGTTTAACACTGAAAGCAAGTATCCTGTTTTATGTGCTACCAAGCATATCTGTGTTGGGAGAAATAACCCCATAAATAAATATCTTATTGGCTTTACACTCAAGCACAACTAATTATTGTGAGCAGCTGTGTCTGGTGTGAATGGACTGCATTTCCTACAATCCCTTGCAAATCATTTTGATATATGCACTTGCCAAGACTTGTGAACATTCTCACCCAGGCAGCCGTCTGACAGTATGTACCTGAGGGACTTGGCGAAGGAACTTGTCGGGTTCTTGGCTGGTCTTTCCAAGGAGCCCCTACAGCAGTTCCAGACCCTGGCCAAAGCCTTCCGTGAGTGCTCCAAGTTTATGACTCAAGAAGCCTATGGCTGCTTTGAGTCAGCGGCTAGAGTAGCTGCAGAGGGCATCGGTGCCCAATGCCAGGCTTGGCTACAGTCTTCCGACCTGGAGCAATGCATTCAGGACAAATTAATTGATGTCCCCTGCCAGGGAGAGAACTTCTTTGGCAAACTCATGACCGATAAGGCTGCCGAGTTGGAGACAGAATTCATGACGAGGACCACACTCTCCAAGAAGACCGCTACCCTTCCCCGACAGAAGGGCCTGATTTAAAAGCCCCTTTTCTTGAGAAAGGGGGCTGCTTACAGAAACTACCTGCAGTATTAGGCCTCCCCAGCAGGATCAGCAGGCCATGGGACACGGGCCTGGCCCTTGTAAGCAGAAGGTGCCCAAGCCCCATACACATGCCTCGGCCCAGCCTGGCGGGAGTTTTTGACTTCCTGGGCATAGCCTCTCCACCCTAGGAAGTCAGCAGCCCACAGGATGATATCTGATCCACTTTACCCATCGGTGGCCAGCCGTTACCACTGATATGGGAGCATTACAACTGGTCAAGGAGGGTTACCTCCTCCAGGCATAAATGTTCAGGAGACAGGCTTCTTTCAATCAAATAGAAGTTCTAGAACATGGGTGGCCAACTCCAATCCTAGTACACCACGATCCAGCCTGGTTTTTGCAATGTCCCTAATGAATATTCATGAGATATATTTGCATACAGTGGGGGGAGTGGATGCAAATATACTTCATGAATATTCATTAGGGACATCCTGAAACCCAGGTCGGATCGTGGTGCACTAGGACTGGAGTTGGCTCATCCTGCTCTAGAATAAGGGGGCATAGGATGAAGACGAAATGGATAGATCCAGAAGTAATCTAAGAACATACAGTAGTCTTTAACTGCATATGTGTTCAAAATGAGCTGGGGAGTTCATGTAGAGGAATTCATGCCCAGAGTCTTTGGTCTGCTCAGGAAAAATATCAGATACACTTCCCATAGCTAAGGACAATCTGGAATGCTCTAAAGACTTTGAGGGCACTTGACCTGCAAAGCCACCCTAATCCAGATAGGTAACCATGTTCTGTGTGAACAAGCAGGGAGGAACAGAATTGTGTGTCCTGAGTTGGAAAACTGTCAGGAAGTAGTCTATTTCACACAGGATGATCCCCAGAGCCATATACCTGGCAGGAAGGAACAATATCCCACTGGTAAGGCTCAATCAAGGCTTACCCAGCCACACACATAGCCCCTGGACAGAGGTGTAGCAAACAAGATCTTTTTGCATCTCCTTGAAGATAGAAACATAAGGAATATTGGCCTCAGATGGTTTCTTCCTGGATTGGAGCAAGGCTCTCCTGCATGCATATTTGTATTTATTTATTTATGCAACTTTACTGTATATATCCTCTTCTTGGACAAGCCAATCAAAATGATGAATTAAACAGTTAAAAATATGATAGCACAGAACAATACATATTAAAAACACAATAGAACCACCCCCTCCAACACAATAGCTTTCATTTCCATATTGCCCTGCTAGACTAATCCAGACAAGTGGGCTGTGTCCCTCTACCAGCAGATTGATGGAGACAAAAAAACACTGAAAAGCCCAGGTTTCAATGACATCCCTCCCATGCCTCTATCCGCCTCAGTCACCAGAGGTCTCTTCAGTATTCTTTTGTCCAGCAGATGGTAGATGGCTTTTCTCCACTCTGAAGAAAATCTAAATAATGGAGAAGAAAAGATTGATTTAAACATTTGTGAACGACCACCTTGATTTAAACACGTCTCTCACTTGAGATGGAAGTGGAGGCTCCACTAGACTGCATTCTTTTTGGTAGCCATAGGAGGAGGGTAAATTGGTTCAGCTCCATGCTGTTATGATAAGAGGTTGTTGAGCAACCAGAAAATTGGAAGAATTTGGAAGAGTTCAACAGCCTCGCACAACCTCAACGCGCCCCCCCCCCTCCTCCTTCCTCTGTTCTCTTCTCTCTCCCAAAGTTTGCAGAATGCTCTTAGAGGAATCTGCCTGCCAGCCACCTTGAACGCAGTGCCTGCAAAACAAAAAAAAACAGTTTCACGGGCATAGAGCTGAGCCTGGTATAGATTTTCTGTCTGGGGTTCTTGGGGTGAGTACCAAAGCTTGATTAGTCATTGTCCTGGTTGGGTGCTCCCGATTTTGTCCATCTGGGGTGCAATTTGGAGTGGACCGCTGGCGACTGTTGGCACAGTGTGGGGGTTTCCTGTCTTTTCCTGCATGCATTAATAGCATCTTTATTGTTGTATTCCTGGCAGTCGCGCGTTCTGCCCGTTTGGCTCCATCGTGCTTTCCTACCCAACCGTCTATAATGCGAGTTGCTGTGTAAGCTCTGTTGATGTGTGCCTTCCAGGCTGCTGTAGCCATTGCACACGCTATTGTGATACTTGCTTTACTCTGTCTTCTTCCAGAAAACTTTGTTTGGCCTGTGGCAAGCGAGGTGCCTCATCTCCATCCTCTAGACTCTGTTCTTGCATGGCAGCTTCTGAGTCATCGTTAGTGGGCTTGCTCCCCCTCTCTCAGCCAGCGGATGCAGTTAGTCTGGTCTTGCCTGCCTTAGGGCAGGAGGTTGCAGATTGTGCTGCGGGTAAGGATAACCAGCCGACTGGAGGTTCCAGCAGCCATGCTGTGGGCCGCTCCCCGTCCTCTAGGAGATAGGCGGCAGCTATGTCCCCTGGTGTAGGGGAGTCCTTTCTGTAAAGAGAGCTTCTGGAGTCCAACTAAGTCCTCCACATAATTATTTTCTTTTTTACCACAGGCCTGGTCATTCTGGTGTGGAAATTCAGACTGTGCGGCCTCTGGGTTCCCCCGAGCACACTCTCATGAGGGGCAGGCTGAGTATGGAAATCCTGTTTGATTGCCTATGGCTAAGCTTCCCCGGTGAAGGGTACCCCCTGGAAATAAAGATCAACTGGAATCTGTCTGAGATTTGGACTGTGACTTGCATTTGTATGTCTCAGTTCTGGGCTCTGATGTGGATGAAGAAGTACTTTCGCCTGCGATTGATTGTGAAGAGACTGGTGTTATCCACATGTTCTGGAAGAAGAAACTGGTGGCATTGATTTCCAGGTTCTTATCCACCTTGAGCTGGTGGATGCTCCATGTACAGAGCAGGTGCTGATGGTGCATCCACTCCTGCAAGGAGCGCAGAAATTTACTGTCTTCCCATTCCCGGAGGTGATCAAGGATATGATCCAGTCGGAGTGGTATTTTCCCAACTCCCCGCCCAAGGGGATAAGGGTGTTTAAAAAGATGTATGCTCTCCTGCAGAAAGAGAGTGTTGTGAGGTTTGATATTCCCAAGGTGGATGCGCAGGTCATGGAAGTTACCAGATGGACCACCATTCTTGTGGAAGGCAGATTGGCCTTAAAAGATATTCTGGAATGACGTCTCAAGCCCTCCTCCAGTGGATTCAGTATTTTTCGCCGGATGATACTACTCCTCTTTTAGAGTCAGCTTGACCTTCCTTTCTTGTGCCATATATGACCTGGTACATCTAGAGGCCAGGGATAGTGCCATGTCGAAGGTGACACGGCATTGAATTTAGCCAAATGGCCTTTAAAGGGAAGCATCTGTTTAGGGCCAATTTGGAGAAGCTGGTCAAGGACTTGGGTGAGATGAAATCTTACCGCCTTACAGAGGACAGGTCCAGGAGGCCTGGGAAAGTGAGCAGGAGCCTTTTTTCCATCAGCCTTCAACTGCTCCTCATGGGCATGCTGGTTGCCCTCCCGCGGGTTTCAGGACTCCCTTCGCTACCAGCCTGGAAAGCCTTTTTTCTCCACTGCTTCTGGACTTCAGGCTCACTTTCAGTCCTTTCATGGAGTGCATGGACCCAGAGACACTGTCCCTTCCAGAGGAGGACCCTCCTGGGCTGCACATTGAAGGTTTGGGGCCCATATTCTGGTTCCTCTGGTTGAGGGCAGGCTGCACCTCCTCTTTCAAGAAAGGGCCCAAGGAACACTGTATGCTAGACGCTATTCAGTATGGCTGTGTCCTGGAATGCAGGCGCATATTCTGGATGATTTCATCATCTCCACTGATGGGTCTGTGTGCAGAAGGGCCACTGTGCGGATCACCTTGGGCAAATTCTATCTATTTCATGGTGCCGAAAAAGGATGGATTATTGTGACCCATTGTCGACCTCAAGGGTGGCAACAAGCACTTGCACGTCCTGCGCTGCCAGTTGGAAACTTTGCGATCCGTGATTGAAGCGGTGCATCTCTGGATTTTGTTGAGGCGTATTTTCACAGCCTGATGTGAGAGGATTAGCAAAAGTATCTGTGTTTTACCGTGCTTTGCACTCACTTTGTTTGCTGCCTTCCCATTCGGACTCTTCACTGTCCCAAGGATATTCTCTAATGTCCTGGTGGTGGTAGCTGCGACACCACGGCACCAAGGGATTTTTGTGCACCCATATCTGGACGACTGGCTTATCCAACATAAAAAAGAGCAGGACAAACAACCAGCCACGGAAGAAATCTTTATTAGGCTATGAGGTCAACCCGACAGGTGTTTCGGACGGGAAGCCTCCTTCAGGGGTATATGACCTCTGTAGCAAAACAATATAAATATGATACATAAATAAAAATAAAGGACAGAAGTCAAAACATCAATGCATGATAAACCATAAGAACCAATGAAAATAAATGGCAATTATAGTCCAAAATACAGTCTCCAGGAGCAAGCAGGAATGTAGTCTTCACATATGGGTATCGTCGGTACCGACGGAGCCTGCGCGGGAACGCTCCCAGCGTCCAATAGGAAAGCTTTTGGGAGCATCCCACAGCGCCTGCGTGCTGCCTTCCTGCCTTTCCCAACTGTCCCTCTCCAGTTCTTCGTTTTCTGCAGAGCCAACAGGTCGCACATCCTGTCACCGCAGAAAAATATCCCTTCTATTCTTCTTTTTTGTGGTCGCGTCTGCCTTCCCTCGACGCTACACCGGTACCGCCGGTTCTTCTTTCTTTTCTTCTTAAAAAAAAATTTAAAAAACTTTTCTTCTGGAGTCTTTCCAGTAATTTTTCTCTTCAGGTGCCACACACCATCTTGGGCACTAGGCCAACTTTTCCTTCAGAATGGAAAAACCCACCTCGGGTTTTAAAAAGTGTTCTAAGTGTGGCGGTACCATGTCCATCACCGACACCCATGAGTGGTGCCTCAAATGTTTAGGTTCTGACCACTCTATTTTGGAGTTTGTTGCCTGTGGGATGATGTCGAAAAGGGGCCGGCAGAACCGAGCTGCTAAGCTTAGCACCCTTTTTCCGTCCGATGCAGCCTCTGTAGCATCGACGTTATCCAGGGCTTCGTCGTCCTCCCATGGATCTCAGGTAACTAAACATAAATCTAGCTAGTCCTCAAAGGATAGATCTCCTTCTAGAAAGTGAGATGCCCCTGGCGTTGCCCTTGAGGGACTTTCACTGGCAAAATTGCCCCGGCGGGAGGCTTCGTCTTCCAAAGCACTAACGGGGCTCCAGGATGTTCTTGAGGCTTCAACCTCAGCAGAACTACTGGTGCCATGTTCTGGGGGACCGGACGCTTCTTCCTGTACCGATACCCAAGCATCAGCAGCGTCGATAGACCAGAGATTCTTGGCTATTGAACGCAGTCTGGCGGCTCTTCTCATGGCCTCTATGCCCTTGAAACCGCTTCAGACAATTCAACCGGCACCGACTGCATCAGCATTGGCAGGTATTCTACCGGGACCGAGTCATGCGTATCCATCCGGTATCGACAAGTCGGTTCCAGACCACTCCGATGCCGACTTCGATCGGTACCATGCCTTGCACGAACACCCGGATCGGAGATACTTCAAATCCTCGGATGAGTCTGAAGACTCTGAAAGCTCTGCCAATACAAGAGTACATCTTCCTGAGGATTCTTATTCTCCTCAGCGTAGGATGTCTCCACCAGAGGCTATGTCCTTTCAGGATTTTATCCGAGATGTGGCTCGAGGTCTTTCCATCACAGTGGCTCCTGAAAAAGAGCCTAGGGCAAAGGAATTAGAAATCCTGCAATACCCTAAAGCTCCCAAGGAGGCAGCTACCTTACCTATTCATGAGATCTTGCATGATCTCATGTTAAGGGTGTGGGAAACACCTCTAACCACATCTCCTCACTCTCGAAGACTCGACACCATGTATCGAGTTCCTCCTTGTCCTGGCTTTCAAAAGACTCTGTTACTACACCATTCCATGGTGGTGGAATCAGCTATGAGAAGGATAAAGAGTGCAAAAAGGCATGCATCTAATCCTCCAGGACGTGAGTGTAGGACTCTTGACGCCTTTGGGCGTCGAACCTTCCAGGCTTCCATGCTTTCTGCTAGGATCAGTTCCTATATCTTATATATGGGAATGTTCCTGAAGGAGGTCACAAGAGATCTAGAGCTTATGAGCCCTCTCCTTCATGATGATAAGAGGCAAGATTATCTCGCCCTTGTCAAACATGCTCAGGATGTTTCCAAGTTTGTGAATCATGCAGCTTTTGACTGCTTTGAGTGCATAAGCAGAACCTCTGCCATTGCCATAGGTGCACATAGGATTGCCTGGCTCCAGACATCTGACTTGGAACTTTGGGTACAGGATAAACTAGGGAATATTCCTTGCACAGGAGAGAATCTCTTTGGCAAGAATTGGCAGGAAAAAGCTAATGAGACAGATGCTGACAATATCACTTTGGATAGATTATCAAAATCTACAGCTGATCCTGCGAGGAAAAAATCCTCTAAGAAACCATTCTTCAGTAAGAAGAAGTTTTATCCCTCCTATACCCAACGGGGGCATTGTTTAGGTCAGTCTGCCCAAAAGGGACAGCAGCAACAACCTAGACAAAGAAAGACAAAAGCAGCTAAGCCTCAACCGGCTCAGCAGACTCATCCTCCACAGGGGCTTTGACTCCTATCTAGAGAATGTTGCCTTCCTGGCCCTGAACAGCCCAGAACCCTCCACCATACCAGGAAGGTTATGTCATTTTGCCCCCAGATGGGGTCAGATAACAGCAGAAAATTGGACTCTGTCTATTGTAAGAGAGGGGTACAAGCCTCATTTTCTCAGCATGCCGCCTCCTACAATGGTAAGACAGTTCAATTCTCAGACCTCTCTGAATGACCAGTTAGGTCAAGAGGTCTCTGTGCTTCTTGCCCATGGAGCAATAGAAGAGGTACCCATTCCCCAGTGGGGTACAGGGTTTTACTCCCCCTATTTCCTTATTCCAAAGAAAACAGGAGGACACAGACCGTTTTAGACCTCAGAGAGTTGAACAAATTCCTGTTCAAAGAGAAGTTCAAAATGATTTCTCTAGGAACTCTGCTGCAATAACTTCAGAGTCAGGATTGGCTTTGTTCTCTAGATCTCAATGATGCGTACATTCATGTTCTCATCCATCCAACTCATCGAAAGTTCCTTCGCTTTCTGTTTCAAGGGAAGCACTACCAATACAGGGTTGTTCCTTTTGGCCTGGCCTCTGCACCAAGGGTGTTCACAAAATGCATGGCTGTGGTGGCAGCATTTCTCCGCACCCTAGGAATATTTGTCTTCCCTTACTTAGACGACTGGCTCATTCGAGCCCCTTCAGAGCCAGAGGCCAGGGTTGCCCTCTCTCGCACAATGCTCATCCTTCAGTATTTGGGACTTGTCATAAACTTCCTAAAATCCAGCCTTAATCCCACTCAGTCCCTGGAGTTTATAGGAGCTCTGCTGGCTACCAGACAGACAAGGGCCTACCTTCCACAGCCCCGCTGCCTTTGAATTGTGCAGTTAGCTTACCAAGCAGTGCTAAAACCCCACCTCACTGCTCGGGGAAATGTTACAGTTGCTAGACCACATGGCTTCCACCGTGCATGTGGTTCCTTATGCTCACCTTCATATGAGGGCAGCCCAGTGGACTTTATCCACTCAGTGGACTCAGGTGTCAGGTTGCCTGTCAGAGAAAATAGCAAACTCAGATCGCCTTATTTTGTCCCTCCAATGGTGGCAGTCACCCCAAAACCTTTTGGTGGTGTCTCCTTTTCAGCAACCCCCACCTCAAGCCACTCTAACAACAGATGCCTCACAGGTGGTTTGGGGAGCCCACCTGCAAGGTCTCTCTACCCAAGGTACCTGGACTCCACAGGAGGCCTTTCTACACATCAATCTCCTGGAACTCAGAGCAATCTTTCTTGCTCTTCGAGTATTCCACACCCAGCTCAGCTACAAGACAGTCCTAGTTCAAATGGACAATCAAGCAGCCATGTTCTTTGTGAACAAGCAGGGCGGAACAGGCTCTCTGTCGCTATCCAACAAAGCTTTGCGACTATGGGCCCTCGCCAGAGAGCATCAGATTCATCTCCTTGCGGTGTATCTTCCAGGCATTCAAAACTCTTGGGCAGACAGACTCAGTTGAGTTCTGCTTCCACACGAATGGTCTCTCCATGCAGACCAGGTGGCCACAATTTTTCAAATTTGGGGAACCCCGGACATAGACCTCTTTGCAAGTCCACTGAATGCTAAACTTCCCCGGTTCTGTTCCAGAATTCCGGCTCAGGGTTGTCAGGCCAGGGATGCTTTCCTCCTCCATTGGGGCTAGGACTTCCTGTATGCCATTCCCCTAATTCCCAAAATCCTGTTCAAGCTTCAGAGGGACAGAGGTCATATGATTCTCATAGCTCCACATTGGCCATTGGAAATGTGGTACGCTGTGCTCCTACATCTCTCTCAAGCTTCGCCTCTGGAGTTAGGATCTGCTCCAGATCTCTTTTCTCAGGAGGACGGGATGCTGTGGCATCCCAGTCTCCAGTCTCTGCATCTCAGGGCCTGGTTGCTGAAAGCCTAGAACTTCACAGTCTTAACCTTTCTCAGCAGGTAAAGGATATCCTTTATGCTTCCAGGAAGCCTTCCACAAGACGCTCTTATGCATTCAAGTGGAAAAGGTTTACCATATGGTGCTCGCAGAAGGGTCTTAACCCTCTTGCGATACCTCTGGAATCATTACTGGAGTATTTCCTTCATTTATCTAATGCAGGGCTTAAGACCAATTCAGTGAGAGTTCATTTGAGTGCTATTGCAGCTTCTTTCAAGCCTCTAAATGGACAACCTATTTCCTCTCATCCTCTCATAGCAAGATTTATGAGAGGCCTTCTTTTAACTAAGCCTCCCATTAAGCCACCACCGGTGGCATGGGACTTAAATCTGGTTCTTGGGCAGCTCATAAAGCCACCTTTTGAACCATTAGCTACTACTTCTTTGAAATTCCTTTCCTGGAAGGTCATCTTTCTTATTGCAATCACATCAGCACGTCACATCAGTGAATTGCAAGCGTTGGTGGCTGATCCTCCTTATACAAGGTTCCATCATGATAAGGTAGTCCTTAGGACTCATCCACATTTTATGCCAAAGGTTGTGTCACCTTTTCATTTAAACCAAGCGGTTTATCTTTCTGTATTTTTCCAAGGCCTCATGCCTCAAATGCAGAAAGGAATGTTCATACTTTGGACTGTAAAAGGGCTTTGGCCTTTTACTTGCAAAGGACACAGCAACATAGAAAATCCTCTCAACTCTTTGTTGCTTTTGATCCTAGTCATTTGGGACTTCCAGTCTCCAAAAGGACACTGTCCAACTGGATTGCACATTGTATATCTTTTGCCTATGAGAATAAGAACCTTCCTCTTGAAAGCCATGTTACAGCTCACAATACGAGAGTCATGGCAGCCTCAATGGCTCATCTTCACTCTGTGTCTATCGATGACATCTGTCGAGCAGCTACTTGGGCTTTGGTTCATACCTTCACAGCCCATTACTGCTTAGACAAGGACTCCCGTCAGGATGCCTTGTTTGGTCAGGCTGTTCTTCAACACCTATTCAATGCCAGAGATCCATGGGGGGGAGTGGAGCCCTTTCACAAGGGTACACAACTTCTGGGGCCTTCTCCCTGGCATCTGCAGCTAGGGAGTCCCCATATGTGAAGACTTCATTCCTATTTGTTCCTGGAGATAGCATAGTTACTCACCTGTAATAGGTGATCTCTGGGAACAGCAGGAATTTAGTCTTCACAACCCGCCCACCTCCCCTGGGAGTTGTATCTCTCTCTCTTTCTCACTTTCCCCCTCTCTTTTGTCTCAGCTATAAACTCAACTGGAGAGGGACAGTTGGGAAAGGCGGAAAGGCAGCACCCAGGTGCTGTGGGATGCTCCCAAAAGCTTTCCTATTGGACACTGGAGAGCGTTCCCACGCAGGTTCCATCGGTACCGATGATACCCATATGTGAAGACTAAATTTCTGCAGTTCCCAGAGATCACCTGTTACAGGTGAGTGACTATGCTTTACAATCATAACATGCTAAAATAAATCAAAATACTGAAATTACAGTAATAAATGAAAGCATAAAAGAACAATAAGTAGCAGAAGGAGACAATAGAGGAATCCTAAACAAGAGCCCAGGACAGAAAGAATTTTAAAAAAATTAATGGAGGAACCCAAATTGTAAATCATAATAGGAAAAAAACAAAAACAAACCAGTGACTATCTTAAACGTTAGCCAAAGTGCAGAAGGGAGATAAGAGGGTTCAGCAGTTAAATATGAATACTCACGAATGTATATTGTCACGCCCTGTGATAAGGAAGCTTATCATAGCTCAGGAAGGAGCTATAGTAAAGGTGAAGTGACTCTGAACAAGCAACCTGTCAGTTCTGGTAGAAATAAGAAAACAGAATTTTTCTATAAAAGACTACCAGTCCCAGAATGCACCAGGTTTCCAACAGCCATTAGAGGAGCTGAAGTGGGGAAACGTGTGTTCAATCAGGAGGGCTATGAGGTAATCCCCAAGCACTCATCTCAAAGGGCAGGGCCTGATTCAGCACAGCTGCGCTGTGCTAGGGTGGAGCAGTCATCTAAGCAGAATAAAAGGTAGAGTTTATTCTACAGAGAATTATCCTCAGTATCTTGGACATCCTCATCTTGGACAGCTTCATCATCTGGAGGATCATCAGAAGCAGAAGCCAGAGCGGACGGATAGAGAGGGCAAGAAACCCTTTGGAAGAAAGAAGAGAAAAGCATTTGGGAGGTCTAAAGGAGTCCAGAGCAGTACGTATACTGGGAGACAGTCAAAAGGCCAGCATACACCATTGGACTGGGGAAAACCAGAGGAGTGGTGCTGCAGAGCTAGGAATCTCCAGACGGTACCTGAGAGGGAGACGGCTGCACTTGGAAGGGACCCTAAGACCCGTGCCAGAAGGTATGTGAAGAGAGATCCAGTGTCCAGGGATCTGGATTGGAAGGCTGGACATAAGAACTGGACTACATACTGGCCGGGCTATTTAGAGAGGAACTCTAACAGCAATGGAAGCTCAGGTATGAACACTGATCTATGCCCTAGCTATACCCTTGAAAGACAGCAGGGAAACAAGTATTCTCCTGAGAGTGCTCCATTGAGAAATTCCTCTGTGCCAATCCATGATATTGAACCCATGATTGTTGAAGAAGCGGGAGCGGTTATAGATACAGGCTGTGAATACATGGATTGCTCTCTGTCTAAACTCCTTTGGTAATTTACTGTTACAAAGTACAACAACCATCACAAAGAAATACAAACTTGTTCTTTAAATCTACTCAGAAAAGCTCCTGAGTAGGATTTGAGCCAGGCAGTAGAAAGTAAGCCAGCTAAGGGGTTTCAGCTGGATAACTTCTAGCAATTGAGCCTTACCTAATTGCTTGTGAGCTCTGAGGAAATCACTTTTGAGTCTATGTGTGAAGATATAAGAAGTTAACCTGAAAAGAACAGTTTTTCCCTTCTTTGTGGGTTTTGCTTGTTGTTTGATGCACTGCTAAGAAAATATTAGCTAGAGCCTACAGAAAAGACCATTCTGATACCATCCTGGTCTTTATTCTTTTGCTTTGATTGCCTGACAAGTTCATCTGTTGTTTTCCTGATTTTGTTTTTCTAAGTTTAACACTGAAAGCAAGTATCCTGATTTATGTGCTACCAAGCATATCTGTGTTGGGAGAAATAACCCCATAAATAAATATCTTATTGGCTTTACACTCAAGCACAACTAATTATTGTGAGCGGCTGTGTCTGGTGTGAATGGACTGCATTTCCCACAATCCCTTGCAAATCATATTGATATATGCCTTTGCCAAGACTGTGAACATTCTCACCCAGGCACCCGTCTGACAGCCCTCACCACTCGCCTCCAGCTTGGAGGGGCGTGGTTGTATAAGGAACTTTCCCCTTTCAGCCTTAACTGACTAGTTCCCCACAATGCTTTCTGGGAAATGTAGTTTAATTGTGATATATATGGGCTTCAGGTAGAAAGCTGTAGTCGGGCTCCTTGGGTAAGGCAATGACAGAAATTTATTGAGCACAAAAAAGGTTCATAAATACCACATTCAGGCATACCTCTCCAGGCTTCTTCAAAGTACAACAGGTTATAAGCAAAACAAAACCCAAAACCAAAGTGACACCTTAAAGAAGTATTCAGCTCAGATAAACATAGCCTTTTAACAGCAAGGCTACCAGCTTCCTTTAGCCTTGCTGGTTAAAGCAAAAACATTGAAACAGACTTTCATCTGTGGCAGTTTGCCTTCTTTTCCAGTCTCAAACCTTTCCAGGCTGTGTTCCAATTTACAAGCAAAAACAAAAAAAACTCCAAGCAGGAACAAACTTTCAACGTGCAAGCAAAGTTCTATTCAGGTTTCTCAGGAAAATTCAAGAGCAAAAAGAAAGCTTTTTCTTCACAGTTAATTTGGCTTCTTGCCGTCTGACCTCACAGGTAGCAGGTGGTTAACAAGCACAATATACAACTCCAGCTTGTTCTTTCATCTTAGTAAAACTTCCCCTCTTTACCATGTGGGAACTTTCAATCCATCTACCTGCTTCTTATGGTTACCTTTCTCTGGAGAGTTTTTTCTCTTTAGGGCTGGCTTTCCTTCAACCCTTCTGTGGCTAAGGCTTGGCACAAAGAGCAATCCATGAGGGTGTCTTCCTCATTCAGCTCAGCATCAGGCTCTCCTAGCTGCATAGACACAGACTCTCCTTCTGGCTCACTGGGCTCAGCTGACAGTCTCTCGTTAGAGCTGAGAGTGTCTCCTGCACCTCTGCACTGCCCAGCATTAGTCAGGCTTCTCCTGCTCTGCTCAGCATTAATCAGGCTTCTTAGGCTCGTACCTGTGCCTCGGCTTGTATCAGCTTCTCTCTCTCTTTCTCCTCTTCTTGCCTTTGCCTCAGCTCTTGCTTCTGGCATTCCTTCCACCCTCTCTCTTCCTCCTCCTTCTCCTCCCCCCCCCCCTTCTATAATCTAGCATAGGCTTATATCTCCAGGGTTCTAGCCCCACCTCCTCTCTCCCCAGGTGACGGAGATCACTCTGCCTTCTGGCACCTGAGTAATCAGGGAGCTTACTGACGTGTAAGGGTCTTGGACCTTAGGTCTGTATTCACTCTCCCTTATTTCACTAGGGGAAACATGAAACCTGTTCCAGCTGGGGGTTTTCTGGTTCCTAGGTGAGTTTGTGGCTTTGTTACGCTGACCTTGCAAAAGGGGCCCTTTTACTAGGGTGAACTCTTTGCTTTTTCCCTTTCCCCTAAGTCAGGATAGGCTTCCTTACCACAATATAGATCTCATACAAAGAAAGCAACAAACTGTCAATTAGCACCAACCATGCTACTTTGCATGGTCAACCTAAAAAATATGTATTGTAAAAATAAGTGCTAATGATATTTCATACATAAGTTATTCGACAAAATAAAATGGGAATAACATATCATAAGCCGATACATTTTGAACATCACTCCAAGGAGGAACACAGTAAGTAGTAGTAATGCAATTCGATCTGTAAGAAAGAAGGAAGAAGCCACTCTGAGAACACAGTGAGATCTGGAAGTCCTGCCTGAGTATATAGTTAATAAGGGCCTATGAATGGCATCAGACAGTGTACATAATGAAAAAGGCCACCCTGATAGAAACTTTAGGAGCATTTGGTGCTACTGTTAGGCAAAACTGAGAAAATAATGAAATATTTGAAAAGACATCATGATGAATCCTACCTAAAATAACATCAGCAGTAGGCGATGTGCACGTCTTGGTCGTCATGCAATCATGTAGCGTAACCAAGGAAAAAGAACAGAAAGCCAGCCTTACCTCGAAAAGATTAGAGATCAACTAGAAAACACGCTGGTACCAATGACGTGGTGATAATTCACTTTACATTTAAACGAGGTGTGGCAGGAATTAATATAATTTAGTATAGTGGTGAGCTGTAGTCCTGGAGCTACAATCACACACACACACACACAAAAGGCAAATATTGCTATATTTGAAAAAACAATAAATAAAATATAAAATATGAAGTGAGAACACAATGGGATGGGGAATAGCATTGTTGATAATTGTACATTGTAAAGATCCTGTGGTAATACTATAACGGAATTCAACCCCAGCATGTCGTAAGTCCAGATGAAGATGGAAAGGGGCATGATCTGAAGACTGGGTTGGAGACTGAAAATGAACACAATCTGAATCTGCAGTAAAAATTAACATCACACAGACTAGTAATCATCAATCTACTCAGTAGAACAGCAGATATAGAGACAACTATACTATCATTCATAGACCAATCCAAGGTGCAGCTGTGTTATTTGTAGTGGTGTCTACATAATCATGTATGAAAAATTATAAAAATATGCCCCAGCCAAGCTAAACAAGACTGAAGACCCACCAACCATGGTACATCTCAAGGAGCTGTTAAAACTAACTATAAAAGTGATGTAAAAATTAATAGTGCCATCTTGCATGGTATGCGCACGAATGTAAAAAAACCCAATAAGAAATAAGGGTGCAAGCATGCAATTTAAAATTAAAAATGTCTCTTAAACCAATCCTAAAAACATAGCAAACAAAAATTCAGATTCAAAGGATCCGAATAAAAAGGAGGGTAGGGTTGAATGCATATCAAGAAGATAGGTGCTACCACTCAAAGAACTCCCAAAACCCGGCTCTATTCAACAGATTAGTCTCAACGTAAAAACCTCATTACTGATGACTTGAGTAATCCAAAGACTGGAAGAAAGGGGGGGGGGAGGAGAAATGGGAGGGGAAATGGAGAAAGGAACCATCAGAAAACAATCATACTAAAAATAAAATGTTTGAGTATATATATGTATATATAGTAAAAACATGACAATTAAAAACTATGCACAAAATTGTGTATAAAAAAGTATATACATATATAAAATTGTGTAAAAAAATGTGTATAAAGACAATAAAATAATGAGTATGAATAATATATATGTATAATTATGTATATGTGTAGTATCTCTCAAGGTTTTAATACCAATAGCCATTGAGAGACCTACTGAGTGTTTTAAGGTATTGTAAAAAAATGAATGGGGTTAAAGAAAAACTAGTAAAACTCTTGTGGTGCAGGGAACCGGGGAGGAAGGGGGAAGTGGGGGAGGAAGGGCAAGGGAGGGGAGGGGAGGACGTGAAGGGGGAGGGAGGGGAAGGGGTTAGGGTGGGGATGAGGGGAAGGGGATGGGGGAAGGGGGGGGGAAGAGGGGGAAGAAAGGAGGGAGGAAGGAAAAAGGAAAGTAGCGAGGGGCAAAAGGGAAGAGGGAGGCCTATATATTATAGAAAAATAGAAAAATCTATTTATTGGTTAAGGCCAGAGGGGCGGAGATTGTCCATCTTAAATATCATTCTTTGTTCCAGTCGGATGAGAGTCTTATAGAGATCTCCGCCCCCCCCCCCCCCTCACCCACCAATGAGGACGGACCTGAGCCAGAACCAAAAACTTCAGGTCAGTAATGGAGTGGGGCATCTCAGTCTAATGTTCAACCAATGGTTTTGATGACTGAGGAACATCTTATGGCACTGCGATGTTCTATGATCCTCAGCTTCACATTGTGGCATGTCTTGCCAATATATAATAGGTCACAGAGACACTTAATCAGATAGATAACATTTTCAGAATTACAATCGATGAAGCCATTCAACCAAAACTTGAACGATATCTTGGGATGAATGAAAAATTCATTTGCGGTTAGGACATGGCGACAAATCGAACATGAGCCACAGTTGAAGTGGCCAATCGTCCTAGGGCATCTCTGAGATACTGGAAGAACTGAAGGTATCATTATATTTGCCAAGTTGGGATTCCTCTTGTAGGCTATTGTTAATTCCTTTGATGCAAAACTAGGGATGGTTTGAATTATGTGCCATTCCTCCTTGAGGATGGATGTGATCTTACTAGAATGGGTTGAAAATAGCAAAGGACAGACCATCCTCTTCTGCGGTTGATCCTCCTTGTTTGAATAAGAGTTGTGCGATCCATTTCCAAAGCCCTTTGATATGCCTTACAAATGTGTCTTTGAGGATATCCTTTCTCCAGGAACAAACAGGAAGTCCGTCCTCCCATATGGGTGACGGCACCGACGGAGCCCACGTGGAGCATTTCCCCCCAGAAAGAAAGCCTTTGGGAATGCCACCACGCATGCTTGGTCCCCTTCCCACTCAAGGGTGCCATCTTACTCGGTCTCCCTTTTTCCACAGAGCCCTTTGGACGTGTGTCTCGTCCACGGAAAACGTTTCTCTATTCCAACCAGTTTTTTACTTTCCGGCCTTTGCTGGTCCTCTGCTTTGGCCCTGGTCTCGGTTTTTTTCCTTTTTGTCTTTTTGTGTTTCACCGCGCTTTGCGCTTTTTTTAACCGCTGGCCACATCGATGATCTTTGACCTCACAGGGGTCCTTTTTCTGCCAATGACCTCCGGTTTTAAGAAATGTGATAGGTGTTTAAAAAAACATATCGCTCACGGACACCCATGACTGTTGTCTCAGGTGTCTAGGAGCTGACCATGACCCAGAGCTATGCTCCCTCTGTAAGAAGATATCCTCCAAGGCCATCCAGAGTCGTAAGCAGATGCTGGATGATCTGTTCTGTAAGGCAGCCCTGGTATCCCCGGTAGCCGTCCGATCTTTGACCCCGCAACCCCTGGAGTCTCCCAAGGTTCCTCCCCAGGCCCGGTGGCACTCAGACTAGGGGGTTACATGAAAGCAAGCAGAAGAAGAAGAAGGCCACGAGGACTCTGTCGGGGGTGCCAGACAAGTGAGAGGTCATACGCATGGCCTCTCAGCCCCCCTCGGCAAACTTTAGAGTCAGAGAAGGAGCAGCCCAGTAAGGTATCTCGAACTGATAACAACGAAGGCGCCCGGTCTCCCGAGGGTCATCCCAGCGAGGACCTCCTCTCCTCCACGACACCTGACCCGGTCTCCCTGACGTCTGTGTCGCAGGGCCCCACTCCCGAGTGGCAGGCCCAAATGCTGGCCTTGGAGCGCAGCGTTTCTGCGTTCCTCGCTGCCCAGCAGGTGCTGGTGCCCTGCCCCGCTGGCACACATCTCGAGACCGCACGGGCCTCAACCTCGAGGACTCCCCGGGCCACTGCAGTGACCCCCAAGATCCAGAAGCCTCCTGATGATCCTCAGTACGGGTCTCTATCTCTGTCCTGGTCCTCAGGTGTAAGATCTTCTTGGGCGTACGGCTCCAGCTCCAGTCAGGCTTTGGCCTTAGGAGCCCGATGCGGGTCACCGACCCATCTCGAGCCGCCTGACCTCGAGGAGTCCACAGACTACTCAGAGTGGAAGTCCAACAGGGAAACCACCCCGGAGATTCTGTCCCACCAAGACCTCTCCTTGGACCCCTCTCTGCCGAACCAGAGGCGGCAATCACCTCCCAAGGACACCTCCTTTCTGGAGTATCTGGGAAATGGCGTGGGCCCTAGTTCTCACCACCGAGTCGGCGGAAGAGCTCGATATTCTTCAACATGAAGCCCCTTCGAAGGAAGCTCTCTCGGTGCCGGTTCCTCCCATTTTGAACCAACTCCTCCTCCGCATGTGGGAGACCCCTGCATCTGTCCCTATTGTGAACAAGTGGGGCCTGGGGTTTCGGAAAACCCATCATCCTCACACCTCAATGGTGGTCGACTCCGGCCATGCGGAAGCTAAAGAGCCCGAAGACTCATTCTTCGGTCCCGCTGGGCAGAGAGTCTTGTACCCTTGATGCCCTCGGGCACAAGGCTTATCAGGGCTCCATGCTGTCATGCCATATCCAAGTTTACCAATTATACATTGGGATGTACCTCCATGATCTCGGAAGCTTTGCGGTGGGCCTTGACGGAGACCATCTCAGAAGTTTTCAGGCCCTCTCGAAGTCCGTCGGAGAATTCTCGAAGTACCTCTTGCGAGCAGTGTATGATGGCTTTGAGTCTTCCGCCCGGGTGGCGATGGCTGGCATCAGAGCCCATTGGCAGGCTTGCCTCCAGTCCTCGGACCTGGAGCAGTGGATCTAGAAGAAGCTGCCAGACATCCCTTGCCTCGGGGACCAACTATTCTGCAAGCCCATGGAGGATAAGGCAGCAGAGATTGAAATGGAGTACGTGATCATACTCGCCTCTCCCAGAAAACTTCCTCCCTCCCCAGGAAGAAACAGCAGAGCAAAAAGCCTTTCTTCCACCGGAAGGGGCACCTGTATATGGGCTACCCGTCCTACCCGCCGGCGTTGACTCCCGTTCAAGGCAGTCAGGGCAAGAGCACGGCCCTCGTACGCTAAAGAGTCCCAAAACTCAACTCCCGGTGCTGGCTCAGCGGTCCTAGGGTTTTGACGCCATCGGCATAGCTTCTCGTCTGCTGACAGATCGGCTGTCCGTCTGAGGTTGTCTGGTCCACTTCTCCCACAGGTGGGAGTCCAACTCCCACTGATGCCTGGGTTGTTTGGGAGGGCTATCTCATCCATCTGGACCAGCTCCCCCCTCCGTACTTTCCTGGTTAGTCAAGGCCGGCTTCCCCAGCACTAGGTCCTCCTGAGTCAGGAGCTCGCAGGCCTCCTTGAGGACGGGGCGGTAGAACCATTCCCACCGCAACTCAGAGGACAGGGTTTTACTCCCGATACTTCCTCATCCCAAAGAGGACAGGGGGCCTTGGGCCCATTCTCGACCAGTGGAACCTAAACAAGTTCCTGGTGCTGGAGAAGTTCAAGATGCTCTCCCATGGAACGTTACTGCCCTACCTCCAGCAGGGCAATTAGCTATGCTCCTTGTATTTAAAGGATGCTTATGCTCACATCCTCATCCATCCCAAGCACAGAAATTACTTCCGCTTCATGGTTCAGGGAAACCATTACCAGTACAGGGTGCTTGCCTTTTGCCTCGCAACCACCCCGCGAGTCTTCACAAAATGCCTGGCCGTGGCTGCGGCCTACTTCCGGCTGCAGGGCACCTTCGTCCATCCCTATCTAGACGACTGGCTCATAACCGGGGGCATGGCCTCCGAAGCCTGGCAGGCCACAGACTGTACCATTCACCTCCTAGAGCATCTATGGTTCATTATCAATTACCCAAAGTCCCACATCACTCCAGTCTCTGGAGTTCATCGAGGCTTGCTTGGATACCTTGCAGGCCATGGCTTTCCTTCCTCAGGCGTCTGAAGTGCGGTGCCGCAGCACCATCTCGGCCCAGACGATGCTTCACCGCCTTGGCCACATGGACTCCATGGTCCATGTCGTGCCCAATGCCCGCCTCAATATGTGGGCGGCGCAGTGGTGCCTCCGAATGCAGTAGGCACAATCGACTGGCCACCTCAGAGACCCCATCTCGGTCATGCCCAGCGTGGCAGAGTCTCTCAGATGGTGGCGAGAGGTTTGGAATCTGCTTGGAGGCATGCCCGTCCAAGCTCCGACACATCAGGTGGTCTTGACTATGGATGCCTCCCTGGTTGGCTGGGAAGCCCATTGCGAGGGGCAGCACACTCAGGGGACCTGCTCCCTCGAGGAGACCCAGCAGCAGATCAACCCACTGGAGCTCCGGGCCATCCGCCTTGCACTCAAGGCGCTTACAGCACCTAGCAGTACTTGTCCAGATGGACAACCAGGTCACAATTTTCTGTGTGAACAAACAAGGAGGGACTGACTCCTACAGCCTCTGTTCTGAGGTGGTGGCCCTGTGTTCCTTTGCCACAAGCCAGGGCATAACCATCTGAGCCACTTACCTCCTGGGCCAGGACCATGTATTGGCAGACATGCTTAGCAGAGTCCTCCAGCCACACGAGTGGCGCCTGTGTCTCCGGATGGCGCAATGGCTCTTCCAGCATTGGGGGACCCCAGTCCTGGACCTCTTTGCCAGCCCTGCGAATTCGCAGCTCCCCCGGTTCTGCAGTCCCCTCCCACATCCGGCAGGGTAGCCCCAGATGCTTTCCTCCTTTCGTGGGCAATGGGCCTGTTGTATGCCTTCTCTCCCACGCCCCTCATTGCCCAGATCCTTCTCAAGCTCCAGTGGGACAAGGCCTCGATGATCCTCATGGCCCCATGGTGGCTCAGGCCACCGTGGTTTCCCCTGCTGCTCCGCCTCTCGACGGAACCCCCGGTCCCTCTCGGGAACTCACCTGAGCTGCTGACGCAGGACGGGGGGTCTGCTACTCCACCCCAACTTGAGGTCTGTATCCCTCACAGCGAGGTGGCTGAGCGGGTCGCTCTAGCCCCCTACCCATCTCCCTATGGATATCAAGGATATTCTTTTGGCCTCACGAAAGGACTCGACCAGGTGGGCATACCCCTTCAAGTGGCGCCAGTACTTGGTGTGGTACTTGGAGCTCCGAGCAAATCCATTTTCCTGCCCTACCAGCTTGATCTTGCTACTTACTACACCTCTTGCGGGCTGGACTGAAGTCTAACTCGGTCAGGGTTCACCTGAGTGCCATCTCAGCGAACCACCATCCCATCGAGGGTAAACCCCCTCTCATGGCAACCGCTTGTCTCCTGCTTCATGTGGAGCCTGCTCCTATCCCAGCCCCCCCTCACCCTCCCCCCCTCCCCCCTCGTCGGAATGGGACCTCAATATGATCCTCATGCAGTTGACCAAGCTGCCTTTTGAGCCCATGGCTACGTGCTCGCTGTGGCACCTATCATGGAAGGTGGCCTTCCTGATGGCTCTCACCTCTGCTCGGAGAGTCAGCGAGCTCCAGGCACTGATGGCCGAGGTGCCATACACGAGATTCTTTCGGAACAGGATGGTTCTGCACATGCACCCCAAGTTCCTCCCGAAGGCTGTCTTGGACTTCCACCTCAACCAGGAGATAGTGCTACCCACTTTCTTTCCGAAGCCCCACCCTGACTGGGCGTTGACTTTTCTCCATATGCTGGATTGTAAGAGGGCTCTTTCTTTCTACCTGCAGTGGACTCGGGACCACCACATATCCGGGCAGCTCTTCACCTCCTATGATCTCAGCTGCCTGGGACTGCATCGCCTTTGCTCAGGCCCAGGCCTGGCTCCCCTTGGAGCCAAGTCACAGCTCACAATGTCCAAGCGGTGGTGACATCTTTTGCTGAGTCTGCACTCTGTGCCACTGACAGACATCTGCTGGGCCGTCACCTGGTGGTCCTCTCACACCTTTGTGGTGCATTACCACTTGGAGAGGGAGTCCCTTTGGGACAGTGCCTTCGACCAGGCCGTACTCCGTAATCTGTTCGGGGTTTAAGCAACTGCTGCACTCCAACCCTTCTTGTTCCGGCTACCAGGAGCGTGGCTATCCATGGACCCGGGGTCCTCTGGCTGTCTTCGGCCTTCACTGGCGACTGCTCACGGCTCTGCTGTGCTTTTTTTCTACAGGTCCTCAGTAGCCTGTAGCTGGGGAGTCCCATATGTGAGGACTGACTTTCTGCTTGTTTCTGGAGAAAGCGTAGTTACTCACCTGTAACAGGTGTTCTCCAAGGACAGCAGGAATCATTCCTCACAACCCTCCCTCTTCCCCTTGGAGTTACTATCCTTTTTTTGCCATCTTCTTGGAGTGGCTATAGCTATGGCACCTGACTGACGAAGATGGCACCATTGGGCGTGAAGAGGACCATAATTCCCAAAGGCTTTCTTTGAAAGCTGGGGAAATGCTCCACACGGGCTTCGTCGGTGCCGACATCACCCTTGTGTGAGGACTGATTCCTGCTGTCCCTGGAGAACTCCTGTTAAAAGTGAGTATCTACGCTTTTTCTGCAAACTGTGAGTTGAGAACTTCAGCACTTCTCTCAAAGGACAGTGAATATGAGCAAACCTTTCTGGCTCTCAAATATTGACTAATTGGTAGGTTATTCTTTAGGAAGCTATTGTGGAAACTATTGTAGTTCAAAAAATGGTTCTGGTAAGTAGGTTTTCTGTAAAGATCTGTGATAAACCCAGAATCTGTCTTGATAATTTTAATATTTAGGAAAGCAATTTCTTTATCATCAAACTCTGCCTTAAACCGGAGCTTATGATTGAGCATATCGATCCACTGTAGAAATTCAGTGAGCAGTCCTTGTTTACCATTCCAAATAACCAGGACGTCAATATATCGTTGCCAGAGTTTGACACAAGTTTGTAGGCACGATGGGTTAAAACGTTTTTCTCAAAATCTGCAACCTATGGGCTGGCCACGTCAGGGGCCATTGATGAGCGCATCGCTACACCCTTGGTTTGTTGATAAGAGACCATCAAGCTAGAAATAATTCTGTGTTAACGCTAATTCAGCCAACTGTGTCAAATAAAACGTAGAGATACGCTTATGTTCAGTACGCCCAATTAATGTCCATTCAATAACATGAATTGCTTTTTGTTGCGGGATATTGGTGTACAGAGAATCAATATCCAATGCCACTAAAATCAATGCATCTTGAAAGCCCTCAAAGGCCGTAAGAATCTGTATTTTGTGTCGAATTCCTTGTGAACGATGGAGTAGTGGTGACATATGGTCTCAATAATACCTCTAAAAACTTGGATATAGATTCAAAAAGTGAACCAATGGCCGATATAATAGGCTGCCCATGTGGATTGGTAAGAGACTTATGAATTGTAGGTAAAACATAGATGGTGGGTACTCTTGGATGGGACACAGTGAGAAAGTCAAACTCTTTCTTAGTTAAATACTCTGTCTCGTGACCAAATGAAATGAGGGAATCTACTTTATTTTTGATCTAATAGTATATAGAACTCCTTGTCCACCAATTATCTTTTAATTTCCCCTATGTAATCCTTCCGATTCATGATCACAATAGCCCCACCCTTATCTGTCGGCTTTATGAAGCTTGAAGTTCATAACTAAGACCTCTCATATGTCCCCTCCACCCACAATGACCCCTTTAACACCCTAGTGGACCTATTTCAGTTTTTTACGAAACTTAATATCAAGGATTATTTTTACTCACATGCAGATGGGTCCATAGATCCCTCCTTGGTTCATGGTCAGTCTATCTGAATTCCCCCCCTGTGGCGGGTACCCTGCTGTAGATGTTTTTGAACATATGGTTTTAAAACAGGTCTCAGACCTTGAGGCCAAACAGCCCTGTACATATCATAATACAACACGGGAACAGAAGGCAGCCTTAGATTCCCTTAGAACAGATTACAGGATTGTCATAAAGCTGGCAGATAAGGGTGGGGCTATCGTGATCATGAATCGGAAGGATTACATAGGGAAAATTAAGAGACAATTATTCAAACCATCCCTTTGTGTATCATAGGAATTAACAGTAGCCTATAAGAGGAATACCAACTTGGTAAATATATTGGTACCTTTGGCTCTTCCGGTACCTCAGATGCCCTGAGATTTGCCACTTCAAGTGTGGCTCATGTTTGGTTTGTTGCCATGTCCTAACCACAAATTAATTTTTTATTCATCCCAAGACATTCTTCAAGTTTTGGTTGAATGACTTTACCAATTGTAATTCTGAAAATGTTGTCTATTTGATTAAGTGTCCCTGTAACCTATTATAAATTGGCAAGACACGCTGTAGTGTGAAGCTGAGGATCATAGAACATTGCAGTGCCATAAGATGTTCCTCAGTCACCAAACCATTGGTTGAACATTGGATTGAGATGTCCCACTTCATCACTGACCTGAAGTTTTTGGTTCTGGTTCAGATCCGTCCTCATTGGCGGGGGGTGGGGGGGGGGGGGAGATCTCCATAAGACTCTCCTCCGACTGGAACAGAACATGATTTTTAAGATGGACACACTTCACCCCTCTGGCCTTAATCAAGAAGTAGATTTTTTTGTTTTTCTATAATATTTGGTTATCTTAGACCTCCTCTTCCCCCTCTCTCCTTTCCTTTTCCCTTCCTCCCTCCTCTTTTCCCCCTTCCCCGTCCCCCCTCCTCGTTCCCCTCCCCCTCCTTCCCCCTTCCCTTTTCCTTCCTCCCCATCACCTTTCTCTTCTCCCCTCCCCTCCCCCCTCCTTGGTTCCCTGCATCCAAGAGTTCTACTAGGTTTTTCTTTAGCCCCATTCATTTTTTACAATACATTAAGCCTCTGAGTATGTCTCTCATTGGTTATTGATAAGAACATAAGATATGCCATACTGGGTCAGACCAAGGTCCATCAAGCCCAGTATTCTGTTTCCAACAGTGGCCAATCTAGGTCATATGTACCTAGCAGTTTCCCCAAGAGACACAAGTTCCACAATGCTTGTACTGGGTCAAGCATTGATATCTTCAGTCACTTCTTAATAATGGTTTATGGACCTTTCCTCCAGGAACTTGTCCAAACCTTTTTTAAACCCAGCTACACTAACAGCCTTTACTACATCCTCCGGTAACAAATTCCAGAGTTTGATTACACGTTGAGTGAAAAAATATTTTCTTTTATTAGTCTTAAATAGTTTACCCTGTAGCTTCATTGCATGTCCCCTAGTCTTTCTATATTCTGATAAGGTAAACAATCGATCTACGTTTACCCGTTCCACTCCGTTCATTAATTTATAGACTTCTATCATATCTCCCCTCAGCCATCTCTTTTCCAGGTTAAAGAGCCCTAACCTTTTTAGCCTTTCTTCATAGGAGTTTCCTTCCATCCCCTTTACCATTTTGGTGGCTCTTCTCTGTACCTTTTCTAAAATAGCTATTTCCAGTTCATACTGCTAGACCAGTCCAGACAAACGGGTTATGCACCCCTGCCAGCAGATCTTGGAGACAGAGAATTCTACCAGAGCTCTGATAGGCTGGAGCCTGGTGATATAATCCTACCCCTAGGGGTCTCCCTCAGTTTTTCTCTGTCTCCAGCAGATCTGGATGCTTTTTTTTTTGCTCCTTCAAACAAAATTTAAAATGCTTTATTTCTTTGTGATTCCTCTTGGAGAGATTGTGCCCTGAGTTGCCAGTGTACTTATCTGAGCACCAGGATGATTCCAGCTGAAGCTCCTGTGTCCTCTGTCACAGTAGAGATCGCTGATGTGCAGACTTCCCAGCACTAGTCATGAGGGCTATTTAGCTGGATGGTAAGCCTCCTAGAATCCAGTCCCTGGGGCTGATTTTAGTGGTGAGGCAGCTGCAGTGGTTTGAGCAGCGGTCTGTGGCTTCTCTGCACTTTCGGTACTGTAAGTACAGAAACTGTCTTTCTCCCACTGCTGTCTGCAACTCTGTTGTAACTCTATTTATTTTTCTTGATTTTTCAGCGATTTTAGGCATTTCTCTCATGCCTGCAACCCTCCCACCTTCTCCTTTGACTTTTTAAGTTAATTCCTTAGCTTTTGGGGGTTTTAATTCACTCTTTTTGTGTTTTATTTTTGCCGGCGGCCATTTTGAATAGCTAATGAGCCTCGGTTTTTGGCGGGAAGCCAGATTACTTCTCTGCTGGCTTCTAACAGCTATATTGCTGTTAAGTTTTTTTCCACAACACTTGCTAGCTGTGAGTTGTGAAGGGGTTCCTTTTTCTCTGCCTATGTATTAGCATAATGAATAAAAAGTACGGAAGGCATGGATAGAGAACAGGATGCAATTCAGAGCCACAGTACAATGCTAAGTCACTGACGAATGGTGCAGGGCTCATGGGTTCCATCCCCCACTGTGCCCAACAAAGAAGGCTGGCTGAGGCATTACCTATTATGGGGAATATTGTTAAATGCCTGTTCCTGCGGGACGCAGTTATTTGTTTTTAGTTCTCACTGTGCCTTATTCAGGTTTACGCTGCATAGGCTGTCAGAAGAAACACAGGGACCTCATGAATCAGCTCTGCTCTTCCCCCAGCATCTTGCTTCCCCAGATGAACTTGGGAACTCCTGAGCTTGGCTTCAGTGGAGCTCTCCATTGGCTTTACGCTGCGCTGAGTCTTTGCCACGAGAGTTTGGATACCTCCAGGAAGTTCAGGTATCATTTTCTGAAAGAAAACTGAGAGTAGCCTGTTTTTTTTTCTTACTTGCCCCAGCTGCTCTGGGATGATTTCAACTGCAGCCGAACCGGCTGCCTCTGAGTTTTGAAGTTCCTACTTTAAATTTTTAATCCACAAACTGCAGCCGGGTTACTTTGTACATCCTACTGAATATTGTACCTGTCTTATTCAATATACCATTTGATTGGAATTTTAAGTCAGTGTTTTGGATCCTGACTGTTTTGGGCTCGGCCTAATTAAGCAGGCTCACTGTAATCTTCCTACGGCTGGATTTGAGCTTCTACATCCCTCCCCAGAAACACCTTTCAGCCCCTACCATGGAGGTCTGAATGGCTGCGGAGGGATCACACTCTAATTTCCCTACTTTCAGTCACTGTAATTGCCTTACCCTGACTTTGAAAGTTTCTCTGTGCCAGCACAGTGAATGACTGACAGTTCCCTTCTCAGCTCAGTGAATACCTGACAGTTTTTCTGTGCCTGCGGCCGTTTTGTTTTTCTCTTCAGTGTTTCTTTTTGGAGGAAACAGCTCTAAACAGCAGTTTCCACACATTTAAACATGCTGTGGAGGCACGTGGAGTTTCAAAATCCTTTTCTTGAAGAGTCTTGGGTTTCCCTGAGCCTACCTTGCTTTTTGTTTTAAATGCAAAAAAAAAAAAAAACCCACACAAGAAGAGGAAAGGTGGTTTAAGTCTCTATAATGCTTCTTTCTCTGGCTGTATTATATGTGATATGTAATCAGCCGAAGGGGACATTAATAGATTGCTTGTGTTCCACCTGCATGCTGCATCCCGGAGACTTTCCCCATTCCCACTGCGTTGCTAGCTGGGTTCATCAGCACCTTATCTCCCCCCTCCTCAGAGCCCCTGCTGCAGGATCTTCCTGCAGGAGAAGATTCAGTCAGCTCCCATGTCGCTTCCACAGCCGCTGGAGACCACAGCAGCCTTGACTGACAGTGCCTTCCTCACACTCTTCCATCTGGCATGACGCCTGTGACTTTTGGAGTCTTTTGGATTATCTCCTACACCTTCCCAGTAGCAGGCGAGCATATGGCGTGGTCTCGCAAGTGGTCCCATAAGTCCTCAGACCTTAGAGCAGTATGTCCTCCTTGGGGCGTAGCATGTGCCTTGCGGGGTACTATGGATATTCAAGAAGACTTTAAATCTTCGGAGGTCAGCCCTGACTCGTTGGAGTACGGAGATGGGGAATATTCTCCGTCTGTTTTCTTTCTTCGCTGACGGTTCTCCGCCTTTTTCGGTAAGAGGAGTTGCCAGCTCTAATCACACAGGTGATGGAGTCGCTCCCCCTAGCCGACACGCCTGCTCCTCCGGATTCTCAAATCCGGTTGCAGCCGCATCCCATTTTCCAGTGCATTCGTACGGCACGCGGTATTGGTCGGTTATACCCTTGGTCTCCCTTTCACTTGGACCGTTGGCTGCAATACCCGACGGTTGATGCATTCTGACCAGGGTCATCAGGCATACCACACTTCCGGTTGAGGGCGGAGAGGCGCTCCGCGACCAGCCAGACCTGAAGAGTTGGGAGACTGCTACAGTCCGGTTTTCCTTCGCCCGCTATTTCCTTCTTGCAGGTGTGCGGAGGTCTGGCAGCTCGGGCCTCCCTTCGATGGATTCCGCAGCTTCCAGGTGTTCCCGAGTTGGTTCATTTCGAATCCATTGCTGCATTCCGGGCAGAGGCATTCTGTGATCTCTTGCAGCTGTCAGCTCGCTTCCTAGCACCGATGTCGGTAGCTCGGAGATGGCTCAGCCTGTGTCAATGGGCAGCGGATGTTGCTTCATTTAAAGGCTCCAGCGTTTAGATGCCATTCGTCCCGGTCCACCGTTGGAAGGAGGACTGGGCCGTTGCTCTGTCTATTTTGGAATGCTTCAGGTCCTGGATTCTCTCGGGCTGGGTGCGACACTCGTAGGGGACGGGTGTTTCTACCTCAGGAACGTTTTCAGAAGATCTCTCTTCAGCTCCGCCGCTGCTTGGATCAAGCGGCGCCTCGGCCTTGGGGCTACCTTCAACTCTTGAGGTCCATGGCAGCAACGATAGCCCTCGTTCCATGGGCAAGAGCGCTCTTGCGCTGCTTGCCGACGGCGCTTCTATCTCGTTGGTCGCCGGTATCGGAGAGTTATCGAATCCGGTTGCCTTTGCTTCTGCCGGTGCGCCGCAGCCTCCGCTGGTGGCTTCAGGCACACAATCTTCTATGGGCGGTCCCTCTGGAGTCTCTGCGCTGGATCTTGGTGACGCCAATCGCCGACCTCTCCGGTTGGGGAGCGCCTTGCGGCTTAGCCTCGGCGCAGGGGTGTTGATCACCTCGCGCAGCCCAAGGGTCTATCAATCCTCTCGAGACGCGGAAAGTGCGCTTCGCCCTTCTTCAGTTTCAGCCTCTAATGCGGCGGTGTGCGGTTTGGATCCTGTCCGACGCCACGACGGTTGCTTACCTAAGCAGCCTAGGCGGCACGCAATGTCCGGATGTCTCACAGGAGAGGCGTTTGCTCCTCCCGTGGGCGGGGGAACATCTTTATGCTGTCGGCACAGCACATCGCAGGCGTGAACAATGTGTAGGCCGATTTTCTCACCCGGCACTCTCTGGAGCCCGAGGGCTGGGCTCTGCAGCCGGATGCATTCCGGTCCATTGTTCACCTGTGCGGCCTACTGACCATGGATCTACTGGCTACGGCACAGACTGCCACGGCTTCGCTGTACTTCGGCCATTGGAGGGACGAGGGAACGCACGGCATAGATGCTCTCTCTCAACCGTGGCCGATTCATCTTCTCCGGTGTGTTTTCCCTCCCTGATCCGTGATATGCATGGTTCTCCAGCGGCTCCGAGACCGTCGCGACCCTGTACTACTGCTAGTTCCGAATTGGGCTCGCGGACCATGGTATGCGGATCTATTCCGTCTGTCTGGGGCGTCGATGCTCCGCCTCGAGGCATTTCTCGGCCTTCTGATTCAGGGACCGGTGGAGATGGAAGACCCGGCTCCTTACTCGCTTACGGCCTGGCAATTCCACGCCGCCGGTTTGCTCGCTATGGCTATTCGCCTAGCGTGGTCGTGATGCTTCTCACGGCGCGGCGGTCTACCGCGACGCTGACTTACGCTCGGGTTTGGCGTCTCTTGATGGTGTTCGCGAAATAACCTCTCACCCCGGCGTTGCGGTGTTCCGGATATCCTGTCCTTTTTACAGGCCGGAGTGGATAAGGGATAGCTTCGCATTTGGACGTGTCTCGGTTCCTCCGCGGAGTTAGGCCTTCCGGCCTCCTCTGCGTTCACCTGTGCAGGCGTGAGCTCTCGTGCTTGTCCTCTGTGCCCTCGTTGCTCCTCCCTTTGAGCCTCTGAGGGCATGTTCTCTTCTAGATTTGACTCTGAAGGCAGTCTTCTTAGTGGCCATAACTTCGGCACGCTGTCTTTCTGAGCTCCAGGCTCTCTCGTGTCGACATCCCTATCTCTCGTTTTCCTCCGAAGGCGTTTCTCTGAGAACTGTCCCTTCCTTTGTTACCCAAAGTGCTGACGCCGTTCGCTGTTGACCAGCCTTTTTTCTTTCCGTCTTTAACAAAGGCGCAGTGTGACAGTGGTCGGTCTCCGTTGCGGGCGGTGGACCTTAAGAAGGTTCTTTTTCGGTATCTGGGTGTCGCGGGACCCTTCCATATGACTGTTGCTCTTTTGTCTTGTTCGCGGGTTCTCGTCGGGGATCCGCAGCCTCCGAATCTACCATTTTTAGATGGGTTACGGAAGCCATTGAGGTGGCGTACCTTCTTCTGGGAGAGCCAGCTCCACCGGGACTCCGTGCTCACTCCTCTCGGGCGCAAGCAACTTTGTAGGCCGGGAGGTCTCATGTAGTTCCTCTCGATATTTGCCGGGCGGCGACTTGGTCGTCGCTGTCCACCTTTGTCGGTCATTATAGGTTGGACGTTCATGCCCATCAGGAGGTCCGTTTTAGAGTTGCTGAGCTGTCGGCGGCCTTGCCTCCCCTTGAACGCAGGTAGCTTGGGTACTGCCCGTTTGTCTGGACTGGTCTAGCAGTATGAACTGGAAGGAGAAATTTCACTTACCGTTAATTTCCTTTCCTGGAATACTGCTAGACCAGTCCAGGACCCGCCCTGCTGTTGGTTGGAGTGCCGCTGGTGCGGTGCAGCCGTCGACCGCGGTTCTTCTCTTTGCCGGTATGCCTCGCCATGGGCAGTCCATGGGTTCGTAGGTGGATACTGTTTTCAGCTCTAGGGAGTTTTTCGGCTCCCTTGTATATAGTTCACTTGAGACCCTCTGGGGTGATGATACAGTTCATGTTGCATTAGCTTGTGGACGTAACTGAGGGAGACCCCTAGGGGTAGGATTATATCACCAGGCTCCAGCCTATCAGAGCTCTGGTAGAATTCTCTGTCTCCAAGATCTGCTGGCAGGGGTGCATAACCCGTTTGTCTGGACTGGTCTAGCAGTATTCCAGGAAAGGAAATTAACGGTAAGTGAAATTTCTCCATCCTTTTTAAGATACGGCGACCAGAATTGCACACAATATTCAAGGTGCGATCTCACCATGGAACGATATAGAGGCATTATAATATCTTTTGTTTTATTTTCCATTCATTTCCTTATCATACCTAGCATTCTATTTGCTCTCTTGGCCGCCGCTGCACACTGGGCCGAGGGTTTTAACATGGTATCCACAATGACGCCTAAATCTTTTTCCTGGGTGGTGGTTCCTAATGTGGAACCTTGCATCGTGTAACCATAGTTTGGGTTGTTCTTCCCTAGGTGCATAACCTTGCACTTGTCCACATTAAATTTCATCTGCCATTTTGATGCCCAGTTTTCCAATTTATCAAGATCCTCTTGCAATTTTTCACAATCCTCTTGGGTTTTAACAACTTTAAATAGTTTTGTCTCATCTGCAAATTTGATAACCTCACTCGTTATTCCACTTTCCAGGTCATTTATGAATATGTCAAAAAGCAGCGGACCCTGCACAGATCCCTGGGGTACACCACTATTCACCTTTCTCCATTGGGAAAATTGGCCATTTAGCCCTTATTATTAAGACCTCGAGCCATACCACATATATACATAATTATATATTTTTTATACATACAAATTATTTTGTCTGTATATACATTTTTTATACTTTTTTATATTTTATGTATGTATATGATTTTTTATATACATAATTTTATGCATGGTTTTTAATTGTTATGTTTTTACTACACACACACACACACATATATATATATATATATATATATATGTATATAGTGATGTAGAGACCCCTACCGAACCCAGGGAAATAGAGAGAAAGGAAGATTCCACCTTTGAAACTGGCAGGCAGCTAGAGCACATGGCTCACTGTTTACATAGAAAAGGTAAACAGGGAAAGAGAAGAGCTGAATGGACACGCCCAGACTCTGACGTAGTAACAAGCCCCGAGCTTAATCAAGCACACCTGTTCAGGGTGAGAGCAGAGCCAAGCCCAGGGGAACAGAATTATAAAACGTCGTCATTAGCTCCCAGGAAGGAAGCCACGAGGGAAGCAGAGAAGGAAGCAGAGCCAGGTGGAGGAGCAGCAGGCAAAGGCTGGAGAAGAGGCCAGAGGGCAAGCTGGATGGGTAATTGCAGCTTGGACGGCAGTTGGAGCCGTGGCAGCAGAGAGAGTTGGAGTTGTGGCAGAGAAGCAGCTCAAGGAAGGAAAGACAGGAGAGAAGAGAGAACTCCTATAAGGCAGGCTTGGAGAGGCTCAGAAACTCCAGGGAGTTGGAAACCTGATAGAGAAACTTCTTACCGGTCTGTGAGAAAAGCCAGCAGACTTGAAGGAAGGGAGGCACGCCCTGTGACCAGGAACTTGCTGGAACGGAGAGAGCAGGGAGCCCTGCAATCAGAAGGGAGCCTTCAGAGTTTACACAGGTAGGAGCCCAGCACAGAAACCTTCCCTTATAACTGCCAAGAATTAGAGAGCCACAGAAGAAACTCCCGTGCAACAGGTATTTTAAACCCTTGCTGTGTAGAGTTGTATAAAGGGAAAACACCTGGGTATAAAGAGGGAAGTTATTTTAAATCCCTTAGTAACCGTCTGCAAACAAACACTGCCAGCCCTGATATAGAAGATATGCAGATAGACTCTAATGTTGAGGACGTAGCTGATATGCGAATGGATTACATGCTGTGTTTGGCTGACAACATTGAGTCACTGTGTTAAACCTGAAGTAAGAGTGCTGAGTTAACAGCAAAGAAAAAGTAGGTATTTTTCTTTGTTCCAAGAAGCTGTTTATTTTCAGTTGGTACTTACTACGAGCACTGTATTGTTTTGGGAACCAGAGAGTGAAGAAGCACTTGCCTTAATTATTGTATATAATCCTCATGCTAAACTCCTGGACACTGTTCTTATTTGTTCTGCACCGAAGTTCTGTTTGTGAGGGGAATAAATCCTTGTCATTTTGCCTTAAACACTCGGATTACAACTGCTTCTTTATCAGAGAGCTAAAAAGGGACTACAAATCCCAAGAGGCCTTGCAAGAGCCCTAGCTGTAGTCTCACTTTCTGCATAGAGAAATTATCATGGCAGACCAACCCTCTGCGCCCTAGGCGGAGGGCTGGCCACGTGGTGACAATATATATATATACACACATTTTATTTTTAGTATAATTGTTCTCTGGTGGTTCCCTTCCCCCTTCTCCTTCTCCTCCTTCCCCAACCTCCTCCCCCCTCCCTTTCTTCCAGTCTGTGGATTACTCAAGTCATCAGTAATGAGGTTTATACACTGAGACTATTCTGTTGAATAGAGCCGGGTTTTGGGAATTCTTTGAGTGGTAGCACCTATTTTCTGGATCGGCATTCAACCCTACCCTCCTTTTTTATTCGGATCCTTTGAATTTGAATTTTTGTTTGCTATGTTTTTAGGATTGGTTTAAGAAACATTTTAAATTTTATGTTTGTTCCCTTATTTCTTATTGTGTTTTTTTTTTACATTCATGTGCATACCATGCAAGATGATGCTATTATTAATTCTTACAACACTATTATAGTTTGTTTTAACAGTCCCTTGAGGTATACCATGGTTGGTAGGTCTTCAGTCTTGTTTAGCTTGGCTGGGGCATATTTTTATAATTTTTCATACATGATTATATAGACACCCCTACAAATAGCACAGCTGCACCTTGGACTGGTCCATGAATGGTGGTATACTTGTCTCTATATCTTCTGTTCTACTGAGCAGATTGATGACTACTAGTCTGTGTGATGTTAATTTTTACTGCAGATTCAGATCGTGTCCGTTTTCAGTCTCCACCCCGGTGTTCAGATCATGCCCCTTTCCGTCTTCACCCTAGACTTATGACATGCCGGGGTTGAATTCCGTTATAGCATTACCACAGGATCTTTACCATGTACAATTATCAACAATGCTATCCATCCTGTTGTGTTCTCACTTCATATTTTATTTTATTTTTTTCAAATATAGCAGTATTCGCCACTATACTAAATTATATTCATTACTAACACACCTTTAAATGTAAAGTGGATTATCTCCACATCATTGGTGACGTGTATCTTGCCTCATTTTAAGTTTTAGTCGCGCAATACCAGCGTTTTTTATAGTTGATCTCTAATCTTTTCGAGGTAAGGCTGGCTTTCTGTTCTTTTTTCTTGGTTATGCTGCATGATTGCATGACGACCAAGACGTGCACATCGCCTACTGCTGATACTGCTGCTGATAGTTTAGGTTGGATTCATCACGATGTCTTTTCAAATATTTCATTATTTTCTTAGTTTTGCCTAACAGTACCACCAAATGCTCCTAAAGTTTCTATCGGGGTGGCCTTTTTCATTATGTACACTGTCTGATGCCGTTCATAGGCCTTTATTAACTATATACTCAGGCAAGACTTCTGGACCCCACTGTGTTTTCAGAGTGGCTTCTTCCTTCTTTCTTATAGGTCCGATTGCATTATTATTACTTACTGTGTTCTTCCTTGTAGTGATGATCAAAATGTATCAGCTTAAGATATGTTTTTATTCCCATTGAATTTAGTCAAATAACTTTTATGTATGAAATATCATTAGCACATATTTTTGCAATACATATTTTCTCCAGGAACAAGCAGGCAGTCAGTCCTCACTTATGGGTGACGACGTCACCGACGGAGCCCACGCGGAGCAATTCCCCAGCTTTCAAAGAAAGCCTTTCAGATTGCTACCATGCATGTGTGGTCCTCTTCCCGCCCAAGGGTGCCATCTTGCTCAGTCTCCCTTTTGCCGTGGAGTCCTTAGGACTCACATCCTCGTCCCTTGGAAAATGTTTTCATTTTCTCGCCTTCACAGGGAAACTACAGACCGGTGAGCCTGACGTCACTACTGGGAAAAATGGTAGAAACCATCATAAAGAATAAAATTGCTCAGCATGTAGATAGTCATGGCCTAATGGGAGACAGCCAATATGGCTTTAGACAAGGAAGATCTTGTCTTACTAATCTGTTATGTTTTTTTGAAGGTGTGAATGAACAGGTGGACAAAGGTGAGTCGGTTGATATAGTGTATCTGGACTTTCAGAAAGCCTTTGACAAGGTCCCTCATCAGAGACTTTTGGCAAAACTAAAGAGTCATGGGATAGGAGGCAGTGTACTATTGTGGATCAGGAACTGGTTAAAAGATAGAAAGCAGAGGGTAGGGCTAAATGGCCAATTTTCCCAATGGAGAAAGGTGAATAGTGGTGTACCCCAGGGATCTGTGCTGGGTCCGCTGCTTTTTGACATATTCATAAATGACCTGGAAAGGGGAATAACGAGAGAGGTTATCAAATTTGCAGATGACACAAAACTATTTAAAGTTGTTAAAACCCAGGAGGATTGTGGAAAATTGCAAGAGGATCTTGATAAATTGGAAGACTGGGCATCCAAATGCCAGATGAAATTTAATGTGGACAAGTGCAAAGTTACGCAACTAGGGAAGAACAACCCAAACTATGGTTATACAATACAAGGTTCCACATTAGGAACCACCAGCCAGGAAAAAGATTTAGGCGTCATTGTGGATAACATGTTAAAACCCTCAGCCCAATGTGCAGCGGCAGCCAAGAGAGCAAATAGAATGCTAGGTTTCATAAGGAAAGGAATGGAAAATAAAACAAAAAGATATTATAATGCCTCTATATCATTCCATGGTGAGATCGCACCTTGAATATTGTGTGCAATTCTGGTCGCCGTATCTTAAAAAGGATATAGCGTTATTAGAAAAGGTTCACAGAAGAGCCACCAAAATGGTAAAGGGGATGGAAGGATACTCCTATGAAGAAAAGCTAAAAAGATTAGGGCTCTTTAACCTGGAAAAGAGACGGCTGAGGGGAGATATGATAGAAGTCTATAAATTAATGAACGGAGTGGAACGGGAAAACATAGATAGATTGTTTACATTATCAGAATATAGAAAGACTAGGGGACATGCAATGAAGCTACAGGGTAAATTATTTAAGACTAATAAAAGAAAATATTTCTTCACTCAACGTGTAATCAAACTCTGGAATTTGTTACCGGAGGATGTAGTAAAGGCTGTTAGTGTAGCTGGGTTTAAAAAAGGTTTGGACAAGTTCCTGGAGGAAAGGTCCATAAACCATTATTAAGAAGGGACCCAGGATATCAATGCTTGACCCAGTACAAGCATTGTGGAACCTGTGTCTTTTGGGGAGACAGCTAGGTACGTATGACCTAGATTGGCCACTGTTGGAAACAGGATACTGGGCTTGATGGACCTTGGTCTGACCCAGTATGGCATATCTTATGTTCTTATGTACAGGCTCTCATTTCTTTTTTCCGGTTGCACCAGTCCTCTACCCATCCTCCCCTTGCTCTCTTTTGGAGCTTATGGGAATAGCTTTTCTAAATTTTTCTTTTCGGGATTTGCGCCCTTTTCTCTTCCCAACCGCTGGCCGCATGGGTCTTAGACCTCGCAGGGGCCGTTTTATGCCCCCATGACCACCGGGTTTAAAAAATGCGATAGATGCTCTAGGGACATGTTGCTTACGGACACTCATGACTGTTGTCTAAGGTGTCTGGGAGCCGAGCATGACCCAAAGCTCTGTTCGCTCTGTAAGAAAATGTCCTCCAAGGCCCTGCTCAGCCATAAGCAGAAGTCCGAAGACATTTTTCAAAAGGCTGCCTCGGAGTCACCGGTGGCACCTCTCGGTTATCTGCCCTCCGGTGGGCTCTCCCCCTGCGGCACCTCATTCCAGGCAGCATTCTGACCAGGGGTCCTCCGAGGTAGAACGGCGCAAAAAGAAGTTTTCGAAGTCACGTGGCCCCGACAAGCATGAGCGCTCCCGTGCCCGGTCGCTTAGCCCCCTTCAGTGTTCTCGAGAGTCGGACAAGGAGCGGCCCCGCAAGGTACCTCGCAGAGAAATGGAGTCCTCTGGCAAAGTCACCCAGTCTCCTGAGGGTTGTCCTGGTGAGGACCTCCTCAATGCCCGATCTGATGACCCCAGTATCGGCATCCCAGGGCCCCACGCCCGCGTGGTAGTCCCGTATGCTGGCACTGGAATGCAGCATTTCTGCGTTCATTGCTTCCCAGCAGGCGCTCATGGCCAGCTTCGCTGACTTGCGCCCAGAGACTGCGGGACCAGGCTGCCGGCCATCGGACAGGGCGAACCGCCCGGCTCGGATCCCTCAACCGATTTCTCGGACTGGGAATCCGATGGGGACACATCCCCGGAGACCCGCACCCACCGAGATCTTCCGTCGGACCCCTCGCTGCCTGGTCTCCAGTGGTGTTCACCGCCCGAGGACACCTCCTTTTTGGTGTTTATTCGGGATATGGCTCGGGCCCTCAACCTGGTCACCCAGGTCACGGAGGACCCTCGTGCTGAAGAGCTCGATATTCTTCAGTACGAGGCCCCGCCCAGGGAATCCCTCACCATGCCAGTGTCGCCGATCCTCTCCCAGCTATTGTTCTGCATGTGGGAGGTCCCGGCCTTGGTTCCCATTGTGAGCAAGCGCCTTGACACAATGTACAAGGTGCAACGAGGGGCAGGCTTCCGAAAGACCCAACTTCCACACACCTCGATGGTGGTAGAATCAGCCATGAGGAAGCAGAAAAGCCCAAAGTCCTACTCATTGGTCCCGCCGGGCCAGGAATCGAGAGCCCTTGATGTCCTGGGTCGCATCCAGGCATACAAATTATTTATTTATTTATTTGGTTTTATAAAATCAGCGTGGTTTACAATAATTATATATTGGTATGTTCCTCCGCGACTTGGCAAAAGAACTTGGAGGTTTCTCTGTGGGCCTCGAGGGCGAGTCCCTCAACAGGTTCTGCACCTTGTTGAAATCGGTGGCTGATTGCTCCAAGTATATCTCTCGAGCCTCTTATGATGGCTTCGAGACATCGGCTTGGGTGGCGGCCGCGGGCATTGGAGCCCGTCACCAGGCTTGGCTCCAGTCTTTGGATTTGGAGCAGTGGGTGCAGGAGAAGCTCCTGGATGTATCCTGCCTCGGCGAACAACTTTTTGGCAAGCCGATGGAGGAGAAGGCTGTGGAGATCAAGACAGAGTATGTCACTAGGACCCATCTCTCCCACAAGACCTCTACGCTGCCTCGGAATAAGCAGCCTGCCAAGAAGCCCTTCTTCCCCTGGAAAGGCCTCCAGTACTGCAGCTACCTGCCTTACCCGGCTACCTCCACGCCGACCACTCCTGCATAGGGGAAGCCAAGCCACGGTCACCGTAAACCAAAGGGCCCAAATGCCCAGATGCCAGCTCCCCCACAACCCCCTCAGGGGGTTTGATGCCAGCGGCATAGCCCCTCACCCTCCGGCGGTACAGAAGCCCATGGGGGAATGCCTGTCCTGCTTCGCCCTGTCATGGGTGCTTATCACCTCAGATACCTGGGTCCTCCAGGTCATCCGGGAGGGCTATCACCTCCACTTTGACAGGCTTCCACCCCTTTTCTCCCCGGGGGAGCCTCCTCGACTCCCCTCACATCAGCTTTTGCTGCAGCGGGAATTACACTCCCTCCTTGCCCAACGGGCAGTCAAGAAGGTCCCTCCCCACCTTCGAGGTTGGGGCTTTTATTCCCGGTACTTCCTCATCCCAAAAAGACGGAGGGTCTGCGGCCCATCCTCGAGCTCCGCAGGCTAAACAAGTTCATGGTGTGGGAGAAATTCAAGATGTTATCTCTTGGTGTGCTGCTGCCCTTCCTCTGGCAGGGTGACTGGCTATGCTCCTTGGATCTAAAGAACGCTTACACCCATATCTTGATCCATCCCCAACACAGGCAGTACCTGCGTTTCAGGGTGCTGGGAGAGCACTTCCAGTACAGAGTGCTCCCCTTCGGCCTTGCATCCGCCCCATGGGTCTTCATGAAGTGCCTCGTCATGGCCGCTGCTCACCTTTGGCGCCGGGGCTTGCTGGTGTTTCCCTACCTCAATGACTGGCTCGTTACAGGCTCCTCCGTCGAGGAGGCCCCTGCAAGCGATGTTGCACACTGTCATCCTCTTGGAGAGCTTAGGGTTCTTGGTCAACTACCCAAAGTCTCACCTCGAGCCGGCAGAGGCTCTTGAGTTCTTTGGGGCGCCTCAATACTCAGCAAGCCATGGCCTTCTTGCTGGTGGATCACTCCACCCGCCTCCGGGCTGTGGCGGCTCGCGTCCAAAGCGCCCACCATGTCACCGCTCGGTCCATGCTACGTCTCTTGGGCCACATGGCCTCAACCGTGCATGTGGTTCCTCACTCCACCTGCATATGTGGATGACCCAGTGGTGTCTCAGCTCCCAATGGAGTCAATCCCTCAGACACCTCGGGGACCCCGTCAGGGTTCTTCCTGGCCTTTGTTTGTCCCTGAACTGGTGGCAAAACCCCCGCAATCTCCTGCGGGGCTCGCCCTTCCAGGCCCCTCAGCACGATGTGGTACTGACCACAGATGCTTCCCTGTTAGGGTAGGGAGCCCATTGTTGATCTCTCTGCACGCAGGGGCAGTGGTTGCCAGTGGAGGCTCAGCAGCAGATAAACGTGCTCGAGCTCCGGGCCCATCCGGTGGGCCCTGAGGGCCTTCGAGAATGTCCTCAGCGGGAAGTCGGTTCTGGTGCATACCGACAACCGGGTAGTGATGATCTACATCAACAAAGAGGGGGTCACAGGGTCGCGCTCCCTCTGCAGGGAAGCAGTCCTCATCTGCTCTTTTGCTGCCCGGCAGAGGATGTCCCTGAAGGCAATGTACCTCCTGGATCAGGAGAATGGCCTGGTGGACAGGCTCAGCAGAATCCTTCACCCCCTCGAGTGGCGCCTGGATCCCAGAGTGACAGGCTGGCTGTTTCTACGCTGTGGCACTCCAGCGATGGACCTCTTCACCAGCCCTCAGAACACACAACTCCTTCGCTTCTGCGGCCCGGTGCCGCACCCGGGCAGGGAGGGCCCCGATTCATTTCTCCTGGACTGGTCCTCCAGTCTCCTCTATGCATTTCCTCATTTCCCCCTCATTGCGAGGACTCTGTTCAAGGTTCAACGGGATAGAGCATCGCTGATTCTCGTGGCCTCGGCAGCCTTGGTTTCCACTCCTGTTCCGGCTGTCGTCGGAGCCTCCGATTCCCCTGGTCTCTGCCAAGTACTTGCTGACACAGGAGAAGAGTCGGGTATTACACCCGAACCTACCCTCCCTTTCCCTCACGGCCTGGTGGCTGAATAGGTCTCTCTAGCCTCTTTGGCCCTTCCGGAGGAGGTCGAGGAAATCCTCCTTGCTTCAAGGAAGGACTCCACTAGGCTGGCTTACGCCTTTAAGTGGAAACACTTCTCCGTCTGGTGCTCAGAGCACCAGATCGACCCCTTCTCACTCCCGGTTCGGTGGGTTCTCTAGTACCTTCTCTACCTCTCGAGGAAAGGGCTGAAGTCAAACTCTTTTAGGGTTCATTTGAGTGTCATATCGGCTAATCATCTCCCTATCAAGGGAAAGCCTCTCTCGGGGTAACCATTAGTCTCCCTCTTCATGTGGAGCCTTCTGTTGTCCAAGCTGCCCATCCATCTCTTCCGGCAGAATGGGACTTGAACATGGTGCTCACGCAGCTCACTCGTCCACCCTTTGAGCTGATGGCGACGTGTTCGCTCCTCTATTTATCCTGGAAGGTGTCCTTCCTGGTGGCACTGACCTCGGCTCGACGAGTCACTGAGCTTCAGGTGCTCATGGCTGGCGCCTCTTACACCAGGTTTTATCAGAACAGGGTGGTCCTCCGGACGCATCCTAAGTTCTTACCCAAGTTCGTGTTGGCCTTTCATCAACGAACAGATAGTGCTCCCGACCTTCTTCCCGAGACCCCACGCCGATCATGCGTCGGCGGCTGTCCACACCCTTGACTGCAAGCGGGCCCTCATCTTCTACTTGCAGCGTACCCAGAGTTATCGCAAGTCTGACCGGCTCTTCATGACCTATGATCCCAATAGGCAGGGAAAATCAGTCACCTAGCGTACCCTCTCTGGGTGGCGGACTGCATCGCGTTCGCCCATGCAAAGGCGGGCATCCTTCTGGATCGTCGAGTCACTGCACATGGGGTCTGAGCCAAAGTGGCCTGGCTGCGCTCAGTGCCCATGATGGACATCTGCTGGGCGGCAACCTTGTCTTCTACGAATACCTTCGCCGCCCAGTACTGCCTGGAGAGGGAGTCCTGCCAGTACAGCGCCTTTAGCCAGGCTGTACTCCGTAATCTGTTCGGGGTATAAACAACTCCTGCCCTCCGACCCTTCTTCACGACTACCGAGGGCTTCGCCCCAAGGACTTGGGCTCCTTCGGGCTTCGACTTCTGCTCATGGCCTCGCGGAGGTGTTTTTGGGTTACAGATTCGGTAGCCTGTAGCTAGGGAGTCCCATAAGTGAGGACTGACTTCCTTCTTGTTCCTGGAGAAAGCGTAGTTACTCACCTGTAACAGGTGTTCTACAGGGACAGCAGGAATCAGTCCTTACTACCCTCCCGCCTTCCCTGATGAGTTGCTGAATTTTTGTCCTTCCCTTTCCATCTGCTTGGTAGGGCTCAAGCTAAGGGACCTGACTGAGCAAGGTGGCACCCTTGGGCAGGAAGAGGACCACACATGCGTTGTTGCAATCCTAAAGGCTTTCTTTGAAAGCTGGGGAATTGCTCAGTGCGGGCCCTGTCGGTGCTGACGTCACCCATAAGTGAGGATTGATTCCTGTGGTCCCTGGAGAGCACCCGTTACAGGTGAGTAACTACGCTTTTTAGGTTGACTGTGCAAAGTAGCATGGTTGATGCTAATTGGCGGTTTGTTGCTTTCTTTGTATGAGATATATATACATTCATGAGTATTCATATTTAACTGCTGAACCTTCTTCTCTCCCTTCTGCACTTTGGCTAATGTTTAATATAATCACTGGTTTTATTTTTGTTTTTCCTATTATGATTTGCGATGTGGGTTCCTCCATCACTATTTTAAAATTGTCTCTCCCTCCTATCTGGGCTCTAGTTCAGGATTCCTCTTTTGTCTCCTCCCGCTACTTATTGTCCATTTATGCATTCATTTATTACTGTAATTTCAGTATTTTGTTTTATTTTAGCATGTTATGATTGTGATGTATTTTTGACTATAATTGCCATTTATTTTAATTGATTCTTATGGTTTGTCATGCTTTGTTGTTTTTACTTTTGTCCTTTATTTTTATTTATATTTTTAATTATGTATCATATTTATATTGTTTTGCCATAGAGGTCATATACCCCTGAAGAAGGCTTCCCGGTCAAAACACGTGTCAGGTTGACCTCATAGCCTAATAAAGATTTCTTCCATGGCTGGTTGGTTGTCCTGCTCTTTTTTGTCCCTGATTGACATTGCGGGAAGGGTGCTCCCTTCTGGTTTCAACTGGCTTATCCAAGCCAGTTCTCTTTCAGAGGCATCTCAGGTACTGACCAAGTGGTGTCCTTTTTGGAAAGCCTGGATGATCAATCGGGGAAAGAGACAGTTGATGCCTTCCCAGTTTCTGGTGATCCTGAGAGCACATTTCGATATTCAAGTGGGCAGAGCCTTCCTGCTAGAGGAGAAAGGTTGTTGGATTGCCTGGTGCTGTTCTATTTGCAGCAGGCTCCCAGTTTGGGATTAGCTTCAATTCCTCAGGTTGATGGCAATGACCATGGAGATGGTGCCATGGGTGCGTGCTCATATGCAGCCGTTCCAATGGTTCCTGCTGACTCGGTGGTCTCCAGGTTTTCAGGACTTCAAGCTCAGGCTCCCACTCACGATGATGGTGAAGGCCAGTCTGCAGTGGTGACAGCAGCCCAGTGATCTGAGGAAGGGCGTGCCACTGGATGATTGCTCATGGAGCTTTCTGACGATTAATGCCAGTCTCTTGGGCTGTGGAACCCATTGCCAAGACTGAACGGTCCAGGGTTGTTGGATCCACATTGAGGCCATCATTTTGGCTCTTCTGTGTTTTTGGCCCCTGTTTAAGTACTGGGTGTTTCAAGTTTTTTCAGAGAATGCCACAACGATGGCTTATGTTGATTAGCAAGGCAGCACAAGGAGTGCCGTAGTAGCCTTGGAAATGGTTGTCCAGTTTTCCTGGGTGGAGAAGAACCTCCTAGCTTTGTCGACTCAGCACATTGCTGGGTGGACAATGTTGAAGCGGACTTTTTCAACCAGCATTCTCTGAAGCCTAGAGAGTGGGAGTTGAGTTGAGGCATTTCAGTTGATTCTGCACTGCTGGGGTGGCCCCATGATAGATCTTCTGGTGACCCATTTCAATGCCAAAGTGTGTTGCTGCTTCTGTCGTCGCACAGTTACTTGGTCTGAGGACTTCAACGCGTTGGTTCAGCCTTGGCCATTTTAATGCCTGCTTTGTTTCCTCCATGGCCCCTTTATGGGGCTTGTGATTCAGTGTATAGAGCACCCCCCTGGGAAAGATTATTATGGTGGTTCTGGCTTGGCTTAGCAGAGCGGGGTTTGGAGATCTGATGCTGATCCTGCAAGCCTCATTTGCCGCCTTCTTGAGGCCTATTGCTTCAGGGACTGATCGTCCTGGAAGACCCATCTCCCTTCTCGCTTACGACTTGGCTCTTTAAAAGAGACAGCTAATGTTTCTGCTCTCTGACGGTGGTTTCCACTCCACTCAGATCCCAGAGGAAGTCTACTAACCTGGCATATGTGCGTGTCTGGTGCCTCTTTGAGCATTGGTGTGGTGCATGGCAGCTGGCTTCTGAGGCGGACAAGGTGCTGTCTCTGTTGGCCTTTCTGTAGGACAGCCTAGAGAAGTGCCTTTCTTTTAGCTCCCTGAAGTTTCAGGTGGCAGCTTTGGCCTGTTTCCGAGGTCCAGTGGTTGGTAAATCTCTAGCCTTACACCCATATATTTTGCACTTTCTTCAAAGGGTTTGGTGTCTGCGTCCTCATCTCCGGTCTGTGGTCCCTTCCTGTGATCTGTGTCTGATGTCTGAGCCCTTTGAGCCATTGAAGCATGTTACTCTTAAGGATTTGACACTCAAGACGGTTTTGGTTGCAATTTGTTCTGCAAGGTGGATTTCCGAGCTGCAGGCTCTCTCTTGCCAAGATCCTTACCTATCTTTTTCTGAGGAGGCTGTTTCCAATTGGCCTGTGCTTTCCTTCTTACCTAAAGTGATTTCTCCCTGTCATGTTAAACAGGTGGTTTGCCTGCCCCCCTCCTCTAAGGAGCAGTGTTGTGGGAAGAATAAGGATATTCGCCTTCTGGATGTCCGGAGTGTGCTTCTCCAGTACTTGGAGGTTATGAATTCTTTTCGTCAGACCATCTTTTTGTGATTTGCTGGCCCATGCAAAGGTGATGTGGTGGCTAAGTCTACATTAGGGCGCTAGATTAAGGAGGCCAGTACCTCAGCGTAACTGTGGAACTGGCTGTTTCTGGAGGGATTATGTACCCATTTACCTGAGCTCAGGCATCCTTGTGGCCCTGCATTTGTTGGGCAGCAACGTGGGCAGCATTTCCGCTTGGATGTTCATGCTTGAGTGGACACAGCCTTTGTCTCTAAGGTTTTGTGAGCTGCTGCGTCGTCTTCCCGCCCATAGAGGTGAAGCTTTTGGTACATCTCACGTGTCCTTTCCTTGAGTCATGCTAGACCAGTCCAGGGTCCATCCCCTGGAACTGTTTGCTCTGCTCTTCTGCGGTGGTACCCTGGGGTTCACTATGATTTATATACTTGGCTTTGCAGGTCCATTCTGTTTATGCTTTCCGGTACATAGTTTCCTACTGTTTGATTGCTCATTGTTTCCCACGTTGAGGTTGTATGAGGCTTGCCATGTCCTTCCATATGCTTTGGGATGGATTCTGAAGAGATCTTTGATGGCTGAAGCAGATAGAGGCATGGGAGTGATGTAATTTAAACCTGGGCTTTTCATTGGTTCTTTGTCTCCACCAATCTTCTGGTAAGGGAACACAACTCACTTGTCTGGACTGGCCTAGCAGGACTCAAGTAAAGGACATGAACTGGTAAGTAAAATATCACTTCCTTGTATTGGATATTTTCTTAAACTTTTCAGACCATATATCCACTGTAATGGACATCATGTTATTCATTGAATTCCATGTATATATATATGGTGTCTGTGAAAAAATTCAAGTCTGAAAGGATTAAAACTCGGAAGGGACCAGAGAAAAATGGTAATAGCTCTTGCTGGTCAAGACAGATCTGGTTCTCACTACTGCAGATGCATTTGACAAAGTGAACTTTCATCCTCATAATCTTATGTCTCAATACATTTGATTAGTCTATAAGGTGCCACATTCTCCTCATTTTTGCTGCAAAAGACTAATATAATTCTCCAGGAACAAGCAGGAGGTCAGTCCTCACATATGGGTGACGCCAACACCGACAGAGCCCTCGTGGAAGCATCTCCCCAGCTTTCAAAGAAAGCCTTTGGGAGATGCCACCACAGATGCGTAGTCCCCTTCCCGCCTAAGGGTGCCATCTTACTCAGTCTCCCTTTTTCTGCTGAGCCCTTCAGACGTTTGTCTTTCATCCACAGAAAAAAGTTGATTTTCTCGTGCACTTTTTTATGCCATCCAGTTAGCACTGGTCCTTTTCCCGCCTCCGAGCCCCGTCACCTCAGCTTTGGGATTCAGAACCTGTTTGTTTATGTTTTTTCATTCTGCGCGGTTTCGTGCCTTTTCTAACTGCTGGCCGTGTCTATGGTCTTCGACCTCGCTGGGGCCCTTTTTGCCCCAGTGGCCATCGGATTTAAAAAAGTGTTATTGGTGCTCCAGGAACACGTCCCTTACCGACACGCATGATTGTTGTCTCAGGTGTTTAGATGCCAACCGTGACCCAGAGGCATGCTCCCTGTGCAAAAAGATATCCGCTAAGGTCATCCAGAGTCGCCAGCAGAAGCAGGATGACATCTTCCATAGGTCAGACTCAGCCCCAGTATTCTCGGTAGCCGTGCGTGCTAAAGCAACGCAAGGTCCCTCGGAGTTGCTTAAAGTCCCCACGGTGCCCAAGTGGGCATGCAGACACTCCACGAAGGGTTCCCCGGAGCGAGAGCGTAAGAAGAAGTCTTCAAGGACCTCTTCCTGGGAAGGGGGCTCACATGAGAAGTCCTGTACGAGGTTCCACAGCCCCCAGAGGGTTTCTGAGGAATAGGAGCAGGAGTGGCCGGCCAAGGTACCCAGGACAGATGCCGAGGCTGCCGGCGATGGATCTCGGACCCCTGAGGCCTCTCCTGTCCTGTCAAGGACTCCCTCTCCGAAGCCAGAACTGTTCACCCCAGCCTCGGTGTCGAAGGCTGCAATTCCTGAGTGGGTAGCCAGGATGATGGTATTGGAATGCAGCATTTCTGCATTCCTTGTCTCTCAGCAAGCGTTGATGCCCAGCCCTTCTGGTGCACATGCTGAGACAGCAGGGACCTCAATGTTGAGGACTCCCTGGGCCACCGAAGAGATCCTCAAGAGCCCCATGCTCCAAGTTGATCCTCGGCGAGGGTTTCGATCCCAGTCCTCGGGAGCAAGATCCTTCCTGGCAAGCGCCTCTGGCTCCAGCCAAGCCCTAGCCACGGTTCATCAAAGGCCGGATCCAATGACACCCTTAGAGCCATCGGGCCTCGAGTCCTTGATGGACTACTTGGACTGGGAGTCTAAAGACAAGACTTACCCGGAGACGTGGACACACTGTGACCTCCCCTTGGATCTGTCCCTGCCAGTATCAAGGCACTGGTCCCCGCCCGAGGACATCTTGTTCCTCGAGTTTGTCCGGGACATGGTGAAGGTGCTATCCCTCACCACGGAGTCTGAGGAGGCCCCCTAAATCCTCCAATACGAGGCCCCATCCAAGGAGGCCCTCACAGTCCCTGTCTCTTCCATCCTCATGCTCCTCCGACGAATGTGGGGAAATGCCGGCATTGGTGCCGATGGTGGTCTGATGCCTGGACACTACATACCGGGTCCAGCAAGGGCTCTGCTTCAGGAAGGTGCAACTCCCTCACCTCCATGGTGGTTGAGTTGGCCATACATCAACAAAAAAGCCCAAAAACTCACTCTTTAGTGCCCATAGGCAGGGAGTCCCGCATCCTCGACACCCTCAGGCATAAATGTTACCAGGGCTGGATGCTAGCATGCTGTATACAAGCATATCAGCTGTATATTGACATGTACCTCTGAGATCTAATCAAGGAACTCGGGGGCGGGGGGTTTGGCAGGTCTCAGCGGGGACCACCTCCAACGCTTCCAGACCCTCACAAAGTCCATCAGGGAGTGCTCGAGGTATTTGTCGGGAGGCCTGACTTTGAGTCCAACGCGAGGGTGGCTGCTCCAGGCATCGGTGCTTGAAGCCAGGCCTGGGTCCAGGCATCGGACCTTGAGCAGCGGGTCCAGGAGCAACTCCTCGACATCCCTTGCATCGATGAAAACCTCTTTGGCAAGCCGATGGAGGACGACAATGGAGATCGAGTATGTCACCAGGATTTGGCTCTCGAGGAAGGCCTCCACTCTTCCCAGGAAGAAACCATCAGGGAAATGGCCTCCCTTTCACCAGAAAGGTCAGTTTTACCACAGTTATCCCCCATATCAGGCCCCCCCAGACTCCGCATCAGGGTCATCAGGGCAAGGGAGCAGGCCAGGGCCCATGTAAGCCTAAGGAGCCCAAACCCCAGACACCAGCTCCAGCCCAGACCGGGTCAAGGGTTTTGACTCCCAGAGCATAGCCTCTTCCCATGGGGGATCAGCTACCGATGGGGGGGAGGGGCGCCTAACTCATTTTGCCCACTGGTGGGCTGCCATCACCACCAATACTGGGCACTTCAGGTGGTCAGAGAAGGTTACCTCCTTCATCTGGACCAGACGCCTCCACGTTTCTTTCCAGGGGAGCCCCCTCAGACTCACCTGCACCAGGCCCTGTTATTGCTGGAACTTGCAGGACTTCTTAGAGACAGACCAGTGGAGCCAGTACCACACCACCTAAAAGGAAAGGGGATCTACTCCAGATACTTTCTGGTCCCAAAAAGCTTTGGGATTCAGAACCTGTTTGTTTAGGTTTTTTCATTCTGTACTCGAGAAACCTGAACAAATTCCTGGTGCAGGATAAGTTGAAAATGCTCTCCCTTGGAATATTACTGCCCTACCTCCATCAGGGAGATTGGCTATGCTCTTTGGACCCAAAGGATGCTTATACCCACATCCTTATTAATCCTAAGGTTCATGGTTGGGGGTGACCACTACCAGTACAGTACCAGTAGAGTACCAGTACTACTACCATTACCAGTACTTTGGTCTAGCCTCGCACCAAGAGTCTTCACCAAATGCCTGACAGTGGTGGCCGCCTACCTCTGTCTCCAGGGGGCCTTTGTTTTCCCGTACCTGGATGACTAGCTAGTAAAGGGAGACACTGCCTCAGAGGTGCAACAGGCCACAGCCTGCACCATCAGGGTCCTACAACATCTGGGATTCATGATAAACCACCCCAAATCCCACCTCATTCCAACTCAGGACCTGGAGTTCATAGGGGCTTGCCTGGACACCCTCCAAGCCAGGGCCTTCCTCTCCCTGGACAGGGCGGATCGCTTCAGGGCCCTGGCGACCGAGGTGCAGCACCATCATGTCATGTCGGCGCGAACAATGCTTTGCCTGCTCGGCCACATGGCTTCCACAGTCCATATGGTCCCCAATGCCTGCCTCCACATGCGGACAGCTCAGTGGTGCCTCTGCTCACAATGGACAAGCAAAAGGCAGGCTCTGGGACAGGATCTCAGTGTCCCATCAACTAGCAGAGTCACTCTATTGGTGGCAGAATGCACAGTACCTGCAGAAGGACATGCTCTTTCAACATCCAAACCCCCAGAAGGTCCTCACTACGGATGCCTCCCCTACTAGGCTCGGGAGCTCACTGTGAGGAACTGTGCACACAGGGCAACTGGTCTCACAAGGAGAGCCAGCAGCAGATCAACTTGCTGGATCTCGGAGCCATATTTCTGGCAATCAGGGGCTTCCAACACTGTCTGCAGCATCAGTCGGTGCAGGTCCAAATGGACAACCAGGTCACGATGTTCTACCTGAACAATCAGGGGGCACAGGGTCTCCTCTGCTCATACACAACCAGTCAAGGAATACTCCTCAGGGTGGCATAACTTCCGTGCCAGAACAGTGCCCTGGCGGACAGACTGAGCAGGGTCTGAGCAGGGTCTTCCAGCCACACGAATGGCCATAGGCCTCAGGGTGGTGCAGCGGCTATTCCGACTATGGGGAACCCCCAGCCTGGACCTCTTTGCGATCCCAGCCAATGCTTCTGCTATTCCCAACCGCATCTGTCCCGGGTAGTGGTGGATGCCTTCCTCATCTTGTGGTCAGAGGTCCTTCTGTATGGCTTTCTTCCCACACCACTAATTGCACGAGTCCAGTGGAACAAGGCTTCCATGATCCTGGTGGCCCTGTGGTAGCCCAGACAGCCTTGGTTTCCCCTGTTGCTCTGCCTCTCGACGGAGCTCCCAGTCCCTCTGGGGAGTGCCCCAAGACTACTGAACCAGTAGGAGGGCTCATTTCTCCACCCAAATCTGGGATCCCTGTTGCTGACAGCATGGCTGCTGAACGGATTGCCCTAGCGCCCCTCTACCTCCCCAGGGAGGTGGAGGAAGTCCTCTTGGCCTCTCGTAAGGACTCCACTATATGAGCCTATGCCTTCAAGTGGCACAGATTCTCAGTATGGTGTACGGAGCAACGTGTAGTTCTGTTCTCTTGCCCTGTGCATACAGTGCTGCAGTACTTGCTCCACCTCTCGCAGACCGGACTCGGGTCTGACTCTGTCAGGGTACACCTGAGTGTGCTCTCCGCGAACAATCACTCCATAGAGGGCAAGCCCCTCATCACCTGGTTCATGCGGGGTTTGCTCCTCTTTAATCTTCCCATCCAGCTGCCTCCGGTGGAATGGGATCTCAACGTGGTCCTGACGCAGCTTACTAAGCTGCCCTTTGAACCCTTGGCTACCTTCCATTTGTGTTACCCATCCTGGAAGGTGGCTTTCCTGGTGGTGCTCGCCTCTGCCTGTAGAATCAGTGAGCTTCAGGCCTTAGTGGCCAAGCCACCCTACATCAACTTCTACAAGAACAGGGTCGTGCTTCGCACCCACCCTAAATTTCTCCCGAAGGAGGTATTCACCTTTCACCCCAACCATGCAGACATGGCAGCTGCCATCCTCCATACTCAACAATAGGGAGGAGTGGCCTAGTGGTTGGAGAAAATTACTTTCAGGCCGGAGAGCCAGGGGTTCAAATCCCGGTAGATGACAGCAACCTTTGGGGCTGGAAGGACTGGGGTTTCTAGTCCCACAGGTGCTCCACAATCCTCCCTCCTCCCCTTGGAGTTGCTGTATAATTTTTGCCATTTTCTTTGGTCGGCTCTAGCTCTGTCATTTGACTGAGTAAGATGGCACCCATAGGCAGGAAGGGGACCATGCATACATGGTGGCATCTCTCATAGGCTTTCTTTGAAAGCTGGGGAGATGCTTTCACGAGGGCTCCATTGGCGTCAAAGTCACCATATGTGAGGACTGATTCCTGCTGTCCCTGGAGAACACACAGGTGAGTAACTACGCATCACCCCCTCTGTATCTTCTGGTTCTCATCTGGAAGATTAGTGAAAATGCAGACATTTTTGCTTTGAAATACTTATGGGAGGTAATTTTTTAAAGGATTTTTAAATGTGGTGAGGTGTATGCATCCTTGGGTCATATGTTTTGACACTTTCCTGTTCTAGGGTTTTGGAAGAGAATGCTTGGGTTCATGGAGGCAGTTTTAGGTAATCATTTAGTAATTTGACCTTGGATGGTTCTTTTTAATGATCCCTTGGGGTATGGAGTTAGAGGAAAGGATAGACATTTGTGGGTTTAGTGATCTTGGTTGACAGAGATGTCGTCATCTTCCTTTTGAGAGTGGCGGGAATGTTCTGCACCAGCTCCTGCAACTGAATGATAACTGGGCAAAGGAAGGAAGGGAACAATGGAAAGTATTCTTACTTCATGTGTAGGGCAACTATCTCCAAACCATCTCCCCGAGAGTGCATAGTACTGTTCTTTATAGATTTATATCATGTATGTTGTAGGGAATTGTGGTGAGATAGTTGATTGGTGCGCATATGCTAGTGGATTGCAACCAGGGGTGGGGGTTTAGAATGGTAGTGTTTGAGCCGGGGCAGCTGATAAGTGAGTTTTGGGTGTGAATGCAGAAAGGGTGGAGGAGAGCGTTGACTGTTAAAATTAAAAATTCTCTGAGAATTTTGCTGCCTAATGAGAATGCAGATCGGGGGAGGGAGGGAGGATTCTCCCAGGTGGTGGTGCTGGACATGTTGAAATGTAGCTTTTCAGTGTTACTGTTTGGCATATTGTTATGCATATCATTGTCCCTATGTCTTACATTACAAATAGTTTAAACCAGTATATGCATGTAAAAGGCCTCCTAAAATTACTATATGTGAAAATATGCATTGTGCAATTTGGTGCACACTTGTATATGACTTTAGAGTAGGTGTATTCAGTGGAGCAGTTTGGGTGGAGTTACAACTTACACGCAACTTTTATGCCTATGTACCTTTTTAAAATAGGTACATAGGTGACCTGTTACAAAGCTACTCACATTGAGTATGTGTTTTTATTTTCACAGGAGTCTTTTGCTGAACACTTAGGATACTCGGGGGGAGTTATTAATGGGTAAGCCCTTTCTTGTAACTACTCTTCATATAGAGAATAACATCAAATCTCCATTTTGTTTAATGCTATAATAAGTGTAAAAAGGAAGAACTATTTGCCTAAACTAATAGCGACGATTAATGAACTAATTTTTCTTCATTCTATCCTTAAACAGAGCTGATCTTTATCGGGCATCAGGAAAATTTGAACTCCTTGATCGCATTCTGCCAAAACTGAGAGCTACCAACCACCGGGTCTTACTTTTCTGTCAAATGACATCACTTATGACCATTATGGAGGATTATTTTGCTTTCCGTAGCCTTCTATATTTGCGTCTTGATGGTAAGCTCAGAAGGAAAAAATTGGCTGTAAGAGGAAGCAATTTTCTTGCTTTTCTGTTAGGTTCTGTCTGAATTATGAATGGACATGTACACTCAAATCCTTTTACTCAGTATTTACATGACCTCATGCCTACAAACTCTAATAAGTTTCTTTGAAACATCCTTAAGGAGTGATGAGTAATGGGATGATGAAAGATTGTAGAGAGAAGAGAGATCCCCAAAATTGTAATCTCTCTAACTTGAATGACTTTTGCAGTAGTATATAGGATTGTAGTTCGTCAAAGTCAAGTGTTATTGATACACACTAGAGGGGTAGTTTTATTCAAGGTTGCCTATGTGTGAAGGACAAGCAGGCACCTGCTTTGACTTTTTTGTAATGAGACAGACAGTTTATGTGGCTTTATAAAATACTAATAGAAATCCAAAATTTCAGCTATAATGAACCTATATATATGTACACCAATGTATGTGCATACAATACATACAACTGCTTGTATTATATAAAGTATGGGAGCATATTCAGTAACAGAAAAATAAAATGCCTAATCGCTGACACTTCAGTTGAGACTGGATATTCATTGGTAGAAGATATCTAGTCTCCACCGCTGAATATCTGGATTGGTCAGCCACTGACTCTGCTATCTAGTCAGTGGAATATTCGGCCACTAACCGGATAGCTTAAACGGTTTAAGTTACAACAGTTGAAATATCGCCACTAACAAGCTAGCAGCTGTCACTGCCCCCCTCTGCCCATAGACCATCCCAGTATTAACTGGGTGTTTTTTCAGCTGTCTGCGGGGATATTCAGTGACACTAAATCGGTTAGTGCTGCTGAATATCGCAGTGGCCACATTTTAGATAGCGGGTCTGCTAACTGGCTCAAATGTTTTGAATATGTCCTTTTATATGCCTAACTGATGACACTAATCATGTTCTGCCCAAATTGTACCCCTGAACATGCGTATATTAGAATTTAGTACAGGTACTCCCAGGATAATTTTTTAAGTAGCATTTTATATGCATATTGTGGGAAATATATAGAAACTAGCTGAGGTGGCCTGTTGTGTGTTATCCTTTGAGTTCTAAAAGCAAGTGCATAACATCAGTTCCATGAAGGGAGGAAGGCACAATGAAAAATATAAGGAAAGGCCAGCTGGGGATTCAAGATGTTTGCCACTAACTGCTGGTCTCTTTTACTCTTTGCTATGGGTAAATGCAAGGAGAAGACCCAGGCTTGTCCCTCGAAGCCTGGGAAGCCTGCCCTTACTGGTACTATAGAATGTTTTGTCCAGCATTGTGGGGCTTGATTTTCCTACCTTCGGTATGGAGCCGCTAAGTGGGATGCTTGGTGCCAGCGGCTCTGAGCTCTGCTTTGGTTCAGAAACATCGTTGAGTCTGGAGGACTGGGTTCCTGCAGTACATCCGATGACATCCTCCAGTTTGCCTGGCCCAACTCTGCATTTGTTGCCCAAAGAAGCTGTTGGTCTCCATCCAGAGGGGGACTGTTGGAAGAAGTGGTATCCTGCCACACAGGACATGGCGCCAGTCTCTGCTCTTACCCTTTTTTCCCTTTTCTTTTTTCTTTTTTCCTCGAGGTTCTCCCTGACTGGCCTTTGTGCCATTTTTCACCCAGGGATCATCGACCCGGCCGGGTGTTCTCCCACCATGTCTCCTGGTGGGTTCAAGAAGTGCGACCACTGCAGTCAGACTATCTCAGTCACTGACACTCATGACTGTTGCATTCATTGCCTGGGCCCGGACTACGACAGTTCCACCTGTGACCAGTGCCAAGGCCATGATTCCCAAAACAAATAAAAGGCAGTCAGAGTTGCAAGGGAAGCAGTTTCTAAGATCTGACTCTGCCCCAGCCTCCCCATCTCTGAACCCCAAAGCTGGCCCTTCGCGAGAGGTCCGGGCGTCCTCGGAGTCCCATGGCGGCTCCTCCGGCGCGGCTCCGGACTCTCCCAAAAAAAAAGGAGATCCCGAAGGAGGTGCCTCGCAAAGTCCCTTGCCAGGACTCTGGCGACTCCAAGGAGCACCCTCAGAAGGTATTGAGAAAAGAGTCCTTGGCTGGCTGAGGCTGCGCTAGGACCCATGAGCCTGTAGTCCTCCTCGAAGACACACTCTCTGGAGTGCCGGCGTCAGACCTGAGACCCTTGGTATCCACGCTGGGAGCTGCACAGCCATTGGGCCCCGAGTGCTGCATGGCGGCCATGGAGCAGAGCCTCTCCTCCGTTCTGGTCTTGCAGCGAGCATTGATGTCTGGGCTCCCGGCTTCATCAGCCCCGACACCGGGCCCCCCGACCTCTGGGGAGTTTCTGGGCGTCAAACTAAGCACCGAACGCCACCGGCCTCAGGTAAGTCCTCTGTGTCGATCGAGGTCTCGATCACGCTTCTCGGGGATCTGGTTTTCCCCAGCGAGTTTCTGGGAGTCCGACCCCAAGTCCTCCAGGGGGGCCGACTCCTCGATGCCTTCGGGTTCTGATTGGGAAACCGAGGATGAAGCCTTGCAGGGCGACCTCCTGGCACAGGGACGTCCCCTCCAAGCTGTCTCCCCAGAGCCTCAGTGCCACTCTCTCGAGATCCTGCAATATGAGTCCCCTCCCAAGGAGACATGGTGCCAGTTCCACCCATCCTTGAAAGGCTACCCCTACAGGATGTGGGAGATCCCGGCCTCGGTACCAGTGGTCAGTCTGTGCCTGGACGCCATTTACTGCATCTGGAAGGGCCCCGGGTTCCATAAACCACAACTCCCCCACATCTCAATGGTGGTGGAGTTCTCCTTGCAGAAACTGAAGAGTCAGAAGACCTACTCCTCAGTTCCCCCTGGCAGGAAGGCCCGGGTCCTCAACACCCTAGGCCGCAAATGCTGCTAGGGCGCCATGCTCGGGTGCCAAATACAGGCATATGAGTTGTACATGGGGATGTACCTTAAAGGTCTGATACAGGAGCTCTCGGGGTTCTTGGTGGGTTTCACCGGTGAATCTCTGCAGAGCTTCCAGTCCCTGGCAGGGCAGGCATCAGGGACTGTTCCAAGTTCCTCTCCCGAGCCGCCTACGACAGGTTCAAGTCTGCAGCCAGGGTAGCAGCTGCCAGCATCTGTGCCCGGCACCTGGCCTGGTAGCAGACCTCGGACCTGGAGCAGTGGGTACAGGAAAAGCTCCCGGATATCCCCTGCAATGGTGAGAACCTGTTCGGGAAACCGATGTCTGATAAGGCAGCTGAGATTAAGGCCGAGGTAATGACCCGGCAAAGGCTGTCCAAGAAGACTTCAGCTCTCCCCAGAAAAAAATCCTCGGGGAAAAAGCCAAAGGCTGTCCAAGAAGACTTCGGACCTTCCCAGAAAAGAATCCTCGGGTAAAAAGCCCTTTTTTCCCCGAGTCAGAAGGGCTATTCCCAGGTTGGCCATTACCTGCCTTACTCTGAGCAACCACATCAGTCCTCACAGCCGAAAAGCCAGGGACATGGGTCCAGGAAGACCAAGGCTCCCAAGCCTCAGACACCACCTCCCGCCAAATCGGGGGAAAAGAGCTTTTGACTCCTGGGGCTGGGCCTTTCCTCCTCCAGAGTCCCACCTCCGCCCACAGGGACTCGTCTGGCCTCTTTTGCCCACATACCAGTGCTTCCTGCAGGTGGTGAGGGAAGGTTGCTTCCTCCATCTACAAAACAACCCTCCAGACTTCTTCCCAGGAGAGCCATCACAGCCTCTCCTCCACCAGGCCTTGCTTGCCACAGAACTCACAGGCTTGCTCAGGGACACAGCAGTGAAGCCTGTACCCCAACACCTTTGGGGCAAGGGGTTCTATTCAAGGTATTTCCTTGTCTCAAAAAGGACAGGCGGCCTCTGGCCCATTCTGGACCAGCACAGGTTGAACAAGTTCCTGGTGAGGGAAAAGTTCAGGATGTTCTCCCTTGGAACACTGCTGCCTTACCTCCGCCAGAGAGACTGGCTTTGCTCCGTGGACCTCAAGGATGCCTACACCCACATCCTGATCCACCCCCCCCCCCCCCCACAGGCAATACCTGAGATTCATTGTGGGGGGACAGCAGTACCAGTACAGGGTGCTACCATACAGCCATGCCTCCTCTCCAAGGGTCTTCACAAAATGCCTCGCAGTTGTTGCCATCCATGTGCGTCTCTAGGGGGCCCACGTCTTCCCGTACTTGGCCGACTGGCTCAACAGAGATAGCATATCCCTCGAGCCCAGCCAAGCCACAAGGCTCACAATCCACACCCTGCAGCAGTTGGGATTCATCATCAACTACCGTTCAAGACCTGGATTTCATAGGAGCCCAGCTGAATGCTCTGCAGGTCAAGGCCTTTCTCCTGGTGGACAGGGCCCACCACCTGACGCAGTTGGCAAAGGAGGTGCAAAGCTGTAGGTCAGTGTCAGCTTGGCTGCTCCTCCATCTGTTATGCCACATAGCCTCGACAGTTCACGCTACGTCTTTGGCTCGCCTGCACATGCAAGCAGCCCAGTGGTGCCTCAGATCCCAATGGACGCAAGCCAAAAGCAGGCTGAGGCATAGGGTGAGGGTCACCCACCGGTTGGTGGCCTCCCTCACCTGGTGGCAGTCCCCGCATTACCTCAGGGCAGGGATGCCCTTCCAGGCACCAACACCTCAGAGGGTCCTCAAAACAGACGCCTCCCTCGCGGGCTGGGGTGCACATTGCGAGGACCAATGCACCCAGGGTAGCTGGTCCCCAGAGGAATCCTTCCTGAAAATCAACCTCCTTGAGCTCAGGGTCATCTTTCTGGCCCTACAGCCTTCCGCCGCCTCCTGAGCAACCTCCCAGTCCTCATTCAGATAATCAAGTTGCCATGTTCTGTGTGAACAGGCAAGGGGGCACGGGCTCGTACTCCCTCTGTCAGGAGGCACTGGCCCTCCACTCCTTTGCAATGTGCTACAGCATGCTCTTGAGGGCAGTGTACTTACCAGGCCAGGACAACCACCTGGCAAAGAAGCTCAGCAGGGCTTTCAGACACATGAGTGGCACCTGGATCCCAGAGTGACCTGAAGGCTCTTCCACCTCTGAGGCAGACCCTGGCTGGACCTGTTCTCTTCCCTGGACAATGCACAGCTGTCAATTTTGCTCCCCTCAGCCACACCACAGAAGGGTGGCAGTGGATGCGTTCCTGATCTCATGGTCACAGGGCCTGCTTTATGCATTCCCACTGACCTTTCTGATAGCCAAGTGCCTTTTCAAGATCCAGAGTGAGCATGCTTCAGTAATCCTGATTGCTCCCAGGTGGCCCAGGCAGCCCTGGTTTTCCTTGCTGCTCTCCCTGTTAGTGGCAACCCCAGTAGCACTGGGCTGGGACCCGGACCTCCTATCACAGGAGGGGGGCTCCCTGTTATACCTCAACCTGGGGTCCCTAATGCAGACAGCGTGGCTGCTGAAAGGGTAGCATTGGCCCTTTCAACTCCCAGATGAGGTCGAGGAGAATCCTCCTGGCCTCCCGGAAACCATCCACCAGAAAGTCTTATGCCTTCAAGTGGAGGAAATTCTGTCTAGTGCGCAGAAAGGAATGAGAATCCATTCTCCTATCGGATGCAGCTTATGCTGCAGTACTTACTGCACCTCTCACACTCGGGCTTGAAATCTAATTTGGTGAGGGTGCATCTCAGCACCATAGCAGCTAACCATCACCCTATAGAGAGGAAGCCCCTCTCAGGCAGGCCTCTGGTCTCCAGGTTCCTTATAGACCTTCTGCTCTCCAAGCCCCCTCTCCGACCTCCTGCAGCAGAATGGAACCTCAATGTGGTTCTCTTCCAGCTCACCAGGCTGCTGTTCTAGCCTTTAGCCACTTGCCACCTAAGGAATCTCTCCTGGAAGGTGGCCTTCTTGGTGGCTTTGATGTCTGCTCGCAGAGTAGGCGAGCTGCAGACCCTGGTGGCGGATACACCATATACAAGCTTCTATACGAACAGAGTGGTGCTTCATACGCACTCCAAATTCTTCCCAAAGGTGGTGTCTGCCTTTCACCTTAATCGGAAGGTAGTTCTTCTCACCATCTTCCCGTGGCCGCACGCTGGAAAGGAGGAAGTGGTCTTACATGCCCTGGATTGGAAGAGGGCTCTGTCATTTTATCTGCAGAGGACCAAGGGCCATCGCAAAGCTCCTCAGCATTTTATCTCTTATGACCCCAGCAGACTGGGGCTACCTGTGACCAAGCAAACCCTGTTCACTTGGGTGGCGTACCGCATTGCCCTTGCCTATGAGTGTGCTGGCCACTTATGAGTGTGCTGGCCTCTCTCTGGAGCACCGGATCACTTCTCATCGTGTAAGGGCCATGGCCATGTCGGTGGCCAACCTACACTCAGTGCCGGAGCAAGAAATTTGCAAGGCTGCCACATGGTCTCCAGTTTATATGTTCACAGCTCACTACTGCCTAGAGAGTGAGTCCCGCAGGAGCAGTGCCTTTGGCCAGGCAGTAATCAGAAGCATTCACTGTGTATAGGCAACTCCTGCCCTCCGACCTTCTGTGTTCAGGCTATCGGAGTTATGCTGATGCTGGACACTGCAGTCTGCAGTCTCTCTTGGTAGGGACTCACCTTCTGCAACTCACGGCCTCCCTTTTGGTTGCCGTTGGTGCTGTCGTGGATCAGGCCCCAGCAGCCTGGAGCCAGGGAGTCCCATATGTGAGGACTGACTTCCTGCTTGTTCCTCGAGAAAGCATAGTTACTCATCTGTAACAGGTGTTCTCCAGGGAGAGCAGGAATCGGTCCTCACAACCTTCCCTCCTCCCCTTGGAGTTGTCTCCTTTACCTTATTTTATCTTTTGCCTAAGAAGCTGTCATTTGACTGAGCAAGATGGCAGCCTTGGGCGGAAAGGAGACCATGCATGCATAGTAGCATTCCCAAAGGCTTTCTTTGAAAGCTGGGGAAATGCTCCACGTGGGCTCCATCGGTGCCGACATCACCCATATATTTCTGGCCTAATAATGAAAAAACAAATATTTATGATCGAAATTGGTTTTATTGTTTTTCAAAATATTCTCCATGAAGATCAATACACTTTTGCATGCGTTTGAACCAATTTTCGAAGCACTTTTTCCACTCCGATTGAGGTAACTCCAAAACATGCGTTTGGAATGCTTCAACCGCATCTTCGGGTGTTGAAAATCGTTGACCACGTAATTTGTTTTTGATGTGCGGGAATAAAAAGAAGTCATTGGGTGCCAAATCAGGGCTGTACGGTGGATGACCCATCAATTCGATGTTTTGGCCGGTGAAAACTTCCTTTGTTTGAGCCGATGTGTGAGAGCTCGCATTGTCATGATGAAGAATTATTCGCCTCTTCTTCGACTTTTTCTGAATTTCTTCGAAGACGTCTGGTAAACAAATGGTCGTGTACCATTCAGAATTGACCGTCCTACGTTGTTCTAACGGCACTGTCGCCACGTTGTTGCAGCAACGTGCACGCAATGAATAAAACCAGGAGTCAGTTCGAACATCCAAGCCAATTTATTGTGCACAAGTCTCAGGCAAATGTCACATTCAAAATGGTCTGAGCAATGGAGTCCAGCAAACAACACCTTTTATACCTTTCTTCTTCAGTTTAATACAGGCAAACATTCTATTGGTCCTACTGACCCTTTCACCCATCCAATTGGGATCTCTCTGTGGGCCTAGTACTCTGTTCCCCCTGCTCAGAATTCTCTTAACAAAGGCACAGTTCTAAGACTTTGATACTTTTCTCCTACAAGGTCACTGCTAGCTTAGAAAATGTATGAATACAGAGCACTGGAATATGTCTGTCATCAGCATAGAAGACTTCCACAAAGGATTTATACAACCTTATCAAAAAGCAGTTTAAAGCAGTTTAGAGCAGTTTCTCTAATTCTTACTGACTTTGGTTTTTCTCAGCATTCTTATTCTCAGGTGGGGGCTGGGACTCAGGCCTAGATTACAGGCCTCTCATACATTTACAGGCTATTCTAGGCCATAGCCTGCCACATTCCCCCCTTTGATTATTCTCACCCGCAAGTAAGGAAGGGTGAGAATCAAATCACACATCACACAGGGTCCTCAGCATCATGTTGGGGTATAGAGGAATATTGCCACATAGCTAACACTCTTGTAGCTGCTTTACGTTCAACAACTCTATCAATGGTTGAGTTCAACATGCGTAAGCATAAGGGTATGAAACATGGGAGAAACAAGCAGATAGCCAATATGAATAAAACAATGAACACAAGTGTTTTCAGGCCGCCCATTCCTGAAAACAGAGACCCAAACCATCCATTGAGTTGCAAGCCATGCCAGGTTTGGACTGGTACATAGGTCTGCTTTCTCATATGATTGGCTATATCTTCTACAACTTGTCCTTCATTGTCGATTTGCAAACAACAGTTAGTTAAATTCAGTTTTCCACATACTCCTCCTTCAGCAGCAAGTAAATAATCTAATGCTAAACGATTCTGATAAATGGCTGTACGCATCTGCGTAGCTTGCTTAGCCAACAAGGTTAGTGCTCTACTAGTTTCATTAGTTATTATTTCTACAACAGCTTGCAAACGTATAATACGATTTAACATATACACAGGGGTGCCCAGGTAGCAGGTCCATAGTAGGACACAATTCTCTCCGGTGGCCATTCTTCAGATGTCGCATCCCATTTGTCCCATTGGCCTATCTTCAGGACCTCTCGCTTCTGTCGACTCTTATATACAGGGAATATTAGCTGTTCTCCGTGGGAAACGGGCAAGAGGAAGAAAGAAGGTCTTTTGGTCCCCAGAACACACGCACCACCCCAGTTGGCAGGGAGTCTAGCATATGCTCGAGTTCCGCAGATCCAATATAGTCCAAGTGGAGCTTGCCAGTTATTGTGAGAAGCCAGATTTGTCCATAATTTGGCACGGTTAGGAAAGATAATCAGAGGATTGGAGGGTTCCGGGGCATTGGTTCCTGACCACCAGGATGTCTTCTTGGTGGTAGCATTATAGTACTTCTGGTTCAAACAGACCAATTGCCCCACTAACATAGTCAATTGTGGTCCAGTTCGAGCAAAACACAAGTTTCCAACAATGGGGCTAGCTAGGACCCATTCGCTGGTAGCTGCATGCAGATCAGTTTGGTTATATGGTACAGAATAGTTCAGTTCTCGCGCCTCCCAAGGCCACTGGTCACCCATCTGAGTTCCTCCACAGAAAAGACAGTCAGAGACATGAAGGCTGGATGCTACAGCTACAGCTAGTTCAATGAACAAATTTCGAGAAGCGTGGGGGACTACAAACTCTGCTTTCATGGCCTCATAGAAGGTATGATGTATTCGGTAGGGTGAAGAAACATGAGTTTTCGTGTTAAGCTGGAGATACACAAAAGTTCCAGGATCAGATCCACTTCCCGCTATACATAGGCCGAATCGGAATCCTTGCTTCCACTGGCTTGGGTCGAGGATGAGAAGCCGTAAAGGATTACAGGCACCTTTCTTGCACTTCTTAGGTTCCAGTAGGGGCAGTCTTTCCAAATTGGCCTTGCGATTATCTCTATCTTGTCCAGTAGGGCTACCAGACCAAGTAGCATAGTACACACAGCCCCACTTCGGACAGAAATAGTCATCTTTGGACGGCTTACCATAAGTAGATGGAGAATGTACCCCAGTGCATATTCCCCATCTGTATGCACCTTCGGGACACATATACTTGTCATCATAGTAGTAAGCTTGTTCCCATGATCCACACCTATAATAGTCATTTCTGTTTATCAGATCACAAGCATCAAAGTACAGGGGTACAGGTTCGGGTGGGATCAGAGAGTTGACTTGTAGCATTTATGAGGGCTCCATCTTCATCATTCCATCGTAGTTCCATGACATAGTAAGAAGGATTCTGTCGGGGTTTAAAACAAGTATGAGTCTTTCCATTCGTACAAACATTCAGTTCTGTCCCATTATACATGCACTGACTGACTTTACCAGTGCAAGTGTAGTAAGAGTGATAAAGTAAAGTCTGAGTGATTTTCATCCCAGTTCGGGTAGTGGTTATACAAGCTGCACAAGGGGGCAGGGCAAAAGTTGTCCTAAGGGGTCCCAGGGTTACCGCAAAAATAAAACAGTAGTAGGTAGTCATCATGATCATAGTCTCTTGATGATGGATAAACTGAAAGGTTGATAATTCAGAGCTTGAAAACTTCACGAGGATGGTTGTGTTCTTCGCAATGTAAGTCGCAGTGGTGATGCAGGATTCATGGTCGAGGTCCAAGGACGACCTTCAGGAACTGCTGCTGGTTTCACTCGACTATGGTGGATCCAGGAGTCGATTTCTGCCACTTTAACTGCTGTGGGTGTTGAGAGTAGAACAACATATGGTCCCTTCCAATGAGGTGCCAACTGTGTCTTCTTCCACTCTTTGACCCACACCGAGGCTCCGGACTTGAAAGGATGCAGTGGCTCTGTCAGATTGATAGGCAACTGGTCTTGCACCCAGGTATGGAGGTCCTGCAAGACAGAACTTAGAGCCAACAATTCTTGTCTAGTGATTTCCTATCCAATCTGACTCATATCCCCCCTTATTCCCTGAACTATGGGCGGGGGTCTCCCATACAAAACCTCAAATGGGGAAACTCCTAATGACTTAGTGGGGGCTGAGCGTATTCTGAGAAGGGCCATGGGGAGAGCTTGGGGCCACTTCAGGTGAGCTTCCTGACAGAGCTTGGACAATTGAGACTTCAGGGTTCGGTTCATTCTCTCTACTTTCCCTGAACTCTGGGGTCTATAAGCTGTATGTAATTTCCACTGTATTTGTAAAGCACGGGCTAGCTGCCGAGTTACTTGTGACACAAAGGAGGGCCCATTGTCCGACCCTATGGTCAAGCAAGGGTATTCCAAATCGAGGAATGATTTCATGGAGCGCAGAGCCTTAGTGACTTCTCTAGCTTTCTCAGTCCTGGTGGGGAAAGCCTCCACCCACCCAGAGAAGGTACAAACTAGAACCAGTAGGTAATGATATCCATTTGCTCGTGGCATTTCTGCAGTCTATTTGGATATTTCCCATGGGGGTAACTCCCACTGATTGAACTCTTGGAGGTAGGACAGGACCCTGTCGGGCATTATTCTTTGCACAGATTACACATTTTCCGGCTATTGAGGCAGTTAAGGGTCCCAATAATGAGATACAGAAATACGGTTTCAGAGCTTTTTCCATTGCAGTTTTCCCATAGTGTATAGCTTGATGAAAGGCGTGGACAAAGGCTGGACCCAGGGCTTCAGGGATCACAGTCATACCAGGGGGTGCGCCTCCCTCGGGTGGTGGTAACACTATCCATCCAGCCGCTGATAGCTGCCCCCCCTCATTCTGACAATAGTAGTCCAGCTCAGTCGGGGTATATCGGGGTGTCCAAGCACTGAGAGGAACTGGAAATATGGCTGCTTGAACTGTAATACTGGGGGTAGAGATTTTTCCATTGATTGCTGCTTCTCGGGCTGAGGCATCAGCAAGTCTGTTCCCTCGGGATACATCTCCATCTCCAGTCTGGTGACCTCAGCAGTGCATTACAGCAACTTGTTTGGGGGGCCCATACTGCTTCCAATAAAGTCAATATTTCTGGGCCATACTTGACGGACTTGCCTCCCGAGGTTATCAATCCATGTTCTTTGTACAAAGCTCCATGGGCATGTAGTGTTGTAAAGGCATACTTGGAATCTGTGTATACATTCAGACGAATCCCAGTCCCTATTTTCAGTGCTCGAGTGAGGGCTATTAATTCGGCCTTCTGTGCTGAGGTTCCTGGAGCCAAAGCTGATGATTCTATTACCATGTCCAGGGTCACCACTGCATAACCGGCACATCGTTGTCCATTAATTACAAGACTGCTTCCATCCACGAAGAAAGTTCTTTCTGGGTTGTGCAAGGGGATGTCTGTTAGGTCTGGGCGGCTTGAGTATACAGTGTCCATTACTTCTAGACAATCATTGTCAGGAGGGCCTGGACTGGTCGGCAGTAGGGTAGCAGGGTTCAAGGTTTGACTGACACTCAATTGCAGTCGGGGATTTTCACACAGCATACTTTGATATTTCAACATTCGTGCATTGGTGAACCAGTAGTTCCCTTTGTGTTCCATTAGGGTTAAAACAGAATGCGGTACAGTGACTTGAAGATTTTGTCCCAAAGTGAGCTTGTCGGCTTCACTCACTAAGAGGGCTGTGGCTGCTACGGCTCTTAGGCAAGGTGGCCATCCTTTTGCAACAGGGTCCAATTGTTTTGATTGATAGGCTACAGGTCGTTGCCAGGATCCAAGGGGCTGAGTCAGGACTCCCAGCGCATTTCCACATGACTCATAGACATAAAGACGAAATGGTTTCTGCACATCTGGTAGGCCCAAGGTTGGTGATGACATCAATGCTGCTTTCAGCGATTTGAACGCTTTATCCTGTTCTGGGCCCCATTCCATGGGTGATCGTTCCACTCCCTTCGTAGTTTGGTACAAGGGTTTTGCCAAGAGTGCAAAATTGGGTATCCATATCCGGCAGTAGCCTGTAGCACCCAAGAAAGCCCGCACCTGCTTTCTGGTGGTGGGGATTGGGATGCGACATACTGCTTCCTTTCGCTCAAGTCCCAATTTCCGGATTCCTCTGGACAGATGGAACGCTAGGTATTTCACTTCTGTTTGGCACAACTGCGCTTTGGCTCTTGAGACCTTGTATCCGGCGTCATTCAGGAGGTGCAAGAGATCACTGGTGGCTTGCACACATTCAGTCTTGGAGTTGGTGGCCATAAGCAGTTCATCTACATACTGAAGTAGGATTCTTCTTCCTGGGGTCACAGAGTAGTTTGAAAGATCTTGGTTAAGAGCTGCACTGAAGATGGTGGGTGAATTCTTGAATCGTTGAGGCAAGCGAGTCCAAGTGAGTTGGCCCCGTTTTCCTGTAGTAGGGTTCTCCCATTCAAACGCGAACAAGAGTTGGCTGGCAGATGCCAGACGGATACAGAAAAAGGCATCTTTTAAATCCAGAACGGTGAAATGAGTAGCTTCTGATGGAATCAATCCCAGGAGGGTATAAGGATTTGGTACTACTGGATGTATGGTTTCAACTGCATTGTTCACTCGTCGCAAATCCTGCACTGGGCGGTAGTCACCTGTCCCAGGCTTCTTGACTGGGAGGAGGGGGGTGTTCCAGGACGATTGGCATTCTTTGAGGAGTCCATACTGTAGTAATTTCTTTAGGTGACCATGGATACCTTCGATTGCTGGTCGTGGGAGAGGATATTGTCGCACATGCACTGGTTCTGCTCCTGGTTTAAGGGTGACAAGCACAGGAGCTATATTCTTTGCTAGGCCAGGAGCATTATCCTCTGCCCACACTCCGGGCGGAGCTAAGATGTTGGTGGGTATACGGGGGCTAGCTGCCTTGGATGAAGGTGGACTATAGAACTGCCATTCTTCTTCTCGGGGGACTGTCAGCACCATCAGGCCAGCAGATGCCGAGTTCAGTCATCTCCATTTTTCCTCCTTCGACAAAGGATATCTGCGCCTGGAGCATAGCAAGCATGTCTCGGCCCAAAAGAGGAACTGGGCTTTCAGGTATGTACAGGAACTGATGCGTTATCTTCCGTCCCCCTAATTCACAGGCACGGTTCTGCAGGAAAGGTCTTGTGGTTCTAGTTCCAGTGGCGCCTACAATGGTGACAGATCGGGAAGTCAAGGGAGCCACTGGCTTAGCCACTACTGAATGTTCGGCCCCCGTATCCACCATAAAGTCCATGTACTGGTCCCCAATCTTTAAGTTGATCATAGGCTCCTGGGGACCCAGGGAAAACCTGGAGCCCGGTCTGGCCTAGTCCTCATCCACATAGTCGTCTTCAGTGGTCGCTATTCCTTCCACAGCAGCGGCTTCTTCCTGCTGAAACTGAAACTGTGCACGTTGCATTCCCCCTCGCTGCTGGAATCGCCCCCCCGCTCTCGCTCTCCTAGCGCTCCCTCCTCCCCTCCAGGGGGTGGAGCCACTATTCAGGCATTCATTCTTCCAATGTCCTTCTTCCTTACAATAGGCGCACTGATTTTCACCTAAGGGGGACCGAGCGCTCCCTCGGCCCCTTCCCCATCCTCGAGTCCTTCTGTTTGGGTATCCTCCACGTCCTTCAACTAGAGATGCAGCAAGCAGATCGGCTTTCTTCTTCATCTTTCTTTCACTTTCCCTTTTACTTTCTTGGTCACGATTCACAAATACCTTCTGGGCAACTTCCATTAGCTGTGCTGTATTCATGCCCTCAAATCCTTCCAACTTTTGAAGTTTCCGTTTTATGCCTCCCTGGGACTAACTCACAAAAGCAGCGTTCACCATACGCAAATTCTCCTGGGCTGCTGGATCATATGGGGTATAAAGTCTATAGGCTTCAGTTAATTGTTCATAGAAGGCAGCTGGACTTTCATCTGGGCGCTGAAGAACGTCTGCTACCTTCCCAACATTCATGGCTTTCTGGCCTCCCCTCTTCAGGCCTTGCAGTAGGGCCTGGCGGAAACGGGTGAGGGCCCTCTCTCCATCTGCACTATTTGGATCTCATCTCGGATCTTAATTTGGGAAATCTATGGCCGCTGCCTGTCGGGGATCTAGGTCTCTCCTGTCTACAGGGTTCTCGTCCAGCCATCGGGTAGTTGCTTGCACTATTCGTGCCCGCTCTTCAGTAGTAAAAAGGGTAGACAAGAGCTGGCGGCAGTCAGACCAGGTAGGCTGGTGGGTCTGCATGATACTAGACATTAATTCTGTCAAATCTTGGGGGTTTTCAGTATAAGAAGCATAGTGCGTTTTCCAGTTTAGTAAATCTGTGGTAGAAAAGGGCACATAAATGAGACTAGTTGGCCCAACTATAACCTGACCGTCATCATTGAGAATGGGTAATCCAGGGACATGGCGTAATGGCATCTGACGAACTTCCTTCGTCTCCCTGCTTCGGAGGGCGTAACGTATATTTGCGCGCCCAGCGGTGGCTCTTCCACTGGGACCTGGACTGATGGGTGAACCTAGGCTGGCAGTTGATCCCCCGCTGGCAGTTCCTTCAGGAGATGATGGCCCTGCCGGGGAACTTTGTTCGGGACTGGGACTCCTGCTCCGGGAAGGGGGTTGCTCTCCTTCGGGTGATGGATGTGGCTGATGGGGTGGAGGCACATCAGCTGGGGGAACTCTCTCTTCCTCTGGCTTTGCTCGGGGTAATGGTGGAGCTGATGGGACTGGCTTATACAGGAATTGGGGTGGATAATTTAGAATTTCTGTAGGTTCTGGGGCTGAGTAAATAGGGGGCCTATCTTTCTTACTCCCGGGGACTCCTTTCTTAGTTGCTAACATTATTCTACACTGCTCTTCACGGCAGCGCTTCATCCAAGAGGGCTGCCTTTCACAGATATCTAACCAGGAGTCTATATAGGGAAACTGGTCGGGGTAATTCCTACGCACTATCCCATGCACTTGGGACACAATTCTAACATCAAAAGTACCGTCTGGTGGCCATGCGGTGTCCAGCACCGGCCACTCCCTACCACATAATTTTTCTAATCGGGACGGCGACATTTTCGTCCCGTAGTCACCGCTAAATCCCTTCTTAAAATTCGTGATCATACAGTTCAACGGAGTTTGCACAGACCCCGCCCCTCCCATTATGATGTACAAGACAACAGACAAAGAGGGCGGGTAATATGTCTGCAGGTAAGGGGTCCGTACAGCCCACAGAACAACAAGGGAGACAAACACCAAACGCTTCCTCCTTTTCGCGACCTGGGCACGGTCGCCTGGCCAGGAACTGCGCTACTCAGGAGTCCGCTTTCGCTTGGTCTGTATTGCAAGACCTCTCATTCATTCAAACAAACAGGCATGCCACCAAGTCCCCAAAATTCCATAAAGGCCTACCTTACTTTTCCATGAGGGGTGGGGTTTCGTCCTCGCGCATACTCATGCAAGGAGTACTCGGCCACACCCTGAGAGGTGATCAGGCTCTCGTTACCTTAAACCGTATTAGTCCGGCGCATGCGAGACTTTCCCATAGCTAACTGACTAAAAACCAAATTGCTACTCACTGGATCCGGCCACTAATGCGCTGCGCAACCAGTCCCTCCTTGGGTTGAATCCTGGACTCCCCTCGTGTTCAGAGGTGTTGGCCGGTCAGACCTGGCAGGCCGCTGAGGCAGGGCAGAACCCTCTCCGATGCAATGGGACCGGCGGCACCTGGGGTCCTCTCCGCTGTTGGTCGGCCGTGGTCCCGACCGGACCAAACCTGGAGGCGCTAATACGTGGTATATTCACTTGCGCACCATTCACGTACTCCACCTTCCCGGCCAACGCACCAGGAATATGTTGCAGCGAAGTCCACGCAATGAATAAAACCAGGAGTCAGTTTGAAGATCCAAGCCAATTTATTGTGTACAAGTCTCAGGCAAATGTCACATTCAAAATGGTCTGAGCAATGGAGTCCAGCAAACAACACCTTTTATACCTTTCTTCTTCAGTTTAATACAGGCAAACTTTCTATTGGTCCTACTGACCCTTGCACCCATCCAATTGGGATCTCTCTGTGGGCCTAGTACTCTGTTCCCCCTGCTCAGAATTCTCTAACAAAGGCACAGTTCTAAGACTTTGATACTTTTCTCCTACAAGGTCACTGCTAGCTTAGAAAATGTGTGAATACAGAGCACTGGAATATGTCTGTCATCAGCATAGAAGACTTCCACAAAGGATTTATACAACCTTATCAAAAAGCAGTTTAAAGCAGTTTAGAGCAGTTTCTCTAATTCTTACTGACTTTGGTTTTTCTCAGCATTCTTATTCTCAGGTGGGGGCTGGGACTCAGGCCTAGCTTACAGGCCTCTCATACATTTACAGGCTATTCTAGGCCATAGCCTGCCACAACATGACCGGTAATGCCGAAGAAACAGGCAGCCATTTGCTTCAATGTGCTTCTTCCGCGAACAACTTTTGTTGGATTTGGCTCGTCTTGGAAGACCCATACAGTCGATTGCTGTTTTGTTTCGGGCTCATATGCATAGATCCATGATTCATCACCTGTGTAGATGTTATACACAGTCTTTGATGCACCTTGATCGTATTTTTTTCAACATTTCCTTGCACCAATCGACACGAGCCTTCTTTTGAGCGTTTGTCAGATTATGCGGGATCCAACGCGAACAAATCTTTTTTACGGCCAAATGATCATGCTATATCTTACTGATGCTTGTCATACTAATGCCCAAAGATGCCTCAATCTCATGGTATGTCACATGACGATCTTCCTTTATCAGTTCACACACAGCATCGATATTTTCTGGCACAACAACCGATTTTGGACGACCCTGACGGAATTCGTCCTGGAGCGAACGTTGGCCACGATTGAATTTGTTATACCAGTTTTTTCCATATAAAAAATTAAGTTCATCGATGCACTTTTGTCTTGATAATCCACGTCGAAAGTTATGAAAAATAATCGCACGAAAATGTTCACGAGTTAATTCCATTTTTCGCCCGAGATGAATTTTTCAGGTTACTGTAAACAACAAATCATGCTCAAATGATAAAATGTTATGAATAAGGTTATGTTCAACAATGTCAGTGTTCCAATGGAACCATTGGATGGCACCTGGCAACACTTACTGTTGCTAAGGCCAGAAATATAAATAGCAACCCTCTCGTATGAGGATTGATTCCTGCTGTCCCTGGAGAACACCTGTTACAGGTGAGTAACTACGCTTTTTGGTAAATGCTTTTAAACGATTTTCTTCCTGCTTGCCATTGTGTTTGCTGTTTTCCTTCCCTTATTTCATCTTAGCTAAATTTTTTCTACTGTTTTCTAGGTTTTCTTTATTTTCTGCGATACCTCTGCTGTGGCAAAGTGCAATCAATGAATAAGTCCAGGAGTCAATTGACAGGGTCCAAGCCAGTTTAATGTGCACAGGCCCAGTCAGTCAAAGTTTCAAAAGGAACTGAGCCAAAGGTTATACAGAGACATAACCATTTATACCTCTTTTACAGTTTGATAGATGAGAACTTTCTATTGGTTCCAACTCGCTACATGCAAACTTCTCATTGGTTATACATTCCCTTCATTTGTCCAATTAGAAATCCCTCCGGAGCCTAGCAACCGGCCCCCTCCTTTAGGATTGCTTGAACAATGGTATAGTTCTTAATTTCGTTACTTTTCTACTGCAAGGTTAACCTTGGCTTCAGGAATGCATATACTGAAACATTTCTGTTCTTTCATACACAAGAGAATAATAGAAGACTTATGGATTCATGAAAACTTCTTATTAGGCATTTTAAAACAGTTTTCTCATTTTCCACAGATTTTTGGTTCTTTTCTAGCTATAATGGGAGTTAGGATCCAGGCCTAACTTACAGGCCTTTCATAGTAGCAGGCCATGCTAGGCCATAGCCTACCACATTCCCCCCTTTGATTATTCTCACCCGCAAGTAAGGAAGGGTGAGAATTAAATCACTCATTAGTCAATTAACACATTATACTGGTGTAATGGCATCATCATCGTGGGGTATAGTGTAATATTGCAACATAGCTAATACTTTCGCAGCTGCCTTCCGCTCTATAGTGTTATCAATTGATGATGTTATCATGCGTAAGCAAAGGGGTAGGAGACAAGGGAGCAATAAGCACATGGCTAATATGAATAGTACAATAAACATAAGGGCTTTCAGACCACCAATCCAGGAAAACAATGAACCAAACCACCCATCCATCTTTAAACTGTGCCAAGTCTGGACAGGCACAAATGTCTGCTCTCTCATCTGGGTGGCTAAATCTTCACCTACATGCCCATTATTATCAATCTGTAAACAACAATTACTTAGATTCAACTTCCCACATACCCCATCTTCAGCTGCTAACAAATAATCTAAAGCTAAACGATTTTGATAAATGGCTGTGCGCATTTGCGTTCTTTGCTTTGCCAGAAGGGTTAGTGCTTTACTAGTTTCATTGGTTATTATTTCAACGACAGCTTGCAAATGTATTATTTGATTAATCATATAAACAGGAGTACGATATCCCCAAGTCCCATCCTGCTCCCAAGTAGCAGGTCCATAGTATGAGATGATTCTTTCTGGTGGCCATTCTTCAGATGACGCATCCCATTGTCCCATTGGCCTATTTTCAAGGCCTCCTTCAGCTGTCGACTTCTGTACACAGGATATCCTAGTTGTTCTCCCTGGGATGTAGGCAGAAGGAAAAAGGAAGGCCGTATGGTTCCCAATACACATGCGCCTCCCCAGTGATGAGGAAGTCTGGCATATGCTCGGGTTCCGCAAATCCAGTACAGTCCAGGTGGTGCTTGCCAGGAATTATATGCTGCTAAGTTAGTCCAGATACTAGCAAGTTTTGGGGAATTGAACTAGAGGATTGGAAGGTTCAGTAGTGTTGACTCCGGACCACCAAGATGTCTTCTTAGTGATACTGTTGTAGAACCTCTGATTGAGACAGACCAGCTGCCCCACTTCCATATTAAACATTGGTCCATAGCGAGAAAAACATAAGTTACCCACAATGGAGTGGGCCAATACCCATTCACTTGTGGTATTGTGTATATTAGTCTGATTATACGGAACAGAATAGTTCAGTTCTTGTGCCTCCCAAGGCCATTGGTCTCCCATCGTTGTTCCTCCACAAAACAAACAGTCTGAAACATGGAGACTAGATGCAACTGCTCCTGCTAATTCGAGAAATAAGTTCTGGGAGGCAGGAGGGATTTCAAACTCTGATTTCATGGCTTCGTAGAAGGAGTGATGTATACAATAGGGTGAGGATACATGGGTTTTGGTGTTTAATTGCAGATATAAGATAGTCCCAGGATCTACACCTCCTCCTGCAATACGCAACCCAAACTTGTATCCTTGCTTCTAGTGGCTGGGGTTGGCTATGAGGAGTTGTAGAGGATTACAGGCACCTTTCTGGCATTTCTTGGGTTCTGGTAGTCTGATCTTTGTTAAGCTGCCTTTGCGATGATCTCCATCTCGTCCCGTCGGTGCATTCTTCCAGGTAGCAAAATATACACATTCCCATTTTGGGCAAAAGTAATCATGTCTAGATGCGGTGGTGTAAATGGTGGCTGCAGAACTTTTTCCTGTATACCGTCCCTATCCATAGGCTCCTTCTGGACACATATATTTATCATCATGGTAGTATGCTCGCTCCCATGACCCACATCTGTGGTAAGCATTTCTGTTGATTGCATCACAAGCATCAAAGTTCAAGATGATAGGTTTTGTGGGGTTGGTGAGGGGTTTTGTCGCATTCAGGATGGCTCCATCTTCATCATTCCAGTGTATCTCAAATGTATGATGGGTTCTGTCGAGGGTTATAACAAGTCTTACTTTTCCCCTTTGTGCAAATATTCAGTTCGGTGCCATTATAAATACACCGGCTGACTGTACCAGTGCAGGTATAGTAGGAATGATAGAGCAAAGTCTGAGTAATCTTTTGTCCTGTTCGGGTGGTGGTTATGCAGGCTGCACAAGGGGGTAGGGCAAAAGTCTTTTCCAGGATTCCCAGGATCACCACGCCCACAAGGCAATAATGGAAGAACATTGTGATTACAGTCTCTGGAGGTTAACTGGAAAGTGGATATGATGGACCTTGCTGAGTTTTCTTCTGTTTCTGCTGTGATGGTCACTTTTCGCGTGACGCAAGTGGATTCTGAAGATTCTCTATAAAGCTGGCTGTCTCCTCAAGGTGAGTCGCAATGGAGTCTCGGGATCATTCACTGACGTCCATTGGCCAGGATCAGGAGCAGCTGCCGGCTTCACTCGACTGTGGTGGATCCAGGGTTCGAATTCTGCAACTTTCACTGCGGTGGGGGTTGACAGGATGACGACGTAGGATCCCTTCCAATGCGGTGCCAGTGGGGTCTTTCTCCACTCTTTCACCCACACGGACGTTCCTGGCTTGAAGGGGATGCAGAGGCTCGGTCAGGTTGATGGGTAGTCGTTCTTGTGCCCACGTTTGGAGTTTCTGCAAAACAGAACCTAAAGCTAATAGTTCTTGTCTAGTTATTTCAGATCCTATCTGTCTCATGTCTCCCTTTATTCCCTGCACTATGGGTGGAGGTCGCCCATACAAAATCTCAAAAGGGGAGACTCCTAAGGATCTGGTAGGAGTGGAACGTATCCTAAGAAGGGCTATGAGGAGAACTTGGAGCCACTTCAGGTGTGTTTCTTGACAAAGCTTGGATAACTGAGTTTTCAGGGTTCTATTCATACGCTCTACTTTCCCTGAGCTCTGGGGTCTGTAAGCAGTATGTAACTTCCATTTTCTCCAGGACCAAGCAGGAAGTCAGTCCTCACATATGGGTGACCTCGGCGCCAACGGAGCCCTCGCGGAGCAATTTCCCCAGCTTTCAAAGAAAGCCTTTGGGAATTGCAGCGTGCATGCGCGGTCCCCTTCACGCCCAAGGGTGCCATCTTGCTCAGTCTTCTTTTTTCCGCGGAGCCCTACCGACGCTGTTTGTGATCGCCGCTGAAAAAGTTGATTTTATTAACTATTCTTTTCTCGGTTCGACGCCGGATCCTTTTCCCGCCTGGACCCGATACGCCGTATCGAGTCCGTTCTTTATTTTTTCGGTTTTTGTCCTTCGTGACTGGCGTTCCCGCCATTTTTTTTTTTCACTGGCAGCCCTGTCTTTTGACCTCGCAAGGGCCCTTTTTCCCCCGATGGCTGCCAGCGGGTTTAAGAAGTGTGATCGGTGTAAGAAACTTATGTCTCTTACCGACACACACGACTGCTGCCTCCGCTGCCTCGGACCCGATCATGACCCGATGATCTGTGGTCCGTGTGGCAAAATGTCCTCAAAAGCGTTGAGGAGTCGGCAGCATCAAAGAGAACGAATCTTCTCTGACTCCGCGTCCGGCCGGGCCCGGACCTCGTCAAAGGCTTCGACGTCCCGGGACTCCGGTCCTGAGCATCGTCGGAGTTCCTCTGAGCGGGGGTCTCCTGCCCGGGAACATCATAGGAAGAAGAAACCCGCGAGGGCGGCGTCGGTGGACGCTCCTGGTTCCTCGAGGGCCAGGTCGCATAGCCCCGATAGCCGTCCCGGGTCCTCGGAGTCGGAGAGGCCTTCGAAAAACATCCTCGTCTCGAGATGGAGTCTCCTGGACACGTGAGTACTGTAGTCCTCGTGGACTCGCCTCCGAAGGAGCCGACGTTGGGCCCGACGCTGTTGGGGCCCGAGTCGGGGACTGCTGGGTTTCCTGAGCTCGGACTCAGGTTGACGGCCTTGGAGAGCAGTTTCGCTGCCTTCATGGACCAGCAGCGGGCATTGATCGCTGGCCTCGCCGGTGCATCTGCCCCGACCACCGGGACGTCGACGTCTAAGTCGACCCCGGAGACCGAGCCGATCCTCGAGTCCATGCGGGCTCGAGTCGATCCTTGGTCGCGGTCTCCCTCGGCCTCCCGTTTGGGACCGAGGTCGTCGACGCCGGCGTCAGGGCGGAGGGCATCGGTGCCCGCCCGCCCGACCGGAGCCGCTCGATTCCTCCACCAAAGAGTCGGGCTGGGAGACGGAGGACGAAGAGTCCCCAGGTACTTTTCGGACTCGGTGCGTCCCATCGGACTCGCCCGAGTCCGAACCTCGGAGACGGTCCCCCCTGGAGGACACCCGGTTCTCGGACTTCATGCGGGATATGGCCAAGGCCTTGGCATTCCCCACGGATCCCGAGGAGGAGTCTCGAGCCGAAGAGCTCGATGCCCTCCAGTATGACTCTCCCCCAAAGGAGGCCTTTACTGTACCGGTTCCTCCGATGCTGGAGCGACTTCTCTTCCGCATGTGGGAGAGCCCGGCGTCGGCGCCGGTGTTAAGCAAGCGGGTCGATTCCATTTATCGAGTCCGCAAGAGCCCTGGATTCCAAAAGGCACAACTACCGCACCATTCCATGGTGGTGGAATCAGCCATGCATCGACTCAAGAGTCAGAAGATGCACTCCTTGGTGCCTCCCGGCCGGGAGGCCCGGAAACTGGATGCCCTCGGTAGGAAGTGCTTCCAGGGCTCTATGCTTGCTTGTCGAGTCCAGACCTACCAGCTCTATATGGGCGTGTATCTCCGAGACCTGGCAAAAGAAATTGCCGGGTTCTCTGCTGGTCTCTCCGAGGAACCTTTGCAGAGGTTCCAGGCCTTGTCCACTGGTATTCGAGAGTGTTCGAAGTTTATCTCTCGAGCAGCCTACGATGACTTCGAAGCATCGGCTCGAGTAGCCCGAGCCGGCATTGGTGCCCGCCGACAGGCTTGGCTTCAGTCATCCGACCTCGAGCCATGGGTACAGGACAAGTTGATCGATGTCCCCTGCAAAGGTGAAAACCTCTTTGGCAAGCCCATGGCTGAAAAGGCTGCACAGATCGACACCGAGACTCTGACCAGGACTAGGCTGTCCAGAAAAACCTCTGCCCCTTCTCAGAAGAAGAAGGGCTCGGGGAAAAAGCCCTTTTACCCGAGGAAGGCAGCTGCCTATAAACAATGCCCTCATTATCAGGCCTCAGCAGCTCCCCAACAGGGTCAGCAGGCCAAGGGACAGGGTAATGGGTCCCGTAGGCAGCAGGCCCCCAAGCCCACAACACCGGCCCCTGCTCAGCAGTGTGGGGGGTTTTGACTCCATCAGCATAGCCTCTTCCCCTCCGCTGGTTTCTCTCAGCACAGGAGGCCGGCTGGTCCACTTTGCCCACAGGTGGTCAGCCATCACATCAGATGCCTGGGTGCTTCATATAGTTCAAAAAGGCTATCTTCTTCACTTTCACCAGGTACCTCCCTCCTACTTTCCAGGAGAGCCTCCAAGACTCCCTCTGCACAGGGACTTGCTCCTTCAGGAGTTGGCAAGTCTTCTTCAGGAACAGGCTGTGGAACCGGTGCCCCACCACCTGAGAGGTCAAGGCTTTTATTCCAGGTACTTTCTGATACCAAAAAGAACAGGAGGCCTTCGACCCATCCTGGACTTGCGAAACCTCAACAAGTTCCTGGCAAGGGAAAAGTTCAAGATGCTTACCCTTGGAATCCTGCTGCCCTACCTCCAGCAGGGAGACTGGCTATGCTCTTTAGATCTAAAGGATGCCTATACTCACATCCTTATTCATCCAGACCACAGACAATATCTCAGGTTTGTTGTGGGGGGAAATCATTACCAGTACAGAGTACTGCCCTTTGGCCTATCCTCCGCCCCCAGGGTGTTCAACAAATGCCTAGCAGTGGTGGCGGCCTATCTAAGACTGCAAGGCCTCTTTGTATTTCCATACCTGTACGACTGGCTCATCAGGGCCCAGTCTTCCCAAGAGGCCACTCACGCCACTCATCGCACTGTGACTCTGCTCCAGCACTTGGGATTTGTCATAAACTTCGCAAAGTCCACTTTGCTCCCCTCTCAAAATCTCGAATTCATCGGCGCAAGGTTGAACACACTTCAGGCGCGGGCCTTCCTGCCTCTAGACAGGGCACACAGGCTCAGGGATCTAGCCAGCCACTTTCGCAGCAATCCCCTGGTCTCTGCCAGGCAATTTCTGAGACTGCTCGGCCATATGGCTTCCACGGTCCATGTAACCCCCAATGCCCGCCTGAACATGCAACCTGCTCAATGGTGCCTTCGCACTCAATGGCATCAGGCCACGGGGAGCCTGGCGGACAGTACAGGTATCCAACCTGCTGGTCTCTTCTCTGCGGTGGTGGCTTCATCTACCAAACCTGGTGCTGGGAGTGGATTTTCAATCTCCTCCGCCTTCTCAGGTGCTGACAACCGATGCTTCTCTCCTGGGTTGGGGAGCACATTGCCAAGGGACGTGTACTCAAGGCCTCTGGACTCCTTGGGAGTCTGCTCAGCAGATAAACTTCCTAGAGCTCAGAGCCATCTGCCTAGCTCTGAGAGCCTTCTCCCACCTCACTTCTCACCAGTCTGTGCTGGTCCAGACGGACAATCAAGTTGCAATGTTCTACGTGAACAAACAAGGAGGTACAGGCTCCTTCCTTCTCTGTCAGGAGGCACGGAGACTGTGCTCTTGGGCCATCCTTCACGGCATCCTGCTCAAAGCGGTCTATCTCCCAGGTCAAGAAAATTACCTGGCAGACAGGCTGAGCAGGATCCTCCAATCTCACGAGTGGAGATTGGAACCGTTGGTGGTTCAGCAGATCTTTCTCAAGTGGGGCCTCCCTACCATGGATCTATTTGCCAGTCCCCTGAACCGGCAGCTTCCCAGATTCTGCTCTCGACAACCGCATCCTCTCCGAGTGGCGGCGGATGCTTTTCTGATTCCATGGTCCACGGGCCTCTTGTATGCCTTTCCTCCCGTGCCACTGGTGTCTCGGACGCTCTTCAAAGTTCTCAGAGACAGAGCCTCGATGATCCTAGTAGCTCCCCGGTGGCCGAGACAACCCTGGTTCCCGCTTCTAATGCAGCTGGCGGTGGACACTCCTCTTCCTCTGGGGTTTCAACCTGATCTCCTGTCACAGGATCAGGGGACTCTCCTACACCCCAACCTCCGGTCCCTTCATCTAATGGCCTGGCTGCTGAAAGGGTAGTCCTTGCTCCCCTCCTGCTGCCTCGTGAGGTGGAAGAGGTCGTCTTGGCCTCCAGGCGGCCCTCCACCCGGAAATCCTACGCTCTTAAGTGGCGTAGGTTCTCTGTCTGGTGTGCTCAGCAGTCTGAGAATCCCTTCTCCTCCATGGTGGCTGTGGTCTTGCAATATTTGCTTTACCTCTCCAATCTGGGCCTTAAGTCCAACTCTGTCAGAGTCCACCTCAGTGCTCTCTCTGCGCATCATGCACCGGTGGATGGCAGGCCTCTTTCCAACCACCCTTTAGTGGCTCGTTTTCTCCGAGGCCTCCTTCTGCTTAAGCCTCCTTTGCGCCCACCAGCCCCTGAATGGGATCTGAATGTGGTCTTACAGCGGATTACTTGTCCGCCCTTTGAACCTATGGCTACCTGCCCTCTTCGTTTTCTTTCCTGGAAAACCTTATTCTTGGTAGCCCTTACCTCTGCTAGGCGCGTTAGTGAACTGCAGGCCCTAGTGTCTGATCCTCCTTACACTAGGTTCTACAGGAATAGGGTAGTCTTACGGACTCACCCTAAGTTTCTTCCAAAAGTGGTTTCTCCTTTTCATCTCAACCAGGAGGTGGTTCTTCCGACCTTCTTTCCCAGGCCGCACTCCAGCTGGGCTGAAATGGTCCTGCACACCCTGGACTGTAGGAGGGCCTTGTCCCTTCTACCTTGACCGTACGTGGGAGCATAGGAGGGCTGTTCAGCTCTTTGTTTCTTTTGACCCCAATAAATTGGGGCTACCTGTCTCCAAGCGTACTTTGTCCATTTGGGTAGCTGACTGTATCGCCTGGGCTTATGGGGCAGCCGGCCTCTCATTGGAGGGTCGAGTCACGGCTCACCGTGTCAGGGCGAAGGCTGCGTCAGTGGCTCATCTCCGCTCTGTTCTGTTGGCAGACATCTGCCGGGCCGCTACTTGGTCTTCAAGCCAGACTTTTGCGGCCCATTACTGCCTGGAGAGGGAGTCCCGCAGGGACAGTGCTTTCGGTCAGGCAGTCCTCCATAATCTCTTTGAGGTTTAGGCAACTCCTACCCTCCGGCCCTGGTGTTGGGCTACCGGTCGGGGGCGTTTTCAGAAATGATTCCTTCCTTCTGTGCTACTGAGCTAGAGGGAGCTCATTTTTCCGCTTGAGGTCTCCGGTAGCCTTAAGCTAGGGAGTCCCATATGTGAGGGCTGACGTCCTGCTTGGTCCTGGAGAAAGAGTAGTTACTCACCTGTAACAGGTGTTCTCCAGGAGCAGCAGGAATCAGTCCTCACAATCCTCCCTCTTCCCCTTGGAGTTGCAGTCCTATCATTCGTTTTGCTAATCTTTTTTGCTGTCTTTTAGCTATGTCATTAGACTGAGCAAGATGTCACCCTTGGGCGGGAAGGGGACCGCGCATGCGCGCTGCAATTCCCAAAGGCTTTCTTTGAAAGCTGGGGAAATTGCTCTGCGAGGGCTCCGTCGGCGCCGACGTCACCCATATGTGAGGACTGATTCCTCCTGGAGAACACCTGTTACAGGTGAGTAACTACTCTTTATTTGCAGAGCTTGAGCTAACTGTTGGGTCACTTGGGATACAAATGATGGACCATTATCTGACCCTATAGTTGACGGTATTCCAAATCGGGGAATGATCTCATGGAGCAATACCCTAGTGACTTCTCGGGCTTTCTCAGTTTGGGTGGGGTAGGCTTCTACCCATCCTGAAAATGTGCAGACTAACACTAACATATAGTGATATCCATTTGCACGGGGCATTTCAGCAAAGTCTATCTGTATATCACTCATGGGGGTCACCCCTACTGACTGAACTCTTGGGGGTGGAACAGGACCTTGCTTGGCATTATTTTTGGCACATATCAGGCATTGCTCTGCCACTGAGGCGGTCAGGGATCCTAGCAGTGAAATACAGAAATGGGGCCTCAGGGCTTTCTTCATGGCTGTTTTTCCATAATGTGTGGCTTGATGAAAAGCTTGGACAAAGGCTGGCCCTAGTGCTTCAGGGATGACTGTAGGACCTGGAGGTGGACTACCTTCTGGAGGTGGCAGCACTATCCAACCTTGTTCTGTCAAGACTCCTCCCTCCTTTTCACAGTAAGAGTCTAACTCTCTTGTAGTATATCGGGGTGCCCAGGAACTAAGGGGCACAGGGAATAGGGCTGCTTGCATTACAGTATCTTGGGTCCTAACTTGTCCTGTGGTGGCTGCCTTTCGGGCTGTGGCATCTGCAAATCTATTCCCTCGGGTGACTTCCCCTGCTTTGCCTGATGACCTCGGCAGTGCATGACTGCCACTTGTTTGGGGGCCCATACAGCATCTAATAACATCAATATCTCGGGCCCATACCTAATGTCCTTACCCCCTGAGGTGATCAGCCCTCGCTCTTTATACAAGGCTCCATGTGCGTGCAAAGTAGTGAAAGCATATTTGGAATCTGTGTACACATTTATGCGGAGTCCTTCTCCTAATGTCAAGGCTCTGGTGAGGGCTATCAATTCAGCTTTCTGTGCAGAAGTTCCTGGGGTCAGGGCTGAGGACTCAACTACCAGATCAAGGGTCACCACTGCATATCCAGCACAACGATGTCCATTGATGACCAAACTGCTTCCATCTACAAAGAAAGTCCGTTCTGGGTCCTCTAGAGGGACATCAGTCAAATCAGGGCGACTTGAAAATACAGTGTCCATGGTTTCTAAGCAATTATGATCAGGTGGCCCAGGACCAATTGGAAACAATGTAGCAGGGTTCAGAGCTTGACTAACTTTCAACTGTATCCGAGGGTTTTCACACAACATGCTTTGATACTTCAACATTCGTGCATTGGTTAGCCAGAAGTTTCCTTTGTGTTCCATGAGAGTCAGAACAGAGTGTGGCACGGTGACTTGAAGAGTTTGTCCTAGTGTGAGTTTGTCTGCTTCGCCCACTAGAAGGGCTGTTGCTGCAACAGCTCTCAGACAAGGGGGTCATCCTTTTGCAACTACATCCAATTGTTTTGACAGATAGGCTACTGGTCGTTGCCAGGATCCAAGAGATTGGGTCAATACTCCCAATGCGTTTCCTTGTGACTCATGGACAAAAAGATGGAAAGGCTTCTGAACATCTGGAAGACCTAAAGCTGGAGATGACATCAGGGCCTTTTTCAAAGTCCGGAATGCTACATCTTGTTCGGGTCACCAGTCTAGTGGGGATTTTTCCATTCCTTTGGTGACTTGGTATAGTGGTTTTGCAATCAGGGCAAAGTTGAGGATCCATATGCGACAATATCCTGCAGCCCCCAGGAAGGCTCTTACTTGCCTCCTAGTGGTTGGAATGGGGATATTACATACAGCTTCCTTGCGTTCTGGTCCTAAACGTCGGATCCCACTAGATAACTGGAATCCTAAATACTTGACTTCCGTTTGGCATAGTTGTGCTTTGGCTCTTGAAACTCTGTATCCAGCATCTTTGAGAAGGTACAAAAGTTCACTAGTAGCTTGTAGGCATTCATTTTCTGAGTTGGTGGCTATGAGCAAGTCATCTACATACTGAAGAAGAACCCTTTTCCCTGGGTCCACTGGGTTACTTGAGAGATCTTGATTCAGGGCAGCACTGAAGAGAGTAGGTGAATTCTTGAATCCTTGGGGTAATCTGGTCCAGGTGAGCTGACCCCGCCTTCCTGTTGTGGGGTTTTGCCATTCGAAGGCGAATAAAAGTTGACTGGTGGGTGCTAGGCGCACACAGAAAAAGGCATCTTTCAGGTCCAGGACGGTGAAGTGAGTAGCCTCAGCGGGGATCAGTCCCAAGAGAGTATAAGGGTTTGGTACTACTGGGTGTATAGTTTCAACTGCATCATTTACTCGCCTTAGATCTTGTACTGGGCGGTAGTCCCCTGTCCCAGGCTTCTTTACTGGGAGAAGGGGGGTATTCCAAGTTGACTGGCATTCCTTGAGAAGTCCGTACTTGAGCAGTTTCATCAAATGGCAGTGAATTCCTTCTATGGCTGGTCGAGGGAGAGGATACTGCTTCACATGCACTGGTTCCATTCCTGGCTTGAGGTTGACAATGACAGGGGCTATGTTCTTCGCTAGGCCAGGTGGATTATCTTCTGCCCATACTTCAGGTGGGGCTATAAGGTTGGTAGGTATACAGGGACTGGTTGACTTTATTGGAGGTGCACTATAGAACCGCCATTCTTCTTCTCGGGGAACAGTAAGCACCATCAATCCAGCAGGCTTTGGGTTCACAGTCATTTTCATTTCTCCCCCTTCAGCAAAGGATATTTGGGCCTGGAGCTTGGCAAGCATGTCTTGGCCCAGTAGTGGAATAGGGCACTCAGGCATATACAAGAACTGGTGCGTTATCTTCTGTCCCCCTAGTTCACACATGCGGTTCTGCAAGAATGGTTTTGTGGCTTTATTTCCAGTGGCTTCCACAATGGTGACAGATCGTGAGGACAGAGGAGCCACTGGCTTGGCTACTACTGAATGTTCTGCTCCTGTATCTACCATGAATTCCATGTATTGGTCCCCTATCTTTAAACTGACCATAGGCTCCTGGGGACCCAGGGTGAACTTGGAGCCCGGTCTGGCCTAGTCTTCATCTATGTCATCCAGGTCATAGCCCGTTGCTACTGCCACTCCCTCAATGGCTTCTTCCCTTTCTTGCTGGAACTGTGTTCGATTCATTCCTCCCCTCCTTCGAAATCTTCCTCCTGGCCTCCAGGGACTCCCTCCTCCCCTTGCAGGGGCGGAGTCCAGATGCGGGCACTCATTTCTCCAATGTCCTTCTTCCTTGCAGTAGGCGCACTGATTTGCCCCTAATGGAGGCCTTTCGCTTCCGCGGCCTCTTCCACGTCCTCTGGTCCTTTGATTAGGAATACCTCCTACACGTCGTTCGGTTATAGCAGCAGCAAGAAGATCTGCCTTCATCATCTTTCGTTCACTTTCTCTGTCTCGTTCATTTTCACGATTCACAAATACTTTGAGCGACTTCCATTAACTGAGCTGTATTCATGCCCGCAAATCCATCCAATTTCTGCAATTTTCGTTTTATGTCTCTCTGGGACTGACTAACAAAGGCCGCATTTACCATGCGTAAATTTTCCTGAGCGGCGGGATCATATGGGGTATACAATCTATAAGCTTCAGACAACAGCTCATAAAAGGCCGCTGGGCTCTCATCTGGACCCTGGAGAACACTTGTTATACCGTCCCGATGTTATGGGGGGCGGTATAACAAGTGTGAAATAAACAATAAACTTACGATATTTTCCCAATATTCATGGCACTCTGGCCTCCCTTCTTCAGGCCCTGCAATAAGGCCTGGCGAAATCTGGTTAGGGCCGCCGCCCCCCTTTCCTCATTCGGGTCCCACCTGGGATCTTCATTGGGGTATTCTGCAGCTGCTGCTTGCGGGGGATTTATTCCTCCCCTTTCTACAGGGTTCTCTTCTAACCATCGGAGGGCTGCTTGCCCGATTTGGCCTCGCTCCTCAGTAGTGAAGAGGGTGGACAGGAGCTGGCGACAATCAGCCCAGGTAGGCTGATGGGTTTGCATAATGCTAGACATTAATTCTGTTAATTCCTGGGGCTTGGCTGTATAGGAAGCATAATGCGTTTTCCAGTTTAATAAATCTGTGGTGGAAAAGGGTACATAAACTAAGCTGGTTGGTCCTGGCGCCATCTGGCCCTGATCATTTAAAACAGGCATTCCAGGCACTTGGCGTAATGGCATTAGGTGCCCTGCTTTCTCCTTCTTCTTGGGAGTTACGCTTCTTAAATCATAAGGCTCCCGGACACAAATCTCCTTGGTGGGTGACCCTGAACTGGCAGGAGAGCCTCCGCTTTCTATCTCGTCAGAGGACTCGAGGCCCCCTACTTTGCTTGGGCCTGACTCGGGACTTTCACTTGGGGTAGGGCGCTTCTTAGGCTGTTGCATCGGTATTCTCTGGGGCTCCTCTTCTGGCTCTACTTCAGGTCGTGGTGCTGTGGGGACTAACTTCTGTGGGTGCTGGGGTAACCTATCCAGAATATCTGGGGACTCTGGGTCAGAATACACAGGCGGCTTCTCTTCCTTAGCCTTTTTGGTTCCCCTAGTAGTAGCTACAAATATTTTACAGTGCTCCTCATAACAGCGCTTCATCCATGAGGGCTGCTGTTCACATACACTTAACCAGGAATCTATATAGGGGAACTGGTCAGGATACACTCTCAATATGAGCTGATGGATTCGTAAAACTGTCTCAAAATCAAAGGTGCCCCCTCGGGGCCATGAAGCAGCTAATGCGGGCCACTCCCTTTCACATAACATTTTTAATCTGGATGGAGTCATTTTCGTACCATAATCGCCCGAAAATCCTTTACGGAAATTCTTGATCATACATATCAACGGAGTTTGCGTGGACTCCGTCACTCCCATATTCTAAACGTACCTACGTACACTACCTACGTACTCAACGTACCTGCGTACGTTACGTACCCTACGTCCCTACGTACACGTAATGACTTACAAGACAACGAACAATAAGGATAGGTAGTATGGCTGTAGGTAAGGGGTCCGTACAGCCCAAAGAACACTGGGGGGGACAAACACCACTCGCTTCCTCCTGTTCGCGACCTGGGCGCAGTCGCCCGGCAAGGAACTGCTCTACTTAGGAGTCCGCTCTCGCTCGGCCTGTATTTCAAGACCTCTCACTCACACACGCAAGCATATTTCAACAAGATATCATATTTCAATATTTCAAGTGCCCAGGTTTTCTGACTAACTGACTATTCCAAACAAGAAGGGTCGATGGCTTCGGCTTCGGCTTTCCTTACGCGGAGCTTACTAGGACCGCCCTTATGGGAGGTGATCAGGCTCCCTTCTCTCGCGCATACTCATGCGAGATTTCCCAGTTAGTCTATACCGAATATACCAAATCAGTCTTGCGCACGCAAGATGTTGTCCCAGGCTGTTCTTTCTGACTATCGAATTTCAAAAATGTCTACTCACCGGATCCGGTCCCCGATACCACACCAGCTTCTGAGTTGGAACCTGGACTCCCCTGGGTCGGAGGTGTTGGCCAGCTGGACCCGATGGCCCGCCGAGGCAGGCGGAACCCTCTCCGGCACAAAGGGGCCGGCGGCGCCTGAGGTTTCCCCCGCGGTCGGACAGACACGGTTCCAACCGAGCCAAACCTCAAGGCGAATTACGTGGATTATTCACTTGAATACCATTTACCACTCGCACTTCCCGGCCAATGCACCAAGAATATGCTGTGGCAAAGTGCAATCAATGAATAAGTCCAGGAGTCAATTGACAGGGTCCAAGCCAGTTTAATGTGCACAGGCCCAGTCAGTCAAAGTTTCAAAAGGAACTGAGCCAAAGTTTATACAGAGACATAACCATTTATACCTCTTTTTCAGTTTGATACATGAGAACTTTCTATTGGTTCCAACTCGCTACATGCAAACTTCTCATTGGTTATACATTCCCTTCATTTGTCCAATTAGAAATCCCTCCGGAGCCTAGCAACCGGCCCCCTCCTTTAGGATTGCTTGAACAGTGGTATAGTTCTTAATTTCGTTACTTTTCTACTGCAAGGTTAACCTTGGCTTCAGGAATGCATATACTGAAACATTTCTGTTTTTTCATACACAAGAGAATAATAGAAGACTTATGGATTCATGAAAACTTCTTATTAAGCATTTTAAAACAGTTTTCTCATTTTCCACAGATTTTTGGTTCTTTTCTAGCTATAATGGGAGTTAGGATCCAGGCCTAACTTACAGGCCTTTCATAGTAGCAGGCCATGCTAGGCCATAGCCTACCACACCTCAGCCCCCTTAGGTATTTGGCGTTCTGGTTGCATCATTTTTTCAAGCTTAAGTGGTTTGATTTTGCGGGGGCTATTTTTCTGGATGACATGTCCCAAAAACTTGCTAGTGGGTTTAAAAACTATATCCAGTGCTCAAGAACCATTTCCATAACGGACATTTACAAATGATTCTTCCAGTGCCTTCTTGTAATTTGTATCTGCATGATTGGGACAGATATAAACAGAAGAAGCAGAAACAATTAGAGAGCCTGGGTGTTGGACTAGGTATGAAAACTTTAAATGCTCCTTCACCAGAAATTCAAAAGGTCACAAAAAATAGAGCAGCCATGCAGTAATGGCAGACTCCTAAACAGATGTGGCAAGGTCAGTCAGCAACAGCAAAAGGGCTTTGATACGTTCTCAGAAATAATTGAGGGTAGTTGGCAGGTTTTCCGATATGTGGCTCACAAATTTATTTGGCTACAGTTCACAGCTTAAAAAAAAAGGAGTGAATAAGCCATCTCCTGCAGATGTATTTGTTTATTTATTTAAAATACTTTTATACCACATCACTCCCAATTACTCCTTGGACCAGTGCGGTTTACAAGTAAAAAGTACATAATTTGCAAATAAAATTGACGAAACGGTTACAATAAAGTACTCAGTCAGAAAAAAGCCAGGCTTTAAGTTTCTTTCGGAACACCAGAACAGATTCACTTTCCTTCAGATCTTTCGGTGACCTAGGCCAAAATTCAGCTGCTTTATATGGAATAGTGTACTCAAATCTCTTCTTACTCATAATTCTCCCACTCGAGGGGGAAAAGAAGGGTCATAGTGCCTTGCAAACATCTAGACTTAAAATGGCAACAGCTTATCAGAGAAATGAACTGGGACAAATTCATTAAAAAATGTATATAAAAAACAGATGGTCTAGTTTATATGGCTAATTGCTGGAAGATCATAGTGAGTAGTGGTAAGGACAATAATGGGTAACAGCTGAGAGGGATCCTTATTAGAGCAGCGTTGGTGATACAGCTGGAAAGACTGGGACCTTAACAGACCTTGTCTTCCATCACCTATTACTTTCTCCGGCTTTGCCCAATTGATCACCTTTTAATTCTGCTTTTGATGTCGTTCTCTCTTTGCGTGCTGCATCAAGGAAAAAGTCAGTAAATTCAGGTTTATGAAGCACTCATTTTTGAGATTTTCTGCTGAACTTCTGAGAAGATGACCATATGCAACACTCTGCTTGGTGTCAGTTCTTTTAGAACTGTCATGTGACTGCATCATTTACTTATCACTTGTAGCCTCATAAAATTGTTCTAGCAATTGTGTTAGAGCCTGAGAGTTCATGATAGGAAAGATCATATTGTGGATGGATCCACATGGTTAGTGATGCCATTCTGTACACCACTTGATGCCTGATGCAGCTCTCAGTCTAGTAGTTTGATTATTGAGTACATCAACTTGCCTTAGCCTTGATGCCGTAAGGCTTTGGTACCTGAAGGTTAATTGGTATCTGCAATATGTTTTAATGTTTAAAGAATGTGCGTTTACATTATTTTCTAAAGAGTATTCTCCAGGAACAAGCAGGAAGTCAGTCCTCAAATATGGGTGATGTTGGCACCGACTGAGCCTGTGCGGAACATTTCCCCAGCTTTCAAAAAGCCTTTGGGAATGCTACCATGCATGCATGGTTCCCTTCCCGCCCACAGATACCATCTTGCTCAGTCTCCTTTTTTCCGCAGAGCCCAATGATCGTGGTCTTCTGTTCTCCCGGAAAAAGTTCTTAAATGCCTTCCCTTTGTCCGGTTTGTGTACCAGTTCCCTTCATGTTAACTATCTTTTTCTCCGTGTTTCCTCGCGGTTCCACCTTGACTGGCCTTCGTTCCATTTTTCACCTGGGGTCCTCCCACTATCACTTCTGGTGGGTTCAAGAAATGCGACTGCTGCACTCAGACTATCTCAGTCACTGATACTCATTACTGCTGCATCCGTTGCCTGGGCCCAGACCACGACAGTCCCACCTGCGACTGGTGCCAGGCCATGACCCCTAAAACCAACAAGAGGTGGTCTGACTCTACCCCGGCTTCCCTATCGCCGAGCCCCGAAGCTGGCCCTTTGCGAGAGGTTCGGGCATCCAAAAAGAAGGAGGTCCCGAAGGAGATGCCTCTGATCAAACCTGGCAAAGTCCCTATGAGCAGCGCCGGCAAAGTCTTGAGACAAGTCTTTGGCCGGTAGAGACCGCGCCAGGACCCATGAACCTATAGTCCTCCTCGAGGATGCACTCTCCAGAGTGCCGGCGTCTGACCCGAGGCCTTCAGTGTCCACGCTGAATGCTGCATAGCCATCGGATCTTGAGTCCCGCATGGCGGCCATGGAACAGAGCCTCTCCTCCATCTTGCCCTACAGTGGGCATAAATGTTGGGCTCCCCCGGCATCTTCAGCCCTGACACCGGGCCCCACAGGCCTCAGGAGAGCCTCCAGGCTTTGAAATTTGCACGGGCCCTTGACGCCATGGGGCGCAAGTGCTACCAGGGTGCCATGCTCTGGTGCCGAATACAGTCATATGAATTGTACATTGGAATGACCTCTGCAAATGTTCCAGTCCCTAGCAGCAGGCATCCCGGACTGTTCCATATTCCTTTCCCGGGCCGCCTATGACGGGTTTGAGTCTGTGGCCAGGGTTGCAGCCACCGGCATCAGCACCCAGTGCCAGGCGTGGAGCAGTGGATACAGGAAAAGCTCCCGGATGTCCCCTGCAATGGTGAGAACCTATTCGGGAAACCGATGTCTGATAAGGCTGCAGAGATTGAGGCTGAGGTAGTGACCTGGCAGAGGCTGTCCAAAAGGACCTCGACTCTCCTACAGAAAAAACCCTTGGGGGAAAAAGCCCTTTATCCCAAGGAATAAGTCTGCTCCCTGGCTGGCCACTACCAGTCTAACCCGGGGCAACCTCATCAGGCCTCACAGCCAAAAGGCCAGGGACATGGGCCTAGGAAACCCAAGGCTGCCAAGCCCCAGATACCAGCTCCCACCCAACCGGGGGGCAGCTTTTGACTTCCTGGGCTGGGCCTTCCCTGGCCTGGGAAGCCCACCTCAGCCCATAGTGGGGCAGCTGGACCCGTTCGCCCAAGAGATGGGCCAGCATTACCACAGACCAGTGGGTTCTGCGGTGGTGCAAGAAGGTTATTTCCTCCATCTGCAGCAAAACCCTCCAGACTTCTTCCTAGGAGAGCTACCACAACCTCTCCTCCACCAGGCCTCGCCACAGAACTCACAGGCTTGCACAGGGACAGGGCGATGGAACCTGTACCCCATCACCTCTGTGGAAAGGGGTTCTACTCAAGGTATTTCCTTCTCCCAAAAAGAACAGGGGTTCTCTGGCCCATCCTGGACCTGCGCAACTTGAACAAGTTCCTAATGCCCTACCTCTGCCAGGGAGACTGGCTCTGCTCCTTGGATCTCAAGGATGCTTACACCCACATCATGATTCACCCCTCCCATAGGCATTACCTGAGATTCATGCTGGGGGGGGGGCAGCACTGCCAATACAGGGTGCTGCCGTTCGGTCTTGCCTCCTCTCCAAGGGTACATTAGAACATAAGATATGCCATACATTTATTTTATTTATTTATTTATTTAACATTTTTATACCGCGTTTTTCCAGGCGATCAAAAGCCGTTTACAAGAAAGGTCAACGCGTCTTCAGTAGTAGACTGGCTAATCTACTTAAGAGGGCTTTAAACTAGATTCGTTGGGGATGGGTGAAAAAAGCACCCAGGTAAGTGAAAGCCCCCAGGTAAGTGATGAATTAAATACCTTTATGGAAATGGGTAACAGGAGTAACATATGGAAAGCAGTGTGTATAAATGCCCGTAGCATGGGGAATAAGATCCCTGATGTTGAAGCTTTGGTGGGAATGGCCGACTTGGATTTAGTGGCAGTTACAGAAACATGGTTCACAGAAAACCATGACTGGGATGTAATTATACCTGGCTATACTTTATTCAGAAAGGACAGGGTAGGAAGAAGGGGAGGAGTGGCACTATATGTAAAAAACTACTATTAAAGCTTTGGAATTACAGAGCTTAAAAGGGAGAGAGGAGGCATTATCGGTTAAACTAGAAAGGCAGAAAGAGAAATCTAGTTGCATTGGCGTGATATACAGACCTCCCTCACAAGAGGAAGAGGTGGACAGAGAGTTAATTGAAGACATATGCAGTATTGCTAGGAAAGGGGAAGTGCTACTGATAGGAGATTTCAATATGCCAGATGTTGATTGGCACATTCCTGCTGCAGTATCATCTAGAAGTAAGGAGATCCTGGATTCTCTACAGGGAGAACTATTCAAGCAATTGGTAACAGACCCGACACGTGAAGGGGCCATACTGGACTTGGTGCTTACCAATGGTGAAAGTGTTTCTGATGTTATAGTAGGAGATCATTTTGCTTCCAGTGATCACCAGATGGTGTGGTTCAGTATTAGGACTAGGGCTGTTAGTGTAGCAGCAAAGCGCAGACAAACCAATGATACCAGGAGTCTGTTCAGAAGGTCCAAATCATTTATTTGTGCACAAGTCTCAAGCAAGTCAATTTCAAAATGGCTGAGCAAAGTTTTCAAGCATTACAACAACTTTTATAGACTTCTGTTCCATTCTAGGTATAGAAAAACATTTCATTGGTCCCGGTACTCTCCCGTACCTCCCGTACCCCTTCCATTGGTCCCGGTACTGATAAGATTATCCAATTATGTTCCTTCAGTGGGCATGACACCTGCATACCCCCCTTCTAGTCCCAATTACAATGGTCAGTTCATCAACTTGTTACTTTCACACTCTCAAGGCCATATAGCCAATTTGTGCATGCAGGGGAGCAGGGCTCTGCAACTCATCTGTCAGCACTCCCAATTATATTCCTTGCAGATGTACTTTTTCTTATCAGTAACTTTCAAACACATTTTTCTGTATTTTTCCATTTCTCAGTTCTGCAGTTCTGCCTATCTAAGCTAATTTAATACTTCTACTGAGTTCTATCTTACAATAGCAGCATATTGGGGGATGTGCAATCCTATGGGCCTCTCCACAGGCTTCACTTACAGGTCAAGCTAGTTAGGCCTGCCTGCTTATGTCAGACACCGTGGATCACAGGCCTTCACCTGCCACATTAGAATCCATTCAAAGGTGAGGGTCTTAGACTTTAGGAAGACTAACTTTGCCAAGATGGGCCAATACCTCAGGGAGTAGTTAGTGGGATGGGAACAGCTGGGGGATGTAGAAAAACAGTGGGCAAAACTGAAAGGGGATATTTTAAGGGCAACCAACCTTTTTGTTAAAATGGTAAATAAAGGTAAAAGGAAAAGGAGACTGCTATGGCTTTCAAAAGAGGTAGCTGAAAAAGTGAATAAAAAGAGGGAGGCCTTCATGAAATACAAGAGATCACGGAGAGGAAGACAGGCATCTATATTTGGAAAAACTTAGAGAAGCTAGCAAAGTAGTCATGAAAGCAAAGATTCAAAAAGAGGAGGAAATAGCCAGTGCAATAAAATGGGGGGATAAGACATTTTTCAGATATGTTAGAAGAGGAAGGGCAAAAGTGGTATTGTCAGACTCAAGAGTGAAGGGGAGGAATATGTAGAAGCTGATGAGGATAAAGTGGAATTGCTTAACAAATATTTCTGTTCTGTGTTCACAGATGAAGGGCTAGGAGCAGGACCTCAGAAAACACCCATAAACAGGAACATAAGCGAGGGACATCTTGAACAATTTTCAGAAGACTGTGTTCGTGAGAAACTAGCTCATCTTAAAGTAGACAAAGCGATGGGACCGGATGGGATACACCCTAGAATACTGAGGGAACTGGGGAGCATTCTAGCAGCTCCACTGACTGACCTTTTCAATGTCTCATTGGAGTCGGGAGTGGTGCCAAAGGACTGGAGAGAGGCTCATGTGGTGCCTTTACACAGAAGCGGAAGTAAGGATGTGGTTGAAAACTTCAGGCCAGCTGGTTTAACTTCGGTGGTGAGTAAATTATTGGAAACGCTGCTGAAAGAGAAAATAGTGAGGTTTCTGGAGTCCAGCGGAATACAGGATCCGAGGCAGCATGGATTCACCAGAGGCAGGTCTTGTCAGACAAATCTGATTGATTTCTTTGACTGGGTGACCAGGGAGTTAGACCGAGGGAGAGCCCTAGATGTGGTGTATTTAGATTTCAGTAAAGCCTTTGACACTGTTCCTCAGAGGCGACTTATAAACAAACTGAGCACCCTAGGGATGGACCCTAAAGTTACTGCTTGAGTTAGAAATTGGTTGGGTGGGAGGCGACAAAGAGTACAGGTAAATGGAGCTCACTCTGAGGAGAAGGATGTTACCAGTGGTGTGCCCCAGGGATCTGTCCTTGGTCTTATTCTTTTTAACATCTTTGTTAGTGATATAGCGGAAGGGCTGTAGGGTAAGGTTTGCCTTTTTGCGAAAGTTACCAAAATCTGCAATAGAGTAGACACCCAGGAAGGTGTAGATAACATGAGGAGGGATCTAGCTAAGCTTTAAGAATGGTTTAGAATTTGGCAGCTGGGATGTAATGTTAAAAAATGTAAGGTCATGCATTTGCGCTGCAGCAATCCAAGGGAGCAATATAGTATAGGGGGTGAAGTACTTGTCCACTAAAGAAGAGCGGGACCTGAGCGTGGTTGTGTCTGATGATCTTAAAGTAGCTAAACAAGTAGAAAAGGCGACGGCAAAAGCTAGAAGGATACTTGGATGCATACGGAGAGGAATGGCTGGCAGAAAAAAGGAGGTGCTAGTGCCTCTGTATAAGTCTTTGGTGCGACCTCATTTGGAGTATAGTGTGCAATTCTGGAGACTGCACCTTCAAAAGGATGTGAACAGGATGGAGTCGGTGCAGAGGGTGGCTACTAAAATGGTTAGTGGTCTTCATTATAAAGCATATGAGGACAGACTGAAGGATCTTAATATGTATACCTTAGAGGAAAGGCGGGATAGAGGTGATATGATTGAGATGTTTAAATACCTCCATTGCATAAATGTTCAGGGGGAGAGCCTCTTTCAATTGAAAGCAAGTTCTGCTACGAGGGGACATGGGATGAGGGTGAAGGGGGATAGATTCAGGAGTGATTTGCGGAAATATTTCTTTACGGAAAGAGTAGTGGATCCGTGGAATAGTCTCCCAGTGGAGGTGGTAGAGATGAGGACAGTAACTGAATTCAAAAAAGCATGGGACAAACACATAGGATCTCTAAAGGAAAAAAGGGGACTGTTGTAGTTGTTGATATGAAAGGACAGACTAGATAGGCCATGTGGTCTTTTTCTGTCATCATATTTCTATGTTTCTACATATAACAACAGTTTGGAAAGTAGAAAACATCTGCGTATTCCATTACATAGAACGTTAACTATATACATTAACTGGTGAAACAAAGTTTTATTAATATGGAACTATATACATTATAAAGGCATCGTAGATAAAGGGGGGGAAAGTAGTGTTTTTATTGGGTGGGAAGGGTAAGGCTTGAGCTGTTGTAGTCTGGTAGGGTGCCATAATGAAGGGTGAATAGATGGGTTTTAAGCTTTTTTTTATGTTTATTGGGGAGTGTGTTCTATAGTATGGGGGCAGTGTGGGAGAACACTTTGTTGTTGGTCGCCTTTTTTGATTTTCTGAAATCATTAGGTATTTTGAGTTTATTTTTATTTTGATTGCATTGTGATTGGCTGTGCTCTTCTTTTGTGATAAGGGTGGATAGGAAAGATGAGGCAATATCGTTGATTAATTTAAACATTGGTCAGACCAAGGTTCATCAAGCCGAGTATCCTATTTCCAACAGTGGCCAATCTAAGTCACAAGTACCTAGCAGTTTCCCCAAAAGACACAGGTTCCACAATGCTTGTATTGGGTCAAACAGTGGATATTCTGGGTCCACTTTAATAATGGTTTATGGACTTTTCCTCCAGTAACTTGTCCAAACCTTTTTTATACCCAGCTACACTAACAGCTTTTACTACATCCTCCGGTAACAAATTCCAGAGTTTGATTACTCGTTGAGTGAAAAAATATTTTCTCTTATTAATCTTAAATAGGTTACCCTGTAGCTTCATTGCATGCCCCCTAGTATTTCTATATTCTGATGGTGTAAACAATCGATCTACGTTTATCTGTTCCACTCCATTCATTAATTTATAGACCTCTATCATATCACCCCTCAGCTGTCTCTTTTCAAGGTTGAAGAGCCCTGACCTTTTTAGCCTTCTATCCCTTTTACCATTTTGGTGGCTCTTCTCTGTATCTTTTCTAATAACGCTATATCCTTTTTAAGATATGGTGACCAAAACTACACACAATTTTCAAGGTCTTTACAAAATGCCTTGCGGTCATAGCAGCCCATGTGCGCCTCCAAGGGGCCCACATCTTCCCTTACTTAGACGACTGGCTCATCAAAGGCAGCATACCTCTCAAGGCCAGGTAGGCCACAGGGCTCATTATCCACACCCTGCAGTATTTGGTGTTCATCACCAACTACCCCAAGTCCAGCCTCTCCCCGGCCCAAGTCTTGGAATTCATAGGGGCCCAGCTGGACATTCTGCATTTCAGGGCCTTCCTCCCTGTTGAGAGAACCCACCGCCTGATGCAGCTGGCAAGGGACATGCACAGCTCCAGTTCTCCTACTCCTCTGCCTGTTAGGCCACATGGCCTCGACAGTTCATGTTACGCCTCTGGCCCGGCTGCATATGCGGGCAGCCCAATGTTTCCTCTGTTCCCAGTGGATGCAGGCAATGGGCAGGCTGAGGGATAGAGTAAAGTCACCCTTCAGCTGGCGGCCTCCCTCACCTGGTGGCAATCCTTTCATCACCTCAGGGCATGAATGCCCTCCAGGTACTGACCCTTCAGAGGGTACTGACGACAGATGCCTCCCTTCTAGGCTGGGCTGCACATTGCGATGACCAGTACATCCAGGGCACCTGGTCCCCAGAGGAATTCCTCCTGCAAATCATCTCCTCGAGCTCAGGGCCATCTTCCTGGCTTTTCAAGCCTTCCTCCACCTCTTGAGCGACCTCCCGGTGCTCAGTCAGACACATAATCAGGTTGCCATGTTCTATGTGAACAAGCGAGGGGGTACGGCTCCTACTCCCTCTGTCAGGAGGCAGTGGCCCTCCACTCCTTTGTTGTGCGCAGCCATATCCTTCTGAGGTCTGTGTGCATATCAGGCCAGGACAACTACCTGGCGGACAGCCTCAGCTGGGTTCTTTGGTCTCATGAGTGGCGCCTAGACCCAAAGGTGACCCGGAAGATTTTCTGACTCTGGGGAAGACCCTGGCTGGATCTATTTGTCTCCCCAGACAACTCACAGCTTCCCAAATTCTGCTCTCCTCAGTCACTGCAGGAGGGTGGCAGTGGACGCCTTCGTGATCTCCTGATCACATGACCTGCTTTATGCATTCCCACCGACACCTCTGATAGGCAAGTGCCTTTTCAAGATCCAGAGCGAGCTTGCCTCAGTAATCCTGATTGTGCCCAGGTAGCACAGGCAGCCCTTGTTCCCCCTTCTGCTCTCCCTGTTGGTGGCAACCCCAGTACCACTGGGCCAGGACTCAGACCTCCTGTCCCAGGAGGGGGGTTCCCTGCTACACCCCAACCTGGGGTTCCTAATGCTGACGATGTGGCTGCTGAAAGGGTAGCACTGGCCCCTTTCAACCTCCCAAGTGAGGTCAAGGAAATCCTTCTGGCCTCCTGGAAACCATCCATCAGAAGGGCTTACGCCTTCAAGTGGAGGAGGTTTTCCGTATGATGTGCAGAAAAGAATGAGAACCTGTTCTCCTGTCAGGTAGAGCTCGTGCTGCAGTACTTGCTGCACCTCTCTCGCTTGGGCTTGATATCTTACTAGGTGAGGGTGCATCTCAGCGCCATAGCGGCTAACCATCACCCTATAGAGGGGAAGCCCTTCTCGTGCCAGCCTTTAGTTTCCAGATTCCTCAGGGGCCTCTTGCTATCTAAGCCCCCTCTCTGCCCTCCGGCAGCGGAATGGGACCTCAATGTGGTGCTCTCCCAGCTCACTAGGCTGCCATTCTAGCCTTTGGCCACTTATCACCTGAGACACCTACCCTGGAAGGTGGCCTTCCTGGTGGCGTTGACGTCCACTCTCAGAGTAAGCGAGCTGCAGACTCTGGTGGTGGACCTGCCTTATACCAGGTTCCTTACAAAGAGGGTGGTGCTTCGCACACACCCCAAATTCCTCCCAAAGGTTGTGTGTGATTTTCACCTTAATCAGGAGGTAGTTCTCCCCACCTTCTTCCCACAGCCACACGCCGGCAGGGAGTAGGTCGTCTTGCATACTGTGGATTGCAAGAGGGCCCTGTCCTTTTATTTACAGAGGACCAAGGCCCATCGAAAAATGCCTCAGCTTTTTATCTCCTATGACCCCAGCAGACTGGGGCTGCGTGTGACCAAGCGAGCGTTGTCCACCTGGGTGGTGGACTGCATTGCCCTCGCTTATGAGCAAGCTGGCCTCTCTCTGAAGCGCCGGATCACTACTCATCGCATTAGGGCTATGGCCACAACGGTGGCCAACCTACGCGCAGTGCTGGTGCAAGAAATCTGTAAGGCCGGCACGTGGTCTTCAGTCCATACGTTCGCAGCCCACTACTGCTTTCGGAGTGAGTCCTGCAGGGACTGTGCCTTTGGCCAAGCAGTGATCAGAAGCATTCTCGGTGTATACACAACTCCTGCCCTCCAACCCTTCATTGTTCAGGCTACCGGAATTATGGTGATGCTGGACACTTGGTTCTACAGATTCTCTTGGTAAGGACTCACCTTCTACAACTCACAATCTCCCTTGGGTCGCCGCTGCTGCTGTTGTGGTTTGGGCCCTGACAGCCTGGAGCTAGGGAGTCCCATATGTGAGGACTGATTTCCTGCTTGTTCCTAGAGAAAGCGTAGTTACTCACCTATAACAGGTGTTCTCCAGGGACAGCAGGAATTGGTCCTCACAACCCTCCCTCCTCTCCTTTGAGTTGTCTCCTTTACTTTTTTGTCATTTGCCTAAGCTATGTCATCTGACTGAACAAGATGGCACCCTTGGGCGGGAAAGGGACCATGCATGCGTGGTAACATTCCCAAAGACTTTCTTTGAAAGCTGGGGAAATGGTCCACTCGGGCTCTGTCGGTGCCAACGTTTCCCATATGTGAGAACTGATTCCTGCTGTCCCTGGAGAACACTTGTTATAGGTGAGTAACTACGCTTTTTCACATCTTGTAAATACATTAATATGCTAAAAAAGCCTTGGTTCATGTTGCTTTGCTGGAGCTTATCTCTGTGCATCAAGGCTGCTTTGTACCTTGTGTGGTGTAATGCCTCTGGAATATTTTAGTTCATTACTTAATATTGCATTGGTTCTTGAAATATTTAACTTCTCATGATAACCCATCACAGCAATCCTTTTGGTTGTGCCTGCTGTTTCAGTATATTTTTTAAATCCTTATAGTGTTGAGATTTGAGAGGATACATAAACTTTAATGCCTCAGTGCCTTTAAAGTGCTTAGCATCTTATGAGTGTCTCAGAATGCCAAATCAGCAGATTTTGCTGGTGATTCATTTTTCTCCTGTGTCTGCCCTGGACCTCATTTCAGTACTTTGCTGATTTTTCAACACTGCTCTTGGGCAGTGACGAACTTTCCTTTCCTTGAGAATGCTTTGATTTCTGATGAATGCTGCTTTGTCTTAAACTCTTCAGCACATCACCATCTGAAGAGTACTTCATTGCCATATGATTATTGTGTGCCTCAAGCTGGTCTTGTATCTCATGTGTGTATCTCATTCTTCTGTACATCAGCATCTTGGAAATGCTTGACATCCCATAAATTCTCCTTGTAACAGAATGACCTTAATTTTGCAGCATATCATTGCTACCTATTTTCATTCTTTGGATATCTAGATATACACCTGAAGTTCTTTGCATGTAAAGAATTCCTTTTATTTATTGTGTTTCCACCTTATGGCCTCCCAAAAGCTTCCAATAGAAGCTGGGGAGCGTTCCTATGCGGGGCACTGTCGGTGATGTCACCTATACATGAGGCAATCCATGAAAAACACCTGCTACGGGTGAGTAACTACCTTATCTCTGTGCATCAATTCAAAACCACTCACACCCTCCAATTCTACAGTTTTAAGCTACATCAAGGAAAACACTCAAAAAAGGGAGGGAGAGGGGAGAAAAAAGACCTCAGAATTGTGCTGGGGTTCAGTCTGCTAAATAAAATGTGGTCTGGCACAACAATTTTGCAAGATAGTGGCACTACAAGCAGGGGCAAATGGGCTATTGTCTCCCAACTCCAAAGGCGAGTGGAGGAAGTATTGGGGGAGGGTCTGAGGTCTACTTAGGCCAACAGGGAACTTTAGTGTGGGTGGGAGTCCAGAGACTGTTTAGGTTACCAGTGAGCTCTTGTCATTTTTTAACTTTTAATAATTTTCTGCAAATTTGATCACCTCACTTGTTCCTATTTTCCAGATAATTAATAAATATAGTAAAAAGCAGTGGGACCAGCATAGATCACTGGGGTACTCCATTGTTTACCTTTCTCCATTGAGAAAAGTGACCGTTTAGCCCTATTCTGTTTTCTGTCTTTTAACCAGTTCCCAGTCCACAAGAGAACACTGTCTTCTATCCTATGACTTTTTAATTTTCTTAAGAGTCTACTGTGAGCGACTTGGTTAAAGACTTTCTGAAAATCCAGAAACACTATCCACCAGGTCACCTTTATCTGATATTTATTTGATACGTGAAGTCACGTATCAAAAGTGACTTCATGGCTCTGGGACAGAGGGTGAAGCAGTTAGGTGCACAGGTGGTGTTCTCTTCAATCCTCCCTGTTGAGGGTAAAGGCCAAAGCAGAGAGGCTCGCATCCTGGAGATGAATGCATGGCTGCGTGGATGGTGTCATCGAGAGCGTTTTGGTTTCCTAGACCATGGGATGCTGTTCCAAGGGTTGCAGAGCAGAGATGGCATCCATCTGTCCAAGAAAGGTCAACGCATCTTTGGTAGTAGACTGGCTAATCTACTGAAGAGGGCTTTAAACTAGATTTGTTGGGGATGGGTGAAGAAAGCCCCCAGGTAAGTGAAAGTCCCCAGGTAGGTGATACATTAAATACCTTTATGGAAATGGGTAACATATGGAAAGCAGTGTGTATAAATGCCCGTAGCATGGGAAATAATAGACAGCACGATAACTTCCCAGATTTCCTTTCTTACCACTGCATCATTCACCAGCAAGTTTTGTCAAGCAAGAGATTCAATACAAAGACTGTCATGGACATCACTTTCAAAATTGTAAATTCAGTTTGTGGAAGATCACTTCAAAGACGGCTTTTCTTTTTTTTTTTGAAACTTTTATTTTCATTTTACAACAAGCAAACGAAACAACAGACCAAAGGAGACAAATACAAATATACACATAAGGAAAGCAACCCCAATTACCCCCCACCCCTAAGCTTCTTCTCTGGAACTGAGGAGTATCATCAAAGAGGCGTATACATATGTACATCCAAACAAACAAAAGAGTATCAGCAATATAGACTGATCAGGTGAAATAGATTTAAACAGTCAGATGGGAGCATTTAGCATTTTAGCATTTCAAACATAATCGTGGAGTATCCTCCATTCAGATAAATGATAGAGAGTCTGAACGGAGAAACCAACAGATGAGGTATTTGTTCACATTTACTGTATAGACTGACAGGATGCCACCATTCATTGAAATTAAGAGGGGACCTATTTTCCCCCAGTAGTTTCCAGTAATATTGTAGTACCGGGCATTCAAACATAATATAAGTTAGGATGTGAATGGCCGTGTGGCATAACCAAAATCTGTTGCTCTGGGTAGCGGTCATTTGACTAACCTATCAGGAGTATAGAAACTTCGATGGATTAAAAGAAAAAAGTGTCTGAGTAAGTGAGGGAGATCGAGAGATCCAGGTCAACCAGCTCCAGGCTGGGCTCCCATGCTCCGGGGTCAAAGCTACATGCAACTCCCGCTCCCAGAATTTCTGTGCTGTCTGAGCGCATTGGTGAATAATGGGAGCGAGGGGAGAAGCAGCCTCCATATATCTTCTAACGCAAAAGCTGTTATCAAAGCAGTAAAAGAATCAAGACTCTTGGGTGGACCACTCGTTCTGGGCGGCAGCCAAGCTGTCAAGGGCTCAAGTACTTGGTTGAAAGCGCCGCCGAGCATTAATGGAGGGCTGGCAAATGACTGTGCTAACTGCATAATACTCGCATAAGAAACAGGATTATCCACATTCGGAGCATAAATACCATTACACGTAAAGTACAGTCTCAACCTGAAGATGTGCACGGGCCCATCCACCCTCCTTATCAAAGCTAACATTCAGTACAATAGTTTGCAGAGACTTCTTAACCAAAATGGCTACCCCACACCGCTTGGAAACAGCGGAAGAGAAGGCAATCGCCATATTAGGCGTGGTATTAAGTTTCAATGCCGCAGCGGAATTTAAATGCATTTCCTGAAGAAACATTATATTTACATGCTCATGATGAAGATAGCTAAGGATTTTCTTTCTTTTGATTGGACTATTAATGCCATTTACGTTTTATGAGAAGAACTGACACAAGGCCATCAAGAAAGATTATAAATTCTGAGAAAGAACACAATAAGGCACACAGTTTCCCAATGTCCCTCATCTTAACTAAGTATGACTGTGCGCATAACCTAATAATCAATGGGTTAATGAAAATCATGGAAACGCCCCATATAAACAAATAAGCACCGAGGTGCACTAGAGAAGAAGCAAAACCCCAGAAATTACTGGCGACCTAATGTCTGCGGGGAGAAACTCCAGAGAGGGCCCAAGCTAAAACATATAACCTGTAAAACTATGCATGTTTCGAATCCCACCGAGGTGCACATCATGGAGGGAGAGAAGGCCAAGTAAATTATAGATAGAAAGAAAAGTCCAGGCAGTCTCTATTCCAGGCTGGGATCACCGCGTCGGGCCGTTCAAGATGGCGGGCAAATCCGGCGAATTACAGATCCAAATTGTTGAATCATAGTGGTTGGATTAGCGCATCTGATCTGCGTTATTTGGAGTCCAAAAACATTGCTAGTAGATCGGAATCTTCGAGTGTTATGGCTGGGTTATGGAGAGTCACTCTGAGCTTCACTGGATATATTAGGCCAAAGTGAGCCTGCAGTTATTGAAGTCCAGGGCGAAAAGCAAGGAGTCTCCTCCGTCGGTCAACTGTGGACTTTGCCACGTCAGGGGAAAAGAAACTTTAGGACTTTCAAATTCAAGATGATAGTTCGCCCGGGCAGCAATACGAATTTGCTCTACTCACTGATATCGCAATAATCGAAAATTGAGAGCCCGAGGGGTCGTCCGATTGAGCACCATATTAGCAGGAACACGAACACGATGCGCTCGGTCAGTCTCCAAATCTCTGTAAATAATAATCTTTAGCAAGGGGGGGAGAGTTTTGACCAAGAATTCTCGCATGTCTCCTGCTCTCACATCCTCCGGTACTCCAATGAGCCCCATATGGTTGCAACCAGCTCGATCATTGCTATCCTCCAGCTCTTTTTGAAAATTCTGTATCATACGCTCAGCCTTGCCCAATTTCACCAAGTGCACCGCGTGCGAGTCAAGGACCTCCGCCATGTTGTCCTGTCGTAGTGGGAGACTTTCAAACCGGTTCTGAAGTGTGCCAAAGTCTTCACGCATGGTTCGGAGCGCCGCTCCGTTGGATTGTACCAGCTCCTTCACACCACGTATCTCCTCCAAGATCCCCTGTGGCGTTGCGGAGTTTTCACAAAATGGGGCCATCTTTTGTGGGGAAGAACTCTGTTTTGGAGCGTTTTCGTGTGAAGAAGAGGGAGACCCGAGATCCAGTCGCACTGGTTTGTGGCCCGCCGTTCCCCCCGAGGCACCCCGGTAAGTTCAGAGCAAAAAAATGAAATTTATGCAGGTATTAATTCAGGATTCTGAGTAGGCCTCTCGGGAGCTTCAACGCAAAGCGTCTATCCCGCTGGACATCAGGCTCCGCCCCCCTCAAAGACGGCTTTTCAATCTTACTCTTGATGAAGGGGCAGTGGAAATCATTTTGCACACAAATGTAAGGTGGCTAAGTAGGCACAAATTTCTGCAAAGATTTTGTGATTTGCTGAATGAAATAAGAAGTTTATTGAAGGAGAGGGGAGATGACCAAGCAGAGTTGGAAGATGAGGAGTGGTTATGTGATCTGGCATTTCTCGCTGACTTTACAGGCGAACTAAGTGATATGAACCTTGAACTTCAAGGTAAAAACAAATGCATTGGCGAGATGAGTACAGTTTCATTCTACAAGAGCAAATTTGAGCTAATGATGACTGACCTTGCAGACAACTCTTTTGATCATTTTCCTAATAAGCAGAACCATCTGGGACAATATCTGGGACAGTATCTAAATTTTGTTTTTTAGAACGAGAAGTATGTGACAGAAATCTGTTCTGTTATCCAGGAATTCGAAAATAGATTATGTGACTTCCAAAAAAATTGGAACAGTTGTGGAGTACTTGTCATACCCATTCAAAGTAGATGTGGACATTAAAGAAACTGCAGCTGCTATCAGTAAAAATTACTCATTGAACAAGCCATCTCTTGAAAATGAAATATTAACCCTTAAAAATGACATTTTTCTCAAGACCCATGCTGAGCAAGAATCGTTTTGGAAGCTAGTGCCTAGAGACAAATCTCCCAACTTGAGAAGATGCAGTGAAGCTGTACACTCCTGTTTCGGTTCAACTTATTTGTGTGAATCTGCGTTTTCCCATCTGAAAATGACAGAGTACACAACATTCCAACGTGACAGTGAACATCTCCAGGATTCCCTGAGACTGGCCATCACGCAATATTCACCCAACTTCAAAAAGCTGGTGGATGAAATGTGGGCTCAGACGTCTCACTAATGAGCAAGAGCGAAATATTAAAGATTGTGCAAGATCAGCCTGGATCAATACTTGACCTAAATTTAACGCAAATTACTCAATAAAAGTTAAAGTTATTAAGACAGTTAAAGAAAGTTATTACTCAATAAAACTTTAAGAAAAAATGTACTTTCCATTTTCCCTCGCAGTTCTTACTGGATCTTCGTCTCTGTTTTGTTTTTGCTTAATTTGCTTAAAAGCTGATCACATCCAAGTCAATGACAGAAGGTTCATTAAAAATGGGGGGGGGGGGGGACTTCTCCAACTTTATTGGGTTAAAATTTAATTTGAAACTAATTGGAGTGGAGGAGTGGCCTAGTGGTTGGGGCAAGGTACTTCAGGCCGGAAGGTCGGGGGTTCAAATCCCACTAGAGGACAGCAACCTTGGGCCGGAAGGACTGGGGTTTCTAGTCCCACAGGTGCTCCTTGTGGTCTTGGGCAAGCCACTTAACCCTCCATAGCCCATGTTCCCTGTAAAATAGTTATCTCCAAGTTATAATGCCCTGTTCAATGTAATTTCAGTTTGTTCAATGTAAACCGCACTGATGCAGAATAGCGCGGTATATAAGAGAATGTAAATAAATAAATAAAATAAATAAATAAAAATTTGAAACTTAATTTTCATGGTGGTAAATCACCAGCACTTTTGGCCGGAAAAAGTAGATCACGACCTGTTCAAAGTTGGACATGCCTGGCATAGAGGATCTTGTTCTTTTTGAAGATGTTGCAGACTGGCTGTTTGTATATGTTGAACAGGAGAGCAGACAGGGAGGACTGTTGCGGGGACTTCCTGTGTATTGTTGATGGGAGTGAAGGTGATTGATCCAACTCTGACCATTTGTTGTCTGTGACTGAGGTAGGACTGAAACCATTTGAGGGTGATGTTAAGTAGATCATTACTGGCTAGACACTCTATTAGGATGATTAGGATGCTATGAGACGTGGTGTCAAATGCTGAGGAGATGTTGATTAAAATGAGTAAGAAGCCAGTTTTTATATTGTCAATTCCTCTGAGTAGTGTGTCCAGTAAGTGAGTGAGGAGAGTCTCAACACTGTGGTTGGGGCAGAAGCCATGTTGATGTGGATCCAGCGGAGTATGTAGGTCAATGAGGTCTTGTAGCTGTTTCTGAGCTACTTATTCAATAATCTTGTAGGAAGGGAAGACTGGAGATTGGGCGGTAGGATATAGGGTCTGAGCTGCCTGCTGATGTGGTTTTTTTGGATGGGGCAGATAGTTGCTTGCTTGAAGGCGTGAGGCATATAGCCTTGTGATAGAGACTTGCTTACTATGTTGTGGATGTAGCTAATAACCTCTTCTTTGACTGACTTGATCCATTCTACTGGGCAAGGGTCAGATGGAGCCGTGCTGGTGTTTAGTGTGGATATTGTACGGAGAATCTCTTCCGAAGTGGGGATGTGGAATTCACTCCATTTGTGTGTGAGAGTAGGTTCTGCATTTAAGGTATTGTGGATGTTATGGAGGGGTGTCTTCTGGGTTCGTTTTTCTTATTGATGAGATAGTCTGCAAATATTTGAGGTTGAATAGCGATCTCTTCTTTGTCTGATGGGTCCTTTGTGAGTGTGCGGACAAATTCAAATACTTCTCTGGGTTTGTTGCGGGATTTTAAGTTTAAATTGTCCAAAAATAGGATTAAACCATAAGTGAGGTTCTCTGTGTCAGTATTGAGTGTGCCCACTAAGGAAGTCAGGAGAGTTTCAATGCTGTGGTGAGGTCAGAATCTGTGTTCATGCTGGTCGAGTGGCGCATGATTGATTGTGATTTTGTAGCTGCAAGGTACTATTTTTGTGATGATCTTTGCTATGAAGGAGATGCCAGATATGGGTCTGTAAGATTCTGGGATGCTGACATTGGAATTGGGCTTCTTTATGATTGGTCTGATTGAAGATTGTTGTAGCAAGGGTGGTATGTATCAGTGTGTTAGTGAATCATTGAGTATTTCCAAGGTAAATGGTATAAGGTGAGATCTTGTGATCTTTATCTATGAGACTGGGCATCACTCCAGCAGAGAGGTGGTAATGTTTAAGTTGCTAATTATGTTGTCGACTTCTTCAGGAGTAATATCGAAGGTCGACCAGCAGCGTGTAGCTGTGTTATGCTGGTTGTGTGAGGGAAGTGTGAGATTGTTATGGTTGTTTGTGTTTAGTTTGTAAGTTGAGTGCCATATTATGTGGGTTAAGGGTGTTTCCTTGGTATGCAGGAGTGGTATCGCTTGTCAGTGTTTTAGCTGTATCAAAGAGCTCTCTGGGTTTATAGATGGCACATGATAAAGATGGTGCGATATTCCCATTTTGCTCTTTTTGAGGTATCTCAGAATCTTCATTTTTCATCTAGATATGCAGTATGAAATTGTGGGCTCCTTTTTTTTCCTTCATTTACATTCAAGGTGGTGTAGGTTGAGTTTCTGATCATAAAGTAAAAGTTGAAATGGCTGTTGAACCTCGTGATCTTTTTGGTATAATGACTGAAGTGTTTTCTTTCAACCTTTTCTTGATCTTCTCACCATCATTCAACATGGATCCATGAGTATCTTTTAGCATTCCAATTTGAGGCTGGATTTCTCGCTGTAACTTTTACCTTTAGGAAAACCAGTCTTGTTCTTCCTTCAAGAATTTCTGATTCTCTTTTCTTGCATGCATCATGGTCTCTTTGTATTGTCTTTCTACATGTTGGAAATTTCTGTTAAGTTCCATGATTACCTCTCTCTCTCCCCTCTGGCTTTACTTCACAAATTTTTGAACAGTTTTCAGTTTCTTCGGCCATCCATTTTGACCATTTTTGTTTTTTCACCTTTGCAAAGATGTTTCACTTCTTTCGAGCACAACTTTCTTCTTTTTGCAATTGAATATTTATTCCAATTTTCATTGATATACAGCCATCAAGAAACCCCACATTTTCAGCGTCAATAACAACATTAAGCAGCTATAGTAACTATAATACATCTTTTTTTCCGATCCTATCCCCTACACCCCACCCCCAGTCTTTTCTCATAACCACAGCAGTGAATCAATTTCTTAGGGAGTCTTTAAATTCCTGTGGTATATTTTCAAGATCATATTTTGCTTCTTTCTTGATGGGCTTACTCTTTTTCACCTTTATCTTGAGTTTGCATACTAGTAACTGGGGATCTGTACCACAGTCAGCTGCAGCTTTTATCTTTGTTGCAGTTATTGAGCTTTTCTGTTATTGACTGTCACAGATATAGTAAATTTGATTTTTGTACAATCCATTGGATGAAGTGCATTTGTACAGTCGTTGCTTCTGTTGTTTGAAAACGGTGTTTGAGATTATTAAAATGTTGGTCTTGCAGAATTCTGTCACTCTTTCTTCAGCTTCTTTTCTGTTGCCAAGCCTATATTTTCCAGCCACTTTGCTGTCTTTTTTGTTCCCAGCTTTAATGTTCCAGTCAACCATGACTATCAGAGAATTGATCAACTGCATCCTCTTCTGAATTTGCTGCTGGCACATCTACCTGAATAATAATTATGTTGATGGGCATTTGTTCTAAACAAATACAAATTAAGCATTCACTGACTGCATTTCAATACAGTTTTTGCAAGTTTCTTCTTAATTATAAGTGCAACACCATTTCTTCTTTGTCTTTCATTTCCAGCATAGTATGCCATATGAACATCAGATTTAAAGTGTCCAGAAGGGGAAACAGACTTCTTGCCTGCTGTTTGATTGCCTCATCTATGTAGCTCTCAGGGCCCATGAGTGAGTGCTGAGGCGCAGACTCTTGACGTCAGCTGAGGCCTTTTAAAAACTTTTGTCCCACCGCGGGATGAACAGGGACTCAGATATTTTGCCTGCTGTTTGATTGCCCCATCTGTGTGGATCTCTGGACCAGCAAGTGAGTGCTGCGGTGCAGACTCTTGACATCAGCTGGGAGCCTTTAAAAGCTTTTGCCCACCATGGGCCATGACCGTGGGTGTGTGCCCAAAGGGGAGTGATCAAAGGAGCAGGTTCTGCCTCTTTGGAACCCCTTCAGAGCATTTGAGGATCCGTGCTGGAAAACAACCCCCCTGTTATGGGAAAAGGAAGAGGAAAGGACTTTAAAGTTAAAATCTGCTAAAGTTGATCCAATGGATCATCATGTGAAAGTGTCCATGCTGGAAGAACAGGCTGCTGCCACTGGAGCATCTATTTCATCTGTGAGTACTATTTCTCCAGGCCTGCTCTCATTTAATTTGGGTAATGGTACCCTACCCAACCAGTTTGTAGGTCAGCAAGAGCTTGCAGCATCCCTTGTTTTACAAAAGGAGAGATAGACTCTTCTCTTCTGCAATTCCTGTGCTGGAGTCGTCTTAAATGGAATGTCGGAGTACATTTCAGAATATTTTTCCTCTACCAACACTAATTGTATTTCATCCCATTTGGACGGAAAAGCTTGTTGCCCCTAAAGATATTTTCTTTCTGGATATATGGAAGGTGATGTCTCATACTGAAATGTCAATTTAGACTTCTCTGCAACAAGTCTCCCAGTTCTCTAAAGATGCTATGCTATGCTTGCTGAACATGATGTGAGACGTTTTGCATTTGAGTCGTGCATTGTTAAGGCGGTGTATCAAGGAAAAAGATGTGTGTTCTTTGATTTTAACCAATTGAAGAGCTTCATTCAAGGGAAAAATTCTTAATTTTTTCTTTGTTCTTTTTTTTGTTACACTGGTTTAGTTTGTGGATCATCTTCTGATGGCTATCTTTATTGTTTATGTATTGGATTGGATTACTTACCTTCATTGTTTAATTTTTTTGTTTCTTATTGCTGTGTCCCCTTTGGCGTGGGTTTGTACTGTAATGTTTTTATGTTTGAATAAATATGGAAAATTTAAAAAAAAAAAAAGTGCCCAATGCTATTCCATTTTCAGGTCCCCGAAACCCAACAGATGGAGTTGTGCACATTCTCTGGGAACAAGCAGTAAGTCGGCCCTCACATATGGGTGATGTCGGCACTGACGGAGCCCTCGCGGCAGCAACCCCCCGGCTTTCAAAGAAAGCCTTTGGGAGATGCTACCACGCATGTGTGGTCCCCTTCCCGCCCAAGGGTGCCATCTTGCTCAGTCTCCATTTTTCCGTTGAGCCCTTCAGACGTCATCTGGCTTGTCCCCTGAAAAAGTTGATTATTTTGTTCTTCGAGTTTTCAGCTCGCCTCTGGTATTGCACCGGTACTGTTCCTGCCTACCGACCTCGGTGCCTCGGCATTGGGTTTGGTTCCTTTTTTGTAGTTTTTGTTCTTTTGTTTTTCTTTTCTGGCACCTTCGCGCCTTTTTCTCCCGCTGGCAGCCCAGAGGGTCTTCGACCTCGCAGGAGTGTGTTTTTTCCCCCATGGCTACCAGTGGTTTCAAGAAGTGCTCTAAAATCATGTCTTTGACTGACACACACGACTGCTGTCTTAGTTGCCTCGGGCCAGACCATGACCTGGCAGCCTGCGGTCTCTGCAAGAGGATATCCAGCAAGGCCCTCAAGAGCCGCCAGCAGCAGCACAACAAGTTCTTCCCCAAGTCCCTGGTACCTCCCAAAGCCAGGGCCTCATCTGAGGCCCCGATACCTCGGGTGGAGCTTTCCGAGCCCGAGCCTCGTTGTGGGTCCTCAGAAAAGGGGTCTCCCTCGAGGGAACCCATAAAGAAGAAGTTCTCCAGGACCAAGCAGGAAGTCAGTCCTCACATATGGGTGACGTTGGCGCCGACGGAGCCCCCGTGCAGAGCATTTCCCCAGCTTTCAAAGAAAGCCTTTGGGAATGCAGCGCGCATGCGCGGTCCCCTTCCCGCCCAAGGGTGCCATCTTGCTCAGTCTTCTTTTTTCCGCGGAGCCCGACGGACGTGTTTCGTTTTTCACCCGAGGAAAAAGTTGATTTTGTTTTGCGTAGACCCGTTTTCTTCGGTTTGACGCTGGTTTCCCTTTCCCGCCTGGGCCCGGTACATCAGTATCGAGCCCGGACTTCTTTTTTCGGTTTTTGTCCTTAGTGACTAGCGTATGCGCCATTTTTCTGTTTTCACTGGCAGCCCTGTCTTTTGACCTCGCAGGGGCCCTTTTCCCCCCGATGGCTGCCAGCGGGTTTAAAAAGTGTGATCGGTGTAAGAAACTTATGTCTCTCACCGACACACATGACTGCTGCCTCCGTTGCCTCGGACCCGATCATGACCCGATGATATGTGGACCGTATGGGAAAATGTCCTCAAAGGTGTTGAGGAGTCAGCAGCACCAAAAGGAAAGAATCTTCTCTGACTCCACGTCCGGACGGGCCCGGACTTCGTCAGAGGCCTCAACGTCTCGGGACTCTGGCCCCGAGCAGCGCCGAGGCTCCTCTAAGAGGGGGTCTCCCTCGCGGGAGCATCGCAAGAAGAAAAAACCCACGAGGGCGTCGTCGGTGGACGCACTTGGCTCCTCGAGGGCCAAGTCGCATAGCCCCGAGCGCCGTCCCGGGTCTTCGGAGTCAGAGAGGCCTGCAAAACAATCTCGTGTGGAAATGGAGTCCCCGGGTCACGTGAGTACTGTAGTCCTCGTGGACTCTCCTCCAGGGGAGCCGACGTCGGGCCCGACACTGTCGGGGGCTGCTGAGTCTCCTGAGCTCGGACTCAGGTTGACGGCCTTGCAGAGCAGCTTGGCTGCCTTCATGGAACAGCAGCGGGCACTGATCGCTGGTCTCACGTCCAAGTCGACCCCGGAGGCCGAGCCGATCCTCGAGTCCATGCGCGCTCGAGTCGATCCTCGGCCAAGGTCCCCCTCGGCCTCCCGTCCGGGACTGAGGTCGTCAATGGCGGTACCCTCGGCGTCGGGGCGGATGGCATCGGTGCCTGCCCGACCGGAGCCGCTTGATTCCTCCTCCAAGGGGTCCGGCTGGGAAACGGAGGATGAGGAGTCACCCGACACCTTTCAGACTTGGTGTGTCCCATCGGACTCACCGGAGTCCGAGCCTCGGAGACGGTCCCCACCAGAGGATACCCGGTTCTTGGACTTCGTGCGGGATATGGCCAAGGTCTTGGCATTCCCTGCGGATCCCGAGGAGGAGCCTCGAGCCGAGGAGCTCGAGGCCCTACAGTATGACTCTCCTTCAAAGGAGGCCTTTACTGTACCGGTTCCTCCGATGCTGGAATGGTTGCTCTTCCACATGTGGGAGGCGCCGGCCTTGATGCCAGTTTTGAGCAAGTGGGTCAGTTCCATATATCGGGTCCGCAAGAGCCCCGGGTTCCAAAAGGCACAATTACCGCACCACTCCATGGTTGTGGAATCGGCCATGCATCGTCTGAAGAGTCAGAAGATGCACTCCTCGGTGCCTCCCAGCCGGGAAGTGCTTCCAGGGCTCTATGCTTGCTTGCCGTGTCCAGACCTACCAGCTGTACATGGGCATGTACCTTCGAGACCTGGCAAAGGAGATTGCCGAGTTCTCTGCTGGTCTCTCCGAGGAACCTTTGCAGAGATTCAATGCTCTGTCATCGGGTATTTGTGAGTGCTCGAAGTTTATCTCTCAAGCAGCCTATGATGGCTTCGAGGCTTCGGCCCGGGTAGCCGCAGCCAGCATCGGTGCATGCCATCAGGCCTGGCTACAGTCATCGGACCTCGAGCCATGGGTACAGGACAAGTTGGTCGATGTCCCCTGCCGAGGTGAAAACCTCTTTGGCAAGCCCATGGCTGAAAAGGCTGCAGAACTCAAGACCGAGACTCTTACCCGGACAAGGCTGTCCAGGAAAACCTCTGCCCCCTTCTCAAAAGAAGAAGGGCTCGGGAAACAATACCTTTTACCCGAGGAAGTCATCTGCCTATAAACAGTACCCTCATTTTCAGGCCTCTGTAGCTCCCCAACAGGATCAGCAGGCCAAGGGGCAGGGACATGGGCCCTGTAGGCAGAAAACCCCCAAGCCGCCAGCTCCAGCTCCTGCAGAGCAGGGAGCGGGGTTTTGACTCCAGTGGCATAGCCTCTCCTCCTCAGCTGGCCCACATCAACACAGGAGGCCGGCTGGCCCTGTACGCCCACAGGTGGTCAACCGTGACAAGGGATACCTGGGTACTAAGTATAGTTCAGAGGGGCTATCTCCTCCACTTCCACCAGGTACCCCACTCCTATTTTCCAGGGGAGCCTCCAAGACTTCCTCTGCACAGGGACTTACTCCTGCAGGAGTTGGCAAGTCTTGTAAAGGAACAGGCAGTGGAACCGGTGCCCCACCACCTGAGAGGTCAAGGCTTCTATTCCAGGTACTTTGTGGTACCAAAACCAACAGGAGGCCTCAGGCCCATCCTAGACTTGCGAAACCTCAACAAGTTCCTGGAGAGGGAAAAGTTCAAGATGTTTACCCTTGGAATCCTGCTGCCCTACCTCCAGCAGGGAGATTGGCTATGCTCCTTAGACCTAAAGGATGTTTATACTCACATCCTCATTCATCCAGACCACAGACAATATCTCAGATTTGTAGTGGGAAGGAACCACTATCAGTACCGAGTACTGCCTTTTGGCCTAACCTCCGCCCCCAGGGTGTTCACCAAGTGCCTGGCGGTGGTGGTGGCCTACCTAAGGGTTCAAGGCCTCTTTGTCTTTCCATACCTGGACGACTGGCTCATCAGGGGTCAATCCCCACAGGAGGCCAATCAAGCCACCCTTCGCACTGTCGCTCTGCTTCAGCACCTGGGGTTTGTTATAAACTTCGCAAAGCCCACTTTGCACCCCTCACAGAACATGGAGTTCATAGAAGCAAGACTAGACACCCTTCAGGCAAAGGCCTTTTACCCATGGACAGGGCCCACAGATTGATGGATCTAGCCAGGCAGTTCCACAGCAATTCTCTGGTCTCTGCCAGACAATTCCTGAGGCTCTTAGGCCACATGGCTTCCATGGTCCATTTAACTCCAAATGCCCATCTACACATGAGGCCAGCTCAATGGGGCCTCAGAACTCAGTAGCATCAAGCCACTGGAAGCCTCACGGACAGAATGAGGGTGTCCAAACTACTAGAGTCTTCTCTGCAGTGGTGGCTTCATCTTCCGAATCTAGTGCACGGGGTGTTTTTTCAGACACCTCCCCACTCTCAATGCTGACAACCGATGCTTCTCTTCAAGGTTGGGGTGCACATTGCCAAGGGGCATGTACTCAAGGCCTGTGGTCTCCTTGGGAGGCCGCACAGCAGATCAATCTCTTAGAACTGAGAGCTATCCGCTTAGCCCTGAGAACTTTCTCCCATCTCATCTCTCACCAAGCCGTCTTGGTTCAGAAGGACAATCAAGTTGCTATGTTCTATGTGAACAAACAAGGGGGCACAGGGTCCCGCCTTCTATGTTAGGAAGCACAGAAACTGTGCTCCTGGGCAGTCAATCACTGCATTCTTCTCAAAGCGGTCTATCTCCCAGGTCAGGAGAATTACCTGGCGGACAGATTGAGCAGGATCCTGCAGCCGCATGAATGGCAGTTGAATCCTTTAGTGGTTCAACAGATCTTCCTGAGATGGGGTCTTCCAACCATAGATCTCTTTGCCAGCCCTCTGAACCATCAACTTCCCAGGTTCTGCTCCAGACAACCGCATCCTCTCAGAGTAGCAGCGGATGCGTTTCTCATTCCATGGTCTACAGGCCTCCTATATGCATTTCCTCCCACGCCTCTAGTGTCCAAGACACTGTTCAAAGTGATCCAGGACAAGGCCTCAATGATCCTAGTGGCCCCCAGGTGGCCAAGGCAACCCTGGTTCCCACTTCTTTTGCAACTAGCGGTGGACACTCCTCTTCCTCTGGGGATGCAACCCGATCTCCTGTCTCAGGAGCAGGGATCTCTCTTACACCCCAACCTCCAGGCACTCAATCTGATGGCCTGGCTGCTGAAAGGGTAGTTCTAGCCCCCTTACTGCTGCCTAGGGAAGTGGAGGACGTGGTCTTGGACTCTAGGAGGAAGTCCACCCGAAAGTCTTATGCCCTTAAGTGGCGTAGATTCTCTGCCTGGTGTATTCAACAAAACAAGAATCCTTTCTCATGCCTGATGCTGCAATATTTGCTTCACCTGTCCAACCTAGGCCTTAAGTCTAATTCTGTGAGAGTTCATCTTAGTGCTCTTTCAGCATACCACTCCCCAGTGGAGGGTCAGTCTCTCTCAAGCAATCCTTTGGTGGCTCGCTTCCTCAGAGGCCTGCTTTTGCTTAAGCCTCTAGTTCGTCCACCTGCCCCTGAGTGGGATTTGAATATGGTCTTGCAACGGCTTACTTGCCCACCATTTGAACCTATGGCTACTTGCCCTCTGCGTTTTCTCTCCTGGAAAGCGTTATGTCTGGTAGCCCCCTACCTCAGCAAGGCGAGTGAGTGAGCTTCAGGCCCTAGTATCAGATGCACCTTATACTAGGTTCCATAGGAACAGAGTAGTCTTACGGACTCACCCTAAGTTCCTTCCTAAGGTTGTCTCCTCCTTCCACCTCAATCAGGAGGTGGTTCTTCCAACTTTCTTTCCCAGGCCGCATGCCAGCCGGGCTGAGATGGTCTTGCATACCCTGGACTGTAGGAGGGTGTTGTCTTTCTACCTTGATCGTACGCGGGGGCACCGGAGGGCTGTTCAGCTCTTCTTCTCTTTTGACCCCATTAAGTTCAGGTTGGCTGTCTCCAAGCATACTTTGTCCTTATGGGTAGCCGACTGTATCGCCTGGGCTTACAGGGCAGCCGGCCTCTCGTTGCAGGGTCGAGTTACTGCTCATCATGTCAAGGCAACGGCTGCGTCAGTGGCTCATCTCCGCTCTGTTCCGTTGGCAGGCATCTGCCTGGCCGCTACTTGGTCTTCAAGCCAGACATTTGCAGCCCACTACTGCCTTGAGAGGGAGTCCCGTAGGGACAGTGCTTTCGGGCAGGGCTCCATAATCTCTTTGGGGTTTAGGCAACTCCTACCCTCCGGCCCTGGTGTTGGGCTACCATTCAGGGGCGTTATCAGAGAAGATTCTGTTCTTGCATGCTGAGGCTCTAGAGGGAGCTCATTTTTCAGCTTTGGGTCTCCGGTAACCTTAAGCTGGGGAGTCCCATATGTGAGGACTGACTTCCTGCTTGGTCCTGGAGAAAGAGTAGTTACTCACCTGTAACAGGTGTTCTCCAGGAGCAGCAGGAATCAGTCCTCACAACCCTCCCTCCTCCCCTTGGAGTTCCAGTCATATGATTTATTTTGTTATTTTTGCTGTCTTTTAGCTATGTCATCAGACTGAGCAAGATGGCACCCTTGGGCAGGAAGGGGACCGCGCATGCGCGCTGCATTCCCAAAGGCTTTCTTTGAAAGCTGGGGAAATGCTCCGCATATGTGAGGACTGATTCCTGCTGCTCTTGGAGAACACCTGTTACAGATGAGTAGCTACTCTAAACCCTCGAAGGCGGCGTCCTTGGATGGTTCCAACCGGCCGGGAGCTTCCTGGGCCCAGTCCCATATTCCGAGGCGCTTGTCCAAGGAACCGGAGGAGCTCCATGCAAAAGTCCCCCGGAAGGATCCGGCTCTGGACCGACCTCTGTCACCAGACACCATCCTCGTCGAAGATTACCCTTCGAGGGAGCCTGCATCGGGCCAGAGTCCCTCAGTGCCCACGCCGAAGACTGTGGAGCCTTTTGGGCTTGAGTCCAGAATGGTGGCCTGGAGCGCAGCTTGTCTGCCTTCATGGAACAGCAGCGGGTGCTGTTGTCCGGTTCAACCGGTTCATCAGCCCCGACCACCGGGCCGTTGAGGTCCAAGATGCCCCGGAGGCCAAGTCAATCCTCGGCCGAGGACACACTCCGCTCATCGGGACCACGGTTATCCCCTGCAAGTTTACCGAGTGCCGGCCGTGGAGCATCTTGGCCCTCAAGGCCCGCAGAGCATCCCCCGGGCGAGTCCTCCATGGACTACTCCGAATGGGAGACAGAGGACAAGGAGTCCCCTGACACCTGTCGTCACCGCGACATCCCTTCCGATTCCCCCATGTTGGAATTTCTATGGCGGTCCCCGCCCGAAGACATGGGTTTCTTGGACTTTGTCAAGACATGTCCAAGGCCCTGGCATTCCCAACAGTCGGAGGAGAACCCTCAAGCCGATGAGTTAGAGATCCTCCATTACGAGGCCCTTCCGCGGGAAACGCTAACAGTACCCATCCCTCCCATCCTGGAATGGCTCATGCTCCACATGTCGGAGACAAAGGCCTCAGTACCGGTAGTGAACAGACAGCTCGACTCGATGTATCGGGTCTGTCGGAGCCCAGGCTTCCCGAATTCACAACTGCCACATAACTCCATGGTGGTGGAGTTCGCCATGCATTGGCTGAAAAGCCAGAATACGCACTCCTCGTTGCCCCACCGGCAGGGAGGCCTGCACCTTGTAAGCCCTCAACAGAAAGTGCTACCAGGGCTTGATGGTCCTCTGCGCATCCAGGCCTACCAGCTGTACATGGGCATGTACCTGAGAGACCTGGCAAAGGAACTCGCCGGGTTCTCGGCTGGTCTCTCCAAGGAACCCTTGCAGCGCTTCACAAGCCTGGCCAAGGCCGTTCATGAGTGCTCCAAATTTATGTCTCGAGCATCCTATGATGGGTTCGAGTCAGCGGTTCGGGTAGCCACGGCGGTCATCGGTGCACGCCGCTAAGCTTGGCTTCAGTCATCTGATCTCGAGCAGTGGGTTGAGGACAAGTTGGTCAATGTCCCATTCCAAGTGGAGAACCTCTTTGGCAAACCCATGACCGACGAGGCTGCCGAGCTGGAGACCGAGTTCATGACAAGAACCAGGCTCTCTAAGAAGACTACTGCCCCTCTCTGACAGAAGGGCTTGGGTAAAAAGCCCTTTTACCCCGAGGAAGGGAGCTGCTTACCGAAACTACCCACCCTATCAGGCCTCCCAGGCTCCCCAATAGGGTCAGTAGGCCAAGGGACATGGGCATGGCTCACATAAGCAGAAAGCTCCAAAACCCCAGGCCCCGGCCCAGCCAGTGGGGAGCTTTTGACTCCTTGAGCATAGCCTCTCAATCCCAAGGAGGTCAGCAGCCCACAGGGGGATGCCTGGCCCTCTATGCTCAGAGATGCATAGCTGTCACCACTGATTCCAGGGCACTGAGGGTAGTCAGGGAGGGTTATCTACTCCATCTGGCTCAGACACCTCCCTCTTATTTCCCGGGAGAGCTCCTCAGGTCTCCCCTAAACCGGGACCTTTTCCTAAAGGAGTTGCAGGTCTTCTAGAGGGCAAGGCGGTGGATCCGGTGCCCTCCACCACCTCAGGGGCAAGGGTTTCTACTCCAGATACTCTTGGTCCCAAAGAGGACAGGGGGGCCTAAGGCCCATTCTCAACCTGCGCAACCTCAACAAATTCCTTGTGATGGAGAAGGTCAAGATGCTCTCCCTTGTTGCCATACCTCCAGCAGGGAGACTGACTGTGCTCCTTAGACCTCAAGGATGCTTATATTCACATCCTTATCCACCCCAACCACAGGTAGTACCTGTGTTTCGTAGTAGGGGGCAGGAATTTTCAATATAGGGTACTCCCCTTCAGCCTAGCTTCTGCCCCAAGGATCTTCACAAAATGCCTGGCAGATGTGGCCTCCTTCCTCCAGCTCCAGGGGATCTTAGTTTTTCCCAACTGGACGACTGGCTCATAAGCGGAGGCACAGCCTCGGAGGTGCAGCAGGCCACCGCTCACACCATCCAGGTTCTGCAACACTTGGGCTTTGTCATAAACTACCTCAAGTCTCACCTCCTCCCGAGACAGTGCCACACCAGCTTTAATCGCAGAAATTAAATTGTTAGTTGGAGAAGCTCTACAAAATGGTTGGATCACCTCTAAAGAACATAGGTTTTTGATTACCCAATCTCCAAAGATTCCTATCCTGTATCTGGTGCCTAAGATACATAAATCTTTAAGTGCACCTCCGGGTCGACCAATAGTCTCCTGTAGAGGTTCAATCTTAGAACCCTTATCCGTATTCTGCGATATTTTTCTTAAGCAAGAAGCCTGTCAAGTAGCCTCTTTCCTCAGGGACACAACACATCTTTTACAGATATTAGCTACTGTTGAGATCCCTCCGAATGCGATATTAGTCACTCTTGATGTGATGTCGTTATATACGATGATTGATCAACAGGAGGCGCTTGCTTTATTGACGGATTGTTTTACCTGTGCCCCGTCCCGATTGCCAAAATCCTTCTTGTTACAACTTATTGAATTAGTTCTAACTAGGAATTATTTTTTATCTGAAGGGGTATATTATCAACAGGTCATGGGAATAGCGATGGGGGCCACCAGTGCACCTTCCATAGCTACTCTATATATGGATCGTCTGGAAACACAACACATTTATAACTCTCTGATGTATTCGAATGTTTTATTCTGGAAACGTTTTCTAGATGATGTGTTCTTTGTATGGACCGCTGATGTCCCCTCTTTGACTGAGTTTCTAACATGGTTGAACACTCTACGATCTAACATTAAATTTACTGCACATACCAGTTCATCCACGGTAGATTTTTTAGATGTAAGAATTACTGTATTAGATGGCCATCTTTCGACTACCCTTTTTCGCAAGACGATCCAACGAAACAGCCTGCTACACTATCATAGTTATCATCCAGGCCCCTTGCGACGTGGCTTACCATTTGGCCAATTTCTGAGACTCCGCCGCATTTGTCAAACAACAGCCGAATATAACATTCATGCTCTTGATCTCTGCGAGCGTCTTGAAAAACGTGGTTACCCACATATAGTCATCAAAAAAGCAATGAGAAGAGCACGCTATACCCATCGTGAATGGCTCCTAGATCCGAATTATCAACGAATGAATTCCAACTCAGATGAATCTATTACAGGAGTACTTCCATATATGGAACAAAGTTCGGCAGTGTTGCATATTTTGCAGGATCATTGGCCTATTCTTCAACTATCTGACTGCTTTAAAAAACCTTTGAGACTAGCGTTCTCTAGAGGTCGAAATTTAGCAGACTGGTTGATGAAAACATCGTTGGCAACTGATTGGATTACCCATCCACCAGTAATTACAGGACATTCTCCATGTGGCTCTTGCCCTTATTGTTGTTCTACTATGTCTGGGATAGAATGGCATTATCCTCAAACATCTCAATCATACAAACGTCTTTGGGACACTACCTGTCGTTCAACCTATGTAGTATACGTTCTCATATGCCCTTGTGCCTTATTTTATATAGGCCGGACTATACGTCCAATAAAGATCCGTCTTTCGGAACATGCATCCCGTTTACGCCAACAGGTTCTAACAGCTCCGATCGTTTCCCATTGTATTTCACATGGCCACTGTTTTGATGATATACGTTGGTCGGTGATTGATCACACTCCCAAGGATCCTAGAGGTGGAGATCGTTTAATAAAATTACAACGATTGGAACAGCGATGGATCTACAAATTAAATACAGTGGAACCGAATGGACTAAATCAGGAAATTGAGTGGATGAGTGTTCTGTGACCTCATTTCTCTTCTCTCCAATCGGGGCTGGGATTCCCCTTTCAGTGGGGTTTGTCCAGCTCCTATTGGTTGGTTCCTCCTTTAAATACTGCGATTATATGGCCCACATTTCATTAGCTGCTATGACGGCGTTTTTTGGTCTCTTTGTTGCCTTTATTTCTGCAATTTGGGAAAGCACTTGATACAGGGTTCAATTCCCCGAAACGTGCACGTCGTGCTGATACACATTTCTGAAGAGCGACGCTTTTGTGGACGGTCAACAAAGGATTTGAGATAAGTGAAAAAAGTTTTTTGGTAAAGAACCAATAATAAAATAAAAGAAGCTGACAGCCTGGTGGAGGTCTGGATTCCCCCAGCCCTTCCTACGGCCTAGCTCCGACAAAAATTTTGTTTTAAATATAATTTATATAAATGAAAAAAAGAATGAGGTTTTGACATAAGTGTTCCTTATTAATTAGTTACCTAATTTGTTTCACTTGTGGGGTAAATTTTGTTGGACTTCCTCTTCTCACTAACATATCTGAAAAATGTCTTATCCCCCCAATTTAACTGCATTGGCTGTTTCCTCCTCTTTTTGAATCTTTGCTTTCCTGACTACTTTGCTAGCTTCTCTAAGTTTGTCTTCCTCGCTCTGTGATCTCTTGTATTGCCCCTCTTTTTCTTCACTTTTTCAGCTACTTCTTTCGAAAACCATAGCGGTCTCCTTTTCCTATTACTTTTATTTACCATTTTAACAAAAAAGGTTGGTTGCCTCTAAAATATCCCCTTTCAGTTTTGCCCACTGCTTTTCTACATCCCCCAGCTGACTCCTCCCTGGGGTATTGGCCCATCTTGGCAAAGTTAGTTTTCCTAAAGTCTAAGACCCTTGCTTTTGAATGGATTTTAACAGCCCTAGTCCTAATACTGAACCACACAATCTGGTGATCACTGGATGCAAAATGATCTCCCACTATAACATCAGAAACACTTTCACCATTGGTAAATACCAAGTCCAGTATGGCCCCCTTCACGTGTGGGTTCTGTTACCTGTTGCCTGAATTGTTTCCCCTGTAGAGAATCCAGGATCTCCTTACTTCCAGATGATACTGCAGCAGGAATGTGCCAATCAACCTCTGGCATATTGAAATTCCCTATTAGTAGTACTTCCCCTTTCCTAGCAATGCTGCGTATGTCTTCAAGTAACTCTCCGTCCACCTCTTCCTCCTGTGAGGAAGGTCTGTATATCACACCAATGCAAATAGATTTCTCTTTCCCTCTTTCTAGTTTAACCCACAGTGCCTCCTCTCTCTCTTTTAAGCTCTGTAGTTCCAAAGCTTTAATATTATTTTTTACATATAGTGCCACTCTTCCTCCCCTTCTTTCTACCCTTTCCTTTCTGAATAAAGTACAGCCTATCACAGTCATGGTTTTCTATGAACCATGTTTCTGTAATTGCCACTAAATCCAAGTCAGCCTCTGTCATTAAATCTTCAACATCTGGGATCTTATTTCCCATGCTACGGGCATTTATACACATCACTTGTTCCTTTTACCCATTTCCATAAAGGTATTTAATGTTTCACTTACCTGGGGACTTTCTTCACCCATCCCCAACAAGTCATGTCTGCTACTGAAGACATGTCGATCTTTCTTGGACAGATGGATAACATCTCTGCTCTGCAACCCTTGGAACAGCAAGCATCCCATGGTCTAGGAAACCAAAACACTCTCGATGATACCATCCACGCAGCCATGCATTCATCTCCAGGATGTGAGCTTCTCTGCCTTGGCCTTTACCCTCACCAGGGAGAATTGAAGAGAACACCACCTGCGCCCCTATCTGCTTCACCCTCTGTCCCAGAGCCATGAAGTCACTTTTGATATGCTCAGAGGGATACCTGGCAGTGTCATTTGTGCCAACATGGATTAGCAACATTGGATAATAGTCAGTGGACTTGATGAGTCTCAGCAAACTCTCCATAACATCTCGGATTTTGGCACCTGGCAACAGCATACCTCTCTGGACATCAAGTCTGGTCGGCAGATGGACGCCTCAGAAGAGAATCACCAACCACCACTACCCTTCGCTTCCTTGTGGTCACTGATTCTGCAACTTTGGGGTGCTCGAGCTTTGGTTCTTCCCTTTCCAGGTATGCTTTCACCTCTTCCAATTCCAGGGCTGCATAATGGTTCTTCAATTCAAGGGCTGGAGAATTTGGATTGGTGATTCTTCAGGACCTGGTGACTTGTGTCCAGCCTTCGCCATTCTGTAGGCTCCCATCTTCTCCTCTGCTGGACAGCTTGGATGATGCAAGAAGCATCTCATCAATGTACTTTTCACTGTCTTGAATGCTTCTCAGCCCCACCACCTCCTCTGAGTTCCTCCACTTGTTTCCTGAGAGCTTCTGTCTAAAGGCATCCTGCACATGGAACTGGTCTTTCAACTGGCATTTGGACCTCTGGACAGATGCAGAAGCTGTAACGGGGGAAACAGCTTTGACGATATGATTTTTCCCAGCCATTGTTCAGTTGGTGGAGCTTAGGTATTTGTTAAAGCAAAAGAGAGAGACCTACCAAAGTATCAGCTGGTTTGCTAGCTGTCCTTTCAGAGAAAAAGCAGTTAAATCTCTTTCTGTGTTCAAAATGTGCTGTTCCAAGTCCTTGTGTGCAGTTAATTGGGGAGGTGCCCTATAAAGCAAGACTGCTCACTAGGGGTGGGTGGGAATTGGGCGGGGTAGGGAGGGAACTAACACTTGATGAGGTGTCTACTGCTAGCATAGTAGATTTCCTTGTTGTTCTTCCTCTATTTCTGAAATAAAATTTTATCATGTTATGATCACAATTGCCAGGTGGTTCCATAGCTCATACTAGATTCTGTGTTCCACTAAAAATTAGGTCCAAAATATCTCCCCCTCATGTCTATTCCTGAACCAACTGCTCCATGAAGCAGTCATTTATCTCCTGAGCATCTCCTTTTTCCCTCCTATGCAGCCTCCGTGGCATCGACATCTTCCAGGGCTTCGTCTTCCTCCCATGGATCTCAGGTAACTAAACGTAAAACTAGCCGGTCCTCAAAGGGTAGATCTCCTTCTAGACAGCAAGATGCCTCTGGCGTTGCCTGTGAGGGACTTTCACTGGCAAAATTGCCCCGGCGGGAGGCTTCGGCTTCCAAAGCATTAACGGGGCTCCAGGATGTTCACGAGGCTTCAACCTCAGCAGAACTACTGGTGCCATTCTCTGGGGTGCCGGCCACTTCATCCGGTACTGATACCCAAGCATTGGCAGTGTCAATAGACCAGAGATTTTTGACTATTGAATGCAGTCTCTTCTCACGTCCTTGATGCCCCTGAAACTGCTTGACAATTCAACCGGTACCGGCATCGACATCGGCAGGTAATCTACCGGCACCGAGTCATGCGTATCCATCTGGTATCTTGGCTCCCCTTTTTTCCTGTGTTTCCTCGAGGTTCCACCTCGACCAGCCTTCGTGCCTTTTTTTGCCCGGGTGTCCTTGACCCCGGCCGGGTGTATTCCCACCATGACTCCCAGTGGGTTCAAGAAATGCGACCGCTGCAGTCAGACTGTCTCAATCACTGACACTCATGACTGCTGCATCTGTGGCCTGGGCCAGGACCACTACAGTTCCACCTGCGACCGGTGCCAAGCCATGACCCCTAAAACCAATTGGAGGCGGTCTGAGTTGCAGGGGAAGCTTTCCCAAGGTCTGACTCTGCCCCAACTTCCCCATCTCCGAGCCCTGAAGCTGGCCGTTCACGAGAGGTCCGGGCATTCTCAAAGTCCTGTGGCGGCAGCTCCTCCGCTGCGGCCCTGGACCCTTCCAAAAAGAAGGTGGTACTGAAGGAGGTGCCTCCGATCAAACCTGACAAGATTCCTCAACGGGACTCAGGCGACTCTGAGCAGCGCCCTCAGAAAGTCTCGAGACAAGAATCCTCAGCCGGCGGAGACCGCGCCAGGGCGGTGAACTTATAGTCCTCCTTGAGGACACACTTTCTGGAGTGCCAGCGTCAGACTCAAGGGCTTCGGTTTCCATTCTGAGTGCTGCACAGCCATCGGTCCTTGAGTCCCGCATGACGGCCATGGAGCAGAGCCTCTCCTCCATCTTGGCCTTGCAGCAGGCATTGATGTCAGGCCCCTCGGCATCAACGGCCCTGACACCGGGCCTCCTGGCCTCAGGGGAGCCTTTGGTCTTTAAACTGGGCACCGAGTGTCACCGGCCTCAGGGTAAGTCCTCGGCGTCGATTGAGGTCTCGATCATGCTCCTCGGGGTTCCAGTTCTCTCCGGCGAGTTTCTGGGAATCCGACACCAGGTCGGTTCCGAGGTTTCCCCGGAGACCACTCGAAATTGGGACGTTCCCTCCGAGCCGTTTCCCCTGGAGCCTCGGCACTACTCCTGCCTGAGGACATGGCCTTTCATGACTTGACCCGGGCTCTTTCGATCCAGACTGAGTTGGAGGAGGACCCGCGCACCGATGAGCTTGTGATCCTACAATATGAGTGCCATCCCAAGGAGACTCTCTTGGTGCCAGTTCCACCCATCCTCGAGAGATTTCTCCTCCGGACGTGAGAATCCCCAGTCTCTGTGCTGGTGGTCAGTCAGCACCTGGATGCCATCTATCGCATCTGGAAGAGCCCCGGGTTCCATAAGCCCCAAGTCCCCCACAGCCCGATGGTGGTTGAGCCCTCCATGGAAAAACTGAAGAGTCAGAAGACCTACTCTTCAGTTCCCCCCAGCAGGGAAGCATGGGCCCTCGACGCCATGGGCACAAATGCTACCAGGGTGCCATGCTGGGGTGCTGATTACAGGCATACGGGTTGTACATTGGAATGTATCTTAAGTGCCTGATACAGGAACTCTCGGGTTCTCGGTGGGCCTCACCGGGGAACCTCTGCAAAGGTTCCAGTCTCTAGCAACAGGCATCTGGGACTGTTCCAAATTCCTTTCCCGGGCCACCTACAATGGGTTTGAGTCTGTAGCCAGGGTTGCAGCCGCTGGCATCGGCGCCCAGTGCCAGGCATAGCTACAGACCTTGGACCTTGAGCAGTGGGTATAGGAAAAGCTCCTGGATGTCCCCTGCAATGGTGAGAGCCTATTTGGGAAACTGATGTCTGATAAGGCTGCGAAGATTGAGGCCGAGATAGTGACCCGGCAGAGGTTGTCCAAAAAGACCTCTGCACTCCCAAGGAAAAAATCCTCAGGGGAAAAGCCCTTTTCCCCGAGGAAAAAGGGTTACTCCCAGGCTGGCTACTACCAGCCTTACTCGGGCAGCCTCACCAGTCCTTGCAGCCAAAAGGCCAGGGACACGGACCTAGGAAACCCAAGATTCCCAAGCCCCAGACACCAGCTCCCACTCAACCAGGGGGAAGCTTTTGACTCCTTGGGCTGGACCTCCTTTCCACCGGTAGGCCCACTTCAGCCCACATGGGGTCGACTGGCCTCTTTTGCCCACAGATGGGCCAGCATCACCACAGACCAGTTGGTTCTGCAGGTGGTGCAGGAGGGCTATTTCCTCCATCTGTAGCAGAACCCTCCAGACTTCTTCCTAGGAGAACTGCCACAGCTTCTTCTCCACCAGGCCTTCCTCACCACAGAACTCGCAGGTTTGCTCAGGGACAGGGCGGTAGAACTGGTACCCCATAACCTCTGGGGAAAAGGGTTCTACTCAAGGTATTTCCTTGTCTCAAAAAGAACAGGGAGTCTCTGGCCCATCCTGGTCCTGTGCAACTTGAACAAGTTCCTGGTGAGGGAAAAGTTCAAGATGCTCTCCCTTGGGACCCTGCTGCCCTACACCCGCCAGGGAGACTGTCTCTGCTCTTTGGATCTCAAGGATGCTTACACCCACATCCTGATCCACCCCTCCCACAGGCATTACCTGAGATTCGTGGTGTGGGGGGGCAGCATTACCAATACAGGATGCTGCCATTCGGCTTTGCCTCCTCTCCAAGGGTCTTTACAAAATGCCTGGAGGTCGTAGCCGCCCATATACGCCTCCAAGGGGTCCACGTCTTCCCTTACCTGGACGACTGGCTCATCAGAGGCAGCACACCTCTCGAGGCCAGACAGGCCTCAAGGCTCACTATCCATACAGTGCAGCAGTTGGGGTTCATCATCAACTACCCCAAGTCCAGCCTCTCCCCAGCCCAAGACTTGGAATTCATAGGGGCCCAGCTGGACACTATGGGTCAGGGCCTTTCTCCCCATGGAGAGAGTCCACCACTTGATGCAGCTGGCAAGGGACGTGCAGAGCTCAAGTTCGGTGCCAGCTCGCCTACTCCTCTGCTTGCTACATCATATGGCCTCGACAGTTCATGTTAACGCCTCTGGCCCACCTGCATATGTGGGCAGCCCAGTGATGCCTCCGTTCCCAGTGGATGCAGGCAACAGGCAGACTGAAGGACAGAGTGAAGGTCACCCACCAGCAGACGGCCTCTCTCACCTGGTGGCAGTCCCTACATCATCTCAGGGCAGGGATGCCCTTCCAGGCACCGATCCCTCAGAGGGTCCTGACGACACGCCTCCCTTGTAGGCGCCTGGACTCCAGAGGAATCTCTCCTGCAAATCAACCTCCTCAAGCTCAGGGCTATCTTCCTGGCCCTTCAGGCCTTTTGCCACCTCATGAGCGACCTCCTGGTCCTCATACAGACAATCAAGTTGCCATCTTCTATGTGAAGAAGCAGGGGGGTACGGGTTCCTACTCCCTCTGTCAGGAGCCAGTGGCCCTCCACTGCTTTGCACTGCGCAACCATATCCTTCTGAGGGCAGTGTACTTACCGGGTCAGGACAACTGCCTGGCAGACAGTCTCAGCAGGGTCCTTTGTTCTCACGAATGGCGCCTGGTCCCAAAGGTGACCCGGAAGATTTTCCGTCTCTGGGGAAGAGGCTGGCTGGACCTGTTCGCTTCCCCGGACAGCTCTCAGCTTCCCAAATTCTGCTCTCCTCAATCACACCACAGGAGGGTGGCGATGGATATCATCCTGATCTCCTGGACACAGGGCCTGCTTTATGCTTTCCCACCGACACCTCTGATAGCCAAGTGCCATTTCAAGATCCAGAGCGAGCACGCCTCAGTAATCCTGATTGCGCCCAGGTGACCCAGGCAGCCCTGGTTCCCCATGCTGCTCTCCCTGTCTGTGGCAACCCCAGTACTACTGGACTGGGACCCGGACCTTCTGTCCCAGAAGGGGGGCTCCCTGATACACCCATCCTGGGGTCCCTAACACTGACAGCATGGCTGATGAAAGGGTAGCACTGGCCCCTTTCAACCTCCCAGATGAGGTTGAGGAATTCCTCCTGGCCTCCCGGAAGCCATCCACCAGAAGGGCTTACGGCTTCAAGTGGAGAAGGTTCTCCGTCTGGTGTGCAGAAAGTAATGAGAACCCATTCTCCTGTTAGGTAAAGCTCGTGCAGCAGTACTTGCTGCACCTCTCACACTCAGGCTTGAAATCTAACTCAGTGAGGGTGCATCTCAGCACCATAGCGGCTAAACATCACCCTGTAGAGGGGAAGCCCCTCAGGCCAACCGTTGCTCTCCAGATTCCTCAGGGGCCTCCTGCTCTCCAAGCCCCCTCTCTACCCTCTGGCAGCAGAATGGGACCTCAATGTGGTGCTCTCCCAGCTCACTAGGTTGGTCTTCGAGCCTTTGGCTACCTACCATGTCAGACACCTATCTTGGAAGGTTGGAAGGTGGCCTTCTTGGTGGCATTGATGTCCACTCGCAGAGTAAGCGAGTTGCTGGCTCTGGTGGTGGACTCGCCCTATACCAGGTTCTATACGAACAGGGTGGTGCTTCTCACGCACCCCAAATTCCTCCCAAAGGTGGTGTCCGCTTTTCACATCAATTAGGAGGTAGTTCTCCCCACCACCTTCCTACATGCGCATGCCAGCAGGGAGGAGGTTGTCTTGCATACCTTGGATTGCAGGAGGGCCCTGTCCTTTTATTTACAGAGAACCATGACCCATCAAAAAGCTCCTCAGCTTTTTATCGCCTATGACCCCAGCAGACTGGCACTACCTGTGACTAAGCGAACGCTGGGTGGTGGAATGCATTGCCCTCACTTATGAGCATACTGGCCTCTCTCTGCAGTGCCGGATCACTTCTCATCACATGACGGTTATGGCCACATCGCAGTGCTGGTGCAAGAAATCTGTAAGACTGCCACATGGTCTTCAGTCCATACGTTCGCAGCCCACTACTGCCTTGAGAGTGAGTCCCTCAGGGACAATGCCATTGGCCAGGCAGTGATTAGAAGCATTCTCTGTGTATAGGCATCTCCTACCCTCCAACCCTTCAGTGTTCAGGTTACCGGAGTTATGGTGATGCTGGACGCTTGGATGTGCAGAGTCTCTCGGTAGGGACTCAGTTTCTGCAACTCACAACCTCCCTTAGGTCGCCACTGCTGCTGTCGTGGTTCGGGCCCAGTAGCCTGGAGCTAGGGATTCCCATATGTGAGGACTAACTTCCTGTTTGTTTTTGGAGAAAGCATAGTTACTCATCTGTAACAGGTGTTCTCCAGGGACAGCAGGAATCAGTCCTCACAGCCTTCCCTCCTCACCTTGCAGTTGCCCCATTTACCTTTTTGTCTTTTGCCTAAGCTATGTCATATGAGTGAGCAAGATGGCACCCTTGGGCGGGAAGGGGACCACACATGCGTGGTACATTCTAAAAGTGGAGGAGTAGCCTAGTGGTTGGGGCAAGGTACTTCAGGCCGGAAGGTCAGGGGTTCAAATCCCACTAGAGGACAGCAACCTTGGGCCGGAAGGACTGGGGTTTCTAGTCCCACAGGTGCTCCTTGTGGTCTTGGGCAAGCCACTTAACCCTCCATAGCCCATGTTCCCTGTAAAATAGTTATCTCCAAGTTATAATGCCCTGTTCAATGTAATTTCAGTTTGTTCAATGTAAACTGCACTGATGCAGAATAGCGCGGTATATAAGAGAATGTAAATAAATAAATAAAGGCTTTCTTTGAAAGCTGGGGAAATGCTCTGCACGGGCTCTGTTGGTGCCAACATCACCCATGTGTGAGGATTGATTCCTGGAGAGCACCTGTTACAGGTGAGTAACTATGCTTTAAATGAAAGGTTCGATATAATTGGCATCTCAGACCTGGTGGAAGGAGGACAACCAATGGGACACTGTGATACCAGAGTACAAACTATATCGCAATATCAAATTGGTGGACGGGTTGCACTCTGTTAGAGAGGGCATTGAGTCACACACAATTAAAGTTTTGCAGGAAGCACAATACACTGTAGAATTTCTATTGATAGAAATTCCATGTAAAAAGGGAAAGGTGATGGCAATAGTGGTGTACAAGCAACTTCCTGGCCAGAATGATCAGATGGATGATATGTTAAAAGAAATCAGAGAAGCTAACAAAAGTTACCAAACAGTAATAATAATGGGTGATTTCAATTAATCTGGTATCGACTGGGTCAGTGTCACTGCACAACATGCTAGAGAGAGAAAGTTTCCAAATGAAATAAATGACTGCTTCTTGGAGCAGCTGGTTTACGAATCAACAAGAGGGGAAGCTATTTTGGATCTAATCCTTAGTGGAACAAAGATTCTGGTGCAAGAGATAAGGGTGTTGGGGCCACATGGCAATAGTCATAGCATGATCACATTTGATTTAGTAAATCGAGGAAGGACAGCAAGGAAATTCACAGTATTACCTCTCTTAACTTTCAAAGGGGAGACTATGATAAAATGAGGAAAAGAAAAAATGAAAAGGAGCAGCTGCGAAGGTTAAATATTTACATCAAGCATGGGCATTGTTTAAAAATATTATCTTGTAAGCCTAGGCCAGATATATTCTACACGCTAAGAAAATTGGAAGGATGGTCAAAAACTGCCAGCATAGTTTAAAAGTGAAGTTAGACTGTTGCAAAACAGCCTTTCAGGAAATGGGAAAGGAGTCAAATGATGAAAACTGGAAACAACATAAGCACTGGCATGTTAGATGCAAGGCGTTGATTAGGCAGGCAAAAAGAGAAGTTGAAAAAAAGCTTGCCATGGAAGAAAAAAACTCCTAATAAAATCTTTTTCAAGTACATTTGTAGCAAAAACTTCTGAGAGAGTCAGTTGGACCATTAGATGATAGAGGGGTAAAAGGGGCGCAAAGTGAGGACAAGGCCATATTAGAGAGACTGAATGAATGAATTCTTTCCTTCGATCTTTATTGAAGATGTAGGGAAGTTACCCATGCCTGAAATGGTATTTAAAGGTAATATATCAGAAGAATTGATATAAATTTCAATACATTGGTAAGATATATTACAACTATTTGATAAACTGAAGAGTAGCAAATCATCCGGACCGGATGATAGACATCCAAGGGTGTTGAAAGAACTTAGTGGAGGAGTATCCTAGTGGTTGGAGCACTGGCTTGGGAACCAAGAGACCAGGGTTCAGTTTCCACTAGGACTCCTTGTGGCCTTGGGCAAGTCACTTAGCCCTCCATTGCCTCAGAAGAATCCAAGTTATCTATGTCCCTGTTAAATGTACATTACCAAGTTTAAGTTACAATGTAAACTGCTTTGACTAAATGATAAAGCAGTATAAAAAAACCTGTTAAATAAAATAAATAAAAATATGAGAAGAAGTGACATCACAGTCTGAGATGGCTGCATAGACTTGTAGCTTCTAGGCCCAAAGCTGTAATCCCTGGTGAGACACAGTCTTTCCCTGCGACAAGGTGGCCATTAAGATGGCAGAACAAGTTGTAACGCCACTCGAATCGATGGCTGGAAAATAGAATGTGATAGATCTCAAATCCTTCACGTTTAAAGTGGCTGCAAGAGCAATATTGGAGAAGGCCAAGATGGCGGCTGTTGCCCCATGGAACATAGTGGAAGAGCTGCAAAACTGAGGCAGGATGTCACTGTGATCTAAAAATGCTCCCTGTGGAGATGAGAGAGTGGAGTTTAGCAAGACGTGCAGATTTGGGTTACCAAAATTAAAGGAAAGGTCTCCAAACTGGGGCAGAGGGTGGAGGAGTCAGAAGGACAGCTGGAAAGCTGAGGACACCATGCAAGCATTGCAGCAGAACAGTAGGTGCTGTGGGCTGTATGTGAGGAGCTGGCCCTTGAGGCCGAAGACCTAGAAAAATGCACTGCTGTGCAGAAGTATTGATGAGGCTTCATGATCAAGCTATTCTCAGCTTTATTTTGACAATCTTTCCAATTTCTGTTGCAGAATCCTGGATTATTATACTGTTTTGTTGCAAATTTAATTTGGCAGCCATTTCTGCATGCAAAATTACTTGTCTGTGAACTTTTGTATGGCTGTTATGTGGAAACGATATCCCAGTACAATCAACTGGATTCTGTGTCAAAGTGGGATTGAAATGAACCAATAAAATACTGCGCTTCTTTGGCCAATAGGAAGTCATATTTGATATCCAATCAGTGCATGGTATTTTGGCACCACAAAGGGTTTGAATTTAATGTGGATCAACTGGTGTGTAACGCATCTGATACTCGGCATCCTGGCATGGTGAAGAGGTCACATTTTCTGTCAATGGAGGACCGTGTCTAGGTGATGGTTTTCACGAAGAGAGGTATTCCAGCCTGAAGATTGCTGCAAAGGTCGGCTGTAATCAGAGCACAGTTGTCCGCATTCTGCAGAAGCATAAGGAGACAGGAAATACGCAGGACTGACATCGTAATGGTCTGCCTAGAAAGTCAAACAAGAGGATACAAAGTCATCTCTTGGCAACCGCAAGCTAACCTCTCCTGAGCTTCTGCGGGAATGGAAAGAGAAGTGTTCCATTGAAGTTTGCACTTCCACTGTGAGGTGACCATGCTTGGAGTTCAGGTTGAGGGACTGTAAGGCGCAGAGGAATCCGCTACTAATAGGGGAACAGAGGGAGAGACGCATTAAGTGGGCATCCAAGTACTCAAAATGGAGCAAGGCTGACTAGGAGAAAGTTCTCTTCACCGACGAAAGCACGTTTTGCATTCTGGGTGACCAGGGCAAAACCTTTGTGAGGAGGTGTCCTCATGAAGAGTACATGACTTCTCCCAAAAGACCAGAATCATACCAGTACCATGGTCAGACCAACAAACCTGAAGCTACCTCCTACAAGTCACCCTCACCAAACCATTGAAGATTCAAGACTTTCGATAAAGACAATTTCATAAGCATAATCCCACCATTCCCCCAGATCAACACATCCAGTATCGATTCATTCATATCCGAATGGAACGCTAACATTCCCACCTATACAACTCTACCCGACAACACAAACAAGACAAAGCAACTTCACAAAGTGCCATGGTTCACACATCATCTTAGAAAGCTAAAAAATAATCTTAGAAAACTTGAGCATAGATGGAAAAAGCTAAAATGCCCTACTTCCCTCTCAGCCTACTTAAACGCCCAGGCAGACTATTTTGCACTCATGCTCCACGCAAAAAAGAATATCAGGCTTCTAAACGTCTCTCTTAACCACCCCAGAGAGCTATTTGGAATAACTCTGAACCGACTCAAAACTCCAGCTGACATGAAATCTAACCCCAACTTAGCCCATGATAACATGGCACAATTCCTGCAAACCGACCAACCTACTGCACCACCTGCCTGTCATCTACTCCACTAACCTTCCAGACAACAAAACCTGATCATCTTTCAGGCAGCTATCAAACAGAGATTATCAACATCATCATAAACCTTAACTGTACCACCACCTCACTCGATCTATGTCCCATCACCTGGATCAAGATGGCAAAACATGGCCTGGCTCCAAGCATTATGCACTTAGTCAGTGCATCTCCGATGCTCATCAACGTACTACCTCCCCTCAAGCAAGCCTCAATCAGATCCCTGCTCAGGAATCACACAGCAGACCTTCCAGCCCCAGCCTCATACAGACCTACGTGTATATCAAGCATCCTCTGCCTGGCCAAAATTATAGAAAAGGCAGTACAGCTTCATTTCCAAGATTTCATAGACACCCACATGCCACTCGATGATAACCAACATGGCTTCAGAGCACACCACAGCACTGAAACCTTTCTGACCTCCCTCCTCGACAACTTCATTAAAGGTACACAGAAAGTATATCAAGGTTTCGTTCTCATTTTTCTCGCCGTATCAGCAGCTTTTGATTGTCACTCATGCCCAACTATGCTACCGCCTACACTCAATCGGAATCAGAGATACAGCCCTACAGTGGTTCACATCATACCTCTCCAACCGATCATAACAAGTAAGAATCAGATCTGACACCTCCAAACCCTTCCAACTGCCTCAAGGCTTAGCCTTATCCTCACTGCTATTTAACATTTTCATGCAACCCTTATGCACATTCATAAAACATCATAAAACCCACTATTATCTGTATGCAGATGTCATCCTGATATGCACCCCAATCTCTACCCAGACTACTCCACAATCAGCAACAGCTTAGAAGAATCTATTCATTGGCTTAGAAGAATCCATTCAATGGCTCAACCACAACATGCTTTTCATCCCCAGCAAAACGGAAGTCCTCATCTCCAAACATCTACTTTTCACCCCACCATAAGAACATAAAAACATAAGATATGCCATACCGGGTCAAACCAAGGTCCATCAAGCCCAGTATCCTATTTCCAACAGTGGCCAATCTAGGTCATAAGTACCTAGCAGTCTCCCCAAAAGACACAGGTTCCTCAATGCTTGTATTGGGTCAAGCAGTGATATCCTGGATCCCTTTTAATAATGGTCTAGGGACATTTCCTCCAGGAACTTGTCCAAACCTTTTTTAAACCCAGCTACACTAACAGCTTTTACTACATCCTCCGGTAACAAATTCCAGAATTTGATTACACGTTGAGTGAAAAAATATTTTCTCTTATTAGTCTTAAATAGTTTACCCTGTAGCTTCAGTTACTGTAGCAGAGACACGGTATGATGGGTATTTTTATTCTGGCTTTCTGTAGAAGGTGTTTGACTAAGGTATCTACCACAACTCTAATTCTTGCTTCCCAAAATCAAGCCAATGAATATATTTCTCTAGCTCATAGACCTAGAGTTAATAATATAAATGGTAACTTGTCTGAGGCCCATCCTCTTATACCAGAGGGGTTCCACTTGGTAGCGGTCCAATATTCAGGTAACAAGTAACTCTATAGATTGCCTCTCTTTTCAAGTTCTCTTTATTAGGTATAGAATTAATGGGTTTCAGATCTCATGTAGCAACCTGGTCTCATCATGTCTCCATCTCTTCAGCGAGTCTCACTGGAAGTTCCGGATAGCCGAGTGTAGAAGGGCACACTATGGAGACAGCAGAGGGGACCTGAATGGGATTCAAGAGGGGAATGTGGGGAAAAGATGAATCCCCTTCAGGTACCTTTATTACAGGTTGAATCCATCTTGTGCTAACGTCTATAGCTCAGGCCTAAGAAACAGCTTGCTAAAAAACAGCTTGCTCTCACTTCTTCACACTGAAACTGCAAATTCAGCAAAGATTGGACAATGAAATGACCTCATATCCTATCCCAGAGAGCTTACACAATGGGAATCTCTGAACACTATACATCTAATGAAAGATTGTCACATGGGCCTACATGGGCCTCTCGAATGCACAAAGGAAAATGTAAACAAAGAAGATGACGACAGAATCTACAGTTTATCTAACAGGAAACACTTATTTTCTTATTTCTTATTTAGCGTACATTTGTATCCCGCTGCTTCCAGTGATCAGCAGCGGTTGCTATACATGGTGGAGTTGGCTGTACCGACCAGTAATTAGAGTATATACATTGCGATTAGGGAGGGGAGATAGTGCACAGCAAGCATGGTTACTGGATTTACAGTTGATTGCAAGTTGCAGCTACATACAGGGTACTTAAATACATATTTACAATTGAATGACTGTTAGGACTTTACAAAGGATCCTGATATACATATTTACACACGACTGAGTGTATCTCATGAGGTTAGTGTTTTTCATGAGGTTAAGTTGTAATGTGATTGGAAGAGGTGCGTCTTAAGTTGTTTTCGGAAGTCTTTCAGATCACAGACTTCACGTAGTTCACTTGGCAACCGGTTCCAGAGTGCCGGAGCTATAAATGAGAAAGCTCTGTTGCTGGTGCATGCATTAACCTTTGTGAAGCACTTCGGGATACAGAGGGTATTGCGGTTCGGTGTTCTTCTACTTCTGTTGTTGGGTAGTTTGGATATTAAGTTGTTGAGGTGTGAGGGCGCTACGTCATGGATGAGTTTGAAGGTAGTGACTAGAATTTTGTATTGAATGCGGGCCGTGATGGGGAGCCAATGAAGCTCAATTAGCGCAGGTGTAATGTGGTCAGAGAGTCCTTTTTGCATAATGATTCGGGCCGCTACATTTTGTGCCATTTGTAGAATATTTATAGTTTTTCTTGGCAGGCCTTGCAGTATGGCATTGCAATAGTCTAGGTGTGGAATGATGAGGGCTTGAGCGACAGATCTGAAGTCAGTATGATCGAGGATGCTACGTAGGTGCTGCAAGACTCTTAATTTATGGAAAATAGCCCGATTGGTACTTCAAAGGTGCTTGTCCATATGTAGGTTGCTGTCAAGCATCACTCCCAAATATTTTATCTCTGTTTTGATGTTGTAGTTGTTATTGTTCATGGTGACCGTTGTAGGGGGCTCGAATCCCGGTTTCCTGGAGATACACATTGCTTCTGTTTTCTTGTGGTTAATGGACATATTATTGCGTTGGAGCCAGACTTGAAGTTCGTGTAGGCATTTTCCAGCTTGTGGAGGTTTGGGTTATTTACGTCTAGTTGTGTATAGAGCATTAGGTCATCTGCGTAGATATGGTAGTTGATGTCGTGGCCCTGGAAAATCTTGCATACTGGTTGAAGGTATAAGTTGAATAGGAGGGAGGAGAGGGCGGAGCCTTGTGGAATGCCTTGGGTTTGCGGGAAGGGGGTTGCTTTGTCATTGTTGAAATTGACCTGCTGCATTCTGTTTGTTATATAGGAGGAGAACCATTTTAGTGGGGTTCCTGAGATGCCTATGGACTCAAGTCGTTCTAATAGTGTGGGGTGATGCACTGAGTCGAAGGCTGCTGAGATGTCTATGAATATAAGCATATACATTTTACTCTTGTTTTCCAGACCCTCGAGTAGGTCACGACTTGCAAAAGGCAAGTGAAAAAACAGGATACCAAAGCCAGCATACAGAGACAAGGCGTGTGAAACTGGAGACAGGATGCTACAGAGAGACATATGGGAAAGCAAATTTTCTTTGAATAATAAAAGAATGAGAGGAAATCTATTTATCAGCAATTTTTAGATATAAATATGGAGAAAGAATCTTAATAGATAGACAGACTTTAGCTGATCTCATTGGAGTGAGGCTAATTTGTGTCTCCAGGACTGTACTTGAGCTAGGCGCTTTGCAGGTTATGCTATGAAATTGAAATTAAAATTTGTATCTTATTAACAGCAAAGCTTGTTGTTACAGGCCTGGCAAATCTAAATTAAAACAATTTTATGCTTTTATGGTGGCATGAGTAAATTATTTAAAGTCCTGTATATGTATGTTGGGGTCAAACACAAACAGCCAAAAACAAAAATAGAAAATCCCTAATTAGGGGAAGCCCAGAAAAGCCCAACACTTCACTGCATGTCCCCTAGTCTTTTGTATTCTGATGATGTACACAGTCGATCTACGTTTACCCATTCCACTCCATTCATTAATTTATAGACCTCTAGCATATCGCCCCTCAGCCATCTCTTTTCCAGGTTGAAGTGCCCTAACCTTTTTAGCCTCTCTTCATAGGAGTATCCTTCCATCCCCTTTACCATTTTGGTGGCTCTTCTCTGTATCTTTTCTAATAATGCTATATCCTTTTTAAGATATGGAGACCAGAATTGCACACAATATTCAAGGTGTGGTTGCACCATGGAACGGTACAGAGGCATTATGATATCCTTTATTTCATTTTCCATTCCTTTCCTTATGATACCTAGCATTCTATTTGTTCTCTTGGCCGCCGCTGCACACTGGGCGGAGGGTTTTAACATGTTATCCACGATGATGCCTAAATCTTTTTTCTGAGTGGTGGTTCTCAATGTGGAACCTTGCATCGTGTAACCATAGTTTGGGTTGTTCTTTCCTAGGTGCATAACTTTGCACTTGTTTACATTCAATTTCATCTACCTCCATTTGAATGCCCAGTCTTCCAGTTTATCAAGATCCTCTTGCAATTTTCCACAATCCAACATCTACCATCAAGCTGGCAACCTCACCCTACAGATCAAACAATTCGTAAAATACCTAGGCGTCACACTGGACTCTCACCTCAACTTTCAACAACCCATTAAACAAGTTACCAAAACAGGATACTTTAAAATGAGAACTGTACGACACCTCTGCCCACTTCTGGACCCCAATGATTTCAGGAACATATGCCAAGCCCTCATCACTCCCATTCTGGACTATGCAAACATATACCAGGGCCTCCCTAAAGCCATGTTTTTACCCTTACAGCTTGCCCAATACTCCGCAGCCAGAATAATCACTGGCATGGGCCCACGAGAGCATATCACTTCCACTCTGAAAGCCCTACACTGGCTCCCCATCTAAGTGAGAATCAAGTACAAAGTAGCCCTCACCATGTTCAAGATCATCCACCAACTCTCTGCAAACATCTTCTATCCCCTTCTTCAACACCACTCCACAAGAGATCAACACGTTCTACCAATAGCAACCTTCTCTCTGTTCCAGCTACTTTTACTCAATCCAATATTACAACTTCCAACAGAGCCTTCTCATTCTATGCCCCACTCATCTGGAACGCCCTCACTCCAGAAATACAGGCCCTCACAGACACCACCGAATTCCGGCGCAAGCTAAAAACCACCCTCTTCTTAGAACACTTCGGCACAGACTCTGATCTACCATCAGATTCGCACTGGAAACCCCCCTGTAGGAAACCTCCGTAGCACTAGCATAACTCTTCGTATACTCTTGCCACAGTCAGTCAAGTTTGATGTAAATAGTTATGATGTGTTCATTTAATTTAACCTTTAACAAATGTTCAATGTAAAACGTTTAGTTCACTGTTCCACATAAACAGCCATGGCTTGTAGATACGGCTGTATAAAAATGCTGCTAAATAAATAAACCAGAGTGCTTGAATATCTCCGTGAAGCATCCATCCAAGATCGTGATCTGGGGATGCAAGGCAGCCAGTGGTCTTGGAAGACTCCATATCATTGATGGGATGGTGAATGCAGCAAAATACATAGGAATTCTGCAGAAGTGCATGCTGCCATCAGCTGAGCAACTGTTTCCTGGCAGATATTTCTTCCAGGATGACAATGTACCTTGCCACAGAGCGAAAACTGTCGCCGACTGGAAGAAAATAAATGGAGTTCAGACCATTGACTGGTCAGCTCAGTCACCCGATCTCAACCCAATTGAGAATCTTTGGTACAAGATATCAGTTGAGATTGCCAAGAAGCAGCCGTGGACCAAGCGAGAGCTGATTGAGTCACTGATTGCAGCTTGGAATCGCATCATAACACGAGAACACCTAGTCAAACTGGTCCACTCTATGCCAGAAAGATGTTGTCTGGTGAGAGAGCAAGGGCTGGCCCATCAAGTACTAATAGCCACCAACAACAAAAAAAAAACAGCCCTTGTCAGGGCTACTTAATGAAATTAAGAAGAAAACACTACCAACATACATGGAACAGAGAAAACAACGATTTGAGCACACATTGCATCTATGTACACAGGTTCACAACCAAACTAACATGGGTATTAAAAAATCATAAAAGAACAATCAAGTCATGGCAAACTTGTCAGATTTGTACAAAAGACAAAAGGGAAGAAAATGGCATGCAGAAGGGGTTGTAAATTGTAGTGTGTTTTGTCCTTGTGATCCAGACTACTAAAAACTGCCAATTCGGCACTACCTATGCAAGACCTTTTCATACCACTCTAGGTCTAGATGAGCGAATTTGTCTCTGAGGGGATCCCTGAAATTGAAGGGTCTATGGACTATCAAGCCCGGACAGAGCAATTTTGCAAAGCAGTAGAAGAGTTCCTGACCTAGATGAGGGGGTCCTTTGCTTTAAAGTCAAAAGAGCACACCGAGCATTGGGGCTCCATAGAGATGGCAGGCCTCACGACATAATCACATGTATGCATGAATATGCATCCAAAGAGGCCATTTCGTCGGCAGCCAGGAAGCTTGGCAAGATAAAGTGAGGAGACCACGAGGTGGAGGTCTTTGGAGAGCATACCAGGCGGTGACCAAATGCCTCCGGGAAGAGTGTATACGGTACAGATGTTTTTTTCCAGTACAAATGCTACTAACTAAATCAGGGACCGCCACTTATGCAAAGAATGTGGAAACAGTGGTCAAAGCTATTCAACAGACCAGTGGAGTAACCTGCCGGAATGTGAGGTGGTGGTACTGCCAGATCAACGCAAGGACAATACTACAAGGGTTGGATGGACTCAATGGCCGGCGGCAAAGAACGATTACACAGACAGAAGAAGACGGCAGGGGCAAATGGCTAGCATTGAAGGGACTTTTGAAGGACTGGTGACTCTAAGTCCTGGGTGTATGGGTTAAGACGGTAGATGGTGTAGTGTGTATAGCTATGTTGATCTCGGGAGGGGGAATAGGCAGCAGAGGACTGCTAATGAGGTGTTTTCAGTTTTGAATTGTATGTGTGATTAGTTTGGGGAGTCATGCTAAGAAGAAAATTAAAATGTTGGGGGATTGAACAGTATGGGTTTAATTGTGTATGAGTGTCCAAGCAGTGATGTCATGCCTCTAGAGCCGGAGTAGGCTAGAGGACGGTTGGTGGATGGAGTTTGGGGAGGTGGGGTCAGGGGAAGGGGGGAACTGCACTAGAAGAGGTGGAGGGCAGTGGGAGGGGGAAGGGGGGAGGGACAACCTGTGACCAGATGGGGGATGCTTTTGTGTGAACTGGAGGGATAATGAGGGAACTTAGGATAACCACTTTGAATGTGCGGGTCCTTAATAAGCGCCAGCTGCTGTGCAAAAAGCTGGTGCATCTTAGAAGTGACATAGGTTTTATTCATGAAACCCACTTGGTACCAGCTGAGGAATGGAGGCTTTCTGACTCTAAATATCCCCATAAATATTTTGCATCAAATAGGTTAGAACAAAAAAAAAAGGTGGTTTATCTTATTATCTGCCAAAATACAGCACCAACTTATGGAGATCAAAAAAGATAAAGGGGGCGGGTATTTGGAGTGAAAATTAATTGTGAGGGGCTTATTTGGACACTGGTTTGTTTATATGCACCAAACATGGATCAGGCTTCCTTTTACCAAGATAGTTTGAAGCCCCTTATGGAATTTGTTGGCGGCATATAATTATAGGAGGGGATTTTAATTTAGTTTTGGAACCCCCACCCTGGACAGATAGTAGGGGGGAGGAGAAGAGATTGAAAGTGGCTAAGAGGAAATTGAAGGGGATACTGGAGGAACTGGGCTTAGTAAATATGTTGCAAGAACTGCATAGCAGAAAGAGGGACTACGTCTTTTACTCATCAGTGCATGATACTTTTTCACACATTGATATGCTTTGGATAGATAAGATCCTAGCAATATGGCCTTTGGAGTGTGAGGTTGGGGAATGCACGTGGTTGGACCATGCCCCTGTGTGGGGAGTTTTTAAAGTGGGAGAACAAGGGGGCACAGGCCAATGGTGGTTAAATGAATCTCTATTGGAGGATCAGGAAGTGGTGACCCAGTTGGGGAAAGAAATAGGGGAATATTTGGAGATTAATGATGGGCAGTGTGCTTCTGGCCTGTTATGGGAAGGGCTGAAAGCAGTTGGGGAGCTTAAAAAGAAATTGCAGAATCAGCAATCTGATGCATTGAGAAATGCAATAGCAGACTTGGAGGGGAAGCAGAAAAAGGATTGGTTGGATAAGGGCGGGTTGCGAAGTTTAGAAGTGGCTGGGAGAGTTCTCTCTGATTAGCAGTTACAGGAGATTAGGTATAAATTGGAGCAGCTTCGGCAAAACTATTTTGAGTTTGGCAATAAGATCAATAGGCTGTTTGCCCATAAATTGCGGAAAAACAGTTGCAAAATCATATTACAAAGATACGGGATAAGAAGGGTGAGAAAATGAGGGGGGAGGATGGGATTACTGAAAGGAGTTCTTCTGAGAATTGTACATTCTCGAAGTGGAAGCACCTGTAGAAAGGATTAGTCAATATTTAGTGGGAGTGAGGTTGCTGTGCCTGACGGAAGCTCAAAATTGTAAGTTGTCTATCCTAATCAGCCCACATGAAGTCCTCAGTGTAACCAAAGGCCTGCTAGCGCATAAGATGCCAGGATTAGATGGCTTTCCAAATAAATTTTATAAAATCTTTGGGAAAACTCTAGTGCCTTTTCTAACATGGATGTATAACTCATTTATTGGGGCAGATAAGATGCCTGAAATACTAACAGGGGTGACACTATTGCATAAAGAAGGGAAAGATTTGGACGTTTGTGGATCTTATTGTCCAGTTACCTTACTGGGGACAGATTTTAAAGTCTTCACTAGAATATTGGCTAACCGACTGCTGGGTGTACTACCAAAATTGGTGCATGTTAACCAGTCAGGTTTTGTCACGGGCTGTCCAACCTCTGTCAGCATCCGTAAAGTATTGAACCTTATGTGGCAGGAGAGGAAGAGGGGATGGTCTTTCTAGCAGTGGATGCCAAAAAGGCTTTTGACTGAATGTACTGGATTTTTCTGTTTGGCACTTTGGAGAAATTTGGGATTTCTGGGAATTTTTTAAAGTGGGTAAGGATTTTATATATGGAACCAATGGCTCAGGTGAAAGTTAATGGGAGATACTCCAGGTCCTTTGTGTTGCATAGAGGGACATGTCAGGGGTGCCTCCTTTCACCCTGTTATTTGTCCTGACTATGGAGCCTCTGGCACAGAAGGTTTAGGAGTGTGCAGGCGTACAGGGACCCAGGGTTGGGGCCTCTCAATATAAGATTTCACTTTTTGCAGATGACTTGCTCTTTATAGTGGTGAATTCAGAACAATCATTGCTGGTGCTGGTCAGGGAAATGGAGGAGTATGGGCAAGTAGCAGGGTTCCGTATGAATGCTACAAAGTCAGAGATCCTGAACGTTTCTCTTTCAGAGAAAGGTTGTAGAAGATTATGGGAGAAGTTACCCTTTTAAGTGGGTGGTATTAAGTATTTAGGGACTAATCTCATGCTGCGCTTGGAAGGTCTGTTCGGTGCTAATTACCCTCCGCTTTGGAATAAAATCAGTGTGGAGCTTGCTAGATGGAGCAAGCTGGGGATCTCATGGGTTGGGCACATGGCGACAGTGAAGATCATGGTCTTACCTTATCTGCTGTATCTGTTTATGACCGTACCGACTTTGCTACCAGCGACCTTTCTGGGCAGGGTCCAGAAACAGGTGATGCAATTTATTTGGGACAATAAGAAACCTAGGCTGCCGTGGGTGGTGGTGTGGCACAGGAAAGAGAGGGGCAGCTTGGCAGTCCCCCAGTTCTCTCGCTATTATGAGGCTGCCTGGATGCGGGCCATTCTTGAATGGTGGCTTAAGGGTGTGCGTGAATGGGTGGAGATGGGGGAGAGATCTCTACCTGCCCGAGTATGGGATACTGGGAGGGGGGGAGGGGGAGACATGACCAAAATCCCTTTGTAGCACTGACCATGAAAGTATGGCAGAAGCAGAAGGTGGTTTGGGTGGAAGGTCAAGGGTATTCTAGATTTAACCCTCTGGGAGGGAATAAGGAGATTACTCCGTGGTTATCAGGGGATCATTTAAGAGATGGGCATCCCTGGGTTTAAAATGGGTGTGACAATTTTGGGAGGAGAGAGAACTACTTAGATTTGAGGCCTTACGGAAGAATATGGCCTAGTAGAAGCGGATTATTTCCCCTACCTCCAAGTGGCTCATTATTTAAGGACAAAGGTATGTAAGTTCTTGCAACCCTCACGTACAGCAGTGGAAGAATTGTTTATGAGAAGGGAAGTTAAAGGGGCTATTTCAAAGCTGTACCACATGAAGGAAGGGGTGGGGGAGTAGGTTTCAGCTACAATGAGAAGAAGACCTGGGATGGGATTGGGACAGGGACTATTGGGAGCCAGGTTTATGTGGGCCTCTATAAGGGAGTGCTGGCCTCCAACTTGTTGTAGCATAACTATAAGGTGCTCTATAGGTGGTTTATCACCCCTACAAGAATAGCACACCTGTATGGGAAGGATCAGACCTTTGCTGGTGACATTGTGAGGAGTGGGGGACATTTTATCATGTTTGGTGGGAGTGTGATAAAATCGATCCTATTGGGTAAAAGTATTTGCGTGGTTGGGAAAGGTTTTGGGGGTGCAATTGTCTCCTGCTCAAGAACTGGCTTTGTTAAATATAGCCCTGAATCATCTACCTAGTGAAATGGCACCCTTTATCAGAACGGGGTGCATGATAGCTAGACTGACTGTAGCCCAGCGATGGAAGCAAGTGGAACTTCCGGAGATAAGGGAAGTTGAACTTTGAGTAGTTCATTTGTATCTAATGTATAAATTAACAGCGATGAAGTATTAATGGTTGCAGTTAGTAAAGGCAAGGGAGATGTTCTCAGAATGGACTGGTTTAAAGGACAATTAATATATAGTTCTGGAATCTGGTCTTGTGTTGAAGGGGGGGGGGGGTAGGGGATGTGTGGAGGAAGGAGGGGGGGGGGTGTTCAGAAAGGTCCTGTCTTGATTGGAAGAAATTTGGATTGGTTTTGGTTTGTATGTTCATTGTTAATAAAAAAATAAATAAATAAATGGAAAAAAAGAGAGAACTGAAATATGAGATTGCAGACCTACTATTACTAATCTGTGAACTATCATTAAAATAATCTGTAGTACATGGAGAATGTCCAATATAATGCCAGTTTAAAATGGTTCCGGGGGTGATCTAGGAAACCACAGACTAGTGAGCTTTACGTCAGTTCTAGGTAAAATGGTAGAAACTATTATAAAGAATAAAATTACTGAACATGTACTGTAGATAGTCACGGTTTAATGGGAGAAAGCCAACATGGATTTAGCCAAGGAGCGTCTTGTCTTACTGATATGTGGTGTTTTGTTTTTGAATGTGTGAATAAATAGGTAGACAAAGATGAGACGGTTGATATAGTGCATCTGGATTTACAGAAATCCTTTGACAAGGTCCCTCATGAGAGACTTTTGGCAAAATTAAAAAGTCATGGGATAGGAGGCAGTGTACTATTGTGGATAAGGGACTGGTTAAAAGAGAGAAAGCAGAGAGTAGGGCTAAATGGCCAATTTTCTCAATAGAGAGAGGTGAATATCCCATGGATCTGTTTAATATATATAAATGACCTGGAAATGGGAATAACAAGTGAGGTGATCAAATTTGCAGATAACACAAAATTATTCAGTAGTTAAAGCACAAGAAGATTGTGAAAAATTGCAAGAGGACTTTGATAAATTGGAAAGCTGGATGTCCAAATGGCAGCTGAAATTTAATGTGGACAAGTGCAAAGTTATGCAACTAGGAAAGAACAATCCAAACTAATGGTTACACGATGCAAGGTTCCACATTAGGAACCGCCACACAAGGAAAAGATTTAGGCATCGTCATGGATAATTACGATGAAACCCTCCACCCAATGTGCAATGGCTGCCAAGAAAGCAAATAGAATGCTAGGAATCATAAGGAAAGAAATAGAGAATAAAACCAAGGATATTATAATGCTTCTATCGTTCCATGGTGCGGCTGCACCTTGAATATTTTGTGGAATTCTAGTTGCCATATCTTAAAAAGGATATAGCGGATGGAAGGACACCCCTATGAGGAAAGGCTTAAAAAGTTAGTTCTCTTCAACTTGGAAAAGAGACGGCTGAGGGGGAGATATGATAAAAGTCTATAAATTAATGGATAGAGTGGAATGGGTAAACATAGGTTGTATCTCCAGGAACAAGCAGGAAGTCAGTCTTCACTTATGGGTGATGTCGGACCGATGGAGCCTGGCGCAGGAACACTCCCTAGCATCCAATAGGAATGCTTTTGGGAGCTTTCCTCCATGCATGCGTAGCTGCCTTCCCTCCTGGTCTCCTCAGTCGTCTTTTTTCCACAGAGCCATTGGGACCCCGTCCCTGTCAGCAGCGTCTAGAGACTTCAAAATTTCTACCAAGTACCGTCAAAAGTACTCTGGTTGCCTTCCTGTCGACCGACTTGACTCCCCGTCAATTCTGGTTCCTCTTTTTCTTTTTTCATAAATTTTCTTTTCTTTTAATTTTTGTTTGAGGCCTATGACCTCGGGTGCCATTGCCCAATTCAATTTTGCTTCCATATTATTCTCAAATATGTAAGAACATAAGATATACCATACTGGGTCAGACCAAGGTCCATCAAGCCCAGTATCCTGTTTCCAGCAGTGGCCAATCTAGGTCACACATACCTAGCAGTAACCACAAGAGACACAGGTTCCACAATGCTTGTATTGGGACAAGCATTGATATCCTGGGTCCCTTTTTAATAGTGGTTTATGGACCTTTCCTCCAGGAACTTGTCCAAACCTTTTTTAAACCCAGCTACACTAACAGCCCTTACTACATCCTCCGGTAATAAATTCCAGAGTTTGATTACATGTTGAGTGAAAAAAATATTTTCTCTTATTTGTCTTAAATAGTTTACCCTGTAGCTTCATTACATGTCCCCTAATCTTTCTATATTCCGATAGTGTAAACAATCGATCTACGTTTACCCGTTCCACTCCATTCATTAATTTATAGACCACTATCATATCTCCCCTCAGCCGTCTGTTTTCCAGGTTGAAGAGCCCTAACCTTTGTAGCCTCTCTTCATAGGAGTAGCCTTCCATCCCCTTTACCATTTTGGTGGCTCTTCTTTGTACCTTTTCTAATAACGCTATATCCTTTTTAAGATACGGCGATCAGAATTGCACACAATATTCAAGGTGCGGTCGTATCATGGAACAATACAGAGGCATTATAATATCCTTTGTTTTATTTTCCATTCCTTTCCTTATGATACCTAGCATTCTATTGCTTTCTTGGCCGCCGCTGCACACTGGGTGGAGGGTTTTAACATGTTATCCACAGTGACTCCTAAATCTTTTTCCTGGGTGGTGGTTCCCAATGTAGAAACTTGCATTGTGTAACCATAGTGTGGGTTGTTCTTTCCTAGGTGCATAACTTTGCACTTGTCCACATTAAATTTCATCTGCCATTTCGATGCCCAGTCTTCCAATTTATCCAGATCCTCCTGCAGTTTTCCATAATCCTCTTGGGTTTTAACAACTTTAAACAGTTTTGTGTTGTCTGCAAATTTGATAACCTCACTAGTTATTTTATTTATTTATTTATTTACATTCTCTTATATACCGCGCTATTCTGCATCAGTGCGGTTTACATTGAACAAGCTGAAATTACATTGAACAGGACATTATAACTTGGAGATAACTATTTTACAGGGAGCATGGGACTATGGAGGGTTAAGTGGCTTGCCCAAGACCACAAGGAACACCTGTGGGACTAGAAACCCCAGTCCTTCCGGCCCAAGGTTGCTGTGCTCTAGTGGGATTTGAACCACCGACCTTCCGGCCTGAAGTACCTTGCCCCAACCACTAGGCCACTCCTCCACTCCTAGTTATTCCCTTTTCCAGGTCATTTATGAATATGTCAGGAAGTAGCGGACCCAGTACAGATCCCTGGGGTATTCCACTATTCACCTTTTTCCATTGGGAAAATCGGCCATTTAGCCCTACCCTCTGCTTTCTATCTTTTAACCAGTTCCCGATCCACAATAGTACACTGCCTCCTATCCCATGACTTTTTAGTTTTGCCAAAAGTCTCTGAGGGACCTTGTCAAAGGCTTTCTGAAAGTCCAGATACACTATATCAACCGACTCACCTTTGTCTATCTGTTTATTCACACCTTCAAAAAAACATATCAGATTAGTAAGACAAGATCTTCCTTGTCTAAAGCCATGTTGGCTGTCTCCCATTAGGCCATGACTATTTACATGCTGTGTAATTTTGTTCTTTATGATGGTTTCTACCATTTTCCCCGGTACTGACGTCAGGCTCACCAGTCTGTAGTTTCCCGGATCACCCCTGGAACCCTTTTTAAAAATTGGCGTTACATTGGCGATCCTCCAATCTTCAGGTATTACAGATGATTTTAATGAAAGTTCACAGATTACTAATAGTAGGTCTGCAATCTCTTTTCAGTTTTTTCAACACTCTTGGATGTATACCATCTGGTCCAGGTGATTTGCTACTATTCAGTTTATCAACTAGTTCTAATACATCTTCCCGTTGTAGCGATATTTCTCTCAATTCCTCTGCAGTATCACCTTTAAATACCACTTCAGTCTTGGGTAACAGCCCTACATCTTCCTCAGTAAAGACCGAAGCAAAGAATTCATTCAGTCTCTCCGCTATAGCCTTGTCTCCTCTTACTGCCCCTTTTACCCCTCTATCATCTAACGGTCCAATTGACTCTCTCACAGGCCTTTTGCTACGAATGTACTTGAAAAAGTCTTTATTTCGTGTTTTTGCTTCCTTAGCAAGTTCCTTCTCAAATTCTCGCTTTGCCTGCCTTATCAATGCTTTGCATTTAATTTGCCAGTGCTTGTGCTGTTTCCAGTTTTCGTCGTTTGGCTCTTTTTTCCATTTCCTGAAAGATGCTTTTTTGGCAGCAACAGCCTCTCTGACCTCACCTTTAAACCATGCTGGCAGTTTTTTGGACTTTCTTCCACTTTTCTTAATGCGTGGAATACAGCTGGTCTGGGCTTCCTGGATAGTAATTTTAAACAACACCCAAGCTTGATGTACGTCTTTAACCTTTGCAACTGCTCCTTTTAGTTTTTTCTTAACTATATTCCTCATTTTATCATAGTCTCCCTTTTGAAAGTTAAAAGGTAGTACTGTGGATTTCTTTACTATCCCTCCTCCACTAATTAAATCAAACACGATCATGCTATGATGTAGAAAACCCAAAGTGGGTTCAAGAAATGCTCCAAGTGTTCCAGCCCAATTTCCATCACTGACGAGCATTCTTGGTGCCTCAAGTGTTTAGGCCCAGACCATGACGTTGATTCTTGTCTCTCCTGTTGCCATATGATTTCTAGAGGTCGGAAGAACTTAGACAAACAGAAGGCTAAGCTGTTTCCTATAGACTCTGCTCCTTCGGTGCACTCCTCGGGGGGCATCGACTCCGTCAATGTCTTCTCATACGTCTAAGTCCCCACCAGCAAAGGAGAAGCATCATTCGGAGTCACCAGTGCTAAAGAAGAAGAAGACATTGGCCTCAGCATCGAGGTCATCAACTTCCAGGTTGGCATTGGTGTCAGACACTAAGCGTCGGCATCACCATTCATGAGCCAACTCCTGCGATAAGCAAGAGGCTAGATATCCTGTATAGGGTATCTCCCTCTCCAGGTTTCCAAAAACCACAACTTCCTCACCACTCCATGGTTTTGGAGTCTACCATGAGGGGGATTAAAAGTCAGTAAAATCACTTCTTAGTGCCTCCTGGCAGAGAGGCCAGGATGCTGGATGCATTTGGAAGGAAAGCGTTCCATGCTACCATGCTAGCCTCTAGAATAGACTCATATATGCTACATATGGGTATGTTTCTTAAATATGTATCAAGGGATTAGTCAGAATTTACCACCTTGTCCCCCGATAAGCAGGCGACTCATCAGGTCTTGGTGACACATGCCCAGAATACATCTAAATTATTGATTAGAGCAGCATTTGATGCTTTTGAGGCTAATAGCAGATCTGCTGCAGCCTGCATAGGGGCTAGGAGAACAGCATGGCTCCAAGCATCTGACCTGGAACAATGGGTCCAGGACAAATTAATAAATATACCTTGTAATGGGGAGAACCTCTTTGGCCAAAGGTGGCGGGAAAAGGCTGGTGAGATAGAAACTGATGACCTCACCGTGAAGAGGCTATCAAGGAGAACAGCAGACCCTTCCAAGAAACCATTCTTCCCTAAGAAAAAGAGGTTTTACCAAACAGCCTGCAGCGACTGCTCAACCTCCTCAGAGTTTTTGACTGCTTCAAGAAGAGCATGGCCAATTTTCCCATAATATTCCCTCCTCCTCCCATGATCCCAGAAAGACTGGTGCATTTTACACACCACTAGATCAGCATCACTTCCGAGCCCTGGATCCTACATCTAGTCAGTCAGGGCCTAGAACTGAAATTCCAGACTCTTCCTCCAACTCATTTTGTGGGACAACCTACCCTGAATCTCCTTCACTCCTCCCTGCTTCAACAAGAAGTCCACTCACTGCCGAGACAAGGAGCCATAGAAAAGGTTCCCTCAGCCCAACAGGTCCTTGGATTCTACTCCAGATATTTCCTAATTCCAAAAAAGACAGGCGGTCACAGGCCTATATTAGATCTCCGAAATCTCAACAATTTCTCATCAAGGAGAAATTTAAGATGATTTCTCTAAGCACCCTTCTGACATACTTCCAACGAAATGATTGGCTGAGCTCTCTAGATCTAAAGGATGCTTATACACACATCCTGATTCACCCAGACAATAAAGTTCCTCAAGTTTGTTTTTCAGAACAACCACTATCAGTATCGAGTCCTCCCATTCGGACTGGCTTCAGCACCCAGAGTTTTCACAAAGTGTTTAGCCGTTGTAGCGGCCCACCTACGAACTTTGGGGATCTTTCTATTCCCCTACTTAGATGATTGGCTGCTAAGGGCAGACTCCGCTTCAGCAGTCTCCTCCGCCCTAAATCAAACCATTTATGTCTTCCAGGAGTTAGGTTTTGTGATAAATTATCCAAAATCACATCTCAGCCCAACTCAGGACCTCGAGTTTATAGGAGCTCATTTAGACATGGTAAGAAGCAGAGCCTTCCTGCCTCTGTCTCACTACCTTAGCCACACAGGTCCAGCAGCAACGATCAGTTACAGGCAGAACATTCCTAAGGTCATATGGCTTCCACAGTCCATGTCATGCCCTACGCACGTCTCCACATGAGGATCGGACAGTGGATTCTCTTAACAGCAGTGGAAGCAGTCCACAGGTCGCCTCTCAGACCTCGTCAGCATCACTCTGCAGACGAAAGCAGACCTTCAGTGGTGGTGCACACCACAGAATCTGGTCGAAGGGATCACCTTTTCAGAAGTCTGCACTGCAGTCTGTCCTAGTAACTGATGCATCAAAACTAGGCTGGGGAGCCCATCTCAATGGCCTCACAACACAGGGCCTTTGGTCCACTCAGGAAGCGCTCCTCCAGATCAATCTTTTAGAGCTCAGAGTGGTCCTCAGTGCCATCAGAGTCTTCTCTCCCCAACTCAGGGGACATTCTCTTCTTGTGCAGACGGACAACTAGGTGGCTATGTTTTATATAAGCAAACAGGCTCTCAAACTCTATGCAGGGAGGTCATTCACCTTTGGAACTGGGCAATTCCCCAAAGTATTCACCTTCCAGCAGTCTGTCTTCCAGGAGCACAGAATCAATTAGCCGACAGGCTAAGCTGGATCCTCTACCCACATGAGGGGATGCTGGAACCTCCAAGTAACTCAACACTTGTTCCACCTCTGGGGGGCGCCACTAATCGACCTTTTTGTGTCTCTCCTCAATGCTCAGCTACCTCTATTTTGCTCGAGGATTCCTTCTCCTCACAGGGAATCAATGGATGAGCTCCTTTATGCTTTCCCTCCACTTCTGCTTATACCGTAGCAAAAACACTCTTCAAACTCCAAGCCGACCGGGGACAAATGATTCTCATTTCCCCTTACTGGCCCAGCAACCATGGTTTCCTCTGCTGCTTCAGCTTGCTCAAGCACCTCTCCTTCGGCTTGGTTATTCACCGACATTACTCTCCCAAGATCAGGAGACCCTTCTGCATTCCAGCCTCAAGCCGCTCCACTTGATGGACTGGAGGCTAAGCACTTTGTCCTCTCACACTTAGATCTCCAAGAGAACGTGTTGCATGTCCTTTTATCTTCAAGAAAGGATGCAACCAGATGCTCTTATGGCTTCAAATGGTGCAGGTTTTCCATCTGGTGTTCTCTTAAAATGCTGGATCTTTTCACATGTCCCATGCTGGACTTGCTCCAGTACCTCCTACATTTGTCTTCGTCTGGTCGCAAGACCAATTCGGTGAGAGTACACTTATCCACTATTGCAGCCTCCCACCATACACTAGGGAACCGCCCTATCTCGGCACACCCCTTGGCTAGATTCATGCGGGGTCTTCTCCTGACTAAACCACCTTTCCATCCTCCTCCTGCCCCATGGGATCTGAATGCTGTCCTTGCACAACTCATGCGCAGTCCTTTTGAACCAATGGAGTCAGCTCCGTTAAGTTTGTAACATGGACATTTCTCTTCCTCATAGCAGTTACATCAGCCGCAGAGTCAATGAACTGCAAGCTTTTGTAAGCTTTGTGCCCTATACCACTTTTCACCCTGACAAGGTGGTCCTTCACATATATCCTAAGTTCTTAGTGAAGGTTGTCACCTCCTTCCACCTGAACCAATCTGTTTCGCTTCCAACTTTCTTTCCAAGGCCCCACGCCTCTCTGGCTGATGCCAAACTTCATATTCTCAATTGCAAGAGAGCATTGGAATTCTATCTAGACTGCACAAAGAGCTATCACCAGTCCTCTCAGTTATTTGTCTCCTTTGACCAAAGTCATCTGGGGACACCAATATCCAAGAGAACTCTTTCAAACTGATTAGCGGATTGCATCTCCTTCGCTTATTCGCAGGCTGGGCTCTCTCTTCCACACTGTGTAACAGCTCATCTCAGAGATCTGCTAGGTGGCAACATGGTCTTCTCTGCATACCTTCACAGCACACTATTGCCTGGACAAAGACTCCATAGCTGATGCTCAATTCGTACACGCTGTTCTGTGAAACATTTTTCAAATTTAGACAACTTGCCCACCAACCATCTGACTACCTCACAAGGAGTGCTCTGAACGAGCTGAGTCTGTCAGATCCCTGCTGCAACCTCCAGCTGTGCCAGGATTCTTTTCTTACTCGGTTGTCTTGGGCAAGGGAGGCCCATATGTGAAGACTCACTTCCTGCTTGTTCCTGGAGATAGCGTAGTTACTCACAGCAGGAATCAGTCTTCACAACCTACCCACCTCCCCTTCAAATTGTCTGATTTTTGTTCTCATTCCTGGTATACAATTTTTGTTTCTCCGCTATATACCTGACTGAAGAGACCAGTAGGGAAGGCAGCCACACATGTGTGGAGGAACGCTCCCAAAAGCATTCCTATTGGATGCTAGGGAATGTTCCCGTACCAGGCTCCATCGGTGCTGACATTACCCATATGTGAAGACTGATTTCTGCTGTTCCCAGAGATCACCTGTTTCAGGTAAGTAACTATGCTTTATGCCATCAAAAAGTAGAAAGACTAGAGTATGTTAGCGGTTACCTTCCGCTCAGGTTCGGGGGCAACACTCCTTTGGACACTCACTTAGTGACTCCGAAGTGTTGGGGAATTACCCGGGATAGCATTCCCTTGCTATACCCTCCCCTCCCCCCTCAGGCACACATACACATGTTAGTAAGCATACTAAACAGCTATTGCAGAGCCCAATAAGAAATCCTTATTATAGAAGCTCAAGTATATCATCTAATTACACCTAGCAAGCAGAGAGCATAAGCATACCTAGCAAGAAAGAGAGAGGGTCGGTTCAGTTCACCTCCGTGTCCTGTACCCACTAACTCCCTCCTATACACTTTTTCTCCTAGTTCCTTTATAGGCCTTCCAGCATGTACACATGCAAACACAAATATATTGTTATCTCTATTTCTTCACTATCTCCTTTGTAGTTTTTCTTCCCAGACATCAGTCTGTATTATTTATTCTCCAGGACCAAGCAGGAATCAGTCCTCACTTATGGGTGACATCGGCGCCAATGGAGCCCCCGTGCGGAGCATTTCCCCAGCTTTCTATGAAAGCCTTTGGGAATACTGCATACATGCGCGGTCCCCTTCCCGCCTAAAGGTGCCATCTTGCTCAGTCTCTCTTTTTCCGTGGAGCCCATCGGACGTCTGTCCGAGTCACCCGGAAAATTTGACGTTTTTTCTAAGATTTCTTCACCCTTTTTCTCCGAGTTCAACGCCGGTTCCCCTTCCTGCCGGGTTCGGTACACCGGTATCGAGTCTGTTCTCTATTTTTCGGTTTTTGCCCTTCGTGGCTGGCGTTCGCACCCTTTTTTCTGTTTTTCCCTGGAAGGCCGGTCTTTTGACCTCGCGGGGGCCCTTTTTTCCCCGATGGCTTCCAGTGGTTTCAAGAAGTGTGATCGGTGTAAGAAACTAATGTCTCTCACCGACACACACGACTGCTGCCTTCGGTGCCTCAGCCCAGATCATGATCCCATGATCTGTGGCCCGTCTGGCAAAATGCCCACCAAGGCACTTCGAAGCCATCAGCACCAGAAGGAAAGGATTTTTTTGGATTCTGCCTCCGGCCGGGCCCGGACCTCATCTGAGGCCTCGACGTCTCGGGAGTCTGATCCCGAGCATCGCCGGGGTTCCTCGGACAGGGGGTCCCCCGACCGGGAACGCAAGAGGAAGAAACAACTCGTGAGTGCGGCGTCGGAAGAGGTCCCTGGTACCTCGAGGGCCAAGTCTAAGACCCCCGACCACCGTCCCGGGCCTTTGGAGCAGGAGAAGCCGTCCAAAGTACCTTGTGTAGAGCCGGTCGGACACGTAAGTCCTGTAGTCATCGTGGACTCTCCTCCGAGGGAGCCGACGTCAGGCCCGGCACCGCCGAGGCCCGAGTCGGTGGCTGCTGAATCTCCTGAGCTTGGACTCAGGCTGACAGCCTTGGAGTGCAGATTGACTGCCTTCATGGAGCAGCAGCGGGTAGTGATGGCCAGCCTCGCTGGTGCATCTGCCCCGACCACCGGGACATCGACGTCGAAGTCGACCCCGGAGACCGAGCTGATACTCGAGACCATGAAGGCTCAAAGTCTCCCTCGGTCAAGGTCTCCCTTGACCTCCCGCTCGGAACCGAGGGCATCGACGCCGGTGCCTTCGGCGTTGGGGTGGGTGCTACCTCGACCCGTGCAGTTGGAGCCCCTCGACTCCTCTTCGGATGAGTCAGCTTGGGAGACGGAGGACGAGGAGTCCCCCGACACCTTCCGGACTCGGTGCGTTCCTTCGGACTCACTGCAGTCAGAGCCCCGGAGTAGGTCCCCTCCGGAGGATACCCGGTTCTCGGAGTTCGTGCGGGACATGGCCAAGGCCTTGGCGATTCCCGCGGACCCCGAGGAGGAGCCTCGAGCCAAGGAGCTCGAGGCCCTCCAGTATGACTCTCCTTCGAAGGAGGCCTTTACTGTTCCGGTTCCTCCGATGCTGGAACGGCTCCTTTTCTGGATGTGGGAGGCACCGACCTCAGCGCCGGTCTTGAGCAAGCGGATCGATTCCATTTATCGACTCCATAAGAGCCCTGGCTTCCAAAAGGCGCAGCTGCCGCACCATTCCATGGTGGTGGAATCGGCCATGCATCGTCTGAAGAGCCAGAAGATGCACTCCGCAGTGCCCCCCTGGCAGGGAGGCCCAGAACCTGGATACTTTCGGCAGAAAGTGCTTCCAGGGCTCGATGCTTGCTTGCCGTGTCCAGTCATACCAGCTGTACATGGGCATGTACCTCCGAGACCTGGCAAAGGAGCTTGCCGGATTCTCTGCTGGCCTCTCCGGGGAACCTTTGCAGAGGTTCCAGTCTTTGTCTTCAGGAATCCGGGACTGTTCCAAGTTCATGTCCCGAGCAGCCTACGATGGCTTCGAGACTTCAGCTCGTGTGGCGGCAGCTGGCATCGGGGCCCGACACCAGGCATGGCTGCAGTCATCGGACCTCGAGCCTTGGGTACAAGACAAGTTGGTCGATGTCCCTTGCTGAGGTGAGAACCTTTTTGGCAAACCCATGGCCGAGAAGGCGGCTGAGCTCGAGACCGAGCACCTGACCAGGACTAGGCTGTCCAGAAAGACCTCTGCCCCTTCTCACAAAAAGAAGGGCTCAGGTAAAAAGTCCTTCTACCCGAGAAAGGTGTCTGCCTACAAACCTTTCCCTCAATATCAGGCCTTCCCGGCTCCCCAACAGGGGCAGCAGGCCAAGGGGCAGGGACATGGGCCCCGTAGGCAGAAGACCCCCAAGCCTCTGGCTCCTGCTCCTACCCAGCAGGGAGGGGGTTTTTGACTTCCAAGGCATAGCCTCTCTGCCCCTGCTGCCCCATTCCGGCACAGGAGGTCGCTTAGCCCTGTTTGCCCACAGGTGGCCACCCATTACAGGGGATGCTTGGGTCTTAAGCATCATTCACCAGGGTTACATGCTATATTTCCAACAGCTACCTCCTGCCTACTTTCCAGGAGAACCTCTAAGGCCTCTCCTGCTCACCAATCTCCTCCTCCAAGAACTTCAAGGTCTGCTTCTGGACAAGGCGGTGGAACCTGTACCTCCTCGCCTACAGGGGCACGGCTTCTACTCCAGATATTTTCTGGTACCAAAGAGAACAGGAAGCCTACAGCCTATCCTGGACCTCAGGAACCTCAACAAGTTCTTGGAGAAAGAGAAGTTCAAGATGCTTACTCTTGGAACACTTCTGCCCTACCTCCAGCAGGGAGACTGGCTATGCTCCTTAGATCTAAAGGATACGTACACTCACATCCTCATTCATCCAGACCACAGAAAGTACCTCAGGTTCGTGGTGGGAGGAAACCATTACCAGTACAGGGTTCTGCCTTTTGGCCTACCTTCCGCCCCACGGGTCTTTACAAAGTGCCTAGCTGTGGTGGCGGCCTACTTGAGGACTCAATGGGTTTTTGTCTTCCCCTATCTGGACGACTGGCTCATCCGGGGTCAGACCTACCAGGAGGCCAGGCAGGCCATCTTCAGGACTGTCACACTCCTTCAAGACCTAGGCTTTGTCATAAACTTTGCAAAGTCCACTTTGCTCCCCTCCCAGAACCTCGAGTTCATAGGAGCACGGCTGGACTCTCTGCAAGCAAGAGCTTATTTGCCAGAGGACAGAGCTCAAAGGCTCATGGAGTTGGCATCCCGGTTTCTCAGTCTGCTGAGGGTTCCTGCCAGGCTTTGTCTGCAGCTCCTGGGACACATGGCATCGACTGTGCATGTGACCCCCAATGCCCACCTCCACATGAGGCCTGCTCAGTGGTGCCTCAGAACTCAGTGGAAGCAGGCCACAGGCAGCCTAGCCGACAAAGTAAAGGTATCAAAACCTTTCCTGAATTCTCTTCAGTGGTGGCTACACCCCCCCCCCCCCCCCAGCTTGCTGCAGTGGGTGCCTTTTCAGGTGCCTGCCCCCACAGTGGTGTTGACAACCGATGCCTCCTTACAGGGCTGGGGTTCACACTGTCAAGAGAGCTGCACCCAAGGCCTCTGGTCCCCATGGGAAGCCACGCAACAAATCAACCTACTGGAACTGCGGGCTATTCGCTTAGCCCTCAAGGCTTTTTCTCACACCTTGGCCCACCAGGCTGTTCTAGTTCAGACGGACAACCATGTTCTATGTGAACAAACAGGGCGGCACTGGGTCCAGGCCTCTATGCCTGGAAGCACAGGCCTTTTGCTCTTTTGCCCTCAGACACCAGATGTTGCTGAGGGCTGTTTATCTTCCAGGCCAGGAGAACTTTCTGGCAGACCACTTAAGCAAAATTCTGCAGCCCCACGAGTGGCAGCTGCACCCTTTGGTGGTTCAGCAGATTTTCCTAAAATGGGGACTTCCATCCATGGATCTTTTTGCCAGTCCCCTGAATCACCAACTGCCCAGGTTTTGTTCCAGGCAACTGCATCCCCTAAGGGTGGCGGCAGATGCCTTCCTGATTTCTTGGTCCCAGGGTCTGCTCTATGCGTTTCCTCCCACGCCTCTGGTGGCCCGAACCTTGTTCAAGATTCTCAGGGACAAGGCCTCAGTACTTCTGGTTGCTCCCAGGTGGCCGAGGCAGCCCTGGCTCCCCCTGCTACTTCAACTGGCAGTGGAGACACCCATGCCTCTGGGATTCCAACCCGACCTTCTCTCTCAGGATCAGGGTTCCCTTCTGCATCCCAATCTCACATCTCTCCATCTGATGGCATGGAGGCTGCAAGGATAGTCTTGGCTCCTTGGGGCCTACCTCAGGAAGTGGAAGAGGTGGTCTTGGCCTCTAGAAAGCAATCCACCAGGAAAACATATGCCCTGAAGTGGAAGAGGTTCTCCTTGTGGTGTCAGCAACGCAAGGAAGATCTTTTTGGCTGCACTGTGCCAGCAGTACTCCAGTACCTTCTGCATTTGTCCAATCAGGGCCTTAAGTCCAACTCTGTTCGGGTCCACCTCTCTGCTCTGGCAGCTCACCACTCGATAGTGGAGGGACACTCTTTGTTGGTTCATCCTTTGGTGTCCAGGTTTCTCAGAGGCTTACTATTGCTCAAGCCTCCTCTCCGTCCACCGGCCCCTGTGTGGGAGTTGAATGTGGTCTTGCAGCAACTTACTTGCCCACCTTTTGAACCAATGGCTACATGTCCGCTACGCTTCCTATCCTGGAAGACTCTATTCCTAGTGGCCTTGACCTTGGCCAGGCGAGTGAGTGAACTTCAAGCCCTGGTCTGTGACAGGCCATACACTCGCTTCTATAGGAACAGGGTAGTCCTTAGGACTCATCCTAAGTTCCTCCCCTAGATTGTCTCCTCTTTCCATCTCAACCAGGAGGTGGTTCTTCCAACGTTCTTCCCTAGGCCCCATGCCAGCCGGGCTGAGACAGTCCTGCATACCCTGGACTGTAGGAGGGCCATATCCTTCTACCTTGAGTGTACGCAGGGGCATAGGAGGGCTACTCAGCTCTTTGTATCTTTTGACCCCAATAACTTGAGGGTACCTGTGTCCAAGCGTACCTTGTCCATCTGGGTGGCTGACTGTATCACCTGGGCTTACAGGGCAGCTGACCTTCCTTTGCAGGGTCGGGTCACGGCCCACCGTGTCAGGGCAATGGCTGCCTCAGTAGCTCATCTCCGCTCTGTACCGTTGGCAGACATCTGCAGGGCTGCAACTTGGTCCTCAAGCCAGACTTTTGCGGCCCATTACTTTCTGGAGAGGGAGTCCCGCAGGGACAGTGCTTTCGGTCAGGCAGTGCTCCGGAATCTCTTTGAGGTTTAGGCAACTCCTGTCCTCCCGCCCTCTGGTTGGGCCACCGGTGGAGGTATATTTTCAGTGAAATCCTTTCTCTGATGCTGAGGCTAGAGGGAGCTCATTTTTCAGCTCTGGGTCCCCGGTAGCCTAAAGCTGGGGAGTCCCATAAGTGAGGACTGACTTCCTGCTTGGTCCTGGAGAAAGAATAGTTACTCACCTGTAACAGGTGTTCTCCAGGAGCAGCAGGAAACAGTTCTCATAACCCTCCCTCCTCCTCTGGGAGTTGTAGTTGTACATAGTTTATTTTTACATTTTTGCGTGCTGTTTTTTAGCTATGTCATTTGACTGAGCAAGATGGAACCTTTAGGCATGAAGGGGACCGTGCATGCGTGCAGTATTCCCAAAGGCTTTCTTAGAAAGCTGGGGAAATGCTCCGCACGGGACCTCCATCGGCGCCAATGTCACCCATAAGTGAGGACTGATTCCTGCTGCTCCTGGAGAACACCTGTTACAGGTGAGTAACTACTCTTTTCTGCAAAACATGTTTCTTTTTAATTAACTCACATCCTGCCACCTAGTGTGTTACATTTCAATGATCGCCTCCCCTGCGTTCCTGCTTTCTTCAGTGCACTATGTTCTTTATTGTCTGAATCTGTCCTTGGTCAAAGGCAACTGTGCTGAACTTATTCACACAGTTTCTCTAGTAACCCTTTTGCTGATGTTATAGCAGATTGGCAGGCCCTTACAAGGATACACAATGAAGCTACAATGTAACCCACTTAAGACTAATAAGAGAAAATATTTTTTCACTCAACACGTAATCAGACTCTGGAATTCGTTACCAGAGGATGTAGTGAAGGCTGTTAGTATAGATAGGTTTAAAAAAGGTTTGAACAAGTTTCTGGAGGAAAGGTCCATAAACCATTATTAAAGAGGACCTGGGAAATCCACTGCTTACCCTGGAACAAGCATTGTGGAACCTGTGTACCTGTTTGGGAGCCTGCAAGGTACTTGTGACCTGGATTTGCCACTTTTGGAAACAGGATACTGAGCTTGATGGACCTTGGTCTGACCTAGTATGGCATTTCTTATGTTTGTGCTTAGCAACAAATTGCTTCACTATAGCTTCCCCACCATTTTTTCCAGACTTCTTCCCTTTCCCAGATTTCTGAGACTTGAACTTGTTTTTTCCTTTTCTAGCCTGGAATTTTTTTGATGACTGTCATATCCACTTTTAACTATTGCATGATTGATTTACTGAATAAATGTTCATTTTATACTATTGACAAATGAATAATAAACTTTATGATAAGAAATAGAATCTTCTATGAATCAAAGGAAAGTGTTGTTAAATATTATCACTTGTATGTTTTGGTATGGAAGGCTATTTTTGTTTTTGCTAGAACTCTACATGTACATTTTCCTGTCCTAATAAGGTCCATAAACCTGAGTGAGTAAAAGACATTTTGTTTTCTAGGTACAACAAAGTCAGAAGATCGTGCTGCTCTTTTAAAGAAGTTTAATGAAGAAGGTTCACAGTACTTCATATTTTTGTTGAGTACACGAGCAGGAGGGCTGGGACTGAATCTCCAAGCAGCTGACACAGTCATAATCTTTGATAGTGACTGGAATCCTCACCAGGTTAGCAGAGGGAAGGATGTTTTATGAATTTTTGCTGTCCACATCTTGACTCTAGTGATGGCACATTAGATAATCCTGTTTCCTTATCTAAGATTCTTTCTAAGTTGTGATACCTTTTAATTAATCTAATTTGTAGTTTATATACCACATTTCTGATCCATCAAAGATGACTCAATATTGTTTATCACAAAGCAAAATACATAAGCAAATACACGCTCTGGGGATAATTTTGTAAAGGCTTTTTTTTTCTTCATATGGAAAAGGCCATTTTCAGATCGTCCTGCTAGACCAGTCCAGGCAAGAAACTTCCAATGATTTCATCACTGCTATTTGAGCTGGTGCAGCTAGGGACATACTTCAGTATTTCTCTGTCTCCAGCAGATAGTTGATGCTGGACTGGTGTAGCTCAGTTTTGGAAATGTTAGCTCCTGGGCAAAAGCCCTAAGGGCCACCATGACCCAGTATAGCTTGTCAGCGTGCATCTTCAGAGTGTAAGTGATGGTACCCTGCTGGAATTTCCCATGTGGAGGGAGGATAAAGGGCCACACCCCCTGTCAGTAATCCTGACTGGTTGAGAACCCAGGATTGTGCCAGATCAAGACCTTCTCTTCACACAGCATCTGAAGTGTTTCTGCTAACCCCCAGAGAAGCCTCCAGACAGAGGCAAGAAGAGAAGGTATGTGAGGAAAGAACTGAGTACATGGGAGTGGCCTAAAGCTCCAGCACCGTCTTTGGACCAGAGCTCCTCAGGGAATAAGTGCAGCTTTTTTGGGGGGTCGGGGAGACCTTTCCCATTTACACGGTCTGTGGTTGGGTCTGGTGGATGTATGTGTTTTAATTTCTAAACTCCTTTTTCCTGTGCACATGCCTTCCTGGTGGCCACACACATGTATGGTCTGTGATGCCGTGGACACATGCAAGGCTGCACATGCAAAGTTGCACACGCAGGTCCATATGTGTAAGTCTGGACAATGCTGCTGCTTTAAACGTGTAAGAGGGAACTTGCTCGTGACTGGCTGAAATACACATCAGCCCCTACGAAGTGCTGCTTGTCTATGGCAAGTGCTGGGCTGGTCCTATGGATTCCCTTTGTGGATGCTGGGTGAAGGATCCAGGAAGACCTTTGGAGGAAGATCCTATGAATACAGGAACTCCTCAAAATCTGGGTTTGCAGCAGGGAAAAACTGTTATGGAGGCTTCAAACGTGACCTTATGCAGTTCTCCAGGAACAAGCAGGAAGTCAGTCCTCACATATGGGTGATGTCTGTACCGATGGAGTCCTCATGGAAGTATCTCTCCAGTTTTTAAAGAGAGTCTTTGGGAGATGCCACCATGCATGCGTGATCCCCCTTCCTGCCCAAGGGTGCCATCTTACTCTGTCTCCTTTTTTCGACCTAGCTCAACAGACGTCCATCTTAATTCCCTAGAAAAGTTGATTAAATTGTGCGTTAAATTGTTTTTTCTCTCTCCGGTTGCACCGGTCCCTTTCCCGCCTCTGAGCTCGCTTGCCCTAGCATCGTTTCCCGTATCCATTCTTGGTTTTCCCCCCCCCCCCCCCCCCAAAGCGTGATTCACACCTTTTTCTGTCTGCTTGCTGTGCCTAGGGTCTTCGACCTCGCCGGGGTACATTTTTCCCCCAATGACCAGCAGGTTCAAAAAGTGTGATTGGTGCGCAAAATACATGTTTCTCACTGATACACACAATTGCTGCCTCCGGTGTCTAGGGGTCGACCATGACCCGGAGATTTGTGCCCTGTGTAAAAAGATGTCTGTGAAGGCCATCCAGTATCATCCGCAGACGCAAGACAACATTTTCCACAAGTCAGACTCTGCCCTGGTATCCCTGGTAGCCTCGCACTCTACGGCCCCACATGCTCCTCTGAGTCACATAAAGCCCCCGCGGTGCCCGATCAGAGCTGCGGACACTCTGACAGGGGTTCCCCAGCAAGGGAATGCAAAAAGAAGAAGGAATCTTCAAGGACCTCATCCTAGGACTCAGACACGCCCTGTAAACCCCACGCCATATCCCACAGGCCGCGGAGCGAACCTGAGGAGTCTGAGCAGGAACGGCCAGTGAAGGTCCCCCGAACAGATGTGGAGGCATCCAGTGACAGGTCTCAGACCCCCGAGGCCTGTCTCATCGAGGACTCCCTCTCCTCACTGACACCGGACACAGCAGCCCCGGTGTCCCATCGAAGGCTGCAACTCCTGAGTGGGAAGCCAGGATAATGGCGCTGGAGCACAGTGTCATGCCTTCCTCGCCTCACAACAGGCGTCAATGCCCAACCCCACCGGTGCATCTACAGAGACCATGGGGACCTCGCTCTCAAGGACTCCTCGGGTTACCAAGCCGATCCTCGTGAGCCCAGAGCCTTGAGTCAATCCTTGGTGAGGGTCTTGATCTTACTCCCGTTCATCGGGAGCAAGATCTTCCCTGGTGAGCACTTATGGCTCTGGCCAAGCAGACGCCGTGGGCCACCGGGACCTTGATCCGGGTCCTGTACCCCAGATGCCATCTATTGTCGAGTCCTCGATAGACTACTCTGACTGGGAGTCCGAGGACGAGGCATCCCCATAGACGCAGAATCACCACGACCTCCCATCGGACCAATCTCCCCCAGCATCGCGGTGCCAGCCCCACCCAAAAACACATCATTCCTCAAGTTTGTTCGAGACATGGCAAAAGCCTTTTCTCACCACAGGAATCAGAGAACCCTTGCTTGGAGGAACTTGAAATTCTCCATTACGAGGCCTCACCCAAGGAGGCCCTGATGGTACCTGTCCCCGCCATCCTCAGGTGGCTCCTCTGTATGTGGGAGATACCGGCGTCGGTATTCATAGTTAGCCGATGCGTCAACACTATGTACCAGGTTTAGCAGGGCCCTGGCTTTTGGAAGTCACAACTCCCACACATCTCTATAATGGTGGAGTTGACCATACGCCAGATAAAGAGCCCGGACTTACTCCTCCGTGCCCCTGGGCAGGGAGTCCCGTGCTCTCGATGCCCTTGGCTGCAAATGCTACCAGGGCTCGATGCTGGGTTGCCAAATCTAAGCCTACCAGCTGTATATTGGCATGTATCTCTGGGACTTGGTAAATGAACTCATGGGTTTCTCAGCGGGCCTCGGAGGGGGTCACCTCCAGCGGTTTGAAACCCTCACAGAGTGTTGGGGAGTGCTCGAAGTACATGTTCCAGGCTGCCTATGATGGCTTCATCAAACATGAGGACAGCCGCCATGGTTATCAGTGCTCAACGCCAAGTTGGCTGCAGGCATTGGACCTCGATCAGAGGGTCCAGGAGAAGCTCCTTGACGTCTCCTGCCTTGGTGAAAACCTATTCAGTAAACCTATGTAGGAAAAAGTGGCAGTAATCGAGACCGAGTTCCTCATGAGGGCTCTGCTCTCCAGGAAGACCTCCATCCTTCCTAAGAAGAAACCATCAGGGAAGAGGCCCCCTTTTCAGAGAAGGGGCCAGCCTTACCGAGGCTACCCCCAATACCAGGCCCCACAGCAGGGTCACCAGGGCAAGGGAGCAGGCCAAGGCCCTCGCAAGCCTAAGGGCTCCAAGCCTTAGACCCTGCCACCTGCCCAGCTGGGGATGGGGTTGTGACTCCCTAAGCATAGCCTCTCCACCCTTGGGGGAGCAGCTGCCAACCGGAGGGCGTCTGGCTCATTTTGCCCATCAGTGGCCTGCCATCACCACCTACTCTTGGGCACTCCTGGTAGTCACGGAAAGCTATCTCCTTCATCTGGACCAGACACCACCTCCCTTCTTCCCAGGAGACCCTCTCAGACTCCCCTGCACTAGGTCCTGCTACTGCAGGAAATCGCAGGCCTCCTCAAAGACAGAGCCGTGGAGCCAGTACTCCACCACCCAAGGGGCAGGGGGTTCTTCTCCCAATTCTTTCTGGTCCCAAAAAGAACAGGGGACCTAAGGGCTATTCTGGACTTGTGAAACCAGAACAAGTTCCTGGTGCAGGAGAAGTTGAAGATGCTCTCCCTTGAAATATTGCTGCCCTACCTCCAGCAGGGAGATTGGCTATGCTCCTTGGACCTAAAAGATGCTTACACCCACATACTCATTCATCCCAGCCACAGGCAGTACTTAAGGTTCATGGTCGGGAGCGGCCACTACCAGTATAGCCTCTGTGCCAAGAGTCTTCACCAAATGCATGGCAGTGACGGCCGCCTACCTCCATCTCCGAGGAATGTCTTGCCATATCTGGACAACTGGCTTGTAAGGGGAGACCCGGCACCGAGGTGCAACAGGCCATGGTCCGCACCATCAGTATCCTACGGTATCTGGGGTTCGTGATAAACCACCCCATGTCCCATCTCGCTCCAACACAAGACTTGGAGTTCATAGGGGCTCAACTGGACACTTCAGGCCAAGGCCTTTCTCCCCTTGACAGGTCTCCTCGTGGCTCTAGCCATTGAAGTGCAACACTGCCATGCAGTATTGGCGTGGTCCATGCTCTGCCTGCTGGGCCACATTGCAGCCACAGTCCATGTGGTTCCAAACGCCCACCTTCACATGCGGGTGGCCCAGTGTTGCCTGTGGTCTCAATGGACACAAGCAACAGGCAGGCTCCAGGACAAAATCTTAGTGGCCCGCAAGCTAGAGGAGTCACTCGACTGGTGGCAGGCCACACAGCACCTGCAGGAGGACATGTCCTTCCAGTTCCCAAATCCCCAGAGGGTCCTTACCATGGACACCTCCTTACTGGGCTGGGGTACCCATTGTGAGGAACTCCGCATGCAGGGCAACTAGTCTCTGGCGGAGAGCCAGCAGCAGATCAATCTGCTGAAGCTCAGGGCCATTTCACCACTACCTGCAGCACCAGTCAGTGCTGGTCCAAACGGACAACCAGGTTGCGATGTTCTACCTGAACAAACAACAGGGTACATGATCTTACTGCCTCTGCTCATATGCGATCAGTCAGGGAATGCTCCTCAGAGTGGTATACCTTCTAGGCCAGGACACTGCCCTAGAGGACAGACTGAACAGGGTCCTACAGCCGCACGAGTGGCAACTAGACCCCAGTGTGGCACAGAGGCTGGACCTCTTCACAGCCTGGTCAGTGCTCAGCTGCCCCACTCCTGCTGTCACTAGCCGCACCTGTCCTGGGTTGTGGCGGATGCCTTCCTCATTTTGTGGTCAGAGGGCCTCCTGTACGCTTTCCGTCCCATGCCACTAATCACCTGGACGCTCTTCAAGGTCCTGCGGGACAAGGCTTCCATGATCACGGTGGCACAGGCAGCCTTGGTTTCTCTTGTTGATCCGCATCTCGACGGAGCTCCCAGTCCTGGGGAACATCACAGGGCTACTCACCCAGGATGAGGGCTCCCTTCTCCACCCCAACCTAGGGTTCTTGACATCAACAGCATGTCTGCTGAATGGGTAGCCTTAGCACCCTTCAACCTCCCAAGGGAGGTGGAGGAAGTCCTTCTGGCCTCTCATGAGAACGCCAAGAGACGGACCAATGACTTCAAGTGGCGCAGATGCTCAATGTTGTGAACAGAGCAGCGGGTTGACCCGTTCTCTTGCCAGGTGCACAGTACTTGCTCCACCTCTCACAAACTGGACTCAAGTCCAACTCCGTCAGGGTACACTTGAGTGCGCTTTTGACACATCATCCTTCTATGGAGGGTAAACCTCTTTCTGCTCAGCCACTCTTTACTCAGTTCATGTGGGGCCTTCTGCTCTCTAAGCTTCCCATCCGGCCACCCCCAGAGGAATGGGACCTCAACGTGATCTTGATGCAACTCACCAAGCCGCCATTTGAGCCTCTGGCTACCTGCCATATGCGTTACCTCTCATGGTACATCATCTTCCTGGGGGCGCTGACCTCTGCCCACAGAGTCAGCGAACTTCAGGCCTTGCTGGCTAAGCCACCCTACACCAGGTTCTACAAGAACAGGGTTGTGCTTCGCACCCACCCTAAATTCCTTCTGAAGGTGATATCCACGTTCCATCTCAACCAGGAGGTGATGCTACCCACCATCTTTCCACGGCCCCAGGCCAACAAGGCGGCAGCTGTTCTCCATACTCTTGATGGTTGGAGGGCCATGTCCTTCTACCCGCAACGTACCCTGGGCCACCGCAAAGCCTCACAGCTTTTGTTTCCTACGACCCCATTCGCCTGGGCGACACTGTTACCAAGAAGACCCTGTCCCTCTGAGTGGCGGACTGCATTGCCTTAGCCCACAATCAGATGGCTCTTGTTGGAGTGCCGGGTCACAGCACACGATGTCAGGGCTTTGGTGACCTCTGTTGCAAGCTTGCTCTCTGTTCCTATGGCAGACATCTGCCTGGCCACCACATGATCCTCAGTCCACACCTTTGCAGCTCACTACTGCCTGGAGAGTGAGTCCCAACAGGACAGTGCCTTCGGCCAGACCATACTCTGTAATCTCTTCGGGGTCTAGGTAACTCCTACCCTCCAACCCTTCTGTGTTCAGTCTACTGGAGTGATGGCTTTCCCTGGACTCTGGGGTCCTTAGAATCTCTCCTCAGACTTAATTGCAGGCTGCTCACAGCTGGGCCATGTTTTCTATGGGTTCCCCGGTAGCCTGTAGCTAGGGAGTCCCGTATGCGAGGACTGACTTCCTGCTTGTTCATGGAGAAAGCATAGTTACTCACCTGTAACAGGTGTTTTCCAGGGAAAGCATGAATCAGTCCTCACAACCCTCCCTCCTCCCTGTGGAGTTTGCCGTATTTTTGCCATCCTCTTATCGGCTCTAGCTATGTCATCTGACTGAGTTAGATGGCGCCCTTGGGTGGGAAGGGACCATGCATGCATGATGGCATCTCCCAAAGGCTTTCTTTGAAAGCTGGTGAGATGCTTCTGCAGGGGCTCCGTCGGCGCTGATGTCACCCATATGTGAGGACTGATTCCTGCTGTCCTTGGAGAACACCTGTTATAGGTGAGTAACTATGCTTTCTGAACGAGCCCTTTTCTCTTTTCTGTGGCCCCAGACAGGATCATTGGGCGAGAAGCAGTTGTCAGCAGACAAGAGAGTGGCTAGCACCCTATTGTCTCTAGATTCAGGGCCCTTGTCACCAGAATTCTTCTCCTTTTTCCAGCAAGTATGGTCCTTCTGGCATAACAATGCCAAAAAAGCATCTTTCAGGAAATGGAAAAAAGAGCCAAGCAACGAAACCTGGAAACAACACAAGCACTGGCAAGTTAAATGCAAGGCATTGATAAGGCAGGCAAAGGGAGAATTTGAGAAGAAGCTTGCTGCGGAAACAAAAACGCGAAATAAAGACTTTTTCAAGTACATTCGTAGCAAAAACCTGTGAGAGAGTCAATTGGTCCATTAGATGATAGAGTGGTTAAAGGGGCACTGAGAGGCGACAAGGCGATAGCAGAGAGATTGAATGAAGTCTTTGCTTCGGTCTTTACTGAGGAAGATGTAGGGATATTACCCATGACTGAAGTGGTATTTAAAGGTGCGGAAGAATTGAAGGAAATATCGATACAATGGGAAGATGAATTACAACTATTAGATAAGCTGAAGAGTAGCAAATCACCTGGGCCGGATGGTATACATCCAAGGGTGTTGAAAGAACTGAAATATGAGATTGCAGACCTGCTATTAGTAATCTGTGAATTTTCATTAAAATCATCTGTAATACCTGAAGATTGGAGGATCGCCAATGTAATGCCAATTTTTAAAAAGGGTTCCAGGGGTGATCCGGGAAACTACAGACCGGTGAGCCTGACGTCAGTACCGGGAAAAATGGTAGACACCATCATAAAGAACAAAATTACTCAGCATGTAGATATTCGTGGCCTAATGGGAGACAGCCAACATTTAGCTTTAGACAAGGAAGATCTTGTCTTACTAATATGTTTTTGAAGATGTGAATAAACAGGTGGACAAAGGTGAGTCAGTTGCTATAGTGTATCTGGACTTTCAGAAAGCCTTTGACAAGGTCTCTCATCAGAGACTTTTGGCACAACTAAAGAGTCATGGGATAGGAGGCAGTGTACTATTGTGTATCAGGAACTGGTTAAAAGATAGAAAGCAGAGGATAGGGCTAAATGGCCAATTTTTCCAATGGAGAAAGGTGAATAGTGGTGTACCCCAGGGATCTGTGCTGGGTCCACTGCTTTTTGACATATTCATAAATGACCTGGAAAAGGGAATAACAAGTGAGGTTATCAAATTTGCAGATGACACAAAACTAAAGTTGTTAAAACCGAAGAGGATTGTGGAAAATTGCAAGAGGATCTTGATAAATTGGAAGACTGGGCATCAAAATGGCAGATGAAATTTAATGTGGACAAGTGCAAAGTTATGCACCTAGGGAAGAACAACTCAAATTATGTTTACACGATACAAGGTTCCACATTAGGAACCACCACCCAGGAAAAAGATTTAGGCGTCATTGTGAACAACATGTTAAAACCCTCGCCCCAGTGTGCAGCGGCTGCCAAGAGAGCAAATAAAATGCTATGTATCATAAGGAAAGGAATGGAAAATAAAACAAAAGATATTATAATGTCTCTATATCGTTCCATGGTGAGACCGCACCTTGAATATTGTGTGCAATTCTGGTCGCCGCATCTTAAAAAGGATATAGCGTTATTAGAAAAGGTTCAGAGAAGAGCCACCAAAATGGTAAAGGGGATGGAAGGATACTCCTATGAAGAACTTCTGAGAATGCTACAGTGTTAACAATGGGCTTGAGTTTCTCTCCCAGAGTCTGGAAGTCCCTTTGAACTGCAGAGGCACTGTTTCTAGCCAAGTCATTTGTACCCAAGTGGATGACAACATCAGTTTTGGAGTGCTCACTTTCAGCGCTAACTACGTAAACAATTTGGTTTGTATTCCTGCTGGCTGAAGAGCCTGGGAGGCATTTGACTATCTTCTCTCCTTTGAACTGTGTTCCCAAGTTGCCTCTGATGATGGAATCTCCAAGTAGTAGTAGTTTTCTGTTTTGTGAGTTTTTCTTCATATTTGGTGCTTTATCAGTAGATTGGGCATTGACTGTCTAATTTAAGGGCCCTTCAGTTTCCATGGATTGGGCATCAACATTAACCAAGGCAGAGAAGGCATTATGCAGGGATATCTCTTGATGTATAGGGTGTCTCTGCATTACAGTTCTAAATCTACCAGAGCCCACTGTGATCCATTTGTTCCTGGGATGTTTGATTCTTTGTGGGAGCGGTGGTGGACTTTGTTCAGTTTGTATCCTAGAAGAGGTGCGTTTCATCGCAGCTAGTTCTTCCCTTAGTAGAGTCCATTCTTTATGCATGGCAGCTAACTTGAGGCATATAGGACAAGCTCTTAGGTTCCAAATGATTCTTCTCAGACTGAAAGCACCACAGTTATTGCACTGAATACACAACATGCTGATTAAGCGGTCCTAGAAGGAAAGAAAAGGTGGGTTCAACACCTAATTAAAAGGATAGATGTCAACGTATGTGACCACTATATAGGAAGTGCAGCCCTGTGGTGGGTGGCCTGAGGAGTAGGATGGGCAGGAATCTAAGTGACCCTGGCCAGTAGGCTTTACATGAACTGAGGGCACACTTGGATATCTGATTTAAAGGCTACACAAAGAATGTAGGCAGTCAGAATATTCCCAAAAATGAATGTATATCCAACAGTTAAATTCTATATTAGCAAACAAAATAGGCAATAGATAGGCTGAAAGCTTAGCTGTGTGGAGACAATTCATATGTAGTGAACGGAGGGAACAATGAGGGGATATGTAAGAGAATGATCGAAGAAAGATACAAAGTGTTACCAATTTGAAGTGTTTCATGGACCTGTGAGGATTTAAAATTGTATACAGTATGCAATAGGAAGCCAATGTAAGTGAAGCATAAGTGGAGGTATATGATTGAAACGGGATGCATGAAATATTTGCCTAGCTGCTGTTTCTTGGATATGTTGAAGACTGTACAATTCATAACGATGGAAACCAGCCAGAACAGAGTTGCAATAATCAAGATGAGTAAAGACAAGGGAAACAACCAATGTGACAAAGGCAGAGTTGGAGAAAATAGACCGGATGGCTCTAATACGCTGTAAGAACAAGAAGGAACCCTGAATAAGTGTACCAATATGTGTGTGAAATGAGAGAGCAGAATTGATTGTAACTCCCAAATAGCGGAATGAGGGAACAAGAGTAATATGAGATCCATTAAGAAGCGGAATAGTAGTTGGAGGTGGTAATGGACCAGAAAGCCATGTTGCAGTTGTTTTAGAAAGATTAAGTTTGAGATGATTGTTGCTCAGCCACGTGGCCACTCATGAGAGACGAGTGCTCATTAATGATATATTAGGCTGGAGAGGATCAGTATGAAAAAGAAGTAAAATTTAATCTGCGTAAAAGTATGTAAAGATGCCCAGTTGTTGAATTAAGAGAGCCAGGGGTGCAAGAAGAATATTGAACTGAACAGGTGCCAAAACTGAACCCTGATGAACCCCACAGGTGAGGGGAAAGGAGGAAGAAGAGTCATTACCTGAAGTGACTATAAATAAGCGCTGAGAAAGATTGAAACCAAGTTAGAACAGCGCCATGAAGACCAATGTCATACAGGCGAGTTATGAGAAGGTCATGATCAATGAGATCAAATACTGAGGAAAGATAGAGGAAAACAGCGAGGGTGATGTTACCGCGATCAAGAGTGTGATGGACTTTGCACTCTCGTCACTATACTTGTAGTTTTCCTCTCCGGTCTCCTTTGCACAATGAGTGTGATTCCAAGCCATTGGTCTGTGTGTTCCATAAGAGCATAAGATATGCCATACTGGGTCAGACCAAGGTCCATCAAGCCCAGTATCCTGTTTCCAACAGTGGCCAATCTAGGTCATACGTACCTAGCAGTTTCCCCAAAAGACACAGGTTCCGCAATGCTTGTACTGGGTCAAACATTGATATCCTGGGTCCCTTCTTAATAATGGTTTATGGACCTTTCCTCCAGGAACTTGTCCAAACCTTTTTTAAACCCAGCAACACTAACAGCCTTTACCACATCCTCCGGTAACAAATTCCAGAGTTTGATTATACATTGAGTGAAAAAATATTTTATTTTATTAGTCTTAAATAGTTTACCCTGTAACTTCATTGCATGTCCCCTATTCTTTCTATATTCTGATAGCGTAAACAATCGATCTACGTTTACCCGTTCCACTCCGTTCATTAATTTATAGACTTCTATCATATCTCCCCTCAGCCGTCTCTTTTCCAGATTAAAGAGCCCTAACCTTTTTAGCCTTTCTTCATAGGAGTATCCTTCCATCCCCTTTACCATTTTGGTGGCTCTTCTCTGAACCTTTTCTAATAATGCTATATCCTTTTCAAGATACTGTGGCAAGGAGGCCTATCCAGAGTCTGGGGGAGGACAAAGAGACAGGGAATTCACCCTAGTAAAGGGCCCCCTTTCACCAGATCAGTTTAGCAAAGCCACCACCACCTCCAGGAATCAGAAAACCTCCACGTGGCCCACATTTCATGCTCCCCCGTAGTGGAATGAAGGGGAGAGGATACAGGGCCCAGAACCCCTATGGCAGGGAATTCTCCAAGTACTCAGATGCCCGAAGTCAGGCTGATTGCCATCACCTGGGTAGGGAGGAGTTGGAGCTAGAGCCCTGGAAGTATAAACCTAGGCCAGAGTATGAGAGAGGGGGGAAGAGAAGCAGGCAGCCAGGCTGCCACGAACAGAGGCACGGATACAAGCAAGGGAAGCTTGACTGGTGCTGAGCAGAGCAGAGGAACTGAGCTTCCAGGAGAAGAAAGTGCTAATTGGCATATAGCACGTCTGCAGGAGAGTTTGGGGCCAGAAACAAGAGAGACTCCAAGATCCCCCGGGAGGCTGTTAGCTGAGCACTGTGAGCAAGACGGTGAGTCAGAACCCATGCAGCTGGGAGAGCCCGAGGTGAAGCTGAATGATGAGGACACTCCCATGGACTGTTCCTTTTGCCAAACTTTAAACCTGGAAACGTAGAGAAAACAAGCCAGTCTTGAAAGAAACTCTTCCAGGAAAAAGGTACCCATAGTCCACAAGCAGGGTGGCCGTGATTCCCTCATGTTTGTAAAGGGGAAGTTTACGGGGACTAAGGAGCAAGCCTGGAACTGTGATATAAGCTTGTTAATCACCTGCTGCTGGAATGAGGACACTGGGGTAAGCTAAAGTAGCTTTTAGAACAAAGCTTTCTCTTGCCCCTGGATTATATCTGTTTACTTAGAAGGTAGCCAAGAAAGGTTTGAAGCTGAATAGAAGCTAAACTACCACATACATTGAATTTGATTTTGTTTTTGTGCTTTAGCCAGCAAGGCTAAAAAGGAATTTATTATCCTTGCTGTTAAAGACTGTGTATCCTGAACTATAGAGAACCTTTAAACAGCCATTTTTGTGTTTGTGTTTGTTTTTGGACAATGCTCTGCTTCAAAGAGTCCTGAACAACTAATCCTGTATGTGGTATGATCGAACCATTGTGTACAAAATAAATTTCTGTCATTTGCCTTACCTCGTTGATCCTGACTACAACTTTCTGCCTGATGCACCCATACAGCTAAACAAAGACTACATTTCCCAGAGGGCACTGCGGGGAAATAGTTTGAAAAAGCTGATAGCGGAAAGTTCCTCTAATAACCACGCCCCTCTAAGCTAGAGGCGAGTGGTGGTGGCGTGACAATACGGCGACCAGAATTGCACACAATATTCAAGGTGCGGTCTCACCATGGAACGATACAGAGGCATTATAATATCTTTTGTTTTATTTTCCATTCCTTTCCTTATGATACCTAGCATTCTATTTGCTCTCTTGGCCGCCGCTGCACACTGGGCCGATGATTTTAACATGTTATCCACAATGACGCCTAAATCTTTTTCCTGGGTGGTGGTTCCTAATGCGGAACCTTGCATCGTGTAACCATAGTTTGGGTTGTTCTTCCCTAGGTGCATAACTTTGCACTTGTCCACATTAAATTTCATCTGCCATTTTGATGCCCAGGCTTCCAATTTATCAAGATCCTCTTGCAATTTTCCACAATCCTCTTGGGTTTTAACAACTTTAAATAGTTTTGTGTCATCTGCAAATTTGATAACCTCACTCATTATTCCACTTTCCAGGTCATTTATGAATATGTCAAAAAGCAACGGACCCAGCACAGATCCCTGGGGTACACCACTATTAACCTTTCTCCATTGGGAAAATTGGCCATTTAGCCCTACCCTCTGCTTTCTATTTTTTAACCAGTTCCTGATCCACAATAGTACACTGCCTCCTATCCCATGACTCTCTAGTTTTGCCAAAAGTCTCTGATGAGGCTCATGATCAGTTGATGGCTGTGGGATGTGGAAGAAGATGGCCTTTTGGTCTGACCAAGGTACTAGAATGATTTGTAGATGATGTGGATTGTTGACCGGCTGAGTAGTTATAGGAGAAAAGATGAGATCCAAGGTATTTTCTGCAATATGGGTAGGTTTGTGTATTATTTGATTATAGCCTAAAGAAGCCATAGCATCAAGAATGCAGAGTTGTGCTTCGTTGAAAGTGCGGGAGATTGAAGTCTCCTAGTAGCCATATAGGCTTTCTCTTCATAGAGGAGTTGCATGCAATGTCAAGGACGACTGATAGGAACCACCAAGGAAAAACAAGTAGCCACGTGAGGATACAAACCCAGTCACAGAAACGTGGTATTAGGGAAGGATAACCTTTAATACACTTCAAACACCATGCTGCCCATCACAGGCCGTGTTTCGAAATAGACTTCTTCAGGGGAAACGCTGGTGTACTACATATATATACAAACATAATAAATAATAATAAATATCATAAAACAATTGTATGAACAAGTATAAACCATATGAACATATCATATAATCAAATAAATAAATACATACGGTTATAAAATATGACCAACAATCAAATTAAAACATAACTAAAATCAAACATAATCTTGCCAATTAATGTATAAAAACTATAAATAAATCAATAATTATTTTAAAAAACCATTAAAAACAAATGTACACTTCATAACAACCTAATAAATATCATTAAAAAGACATTAAGAACCACTTAAAAAAACTTTCATAATTCATTGACCATACAATTGAAAGGGTGAATAACTTTTGGTTAACAAATGTACATATACTACAGGAAAAGAGACTCTACTTATTATACTGAATTTATCTCTCGAAAGTGATCAACAGAACAAAAACAAGAAGCAGGAGTGAGTACTTAAATTGTATTTCATCATCACTATTATAAATTGAAACCCCTTAATTAAAAACCGCATCACCTAGGGGAACATTGTAACAAATAACAATCCCTCAATGAACATCTTAGTTGTTATCTTAACTGGTTCCAATCAGACATCCGGATTCAAATAAAACCATTGTGTACATTCTAAAATAATAAATAAATATATAATAAACGGTATAATTTAAAATCTGTAATCCATAAATAATACTTTTCCACAATGATAACATTAACAAAGTGCAAATGTGCAAACTAAATAATATATTCTACTACAAATCTCCATTATATCACATCATCTTAGAGATAGTTATATCTACTATGTGTATACCAAACTGAATCTAATAATCTCCAACTGATAGGCCATCAGCAGATGTAGAAGGGGCACGGTAGAAGACGGCTGTTGAAAGGTGTTGATTGTAGATCAGAATAGCGTCAAGGATGTTTGAGTTATCTATGTTATAACACTGAAGTTGGAGATTATCTTTGGCTATGATTAGGACACCGCCACATCTTTTATTAGCCCTTGGCCAGTTGAAGAGGACATAGTTTGGGAGCTTTATATGGTTCATGATGACTGTGTCTGTGTCAGTTATCCATGATTCGGTCACAAATAGCATATCTAATTTGTAGGTTTCAACATAGTCAAAGATTACAGGCCATTTGTTGTGGATGGAATGCTTGTTGTTTATCAGAGGGTTTTAGTCCTCGCCTTTTTACTGGAGGTTGACATATAATATGGATCAGATGCTTATAGAAGCGTACCTCTAGGGACTGAGATAATAGGAAAATGCTAGGGGAAGAAGGAATTCAATGTTGTAACTGTGGATCAAGTTAATTATGTAGTAGATTGTGTTGTGTCAGACGGCTGCCTGGGTGAGAATCTTCACACTCTTGGCAAGTGCATATTTCTATATGATTTGCAAGGTATTGTGGGCAATGTAGTTCATTCACACCAGACACAACTGCTGACAATAATTTAGTTGTGCTCTTGGGTAAAGCCAATAAGATATTTATTTATGGGGTTATTTCTCCCAACACAGATATGCTTGGTAGCACATAAATTAGGTTACTTGCTTTCAGTGTTAACTTGGAAAAACAAAGTCAAAATCAGGAAAACAACAAATGAAAAGCCACAAAGCAAGAAACAAACTGTCCTTTTCAGGTTAACTTCTGATTACTTCCCACATAGATACAGAAGTGATTCTCTCCTAGCTCACAAGCAATTAGGTAAGGCTTAATTGCTAGCAGTCACCAGCTGAAACCCCTTAGCTGGCTTGCCTTCCACTGTGTGGGTCAAATCCTGCTTCAGGAGCTTTTCTGAGTAGATTAAAGAACAAATTTGTATTTCTTTGTGATGGTTGCTGTACTTTATAACAGAAAGTTACCAACGGAGTTTAGATAGAGAGCAGTCCATATAAACAGGATCCTCATCTGCTATTATTCCCCCTTGTTCAACAAGCATGGGTTCAATATCATGGATTGGCACAGATGAATCTCTCAATGGAGCATTTTCAGGAGAATACTTGTTTCCCTGCTGTCTTTCAAGGTTATAGCTAGGGCATAGATCAGTGTTCATACCTGAGCTTCCATTGCTGCTAGAGTTCCTCTCTATATAGCCTGGCCAATATGTAGTCCAGTTCTTATGTCCAGCCTTCCAATCCAGATCCCTGGACACTGGATCTCTCTTCACATACCTTCTGGCACAGGTCTTAGGGTCCCTTCCACGTGCAGCCGTCTCCCTCACAGGTAGCCTCTGGTGATTCCTAGCTCTGCAGCACCATTCCTCTGGCTTTCCCCAGTCCAATGGTGTATGCTGGCCCTTGGAATACCTCCCAGTATACGTACTGCTTTGGACTCTTCTAGATCTCTCAAAGGCTTTTCTTTTCCTTCTTCCAAAGGGTCTCTTTCCCTCTCTGTCCGTCCGGTTTAGCTTCTGCTTCTGATGATCCTTCAGATGAAACTGATGATCAAACTCAAGCTGATTCTCAGGATACTGAGGACAATTCTCTGGATATCCAAGGTGATCATGAAGATGATCATCTGTAGAATAAACCCTACTCTTATTCTGCTTAGATGAGTGCTCCTCCCTAACACAGCGCAGCTGTGCTGAATCAGGCCCTGCCCTTTGAGATGAGTGCTTAGGGATTACCTCATAGCCCTCCTGATTGAACACACGTTTCCCTACTTCAGCTCCTCTAATGGCTGTTGGAAACCTGGTGCATTCTGGGACTGGTAGTCTTTTATGGGAAAATTCTGTTTTCTTATTTCTACCAGAACTGACAGGTTGCTTGTTCAGAGTCACTTCACCTTTTCTATAGCTCCTTCCTGAGCTATGGTAAGCTTCCTTATCACAGTGATAAGGAAGCTTATCATAGCTCAGGAAGGAGCTATAGAAAAGGTGAAGTGACTCTGAACAAGCAACCTGTCAGTTCTGGTAGAAATAAGAAAACAGAAATTTACCATAAAAGACTACCAGTCCCAGAAGGCACCAGGTTTCCAACAGCCATTAGAGGAGCTGAAGTGGGGAAACGTGTGTTCAATCAGGAGGGCTATGAGGTAATCCCTAAGCACTCATCTCAAATGGCAAGGCCTGATTCAGCACAGCTGCGCTGTGCTAGGGTGGAGCACTCATCAAAGCAGAATAAAGGTATAGTTTATTCTACAGAGAATTATCCTCATCCTCAGGATCAGCTTGGAGATCCTCATCTTGGACAGCTTCATCATCTGGAGGATCATCAGAAGCAGAAGCCAGAGCGGACGGACAGAGAGGGCAAGAAACCCTTTGGAAGAAAGAAGAGAAAAGCATTTGGGAGGTCTAAAGGAGTCCAGAGCAGTACGTATACTGGGAGACATTCAAAAGGCAAGCTTACACCATTGGACTGGGGAAAGCCAGAGGAATGGTGCTGCAGGGCTAGGAATCTCAGGACGGTACCTGTGAGGGAGACGGCTGCACGTGGAAGGGACCCTAAGACACGTTCCAGAAGGTATGTGAAGAGAGATCCAGTGTCCAGGTATCTGGATTGGAAGGCTGGACATAAGAACTGGACTACATACTGGCCAGGCTATTTAGAGAGGAACTCTAACAGCAATGGAAGCTCAGGTATGAACACTGATCTATGCCCTAGCTATAACCTTGAAAGAAAGCAGGGAAACAAGTATTCTCCTGAAAGTGCTCCATTGAGAAATTCCTCTGTGCCAATCCCTGATATTGAACCCATGATTGTTGAAGAAGGGGAAGGAGCGGTCTTAGATACAGGCTGTGAATATATGGATTGCTCTCTGTCTAAACTCCTTTGGTAATTTACTGTTACAAAGTACAGCAACCATCACAAAGAAATACAAACTTGTTCTTTAATCTACTCAGAAAAGCTCCTGAGTAGGATTTTGGGCCACGCAGTAGAAAGCAAGCCAGCTAAGGGGTTTCAGCTGGATAACTGCTAGCAATTGAGCCTTACCTAATTGCTTGTGAGCTCTGAGGAAATCACTTCTGAGTCTATGTGTGAAGATATAAGAAGTTAACCTGAAAAGAACAGTTTTTCCCTTCTTTGTGGGTTTTGCTTGTTGTTTGAAACACTGCTAAGAAAATATTAGCTAAAGCCTACAGAAAAGACCAGTTTGTTACCAACCAGGTCTTTATTCTTTTGCTTTGATTGCTTGGGAACTATACGCTATATAGTGTCTCCTTAATTGCCTTTTGATTACATCTTATGGATATTGGGATCTCGCATTGTCAGCCTCTGATTTTCTTTAAAACGATGCCCCTTTTACAAGCTATAATGTTTTGTATATACAATTCACAAAAAAATGGGGACGTAGTTTTAATATCTTAATTGTGACTGGCTTCACCACTGTCAGTTTTTTTGTTTTGATTTTAAGATACTGAGAATGATCACAGTTATTTGAAGGGCTTTTAAAACATGTTACACAATCTCTGTTTTAATCTATTTATAAAGGATCCTGCACCGAAGAGCTTGCTTTTTATACATTTTCTTTTTAATTGTTTTAAGCTTTTACGGTGCTGGCTTGCCTCTTTTTATGGATTTTTTTGAGTTTATTAACCATTTTTAATATCTTGATTGAGAAATTCATGACAGCTTTCATTTTGGTTTTTATCAATTTTAGAAGCCTGGTTAAATTATTTATTATAGTTTATATTGGGTCCGATTCTCTCCTTTTTAATCTTGCACATATCTTTTAAGGGCCTGCACTGAAGCGGTAGGTTAAAAAACATTTATGATGTCCAGATGTTTAGTTTTTACTAAAAACTAGCATCCACGGCGGTCACCCTGTCTTGATCAAACAGCCTACAGGTAACCATGATGACCCAGCTCCCTCTTTTTGCGACAAAGGAGTGTTTTAAATACGTGGGTGAGGAGATCACGTGAGCACATGAGTGGGTGAGGAGCATCCTCGTCGCGCTCCTGCGCCGCCCTAAGAAGCCTTGCAAATAGCTCGGTGATGTCAGCGTCAAGTAGGGCAAGTGTTACCTCTGCCGTTTGAACGTGAGTTGGAGCATATTATAGTTGATCGGTGAATCTCAGGGAGGGGGATGAAGGCGGTGGCGAGGAAAGAAAAAGCTGCGAGCACTCGGGACACTAAGATGGCGTCTGCAGCTAGAGCCGCTATCCTGCTCGACTCTCCGGGGAAAGAAAGCGTGGACTCTGACCCAGAGGACATGGCACAAGAGGTTGTCAAATTATTAGAACCAAAATTTGACATGGTGCTGAAGAAGCTTGAGGAAATGGGTGAAACCTTCGGGGAATAACAAGAAGAGTGGAGGAGGTAGAGCAGCGTGTGATGATGGTCTTAGAAGATAGCAAGCTGGCATTGGAGCGCTGTAACCACAAACAGCAGAAGCAAATCGAGGCCCTGATGCTTAAAGTAGACGATCTGGAGAGCAGATCACGTCGAAACAACCTTCGCTTGGTGGGAGTGCCAGAATCGTGGACGGAGAATCAGCTCGTCAATTTATTTGAAGTATGGCTGCCGAAAGAGCTGGGCCTGGCAGACCTGCATGGCCAGATAAAAGTGGAAAGAGCTCACAGATTGCGGCAGAGGATGGAAGGCCAGGACAGGCCACGACCAGTATTAGCCCGCCTGTTAAACTTTCAACATAAAACATTACTTTTGCAAGCGTATCGGAAGAGGAGAGATTTAAAGTTGGAAAATACACCAGTGCTTATGTTTCAAGATTATTCGGCGGCGTTAGCCGCAGAGCGAAAGGAATTTTCACCTGTCTGCAGTGGCCTTGTGCGGGGAGGGATTCGCTTTGCTTTGAGCTACCCTGCTACTTTGCGAATCTTCCACAAAGGCGTAACACATACCTTCGAGCAAGCGGCTGCAGCGTGGAAGTTCATCGCCACGATTTTGCCTGGGAAATCATTGACTGAAGCCTAGTGTGGGCATGCAGAAGGCAGGCCCGTTGCTGAGACACTGTACGGACTGAATCCTTTAATGAAGGGCAGAGGAGAACTGTATCATTGAGCCTAGTTCCTCTGGCACAGGAGTACTGGGCCTCAGGCAGCAGCAGGCTCTTAAGTCGCCTCAGAATACCTGAACAGGGGTGACCCAGAGGTGTAAGGACAGTGATAAGGGGGTATCTTGCTATGGCAAGATTAACTGATGCTTAGAAGAGTGGAGGCGATTGGGGGGAAAAGAGGGTGGGGAGGTATGAGTGTGGGTGGATATGTCTGAGTGGGTCTGGTAGAGGCGTGTGGCTTGAGATTAAAGGAGGGAAGGGGGATGAGGTAGGACGGGGAAGGGGGAATGAAGAGAAAGGGGGAGGGACTGGGGGGTGCGACAATTAGGAAGGGGGAAGGGAGGGGGGGGAAACAGGGGGGAGGAGGCAGTGGGACTAGAAATGGAAATAGGACACAGGGAGAGGTCGGTAAACTTCGAAGGCAGTATGAAGTCGGTGGAGTGGAGGAGCAATGCTCTGGAGTTGAAGCTGGGCGACTCATGGAGCATGGACTACAGAATTATAGGCTATTGGTGGTAACTCTACAGATAATGTATGCCTAGTGTAAAGATCATCTCATGGAATGTGGGGGTATCGGGTCTCCAGTCAAACGCACTAAGATATTGCAAATGTTCAAAAGAAATGGTGCGCATATAGCGTTATTACAGGAGACTCATTTAAGTGAGGTGGAGCATCGGAAGTTAGCGCGGGATTGGGTAGCAGCCACATATGGGGCAGCATCGGGCACTAAGCAGGCAGGAGTGGTGGTGCTAGTGAAGCGGGGTGTCCCCCTGGAGGTGAGCAAGGCGGAGGCTGACCCCTGTGGGAGATATATTCCGCTGCATGCTAAACTATATAATGAGGAAATCTGGTTGGCAAATATTTATGCTCCGAATGTATATGATCATGACTTCTTTAAATCACTGTTGGGGTTTGTAAAGAGAGCGGGGAGTAAGAAATTGATCTTAGCGGGTGATTTTAATTGTCCACATGATCCATACTTAGATAAGTCACAGAAAAGCGGAGTAGGAACCTGGCAGAGAAGAGGAGTGGGGTTCTTATGCAGAATGGGAGATATGGTGGACGTGTGGCGAACCTTACATCCTGGAATGCGGGAGTATACTCATCAATCCAGAGCCCACCTTACCTGGTCACCTATTGATTATATTTTGGTGAGTGAAGAGGAGATTTCAAAAGTAATACAGGCAGGTATTGAGCCTATAGTGGTGTCTGACCACGGGATGGTGTGGATAACATGGGAGTGTCAAGGGCCTCCGAAGACGGGGTGGCGGTTCCCTGAGTATCTGTGGGAGGACCAGGAATTTAGAAAATATTTAGAAGGGCAATGGGACGAATTTGTCCTCTTTAATGATACTCGACAGTGCTCTCCGGTTCTCTTTTGGGAGGCTAGTAAGGCGGTGATGAGAGGGGCTATTATATCGTACACTATAAAGATACGCAAGCACCTAGATCGTAGTATCATTGTGTTGGAGCGCACTGTGCAAGATTTGCAAAAGCAGCTTAGTAGGAAAGGTGACCGAGCCATGCAGCAGGAATATGTAGGATCCCAAGCTGCACTTAATGAACTGCTTCAAAGAAGGGCTACCATGTCTCTGCAGTATTACAAGCACCAGCTATACAGACATGGAAGTAGAACAGGGACGCTTTTAGCGAAGTTAGTAAGAGATCCGGGGGGTGCTCGGTTCATACATGTTCTTAGGGATGAGAAAGGAGCACTACAGCACCAGCCACACCAGATAGCGCAGATCTTTCGAACCTTTTATGCCCGTTTATACAAAGAAGAGGAGAGAGACTACGGGAAGGGTGTTGAGGTTCTGAATTCATTGTCTCTCCCTAAGGTAACAGAGGCAGAGCTGCAAAGGCTAAACGAGTCACTGACGGTGGGGGAAATCCAAAAGGTGATCAAGAAAGGGAAGCCTCACAAGGCCCCGGGGCCGGATGGATTTGGTGTAGAATATTATAAAATACTGGCACCTAGGCTCGCCCCCACTATGGCGGTTATGTTTGAGTCAGCCCGCCAAGCAGGTGAATGCCCTAGGGATATGAGATGTGCAGACATTACGGTGATCCCGAAGCCGGGAAAAGATTTGAATGACCCTGCCTCGTACAGGTCTATCTCACTCTTTAACTGTGATATGAAAATTTTGGCGTCGGTTTTGGCGGGGAGGCTTAATCCTCTATTACCGTCGCTCATAGATCCTCAGCAGGTGGGGTTTGTGCAGGGGAGAGATGCATCTAAAAATATTGCCAAGCTAATTTTGGGAATGGAGCAGTGCCTGAAGCAAGAGGCTGCCATGCTTTTGGTAAGCCTGGATGCTGAGAAAGCGTTCGATAGGGTGGCGTGGGGTTATTTGTGGGATGTGCTACATAGCTTTGGATTTCTGGGTGGCTTTGTACAATGGGTCCAAGCTTTGTATGCGAGGCCTATGGCCAGGGTGGGGGCGAACAGTGCGTTCTCAGATCCGTTTATTCTGGAAAGAGGCATGCGTCAAGGTTGTCCCTTGTCCCCTCTTTTGTTTGTCCTTGCATTGGAGCCGCTTCTCCGAGCTATTTAAGGTGAACCGCAGATAAGAGGGGTGCGTATGGGAGAAGAGGAGTTGAAACTTAGTGCATTTGCAGACGATATGCTCCTTTGTATAACGAAGCTGCAGGAGTCCCTAGAGCGGGTGCTGCAAATGATAAGGGCTTTTGGTAGTTTCTCTGGGCTCAAGGTTAATACAACCAAGTCGGTGGTTCTGGATGTGGGAGGTAGAGTTAAGCCAGCATGGAAAGGTACATTCCCGCTTGTTTGGGCGGAGGGCTCTATTAAATATCTGGGCATACAGCTGCTGGATAGGCCCAAGAGGCTCTATCAGGCAAATATCCCCGGACTGTTGGATAAGACTAGGGCAACCTTTAATGGATGGCGAGGTTTACCTCTGTCTTTGAGAGGGAGGATTGCGCTGTTCGCTATGGTGGAGTTCCCCAGATGGTTATATGTGCTGCGCTTGCTGCCTATCTGGGTCTTGGATAAAGATTGGAAACGTTTGAGAAGAATTTAAGGGGATTCCTGTGGGGGGGTAGACGCACACGGATTCTGTTACGGGCCCTGATGCGGAGGAAGGAGGGTTGGGACTGCCTTCGTTGCGAAACTATAATCTCCGCTATTTGGTCAGGCACATTTGGGGTTTGTTGGGGGAGAGTAGTGGTTATGCCCCAGTGCAGCAGTTGAATTGAGTCTGTGCCCCATATCATAGCCTTTGGGTGCTGCATGCAGACAGGCCTAATGCTCTGAGAGGCAGAGTGGGAGGGGTGTACATGGATGCTTTGCACGCTGCCTGGCGAGCTTTGTGCTCCCGATATGGATGGAATTGGAGGCAGTCCCTTCTGCTTCCCTTGGTGGGAAATCCTGACTTTCCCCCTGGAGTCTCAACACATACTTTATTCCATGAGTGGGCAATTAAGGGGATAGTGTGCATTGGTGATATTTGTGTAGCGGGAGGGGAGGCAGTTGATAGTTTTCAAAGCTTGAGTGCTCACTACCAACTTCATAAGAACGAATTCTATGGGTATGGAGTGGAGGAGTGGCCTAGTGGTTGGGGCAAGGTATTTCAGGCCGGAAGGTCGGGGGTTCAAATCCCACTAGAGGACAGCAACCTTGGGCCGGAAGGACTCGGGTTTCTAGTCCCACAGGTGCTCCTTGTGGTCTTGGGCAAGCCACTTAACCCTCCATAGTCCATGTTCCCTGTAAAATAGTTATCTCCAAGTTATAATGCCCTGTTCAATGTAATTTCAGTTTGTTCAATGTAAACCGCACTGATGCAGAATAGCGCGGTATATAAGAGAATGTAAATAAATAAATCTTCAAGCCAGACATTACGTGGGAGGGCTCTGTGGGAGGACGGGTGGCTGGATGGGAACTAGGCCCCCACGACTAATTTTGAATGAATTGGTTGAGAAGAACTCGGGTGGAGAGGAATGTAGGGAGTTGTGCCCCACAGGGGACTCTTCGTTCCTTTCCGAGTTGGCACAACGCTGGCGAAAGGATGGGATGGAGGGAGTGACGGTGGAATACATGCGGGCCGCATTTGAGAAGATACCGGGGGGGCAGCTGTGGGTTTACTTACAAGAACTGCAGTATAAATTTCTTTGGAGAGCGTACACCAATGATAAGTGGGCATTTCAGGCAGATCTAAAGACAACTGACAAGTGTATTTAGTGTAGACAAGAGGTAGGAACGCTATTGCACAGGTTCTGGGACTGCTATGCAGTGCGGGCCTTGTGGTCCCAAGCTTGCACAAAGATGGAAGGGTGGTTGGGGATCGGTAAGGTTTTGCAAAGGGAGGTTTGCTTGTTGCACAGCTGGGAGCTGACCGTCCAGAGGGTCGCACCAAAACACAGAGCATTCCTGGAAAGGGGCTTCCTCCTTGTCAAGAAGGTGCTATTGAGTCGGTGGATTGAGGTCACCCCTCCAGGGGTGGTGCTGTGGGAAAAGTCAATGCTGGAGTTGATGTACGTGGAGAAGCTCACGGCAAAGCAACGGGGTGGGAAGCACTGGGATATGTTCATAGATTTGTGGTCTCCAGTTATTACTAATTTACCATCTAGAGATCGTAGTATAGTATTAAATGTATAATGCTATATAAAACAGGGGTAAACATGATACTGCTGGTTGTACTCAGACTTATGTTGTGGATTAGAAAGTATGTGTCACTGCCTGCTGCCTTGTAAGGGTAGAAGACCTCTGTATTAATACTAGGAGGGGAAGGGAGGAAGGGGGGAGGGGTGGGAGGGGGGAGGAGATACCAAGATACAAAAGGTATTAAGGTAATTAAGGTTACTAAGGTTGTTAAAAACTGTTACAATTGTTAAGATTGTCTCTGTCAATACCTGAAACGTTAATTTTGTGTTGGTCAACGTCAGAAGAAGGGGGGAAGACTTAGGGAATAGAGGAATCTTTAGGAGTGGCGGCTGTGATGACTTAAAAGGTGTATTAATCCAGTGTTGTTGCTGTTGGGAAATACTGCTCCCCCGAATGTTATGTTGTTATCATATTATTGTGCTAAATTTCTTGGGTTATTACTTGGAAACCAATAAAAATGAGTTGAAATAAATACGTGGGTGAGACACTGCCGGCTTTTTTCAAGACAGCGATACTGCATGTTCAGATTTGATCTAAGCAGGTCAGTTCTTTTTGATATACACAATCTTAAGGATTTTTAATCTCCGTGCAGTTTTTTGTTTGTGCATGCCACAATGTGAGCCCAAAGTTCATTGGTGGTCTCCGAGTAACTTAGAACTTATTGCCTGTTTCATTTTTAAATGACAGGTTATACCCACGCCTCTGAACAAAAGTTTTAAATAGCTTCTATCCGTACCCCTGTTAGACAAAGGACAAATACTTAATACATTCTGTAACATTATTCATAAGTGCTCCATTTATGTTTGGCTATTATAATAGTACAGCATCATAGATGACTATTCTTGGCCCATGAATTAAATTTTTGGAAATGTCCACAAACTCCTTCTCTTTCTTTAAAAAAAAAAATATAAACGTGTTTAAAAAAATTAAGATATAGACTTGTTCTGTAGCTCCAACTACACAATATGTTAATGGTTTCATTTTTAGATATAGTGGTTTGTCCATGTCACTAACAAGGTGCACAGAAACCATCCAGTACATTTTTTCATTCATAACTCATATTTGCTTCCTCCTTCCATCGCATGTAATAACACCAATTATTATTATATAAAGTGTGATATGCTTCCATAGTAATTCCATATAAGTTGTTTTTAATGCATTATTTTTATTACATCACTGTATGAGGTCCTTTATTATAAATTGAGCCATGTCCCCCACCCAATGTATATTTGTTTCAACCTCTTTTAAATGACTCTTCTCCTGTTATTTATTATTTGTTTATACTTTGTGTTTTAAGTCTTGGAAGTCTTTTATGGATATTATTATTGATTTGTCTTATTATTTTTAATGTTTAAAATAGTTTGTACCTATTTTTACTTTTAATTTATGTTTTATATGTATCCCTCTTTTAGACCAAAACCCCTGACGAAGACAGTGCCGAAACATGGCCATATCGGGTAGTGGCTCTTGTAGTCTTCTGCAAATAAAAATACCCTTTGTTATACACCTCGCTCTTGACTGGTGGAAAACTTTTGCATGTGCCATATTCACTTTTTTTGTTTTCAATCTGTTAAAATCAGTAAATAAATAATAATTATGCATTAAAATTTGCAGAACGATGATATCTTTTACTTTGTACCATGTGGGGATTCATTGAAACATACAACTTATTCACACAACTGCAAATGCTTTTATCACTTAATAAAAATCAAACTGGAAGCAAAGCACTGATTCCATAAATCAAACAATATGAAGAGAATAGGACAAGTCAATAATGTTATCAAGACAGTATTGTCATTAAGACAGTATTGTCATTTAAAACGGTCATCTTTAGAGGAATCATAACTATTTTAGAGGTCAAAGGATTAAGTACCTCAAAAGCAACTTTCTAGTGAATGTGTCCCGACTCATGTACCTCATTTTATAAACTTGTGAATAATTATCTTATAGTGAAGTACAAACAAATCTTCAGTGAAAACCAATAATCCTCCTTTTCCAACTTTATCCAGCTGAGAGCAATTAGTGAAAGTTTATTTTATTTATTTGGTTTTTTACGAGGTGTGACAAAAAAGAAATGCGACTGTGGCAGCCACGCCCATGACTCAATGCCAATTGGCTAACCGCTTATGTCACTGTGTTGTGCAACATCTCGCCACTATTCTGCTTTAATATTTTTCATCTTTCACTCTGTTTTTCTTTTTCAGGATTTTTTTTGTAGCACATTGCTCCATCGCTTTGTCACACAACTGGAGGTGGCAGAAATATGGAGCAAAGAATCAACTTGAAATTTCTGGTTAAGTTGGAGAAGGGCCCAACTGAGAGTCTCCAACTTCTCTAAAAGGCTTATGGAGAAGATGCAATGCCAACGCCACGAATCTTCGAGTGGCACAAACGCTTCAAGACTGGCCGCAAGGAGGTGGAGGATGACCCCAAGTCAGGACGGTCTTCCACAACAAAGATGGCTGAGAACATTGACAGAGTGAACCAACTGGTGTGGAGTGATCACAGATTGACGGTGTGGATGATAGCTGAGGAGCTCAGCCTGAACAGGGAGTCAGTGCAGACCATCTTGGTGCAGGAGATGGGGATGCGTAAGGTGTGCGCCAAGATGGTGCTCAAGCTTTTATCGGAATGCCAGAAGGAGCACCGGGTCAATGTTTGTCGAGACTTGTTAGAGAAGATCGGAGAAGATCCAGAGTTCGTTGGCCGAGTCATCACAGGAGACGAGACTTGGGCCTTGCAGTACGACCCTGAAAGCAAGAGACAGAGCCTGCAGTGGAAGACTCAACTGTCACCCAGACCCAAGAAGGCACGCATGGCCAAATCAATGATCAAGGTCATGCTGATCACATTCTTTGACCAGAATGGAGTGGTCCATCTTTTTGCCTGAGGGTCAGACAGTCGACCAGCACTTCAACCAGCAGGTCCTCAATCACCTTCATGACCGGATTCAGCACAGCAGGCGGGCTCTGTGGAGAGACAAGTCATGGCTGCTCCACCACAACAACATGCGCGCGCACACCACGCTCAGTGTGAGGCAGTTCTTGGCCAACAAACAGATCACAGCTCTCGACCACCCTCCTTATTCTCCAGATCTCACACCATGCGACTTCTGGCTCTTCCCCAGGCTGAAGACTGCTTAAAGGAACTCATTTCGCCTCTATAGAAGAGATCAAGGCCACTGTGACGATGGCGCTGAGGGACCTCAAGAAGGAGGACTTTACTGAGTGCTTCCGTACGTGGCAGAAGCGAATGCAGAAGTGCATTAACTCGGGGGGGGGGGGGGGATTACTTTGAAGGGGACAATGCGTAATTTCTCTGTAGATTTTGTAATAAAACATTTATGGGACAGTCTCATTTCTTTTTTGTCACACCTCATATATCGCGCTATTTCACATTCAGTGCAGTTTACAAGGAAGAAGAACAGAAATTACATATAACAAGTTTAAAGAACAACAAATTACATAGAACAATCTTGAGGAACAACAGCAAATTACATAGAACAAGCTTGGGGAACAACAACAATTACATAGAACAAGTTTAGTGAAAAATCAATTACATTGGAGGTTAACAGTGTAACAATTTATAACTTAGGTAGGTATAACTTGGGTCATAATGGGGAAACTATATACATTATAGTTTATTTATTTTATTTATTTATTTAACAGTATTTCTAGACCGTCTTATCATAAAAATCAAGGCGGTGTCACAACAAAACAATCAGAAGATGTGGAGGGGGTTCATGCAGTGATGGGGAAGTGAGGTGCGGGGGGGGGGGTTCATGCAGGGAGTGCAGGGGGGGTGGAGTGCGTGTGGGGGGTGTGTTCTAGATTAGGGGGGCTATGTACAGGGTGCGCTAGTTGTATAATTTATACACCTTGAGCTTCATAGAAGGTTTGAGGGTCTGGCTGAAGGGGTTTGGTAGCATGCAGTGTTCTAAGTTACATGTTCATAATATAGTTGAAACAGATGCATCTTAATTTTATCATTGTACACCGCCTTGATTATCACAGAAAGGCGGTTTTTATCAAATAAATAAACCTTAAACCTTATCTTTAGAAGTTTTCTGAAAGTAGATAGGTCGGAGATGGCACGGATTGGGGGGGGGGGGTGGGAAGAGTTCCAGAGAGGTGGTGCATATAATTTGAATGCTCGACCATTCACAAACTGGGAACTTTTTCTTACTATAGAAGGGACTGAAAGAGTGATTGACATGGGAGATCTTCTTACTCTGTTGTCAGATGTCCATTGTAGTATGTCATTAAGAGCAGTAGCTGAGAAGTTGTGTAGAATTTTGAATGTTACAATGAGAGCTTTATACTTGAGATGATTAACAATGGGGAGCCAACTGAGCTGTTTCAGGATTGGGGTAGCATATTCATATCTTGAGGCTTCAACCAGGGTTTGTGCTGCCGTAATCATAGCCATTTGAAAGGGGTGAATTGCATAATCTGGAAGACTATAGTTATTTGTTAATGTTCATCCTAAAGGCTTATGAATATTCATCAAAGTACTGTTGCATAATTGAAGTCTGACCACAATTTAAATAAAAAATGTAAGTATGACTTATGGAAAATCAAAAAGCTAGTGCACTGTCAAATGATCTGCAAAGTAAAGTACTGGCCAGCTCAACCTATATGCCACTGGTGTTTCATCACGGTACTTCATAATTTTATAATAGGTCATCTAACCTGAGCAGCAGGTTTGTATGTGCATTACACCAATTTTATAGGGGAAAGTATGCACATACTTTCCCTTTGAAAATCATTCTACAGAAAGTACTTTCACAGATTTGTATTGATATTTAGTTTGCACAAATTTCCTGTCTTATTTTGCATGCATACATGCATATTTTATAAAGTAATTACATGAATGCTAGCCCTCCTCCCCCCTTCCCAGGAACATCTCTGTTCAGGTTAGATAATCCTTTGTGCAAACAGTCTTGCAATTTTCTAAAAGGCTATTGAGGCATATGAAACACTATTTTGGCTGCAAAAAAGCCTTTTTGAATTACCCTTATGGAGGATAATTTTATAAAGGCAGTTTTGTGCATAGGGCATTAAAAGGTCTCTTTGTAAAATCACTCCATGTATAACGGTTTGCATGGTGGCAGAAATGGATGCAATTTTATTTGACTTGCGTGTAGCTATGTTTGGTGGCAGCATCTCTCTCTGGCAAGAGAAAGGATCCTAAGTGAAAACTTCTGGCAGTATGTGGACAAGAATTTAAACTAGGGAAAAGGGGTGATGGATGGAAAAAAAACAAGTTCAGGACTTCACTCCCAGCAAAAACATACTAACATTGATAATTTTATTTTTATTTATTTATTTATTTTACATTTCTTATATACCGCACTATTCGACATCAGCGCGGTGTACATCGAACACAAAACTTCAGTACAAAAACAATGTCTGAGTTACATTAAACAGGGTCAATAACTTGGCTAACAAGGTAATTATGAATCTCAGGAAAGTAAACTGATTGCAATGTAAACTATTTACATCTTTAAATTAGAGCACAGCTGAGACGAATGATCATCATATTAATAGTCATCATATTAATTCACACATCAATGACAAGAAGGAAGAAGAGTCTGGAATAAAATCCATGCAAAATACAAGCAAGCCAACCAATTGCTGGAAGGCAATGAATATAAATGTTCAAAGTCTAGCCAAAAACGTTACTGACCTGGAAGCCCTGATGGTGGAAATGGACTTGGACATTGTGGTCATTACAGAAACATGGTTTAACGAGTCACATAAATGGGATATAGCCATAGCTGGCTATAATTTTTTTTAGAAGAGATAAGAGAAGGCAGAAAAGGAGAAGGAGTAGCCCTGTATTTCAAAAGCAATATTAAAGCCGTTGAAATACAGGGGACATGGGGAAAAGAAGCAGCACTGTGGATTGTGTTAGAAAGAGGAGAGAGCACTATCACCCACACTGGTGTAGTCTTCAGGCCTCCAACTCAAACTGAGGAAATGAATAGAGACTTGATCATTGATATTGCAAAGATAGCAATGAAGGGAGAAGTGATCATACTGGGTGACTTTAATCTACCAGACATGAATTGGAGTATTCCTTCTGCACATCTGGAAAGAAGTTAAAAGATTGTGGATGCCTTCCAGAAGAATTGCTCAGACAAATGGTGATGGAACCAACCAGGGAAATTTTGACACTGGATTTAGTATTCGCCAATGGATATAACATGTCAAATGTCCGAGTGGGTGCCCATGTGAGTAGCAGTGATCATCACACAATGTGGTTTGAGGTAAAAGCCAAGGCAGAATCCAATCACAGCAAACTGAAAGTACTAGAGTTCAAAAATCCTGACTTTAGTAAAATACGAAAGTACCTGAAAGAGAACTTGGCAGGGTAGGATGAGATAAGGGAAGTGAAATTGCAGTGGGCCAAACTAAAAGAGGCAATAAAAGGGGCAACAAATATATATGTAAGGAAAGTAAATAAAAACAAGAGGAAAAGGACATCTCTAGGGTTCACCAACATAAATACAGGCAAAAACCACAGCTTTCACATAACTCAGAAGATCACAAAAAGAGGAATGCAGAAAAGAATACAGGATAAAGCTAAACAAGACAAAGAGAGAAAAGGATAGCAAAAATAAAGACAAGAGAAAATGGCTAAAGATGTGAAGCATGGAGACAGGTATATTCCGTTTGGAACCCTCCTTTGCTAATTTCAAAGCGAGGCTGACAACTCATCTATTCTACACAACCTTCAACCTCCCTACTCCTCCCTTTCCTCCCGCCTACCTCTTTTAGTAATGTCTTGCTCCCCTCCTCTCCAGGCCCTCCTTATCTGCTCCTCCATTTTTTACTATCCCTTTCCTGTATGATGAATGGTGTTCTGTTTCCTTTCCTGGCAGCGTTTACTTTGTTATTGTAAACCGCTCTGATACGTGTGGGTGACATACTAAAAACTGAATAAACATAAAGATAAAGGAAGATCAGAGATGGAATTGCTCGACTCAAAAGTGCCGAGGACAGATTTGTGGAAAGTAACATCGAAAAAGTACAAATGCTAAACAAATACTTCTGTATCACTAAATTAAATCTTGGAGAAGGGCCATGTATGAATGACAGATGTACAAATGGGAATGGTTTCATTCTCCAGGAACAAGCAGGAAGTCAGTCTTCACATATGGGGGTGACGTCGGCACAGACAGAGCCCACTCAGAGCATTTCCCCAGCTTTCAAAGAAAGCCTTTGTGACATGCTACCATGCATGCGTAGTCCTCTTCCCGCCCAAGAGTGCCAGTCTCCTTTTTTATGCGGAGCCCTACGGACATCTGTCCAGTTTCCCTGGAAAAAATCCTTGCTATATTCCTTAAAATTAGTCATTCCACGTTTGCGTATAGGTTCCTCTTCCCGCCTCGAGCTGGTGCTGGGCCCGGCGCTGTTCACTGTTCCTTTCCCCCTTTTTTGATCGAGGCTTGCCTCGACCGGCGTTTGTGTCCTTTTTCACCCGGGAGTCGTCAACCCCGGCTGGGTGTTCCCACCATGTTCCCCGGTGGGTTCAAAAAACGTGACCGCTGCGGTCAACTATGTCTATCATCGACACCCATGACTGTTGCCTACACTGCCTGGGACCAGACCATGGTAGCACCTCTTTCGACCTGTACCAGGCCATGACGCCTAAAACCAATAAAAAGAGGTTTGAGTTACAGTAGAAATTGTTCCCCAGGTTTAACTTGGCACCGGCCTCCCCGATGCTGAGCTCCAAGCCCAGCACTTCCCGGGAGGGCTGAGGGTCCTCAGAGTCCTGACACTGCGGCTCCTTCGGAAAGACCTCGGACCCCGAGTGGAAAAAGAAACAAATCCGCGAAACTGTCAAGGTTCTACCGGAGAAACCCAGTAAGACCCACCCGGAAGGACTCTGGCAACTCCAAGAAACATCCCATCAAGGTCCTCAAGAAAGGCACCTCGGCCAGCGGAGACCTTGCGAGGGTCCTCGAGGCTGTAGTCCTCATGGAGGATGCACGTGCGAGAGTACCAGCGCTGGGCCTGAGATCCTCGGTGCCCGTGTTGAAAGCTGCAGAGCCTTCTGGCTCGGAATCCAGAATGGCAGCCATGGAGCAGAACATCACTGCTATCTTGGCCATGCAGCAGGCAATGATTATAGGTTCATCCGCATTATCTGCCTTGATGACTGGGCCCCGGACTGTGGGGGAGTCCCCTGATGTCGAGCTGAGCTCAGAGCACCACCAGTCCTGTTCCTTGGGCATCCGGTCCTCCCCAGCCAGTTTCTGAGACTCGAACTCTAGGTCCTCGGGGGAGGGGGGGTCCTGACCCTTCAGTGTGGGCCTCAAGCCAAGGATCGCAGGGCCTCGGACTAGTCGTCCCCCTATGACTCTGAGAGGGAGACCGATGACGAGACCTCCCCGGAAACCAGACGGCATCGAGACATCCCCTCGGACCCGTCTCCCCCAGTGCCATTCTCCTGTGGAGGACGTGGTCTTCAACTTTGTCAGGGATGTGGTCAGAGCTCTCTCTGTGCAAACCAAGTCGGAGGAGTATCCGCACACCGAGGAACTGGAGATCCTCCAGTTCGAGTCTCCAACTAAGGAAACTCACACAGTGCCGTTCCAGCTGATCCTTGAGCGGCTACTGTTACGAATGTGGGAGACCCCGGTGTCGGTGGTCAGCCGACGCCTCAGCACTATATACCGCGTCAGGAAGGGTCTGGGGTTCCACAAGCCTCAACTCCCACATAACTCCATGGTTGTCGAGTCAACCATGCAAAACCTCAAAAGCCAGAAGACTTACTTTTCTGTCCCCCCTTGGCAGGGATGCTAGAGTCCTCGATTCCTGGGGCGCAAGTGCTACCAGGGTTTGATGCTGGGGTGTCGAATCCAGGCCTATGAGCTATACATAGGCATGTACTTTGAAGGCCCTGACCCAGGAGTTGTCCGTGTTCTCAGCGAGGCTGGCCGGGGAACATCTCCATCTGTTCCAAGCTCTGACCTCTGCGATCAAGGACTGTTCATTTCCTCTCCCATGTGGCTTACGACTGATTCAATTCAGTGGCTCAAGTAGCAGCGGCCGGCATCAGAGCTGGATGCCGGGCCTGGTTACAGTCTGAGGACCTCAAGCTGTGGGTCCAGGACAAGCTGCTTGACGTCCCCTGCACCGGTGTGAACTTGTTCAACCAACCCATGGGCGACAAGGTGGCCGAGATAGAAGCAGAGGTGGTGACCCGCCAGAGGCTCTCAAAGAAGACCTCTTCCTTTCCCCGCAAAAAAACCCTCGGGGAAAAGGGGGCACTTCCAACAGTCACCGATACCAGTCCTTATCGGGCCAATAGCAGGGTTCTCACCCTAAGAGGCAGGGCCAAGGAGCTTAGAAGCCCAAGGTTCAGAAGGCCCACGCCCAGGCCCTGGCTCCAGCCCAACCAGGGGGGAGCTTATGACTCCCAGGGCATGGTCTCCCTTCCCCCAGGAGGCCTTCACCAACCCACAGGGGGCCGCCTGGCACTCTTTGCCCACAGATGGGCCAAGGTCACCTCAGATCAGTGGGTGCTGCAGGTGGTTAAAGAGGGATACCTCCTCCGCTTACAACAAATACCACCCAGGTTCTTTCCAGGAGAGCCAGTGTGACCTCTCCTTCACCAGACCCTTCTGCTGTCAGAGCTCGCAGGTCTGCTCAAGGACAATGCCATGAAGCCTGTACCCAAGCATCTGTGGGGAAAGGGCTTCTACTCATGGTACTTCATTGTCCCCAAAAGAATGAGGGGCCTCAGGCCTATACTGGATCTGCGAAACTTAAACAAGTTTCTGGTGAGGGAGAAGTTCAAAATGCTCTCCTTTGGAACACTGCTGCCTTAGCTCCACCAGGGAGATTGTCTATACTCCTTTGACCTAAAGAATGCATACACTCGCATCCTGATCCACCCCTTCCACAGGCAGAACCTACGGTTTGTGGTGGGAGGAGGGCACTGCCAGTACGGATGTTACCCTTCGGCCTGGCCTCCTCGCCAAGGGTCTTTACCAAGTGCCTGGTGGTGGTAGCCGCCCACCTGTGCCTACAAGGGGCTTTCGTCTTCCCCTACTTAAATGACTGGCTAATCAGGGGTGGTACGGTCTCAGAGGTCAATCAGACCACAGAGCGTGCAATCCTCCTACTGCAGCACCTGAGGTTTGTTATCAACTACTCCAAATCCCATCTCTCTCCAACCCAAAGCCTGGAGTTCATAGGGGCATAGTTGGACATGTTACAGGTCAAAGCCTTCTTCCCAAGGCAAAGAGTAGACCACCTCATACAGCTGGCAGGAGAGGTTCAATGCTGCTGGTCCATACTAGCTCACTTCCTCCTCCCACCTGTTGGGTCACATGGCCTCAACAGTCCACGTCACCCCATTAGCCCACCTACACATGCAGACATCTCAATGGTGTCTACACTCACAGTGGACTCAAGCTACGGCAAACTACGGGACAGGATCAGGGTCACCCGCCAACTGGCGGAGTCCCTCATCTGGTGGCAAAACTTGCGCTACCTCCAGGCGGGAATGCTATTCCAGACACCCGCACCACAGAGAGGACCCTGACAACAGACACCTCCCTCATGAGTTGGGGCACATGCAAGGTAGCTGGTCCCAGGAGGAGTCACTCTTGCAGATCAATCTCCTAGAACTCAAGGGCAATCTTCCTGGCCCTGCGAGCGTTCCGCCACCGCCTTTAGCACCAACCTGTATTGATCCAGACAGGCAACCGGGTGGCCATGTTTTACATCTACAAGCAGGGGGGTATGGGCTCGTACTCCCTCTGCCAGAAGGCGGTAGCCCTCCTCTTCTTCGCAGTGCACAACAACTTGGCCAGGCCAGGATAACTTCTTAGCACATAGGTTGAGCAGAGTTCTTTGCCCACACGAGTGGCACTTGAACCCCAAGGTAATAAAGCAACTGTTCCACCGCTGCCCGTTATAGACCTTCTTGCCTCCTCGAAATGCACACCTACCACGCTTCTGTTCATGCCAGCCATACCCGGGAAGTGTGGAGGCAGATGCCTTCCTAATCTTGTGGTTGGAGGGCTGGCTTTGTGTGTTCCCACTGACCCCCCCCCCCCCCAGTCGCCAAGACCCTCTTCAAGGTCCAGAGCAAGGGGGCGTCAGTAATACTGATTGCACCCAGGTGGCCCAGGCAACCCTGGTTCCCTCTGTTACTTTCCCTGTCGGTGGCACTCTGTCCCACTGGGCCGGGCCCTGGACCTCCTGTCCTAGGAGAAGGGTTCCCTTCTGCACCCTAACTTGGGGTCAGTAACACTAACAGCGTGGCTGCTGAAAGGGCCCCTTCCAGAGGAAGTCGAGGAGGTCTTACTGGCTTCCCGAAAATCTTCCACCAGATGGGCTTAAGCTTTTAAGGGGGGAAGGTTTTCTGTCTGGTGTGCAGAGAAGGAGGAGAACCCCTTCTCCTGTCAAACGCAACTGGTTCTTTAGTGCCTGCTATACCTGTGGCACACTGGGTTGAAATCAAACTCTGTAAGGGAGCACTTGTGTACCATAGTCACGCACCACAACCCTATTGAGGGAAAACCCCTCTCTAGCCAGCCCCTGGTCTCGAGGCTCCTCCGGGGCCTCTCTTTATCCAAGCCCCCCCCCCCCCCCCAATCCTCTGGCAGCAAAGTGGAACCTTAATGTGGTGCTCTCCCAGCTCACTAAACTGTCATTCGAGCCCCTAGCCATTTGCCACCTAAGATACCTGTCTTGGAAAATGGCCTTCCTGGTGGCCCGCGCGTCTGCTCGAAGGGTGAGCGACGTCCAGGTCCTGGTGGCGGATCTACCATATACAAGGTTCTATAAGAACAAGGTGCTGCTCCGCATACACCCAAAATTCCTCCCAAAGGTGATATCTCCTTTCCACCTCAACCAAGAGGTAGTCCTCCCCACCTTCTTTCCGCGGCCTAATGCCGGCAAGGAGGAACTAATCCTTCATAAAACTGGATTGCAAGTGGGCCCTGTCCTTCTAATAGCAACAGACTCAGGCCCATCGGAAAGCTCCTCAGCTTTTCGTGTCTTACGATCCCAATAAACTGGGGCTCCCCATGACTAAGTGAACTCTGTCCACTTGGGTGGCGGACTGTATTGTCTTCGCTTATGAGCGACCTGGCCTCTCCTTTGAGCACCGGATCACAGCACATCGCGTGAGGGCAATGGCCACATCATTGGCCAACATCTGCTCAGTGCCGGTGACGGAGATTACCAGTCCGCCACATGATCCTACAATTCATACGTTTGCAGCTCACTACTGCCTGGAGAGCGAGTCCTGCAGGGACAGTGCCTTTAGCCAGGCAGTACTCCGTAAGATTCTTGGGGTGTAGGCAACTCCTGCTCTCCGACCCTTCTGTGTTCAGGCTACCGGAGTGATGGTGTCGCTGGACGCTAGGGTCTTGCAGAGTCACTCAGTGGAGGACTTCCTTCTGCAAGTCATGGCTACCCAATTGATTGCCTTGGTGCTGTCGTGGTTCGGTCCTCGACAGCCTGGAGCTAGGGAGTCCCATATGTGAGGACTGACTTCCTGCTTGTTCCTGGAGAAAGCGTAGTTACTCACCTGTAACAGATGTTCTCCAGGAACAGCAGGAATCAGTCCTCACAACCCTCCCTCTTTCCCTACCTTGTTCTAGTTTTTTACTACCTCCCTACCTACCTTGTTGTTGTCTCCCCTACCTTGTTTTAGTTTTTTACTACTGTCCTAGCTATGTCAACTGACTGAGCAAGATGGCACCCTTAGGGCAAAGGGGACCACGCATGCGTGGTAGCATGTCTTAAAGGCGTTCTTGGAAAGCTGGGGAAATGCTCCACGAGGGCTCCGTTGGTGCCAACATCACCCCCATATGTGAGGACTGATTCCTGCTGTTCCCGGAGAACACTCGTTATAGGTGAGTAATTACGCTATATCACATCATCAAAGAAGATGTTTTTGAACAGCTTGAAAAACTGAAAGTGGACAAGGCCATGGGACCGGAAGGAATACATCCCAGGATACTGAAAGAGCTCAGAGAGGTTCTGGCAGGGCAGCAAAAGTAATAGAAAAAACAGTACAAATACAGACGCAGGAGCACCTAGACTCATCTTACCCACTCGACGAACAGCAATATGGTTTTCGCCCAAAGCATGGAGTGGAAACACTCCTCACAGCTCTAACAGATACGCTATTAAGAGGAATCGACAATCACAAACAAGCATTCATTCTATTATTTATTGATATTTCAGCTGCTTTTGATAGCGTCCACCATACCATAATGCTCAATAGTCTGAATCAAATAGGAATAAATGCCACAGTTCATAAATGGTTCTCCTCTTATCTAGATAATAGGACACAAAATGTACGAATAGGTAATCAAACCTCTCATACAAACTGGAAACCGGTTTACCTCAAGGATCAGCGTTATCAGCACTCCTATTTAACATATACATAAAACCTGTTTGCAATATCTTTAAAAAATTTGGTGTACTCTATCATCTATACGCAGATGATATCATGATGTACATTCCGTTCACGATTCCCAACTTACCGATGCAAACTGTCAGATTGCTTCAATGAAGTCACATCCTGGCTAAATACCTACAATCTCCAAATAAATCACTCCAAAACTGAAGTGCTAATCGTCACCAAAAACCAATCCTATACTCCACCTACACACATAACACTTCAAAACCAAGAAATTAAAATAAAAAATGAAGTAAGATATCTAGGTGTTATTCTAGATAAACACCTTACATTAGACACCCACATTAGAAACACCACAAAGAAAATCTATTTCAAACTCAAAATCCTTAAACAACTAAGACCCCTTGTATACATACATGATTTCATCAGCATAATTCAAGCCATCATAACCCCCCACTTTGACTTCGCTAACCTAATTTTATTGGGTATAACAAAACAAAACATTAAAAGAATTCAACTTGCCCAGAATGCAGCAGCTCGGATAATAACGAAAGTACACGCACATCAACATATAACACCAATACTAGAATCCCTTCACTGGCTGCCTATACAAAGTAGGATAGTATACAAAACATTGATAACCACATTTAAAACTCTAAACGACATGGCCCCAGTCACCCTAAGTAACCTAATCAGCAAAGAGCACTCAAAATCTACTCAAAGAAAAGGACAAACAAATAAACTAAAAACTCCCAAAGACTTCATAAAAGCAAATAAACTCACAAACAATAGAGCTTTTTCTCATGCAGCTCCAACAATCTGGAATTCCCTCCCAGATGATCTAAGATTGCTAACCGAGATCATCGAATTCCGCAAAAAAGTGAAAACCTATCTCTTTTCTAAACATTACAACAACTCAGATCATCCCTCAATAGACTTAGATAATGGCTAACCAGTTTTTATCTAACAAATCCCAAATGACCTACACATACAATTCTTCATAGCTGATACTGTACTTTGAATAACGCTTAAGCCCCACATAATGTGTATTTGTACATAATGTATATAGTTTACACTGTTCTATACTGTTCTGTATTAACACTAGTTGTTTATCTTATTGTTATTTGGTTATATGATGTTTTATGTAAAACAAACTCCGATTTGTTAACTGTTGTTTATTGTGAACCGCAAATGAACTATGGAAGATGCGGTATATAAATCATTGTTAAATAAATAAATAAATAAATAAAAATAAATTTAAAGGATGTTTTTAATAGATCCTTGAAGATGGGAGAGGTTCCACAGGACTGGAAAAGGGCTGATGTGGTATCTCTTCACAAAAGTGGTAATAGGGAAGAGGTGACAAAAACTATAGGCTGGTAAACTATACCTCTGCGGTGGGAAAAGTAATGGAGACGCTTTTGGAAGAAAGAATAGTGGACTTTCTAGAAACCAGTGGCTTGCATGATCCGAGGCAACATGGTATTACCAAAGGAAGATCATGGCAAACAAATGTGATTGGCTTCTTTGACTGGGTGACCAGAGAACTAGATCAAGGGCATGTGATGGATGTACTCTGTTCTTTCTCCCTTGTTATTTAACATTTTCCTTTCTCCCCTGCCTCTTCTGATCCAGCAGTACCCGGTCTCATCCTATATCTATGCAGATGACATTATCCTCCTGTTTCACACTTCACCAGTATTGTCAGACATTTCTCAGCTCAATCAATGTCTTACCCACGTTGCCCACTGGCTCTCCTTGAATTTTCTTCACCTGAATCCCTTCAAATCCATAGCAATGTGGGTCTCCCCAAGCGGTCCTTGTCCAACAGTGGCTCCCCAGATTAATCATATTTCAATTCCGCTTGTTACTACTTTCCGGTATTTGGGAGTAATTTTAGATTCATCCCTCTCCTTTCATAATCATATTTCTGCCCTCACACGTCGCTCTTTTGCAGTGTTGCGCCAAATCAGAGCCGTCTGTTCCCTCCTTCCCACTAGCTCCCTAATCACCTTAGTACTGGCACTAGTCATCAGCAGACTCGATTATTGTAACGTCTTTTTGGCTAACCTACCAACTACAGCGTCTCCAGCTCATACAAAACATTGCAGCTCACCTTATTGCATCAGCTCGCCGTTACGATCATGTCACTCCCATCCTTTATCGTCTTCATTGGCTGCCTCTCCGTTTCCGATTTCAGTATAAATTCCTTATTTTAACGCATAAAGCCATCTATACATCCACCCCTCTGTATTTATCTAACCTCATCGCTCTCCATACACCTTACCGCCAGCTTCGTGCTTTGCATGCCAATCGTTTGTCCTTGACCTCTCCGTCCCAAGCACATTTAGAACAAACCCGTCACTCGGCTTTCTTTTTTCTCAGCCCCGCACTTTGGAATGCTCTACCACCCTCCCTCCGTCTGGCACCCTCATATCCAAAGTTTAAGGAGTTATTGAAGACTCATCTATTTCAACAAGCCTTTGACCTCCCTCCTAATATCCCTCCCTGAGTATTGTCAGTTGTCTGGTATACCTATTGTAAGTCTTACACTGTCCTTTCCCCTCTTTCCTATCTTACCATGGCGTTCCTTTTCTCTAGTCAGGTAGCATAGACTTTATTTATTGTAAACCGCTTTTATGTCTCGGCCAAAGCAGTATATAAAATTATGAAATAAAGATACTAAGATTTCAGCAAAGCCTTTGAATACTGCTCCTCATAGGAGGCTTATCAATAAACTGAGCAGCCTGTGGATAGGTCTCAAGGTGGTGAACTGGATCAGAAATTCTTTGACTAACAGACAACAGAAGGTGGTGGTTAACCAAGCTCACTCAGAAGAAAGGAAGGTGCTTAGCGTCATGCCTCAATACTGTTCAATGTATTTATAAGTGATTTTGCAGAAAGATTGAAGGGAATAGTAAGCTTTTTTTCAGATGACATGAAAATTTACAACAGAGTGGGCACTTCTGAGGGAGTGGACAATATGAGGAAAAATCTACAAACACTGGAAGAATGGTCTAATGCTTGGCAGTTAATATTTAATGTGAAGACGTGCAGAGTCATGCACTTGGGATGCAGAAATCCAAAGGAATTGTATGTGATAGGTGGTGAGAGGTTGGTGTGCATGGACTAGGAGAGGGACCTCAGAGTGAGTGTGTCTGAGGATCTCAAGATAGCTAAACAATTGGCCAAGGTGGTAGCCAAACTAGAAGGATGCTGGGCTGCATACAGAGAGGAATAACCAGCAGAAAGGAGAAGGAATTATTGACCCTGTACAAGTAATTGGTGAGGCCTTACTTAGAGTATTGTGTTCAGTTTTGGATGCTACATCTCACAAAGGATATAAAAAGACTTGAAACAGTTCAGAAGAAGGAGACCAAATGATTTGGAGCCTGCACCAGAAGACGAATGAGAAGGGCCTTGAAGACCTAAATATGTATACCCTAGATGAAAGAAGGGACAGGGGGAGATATGATGCAGACCTTTAAATACTTAAAGGGTATTTAAACTGACCTTTTTAAAAGAGGGGAAGCTGTAGAATTAGAGTGCATATGATGAAGCTGCAAAGCGGTAAACTTAAAAACAACATCAGGAAATACTTTTCATTGAAAGGGTTGTGGATGCTCAGAATGCTCTCCTGATGGAGGTGGTGGGGCAAATATAGTGACAGAATTCAAAATGACTTGGGACAAGAATAATGGATCCCTTTATAGCAAGAGGATAAAATCAAAAGAAATGTAAATATCTTTTATACTTCAGTAAATAGAGGGGAGGGTGACCCGCAAGGAGCAGCGGGTACAACCCTAAACACAGGCATGGGGGGGTGACCTGCATAGAGTGGCAGATAGAATCTTAAACAAAGGCATGGGGGGAGGTGACCTGCACAGTGTGGTGTGTACAACCATAAACAAAGGCATGGGGGGAGGGGGGTAATTACACGGAGCAGCGGTTAGCCACCTTACTGGGCAGACTAGATGGACCATACTAGTCTTTATCTGCCGTCATATACTATGTTACTATGTCTTCAGGCAGATCATGGGTAGAGTCATAATTTATGAATGTATGTTATGCTTCTGAGTAGACATAAATGTCTGCGCTTCATTTTATTTTTTATTTTTGTTGCTTAATGGAGTAATTTTATTAAGACACATTGGTGCCTGTGCGTTTTTATAAAATAAGCTTGAAATAAGGGCCTACTTGGCCTTCACATAGAGACAGCCAATTATAAAACCACCCTCATAGGTAATTTTATAAGGCACCACCTAGATTTATGTGCAAACAATGCACGTAAATAATGGTGTTTTAGTCATTTATGCGTGTAAGTGGCTTCTTATAAAATAGCAACTAACAAGAAAGCTTCATGTGTGCTTTTAGTATGGGTATTGCGATGCTTCCGCTTGGGCCCAAGAGCTTACAAGCAGGAAACAGCCTTACGTTGTCCACTTTGGAATAAAGATTCCCTTGGTGTCACCAGAGGTATTCTGGGACTTGTAGTTAGTTTATTCTTTAAGGATAAATTGTAGTTGTGAGTCGGTGGTTCAAGGCAGCAAGAAAATTTATTTTGTGGGGATTTCCAGGGCATTTAAGCTCAATACACAAACAAGGCAAAAAGGATGCTTCTCCAACATAAAGGATAAATCAGGTAACAGAGAATGACGTAACAAAAACTTCTTTTCACTGTTCAGCTGTTCTTATTCCCACAAGCTTACACTGAGGACTGCCTTGTGTGGTCATTCAACAGAAATACAGATAAACTTGCAACAGCTGTGATTTTCTTTTCTCAAAGCAAACTTCTTCTAAGCACTGCTTCTTAGCTTCAGAAGGCAATTAAGCTTAGTAAAACACAGTATTAGCTTTCCTTAATTCTAAGCAGGTACTGCACTTATTCTCTATATTGTTTTACAGTCTCTCAGCTCAGTTCAATAATGCAGTCTCTTCTCTTAAACACAATGAGCAATCCATTGGTACAAGTTCACACTCAGAGCTTGGCAAACAGGAATCTATTTGCATTCCTTCTATGGCATCAGGATATATGGTATCTCTATCAAAGTTACAAACTCCCCAGACTTTCTCTCCTTTAGAAATTCCTGGAACTGGTTCCACAGCAATTCAGCTTGTAAAGGCACAGTTGTATTAGGGGAGTGAACTTTTCCCTCAGCAAACAACTCTCTCAGTGCTTCTAGCTTTGAAGACTCAGCTGTTCTGCATTTATCAGGGCTATGACTCTTCCCATACGTAAAACTTTCCACCCACCTCTTAGCAGTAGACGGTGAGGGCTCTGCTTCCTGGACCTTAGCAATAGCAAACTGTTTCTCTGTTGATTTCTCAGCTCTGAAACTGCTGGCTTTACCCTGGGGATGGTTCCTCAGACAAGCACTGATTTCTTTCTTCCTGGGATCCTCCAGGCTCTGAAACTCAGCCTCCTTATGTCCTTCTCCAGTCCCTCTTAGGTGGCTGCTTTCCTGGGAGTTTTCTTCTTTCTTTCTCCTCCAGCTATGCTCAGCCTTGCTCTCTCTGTTGTCCTTTGCCTTCCTCCTTCTCTCTCTGTTTTGCTCTGCTCGTGGTTTTAAGAACCGTTGGCTGCTAGGCACTCCCTGTTCTCTGCACCTGTGTGACCAATCATCAGACAAGCTTGTCTCCACCCCTGAGCTAGGGCGTGGCCTGACCTTAGCAGGGAGCTGGGTTTTTTCCTGATCTGGCTTGCAAGTCTTATGCACAAGTGAACTGTCATTCATTTCAAAGGGGAAACTAGGATTTTCTTCCACTTCCATGTCTTCCTGGGAGCTTTCATCACTACAGTATGTATATGGGTGTAGTCTGGGGGAGTGTGGGCAGCATGTGCAATTATGTGCATAGATTATACAGTTTTTAATTTATGTGCGTAATTGCAAAAGATAGGCATGATTATTTACACCAATGTAAAAAAATTGCAATCAGTACAGAATACAGCAATCTGATTACTCACAAACTCTACGAGGCGTGAGCATGTTTCCTCATTGCTATATAAATTCCACTGGTTTTTATACTCCTGTTTTTGATTCAAGAGTCTTGTTCTTACACACAAAACATTTTACACTGGCGTTCCTATTTATTTAGCATCTTTATTAATTTCTTATTCTCCAATGAGATGTCTCCATTCTCAGAATGTAAAGTTGCTGGTTTTACTGCTGATGTCACGTGCCAAATAAGAGTCCAATTCGTCACGCTGCCTTGTACTTTCTAGCCCCCTCCCTCTGGAACTCACTACCTGAATATGTATTTAACCAGTTTCATATATCACCTTTTCCTTCAGTCAAAGTGGTTTACAAAGAACTAGCTTGTGTATATTTATGAGGTCGGCCGGGAGGTTATGTTCAACCGTAACTATTTACAATTGATTGATTGCGACCGTTGCGGGCTGTCTGTGATCGTGCCCATAGCTAGGCTTGTGGGCACTGGGAGGGTCCATAGTATTCTACAAAGAGTATGGTATTGAGCATCCATCTGAAGTTCTTGATGTCACCCACGGCTCTCATAACGTCGGGCAGAGTGTTCCATAGTTCTGGTGCGTAGAGGGATGGTGCCCTTCTGGACGTGGCCTGATTTGTTCTGTGGTATTCTGGGGGGGGGGGGTGGCGATCTTGTTATTCATACTGGTTCTCCGTGGTCTCGTGCTGGTTTGTCTGGTGACTAGGTTTTGAAGAGCATTAGCTGAAATGTTAATGATTTTGAAAATATTTAAAATTACTTTGTATTTTGCGCATGCATGTATGGACCACCAGTGGAGGTGCTGGAGCACTGGTGTGATGTACTCATTTTCTTGCTGTGTTTGTGATGACCCTGGCTACTGTGTTTTACACTAACTGGAGAGGGTGGGTGGTTTGTTTAGGGAGTCCCTGATATAGTGAGCTACCATTGTCCATTATAGGAGTGATGATTGCCGGACATACTGTTCTGAAGTGATCTTGGCTTAGGATTGGTTTGAGTCTCCCGATGACTTTTAATTTGTAGTATGCTTTTGCAGCAGTTTTGTTAATGTGTGAGTGGAGGTTTAGCTTGCTGTCTAGGCTGATTCCTAGGTATCTTACCTCATCCTTCACTTTGATTGATTTGTCTTGGATGCAGATTCTGGATGATGGGTTGAAGGTAGTACTTCTGGTAATGAACATGGCTTCTGTCTTGTTATAGTTTACCGACAGATTGTTGTTGGTAAGCCATGTGGTCATCTCCTCCAGGCAGTTAGTTATGGCAGTGAGATCCGGAGCCTGTATGTTTATTGGGGTGTATACCATAATGTCGACCATATAAATGTGATGGAGCATCTTGTGTTGCTTGATTATATTATAAATGGGTTGGATGTACAGGCTGAAGAGGATGGAAGACAGGCAGATTCCTGGGGCATACCTTGTGGCCCATCAAAGCGTGTTGACTTCTTATCTCCATATTTCACCTGCTATGTTCGGTTGATGAGGTAGGATTCAAACCATTTTATTGTGTTATCGTGTAGGCCAACTTCATATAGCTGTTGTATCATTCTGTTTGTATGATTTGGAGTCATTTTCAATATTAATTTGGAATCATTTTCAATATTCAAATCTACTTTAAAGATCTGTTATTTTCCAAAGGCTTTCCCAGATTTGAGGGGGGGGGGGGGAGAGGAAGGGAGGTCACAAGTAACATCTCTAACGCCTTGTCCTATCTCATTTTTAAGTTCTCCTCTTGAATGGTCTTTTCTCTATCTTTGGATATCTTTTTCCTTACTCTTCTATCCCTATTGCTGATTTTATTGGAGATCTTTCCTCGCTATTCTTTGTGTTGTCTGTTTTATTTTTTGATATTGCAAAGTCCTATGGTGCCAGCCCAGGCATGTGGTGGTATAGCAAACTTTTAATAAACTTAAACCAGTTCTAGAGTTGGTGTAAGGGATCACATCTTAATAGATGTATCTACTGTAAAAAAAAATAACTTTTTACATAATAACAGACACCTCAGTGAGGCAGAGTTACTTTAATTACATTCTTGCAAGATGGGTGAATGCTTAACTGAGCATTCACACACATCCTCTGTTTCACAGTTCTTTCATGTCTGTGCCCTCGCCTTTTTCCAGCATGTCCATAATTCATTGGTTAATACTTATACACCTGTATTAGGCTACGTGTTATTAGCCACGTAGACTTTCTTCCCAGAATGCAGACATACAGTAAAGGAAGTCAAAAAATCATTACATACTATTCCAGCATGTCAATAATTCATTGGTTAATACTTGTCTCACTCCATTTCTTTGTACTTCTGCACCTGTGACAGGCTACGTATTATTAGCCACGTAGACTTTCCCTTCCCAGGATGCAGACATACAGCAAGGTGAGTCAGCTTTCTAGCTCTGCAGCTGTGACAGGCTACGTATTACTAGCCACATAGACTTTCCCTTCCCAGGATGCAGACATACAGCAAGGGAGTCAGATAGTCATTACATACAAAATTATATTACAGAATGGTGAATGAATGGAATACAAGAATTATATTACATTGTAAAAATAACATATCACACTTGTTTATATCACTACTGTTTCGCTTACCCTCAATTTTATAAAGTCAAATATGTGCAAACTTGATTTATAAAACAAGCATAGAGTACATGCATGAAAATGCACATTAACCTAGGCACCAGTTAATAAAATTATCCACTTAGAACATGTTTACAAAGCCCCATGCTGGTAATGGATGTGTGGATTGTGTTACCAGTATGGGGCTTTGAGCTAACTGCAGGGGGTCCCCCTACAGTTACTGCGCTCTAACTCAGCAAACCAGCCACTTGAGCAACTAATTAGCTGCACCACACTACTTGCTCTGAACACAGGTAGCATGGGCTACAAATGCCTGTACTAGCTGCGCCATGGTGGTAATGCCCCATCTCACCCATTTGCTGCTCTGATATGCGCTGCAAGAGTGGCATGAGATTTTTGTCATGGGGCCCCACACTACTGTTTAGCACCATGCCAAAACCACATACTAACCCCACGCTGCCCATTAGTAAACATACCCTTTTGTGACTTAATTGCTTATCAGAAATGGTAAGAGGCAGAACACAGGGAGGGGCATTAATAAAATAATACTTTGATCTACCACACTGTATGAGTTTTTATATTATTCAGACTATACCAGGGCTCCTGTTTTTGGCAGATGAGACCAATATTATGAGGCTAACTGTCAGCCTTCCTAAAGAGCTTACAAAAGTACCTCTGATTCTGCAAGCCTATTTTTAAAGGGATACATCCTGTTGCATTTCCCTTTAAAAATCATTATCCCCAGGGGCTGCAGGGGCAGAAGTACTTGCAGTATGTAGGGGCATGAGGGGTTAAAAGTAAACTTGCCATGACTATCTTACCACATTAGCTCTGGTCCCAAAGCTGCACCCCCTCCCCCTTTCCACATATAACATCTCTTTTTCTTTGCTAAAGGTCAGGGCAGTTTTTAAAACATCCTTTCCTTATCGTCCGTCCAGTCCAGTCCCGAACCTCTGGGTAGTGCACCTCCTCCAGCAGCTTGGAGACTGAGCATGTCCAAAACTGAAGACACCAGTACAAATACTGCTGGCACCGTCCACCAGCTCCCAGTATGCTCAGTCTCCAAGCAGCTGGAGGTGGTGAGCCAGAGGGGCTCACTGAGGAGCAAATAAGGAGATAGTTATATTTTCTTTTTGGGGAGTTCTTTATTTCCTTTTTATTTGATTTGTTGCTTTGCTACTAAAGATAAAAAAAAAGGACAGTAAGCCAAGTAGCAGCAGTAAGCCCTGTGAAGGAGGATTTCACTTGGCCCTCTCCTCTCTCCTACCTCACCTCCCCCCAGCAGTAAGCCCTGTGAAGGAGGATTTCACTTGGCCCTCTCCTCTCCCCTCCCTCACCTCTCCCCTCCCCATTCTTGGTCTCCGGGAGAGGGGGGGTGTTGAGGCACTTACTGGAATCTCAGGGCTTGGCGGCTCCCGATCTCATGATCGGGTGAGGAGCCACCATTTCGGAGCTTCAGCTGACAGGAACCTAGTTACTGCCTCCTCAGTGCCGAAGCTGTTGACCGGCTGAGCGTGAGGCCGGTGCTCCCCCCGTTTACAGCTCGGCGGCCGGCTCTGTGTTTTCTCGGCGCAGTGGGTTCGGTGGAAACAGCAGGTACATCGGGGAAGCCCTTCTTTTATTTTAAAGTGGGAAGCTGGCCTAATGTTGCGTGGTGCCGGTGGTTGCAGCTGTGGCTCCTGCTGAAGCGCGGGAAAGCAAGGGAACTGCTGATTCCCTTGTTTTTTAACTCTCCTCGGCGTAATTAACTGAAGGTCCTTTAGGTAGTTTTTCCTGGGAGGTTTAGCTATCGGAAGGGGTTGTTACTTGTTTGTTCTGCCAGTTAATTGAAGAAAAAAAAAAGAGGGCAGTCTCTGCATGTTTTTCTGCTAGCAGAAGAGGCTGAAGATTTGCTCAGCCACAAGTTGCACTGCTTTGGGCTCATTTTTCCTTCTGTGTGCTCCTAGGCAGTGAGAGCCTAGGACCGATGGCCTGCCCTCCATGCCGGCATGTCCGCAGTGTTTAGTCTGTGGTTCGCGGTGTGGTACGTTATCCGAGGCTGGGGTCTGTCGAGGTTGTACGACAGAGGCTTTGGGGATGGAGCAGGTGTTACAGGACAAGTCGCGAGAGCCTATAGGCCTCTCATCTCAGGAAGTTCAAGTATCCATAGACTCTTCTCCTTCTTCGCTGGAGGTGTCTGCTGCTCTGCCTGGACCCTCGACCTCCCAGGGTCTTTCGGTTGAGGGACTTATGGAAGAATTCTCCCCGGAGTTTGTTCTTTTATTACATCAAGCTTTTCACTTCCGGCAGCAAGGGGCGGTGCAGCTGACTTGTCCTGCCGGGCCGGGTGCCAGGCAGAGGGTCTCGGAGAAGAGAGATGACTCAGAGGATTTACCAGCCAAGATGTTCAGGTCTGTGGTAGGTGGACCAGAACAATCTCCTCTGTCAGACACAGGGGACTGGGAGTTTGAGTCGGAGTTGCAGAGCGAGGAGCTTGAAGAAGGTGAGATTCCAGAGCTGGAGGACCAGGCACGGGTGGTCCTAATCTTTCGGCGGAAGGAATTGCCGGCACTACTTGTAGAGTCACTTAAGGCGCTCAATTTTCCGGCTAGCCTGCCTGTTGAGGAGGAATCTCTGGAGGATCCTCTCATTCAAGCAGTGCGAAAGACACAGTCGGTTTCCCCGGTTCATAGGGTGGTCAAGCAGATGATTCAGGATGAGTGGGATCTCCCCGAGGCAGGTCTGAGAGGGGTTAGGGCCATGTCGCGTCTCCTCTCTCTCTCTCAGAACAGGACCGGGAAACGTTTAGGTCTCCGCGAGTAGATGCAGTGGTTTCTGCAGTTACAAAAAAGACCACCATCCTGGTGGAGGGAAGTATGGTGTTGAAGGACACGCAGGATAGAAAACTTGACATGCTGTTGAAGCAGGCCTTTGGTGTCAATGCCCTTTCGATGCAGGCCTCCATTTGTGGGGCCTGGGTGGCGAGAGCCTGTCTGCGGTGGTCACAACGGCCGCAGCAGTCGAAGATCTCATTGCCGGACCAGCTGGCGGAGATTGCTAAGATGGAGTCAGGAGCAGCTTATCTCTCTGACATTCACTATGATCTCATTCGTGGCCTTACGAACAGTTTGGCATAGGTAGTAGCGGCCCGTCGCTATATTTGGTTGTGCAATTGGGCAGCTGATAGCTCTTCGAAGGCAAGGCTTAGCAAGCTTCCCTTCAAAGGGAAACTGCTGTTTGGACAAGTTGGTAAAGGATTTGGGGGATTCGATGGGGGGGGGGGTGCCTCCCTGAGAACAAGCCGAAGCAGAGCCACAATGCCTCTGCCTCCTGAGGCCAGCCTCAGGATTTTCAACGGTTTTGGTTGCCTCGTCTGGGTACCTTCCAGAGGGCAGGGTTTTCGTGGCTTCCGAGGTTCAGGCCGAGGCTTTGCAGCGTCCTCTTCCTCGGGGTTTAAGAAGCCCCAATGAAACGAGGGAGACCCAGGCAGGGATTCAGCCCGTAGGGGGTCGGCTACGAGATTTCTACCCTGCTTGGGCCCAGATTACATCCGACCATTTGGTCCTGGAGATAATCCGTGAAGGATATGCCCTCGAGCTGGTGCAGCCCGTGGGGAATGCTTTCGTGCAGTCGCCTTGCAAGGCCCCGGGCAAGGCGGAGGCGGTCAGGGACACGCTGGCTCACCACCTCCAGCTCGGGGCGGTGGTGCCTGTCCCACAGGAGAAATACGGGTGCGGTCGATACTCCATCTATTTCATGGTGCCCAAGAAGGACGGCGCTTTTTTGCCCTATCCTGGACCTCAAGCGGGTCAACCGCTGCTTGCGGGTTCCACATTTTCACATGGAAACTTTGAGGTCGGTCATCGTGGCAGTGAGGGAAGGGGAGTTTCTTACATCTCTCGATCTTACCGAGGTGTACCTTCATATCCCCATAAGGCCAGATCATCAGCGATTGCTTCGGTTTGCGGTGCCAGTGGGACACTTCCAGTTTCAGGCGTTGCGGTTTGGTCTAGCGATGGCCCCTCGTACTTTCAGCAAGATCATGGTGGTGTTTGCCGCAGTGCTTCGAAAGGAGGGTGTACTGGTACACCCCTACCTCAACGATTGGTTAGTTCAAACAAAGTCCAGGGAGGAAAGCCTGCAAGTCACTTCGCGGGTGCTGCAGTTCCTGGAGAGTCTTGGTTGGGTGGTCAACTGGGCCAAGAGTCACTTAGTTCCATCTCAGGAATTGGAGTATCTGGGAGCACGCTTCGACACTCAGATGGGAAGAGTGTTTCTCCCAAAGCAGCGCGCCTAGGGTCTGTGGCAGTTGGTGCAGGACTTTCTGCGCCGGCCAGAGTCAACAGCATGGCAATATTTACGGTGGTTGGGAACCATGGCGGCGACGCTGGATTTGGTACAATGGGCGAGGGCGCACATGTGTCCCTTACAGCGGGCCCTGCTCCGGCGCTGGTCACACCAGTCGGATTTGCTGGCTCAGCGGTACCCATGTCCTTGGGAGGTTCACAGGGCGCTTCGCTGGTGGCTAGGTCCAGAGCACTTGTCGGCGGGCATGCCGCTCGAAGCCCCTCCATGGATTCAGTTGATGACCGATGCCAGCCTGGCGGGTTGGGGAGGTCATTACGAGGGGCGGTTTGCCCAGGGGTCCTGGAACGAGCTGTAGGGAAGTTGGTCAATCAACAGACTGGAGCTCCGGGCAATTGCCCTAGCTCTCCAAGCCTTCGAGTCGCAGGTGACGGGGAAGGCAGTAAGAGTCCTCTCAGACAATGAGACCGTGGTGGCCTATGTCAACAGACAGTGAGGTACCGGCAACGTGGCGTTAAAGGAAGAAGTGGAGCGGTTGTTCGCTTGGGTAGAACCTCAGCTCCAGGCCCTGTCAGCAGCTCACGTGGCAGGGGTCGACAATGTGACGGCAGATTATCTCAGTCAAGTGCAGGTGGACCCCAGGGAGTGGGAACTTCACTCGGAGGTCTTTGTGCAGGTGGTGTGTCGGTGGGGGAAACCGAGCATGGATTTGATGGTGATGATCAAAAACGCCAAGGCGAGCCATTTCTTCAGCAGAAGACGAGAATGGATGTCCGAGGGGCTAGAAGTGCTACTGCAACCTTGGCCCTCAGCGAGCCTTCTCTATGTCTTTCCCCCTTAGCACTCATAGGCCGGGTGGTGCAACGAATAGAGGTGCACTGGGGGCGCATCATTCTGATTGCTCCAGACTGGCCTTGACGTCCGTGGTATGCCGACTTGATGCGGCATTTGGAGGATCGGTCGTGGCCCCTTCCAGGTCGGGAAGATTTGCTAATGCAGGGACCACCACGCATGCTTCAGGTGGATCGGTTCTTGCTTATGGCCTGGCTATTGAAAGGGCAAGGTTGAGGAAGAAGGGGTGTTCGGGTCCGGTGATCTTAACCTTGTTGAAGGCGCATAAGAGATCTATATCACTTGCCTACATTTGTTTTTGATATGTTTTTGAGGCTTGGTGTGCGGAACGACAGGTTCAGCCCGGCGTGGCTTCAATTCCGGAGGTTTTATCCTTCTTGCAGGCTGGTTTTGAGAAGGGCCTGGCAGCTAGTTCTTTGCAAGTACAACTGGCGGTGATTGCTTGCTATAGGAGTAAGGTCTGCAGAGTTCCTTTGGGGGTCCCACCCGGATGTCTTGTGATTTCAGCTCTCCTAGAGGCTTTCTGTAAACCAGTGCATTCTGGGTCTGGTAGTCTTTTAGGTAAACACTCTGTTTTAGTGCCTTTACCAGCCAGCACAGGTTGCTTATTCAGAGCCAATTCACCTCTTATACTATTTCTTCCTGAACTATGATAAGCTTCCTTATCACAAGTCTTCACATATGGATGACATTGGTACTGACTGAGCCTGTGCGGGAATACTCCCCAGCATCCAATTGGAAAGCATCTTTTTGTGGATAGTGCCTCTGCCTTCCCATTGATGCCAGGTAGTAAAGCAAACACACCGTTTAATACTTAAACTTCAGGGAATTGTCCATCCACGGCTAAGCAAAAACATAAAAATATGAAATTAATACAGGGTTTCATATTGCTTCTTTGAAAATTTCAAATACATATTGATTAACAAAACCTTATAATAAGATGCCGGCTGCGCACTGAAGCAACGAACATAACAAACTCTCAGCAATTAGAAATGAAGTTCGTGCTAACGCCGCGCATGCGGGATCTAGACCCAGCCGCCATTTTTAAAAGGTTTCTCCATCACGTGTTGACGTCAAACAGTATTGGCAACAAACATATTGTTGCTGGAACATAACAAAAACTGATATCGTGCTCCCACTGAAAGGAACCAACAAGCATATTCAAAGGCAGGACATTAAATCAAGCCGAGAATTTAAACCCTTAGGGTTCACTGTGTCCAGGGTAAAAATCCATTTCTGTTCCTTCCACAGGAGCGTATCGGCGATTGTTCTGCCTCGCATCCCAAACAACACTTGGTCAATACAAAAGCAACGTAGTTGTTCAAATATATGATGTTCATTAATGCAGTGTTGTACTATGGGTGCTTCGAGTACTTTACATTTTAATCGACTACAGTGTTCCCTTATTCGTGTTCTAAATGATCGAACTGTTTTTCCCACGTAGAGTAAACCACACGGGCAAACTATCACGTAGACAACCTTAGCGGAATCACATGTTGTTTGATGACGAAATGTGTATGAAGTTCCTTGATGTTCAAATTTCATAATCTCCATAGTCACATCAAAAACATTACAATGTCCACATTTATAATGTCCAAGTGGGGCTGTTGACGTTAAAACATTTCCTGAAGGTTCAGGAGGTAAAGTAGCCGGACAGAGTTGTTCTTTCAAATTGCTAGCACGTCGCCATACACATCGAATCTTTCGATTCCTCAATCCAGGGACAATCTGTAATATATTACTGTGTTTCTTAATAATTTTGGTGATATCCTTACTAAAAGGAGAAAACTTTGTCACAAAATTGATAACAGAGTCTTCTGTGTCTATGGAGATACCCGAATCCGGACGGCGCCGTGTCAATAGCGCACTACGATCACTATAAAGAGCTCTCTTGTACGCGCGTTCCACCACCTCCACTGGATATCCACGAGATACAAAATTCTTCTTCAATGCCAATGAATTCTTTTTGAAGTCAGCTTTTGCCGAACAATTCCTTCTATAGCGGAGAAATTGTGAGAGAGGTAAACTCTCTTTTAGATTCCTCGGGTGAGCACTCATATAGTGTAGAAATGTGTTACGATCTGTATCCTTTTTAAAGATTGATGTTTCCCACGTTTGAATGCCTCTAGTAATAAGGATATCTAAATAAGTGATCCGTTCAGAATGACTCGAACAAGTAAATTTAATGCAGGGGTCACAAGTGTTAAGCCATTGAAAAAAACTTTGTAGCTCACACTCAGGGCCTTGCCATAGCAGGAAGATGTCATCAATGTATCTATGCCAAGTTTTTATCCGTTGTTGAAAAGGAGACTCACTAAGCCATTGATCTTCAAATTGAGCCATATATAGATTGGCAATAGATGGAGCGCATGTGGCGCCCATAGCAACTCCCGAGATTTGCTGAAAAAGAACTCCGTCAAAAGTGAAAAAATTATGGAAAATAGCCAATCTCGCCAGTTGTAACAAAAACTGTATTTGAGAATCACTCACATCACCACGTCGTCTCAATGACCGTTCCACTAAGGAAAAAGCTGCTGATTGTGGTATACTAGTATATAAAGAAACCACATCAAAAGTGACAAGTAGCACATCTGGTTGACTAGCCCAACAAGACAGACCTTGTAGAATGGTCAAAAAATGAGTGGAGTCTTGTACAAAAGACGGGATTAATCTGACCAAAGGTCGTAAAAAAGAATCCAAAAATACAGAAATAGGCTCTAAAAGAGATCCTCTTGTAGAGACAATAGGGCGACCAGGCGGGTGGAGCAGATTCTTATGAATTTTTGGTACTAAATAAAAAGTGGCTACACTAGGAGCCAACGGGTTCAAAAAATCATACTCCTTCTTACTCAAAAAATGATCAGTGAGAGCCTCAGAAGTAATCTTTTTGATTTTTATTTGTAGAACATTCGTAGGATCAGTATCTAATTCCTTGTATGTTAAAGGATCTTGTAATTGACGTTTTGCTTCTTGAACATAATCACACCGATTCATAACAACCACAGCGCCGCCCTTGTCAGCACGGCGGATGACAACATCTGTTCGTTTCTTAAAAGATTGTAAAGCCTGACGTTCAGATACTGATAATCTACTATGGCGCTTAATTCTGGTGTTTTCAAGAGCACAGACATCTTGTAATACTAATCTTTTAAAAATTAACAACGCCGGATGAGGTGGACCTGGAGGGATCCATTTTGAACGAAGTGGTAATTTAATCCGACATATTGATTGTGAAATTGGCTCATCGATGTTAGAATGTTGTAATATAGCCTCTGCACTCAGAGGATGAGACAGACTAGTAGATGAATCAGACGAGGCAAAAAAATCCTTTAGAGCCAGTTTCCTCAGAAGGCCCTCTAAATCAAGAGTGAATTGAAAAGCATCATGTTGCAGGAAAGGAACGAAAGACAATCCTTTACTCAATAAAGAGATTTCATTCGGAGACAATTGGGCAGTGGAAATATTAATTACTGACTCGGAATAAACTCCGGTCAGCGCTGTTGTTTCTTGCGTTGATTGTGACGCTCTGGATGATTTTCCTTCCCTTCCTCTTTCTTTTTCTTTTTCCTCTCGTCCATATCTCCTGATAAAAAATCATCACTACCAGATTTTAAGGACTCCATACTGCCTTCTGAAGTATCTTCAAACATAACTCGTCTTCTACTCTGTTGCTTACGTTTAGGGTTTTGCCACGGGTAAACGTACCCAGTCGTGTAATCGGAATTATCCCTCTTCAATTTGTTAACTTTTTTAACCATAACCTCATGCCTGATCGATGCTACCTGTTTAGATGCTACCTGCTTTACTACCTGGTGTTTACCGTTTAAAAAGAATTAGACTACATTTATTATTGTTCCCATTGATGCCGGCACCGTTGAAAACACCATTGGTTCCCTTATTATATTCTTTTCTTCTTTTTTAAATTTATTTTCCAAAAAAGAAAAAAAAAACCCTGGTGTGTCGACGCCCTTTCAGGCCTTAAGCCTACCATTGCCTTTCCATCCGTTGAAGGCATGGAGAAACCAGCTAGTGGTTTCAAAAAATGTTCCAAGTGTGCCAGCACCATCTCAGCAACTGACATACACGACTGGTGTCTAAAATGCCTCGACCCAGAACACCAGCCAACAGACTGTCCCCTCTGTCAAAAGATAACTAAAAGAGGCCTACAGAACTGGCCTCTAAATTTGGGACACTCTTCGCATCGGACGAGGTATTGTTGGCATCCACCTCATCCAGGGCCTCATCCTCCTCTCATGGATTCCAGGTAGCCTTAAAGTTCAAGCACAAGTCCGCATTGAAGTCAGACAAAACCTCCAGAAGTAGATCTCACTCAAAGTATCGAGATTCCTCGAGCATTGCCTCAGAGGTGGATCAGACTGCCAAACAGCCCTGGCAGGAGGCCCTGACCTCCAAAGCCATTGAGGGGCCCCAGGATACTCCTGAGGCCTCAACCTCCAGAGAACTAGTGGTGCCATGCTCTGGAATGGTAGGGCAAACACCTGTGACCGATACCCAGGCATTGGTAACCTCGATGGACCAGCATATACTTGCCATCAAGCGGAGCTTAGCAGCTCTCTTGGCAGCCTCTGTACCTATCAAGACATTGGCTCCATGCACTGGCCCATCGATACCAATTACGGTACCGACATCGACACCGGTTCTGGGCACGACATCAGGGCTGCTACAGATGACATCAACATCGCTTCCACCCATGCCCTTCCTTGAATCCATCACTGATGCCGGTACCAAAGCCAAGCAGCTCACTGAGCTCAATACCTCGGAGCATTGGTACTGGCATTTGGGACCTCAGTGTCGCTCTAGCTCAGCTTCTCAAGCCAGCCTTTGAACCATTAGCCATGACCTCACTAAAGATCCTGTCTTGGAAGGTACTCTTCCTAATTGTCCTCACCTCAGCTAGACATATTATCTAGCTTCAGGCTTTGATGGTGGACCCATCCTATACCCGCATCAACCATGACAAAGTTGTCCTTTGGACTCACCCACAAGTGGTGTCACCCTTCCTTTTAAACCAGTCAATTTACCTTCCAGTCTTCTTTCCTAAGCTGCAGAAGGAACTCTGCACACTCTTGACTGCAAACGTGTGTGTGTTGGCTTTCTATCTCCAAAGCATCCGAGATCATCGTAAAGTCTTGCAGTTGTTCATCTCATTTGACCCTAGTCACCTGGTTCTCCCTGTATCTAAACGTATGCTCTGCAGATGGATAGCGGATTTCATTTCATTTGCTTATGACAAAGCGGGACTCTCCCTGGAAGTGCAATGTCACCACTCACAATGCTCGCGCCATGGCTGCCTCGATGGCAAACTTGTGCTCAGTAGCCTTTGACAAAAGACAGCAATTTGGTCTTCCGTCCATACCTTTGCTACCCATTATTGTCTGGACAAGGACTCCTGCCGGAATGCCATGTTTGGTCAAGTTCTACTCCAGCACCTCTTTCAGACTTGGAAGCAATTCCTACCCTCCGTCCCGGACTTTGAAGATACCAAAAATCCATGAGGTATCCATGACCTGTTTGAGTCTACTCCAAGGCGAACCTCCACCGGTTCTGGGTTCCCTTCATCAGGCATCTGGGAGCTAGGGAGTCCCATATGTGAAGACTACACTCCTGGAGATAGCGTAGTTACTCATCTGTAACAGGTGATCTCCAGGACCATCAGGAATTTAGTCTTCACAACTCGTCCTCCTCCCCTATGAGTTATAGGGTTTCATTTACTCTCTCTTCTCAGCTACAAACTTAACTGAAGAGAGGAAGTTGGGAAGGCAGTCGCATAGGCGCAGTGGAGTACTCCCACAAGCTTTCCAGTTGGACTCTGGGGAGCATTTCTGTGCGGGCTCCATCGGTACCAATGTCACCCTTATGTGAAAATTAAATTCCTGCTACGTATGGACCAAACAACTTCTCTCCAGTGTTTAGGAACTTCTCACTCACACCATCATATTCCTACTTTGCAGCCTGAATAAGTCACATAGGGCCCCTGGGTCCAACTTCAGCAGAAACAATGTCCCCAAGAGCCAAAGCAACCAGGTAGGCCTGAATAGGCTAATACATTTTGAAGATAAAGGTGTTCTCTCTTTTATGTTTCTCTCATGTGGTGGCACTTATCGCTGATGTACAATCTTCAGGTACTTTAATCGTGGTTGAATATTTGTTTTCAATGGCAGGAGTGTCAAAGACATATTCAGCAAAGTCTGGGTGTAGGCACAGGGCCAGCTCCAGAGTTAGTTCAAGGTGCTGGCACCCTAGTCAAGCATTACACCCCTCCTGGCTTTCAAAATCTGTTGTTTAGCTTTAAATGCCCTGCTCTTTGCTGAGCTTCTCCCCCCCCCCCCCCCCCCAAAAAAAGCCCATAGAATTTGCTGCCCTAGGCGTCTGCCTTGTTTGCTTGGTGATTGGGCTGGCCCCAGGTAGACATAGGTCTTCTGCTTGCCTGCTATCTGTTTCAGATTCAGCCAGCAGACCCCGGGGCCCTCCCCCCTCTCATACTCTCTCTGCACCTGGAAGATGATGCTCACCCTCCAGGTCTAGGGGAAGGCAAGAACCAGTGCTGAGCTTATGAGAATCTTATAGGGCACAAGCACCAGGTCTGGGCTGCACCTGCCATGCAGCCAATCTCGTGGAAGCTGAGTCTGCAGTGCATGTCCAGCGCCAGGTGAGTGGTTTCCTGCAGGCAGCGCAGCTCCAGTGTCTCCATGCCCAAAAGCCACCATCACTTAAATTCAACCTCCAGCTCCAGGCGTAAGTGAATGAATTGGAGGTTAAGGCTGAGGCCATGTCTCCTGCTAACTCAGGCTGTAGCTGCTGCCAGGAGCCCCCAGCCACTCCAGGGAATGAGACATGTTTGCATTGTTCTTAACTCTTGGGTCTCTCTTCTCCTGAATTCTCTGATTGCTACCGCTGCTTTAGGGCTGGGAAAATGCAGTGGCAGTAGCAGCGGAAGGCCCATAGCTAAGCCACCAGCCACATTTGTTCAGCTGGTGGGCTTGGGGATCCCCCACCAGCAACTGCACTGTGTGGAGTGGGGCCTGTATGAATACGGACTGTGTGTAGGAAACACAGCCGAACATGCCTAACCCAGCCCTGGTGATAGACTTTCCATTCACTTATCCTGCTTCAGACTTCAGGCTTAGCTGAAACTGAGGCCAGATCCACATAACCTATTCATCTGTCTAAGTGGTCCTTACTGCACCTGTCCCCCTCAGCTGCCTAGTAAGATATTTCATTGTATAGTGCTAAACACTGTGAGTATCCTATCTGTTATTTGAATGTTCTACTCTGCTGTCCGTTAAGGTATGTCATTTCTGTTCTTTTGACAATGTATCATATTTCTGTTATTTGAAAGCTCTACTATGCTGCTTAAGGTGTAAATTACTGACATTGCATCATATTATTGCCTGTCTCAAAGTTTATCTCGCTATTCTAATTGACATGTTAGTGTAGCTGGATTTAAAAAAGGTTTGTACAAGTTCCTAGAGGAAAGGTCCATAAACCATTATTAAAGAGGGCCTGGGAAATCCACTGCTTGCCCCAGGACAAACATTGTGGAACCTGTGTGCCTTTTGGGTACCTGCCAGGTTCTTGTGATCTGGATTGGCCACTGTTGGAAGCAGGATACTGGGCTTGATGGACCTTGGTCTGACCCAGTATGGCAGTTCTTATGTTCTTGTTGTTCTTATGCTGCTACTACTACAATGTAAATTATTTGTCAGGAGAGTGAATCTTTCATAAGGCCGTTAATAAATTCTAGTAAATAAATAAAATATCCTATGTCCTTTTTTTTATTCAAGTGGAAAATCATTTTGACTGAATTTATTAATTAAATTGTTGTCTTGTTAGAGAATTTTACTTAATGCGTGTAATTCTTCTGAATAGGACTTGCAAGCTCAAGACAGAGCCCATCGGATTGGCCAGCAGAATGAAGTTCGGGTACTACGACTGTGTACTGTAAATAGTGTAGAAGAGAAGATTCTTGCTGCTGCTAAGTACAAGCTGAATGTCGATCAGAAGGTCATCCAGGCAGGCATGTTTGATCAAAAATCTTCAAGCCATGAAAGGAGAGCTTTTCTACAAGCCATACTGGAGCATGAGGAACAGAATGAGGTATGCTAGCTGCAACCTTGTCTGTTTATAAAAAGAGAGGAGGATCCATGCTTTTTGTCCTCCTTTATTATTTATACCAATCTATAAAGTGATGAAAAGCAATTCTCTCTGACAGTATTTAAAATTTATGAACAATGATCTGTTTTAATGATACAAGTATACGTAAACCTTGTGAGTCAACAACATCTCTGTTTTCATTTTTTTCCTGAGAAACATACTAGCTGCTGTTTTTTTATTGTGTAATACAAATGATTGATTTATGTAATGCTCCTTTGTCTTTGTTACCACTAAATTCACTATAGTTAGTTGATATAATCAAAGCTAGGGAGATCACAGTATACCTTTCCTCTTTAAAATGAACTTTGTTTCTCATTTTAAGAAAGATAACTTTTCTTTGCTTGTATAACTCCCCAATACCCCACCACCACCACCCTTGCCTTAGGGAGGCAGGCTGGTCCTGCAGGAGTCAAATCACAGAGTGGTTTTTGTCCTGGCCTCTCTCCCTCGCCTTCATTCAACTAGTGCACACTCTTATCTCCTGGATGCAGGTTCTCTACTGGGGAGAAGTCTTTTTAAGGCCCTTGGCGCATGCATTAAAGAGGCTCTGACTCTGAATCGGGTGCTCTAATTCTCTCTACTGTGGTAAAATTTCCAACTCAAGCAGTAATATTCAGTGAAGTTACATAAAACACACAGTCTTTGGTAACACTGGGTAATGTTCCTTTGAGATATTTGTATCTTTGATCCCAGTTTAAAATTTATCAGTTCTGCTGTGGGCAGAAGGATCCTGGGTTAGGGCTGCTATGTACATAGCAGATTCTAATGTCCTTACTCCTTCCTCATCAGGATCCTATTCTAATCCTTTCTATACCTTGTGAGCAGTCAGTGCACTTTACCTCTTCCAGTGGGCAACTCTTTTCCTTTACAGCAATCTCCTTTGCTTGCTTAGAGACTCCTTCTCTCTGACTTCTTGTTTAGGCTTGGATAAGAAGTCTGCTCTTCTAGACTCTCTCCACACTCTGGTAGCGGGATAGGTAAAACCTCCGACAGGCTCTTAAGTCTTCACAAGCAGACACTTCAAGAATTCAAGGGCTGATTCCACACACAGAAAATAACTGACTCAGAGCTGAGTCTCAGCACATGCTGTTGTGGACGATGACATTGGCATCCTTGCCGGGTCAAGTTTTCTTTGATGTTACCTACTTCAGCTTAGATTGGGACAAATTGCATAGATACTCCTTAGGGGGTAAAGCTCTACATCCTCTACTTGCACTGATTCCCCAGTGGCCTCCCAAACCAATTAAACCAAAACATTTCAGATTGTTTAGAGTTACACTTCAGCTCTCTGATAATGTGGCAACATCCACTAAGTAGGCATTAAGCCTAGCAATGAGTTATTGACATTTCTTGAAAAAAATACCAATGTAGCTTTTCTTTTACATTATATCACATCATAAAAATCAGTGAGAAATGAAGGATTCTGACAAAAAAACGTTTTTTGTTGTTTTTTTATTCTTTCCAACCCAATCGAAGTTGGAAAGAATTCTATAAAGAGAGTAGAGAATGTCCATCTTTTTGGGGGCAAAATAACTTTCCGAAAGTTTAATGGAATGGGATGAAACCTGGCATGTGAGAAAAACTGGTAAAAAGACACATTGACTTCAAAAATAGCCTAAATTGGAACAGGGTTCCAGAGAAATACTCCCCCCCCCCCCCAAAAAAAAAAAAAAAATTAGCCCAATATATTTCTGTGGGAGAAGGAGCACCAGCTTTTGTAGCATAGAAACTTACATATATTGAAACATACCATTTAGGGACTTGCTCCTTTCAAACTCCCTCTCCCTGTTCTTTACTTTCTCAACCCCCTGAACCGCTCCCACAACAATTGCCCCACCACCACACACACTAGCTCATCCCCTCCCCCAAAATACTCCCTCACACTACCTTACCAATCCCCCAAATGCTGCCACCACAAAAAAAATCACCCACAAGTGACTCACCACCCTGCAAACTGCCCCATACCCAAAAACTATACCCTCGCACCTTCCCGCCTGCACTGCAAACTGCCCCGCTTCACAAAAATAACTCCCACAATTGTCTCCCCCACCCCACAAACTGCTCCACTGGGAGAATTTAACCCCTCCTTCAAATGTCCCACCACCCTACAAACTGCCGCACTCCTAAAAACAACCTCCTGCAACTGCCTCGCCCCTGCAAACTGCTGCCCCCATAATACCCTCACAATTGCCCCTACCCCGCAAACTGACCCACTAGGAAAACCTAACACTTCCTACAACTGCTGCACTACTCTGGCAGCTACCCCCACCTCCAAAAATACCCCCTCCTGCAAATTCTCCATCATCCTGCAAATTGCCCCATCCTCAAAAACTACCCCATTGCAACTGTTCCACAAACTGCCCCACTCATATAATAACCAACTGCAGCTGCCTCACCACCCTGCGAACTACATCCCTGTAACTGCCCAACTATGCTTCAAACTGCCACACTCCAAAAATACCTCATACAACTGCCCCTCCAGCAAACAAATTGTCCCACTGGGAAAACCTAGCCCCTCTCGCAACACCACCCTGTCAACTACTGCCCCCACACAACTGACTTTCTGCCATGCAAACTGCCCCACCTCCAAAAACTATTCCCAAATGTCCCGCCATCTTGCCAACTGCCTTGCACACAGCACTTGGGAGATTAGAATTAATAGCTGTCTAGCTTTTTTAATGATTCTAATGATGTATACATTTACGTATGGAAGGTAGGAGGAGGGCTAACTTGTCTGGATATTTTTCAGAGTTTAAAACCTCAGTGTGTAGTTCTCTAATTCTCCCACCTGTATGAGTGAGCCTGCCCTGCCTGCTTCCAATGTAACTAGCAGCAGAGATTGTGAGTATGATTCAGCTAATGGGAAAGCAGTTGGGACATAATAGGGAGGAGTTGAGTTGGTGCAACTTCCTGTACTATACAAATTTAGTTTCTACATGTAGTGAAAAATAGAAGAGAAATGAAAGGCCCCCCTTCCCTCCTTCAAAAAATGCCTCATTGCATTTCTCTAGGAAAAGCAGCTGCAGCATACTAACACTGGTTCGCAGCAGCATAGCAATTACGTAATTATACCTGTCAAACAGCCTTCTCGTCTTATCTCCTCTCCTGATCACAGTTGCACAGAGAACAAGCATGCACACACAAGGAAACATACATCCAAAAATTCACACAGATGTAAGAAGGTACAGACACACATAGCAAGCGTATTCATACGAACAACCAAAGACATACCAATCCACAAAAATACATATACACACAAGAAAAAAAAAGATAAGACTTACAAAATCGAGACATACGCACATGTGCACATATACACAGAGTGGTTGGAAAGAATTCCATGAGCCATGTTCTGCATGCTTTCCCCACTTTTTTTTAAACACACAGGGGCTTATTTACTAAAGTGCAATGCGCTCTTGTAGTTACTTTGCATTATGTGCAAAGTTTGACATGCAGTAAGTGCAAAGCCTGTACTGACAATGTTGGGGTGTGCCCAGCATCTCTCTGCAGTTACTGCATAGGGTGGATTTATTTATTTATTTATTAGCAACTGTTTTTTGTACTGCTGTAACTACTAGTCACAGATATTTACAGGGAACAATTAGAACAAAGTGAAATAACGTTAACAATAACTAATATTAAACGATGTACAAAATATATTGTATGATATCCAGTCAATGAAATTCGTGGACACGGGAATGACTTAGTTGAGATGAGCTTAATCTTAGCTAATGGGAAACATATGACGCATGTTGTGTGTGTTGGGTGGTCTGCGGGTGAAACAATGAAAAACATTGTAAGAGCTCAGGAAGGTGCAGCAAGCGGGTGGGCGGCTAAGTGTTGACACCAAAACGTTCCAAGAAGAGGAAGGTTTTTAGCTTGTGATGAAATTCTCTGATATCTGTAAGTGATCGTATCTTTGGAGAGAGGGAGTTCCAGGTGGTTGGTGCATAGAAGAAGTCTCTGCTGAAGGTAGAGATGTTAGAGCAGGCAAATGATGCTGGTACTGAGAGGTGGTTCTCTTATTGAGAGGTTGGTGAAGGAGAGGCTGAAGAATGTCTGCTGAGAGGTGGTAGATGGTCTTAAAGATGGTCAGCGAGGCCTTGTATTTAACCCTCATGTGGATGGGAAGCCAGTGTAACTGCGTTAGTATGGGTGTAGTGTGTGTATGCTGACTGGTACCCATGATTATTCTGGTGCTGCAGTCTGTGTGAGTTGTAAGGGGAGTAGGGTAGATTTGGGGAGCCTCTGGTACATTATGCTTGCATAAACAAGTATGGGGGTGATGAGGGCTTGGCAGACGTTTCTGAAATCATTGTGGTCCAGTAGGGGTCAGAGATTCCGTAGTGTCTTCATGCGGAAGTATGCATCTCTGGTAACTTGTTTGATGTAGGCATGGAAGTTGGTAGGTTTTGGTTCAGTATTATGCCAAGGTATTTTGCTCACTCTTTTACTTGCAGTGTTAGGTTGGCCATGTTGACTGTGGCCGGAGGAGAGAAGGTGGGGTGTTTTAATTATATGAAGGACTTCTGTTTTATTGGGATTAATGTGCGTATTGTGGTGGCTGAGACATTGGATGACTGCTTCAAGGCATTGGTTGATTATGGAGAAGTTAGGGTTGCTGGTGGAGAATGGTGTGTAAATTAAGATGTCATCGGCATACAGATGGTAGAGGATCTTGTAGCTCTGGATTATTTTGCAGAGGGGTTGGATGAAATGTTAAACAGCAAGCAACAGTAGATACTTTCCATATGATTAATATATAGGCAGATAGCACAGTGTTACCATGGCTCCATGTGTTAAAAAACCCGATGCTCTAACACTGACCATCAAACCCTCCCAATCTGCATCAGCATCACCGGATCTCAGTCCCCAGATTTACATTTTCCCTTATTTGGCAGTTTGACTTCTAGTGGTAGAAACAAGTAGTGATCGGAGCTGCCATTTTGAGCATGGGCCAGCAAAGAGGCAGGAGCATCTGAGGATTGCTTCTGCCCTACCACTATCCCACCAGGGAAAGCCCCTAAGTTCCAGGGGGATAAATGGGTAGAGAAGGGTTGGGGTTATGCTTTTCAGGGAAGTGATCAGTAGTGGGGAAGGGGATGATTCTCTGCTGATCAGAGAACATGTGAAGCTGATGCTGATTGGGAGTGGTGAGGGGTATGGAATGCTCATCGGCCAATTGCAGTTTGTATTTTTTTTTTTGGAGTGGATGCACTAACTGCCTGCTGGTATTGTGGGTGCACATAATATCTGGTCTTGAAGAGATAAGTGCACCTGTGCTATCTGCAGCAGTAGTAGCATATGGTCACTTTCAGTGAGCTTTACTGCAAACATTGTCCTTCCCAATCTCTGCCCATAACTTACCAAGTTCCCACCCCATGCCATGACAGTCATCATGGAATTTTTAGCCCGCTGGCTATTTTTACCACACTGTAGCTGTTACTGCCGGCTCACTAATGGTTAGCTTATGTTAAATTCCAGCTTAGCACACTTAAGTAAACATGCCCCATAATCGTCTCAGTCAAGTAAAGAAGTCTGACAATATTATGATAATTTTAGCAGTTAGGCCAGTGCATTTTCAAACTTCTATCCCATATGACCCTATTTTAACAAATGAAGATTCACATGACCCCAGATGATGAAATCAAAATAACAGGTCTCCATCCTCATTCCCCTTCCTCCACTTATCTAAAGCAGGAAGGCAGCAGCAAGTGTAGTGGCAACAGCAGCAGCAATCATCACAAGGTCTCTTGTGTCAATATGCAGTGTGTATAAAGATCCCATTCTCCATGGACAAGTAGGAATGAGTCTTCATATATGGATAACATCCCCTGATGGAGCACCAAACAGGAATGCTCCCAAACTTATTTTGGAAGCTTTTGAGAGGCTCAACCATGCCTGTGTGCCGCCTTCCCACCTGCTGTTGCAGCGACTTCTTGGATCAGTCTTTTGCTTTCTGTGGAATGCCACGGACCCATTCCAGGCACCTCCATTAGTAAACTTCTGTTTTTTCCCCTCAACAGAGTTTTTTCGCCTCTGGTTTTTCACCCAATTGCCTGCTGTCGCAAATCTCTTCCCCTTTCACTTTTTTCTCCTTTGATCACTCATTTTCCTCTTATTGCGACACTCTAACCCTCCTGGTGTCGGTGCTCTGGCTGGCCTTGGTCCTTGTCATTGAGCCCTTCGACTCTGCTGTGGCTATTTTTCCGGACGACATGTACCAGAAACCTGCCAGCAGGATCAAGAAGTGTTCCAAGTTCTCTAGGACCATTTTGGTCGCAGATACCTCAACTGGTGCCTACAGTGCCTGGGACCCGATCATCAGCCCTCTTCTTGTTATTTGTGCTCACAATTGATAAAAAGAGCACTCAGGGGTCGTAAGAAGCAGCGTGAATCCTTTTTTGGTGCTCAGAGATCCAATGCATCAGCATAGATGACATCCATCTCTATAGCTTCCAAGGCTGCATCAGATGCTGGCAGTGCATTCACGCTGAGGGGCTCTTGAGCTCAATCTGAGCTGAGCGCACTCATAGTGCCCTGGAACATTGGCCATCGATCAATCTCGACCTGAAAACGAGGAAGGATTCAACTGCACATTCTTCAATATCAAGTAGTGACCACACCGAACATTGGGGTAGCATTCTCCAAAATGCTTCCTGTTCCACGCGCAGGACCCAAAAGGCAGGCAGAGATCTGGAGTCTCAATGCGTGGATGAGATGATGGTGCAAGGATGAGGATTTTGGATTTGTTAGAAACTGGGGAACATTCTAGGGAAAGGAGGAGCTCTTCCAAAGGAATGGGCTCGACCTTAACTGGGACAGAACCAGGCTGCTTGCATTAACCTTTAAAAAGAAGATAGAGCAGCTTTTAAACTAGATAACAGGGAAAGCCATCATTCGCCCAAGAGCGCATGGTTCAGAACAATGTATCCTTGAAGGATACTAGCAAAAGATTGAAGTTAAGGCATATCAGCAGAGAGGTTCCAATAAAGACAAAAGTAGCCCAAATGCCCTCGAATACAGAGCAGACAGTGCTTAAAGATTCCAAATTACCCCTACCTACTGATGGCCAGATTAATATGAATAAAATACAGCCTCTAAAATGCTTGTATTCAAATGCTAGAAGTCTAAATAATAAGATGGGAGAGTTAGAATATATAGCACAAAATGAGAGGTTAGATATGATTGGTATCTCAGAGACATTGGTGGAAGGAGGACAATCAGTGGGACATTGGATACAAGCTATATCATAATGATAGAGCAGATCAAATTGGTGGAGAGGTTGCACTCTATGTTAAAGAGGTCATTGAGTCACAAAATCGGAGAAGCTAACAAAATTTTCTGTCATGTTTCTATGGTGGTAGAGATGAGGACAGTAACTGAATTAAAAAAAGCATGGGACAAACACAGAGGATCTCTAAAAATAAAAAGGGGACTGTTGTAGTTCTTGATATGGACGGACAGACTAGATAGGCCATGTGGTCTTTTTCTGTCATCATGTTTCTATAAGTTACAACACAGTAATAATAATGGGTGATTTCAATTACCTCGGAATCGACTGGGTCAGTGTCACGGCAGGACATGCTAGGGAGATAAAGTTCCTAGATGAAATAAATGACTGCTTCTTGGAGCAGCTGGTTCATGAACCAACAAGAGTGGAAGCCATTTTGGACCTAGTCCTTAGTGGAACACAAGATCTGGTGCAAGAGATAAGGGTGTTGGGGCCACTTGGCAATAGTGATCATAGCATGATCGCCTTTGATTTAATTAGTGGCGGAGGGATAGTAAGGAAATCCACAGTACTACCTTTTAACTTTCGAAAGGGAGACTATGATAAAATGAGGAAAACAGTTAAGAAAAAACTAAAAGGAGCTGTTGCAAAGGTTAAAGATTTACATCAAGCTTGGGTGTTGTTTAAAAATACTATCTTGGAAGCCCAGACCAGCTATATTCCACGCTTTAAGAAAAGTGGAAGGAAGACCAAAAAACAGCCAGCATGGTTTAAAGGTGAGGTCACAGAGGCTGTTGCCAAAAAAGCATCTTTCAAGAAATGGAAAAAGGAGTCAAATGACGAAAACTGGAAACACAAGCAGTGGCAAGTTAGATGCAAGGCACTGATAAGGCAGGCAAAGAGAGAATTTGAGAAGAAGCTTGCTGTGGAAGCAAAAACACATAATAAAGACTTTTTCAAGTACATTTGTAGCAAAAAAACCTGTGAGAGTCAGTTGGACCATTAGATGATAGAGGGAAAAAAGGGGCACTAAGAGGGGACAAGGCCATAGTGAAGAGACTGAATGAATTCTTTGATTCGGTCTTTACTGAGGAAGATGTAGGAATGTTACCCAAGACTGACATGGTTTTTAAAGGAGATGCTGCCAAAGAATTGAAAAATATCGATACACCAGGAAGATGTATTACAACTATTTGATAAACTGAAGAGTAACAAATCACCTGGACCGGATGGTATACATCCAAGGGTGTCGAAAGAACTGAATTATTAAGAGTGCAGACCTACTACTAGTAATCTGTGAACTATCATTAAAATCATCTGTAGTACCTGAAGATTGGAGAATGGCCATTGTAATGCCAATTTTTAAAAAGGGTTCCAGGGGTGATTCGGGAAACTACAGACCAGTGAGCCTGACGTCAGTACTGGGAAAAATGGTAGAAACCATCCTAAAGAACAAAATTACTGAACATGTAGATAGTTATGGCTTAATGGGAGACAGACAACATGGCTTTAATCAAGGAAGGTCTTGTCTTACTAATCTGTTATGTTTTTTTGAAGGTGTGAATAAACAGGTAGACAAAGGTGAGTCAGCTGATATAGTGTATCTGGACTTTCAGAAAGCCTTTGACAAGGTCCCTCATGAGAGACTTTTGGCAAAATTAAAAAGTCATGGGATAGGAGGCAGTCTACTATTGTGGATCAGGAACTGGTTAAAAGATAGAAAGCAGAGGGTGGGGCTAAATGGCCAATTTTCCCAATGGAGAAAGGTGAATAGTGGAGTATCCCAGGAATCTGTGCTGGGTCTGCTGCTTTTTAACCCTTTGAAGGCCTACTTTAAATTTTTAATCCACATTCTGCAGCCGGGTTAATTTTTGCATATTTCAGGAAAATTGTACCCATCTTATTCAATATGTTCTAATAGTGATTTTCCTTCTGCTATGGTCATGTATTATATACCATTTGATAGGAATATTTAGTCAGAATTTTGGATCCCGAGAGTTTTGGGCTCGGCCTGGAAAGGGTTAACATATTCATAAATGACCTGGAAATGAGAATAACAAGTGAGGTTATCAAATTTGCAGATGACACAAAACTATTCAAAGTTGCTAAAACCCATGAGGATTGTGGAAAATTGCAAGAGGATCTTGATAAATTGGAAGACTGGGCATCCAAATGGCAGATGAAATTTAATGTGGACAAGTGCAAAGTTATGCACCTAAGAAAGAAAAACCCAAACTATTGTTACATGATGCAAAGTTCCACATTAGGAACCACCACCCAGGAAAAAGATTTAGGAGTTATCATGGATAACATGTTAAAACCCTTTGCCCAGTGTGCAACGGCGGCCAAGAGAGCAAATAGAATGCTAGGTATCATAAGGAAAGGAATGGAGAATAAACAAAGATTATTGTAATGCCTCTGTGTGTAATGCTGGTGACAGCCAGCTTTGCCTGTACATAGTTACCCCTGTTAGCCTTGTTAGAAACCCCTGTTCATTGTAAGTCCAGTGTAGGTTCTGCCTGCACTGCACACATTTTTATTATATGTAAACCGCACTGATTTTAAATAGCGCGGTATATAAGAGGCACTAAATAAATAAATAAATAAATAAATTCCATGGTGCGACCGCACTTTGAATATTGTGTGCAATTCTGGTCGCCATATCTTAAAAAGGATATAGCATTATTAGAAAAGGTACAGAGAAGAGCCACCAAAATGGTAAAGGTGATGAAAGGATACCCATATGAAGAGAGGCTAAAAAGGTTAGGGCTCTTTAACCTGGAAAAGAGAAGGGTGAGGAGAGATATGATAGAGGTCTATAAATTAATGAATGAACGGGTAAACGTGGATCGATTGTTTACACCATCAAAATGCAGAAAGACTAGGCGACATGCAATGAAGCTACAGGGTAACCTATTTAAGCCTAATAAGAGAAAATATTTTTTCACTCAACTTGTAATCCAGCTCTGGAATTTGCTACTGGAGGATGTAGTAAAAGCTGTTAGTGTAGCTGGGTTTAAAAAAGATGTGGACAAATTCCTGGAGGAAAGGTCCATAAACCATTATTAAAGTGGGCCTGGGATATCCACTGCTTGCCCCAATACAAGCACTGTGGAACCTGTGTCTTTTGGGGAAACTGCTAGGAACTTGTGACCTAGATTGGCATATCTTCTGTTCTTATGTGCCTCAGAGGGAGGAGAGCGGTCCTCCAGAATATTGGAAGAATACAGACAGTTGGGACCCAGCCATCGATATCCCTGTACACTTACCAGGTACATCGGTCAAATTTGTTCAGGCTCCACAGCCTTCAGAATTGGCAGCCATGGAGAAGCATCTTTTGGAAATTGTCAAAGAATGCATTGCGGCAGTGTTGGTGATGCAGCATGCTGGGACCTCGACGTCGGCTGCATCGACATTGGCTGACAGTTGATCCTTGAGACGCATACCCTCCCAGCGGGAGAGACATCGACAGCAGGGCATCGAAGGATCCAGATACCAGTGCCTGCCCGGCCAATATTCCTTTCTATTACTACTGTTACTACTACTACTATTAATCATTTATATAGCACTACAAGAATATATAGAAGATGGGCACTGCTCGTTAGAGCTCCCAGTCTAATCAAGACAGTCATCACAATATAAGGGAAACAAGTGTTTCAAATAGGGAAAGGAGGCACAAGGGGAACAAGGGATTAGGATCCATAAGCAGCCTCAAAGAGGTGAGCTTTTAGCATGGATTTGAAAAGAGGGAGAGATGAGACCTGACGTATAGATTCAGAAAGTTTGTTCCAGGCATAAGGAGCAGCAAGATGAAAAGATCGAAGTCTGGAGTTGGCAGTGGAAGAAAAGGGCATAGAGAGAAGAAAGTCAGAGGAAGAGCGGAGTTCACAAGGAGCAGTGAGGAAAGGTAGAGAGGGGGCAGTAGAGTGAATGCATTTATAGGTCAGAAGAAGTTTGAATTGGATACGGAAACGGAAGGGGAGCCAATGAAGTGATTTGAGACGAGGGGTTATATGAGTGTATCGGGGCTGTTGGAAGATTATCCATGCAGCAGAGTTCTGAACAGCTCGAAGAAGAGTGAGATGACTCCGCGGGAGACCAGCAAGGAGGAGGTTACAATAGTCGAGAGGGGAGGTGACCAAAGAGTGGATAAGAGTTTTAGTAGTGTGTTCAGAGAGGAAAGGGTGAATTTTGTTAATGTGTTAGAGAAAGAAACTACAGGTTTTAGCTATCGGATATGTGTGGAGGAGGAGAGGGAGGAGTCAAAGATGACCCAAGGTTGTGGGCCAAGAAAGAGCGTCTTGGGGTCTGATGCACTCTCAAGATCTCAAAGGGTATCTGTGCATCAAGCTCCCGAAGGAGCTCCTGATCCCCTTGAAGCAGGAGAGTGATCCAGGCAGTCACTCAGAAGTACTTGGACCTCCTCTCTGAGTCTGACTCATAAAGCTAGGTCACCAACATGGAATCAGAGGATTTGTCAGAGGGCGGGTCCCCGGAGCTCCCTTCAGACCCTTCTCCACCTCATGAACAGTCCAAGTCCCCCCCTGAAGACATGACCCTTCCAACAGTTTGTAGGTATATGGCCAAGGCCATACCATTTTCTTTGGAGACTGAGAATGAGCCCAGGGCAGAAGAATTGGAGATCCTTCAGTACTCCTAAGGAGGCGGTGACAGCCTTCGTACATTGCATTCTACAGAGAGTATAGTTGAGAATGTGGGAGAACCCCCTTACTGTACCTCTGGTTAGTAGAAGCCTTGACTCCATGTACAGAGTTCAGAAGATTCACGGATTGAGAAGCCTCTGCTTCCACACCATTCTGCACCAATTCCTCCCTCTGGTCAAAATGCATCAGTAGCATTCCCTGATGGGCAACAGCAAGGACTGCTGAAAGTTCATGGTCCAAGTGACCTATGATATCTTCAAGACAGCATCCAAGAATGCTGCGATCAGGGTTGGCGCCCAGAGACTCTCTTGGCTCCAGTCGTCAGACCTAGAGCAGTCGGTACAAAACAAGCTGGTAGATGTCCCGTGCTGTCGAGAGAATCTCTCCGAGGAGCAAGTTGAAGAGAAAGCTGACCATATTGAGAAACAGCATATTATTCCCATCACATTTTCCAGGCCATATCTCAGCACGCCTCCTCTGGTCAGTGGTACCAATGGGGAACCAGAAGAGGACCTATTATCCTCACAGGTGTCGGTACTTATCTGGGCCCCAGGCCTCCCAGCCCAAGCAGGTCCCTCACCAACAGCAATGGCGTGAGAAGTCTCAAAAGGTTCAGCCTGCTCCTCAGCCAAAACTTATGGCGGGGTTTTGACTGACTCCTGCAGAGCATAGCCAATCTCCCAACGACCACCGTAGAAAATCCTTTGGTCGGAGGAAGGCTCACTCTTTTTGCACAAAGGGGCCCCTCGTAACCTCAGACTCATGGGTGCTACAGTTCATCAAAAGCAGTTATGGACTACATTTATTACAACTGCCATCAAATTGCCCCTTGAGGGTGCATCATCTTGTCCCTTTGCATCTGGAATTGCTCCAAAGAGAAATCACTGACCTCTAATTAGACCTAGCGATCGAGCTCGTGCCATCAGAACAAAGAGATTGAGGGTTTTATTCCAGGTACTTCCTAAACCCTAAGAAAATGGGAGGATACTGTCCCATCCTACACCTGAGAGATCTGAACCTATATGATTTCTCTGGAAACCCTACTTCCTTACCTACAAAAAGGAGACTAGTTATGCTCCCTGGATCTCAAGAATGCCTACACCCACATACCGATACATACGACTCACAAGATTTGTCCTGGGGGGGAGCAATACTTCCAGTACAAAGTATTGCCGTTTGGCCTGGCGTAGGCACTTTGTGCCTTTTCAAAGTACCTCGTGGTAGTAGCTGCTTATCTTCAGATGCTGGGAGTGTTTGTCTTCCCTAACTGGACGATTGGCTGATCAAGAGTGTCGCTCCAGAAGGAATACAAGAATTAACATGATTGACCATTCAGGTGTTGGAACTATTAGGGTTTGTGGTAAATTTTTCAAAATCCCATTTTCAGCCCACCCAACATTTGATTGGAACCCTGCTTGATATGACTCAGGTGAGAGCCTTCCTACTGCATGACCGAGTTCACAAATTGACAGCGTTGGTGTGGGATACTCAAGTGAGTCAGCAGGTAACAGTTCGCAAGTTCTTAACTGTACTAGGCCATATGTCCTCCACAATACATATCACACCATTGGCATGCCTCCAGATGAGGTAAGCTCAATGGATTTGAGGACTCAGTGGACCCAGGCCACAGGTTGACTTCAGGATCGTCTGTGTGTCACTGCCCCTCTCGTTCAATGCTTACAGTGATGGACTCTCCACCACAATTTGCTCAATTTCCTTTCCAAATTGTCCCACCCAAGAAAATTCTTACGATGGACACATCCAAGCTGGGGTGTGGAGCTCATTTTGATGGGTTGCAGACCCATAGTGGTTGGTACTTCCAAGAAAGTCTCTATCAGATCAACTTCTTGGAACAAAGGGCAGTAGAAAATGCCTTAAGGGCATTCCGAGATTGACTGGCCAACCAAATTGTTCTGATCCAGACCGACAGTCAGGTCACCATGTTCTGCATCAACAGGCACGGAGGAATGGGTTCGTACCTCCTGTGTTGGGAAGCAGTCAGATTGTGGAAGTTCGCAATTGCACACGGGATAGAATTTCTAGGCGAGCAAAATACTCTGGTAGACAGTCTAAGTCAATTCCTCCAACCACACAAGTGGACGCTGGACAGGGGAGTTCGACTCGCATCTTTCGAGAGTGGGGACACCACTTCAATAGATCTGTTTACCACTCTTCAGAATGCCTAGGAGGATCAGGTCTGCTCCAGAGTAAGATCACACAGCAGACTAGCATTGGATGCTTTCCTCCTTCACTGGGGGGGGGAGGGTCTTCTGTACACTTATCCTCCAGTATCTCTCATTGCGAAGGCCCTTCTGAAGCTCCAAACTGACAGCGGCACAATGATCCTCATCACGCTCTACTGGCCCAAACAACTGTAGTTTCCTCTCCTGCTACAGCTCTCTAGTCAAGAGCCACTAAGGCTCCGCCACACACCTGATCTCATAACTCAGGAAGATGGTATGATGATGCACCCCAGAATCCGGTCCTTGGCCCTCATGGTGTGGATGTTGAGAAATTAATTTTGTCTGAGCTCAACCTGCCAGATGGGGTAACCAATGTCCTTTTGGCCTCCAGAAGTCCTCTATGAGAGTCTTATTCTTGCAAGTGGAAGAGGTTTGCTGTCTGGTGCAAGGGCCAGGCCCTAGATCTTTTCATCTGTTCCACAAAAGAAAAGCTTCCTCAAGATCCACCTCAGTGCAATTGGTGTTTATCATCGAGGTGTGGAAGGAAAGTCCATCTTGGTGTACATCCTTTAGTTGTTCGCTTCATGCGGGGCTTCCTTCTCTTGAAGCCTCCCTATAAGCCTCCTGCAGTGGCTTGGGACCTCAGTGTGGTTCTTGCGTAGCTCATGAAAGCTCCCTTTGAGCCGCTCAATTCCTGTCCTCTGAAGTTCTTGACCTGGAGGAATTTTTTCGGGTGGCAGTCACTTAAGTACGCAGTGTGAGCAAGCTTCAGCCTCTAATAGTTCATCTGCCTTACACCAGATTCCTCCATAATAGAATGGTCCTTCATGCTCATCCTAAATTCCTTCCAGAAGTAGTATTGGATTTCCACATTAATCAGTCAGTTGTTCAACATTTTTCCCGAGACCTCATGCACACAAAGGGGAAGCTAAGTTGCACATGCTAGATTGCAAGAGAGGCTTAGCCTTCTACTTAGAGCAGACACAAACCCATTGACAGTCCATCCAACTGTTTTTCTTTAGACCCCAGAAAGCTTTGTGTTGCCATTTCCAAATGTTCTCTTTCAATTTGTCTAGCAGACTGCATCTCTTTCGCTTATGCCAAAGCAGGCCTCGGCCTTGATGGCCATGTCACTGCTCATGTCAGAGCTATGGCTGCATCAGTGGCCAACTTGCGTTCAGTCTCCATGAAAGAGATCTGCAGAGCTGCATCATGGTCTTCCTCCACACATTCACATCTCACTACTGCCTAGACGGGGATTCCCGACACAAGAGAAACTTTGACTGTCTCAGGATTCTGTTCTGAGGAATCTGTTTGGGGATTAGAATTCAATTCCATCCTCCCTAGGCCCATTCTATTCTGTCTAGGCTACCAAAAAAAATGGAAGAGAGAATCACTGATTCTGTACATAGTTGGTCCCTTGACCATTAATGCCCGTTGCCATACCACGATTGAGATTTGTCCCTGTTGGACTCTCGGTATCTCTGCGGTTTTTGGTAGCCTATAGCCCATACATGAGGATTCTTTCCTATGTGTCCACGGAGAAACGGAGGTTACTCGCCTGTAGCAGGTGTTCACTGTGGACAGCAAGAATAAGTCCTCACAACCCACCCATCTCCCCAAGGAACTGTTTTCTGCTACAGCTATGTTATCAGATTGATCTAAGATGGCACTGTGGTGACAGACGGGAATGAGATTTTCTCCAGGACCAAGCAGGAAGTCAGTCCTCACATATGGGTGACGTCGGCGCCGACGGAGCCCTCGCGGAGCAATTTTCCCCAGCCTTTGGGAATTGCAGCGCGCATGCGCGGTCCTCTTTCCGCCCAAGGGTGCCATCTTGCTCAGTCTTCTTTTTTCCGCGGAGCCCTACAGACGTTGCCTGTGAATCTCCGCAGAAAAGTTGATTTTTCTCTATTTTTCTCTATTTTTTCTTCGGTTCTTTTCCCGCCCGGACTCGCGATGCCGGTTGCGAGTCCGGCCTTTATTTTTCGTTTTTTTGTCCTTCGTGACAGATTTCGCGCTTTTTTCCTTTTTCCCTGGCAGCCCGGTCGTTCAACCTCGCAGGGGCCCTTTTTCCCCCGATGGCTGCCAGTGGCTTTAAAAAGTGTGACCTCTGTAAGAAACTTATGTCTCTTACAGACACTCATGACTTCTGCCTCTGCTGCCTCGGCCCAGATCATGACCCCATGATCTGCGGGCCATGCGGCAAAATGTCCTCAAAAGCATTGAGGAGTTGGCAGCACCAGCGGGAGCGTATCTTCTCTGACTCCGGCCGGGCTCGGACCTCATCAGAGGCTTCGACGTCTCGGGACTCTGGTCCTGAGCATCGTCGGAGTTCCTCTGAAAGGGGTCTCCTACCCGGGAACATCATCGGAAGAAGAAACCCACGAGGGCAGGATCGGTGGACGCTCCTGGTTCCTCGAGGGCCAGGTCGCATAGCCCCGATTCCCGTCCCGGGTCCTCGGAGACGGAGAGGCCGTCAAAACATCCTCGACTCGAGGTGGACTTGCCCGCTCACGTAAGTACTGTTGTCCTCGTGGACTCGCCTCCGAAGGACCCGACGTCGGGCCCAACGCCGTCGGGGCCCGAGTCGGGGGCTGCTGGGTCTCCTGAGCTCGGACTCAGGTTGACGGCCTTGGAGTGCAGTCTGTCTGCCTTCTTGGACCAGCAGCGGGCATTGATCGCTGGCCTCGCCGGTGCTTCTGCCCTGACCGTCGGGACGTCAACCTCCAAATCGACCCCGAGACCGAGCCGATCCTCGAGTCGATCCTCGGTCGAGGTCTCCTTCGGCCTCCCGTTCGGGACCGAGGTCGTCGACGCCGACTCCCTCGGCGTCGGGGCGGATGGCATCAGTGCCCGCCCGACCAGAGCCGATCGACTCCTCCTCCGAGGAGTCGGCCTGGGAATCTGAGGACGAAGAGTCACCTGGTTCCTTTCAGATTCGGTGTGTCCCTTCGGACTCCCCCGAGTCCGAACCTCGGAGACGGTCCCCCCCGGAGGATACCCGGTTCTCGGACTTCGTGAGGGATATGGCCAAGGCCTTGGCCTTCCCTGCGGATCCCGAGGAGGAGCCTCGAGTCGAAGAACTCGATGCCCTCCAATATGACTCTCCCCCGAAGGAGGCCTTTATTGTACCGGTTCCTCCCATGCTGGAACGACTTCTCTTCCGCATGTGGGAGAGCCCGGCGTCGTCGCCGGTGTTAAGAAAGTGGGTCGATTCCATTTATCGAGTCCGCAAGAGCCCTGGCTTCCAAAAGGCACAACTACCGCACCATTCCATGGTGGTGGAATCGGCCATGCATAGACTAAAGAGTCAAAAAATGCACTCCTCGGTGCCCCCTGGTAGGGAAGCCCGAAGCCTGGATGCCCTCGGTAGGAAGTTCTTCCAGGGCTCTATGCTTGCTTGTCGAGTCCAGACATACCAGCTCTACATGGGCATGTATCTCCGAGACCTGGCTAAGGAAATAGCCGGGTTCTCTGCTGGTCTCTCCGACGAACCTTTGCAGAGGTTCCAATCCTTGTCTACTGGTATTCGGGAGTGCTCCAAGTTTATATCTCGAGCAGCCTATGATGGTTTTGAGGCTTCGGCTCGAGTAGCTGCGGCCGGCATCGGTGGACGCCGCCAGGCTTGGTTTCAGACGTCCGACCTCGAGCCCTGGGTACAGGACAAGTTGGTCGATGTACCCTGCCGAGGTGATAACCTCTTTGGCAAGCCCATGGTTGAGAAGGCTGCACAAATCGAGACGGAGACTCTCACCAGGACTCGTCTCTCAAGGAAGACCTCTGCCCCTTCTCAAAAGAAGAAGGCCTCGGGGGAAAAAGCCCTTTTACCCGAGGAAAGGTGCTACCTATAAATACTATCCTCAGTATCAGGCCTCACCAGCTCCCCCACAGGGAAAGCAGGCCAAGGGATGGGGTAATGGGTCCCGTAGGCAGCAAGCCCCCAAGCCTGCACCACCAGCCCCTGCTCAGCAGGGTGGGGTTTTTTGACTTTCTCAGCATAGCCTCTCCCCCTCAGCTGGTTTCTCTCAGCACAGGAGGCCGGCTGGTCCACTTTGCCCACAGGTGGTCCAACATCACCACAGATACCTGGGTGCTTCACATAGTTCAAAAGGGCTATCTTCTTCATTTTCACCAGGTACCTCCCTCCTACTTTCCAGGGGAGCCTTCCAGATTCCCTCTGCACAGGGACTTACTCCTTCAGGAGTTAGCAAGTCTCGTTCAGGAACAAGCCGTGGAACCGGTGCCCCACCACCTGAAGGGTCAAGGGTTTTATTCCAGGTACTTCCTGATTCCAAAAAGAACAGGAGGCCTCAGACCCATCCTAGACTTGCGAAACCTCAACAAGTTCCTTGCAAAGGAAAAGTTCAAAATGCTTACCCTTGGAATCCTGCTGCCCTACCTCCAGCAGGGAGACTGGCTATGCTCCTTAGATCTAAAGGATGCGTATACTCATATCCTTATTCATCCAGACCACAGACAATATCTCAGGTTTGTTGTGGGAGGAAACCATTACCAGTACAGAGTACTGCCCTTTGGCCTATCCTCCGCCCCCAGGGTGTTCACCAAATGCCTAGCAGTGGTGGCGGCCTATCTGAGACTTCAAGGTCTCTTTGTGTTCCCATACCTGGACGACTGGCTCATCAGGGCCCAGTCTGCCCAAGAAGCCACTCAGGCTACTCATCGCACTGTGACTCTGCTCCAGCACTTGGGTTTTGTCATAAACTTCGCAAAGTCCACTTTGCTCCCCTCTCAAAATCTCGAGTTCATAGGCGCCAGATTGGACACGCTTCAGGCGCGGGCCTTCCTCCCTCTGGACAGGGCCAAACGGCTCATGGATCTCGCCAGCCGCTTTCACAGCAATTCCCTGGTCTCCGCCAGGCACTTTCTGAGACTGCTTGGCCATATGGCTTCCATGGTCCATGTAACCCCCAATGCCCGCCTGAACATGCGTCCTGCTCAGTGGTGCCTTCGCACTCAATGGCATCAGGCCACGGGGAGCCTAGCGGACTCCGTACATATCTCCGACCAGCTGGTCTCCTCTCTGCGATGGTGGCTTCATCTGCCAAACCTAGTGCTAGGGGTGACTTTTCAGCCCCCTACACATTCTCAGGTCCTGACGACCGATGCTTCTCTCCAGGGTTGGGGAGCACATTGCCAAGGGACTTGTACTCAGGGTCTCTGGACTCCTTGGGAGTCCGCTCAGCAGATCAACTTCCTGGAGCTCAGAGCCATCCGCCTAGCGCTCAAAGCCTTCTCTCACCTGATTTCTCACCAGTCAGTACTTGTCCAGACAGACAATCAGGTTGCCATGTTCTACGTGAACAAACAAGGCGGAACCGGCTCCTTCCTTCTCTGTCAGGAAGCACAGAAGCTCTGCTCTTGGGCCGTCCATCGCAACATTGTCCTCAAAGCTGTCTATCTCCCAGGTCAAGAAAACTACCTGGCAGACAAACTGAGCATGGTCCTCCAACCGCACGAGTGGAGATTGGATCCGCTTGTGGTTCAGCGGATCTTTCTCCGGTGGGGCCTCCCCACCATGGATCTGTTCGCCAGTCCTCTGAACCGGCAGCTTCCCAGATTCTGCTCTCGACAGCCGCATCCTCTCCGGGTAGCGGCGGATGCTTTTCTGATTCCATGGTCCACAGGCCTCTTGTATGCCTTTCCACCCATGCCTCTGGTGTCTCGGACGCTCTTCAAAGTTCTCAGAGACAAGGCATCGATGATCCTAGTGGCTCCCCGGTGGCCGAGACAACCTTGGTTCCCGCTTCTGATGCAGCTGGCGGTGGACACCCCTCTTCCTCTGGGGTTTCAGCCCGACCTCCTCTCGCAGGATCAGGGGACGCTCCTGCACCCCAACCTTCGGTCCCTTCATCTGATGGCCTGGCTGCTGAAAGGGTAGTCCTTGCTCCTCTCCAGCTACCTCCAGATGTGGAAGAGGTCGTCTTGGCCTCCAGGAGGCCTTCCACCCGGAAGTCCTACGCTCTTAAGTGGCGCCTGTTCTCCGTCTGGTGTACTCAGCAGTCTCAAGACCCCTTCTCCTGTTCAGCATCAGTGGTCTTGCAGTACTTGCTTTCTCTTTCCAATCTTGGACTTAAGTCCAACTCGGTCAAGGTCCACCTCAGTGCTCTTTCTGCGCATCACATGCCGGTGGATGGTAGACCTCTTTCCAGCCACCCTCTGGTGGCTCGTTTTCTCAGAGGCCTCCTTCTCCTTAAACCACCTTTGCGCCCGCCAGCCCCGAACTGGGATCTCAATGTGGTTTTACAGCGGATTACCTGTCTGCCTTTTGAGCCTATGGCTACCTGTCCTCTTCGTTTTCTTTCCTGGAAAACCTTGTTCTTGGTGGCCCTCACTTCTGCTAGACGCGTTAGTGAGCTGCAGGCCCTAGTATCTGATCCTCCTTACACTAGGTTCTACAAGAACCAGGTAGTCCTACGGACTCACCCTAAGTTTCTTCCTAAAGTGGTTTCCCCTTTTCACATCAACCAGGAGGTGGTACTTCCGACCTACTTTCCCAGGCCACACTCCAGCCGAGCTGAAATGGTCCTGCATACCCTGGACTGTAGGAGGGCGCTGACCTTCTACCTTGACCATACGCGGGAGCACCGAAAAGCTGTTCAGCTCTTCGTGTCTTATGACCTCAACAAGTTGGGGCTCCCTGTCTCCAAGCGTACTCTGTCCATCTGGATTGCGGACTGCATCGCTTGGGCTTACGAGGCTGTGGGCCTCGTGCTGGAAGGTAGAGTCACCGCTCATCGTGTTCGGGCGAAGGCTACGTCAGTGGCTTACCTCCGCTCTGTTCCATTGGCAGACATCTGCCGGGCCGCTACTTGGTCTTCAAGCCAGACTTTTGCAGCCCATTACTGCCTGGAGAGGGAGTCCCGCAGGGACAGTGCTTTCGGACAGGCAGTCCTCCGTAACCTCTTCGAGGTATAGGCAACTCCTACCCTCCGTCCCGGATGTTGGGCTACCGGTTGGAGACATATTCAGAGAAGATTCCTTCCTTCTGTGCTACTGACCTCGAGGGAGCTCATTTTTGTGCTTAGGGTCTCCGGTAGCCTTAAGCTTGGGAGTCCCATATGTGAGGACTGACTTCCTGCTTGGTCCTGGAGAAAGCGTAGTTACTCACCTGTAACAGGTGTTCTCCAGGAGCAGCAGGAATCAGTCCTCACAACCCTCCCTCCTCCCCTTGGAGTTGCAGTTATATGCTTTCGTTTTTGCTAATTTTTGCTGTCTTTTAGCTATGTCATCTGACTGAGCAAGATGGCACCCTTGGGCGGGAAGAGGACCGCGCATGCGCGCTGCAATTCCCAAAGGCTTTCTTTGAAAGCTGGGGAAAATTGCTCCGCGAGGGCTCCGTCGGCGCCGACGTCACCCATATGTGAGGACTGATTCCTGCTGCTCCTGGAGAACACCTGTTACAGGTGAGTAACTACGCTTTCAGGTGTGGTAGAGCCTCCCAAAAGCTTCCAATAGAAGCTGGGGAGTGTTCCCACTCTGGGCTCTGTCGGAGGACATCACCCATACATGAGGACTTATTCCTGCTGTCCACGGAGAATACATGCTGCAGATGAGTAGCTACCTTGTACTCAGCATGGGTTTTCTAACAGGAAACTTACTCAGGAAAGGGGCAGTAGCCTATGAATGTTCACTGGCTCACAGGTCACATGCTGACTGGTGATTGCTGCTACTTGGCATAGGTCACAATGAAAGTCCAGAGAGAAGGGGAAATGGCCTTGTTTTTGTAACCCCATCCACTGATGTGACCCAATTTGGGGTCACGGCCCCAAGTTTGGGAACCACTGAATTAGGCCCTACTATACCAGTTAACATACCTATATTTATACTCACAGACTATATATGATATGCAAAACACACAGCTGATAAAAGAAACTGCAGAGTCACAGTCACTAAGTAAACCATTTTGATACTGCCCCATAGCTATAAAGTTCACAAGCACTTTCTACCTGTGGATTTTGTACCAATTTCAAAGTGAAAGTAAGGGTGTAGTTTCACTTTGAAAATTGCCTTAGGAAATAACAGTGGACATTGGCACAACCTTTCTCTACAGATATTCTGATTAAAACACCAGGCATAGTTTTGAAAATGCAAAAGTATATGTGGTGTTCCAAACCACTCTCCAAGAAATGCCTCCACAAACTGCAGGTAAAGTCTAGTTACTCACCTGTAACAGGTGATCTCCTGGAACAGCAGGTATTAAGTCTTCACATATGGGTATCGTCGGTACCGATGGAGCCTGCGCGGGAACGCTCCCCAGCGTCCAATAGGAAAGCTTTTGGGAGCATCCCACTGCGCCTGCGTTGCTGCCTTCCCGCCTTTTCAACTCTCCCTCTTCAGTTGAGTTTATAGCTGAGACAAAGGAGAGAAGGAGAGAGAGAGAGAAAGACAACTCCAAGGGGAGGTGGGTGGGTTGTGAAGACTTAATTCCTGCTGTTCCCGGAGATCACCTGTTACAGGTGAGTAACTATGCTATCTCCAGGAACAAGCAGGAATGTAGTCGTCACATATGGGGACTCCCCAGCTGAGAGATGCCAGGGAGATGACCCCAGAAAGCTGCGGAACCCAGGTTGAGATGGGTCATGCTTCCTCCCATGGATCTCTGGCATCGAAACCCGGGACGGCGGGTAGGAGTTGTTCTAAGTCTGAAAGAGATGCTGGAGAACAGCCTGGCCAAACGAGGCATCCCGACGGGAGTCCTTGTCTAAGCAGTAGTGGGCTGCAAAGGTATGTACCGAAGCCCAAGTGGCTGCTCTACAAATGTCGTCAATGGACACTGAGCGAAGGTTAGCCATAGAGGCTGCCTTTGCTCTCACATTGTGAGCTGTGACATGACCTTTGAGAGAAAGTCCCTTACTCTCATATGCAAAGGATATGCAATTGGCAGTCCATTTAGACAAACTTCACTTGGAAACTGGAAGTCCAAGATGACTAGAGTCAAAGGCAACAAAAAGCTGGGAAGACTTTTTATGTTGCTTAGTTCTCTGAAGATAAAAAGCCAAGGCTTTTTTTACAATCCAGAGTGTGAAGATTCCTTTCTGCATTGGAGGTGTGAGGCCTAGGGAAGAATACAGGAAGGTAAAACGATTGGTTTAAATGAAAAGGCAAAGCCACCTTTGGCATAAAATGGGGTTGAGTTCTAAGAACTACTTTATCATGGTGGAACCTTGTATAAGGAGGATCAGCCACTAAAGCCTGGAGCTCACTGATGTGTCTTGCAGAAGTGAGAGCAATTAGGAAGATTACTTTCCAGGAAAGAAACTTTAGAGATGTAGTGGCCAAGGGTTCGAAGGGCGGTTTCATGAGCTGCCCAAGGACAAGATTCCCATACCACGGGTGGTGGCTTAATGGGAGGTTTAGTCAAGAGAAGACCTCTCATAAACCTTGCTACAAGTGGTTGAGAGGAAACAGGTTGTCCATCTAAGGGCTTGTGGAAAGCTGCAATGGCACTAAGGTGGACCCTTACTGAATTGGTCTTAAGACCAGAGGATGATTAATAGAGGAGATACTCCAGTAACGCCTCCACTGGCACTGAAAAGGGATTAAGTTCCTTTTTAGAACACCAGATAGAGAATCTTTTCCACTTAAAGGCGTAGGCCCGCCTTGTGGAAGGTTTTCTTGAAGCCAAAAGGATATCTTTAACCTGTTGAGAGAGGTTGATATCCTGGAATTCTAGGCTCTCAGTAGCCACGCCCTGAGGTGTAGAGACTGAGGATTTGGGTGCAATAGCGTCCCGTTCTACTGGGAAAGACGATCTGAAGCACATCCCAACTCCAGAGGTCTGGCTTGAGAGAGACGTAGAAGCAGAGGATACCACATTTGTCGTGGCCAGCGTGGGGCTATGAGAATCATATGGCCCCTGTCTCTCTGAAGCTTGAACAGAGTTTTGGAAATGAGGGGACTGGGTGGGAAGGCATAGAGGAAGTCCTGACCCCAGTGGAGGTGGAAAACATCTCTTGCCTGACAGTTTTGAGCCGGAATTCTGGAACAGAACCGGGGAGGTTTGGCATGCTGAGGACTTGCAAAGAGGTCTATATCAGGAGTTCCCCAGATCTGAAAAATTTGAGCAATTTGCTCTGGATGAAGAGACCACTTGTGTGGCAGTAGTACTTGACTGAGTTTGTCTGCCAAGAGATTTTGTGTGCCTGGAAGATACACCGCTAATACTGTAGGTGGATTTGAAGATCCCTGGTGAATGCCCAGAGGCGTAGAGCTTCGTTGCACAATGCTTGAGACCCTGTCCCACCCTGTTTGTTCACATAGAACATGGCTACTTGATTGTCGATCTGGACCAGAACTGTCTTATAGCTGAGGTGGGCCTGGAATACTTGAAGAGCATAGAAGATGGCTCTGAGTTCCAGGAGGTTTATGTGAAGACAAGCCTCTTGCTAGGTCCAGAGACCCTGAGTGGAGAGATTGTCCAAGTGAGCCCCCCAGCCTAACTTGGACGCATCTGTCATCAAGGTGGCTTGGTGTAGTGGCTGCTGGAAAGGACAGCCTACGAGAAGATTTTCCAGCGATTGCCACCACTGTAGGGACGAAATGAGACGTGTCGAGTTTCTGATTTTGTCTGTCAGGCGACCCGAGGCCTGTGTCCACTGAGAGGATAGGGTCCACTGGGCTGTCCGCATGTGAAGGCGAGCATAGGGAGCCACATGGATAGTGGATGCCATATGTCCCAGCAGCTGAAGCATTTCTTGAGCAGTTAGCAGAGTTTTCATAGCTGCTCGAGAGGCCAGCTTGAGTATTTGAAGACAACGTGGCTGTGGCAGGAAAGCCTTTGGCTGCCTTGTGTCTAGTCGAGCCCCTATGAACTCTAGACACTGAGAAGGGGTGAGATGAGATTTTGGGAGGTTTATGACCAGTCCCAGGTACTGCAGGATTTGCATTGTGCGGGAGAGAGTGAAGCTGGCTTCTGGAGCTGTTGATGCTCGGATGAGCCAGTCATCTAAGTAGGGGATGACGAATATCCCCAGAATTCTCAGGAATGCTGCTACCACTGCCATGCATTTTGTGAAGACTCTTGGGGGAGAAGCCAGTCCGAAGGGTAGAACCCTGTACTGGTAATGTCTTCCTTGAAAAAAGAATTGAAGAAACCTCCTGTGATCTGTATGGATGAGAATATGCATGTATGCATCCTTTAGATCTAAAGAACATAGCCAATCCTGACTCTGAATGTAAGGAAGAAGTGTTCCGAGGGAGATCATCTTGAATTTTTCTCGGAACAGATACTTGTTACTCTCTGAGGTCCAGTATGGGTCTGTATCCCCCTGTTTTCTTTGGAATGAGGAAGTAGGGGGAGTAGAAACCCATGGCCTGTTGGGATATGGGTACCTCTTCTATTGCCCCTTGAGCAAGTAGTGAGGTGACCTCCTGACACAAGAGATTGGTGGAAGGGCCCTGAGAATTGAACTATCTTGTTATGGTGGGCATACTGTGAAAATGGAGTTTGTACCCCTCTCGTACAATGGAAAGAGTCCAGTTTTCTGATGTTGTTTGTTGCCATCTGGCAAAATGACAAAGTCTGCCGGGGATGGTGAGAGGTTCTGGACCTTCCAGGGGCAGGATGACTAAGTTCTCTAGGAAGGAGTCAAAGCCCCTGAGGAGACTGAGTCTGCTGAGCTGGTTGAGCTCTGGGGACATGGGCCTTCCTTTGCTGTCTGGGTTGCTGTTGCCCCTTCTGGGGAGCATGAACTGGACAGTGGACAGCCTGGGTGTAAGATGGGTAGAACTTCTTTTTCTTGTTGAAAAAGGATTTCTTAATTGTCTCTTTCTTTGCTGGGTTGGCTGTGGCCCTTGATAATCTGTTCAAGGTAGTATTTTCAGACTCAAGCTGATTAGCCTTGTCCTGCCAATCCTTGCCAAAGAGATTTTCTCCTGTGCAAGGAATATTCCCCAGCTTATCTTGCACCCATTGTTCTAAATCTGATGCCTGAAGCCAGGCAATACGACGTGCACTGATGGAAATAGCAGAGGTTCTGCTAATGCACTCAAAGCAATCAAAGGTTGCACGATTCATAAACTTACACATTCTGGGCATGTTTGACCAGAGTGAGGAAGTCTGTTGTTTTATCATCGGGGAGAGGTGGAGCCATGAGCTCTAGGTCCCTTGTAACCTCCTTAAGGAACATTCCCATATAAAGAATGCAGGAGCTGATCCTGGCTGATAGCATCGAGGATTGAAAGCATCGATGCCCAAAGGCATCGAGTGTCCTCGCTTCCCGGCCTGGGGGATTGGAAGAATGCATTTCAGCACTCTTGATCCTACACATCGCCGATTCCACTACCATTGAATGGTGTGGTAATTGTGTTTTCTGAAAACCAGGGTATTGTGGAACTCGGTACATGGTATCGAGTCTCCGAGAGTGTGGAGACACCGTTAACGGAGCTTCCCACATTCTTAGCATGAGATCATGCAAGATTCTGTGAATGGGAAGGGTAGCAGCTTCTTTCACCGGGTACTGAAGAATTTCTAATTCTTCTCTCGGTTCCTTCTCAGGGGTCACCGTGATTGAAAGTCCTCGGGCTACATCACGTATGAAATCCTGAAAAGTCATGTCCGCTGGAGGAGACATCCTACGTTGAGGAGAAGGAGAGGGATTCTCTGGTAGAATCACCCCTGTACTGGCGGAGTCCTCGGAATCGGAGGACTCAAAGTATCTCTGCGCCGGGTGCTCTTGCATTGCTTGATGCCAGTGTTGATTGAAGTCGACATCGGACTGTCTCGATACCGGGCCCTCGATACCGGATATTGATCCAAGAGTCGGCATGGGGGGGAAACACATTGGTTAAAGCAGGTGCGGTCAGTACCAATGACTGTGGAATCGTCTGAAGCGGTCTTAGCAGTACCGAGGCTGCTAATAGAGCCGCTAGACTGCGTTCGATGGCCAGGATGCACTGATCCATAGCCCCTGCTGATGCCTGGATGTTGGTACCGGTGGAACAGGCCACGACACCAGAACATGGCACTAGGAGTTCTCCCAATGTGGAAGCTTCGGGAACATCCTGGAGCCCTGTTAATGCTTTGGAGGCCGGGACCTCCCACCGGGGCTGTTTTGCCGGTATGTTTTCCTCAAGGGCAACGCTAGTAGCATCTCGATGCTTCGAAGGAGATCTACCCTTTGAGGACTGGTCGGTCTTGGAAGACCTGGGTTTAGTTACCTGAGATCCATGGGAGGAAGATGAAGCCCTGGAAGACGTTGATGCAACAGACATCGCATCTGCGGCAAAGAGGGTGCTGAGTTTTGCAGCTCTGTTCTGCAGGTCATCTTTCTACAGAGGAGACACTCCGATGATAAATGGTCAGGACCTAAACATTTAAGACACCAGTCATGGCTGTCGGTAGCAGAAATGGTACCACTACACGTTGAACATGTTTTGAAAGCACTATTTGGTTTCTCTATTTTAGAAGAAAAGAGGGCCTAGTGCCCAAAATGGCGCCTGGCACCTAGAGGGAGCAGACCCTCCAAAAAGAAGAATTTTTTTTTTGTTGTTTTTTTAAGGAAAAGAATGAAGAAAAGATTGGTGATACCAGTATAGGCAGACGCGACTACAAAAAGAAAGTTTTCTGCGGTGACAGGGTTTGCTGCCTGTCGGCTCCGCGGAAAATGAAAAACTGAAGAGGGAGAGTTGGGAAGGCAGTGACGCAGGCTCAGTGGGATGCTCCCAAAAGCTTTCCTATTGGACGCTGGGGAGTGTTCCCGCACAGGCTCCGTCGGTACCGACGATACCCATATGTGAAGACTACATTCCTGCTTGTTCCTTCTGATAAGTGTGTTCGTTGTGGAATTACATGGGTAGGCAGTTTTCAAAGACCCTATTATCATGCATAAAACTTTAAGGAAAGCTAAAAATTAAAATAAAATTAAAGAATATATCATGTGGACTTACCCTGTTTCAACTTCAGCCTGGAATGAAATACAAAATATAAATACAGTACATTGCTCCATCGACCGTACCATAAGACTTAAAGATTTATGCCTTTACAGTTCTCCTGCCCCCTTTCCTTCATGTGTTCAGCTCAAATCCTGATTTACAATAGTAAAATCTCTTGGAAATAGCTGAATCAGCAGCAGCTAAGGGACAGTGAAATAGCCTTTCTTTTCTATTCTTCCTCTGAAGATGCAGAATTAATATTTGCAACAGTGTGGTACTGTATATGTTCTGCATATGAAAACGGAACGTTTGAAAGTGATATACAAGAGTGGAAGTAAAAACAAAAGTGTTCACTGAATGTGAACAAGTGACTGTACATGTTGGAAGAAGTTTGTATATATGTTGTTAGAGCTGGTTGATTGGGGGACGCCAGGTGCTTTAAAGACACAAGTATAGTCTAATGAAAAATATTTTAGAAAGGAAGATGAAATTGATTACAAGAAGAGGGTGAAAAGCATGAATGAAATAGTTAGATTAACGTTATAACTAGGGAAAAGAGAACCCTAATTAGATACATGGTTGCACCAGTTGTGGCAAGAAAAACGGTTAGTGGTCTGTCTACCGATCTGCGTTAGCTGCTACTGTGGGGCTAACACAGAAATATCATCTGGTGGTAGCAACTAACATGGGGAAGGTGTAGACATTGCAGAGCATTTCCGCAATGTCTGCACTTTCTGCGGTAGCTGCAGGCAAAAACAGGTTTAGGGTAGAAAGTGGGCAGTGTGTGGGTGGGCCTGCCAGGCGCAGCGACCTGTGGTCGATTGCATCGCACAGTAGCTGCTCTGATTTGCAGACTTCGCAGATGCAGCCACCTCCACCTGACTGGGCGACAATAGCTGCATCCATGAAACTGCCCCATGAAACCAGCGTTTCCTCTGCGGTATCTGCAGAGGCTAATTTGGCTTAATAGAGAGACCCTTTAGCCTTTACAGATACCGTAGCAATTAAAGCAGTTTGGTAGACAGACACTTTAACCGTTTTTCTTGCCACAACTGGTGCAACCATGTATCTGTTAGGATTCTCTTTTCCCTAGTTACAATTTTAATCTATTTAATTCATGCTTTTCACCCTCTTGTAATCAATTTCATCTTCCTTTCTAAAATATTTTTCATTGGACTATATTTGTGTCTTTAAAGCACCTGGCGTCCCCCAATCAGCCAGCTCTAACAACATATATATACAACCTTCTTCCAACATGTGCAGTCACTTGTTCACATTCAGCGAACACTTTTTTTTACTTCCACTCTTGTATATCACTTTCAAACGTTCTCTTTTCATACAGTACCACACTGTTTCAAATATTAATTCAATATCTTCTGACGATGTGTGATGACTAAGCTGAGTAAAAGATGAAATGACAAGTGCCAAAATAAATAAAAATAAAGAAGAGGATATAAGAACGATACAGATATATGGAGTATTGAATATTTTGGCTAGAGAAGAGAATAATAATCAGGGACCCAACCTTATCATGCTAGTGATAAATAAAAGCAAGTACAGGCTCTTTCTGAGAAACATGAAATGTTAGCAGCACAAATCATGAAACCCAGGATCTGGTGCCAGAGGTTTTGTGCTCCACCAAATAACTTAATGGTTGCCAGTAAGCAAGAGAGTGAACCAGGAGCACCACTGCCAGCCTTCGAGCTCTTGCTTCCAATATCCCTGTTGCCCATGCTTCACCGCATTACCTATTCCCTGCTCTTCCTGACTGTCAGGAGGAGTAAGGCATTTACCTCTGCCTCTGCCAGCCAGTTTCAGTCTGGTGGTTTGAACTGCAGAGTGCTCTGTAGTCTTCTGAGAGCTGATTTTACTTCAGGTTCAACTGCCAGACTGAAGCCAGCCAGCAGAGAAAACATATGTATTTTAATGCCACTCTTATTCTGATGGAACACTTCAAGTCTGACGATTAACATGACTTGAAAACCACCACTCAGAGGCAGGTTTTCGCCCTCCCACTCCACACAAACTTGCAAGAGGCCCGACATAACCATTGAATATCCAGAAATCACTGCACACATTGGAAGCCGCAGTAGCTAACTGGGCAACAGTGATATTAGCTTCTACACCTTAAAGATAGGCAGGGGTTTTCCTCGCCTAATCTTTAGGCGTAGGGCACTAACCGGGCAGCATGCAATATCACTGCTGCCCCATGAGTGACAGTCTCTGCCCTGGAATGCTCCCAACACGCCCTGATGCTAAAAGCATAGCATCGGGGAGTTAGAAGGGGATATTCAATGGCACTAACCGTGTAAGTGCTGTTGAATATCCTCATTAAAGGCTTTTACACAGTTTACTGAGCTGTAAACCATGTAAATGCCTTTCGAATATCGGGCCCTAAATTTATTATAAATTGTCAGTTTGTATGAACAGGATTTGGAACCAAAAAAAATGGTTAAAATGCTCCCTAATGAACTCACCTGGGCCCCTAATGATCACATGAACTGATTTCCGGCATCTAAATGTAAAATAGAAATAGTAAAAGTTTAAAATATGCAATGGTTAATTAAAGGAGTTAGAGAAAGAAAGGAGAACTGAATAAAAAAATGGAGATCAGCATTACTATCAGGGTTAAAAACAGCAGCTGTCTTTCGAGAAGTGCCTGAAGAGGTGGAGAGAAAAAGAGATCCTTTACAGATAGAGGAAGTAAAGCAAGCATGTTAGAGTGAAAATAAATGCTGTTTGAAAATCAGGAAAAGAAACAAAGTCAAGGATTCTAACACTGAAATGAATAGAATTATAGAAGCCAGATTTAGCCAACCTGAGGCAGGTATAAACATGTTTGATATGGAGGGCTTCTGGGGAAAAGTAAAAGGAACATCCTAATTGAGATAAATCAGTCCTGTAGGGCTATAAAAGTTAACTACTAATTTTAAGGGTGTGTATTACTGTATTTTAGTACCCCATATGCTTGGAGTGTATTGAACTTTATCAGATTACTGAAAGATTCTTTAGTTTTTATAATTTGAGTGTTTGGATTTCACGGGGGTAGGGGTTTACAGAATTTTAAGATCAGAAAGGTATGTTTTTAACTCCTGAACATCACCATTAGTTTTTAGTAGGGTCGCTGATACTGCTTCATATAGGAGACTCATTAGAAAATTGAATAGCATGGGGGTTGGATCATAACTTTGTACGCTAAGGGGGTCATTCTGACCTATGAATAGCAGAGATGTACGTCTGGCTTGGACGTGCAACCACTGCTATTAGCAGGGACCATATCCTGGCGCCAGGGCTCCCCACATGGACAGAGCCACTGTGTGGAGAGCACTGGACGAAGGCAGAGTGGGCGGAGCGTGGGTGGGCCGCAGCATCTGGATGTACAGGGCCTATTCTGACAGGACCCTGTACATCTGGCTGTGGAAAGATGGACGTGGGACTTATTCCACCTTAGACAGCCCCCAACAAGCCAAAGAGCTACTGCAGGTGAGGCTCCTCCACCCAATCCCGGCCCTGGCAGACCCCACTGAGGGTCGACTGGCGGGGAAGTCATTTTCTGTTATCGGGCTTTCAACACTTCTACCGGTCATCCCGGTGCTATGGCTATGGGACGCCACGGCACTGGCACACTAGCAGGAGCATAGGGCGGGCTGGCCAGGCAGAAGAGAGGACATCTCCCATGGTGGAATCAGGGGCACACTGGGCCATCAAAGCGCCCGATTCTGCAACTGTGGGAATGTCCAGCTCCCGCGGTTGCAGAATCAGGTACAATTTGGGCCCATCCATTTTTTGGACGTCCGGACGGCCTGGACGTGCCCCTGTTAGAATTGGTCTCTAACCTAAATAGTTGTGTGATAGGCAATAGACGTTGGTGAGAGTGGTGATGGTCAGCAGAGTTCATACAGAAGAATGGAGGATTGCTAGTGGAATGCTAGAAAACTCATTTCTTGGGGCCCAGTTTTAAGCAGTACTTTCACAAGTGATATTAGAGATAGACTAATAGGAAAGATTTTTCTTTCTGAAGCCAAAACAAAGTTCTGCAAGATTGAACACGAGAGAAAATATTAAGAAGAATTTCAGAAAGCTTGACAAATGATTGGGAGTTTTGTCACCAAGTGGTTTTACAAAAGTTATAGTCATACATTTGGGCTGCAGAAGCCAAAGGACCTGTACGTGTTGGGGACAACATGCTGATGTACATCAAATGAGAGAGGAATATTAGGGTTTTCATGTTTGATTATCTCAAGGTTTCCAAACAGTGCAACAAAATACTGGAGAGAGAGAGTAGTTACTCACCTGTAACAGGTGTTCTCCAGGAGCAGCAGGAATCAGTCCTCACTTATGGGTGACGTCGGCGCCGACGGAGCCCTCGCGGAGCAATTTTCCCCAGCTTTCGCAGAAAGCCTTTGGGAATTGCAGCGCGCATGCGCGGTCCCCTTCCCGCCCAGGGATGCCATCTTGCTCAGTCTGATGACATAGCGGAAAGACAGCAAAAAATTTGCAAGATATGCAATAAGAATGACTGCAACTCCAAGGGGAGGAGGGAGGGTAGTGAGGACTGATTCCTGCTGCTCCTGGAGAACACCTGTTACAGGTGAGTAACTACTCTTTCTCCAGGACCAAGCAGGAAGTCAGTCCTCACTTATGGGACTCCCAAGCTTAAGGCTACCGGAGAGCTCAAGCCTAAAGAGCTTCCTGAAGCTCAGCAGTACAGAAGGAAGGAATCTTCTCTGAATATGCATACGGCCGGTAGCCAACACCGGGGCCGGAGGGTAGGAGTTGCCTAAACCTCAAAGAGATGGTGGAGGACTGCCTGACCGAAAGCACTGTCCCTGCGGGACTCCCTTTCCAGGCAGTAGTGAGCCGCAAAAGTCTGACCTGAAGACCAAGTAGCGGCCCGGCAGATGTCTGCCAACGGAACAGAGCGGAGGTGAACCACGGACGCGGCCTTCACCCTGACCCGATGAGCCGTGACGCGACTTTCCAAGGAGAGGCCGGCTGCCCCGTAAGTCCAAGCGATACAGTCGGCCACCCAGGTGGACAGAGTGCGCTTAGAGACAGGCACCCCCAACCGATTGGGATCAAAAGACACGAAAAGCTGAACCGCTTTTCTATGCTCCCGCGTACGGTCAAGGTAGAAGGACAAGGCTCTTCTACAATCCAGGGTGTGCAGGACAGTCTCAGCTCGGCTGGCATGCGGCCTGGGGAAGAAGGTCAGAAGAACCACCTCTTGATTGATGTGAAAGTGGGAGACCACCTTTGGAAGGAACTTAGGGTGGGTCCGCAGGACCACCCTATTCCTATAGAACCTAGTGTACGGAGGCTCCGACACTAGGGCCTGCAGCTCACTTACGCGCTTCGCGGAAGTGAGGGCTACCAAGAAGAGAGTTTTCCAGGAGAGGAAACAAAGAGGGCAGGTAGCCATGGGTTCAAAAGGCGGGCAGGTAAGCCTTTGCAGAACCACGTTGAGGTCCCAGTCAGGAGCTGGAGGGCGCAACAGAGGTTTAAGCAGAAGGAGGCCTCTGAGGAAACGCGCCACCAAGGGGTGCGAAGAGAGAGGCTGGCCTTCAACCGGTGAAAGATGTGCAGAGAGAGCACTGAGGTGGACTCTGACAGAATTGGATTTGAGACCTAGATCGGAGAGGTGAAGCAAATATTGCAGTACCACCGATACTAGACAGGCGAAGGGGTCCTCAGATCGCTGAGAACACCAGACCGAGAAGCGACGCTATTTGAGGGCGTAAGACTTCCGGGTGGAAGGTCACCGAGATGTTAGGACGACGGCTTCCACCTCCGGGGGTAGCAGCAGTGGGGCTAGGACTACCCTTTCAGCAGCCAGGCCATCAGGTGCAGGGCCCTGAGGTTGGGGTGCAGAAGAGTACCCTGATCCTGGGTCAGGAGATCGGGCTGAAACCCCAGGGGAAGAGGGGTGTCCACCGCTAGCTGTAGAAGCAGAGGGAACCACGGTTGTCTCGGCCACCAGGGCGCTACCAGGATCACGGAGGCCCTGTCCTGGACAACTTTGAACAAGGTCCGGGACACCAGTGGTGTGGGAGGGAAGGCATACAGCAGACCCGTGGACCACGGGATGAGGAAAGCATCCGGCGCCACTCGAAGAGGGTGAGGGTGCCGGGAGCAGAATCTGGGGAGCTGCCTGTTCAGGGGACTGGCAAAGAGATCCACAGTGGGAGAGCCCCACCGGCGGAAGATCTGCTGGGCCACCGCGGGGTTCAACTTCCATTCGTGCGGCAGCAGAATCTGGCTCAGTTTGTCTGCCAGGCAATTGTCCTGCCCTGGCAGGTAAACCGCTTTGAGGAGGATGTCGTGATCGACAGCCCAAGAGCACAGCCTCCGGGCTTCCTGACATAGAAGGAGGGAGCCCGTGCCCCCTTGTTTGTTCACATAGAACATGGCAACCTGATTGTCCGTCTGCACCAGTACGGACTGACCGAACGTCAGGTGAGAGAAGGCCCGCAGAGCTAGGCGGATCGCCCGTAGCTCTAGAAAGTTTATCTGCTGGGCGGCCTCCCAAGGTGTCCAGAGGCCTTGAGTGCATGTCCCCCAACAATGCGCCCCCCAGCCCAGGAGGGAGGCATCTGTCGTGAGCACCCGGGACGGTGGGGGCGACTGAAAGGACATGCCGAGCACTAGGTTGGGCAGGTGAAGCCACCATTGCAGGGAGGAGACCAGACGGTCGGAAATCTGTATCAGGTCCGACAGTCCCCCTGTGGACTGATGCCACTGATTGCGAAGGCTCCACTGAGCAGGTCTCATATGTAGATGGGCATTCGGAGTGACATGGACCGTGGAGGCCATGTGTCCGAGCAGTTGCAGGAACTGTCTGGCAGGGGCCGGCGACTCGCTGTTGAACCTGCCGGCTAAAGCCATAAGCCTGTTGGCCCGTTCCAGAGGCAAGAAGGCACGAGCCTGCCGAGTGTCCAGCCGTGCCCCTATGAACTCGAGGTCCTGAGAGGGAAGCAAAGCGGACTTCTTGAAGTTTATGACGAAGCCCAAGTGCTGAAGCAGAGCCACCGTACGCTGGGTGGCCTGGGCGACCTCTGGAGCAGACGATGCTCGGATGAGCCAGTCGTCCAGGTATGGGAAGACGAAGAGGCTTGAAGCCTTAGGAAGGCTGCCACCACTGCCAGGCACTTCGTGAACACCCTGGGAGCGGAGGATAGGCCAAAGGGCAGTACTCGGTACTGATAATGGTTCCCTGCCACCACAAACCTTAGGTATTGTCGGTGGTCCGGGTGAATAAGGATGTGGGTATAAGCATCCTTTAGATCCAAGGAGCATAGCCAATCTCCCTGCTGGAGGTAGGGCAGTAGGGTTCCAAGGGTAAGCATCTTGAACTTTTCCCGCTGCAGGAACTTGTTGAGGTTGCGTAAGTCCAGAATGGGTCTGAGGCCTCCTGTTCTCTTTGGCACCAGGAAGTACCTCGAGTAGAAACCGTGACCGCATAGATGCTGGGGCACTGGCTCCACTGCCCGTTCCTGCAGCAGACTTTGCAGCTCCTGAAGGAGTATGTCCTTGTGCAGCGGGGGTCTGGGAGGCTCCCCCGGGAAATAGGGGGGGGGGGCACCTGATGAAAATGTAGGAGGTAGCCCTTTTGAACCACCCGCAACACCCAGGCATCGGATGTTACGGCTAACCACCTGTGAGCAAAGTGGGTCAGCCGGCCCCCCGTGCTGAGCGAGGGCCCCTGGGGGGGAGAGGCTATGCTGGCATAGTCAAAAACCCCCACCCTGCTGGGCCGGGGCCTGCGTGGTGGGCTTGGGGGCTTTCTGCCTCCGGGATCCGTTACCCTGCCCCTTAGGCTGCTGCCCCTGATGAGGGGTTGTCGAGGCCTGATAGTGTGGGTGGTGCTGCTTATAAGCGAACACCTTCCTCGGGTAAAAGGGCTTTTTTCCCGAGCCCTTCTTCCTCTGAGAAGGAGCAGAGGTTTTTCTGGAAAGGCGAGTCCTGGTGAGAGTCTCTGACTCGAGCTCCGCCGCCTTGTCGGCCATGGGCTTGCCGAAGAGGTTTTCCCCTCTGCAAGGGACATCGACCAACTTGTCCTGCACCCACGGCTCGAGGTCGGAGGACCGAAGCCAAGCTTGGCGGCAAGCCTCGATGCCGGCTCCAGCTACTCGAGCCGATGCTTTGAAGCCATCATAGGCCGCTCGAGAAATGAACTTCGAGCACTCTCGAATCCCTGTGGACAGGGCTTGGAACCGCTGCAAGAGTTCCTCAGAGAGACCGGCGGAAAAACCCGCCATTTCTTTCGCCAGGTCGCGGAGATACATACCCATATACAACTGATATGTCTGGACCCGACAAGCAAGCATAGAGCCCTGGAAGCACTTCCTACCGAGGGCATCCAGATTCCGGGCCTCCTTACCCGGAGGCACCGAGGAGTGCATCTTTTGACTTTTAAGTCCGATTCCACCACCATGGAGTGGTGCGGTAGTTGCGCCTTCTGGAGCCCCGGGGCTCTTGCGGACTCGATACATGGAATCGACCTGCTTGCTCAACACCGGCGTCGAGGCCGGGCTTTCCCACATGCGGAAGAGAAGCCGCTCCAGCATCGGGGGAACCGGTACAGTAAAGGCCTCCCTAGGGGGGGAGTCATATTGAAGGGCCTCGAGCTCTTCGGTTCGGGGTTCCTCCTCCGGATCCACGGGAAAAGCCAAGGCCTTGGCCATACCCCCACACAAAATCGGAGAACTGGGTATCCTCCGGGGGGGACCGCCTCCGAGGCTCCGAGTCGGGCGAGTCGGAGGGGACGCACCGGGTCTGAAAGGAACCGGGTGACTCGTCCTCCTCCGTGTCCCAGCCCGACTCCTCCGAGGAGTAGTCGAGCGGCTCCGTGCGCGCGGGGCCCGGGGACCTCCTCCCCGACGCCGAGGCCGGCGTCGAGGACCTCGGTCCCGAACGGGAAGCCGAGGGAGACCTAGGTCGAGGATCGACTCGAGCACGTATGGACTCGAGGATCGACTCGGCCTCCGGGGTCGACTTGGGCGTCGACGTCCCGGTGGTCGGGGCAGATGCACTGGCGAGGCCGGTGATCAATGCCCGCTGCTGGTCCATGAAGGCAGAGATACTGCGCTCCAAGGTCGTCAGTCTGAGACCAAGCTCAGAAGACCCAGCATCCGCCGACTCGGGCCCTGACAGCGTCGGGCCCGACGTCGGTTCATCCGTGGGGGAGTCCAGGAGGACTATATCACTCACGTGTCCAGGAGTCTCCACTTCAAGACGAGGAAGCTTCGAAGGCCTCTCCCCCTCCGAGGGCCTGGGGAGTCGGGCCGGGCTGAGCGACCTGGCCCTCGAGGAACCAGGATTGTCGTCCGGCTCCACCCTCGCGGGCCTCTTCTCCCGCCGGTGTTCCCGGCCGGGGGAGCCCCGTTCAGAAGAACTCTGACGATGGTCTGAGCCGGAGCCACGAGACGTCGAGGCCTCTGACGAGGTCCACGCGGAGTCAGAGAAGATACGATCCCTTTGCGACTGCCGACTCCTCAGGGCCTTCGAGGACATCCTGCTGCACGGACCGCAACTCATAGGGTCATGCTCGGCCCCCAGGCAGCAGAGGCAGCAGTCATGCGTGTCAGTAAGAGACATGAGTCTGACACAACGATCACACTTTTATTTATTTTATTTATTTAACAATCTCTTATATACCGCAGCTTCCTAAGATCAGCTGCGGTTCACAAATCACAACAGGCAACAAATCATGGATTTGTTTTACATATAACGTCATATAACTATAACCAATGTACAGTAAACAGAAATGTTGAACAGATAGCACTGAACAGTGCAACACTATATACATTATGTACATTAACATTATATTATTAAATACATATACAAGTTATGTGGGATATAATCATTATGAGTAGTACAGATGCAGATAGGGCAGGTTTTCTTTTCTGTTATAGTGAGATGTAGATAAAACTGTTTAGCCTTTGTCTAATTCTTTTGATGGCTGTTCTATAGTGTTGTAGTGCATTGTAAAGAGGTGTGTTTTCAGTTTTTTTCGGAATTCATTAATCTCTGTTAATATTCTTAGTTCAACAGGGAGGGAATTCCAGGCTGTTGGGGCTGCATGTGAGAACGCTCTGTTTGTTGATTTATTTGTTTTTATGAAATCTATGGGGGTTTTAAGTTTGTTTAGTTGATTTTTTCTTTGAGTAGGTTTTGGATGTTCTTTGGTAATTAAGTTACTTAAAGTAGATGGTGTCAAATCAAATAGTGATTTAAATACTGTTATTAGTGTTTTATATGTTATTCGGTTTTGAATTGGAAGCCAGTGAAGGGATGCTAGAATTGGTGTTATATGTTGATGAGAGTGTGTTTTTGTTATTATCCTAGCTGCTGAGTTTTGTGCGAGTTGCAGTCTTTTGATGTTTTGTTTTGATGTACCTAATAATATAAGGTTCGCAAAATCAAAGTGGGGGGTTATAGTGGCTTGGATTATACAGATAAAATCATGTATGTAAACAAGAGGTCTAAGTTGTTTAAGTATTTTAAGTTTGTAGTAAATTTTCTTTGTGGTATTTCTGATATGGGTATCTAGAGTGAGATGTTTGTCTAAAATGACTCCTAAGTATCTCACTTCATTCTTTATTTTAATTTCTTGGTTTTGAAGTGTTATATGTGTTGGTGGGGTATAATCTTGGTTTTTGGTGACTATTAGCACTTCAGTTTTTGAATGGTTTATTAGGAGATTGTGGGCATTTAGCCATAATGTTATTTCATTAAAACAATCCGAAAGGAGTTGCAACGGTATGTTAGGGATAGTGAATGGGATGTACATCATAATATCATCTGCATATAGATGATAGAGTACACCATATTTCTTAAAGATATTGCAAACTGGTTTTATGTATATATTAAATAGTAGAGCTGAAAGCGCTGAGCCTTGTGGTAATCCTGTTTCAAATTTATATGATTCAGAAGTTTGATTGCTTATTCTAACATTTTGCGTTCTATTGCTCAGATAAGAGGTGAACCATTTGTGAACTGTAGAGTATATTCCTATGTGTCTTAAGTAGTTAAGCATTATTGAATGGTTAACACTATCGAAAGCGGCTGATATGTCAATAAATAAGAGGATAAAAGCTTTTTTGTGGTTGTCTATTCCTCTTAGTAGTGTATCGGTAAAAACAGTCAGGAGTGTTTCAACTCCATGCTTGGGGCGAAATCCATATTGTTGGTCATCTAGCGGGTAGGATGAGTCAAGAAATTCTTGTGTTTGTATTTGTACAGTTTTTTCGATGACTTTTGCTAAGAATGGTATACTTGAGATAGGTCGGTAAGATTTTGGGGAGGTTTTGTCAAGTGTATTATTCTTCAGGATTGGTCTGATTTGTACTTGTTTAAGGGTGGGTGGGAGGTAACCTTGGAGTAGTGATAAATTGACCATAGGAAGTATGAATGAAAGAAGTGTTGGTAGTGTGTTTTTTATCCAGGTTACTGGACATGGGTCTAGATAGGATGTTGTGGTGTTAAGATTGATAATGATATTCTTTAATGATATTTTGGATAAAGGGTAAAATTCTGGCCATTCATTTAGCATATGGAGAGGTTTTTAAACCCGCTGGCAGCCATCGGGGGAAAAAGGACCCCTGCAAGGTCGAAAGACCGCGCTGCCAGGGAAGAAGGAAAAAGTGGCGGGAACGCCAGTTGGAATAAAATAAAATTTAAAAACCGTGAACGGGCTCAAAAGCCCGGCGGGAAGAGGACACACGAACCGAGAAAAAATTTAACGAGAAATCAAACTAAAGAAATCAACTTTTTAGCGGCGGTAACAAACTACGTCTGTAGGGCTCCGCGGAAAAAAGAAGACTGAGCAAGATGGCATCACTGGGCGGGAAGGGGACCGCGCATGCGCGCTGCAATTCCCAAAAGCTTTCTGTGAAATCTGGGGAAAATTGCTCCGCGAGGGCTCCGTCGGCGCCGACGTCACCCATAAGTGAGGACTGACTTCCTGCTTGGTCCTGGAGAATCGTTGGAATGCTAGGGTGTATAAAATAATAGAAAAAAAGAAATAAATCATACAAGTCCTTTCGTGAAACCCTATTTATGTCCAGTTCCGATTGTTACATCTCCAAAAGAGAAGCTAGTATAGAAGGCCAGAGTCTGTACCATAAAGCCTGTGAAGGATTTAAATGTACAGAGAGATGAAGGATATTATAGAAACATTCAAATACCTCAAAGATATGAATACTGGGCAAGATGCAAACATTTTTCAGTTGAAAGGAAACTCCAGAACCAAGAGGGGATTATACGCAGCTAGAAGGGAATAGATTTAGAAGTAATGCAAGGATGTATCTCTTTACATACAAGGGTGGGGAATGTGTATGACTGCCTCCTAATGGAGGTGGTGAAGATAGAAATCATTAGACAACATAGGGCAAGCTTAAAAGTTGAGGTACTGAGGTAGATAGGGAAACGAGAAGACCAGATGGAGACAGCAAAATATAACTCTATGGGTCAAATTAGCTGTTGCTATGTCCTGTAATTGCCGGCATTATTATGCGCTTGGCTGTATGTTACATACTGTTTGTTAGGATTCAGTGTAGCGAGTACTGTGGGTGTGCATCCCATCAGTGTTGGTGCAGTTTATCTTCATTTCATCCTCAATAGAAAAATAAAATTGTACTTAATTTTTGCTCATTATTTTGTCATTAACTTCAGTTAATGGCATGGGAATATTGAAAATGACAGCATTCTCCTGTGATATTTGTATAGTAGTGTACTATATGAGCAAATTCTGATTGTGAGCCGAGCAAGCATTCCAAATAAGGTGTATTAAGTGCAAATCCTGTGTGATAAATGCAGGATGTGTGCCCAGCATCCAGACATACCACATGGGCCCAAATTAATGCCTGGCAGATAAAAAGGCACGAAGCGCAGACCCCAGCGAAAACCCCCCCACAAAATTAGCTGCTGCTGCTACTGTGGTGCTACCCATTCCCCCTGCACTTAATTAACCCCTCCTCAGCTTTGATCCATACACCCACAGAGCAAGCACTCTTCTCCCTCCTCTATGATCCCCCCTTCAGCATCCAACTCCTAGACAGCCAACCCCCTCCCCCCTACCTGAAGTAGAGGCCTTCATGTTTGACACCCCCCCAACTCAGCAGGAGGCCCCCCCAACAGAATCCCTCCAGGAACCTCTTTCCCTAAAGTGAAGCTCCCCTCCAAAGAACCACCCCCTGAGACTACTGGTAGCGATGATCACTGCCGTCATTTTAGAAGCCGATGGCAACTGGGGCAGGAGCAGAGGAGGACCATTCCTGCCCCACTCACTAAGACAACCCAGGGAAATCCCAGGAAGGAGCATAAGGGGGAAGGGGAAGGGTTGGTACTCCGAGGGGCAGGGGCATCAATTGGGTGAAAGGGGTTCTCTTGGGTGAGGGGAGTCTGCCTTGTCAAAAGGGAGCTACCGAGTCAGGGATGACGAAAGCCTCTACTTGGGGGGAGAGGGGTTTGGCTGTCTATCGGGTGCTAAAGGGATGAGATCAGATTGGGGTAGAAGTAAAGTGCAGGATGGGGATTGGTTAGGGGGATGTTCTGTGGAGAAGGGCATCGGATGAGGTGGATCTCACTGCACTGGCTTTTTTTTAGTAAGGTTAATTGGGCTGCTCCACTGGGCCACTACTGGCATTCGTGACAGCTAGTGCACAATAACATCCTGCACAGTGGCCGTCATCAGTGACAATGCCCAATCTCTGCTGTGATCTTACCCCAACCTACTGTATACTAAGCACTTAGTATGGGGTTTTTACTGCAGCGCTCTTTTTAGTGTGTTAAACAATGCACAGTAAAACCTGTGCTTAGTGCTCTTTATTAAACATGCCATTTTGTCATCACATAAACATTATGTTGCCTATTACTTCCAAGAGTTGGTAAAATTGCAGTTTAAATAAGCTTATTCTACGAATTATTAAAACATTATTTTATGCAGAAAAAATTAACTTTGTTACAGAGTAATACCTGATTATTCAAATTACATTGCGTGTTTATAGGCAATATAAAGTGAAAGAGTCCCTGAAAGGCATTTGATTTTGATGAATGGTCTTTTGTTGGTTATAATTTTAATAAAATCTAATTGTAAAGGAGCACTGATACCTTTTTCTACTAATTATGAATAGAGAAATAATTGCTTGACTCTACAGCAATATTAAGGGTCTGTTTTTCTAAGGCTTTTTTCCATGTTAGAAAGCAAATAGCCCGCAGGAAATGTTTTCCTTCATGGGATGAAACCACTAGTAATGTTTCATGTAGCACCATTGCACTGGGAACTTGGTTAGCAAAAAGGAGTAATATTTAACCAGTACATTGTGCAATTCCTATGAATATAGCAATGCTCAATATTTCACAAATGAATGCAGTTTTGTTACTAACCAAGCACAGGGCTTCTAGCTGCCAAATGCAGTAGTGGCTAAACTGTAAGATGTGGTGGACTCTTGAGGATCCTCGGTCAAAACTTTAAAAGGCAGAATGAGCAGATCTGCAGTGTTGAAATTTAAAGCTTTAGTTAAACAATGAAACGTTTGCAATATTTACTTCTGTAAAATGGAAAATATTTTTAAAGGTGAAATGACTTTCTTTTTATCAAAAGAAAAACATGAAATGACCAATCTGAAGTATCTATTAGCAGAACATTGAGAGCAAAATGGTGGGAATGTTTATTGAAATATATGGAAATATTGACGGGTACTGAAATTAAAAATTTGCTGTCTTGTCGCCAATGAACAACTTTCCTGCATGTTGGTTCAGTTGTGAGCCAAGCTTTAGACATGATGATGAATTTGTTGCTTATTTTGTAACAAACTGTAATGTACCATCAAAGTTCAGAGAGAGGTGACTCTACAGCTCCCTGCTTTGCAATGTCTTACATTGGAACAAATTATTCAAAAAGTAACTTTTCATAACAGTGCTTGATTATATTTGATGTAGTAGAGTTGTGATTTACAGAAATATCCTGCTCACCTTTGCCATTGATGGGGATCAACAAAATCAATATATATATATTTTTTTTTACTGCCAATACATTCCTTGAAAACAGATACAAATGTTGTTTTTAATTCTTGTAGCATTTTTCTTTAAAAAAAAAAATCTTACATCAACTAGTATATGTTTTCTCTCAGCGTTTGGGTGCAGTTTGTATGTAAGCTTAGATGTTTTTCATTACCTATTGGCATTACATATTGTTTACAATTATAAAAATATGCCATCATGGCTAAGATTCCAGGAGGGTCATAGATTGCAATGTATGCATATAAAATTCAAGAATTATAGAATAAGCCCTCCAAATCTGAAGAGATCCATTGTATCGAGATACTCTTCTTAACCATGAACAGTGTTTATTTTAGCAAACATCTAACATTTTTGAAACGTCCCTATTCATTGGCAGAAAGTTGGATTTATAATAAAATCTGACTTTGTTGATCTCTGGTCATGTTTCACTTACATAACAGTAGAAAGTCTGTCTTCCTTTGTTGCGTTATTATTCCAACTTTACTTACATCTAATTTAGTGTTGTACTGATTGACCTAGAGCCAAAAGAAAGATGAACTTACAGGCGATAATTCACAAGAAGGTGCAAGCCAGGTTGGTTTTTTTAATGGTCCATTATAGTGGTGGTCTATTTGCATGTAGTGCTTGTGTCCCAACACATTTGTTCTAGCTATTTCTTTTAATTTGCTTCGTTTTCTAAACTAAATCATATTATCTTAAATTCAGTTATGGATCTTCAGCCATTGTAGGGAAATATTTCATGGTATAAATACAATGAGTTTCTTTTGAATTATTTTTTTTTAGTCATATCTAAGCACACATTTTTTATAGTACATCATGTTTAGTTGTGTGCTGATTTGCCTTTCTATGTGTTTTCTTCATTCATCTAAAATTGCCATTTATTAAACAGGTAGAAGGAGGCAAGCATGTTGTTTCTATTAGCATTAATGCACTCTTTGTAATCATGACTGGACCTGTCTTTCAAGTAAGAACCATAATGACCAAAGAAACTTCAGTGTAAGAACCAGGCCATTACAGGAGAAAGCAGCCATTGTCCTGGTCAAGGGAGGAGGAATCACTTTTTAATGATGTATCCAGCCCAGATGTTCAGGCGCACTCAGAATAACTTGTGTAGCTAAAATAGTCTGCTTCCCACCCCCTCCTCTCCTAGCTGTCTCCATCCCCACACACTCTTCTCCTCCACAACCTATCTTTGTCTCATTCTCTCTTTCCCCCAAACTCTCCCTCAGATCATCTCCCCCAACACAATCTCTCTCACTAGATCCTATTTCTTACATACCTTTCCACCAGTACACACACACACCCAACCTCATCCCAGCCAGTTTATACCCCCACCTGCCTCTCACCAATTAGCCATCCTGTGCCCATCCTCTGTAAGCCAACTCTCCACCTAGTTTGTTACTCCCTTTACATCTTTTCCAGAGGCGTGCTACCAGCACCATCTCCATAACAGATGTTCTGTTTTATTCCAGCAACATTCTGCTATCAATGCGTTTGAACCATATGGTGCCTGAATTTGTGCTGTTCTCACACTCTTGCAGGAATTGTGTGGGAGATTGTCCACTGAGTGGCTCAGACTCTGTGAGAGCTCAGTGCTGGAAGGCGAAAACAATTGTTTCAGAAGTGATAGCTGCAGCCAGCCTCTGGGGAACAATGGGGAGGGGAGAGTGTATGGAGGGAGAGAGTCAGCCTCTCATAGGGTTGATAGGCCCAGAAACTTAAGTGAGTTTCAAGCCCCCAAGCTGCATCCAGGTAGTTTGATATTATCTTTCTAAAGGCCTTAGGCTGCTGAAATCTGAAACCATGGATTAGGTACAATGACATCTTTGAATGTATTTTAGGTACTCTTTGTTAAAGTATTACTCCTCATTGTTTAGCCTCTCCTTGGTCTTTATAATAAAGGAAAGTATGTTCTTAGAAAATGTAATAAAAGCACAGTAATGCTGTAAGATTGACTTTGACTTAATATACTCTGCGATCTTCTAATAGACTGTATAGGTACCTGCTGCAGGATTGTTAGTAGGGGATAGCTGATATTTTTTTTTCTTTGCAACGAGAACTACCAGTCCTGCTAAACTAATCCCAGGGAGGAGAGTGTGGGGGACTCTCTAAAAGGCAAAATGATATTTTAAATGTAGAATTGCTGTATTAATGAAATCAAATGTTAATTGAATGAGCAGGTGCTGGGGACTGCCTTCCTGAAACTAAGTTAAGCTTGAGTCTTCAGTAAAAATACAGAAAATCACAAGGCCGTATCTGCATTGGGTCCCACTGGTGAATTTGTACAAGTTTGAAACTGTTGAGCAGTGGTGCCAGTGATTGAGGTAACAACTGTTGCTAAATTTTTGTCCATTTTAATAAATGTACGGAAGTCCATTTTAAAAGTCATTTCCATAGGTAAAATATGGCTTTACTCATGAAACTGTTTTTTTGAAACGTTTCCCATCCTATATGCAGATCAAAGCCCTGTTTTTATAGGTCCTGTAAACGCATATTTTTGCCTGCTGTAAGGGAAGGCATTTCTGGAGGTGGCATAGAATGAGGGTGAAATGGGATAGACTCAGAAGTAATATGCGGAAATATTTATTTACAGAAAGAGTGGTAGGTGCGTAGAATAGTCTCCCAGTGGAAGTAGTAGAGACAAGGACAGTAAATGAATTCAAGAAAACGTGGGACAAACCACAAAAGATCTCTAAAGGAAAAAAAGGGACTATAGTATTTGATATGGAAAGGTAGACTAGCTAGGCCATATGGTCTTTTTCTGCTGACTTGTTTCTGCATTTCTGATATCGGTTTTAAAAAAGTGTGCATGTGAAGACACATTTTAGAAAAGCCATGTAGGTGAAATTGTCAAAAAAACCCTGAAAATTAGAGGGAGGAGCAGCAGAGAAGGTGAGCACGTGTAAGTGCCTTGTAAAATTGGACATTCCTCACCCTGAAAGATACTGGTGTCCAAAATAAAAGGGAAAATGAGGGCGGGCAGAGTAATGGCTCAGATACTTGCAGGTTCTTGCCCTATATTCTTGCCCTGTTATCCAAGTTTGTACTCCTGTTCGATGTAAAACCTGACAGCTTGTCGTCATGGTCGTTATGTTATGATGTAAACCGCGCTGATACTAAATAGCGCGGTATATAAGAAACTGTAATAAAATAAATAAATATTAGAAACCTGCACGTGTCATATATGGACACGTTACATTCTGGGAACATAGACATGCCCACCGCCCTATTACAGAACACACCCATGTATCTCACCATATACACATCTCTGCCTGCCATCTTGAAAATGGGGATGTGCAGCGGCGCAGGTGCTGAGACAAATGTCTTTTTACTTACTGTCACTATTTTTTTTGAAGGAGCGAAAAATATTAGGGGTGTGAGGGGGTATTGCTCTCTTCTTACAGTTGTCGATTTGCTGAAACAAGCACTTTTGAGAGGTCTGTTTGTGGCTTGGAGCAGGTATAGTCATGGATGTCCCCAATGGGGAATTGGATGTGCAGCTCAGGTCTAAAATCGGGTGCATAAGTCGGTCTTTTTTTGGCACGTCCCTGTGCAACTTGGACATGATCATATCAGACATGTTTAGATTTGGGACTTTGTAAAATGGCTCTGAGGACGTCCATGTGATTTCCACATCTGAATGGGAATTTTCAGAGGCAGAAATCATGAATAGGGCTTCAAAAATTATCCCTTTCCTGCATTTTTTTCTAATTATGCTATATCCTTTTTGAATTGTGGCAACGAGAACTGCATGAAATTGCAAGGTGTGGTTACACCATGAAAATAATACAGCTACTTTATTATCTTATTAGTTTGTACTTCCTATTCCTTTCTGAATAATTCTTAACATTATATTTGCCTTTTTAGCCATGACTATATACTGTGAATTTAATTGTAATGTTGATAACTATAGACTGATTTTCCTGGGTGTTAACTCCTAACATGTAACACAGCATTGTGTACGCTTGGGGTTAATTTTTTTTATCTACTTCACTTTGCACTTGCCCTTAGTTGCTCCTCACCAAATCCAAAGGCTTTTATACAGTCTTCATCCTTTTTTACCTTTTTTATTTAGACAGTTTTGTATACCGCCTTATCCTTCAATCAAATTATACAGTCTTCATCCTTTTTTACCTTTTTTATTTAGACAGTTTCGTATACCGCCTTATCCTTCAATCAAAGCAGTCACAACACAATTGGGGGATACATTTAACACGTGGGGATATGAGACACATACACTAATACTTACAGAGAACATGGGCAATGGAGGGTTAAGTGGCTTGCCCAAGACCACAAGGAGCACCTGTGGGACTAGAAACCCCAGTCCTTCCGGCCCAAGGTTGCTGTCCTCTAGTGGGATTTGAACCCCTGACCTTCCGGCCTGAAGTACCATGCCCCAACCACTAGGCTACTCCTCCCCTTTTTGCTGTTTGTGACACTATTGATCACCACCTTCTCCTCAATACCTTGTCCTCGCTTGGTTTTAAGGACTCTTATCTATCCTGGTTCTTTTATCTCTCCCACTGCACTTTTAGTGTATGTTCTGGTGGATCCTCCTGTACTGCTCTCCCACTTTTAGTCAGTGTACCCCAGAACTCTGTCTTGGAACCTCTCCTTTTCTCTCTCTGCACTCAGTCCCTTGGTGCACTTATCTCCTCCCATGGTTTTCAGTACCATCTCTACGCTGATGGCTGTCAGATCTACCTCTCTTCACCTGAAATCTCTCTGGCAATCCAGGCCCGGATCTCCGCCTGCTTATTGAACATTAGTACCTGGCTGTCTCACCACCACCTGAAATTGAACATGGCCAAAACCGAGCTCCTTATCATTCACCCTAAGCCCACATTCCCCCTTTTTCTTTCTCTGTTTTATGGATAACACTCTAATCCTCCCTGTTTCCTTGGCTGGCAATGTTGGGGTCATCTTTGACTCCTCCCTCTCCTTCTCCACACACATCCAACAGACAGCTAAAACCGGTCACTTCTTTTTCTATAACATTGGCAAAATTCGTCCCTTTCTTTCTGAACATACTATTAGGACACTTATTCATTCTCTAGTCACCTCCTGTCTAGACTATTGCAACCTCCTCTGCGCTGGTCTTCCTCTGAATCATCTCTCTCCACTTCAATCTGTTCAAAACTCGGCACTATGGCTAATCTTCCGCCAGTGTCACACTGCTCATGTCACCCCTCTTCTCAAGTCACTTCATTGGCTCCCTATTCGCTTCCGCATCCAGTTCAGACTTCTACTAGTGACCTATGTGCCTTTATTTGGCTGCTTCTCATTAGCTTTCCTCTCTTATCTCTCCCTACATCCCTCCTCGGGAACTCCCCTCTTCTGGTAGATCCCTTCTGTCTGTGCCCTTCTCTTCCGTGCTGCCAACTCCAGACTTCGATCTTTCTACCTTCCTACTCCTTATGTCTGGAACAAGCTACCTGAATCAGCACATCAGGCTCCATCTCTGGCCCTGCTCAAAATTCACTTCTTTAAGACTGCTTTTGAATCCTGATCCCCTTAGTCTCCTGTTCAGCTTCTATGTGTTTCCTTTCCATTCCCCTAGATATATCCTGGTCCCCAGTCTTGACTAGACTGTAAGTTCTTATGAGCAGGGGCTATCTCTTACATGTTTCTGTGCAGCGCTGCATATGCCTTGTAGTGCTATACAAATAAGTAGTAGTAGATGGCCAGTTCCCAAGACTCGCGAGGTCCTCCTGCATTTCCTTACAGTCTGCTTGTTTCAACTCCTTTGCATAATTTTGTGTCATTTGTAGATTTTATCACCTTGCTCATTGCACCCTTTTTCAGAACACAACACTAATCCTAGTACAGGTTCCTGGGACATTCCACAAATTTTTTTCTCACAACTTAATCCTGTTTTCTGTTTTGTTCTTTCCAACCCAATGGGATTTGGCAGGAATTATGCATATGGGGTCAGGAATATCCTGGGAGCAAAATAACTATCCAATAACACTGTGTAACACGACACTTGTTCCTGGGTAGTTACTGTTATTTCCTAATTGCTTATAACTTAAAAGTATGGAAAATGGCGGTTATTCTCATTAAACATTGCTTTTGTGAACAGGAGATTGATATTTGTGAAATTTACGCATTCCCATTGTTAAAACAGGCTTACTTGTGCCTTTTTGTTCACATAAAATTAAAAAACCCCACAACATATAATATTTACTTATATTTAAGTTTTTCAAAAAAGACCATAAAACATTTAGAAGTGAATCGATTTTTGACATTTCCAATTATATTGTAAATCAATTTCACGAATAAGTCTCCAGATGTAGTCTCCCATCATGTTCTCGTTATACTGTCCTTGGTGGCAGCGTTCAAATTGCAGTATATTGTAGTGGAAACATTCGCCTTGCTCCTCTGAGTATGCTCCCATGTTCTCCATGAATTTATCAATTTGATCATGAAGGATATGGACTTTGAGAGACATCCTGCAGCCCATTTTGCCGTAATTCTTACCCAGAGTCTCAACCAGCTCTACATAGTTTTCGGCCTTGTGATTTCTCAAAAAGCCACAAACCACTGAATCAAAGCTGTTCCAAGCTGCTTTCTCCTTCCTAGTATGCAGCTTGGGAAATTCCATGCACTCAATCTTTTTTATTTGTGGTCCAACAAAAACACCAGCTTTGACCTTTGCCTCAGACAGTTTAGAGAAGAAGTCTTGAAGGTACTTGAAGGCTGTCGACGCTTTCTCTAGAGCTGTGACAAATTGTTTCATAAGGCCCAGTTTGATGTGTAGTGGTGGCATTGGCACTTTCTGTGGTTCCATCAGTGGTTCCCATTTTACGTTCTTTGTCCCAACAGAAAAATCAATTCGCTGTGGCCAGTCCCGCCTCTGGTATGCGCTGCGGTGTTCCTGCTGTTCCAAAGACAAAGATAGCAGGAAAACTTGGTAAAACCAATTTGAAGACCCATCAGAAATGCCACCATTATAAAGTTTCTAATAACCTCCCAGCCGTACTCAGCATATTTCAAGGCTTCTAGCAAGGTCTTGATGCTGCTGTAATCTTGTTTGAGGCTCACTGAGTGAGTTAGGGGAAGAGCCGGGTACTTGCTCCTGTTATGTAGCAGCATGGCTTTGAGGCTCCTGGAAGAGCTGTCAATGAACAGGAACCACTCTTTTGGGTTATATGTAATTCCAATAATGTCGAAGAGATTGGTCACATTGTGGTAAAAGCAGAGCCCAACTTGACTAGTGAAGAAGCTAGAAAAAGTGTGATGACGCGTCCTCTGACCTGTGACTTGCACTCTGTCATTCAACAAGTTCCACTGCTTGAACCTGGACATCAAAAGCTTGGCATTGGACTTGGTGAGACCAGGATCTCTGACCAAGTCATTGATATCATTTTGGTTCGGGTAGTAATGGTTTCTCTCCTCAGCTCCACCTCTGATATTGTAATCTAGATCTGCAACGTCGTCTTCATTTTGTGAATTGCTGCTTTCTTCTGAAGACAGCTGCTTTCTCCAGGAACAAGCAGGAAGTCACTTCTCACATATGGGTGATATTGGCGCCAACAGAGCCCTCGTGCGGAGCAATTTCCCCAGCTTTCAAAGAAAGCCTTTGGGAATGCCTCGCGCATGCGTGGTCCCCTTCCCGCCCAAGGTTGCCATCTTGCTCAGTCTTCTTTTTTCCGCGGAGCCCGACAGACGTCGTCCCATTTTCCTCGGAAAAAGTTGATTATTTTTTGACTACTTCTATCGTTTTTGGTACTGGTTCGACGCCGATTCCCCTCCCCGCCTTGGCTCAGTACACTGGTATCGAGTCCAGCTAACTTTTTCGTTTTTTTCCTTAGTGACTAACGTTCGCGCTCTTTTTCTTTTAACTCGCAGTCCGGTCTTTCGACCTTGCAGGGGCCCTTTTTCCCCCGAAGGCTGCCAGCGGGTTTAAGAAGTGTGATTGGTGCAAAAAACCTGTGTCCCTCACCGACACCCATGACTGCTACCTCCGCTGCCTCGGATCCGACCATGACCCGGTGGTCTGAGGTCCGTATGGCAAGATGTCCTCCAAGGCGTTGAGGAGCAGGCAGCACCAGCGCGAGACTATTTTCTCCGAGTCTGGATCCGTCCGGGCCAGGACCTCGTCAGAAGCCTCGACGTCTCGGGAATCTGAACCCAAGCACCGTCAGGGGTCTTCTGAGCGGGGGTCTCCCACCCGGGAGCACCGTAAGAAGAAGAAACCCGCGAGGACTGCGTCTCTGGAGAACTCCGATCGGCTGGGGCCCTCGGGTTCCAGGTCGCGGAGTGCTGAATGCTGCCGCGGGTTCGCCGAGTCGGAGAGGCCTGTCAAAATACCTCGTATGGAGCCAGAGGCGTCGGACAAGGTAATGCCTGTTGTCCTCATGGACTCTCCTCCGGGAGAGCTGGCATCGGGAACCGAGCCGGGGGCTGCAGAGCCTTCTGAGCTGGGTCTCAGGTTGGCGGCCTTGGAGAGCAGCGTGTCTGCCTTCATTGGCCAGCAGCGGGCGCTGATAGCCGGTCTCACCCGTGCATCCGCCCTGACCACTGGGACCTCGACGTCTAAGTCGACCACGGAGGCAGAGCCGATCCTCAAGTCCATGCGGGCTTGAGTCGATCCTCGAGTCCATGCGGGTTTGAGTCGATCCTCGGCCAAGGTCTCCTTCGACCTCCCGTTCGAAACCGAGGTCGTCGTCGCCGGGGCTATTGGCGTCGGGACGGGTGCGCTGGAAACCCTTGAGGCTAGAGCCCATTGCGTCATCCTCGGAGGGCTCGGCTTGGGAGACGGAGGAGGAAGACTCGCCAGATACCCACCGGACCTGGTACGTCCTTTCGGACTCCCCAGGTTCGGAACCTCAGAGACGGTCGCCCCTGGAGGACACCAGGTTCTCGGACTTTGTTAGGGATATAGCCAAAGCTTTGGCTTTCCCTGCAGATGCCGAGGAGGAGCCTCGAGCTGAGGAGCTCGACACCCTCCAGTATGACTCTCCTCTGAAGGAGACCCTTACTGTACCGGTGCCTCCGATGCTGGAAAGGTTGAAGCTCTGCATGTGGGAGTCCCCGGCCTCAGTGCCGGTCCTCAGCAAACGGGTCGATTCCATTTATCGAGTCCGTAAGAGCACCGGGTTCCAAAAAGCGCAGCTGCCGCACAACTCCATGGTTGTGGAATCGGCCATGCAAAGGCTCAAGAGCCAAAAGACGCACTTCTCGGTGCCTCCCAACCGGGAGGCCCGGAACCTGGACGCGCTCGGCAGAAAGTGCTTCCAGGGCTTGATGCTGTCATGCCATGTCCAGACATACCAGCTGTACATGGGCATGTACTTAAGAGACCTGGCAAAGGAGATTGCTGGGTTCTCTGCTTGCCTCTCCGAGGAACCCTTGCAGCGTTTCAAGGCCCTGTCCACCGGGATCAGAGAGTGCTTGAAATTTGTCTCGAGCAGCCTATGACAGCTTTGAAGCTTCGGCCCGGGTGGCTGCAGCGGGCATTGGTGCAAGATGCCAGGCTTGGCTCATGTCGTCTGACCTCGAGTCATGGGTACAGGACAAGTTGGTCGATGTCCCCTGCCGAGGCGATAACCTCTTCGGCAAACCCATGACTGAAAAGGCTGCTGAACTCGAGTCAGAGTACTTGACCTGGATAAGGCTGTCGAAGAAGACATCTGCTCCTTCTCACAGGAAGAAGGCCTCGGGGAAAAAGCCCTTTTACCCAAGGAAGGGCCAGGCTTACAGAAACCACCCCAGTTACCAGGCCTCCCCAGCAGGGGCAGCAGGCCAGGGGATGGGGGAATGGCCTTCGTAAGCCTAAAACCCCCAAGCCTCCAGCTCCGGCTCCTGCCAGCAGGGAGGGGGTTTTTGACTCCCACTGCATAGCTCCTCTCCCACCAATGGTTTGGCCCTGCACAGGCTGTCCCTGTATGCCCACAGGTGGCCAGCCATTACATCCGATACTTGGGTTCTAAGGATACTCCAAGACAGCTATCTTCTCCATTTCAGCCAAGTACCTACCTCCTATTTCTCAGGAGAGCATCTGGGACCCCTCTTATACAGGAACCTCCTCTTGCAGGAGTTGGCTGGTCTTCTCAAGGATCAGGCGGTGGAACCGGTGCCCCACCACCTGCAGGGGACAGGCTTTTACTCCAGGTATTTCCTGATACCAAAAAGACAAGGAGGCCTTCGCCCCATCCTGGACCTGCGAAATCTCAACAAGTTCTTGGTGAGGGAAAAGTTCAAGATGCTTTCACTTGGGATACTTCTGCCTTACCTCCAGCAGGGAGACTGGCTATGCTCCTTGGACCTAAAGGATGCTTACATACACATCTTCATACATCCAGACCACAGACAATACCTCAGGTTTGTGGTCAGACGAAACCTAATACAAAGTGCTTCCCTTTGGTCTAGCTTCCACTCCAAGGGTTTCACCAATTGCCTGGCTGTGGTAGCGGCCTTCCTCAGGAACCAGGGAATCTTTGTGTTACCTTACCTAGGCAACTGGCTAATAAGGGGCCAGTCAGCTCAGGAGACGCACTATGCCACAGCTCGCACAATCGCTCTGCTTCAGCATCTGTGGTTAGTCATCAATCATGCAAAGTCCTCTTTGCTTCCTACCCAGAACTTGGAATTCATCAGAGCAAGGCTAGACACCCTGCAAGCCAGGGCCTACTTGCCATTGGACAGGGCAGACCGTCTGCTGTCTCAGGTGGGCATGGTGTGTCAAGTACCCCAGGTGTCAGCACGGAGGTTCTTACGCTTGCTTGGCCACATGGCCTCAACGGTTCATGTTACTCCTTTCGCACGCATGCATATGCAGACAGCTCAGTGGGCCCTGCGGGACCAGTGGTCACAGGCCACGGGATGCCTGGCCAACAGAGTGGCAGTATCCAAGCCTCTGGTGCAGTCCCTGCAGTGGTGGTCACAATCAGGGAACCTCCTGCGGGGGGGGGGGGGGTACCGTTCCAGCTCCCCTTGCATACCAGGGTGCTGACCACAGATGCCTCCTTGATGGGCTGGGGAGACCATTGTCAGGGCTCTTGCACTCAGGGTCAGTGGACTCCTCAGGAGGCCACACTCCAGATCAACCTGTTGGAACTCTGGGCCATTCGCTTAGCTCTAAAAGCCTTTGCTCCTGTCCTCTCCAACCAATCTCTCCGAGTACAGACGGACAACCAGGTGGCTATGTTCTATGTGAACAAACAGGGCGGCACAGGGTCGCGGATCCTTTGCCAGGAGTCTCTGTATCTCTGTTCTTCGTAGTTCAACACAACATGTCTCTCCATGCAGTTTACCTACCGAGCCAGGAGAACTGCCTGGCAGACAAACTGAGCAGGGTTCTTCAACCCCACGAATGGCAACTGAACAGGGAGGTTGCCCAAAAGATTTTCAACCATTGGGGCCTCCCATCCATGGATCTCTTTGCCAGTCCACAGAATCGTCAGTTGCCCCGGTTTTGCTCCAGACAGCTGCACCCCCTCAGGGTAGCAGCCAATGCGTTTCTTCTCCCTTGGTTGGGAAGCCTCCTGTATGCTTTTCTGCCTACGCCTCTGGTAGCACGGACTCTCTTCAAGATTCGCAGGGACAAGGCCTGGGTGATCCTGGTCCAGGTGGCCCAGACAGCCTTGGTTCCCACTTCTTCAACTGACGGTGGAAACCCCTCTCCCCTTGGGGGTGCATCCCGACCTCCTCACTCAGGAGCAGGGTTCCCTCATGCACCCCAATCCCAGATCCCTCCATTTGATGGCCTGGCTGCTGAGAGGGTAGGTCTTGCGCCTCTTCTCTTACCTGAAGGGGTGGAAGAAGTATTGTTAGCCTCCAGGAGGCCATCCACCAGAAAATCCTATGCTTGTAAATGGCGCAGGTTCCAAGTGTGGTGTCACCAACATGCTGTGGAACCCTTCTCATCTCAGGTTCCCAAGGTATTACAGTACCTTCTTCATCTCTCTGAGCTGGGCCTCAAGTCTAACTCAGTCAGGGTCCACCTGAGTGCCTTGTCAGCTAACCATGCACTGATAGACGGTCAGCCTCTCTCGGCTCACCCCTTGGTGGCCAGGTTTCTCAGGGGCCTGCTCCTGCTGAATCCTCCAATCCGCCCTCCGGCAATGGAGTGGGATCTCAGCGTGGTCTTGCAGCAACTTACTCGCCCTCCTTTCGAGCCGATGTCAACTTGCCATCTGCGCTTCCTCTCCTGGAAGGTGCTCTTCCTGGTAGCGCTCACATCGGCTAGGCATGTGAGTGAGCTGCAGGCTCTAGTGTCAGATAGGCCGTACACACGGTTTTACAAGAACAGGGTGGTGCTCCGCACGCACCCCAAATTCCTCCCAAAAGTGGTTTCCTCGTTTCACCTCAACCAAGAGGTGGTTCTTCCCACCTTATTTCCCAGGCCACATACCAACAAGGCAGAAGCAGTTCTGCATACCCTGGACTGTAAGAGGGTGCTCACCTTCTACCTGGAGCGTACGCGGGGGCATCGGAGGGCGTCTCAGCTCTTCGTCTCTTATGACCCTAGTAAACTGGGTCTACCGGTCTCCAAGCGCACATTATCCACCTGGGTGGCAGACTGCATTGCATGGGCATACAGGGCAGCTGACTTTCAGCTGCAGGGTCATATCACGGCCCACTGTGTCAGGGCTAAGGCTGCATCAGTGGCTAATCACTGCTCTGTTCCATTGGCAGACATCTGCTGGGCTGCAACTTGGTCTTCAAGCCAGACTTTTGTAGCCCATTACTGCCTGGAGAGGGAGCCCCGACGGGACAGCATTTTCGGTCAGGCGGTTCTCTGGAATCTATTCGAGATTTAGGCAACTTTGACCCTCCGGCCCTCTGGTGTGAGGCTACCGTGGGGGATGCATTCTCGGAGAAAGTTCTCTCGCTGCTGTTGCGGCTCGCCTAGAGGGAGCCTTTTTTCAGCTATAGGTTCTCAGTAGCCTGTAGCTAGGGAGTCCCATATGTGAGGACTGACTTTCTGTTTGTTCCTGGAGAAAGCGTAGTTACTCACCAGTAACAGGTGTTCTCCAAGGACAGCAGGAATCAGTCCTCACGACCCTCCCTCCTCCCCTGGAGTTGCAGTCCTATTATTGCTTTTTATTCTTTTTGCCGTCTTTTTAGCTGTGTCATCTGACTGAGCAAGATGGCACCCTTGGGCGGGAAGGGGACCGCGCATGCGCGAGGCATTCCTAAAGGCTTTCTTTGAAAGCTGGGGAAATTGCTCTGTACGAGGGCTTCGTCGGCGCCGACGTCACCCATATGTGAGGACTGATTCCTGCTGTCCCTGGAGAACACCTGTTACAAGTGAGTAACTGCGCTTTCTCTGCGGAGGAGTGGGTACAGGGAGCTCTGGGCAGTGTGGCACCAGAGCAGTGGATGAAGGAATGTTTGTATTCATGACAGAAGGAGCTTTCTTGCCAGTCCGATGTTTGGAAGGATGCACCATGCAGAAGTAGCAATTTAGCAATTGCTCAAATGGTCAGTGGGTTCCTGCCAAATTCTTGGGATAGCGAACTTCATGACTCTTTTCCCCTCTGTACCATTCTGACAAAGTAAACATAAAAATGTGAAAATAATTATATATATATATATATATATATATATATATATATATATATATATAAATATATATATATATATATATATATAAAAATATATATATATATATAATTATGCTGATAAAATTAGTTTGAATTAATGATGTTCTTGCTAAATATTTCATACATTATGTAAAAATTCAGTAACAATAAAGATTTTATAACATGAAATGCCACAGTCTAAGCAGCATCAATTGTCCATCTTACCTTCCAGAGTTTTCTTGCAGTGCTCGCAAGTGAAATGAGGCGCCCAAGGTTTGTCCTGATCCCCAACAGGCATGCCGAAATATGCCTTGTAAGTTTCACATATCTTGGCAGATGCTTCCACACAGTACTTTTTCGCTCTTGTCTTGATAAAATTGCCACAGACATAGCAAAATGAGTCTGCCAGATGCTTACAGCCTCTTGATGCCATATCAGTCCACTTAAGAAGCTAGAATGAAAATAAACTGTTGAGTTTGACACGTGGTGTTGCTCGCTCCTAGGTTTCAAGTTGCTAAGGAGGCTGCTGAAGACTCTGCTCACACCATGTAAATCCGTTGTTTATATAGACGCAAGGCAGAAGTGACGTTATAACGGTCATTAAAAGGCTTTTATTAAAAGTACTCAAAAGTTATACAAAGTTCCAAAAGTTTTGCAAAGTTCTGGAAAGCTCTAGAAAGTTCTAGAATTTTCCAAAAGGTACTCCGTTTACTTTGCACTAAATCTATCTAGAATGTCCTACAAAATAGATAATTTTCAAAAATATCACTCTCCTGCTCCCAAAAGCAATGTTTGTGGGTCATTATTGCTATTTCCTATGGTTTTGAGACATAAGATATTGGAAAATAACACTTATTATCCAGGAACAAGTAAAAATTTGTTCATTTTGGCATGGGGGAGAAACTGGTGAAATATATCAAGTTCAAAAATGGACCAAATTGGATTGGGGAGTTTAGAGAGATAACCACCCAAAAATTGCATTTCAGTAAGAGAACCAGTTCAGTTTCTACAACATTGAGACACTTAGTTATAATGAAACATAGCAGTTAGGGAATTCTTCCTTTCAAAACTGTCTCTCCCCTGTACCTCCCACTGCTTCCCATCCTCATACTACCCCTACTCCTACTGTAACTACCCTTAACCCCTGCAATTGTCCCACCCCAAAACTACCCTCTGCAACTATCCACAGTCTCCTTAAACTACTGTCACACCTAAAACTACCCCTACAACTCTCCTCACTCCCCCAACTACCCTCCTACCCCCCACCCCAATTATCCTATCCCCCAAAATTGCCTCCCACCAAAAGTACCCCACCTGAAGACACACACACATGCAGAAGGGTTAGGAAAAATGGAAACACAAGGAGCAAGAGTGGTGATGACACAATTGCTTTATTGATATTCCCCAACGCGTTTCGGCGGAACACCTTCTTCAGGGGGGTGAAACTACTTACAAACATATAATAAGAACATATATTAAATACATATCAAAAAACAATAAAAAGAATAAAAGTCATTAAAAGAGACATGTTCAAGCTAAACGGGCATCATGCTAAAAAGAATAAAAAGAATAAAAACATAGCTACATAATATAGCACTCAAAGCAATTAAATAAATAAATAATAAGAGCATATATAGATTAAAAATATTCCATGAAGGGACCATATATAATAATACATATATATTGTCATGAGGCAGACAGCACTGAGCCTGAGATAATAAAGGGAAATGTAAAAGAAGAGCTTACCTCACAGCCACATGTGCCGTTGATACATTCACATTGCAGGGGAGCAGGGAATGGAGAAACAAACTTTCCTCATGGCATTAGTGATGCAGTAAAAATTCAGAGTTCCAATCAGGCTCACCTGAGGGGAGAGGCACGTTCTACATCTAACAAGCAGGGAAATAAAACCAGGTGGGAAATCCCACAAGAGGAGAGCAGTGAGATCACGGAGAGCAGCGTGATCAGGGAGATCAAGGGAGATCGGAGAGAGAAGGAGACCAGGACTCCGGAGCAAACACAGAGAGACACGCTGTCTTGGAGAACCAGGGCTGAAGGGAAGCAGGCTGGTGCACCCGAGAAGGCTAGGAAGAACAGTGCCAAAGACTTCCAAGCCAGAGGGGTCCTCGTGCAGAGGAAAACTACCAAGCAGGCAGAGAGCAAAGGTCACACCCAGGAAGGCTCACTGAGACCAGGAAGTGAATTTAGCTCAGCTAAGCCCAGTGACCGGTACTCACGGAGAAAGGCAGTTTACACCCCAGAGAGGAAGCCTTGGCTGGAGGAGGAAGGGCTGGAAACAATCTTCACCCAGAAGAAAGATAAGTACCCTGTCTTCTATAAAGGGAAAGAAGTGGGTCCTTGTATAAAAAGCCAAGCTTACAGGCTGCTAGAAAACCCCTATTGGAATAGGTGGTGGGAAGAAACCCCAAGCACAGCTCCTTGTATCTCTGACGGCACAAAGCAGTCTCCTCTCCCAGAAGCTGAGGTCTCCCGAGGGCAAGGTTCTGAAAGCAGTGATACAGAAACATGGTGCCCATATACAGGACCAGGTCCTGAGGTTATGCAGTGGGAAAGTTCAACCCCAGAGGTCATTCCAGAACCGATGGAGTGTGCTTTATGCATTTCAGATGAGATAGAATCTCTTTGTTTAAAAGAAGCAAGAAGAAGCATAAGTATTGTTTGGAAGAAACTTTTATTTTATCTGTGAAGCAACAGTTTATTTTGTGTTATCCTTGTTTGAAATATTCAAAAGGCAATCCTCAAGGGAAGGGGAATAAAGCCCAGCTTTAATTTACACTTTGGACACGACTACAGAGTTTTCCTTTAACAACCCAGGCCATACCCATGTCTAGGCGGACGCCTATGGCGGGTGTAGTCTCACAATATGCATCAAATGATGCAACTTGTGCATAATCGCAAATAAAGAAACCAATAAAAAACAATGAAAAACAGACGCAGGGCAGAAAGCAAGCTAAAAAATAAATAATGAAGCTAAAACAGGAATCACTCAGAAAGACATGTAAAATGTTTTGGCAATCGGTACTCACTACTAAGTGTCACGAGGAAATCTCCTTATGGTGAGATCTAAACGGCAACCGCCGTGAGTCCTGCAGTGGGAGAACCTTGTGGGTATGAAATTGAAGAGAGCTACAGATCAATACAGTCATAAAATCAAAATACATTTACTATCAAAGGAGCTGGCACATCTCAATGTGAAGTTTGATATCTAACAAACAATTTCGGGGAGCCCAGTATGTTTCCATTCTGAGATATAAAAGGAGCTGAATTAATGTTGAACTGAGACAGAACCGTCGGAGCAGTGTTTAAAACCATATATGCAAAGCTGTACGGGGTAAAAAGGGATCTTATGTAAAACCAGGTGATTGTGAGACGTAGTCAATTAGTGATATTAAAACAAAGAGACTCACTTCCCGAAGGGTCAGGAGGGTGCTGTACAGGTTAAAACTGCACTTACTGAGACGGAATGAACTCTAGGGTATTGACGCATTCTTCTAGTAGGAGTTACAATGCCGTAGCAACAGCACGATAAAATACTGACATCTAGGGAGAAAACAATTTGTAAGACTTATATATCAGCTATGTTTAGTGGTAAAATAGAGATATTAAACTTAGGCAAATGACTTGAACTGCTGAAGCAAGTGATCGGCTCGATTATATTTCCAGAGAGGAAGCCAAGCATATAAAACAGACATACACTCAGTGAGATCGTAGCGCTGCTCATAATTACGATTTAATTGTAAAGTGCTTTTCTCCAGGACCAAGCAGGAAGTCAGTCCTCACATATGGGTGACGTCGGCGCCGACGGAGCCCTCGCGGAGCAATTTTCCCCAGCTTTCAAAGAAAGCCTTTGGGAATTGCAGCGCGCATGCGCGGTCCCCTTCCCGCCCAAGGGTGCCATCTTAGCCAGTTTTCTTTTTTCCGCGGAGCCCTACAGACGTACCCGTCGTGTCCCCGCGAAAAAGTTGATATTTACTCATAATTTACTCTTTTTTTCCTTCGGTTCGACGCCGGTCTTTTTCCCGCCCGGACTCGCGATGCCGGTCACGAGTCCTCTTCTTCTTTTTCGGTTTTTCTGACTTAGTCAGTTTCGTTTTCGGTTTTTCCCTGGCAGCCCGGTCCTTTGACCTCGCCGGGGCCCTTTTTCCCCCGATGGCTGCCAGTGGTTTCAAGCGGTGTGGTCAGTGTGACCGAAATATGTCACTAACTGACACACACGACAATTACCTCCGCTGCCTGGGCCCGGATCATGAAGAAATGATCTGTGGGCCCTGCGGCAAAATGTCCTCCAAAGCGTTGAGAAGTCGGCGGCATCAGCGGGATAGGATCTTCGCTGACCCCAGCCGTACCCGGACCTCGTCGGAGGCCTCCGCGTCCAGAGGCTCCAGCTCGGACCGTCGCCGGAGTTCCTCCGATAGGGGTTCTCCCTCCGGGGACCATCGTCGGAAGGTGAAACCCGCGAGGGCGGCGTCGGTGGACGCTCCTGGCTCCGCGAGGGCCAGGTCGCATAGCCCCGATAGCCGTCCCGGGTCCTTGGAGAAGGAGCACCTCTCGAAGCGACCTCGCCTGGAGTCGGAGATGCCTGCTCGGGTAAGTCCTGTGGTCCTCCTGGACTCGCCTCGCCTCCGAGACCGCCGCCGTCGGGGCCCGAGTCGGGGACTGCTGGGTCACCTGAGCTCGGACTCAGGTTGACGGCCTTGGAGAGCAGACTGTCTGCCTTCATGGACCAGCAGCGGGCACTGCTCGCCGGCTTCGCTGGCGCCGCTGCCCCGACCGCCGGGACGTCGACGTCTAAGTCGACCCCGGAGACCGAGCCGATCCTCGAGTCCATGCGAACTCGAGTCGATCCTCGGTCGAGGTCACCCTCGGCCTCCCGTTAGGGACCGAGGTCGCCGACGCCGACTCCCTCGGCGTCGGGGCGGCAGGCGCCGCGCCCTGCCCGGGCCGACCCCACCGAGTCCTCGTCGGAGTCGGTCTGGGAGTCTGAAGAGGAAGAGTCGCCTGATTCTTTTCGGACTCGGTGTGTCCCCTCGGACTCACCTGAGTCCGAACCTCGGAAGCAGTCCCCCCCGGAGGATGCCCGGTTCTCGGACTTCGTCAGGGATATGGCCAAGGCTTTGGCCTTCCCTGCGGATCCCGAGGAGGAGCCTCGAGCCGAAGAGCTCGACGCCCTCCAGTATGACTCTCCCGCCAGGGAACACTTTACTGTACCGGTTCCTCCCATGCTGGAACGACTACTCTTCCGCATGTGGGAGAGTCCGGCCTCCTCGCCGGTCCTGAGCAAGCGGGTCGATTCTATCTATCGAGTCCGCAAGAGCCCTGGCTTCCAAAAGGCACAGCTACCACACCATTCCATGGTAGTGGAATCGGCCATGCATCGTCTTAAGAGCCAGAAGATGCACTCCTCGGTGCCTCCTGGCAGGGAGGCCCGTAACCTGGATGGCCTTGGTAAGAAGTGTTTCCAGGGCTCTATGCTTGCGTGTCGTGTCCAGACCTACCAGCTATACATGGGCATGTATCTCCGAGACCTGGCTAAAGAGCTAGCCGGATTCTCCGCTGGTTTGTCCGAGGAACCCTTGCGGAGGTTCCTAGCCTTGTCCTCTGGCATTCGGGAATGCTCAAAATTCATATCCCGAGCAGCCTATGATGGCTTTGAAGCATCGGCTCGAGTGGCCGCAGCCGGCATCGGTGCCCGCCGACAGGCTTGGCTTCAGTCGTCTGACCTTGAGCCCTGGGTGCAGGACAAGTTGGTCGATGTCCCCTGCCGAGGCGAGAACCTCCTTGGCAAGCCCATGGCTGAAAAGGCTGCACAGATCGAGACGGAGACTCTCACCAGGACTAGGCTTTCTAGGAAGACCTCCGCCCCTTCCCAGAAAAAGAAGGGCTCGGGAAAGAAGTCCTTTTACCCGAGAAAGGCGGCTGCCTACAAACAATACCCCCATTATCAGGCCCATGCAGCTCCCCAACAGGGCCAGCAGGCCAAGGGACGGGGTAACGGGTCCCGTAGGCAGCAAGCCCCCAAGCCTGCACCACCAGCCCCTGCTCAGCAGGGTGGGGGTTTTTGACTCCTTAAGCATAGCCTCTCCCCCTCCGCTGGCTCCTCCCAGCACCGGAGGCCGGCTGGTTCACTTCGCCCACAGGTGGTCCAGCATCACCTCAGATGCCTGGGTGCTTCAAGTCGTGAGAGAAGGCTACCTTCTCCACTTCCAACAGGTCCCTCCCTCCTATTTTCCGGGGGAACCTCCACGACTCCCTCTGCACAGGGAACTACTCCTTCAGGAGTTAGCAGGTCTTCTACAGGAACAGGCGGTGGAACCGGTGCCACACCACCTGAGAGGTCAAGGCTTTTATTCCAGGTATTTTCTAGTACCAAAAAGGACAGGAGGCCTCAGACCCATCCTGGATCTGCGCAACCTCAACAGATTCCTCGTGCGGGAAAAGTTCAAGATGCTTACCCTTGGAATCCTTCTGCCCTACCTCCAGCAGGGAGATTGGCTATGCTCCTTGGATCTAAAGGATGCCTACACGCACATCCTCATCCACCCAAGCCACCGCCAATACCTAAGGTTTGTGGTGGCAGGAAATCATTACCAGTACAGAGTACTGCCCTTTGGCCTATCCTCCGCACCGCGGGTCTTCACAAAATGCCTTGCGGTGGTGGCGGCCCATCTCCGGCTTCACGGCCTCTATGTCTTTCCGTACTTCGACGACTGGCTCATCAGAGCAGCGTCCGCTCCGGAGGTCACCAACGCCACACGCCGCACGGTGACTCTTCTGCAGTACTTGGGCTTTGTTATAAACTTCGCAAAGTCCACTTTGCTCCCCTCACAAGATCTCGAGTTCATCGGCGCAAGGCTGCACACTCCTCAGGCACGAGCGTTCCTACCGCTCGACAGGGCTCAACGGCTCATGGACCTAGCCGACCGTTTTCGCAGCCAGCCCCTGGTCTCCGCCAGGCGCTTTCTGAGACTACTCGGCCATATGGCTTCCACCGTCCATGTGACCCCCAATGCCCGCCTGAATATGCGACCTGCTCAATGGTGTCTCCGCAAGCAGTGGCAACAAGCCACAGGCGGCCTAGCAGACCTAGTGCGCGTCTCCGAGCCGCTGATCTCGTCTCTCCGGTGGTGGCTTCATCGGCCGAACCTGGTACTCGGCATGCCTTTTCAGTCACCTCAGCCGGCCCAGGTGCTGACGACAGATGCATCCCTCCTGGGCTGGGGAGCACATTGCCAAGGGGCACGTACTCAGGGCCTCTGGTCCACGTGGGAGTCTGCTCAGCAGATCAACTTCCTGGAGCTCAGAGCGATCCGCTTGGCTCTCAAGGCCTTCTCCCACCTGACCTCTCGCCAGTCCGTCCTTGTCCAGACGGACAATCAAGTTGCCATGTTCTACGTGAACAAGCAGAGGGGCACGGGCTCCTTCCTTCTCTGTCGGGAAGCACAGAAGCTCTGCTCTTGGGCCGTCAGTCACGGCGTTCATCTCAAGGCAGTTTATCTCCCAGGCCAAGAAAATTGCCTGGCGGACAAACTCAGCAGGATCCTCCAGCCGCACGAGTGGCGCCTGGATCCCTTGGTAGTTCAGAAGCTCTTTCTAAAGTGGGGCCTCCCCACGATGGATCTCTTTGCCAGCCCTCTCAACCGGCAACTTCCTCGCTTCTGCTCTCGTCAGCCACACCCCCTTCGAGTTGCGGCAGACGCTTTTCTACTCTCATGGTCGGAGAGCCTTCTGTACGCTTTCCCTCCCATCCCGCTGGTCTCTCGAACTCTTTTCAAGGTTCTCCGAGACAAAGCCTTCATGATCCTGGTGGCCCCTCGCTGGCCCCGGCAGCCGTGGTTTCCACTCCTGCTGCAATTGGCGGTGGAGGATCCCTTCCCTCTGGGGTTACAACCGGATCTCCTCACTCAGGATCAGGGGTCTCTGCTACACCCCAACCTCAGATCTCTCAATCTAATGGCCTGGCTGCTGAGAGGGTAGTCCTTGCTCCCCTTCTTCTGCCGGCAGAGGTGGAAGAGGTCGTCCTAGCTTCTCGGCGACCTTCTACCCGCAAATGCTACGCCCTTAAATGGCGTCGTTGTTCCGTTTGGTGTACCCAACAGTCTCAGGATCCCTTCTCCTGCCCGGTGTCGGTGATTCTGCAGTACTTGCTATACCTCTCTAATCTGGGACTTAAGTCCAATTCCGTCAAAGTTCACCTCAGTGCTCTTTCAGCACATCATGTGCCGGTGGACGGCAGACCTCTTTCCAGCGACCCTCTCGTAGCGAGGTTTCTCCGAGGTCTCCTTCTACTTAAACCACCTCTGCGCCCGCCAGCTCCTGACTGGGATCTGAATGTGGTGTTACAGCGGATCACCTGTCCGCCTTTTGAACCTATGGCTACCTGTTCTCTCCGTTTTCTTTCTTGGAAAACATTGTTCTTGATAGCCCTCACTTCCGCTAGACGCGTAAGTGAACTACAGGCCTTCGTGTCTGACCCCCTTACACTCGGTTCTACAAAAATAGGGTAGTCCTACGGACTCACCCTAAATTTCTTCCAAAAGTGGTCTCCCCTTTTCACATCAATCAGGAGGTGGTACTTCCGACCTTCTTTCCCAGACCACACTCCAGCCGAGCTGAAACGGTCCTCCATACCCTGGACTGTAGAAGGGCATTGAACCTCTACCTTGACCGTACGCGGGAGCACCGTAAAGCTGCTCAGCTTTTTGTGTCTTTCGACCCCAATAAATTGGGGCTCCCGGTCTCCAAGCGTACTCTGTCCATCTGGGTTGCGGACTGTATCACTTGGGCTTATGGGGCAGCCGGACTCTCCTTGGAAGGTCGAGTCACGGCTCATTGCGTTCGGGCAAAGGCTACGTCAGTGGCTTACCTCCGCTCTGTTCCGCTGGCAGACATCTGCCGGGCCGCTACTTGGTCTTCGAGCCAGACTTTTGCGGTCCATTACTGTCTCGAGAGGGAGTCCCGCAGGGACAGTGCTTTCGGAGAGGCAGTCCTCCGTAATCTCTTTGAGGTCTGAGCAACTCCTACCCTCCATCCCGGATGTGGGCTACCGGTGGGTAATAATTCAGCGAAGATTCCTTCCTTCTGTGCTGCTGAGCTAGAGGGAGCTCATTTTTGTGCTTAGGGTCTCCGGTAGCCTTAAGCTTGGGAGTCCCATATGTGAGGACTGACTTCCTGCTTGGTCCTGGAGAAAGCGTAGTTACTCACCTGTAACAGGTGTTCTCCAGGAGCAGCAGGAATCAGTCCTCACAACCCTCCCTCCTCCCCTTGGAGTTGCAATCATCTGCTTTAGTTTTTTGCAAATTTTTATGCTGTCTTTTTTAGCTATGTCATCTGACTGGCTAAGATGGCACCCTTGGGCGGGAAGGGGACCGCGCATGCGCGCTGCAATTCCCAAAGGCTTTCTTTGAAAGCTGGGGAAAATTGCTCCGCGAGGGCTCCGTCGGCGCCGACGTCACCCATATGTGAGGACTGATTCCTGCTGCTCCTGGAGAACACCTGTTACAGGTGAGTAACTACGCTATTTCTCCAAAACGGGCCGTGTGCCTAAGAACGTGTTTAAAACTAACCAAGTTAAAAAAGCACTCGAGGATTGTAGCACTGCTGTTAAAATAAGAATTAAAAAATACTGATGTTACCTGACACAATGTACTTCAGAGAGCATTTACTCCAATGCAATGTGCAAAAGGTTGGTTCGTGATGAAACCAAAGTTATGTAGACGCTGAGGAGCGCGCCAAAAAACCAGGGGGCGTGGCTTAGGTCAATATCAAATTACAAAGAAGTAAAGGAGACTAAAAAGTAGTGTCTGTGAAGTTGACAAAGCAGTGAAAATGTCCTCACCGGCTACAAAAAATCTTGTGTTTCTTAAATCAATCTAATGGGGAGCAGTAAAGGATAGACACATAAAGACCGTGCTTTTTTACAAAAACCGCGCTTTTAAAGAAGGGCAATTGCAGATAATTTACACTTGAAAAAGCAGTACGGTAAAACAGAATATTGTACCACTATATTTACAGATGAGAAAAGAGGGGAGGGGGATCTTTTAATTAAATGTGTGTAGAAATAATATATTGGTATAGATGTTATTTATAAAAACACTGATAAATCTATTTCCTGGTTCAGTCCATTGGGTTCTAAGCTATTCAACTCGTATATATACCGTTGTTCTAGTTTCAACAATAATTTATTGACATCCCCCCCTCTCCAATTCGGTACTACTGTCTTCAAGACTAAATATCTCAAATCACTAATAGTGTGATTCTTCTTTTGCCAGTGAGCTACAAGTGGCTTATCTGAGATCCCTCTCTGAATGCAACTCCTATGCTCTATTATCTTAGTGTGTACCTGTCTTTTGGTCTTACCTACATAAATTAATTTACAAGGGCATATTATTAAATAGATCACTTTTTCTGGAGGGATGTCCTAAGTTTTAAGGAGGATGAATTGCAATCTCTATTGCCAGAGGACCCCTTATTTATTGAAGAAGAAGCTACACCTGATTTGGAAGAAGAATGGGGGAATTTAATTCGCATGACACAGCGCTATATTAGAGAGGACCTTCATGCTGCATCTCTACTAGAATATTGCCGCAGGAAAATTATACCAAGAGGACTTCGAGTACAAAAAGCTCCGGGCATGTTCAGGGACGATAAAAATTTCATGTCAGACTGGATCAAAATTCTTAACAAATGCTCTCTAGATCTGATGATTTTACTTATTAACACATCTAGACCCAGGGCAGAAGTTTTAAAACCTCTAATGGATTCTTCCATGGATAAACTTAAAAAGCAGGATGCTCAATTTGAGATAGAGAAAAAGAAGTTCGATAAGCACACTATGGAATATAAGAAAGAAGTTAAGGATATTAAAATTAACAAATTCAAGAGAGATGAAGAGGACTATAAACTCAATACAGTTTATTATTGGACCCATGATATATATAAGAGAATGTAAATAAATAAATAAAAAAATAATGGAACTGATTTTAAAAGTAGACAGAGGAGCACCTCCTATAAGAGACCTCCCCAATCCCCTAGGCTGCAACCTAGGAACCATTCTAGAAACAAAGTCAGATCCAAAGGTAGGTCCCCCACCAATTCCCCTGATCAAGAGAGAAGCCATAAGAGAAGCAGACATCAATCTGGTGATGCTCCCATTGATCCTTCAGGCTCCCTTTTCTCAGGAGCCCCCCCCCCCCCACCTGCCATCGGCAACCAAGTCCACATCGGGGTTTTCAGATGGACTCCCTTTGGAGGGGAGGAGGGCGAGACCTATATCATCATCCACACAAGTCGCGAGCCACTTACAGAGACTATCAGCCCTACCCACAACGGGGGAGGGGAAGAGGGCATGGCCTGATGTCAAAGGGATGGCTAGATTGGGATCTATGAGCGGTATAATTAATCTTTCCAACCACCCCCTTACTAATATGGAGATACAAGTTCTAGAAAAAGGACTGTCGTTCGTCCCTACCAGAAGACATGACAAATTCACAACTCATGTTGAATTATTTAAATTATTCCGTAAGCTTAAGATTGTAGATTATTTTCATAATACACAAGAAACGATTATTGACCCATCGGTGATTAAAAATCCATCCTCTTGGATACCCCCATTTAATACTAATCCGCTTATTTCAGCATATGAAAGTGTTGTGTTGTCCAAAATAGATCAGCTATACCAAAAAAAGACCAAAGATTTCTACAATTTTTCCAGGGCAGAGAAGTCTGCAATGCAGGATCTTCGTAATAACAATTCTATAATAATTAAACCGGCAGATAAGGGTGGGGCTTTAGTAATACAGGACCGCACAGCCTATATCACTGAAGTATTGCGCCAGCTTAACGATACTCAATTTTATCAAAAGATCTACGACGATCCCACCCAACTTATACAGCAACAGATTGATACTCTTTTGTATATAGGGCAAGAAGCAGGTTACCTGACCCCTAAAGAAAAAACCTTTTTGACGGTCTCTCATCCGGTTATCCCTACTATATATATGATTCCCAAAATTCACAAATCTCTCTGTGACCCACCAGGACGTACGATAGTCTCCGCTATCGGATCGCTCCTTGAACCGATATCCAAATTTTTAGATGTCTTCTTAAGACCATTCGTCACCAAGATAGATTCTTATGTTCAGGATTCCACCCATATTAACATCTTACAAGATTTTCCAAGATACCATGATGGATTACTGTTAGTCACTCTGGATATTAACTCTCTATATACTAATATACCCCAGAAAGCTGCTATAGAAGTTTTAGCTAACACCCTTATTCAGAGAACTAAACCTATTCGTACACCAACATTTTTTCTGATACAATTGGCCTCCATAGCAATGATGGAGAATTATTTTGCGTTTAAAGGGGTCTACTACAAGCAAATTAAAGGTGTGGCCATGGGCTCCTCCATGGCCCCGGATGTAGCTAATCTATATGTGGCAGACTTTGAGAAGAAGTATCTTAGTTTCCTTCCATTTTAATCTAATATACGTCTTTGGAAAAGATATATCATCGACGTTTTGATGATATGGGATGGCACTGAATCTACACTGCTTGATTTTTTCAATTGGCTTAATACATTAGATCCCAACCTACAATTTGAAGGAACATTCAGTGCAGAACAGATAGCGTACCTGGATATTAGGATAAAGAAAGGAGATAAGGGATTTCTTACAGATTTATACCGTAAACCCACAGACAGAAACACACTTTTGCAGTATGACAGTTTCCATAATACATCTTTGAAGAACAATTTACCCATCAGTCAGTTCCTGAGGGTTAGGAGACTTTGTACTATGGATATAGACTTTGAGAAACATGCAGTCGATATGCAACATAGATTCAAACAACGTGGATATCCAAAGCGCTGTATCAAGGAAGCCTATTACAGAGCTAGTACTATAGATCGTGCGTCACTTTTGCAGAAGAAAGAACGCCCAAAAACAGATAGGATTCTATGCTCTCTCGCTTTTACTAATCACACCAGAGAAATTACTAATATATTAAAGCAACAATGGGATTTATTAGCATCATTACCATCGTTTGCGGCCAAGAAGGTCATGGTAGCTCATAAACGCAACCCGAACTTGTCTAACATTTTGGTGCCATTCACCCTTACATATCACCAACCAGTTCCAAAAATAAAGGGCCATTTTAAGTGTGGCAATTGTTCGGTATGTTCTCATACAATTCAAGTTAAGGAGGTTTTTGTTCATCCGGTATCACAATGTAAGGTTTATATACATAGCTTTTCTAACTGCAAAACAGAAAAAGTGATCTATTTAATAATATGCCCTTGTAAATTAATTTATGTAGGTAAGACACATTGAGATGTGCCAGCTCCTTTGATAGTAAATGTATTTTGATTTTATGACTGTATTGATCTGTAGCTCTCTTCAATTTCATACCCACAAGGTTCTCCCACTGCAGGACTCACGGCGGTTGCCATTTAGATCTCACCATAAGGAGATTTCCTCGTGACACTTAGTAGTGAGTACCGATTGCCAAAACATTTTACATGTCTTTCTGAGTGATTCCTGTTTTAGCTTCATTATTTATTTTTTAGCTTGCTGTCTGCCCTCGTCTATTGTTTTTCATTGTTTTTTTATCGTTTTTTATGGTTTTTATTGGTTTCTTTATTTGCGATTATGCACAAGTTGCATCATTTGATGCATATATACGTATTATTATATATGGTCCCTTCATGGAATATTTTAAATCTATATATGCTCTTATTATTTATTTATTTAATTGCTTTGAGTGCTATATGATGTAGTTATGTTTTTATTCTTTTTAGCATGATGCCCGTTTAGCTTGAACATGTCTCTTTAAATGACTTTTATTCTTTTTATTGTTTTTTGATATGTATTTAATATATGTTCTTATTATATGTTTGTAAGTAGTTTCACCCCCCTGAAGAAGACGTTCCGCCGAAACGCGTTGGGGAATATCAATAAAGCAATTGTGTCATCGCCACTCTTGCTCCTTGTGTTTCCTGATCGAACTTGCAAGAGCTGCTGCTCTTTTTGTGCCTGACCCTGGGTTAGGAAAAATTCCATGAACCATGCTTCCCCTCTTGTATCTTTGTAAAGAGTTATCAAGCCACACTAGCATATTACTGTCTCCCTCATGATTTTTCATTTCCTAAGGAGTTTTGTGTGGGAGACTGTTTAAAAAAAAGAATCCTGTAATCAAATCACTCACCTGATGCTTAAAACAAGAGCTTGGACTGCTGAAACAACAACAAAAAAAGGAAAGGTCTGGGGTTGCTAGAGCTGTTTTTTAAGAACTACCTTGGGGCCTTCAAATATGAATGATGGACGATTATGAGAGGTTGTAGTTATGCAATTAAAGTGCATATTTTTCAGGTGGGAAGCTGACTTGCAGGAATTAGATCAGTTAGTTTCCACAGTGTTGTAATTCAGGTTCTAATCAAGAATCTAGGAATCATGCTTGTCTTTAAATAATGCCTATTTTGAAAGTATCAATAACAGTCCTTGTGACCTTGGTCAAGTCACTTAACCCTCCATTGCCTCGGGTACAATTTAGATTGTAAGCTCTCTGGGTACAGGAAAATACCTACAGTACCTGATTGTAACTCTCCTTGAACTACTACTGGAAAGGCATGAGCTAAATACTAATAACAAATAAATTAAATAAAAACAGTCATTTCAAACCAACCCATACAGTTCCCGCAAAGCCTCAAACCCATGAGTGTCCTTTCATCAAAAGTTGCCCCCAGATGCCCAAGTCCCCTTCTCTTCCCAGTCCTTAAAACCCTTATCTGCTAGCCAAGGAGAAAAATTCACACTGCCCCTAATAGGCATCAAAAAAAGAAGCCCCTTACTCTCTACCAACTGACCTCCGCCTCCTCTCCCACAGTTGCATAGAATAGCATCTAAAAGGAATTCTCGACCCCCTAGTCTCCACCCCTCTAGGTACCCAAGCCCATTTTCCCAGTAGGATGCCTCCAACACTCTTGCTCTAGCACATTCCAAGTTTTCTCTGGGAGCTTTGTCCATTCCCATAGTGCCCATAGCTGTGCTGCCAGGAAATATCTGCTTTGATTCAGAACCTTCAGCGCACTCATATGTTTGCCTAGGTATAAAACCCACCTTGCTTGGATATTTCAGCAGCCTTTTATACGATCAATCATTCTTTGCTGTTGATGAGATTATGTAAGATTGGTGTTAATGGTATAGCTTACTCCTGGTTTTCTTCTTTCTCCAGGAACAAGCAGGAAGTCAGTCCTCACATATGGGTGACATTGGCACCGACGGAGCCCTTGCCGACGCATCCCTCCCAGCTTTCAAAGAAAGCCTTTGAGAGATGCCACCATGCATGTGTGTCTCCTTCCTGCCCAAGGGTGTCATCTTGCTCAGTCTCTTTTTTTTCTGCGAAGCCCTTCAGACATCTGTCTGCTCTTTCCTTGAAAAAGTTGATTTTCTCGACCTGAGTTTCATATTCTCCTCTGGTAGTGCACCTGTTCTCTTCCTGCCACCTGAACGCACGCTGCCCCAGCATCGAGTCTCGGGTTCTTAGTTTTTCTTTCTTTCTGGTGCCTTCATACCTTTTTTCCAACTGGCAGCGCCGCAGGTCTTTGATCTCGCTAGGATACTTTTTTCTCCCATGGCTACCAGTGGTTTTAAGAAACGAGATCGGTGTGCCAAAATAATGTCCCTGACCGACACACACAACTGCTGCCTTCGCTGTCTGGGACCGGACCATGACCTAATGGCATGTGGCCTCTGTAAAAAGATGTCCACCACGGCCCTCAAGAGCCTCCAGCAGCAGCACAATAAGTTTTTCCTGGAGTCCCTGGTACCTCTGAAGGTCAAGGCCTCCTCCAGAACCGCGGAATCTTGGGGCAGCCTGACACCAATCGACGCTGTAGTTCCGCGGAAAGGGGGGTCTCCCTTGAGGGAACTCAAGAAGAAGAAGAAGGCCTCGAAGGTGATGTGCCTCGAAGGCTCAGACGGGCCGGGTAAGTCCCAAGCCAGGTCCCAAAGTCCTAAACGCGCATCCGAGGGATCGGAGAGGGAGTGACCTCGGTTGGTGGACACCATCCTCTGTCATTGGACACCATCCTCGTCAAGGACTCACCGATTCTCTTGTTGCCAACGCCAGTGGGTGTGGAGTCTTCTGGCACGGAGTCCAGAATGGTGACCCTGGAGCGCAGTTTCTCTGCCTTCATAGATCAGCAGCAGACTCTGTTGTTTGGTACCACCAGTTCCTACATCCAGACCACCCGGCCCTCGACGTCAAGTACGTCCCCGGAGACTGAGCCGATCCTTGAGATCTTGCGGCCTTGAGTCGATCCTCAGCCGAGGTCTCGATCCAGTTCCTGTTCCATGGGGTCGCGATCTTCCCCAGCCAGTGCGCTCGGCGCGAACCACGGGGCCTCCGAGGGCCGCGGGCAGGGATCAGAAGACGCATTCCTCAGTGCCCTCCGGCAGGGAGGCACACACTCTGGATGCCCTCGGCATAAAGTGCTACCAGGGCTCAATGCTTATCGGCTGGATCCAGGCCTACCAATTGTACATGGGCATGTACCTGAGAGACCTGGCGAAGGAACTCGCTGGGTTCTCAGCTGTTCTTTCTGTGGAACCCCTGCAGCGGTTCAAGAACCTGGCCAAGGCCTTCCGTAGGTACTCCAAGTCTGTCTCGAGCAGCCTATGATGACTTCGAGTCAGCAGCTCGAGTAGCAGCGGCGGGCATCGGTGCCCGACGCCAGACTTGGCTACAGTCATCCAACCTCAATCACTGGGTTCAGGACAAATTGGTTGATGTCCCATGCCAAGGAGAGAGCCTCTTTGGCAAGCTCATGACCGACAAGGCTGCCGAGCTGGAGACAGAGTTCATGTCAAGGACCAGGCTCTCTAAGAAGACCACTGCCCCTGCCCGAAGGAAAGGCTTGGGTAAAAAGCCCTTCTACCAGAGGAAAGGGGCTGCTTATAGAAACTACCCACCTTTTCAGGCCTCCCTGGCGCCCCCAGCAAGGGCAGCAGGCCAAGGGACACATGGGCAAGGCCCTCATAAGCAGAAGGCTCCCAAGCCCCAGGCGTTGGCCCCGGCACAGCCAAGGGGGAGTTTTTGACTCCTTGGTCATAGCCTCTCCACCCCAAGGAGATCAGCAGCCCACAGGGGACGTCTCATTCACTATGCCCAAAGGTGGCCGGCCATTCACCACCAACTCTTGGACACGCCAGGTGGTCAAGGAGGGTTATCTCCTCCATCTTGCCCAGACACGTCACCCTTTCTTCCTGGGAGAGCTCCCCCCCCCCAGGTCTCCCCTTCACCAGGACCTTCTACTGAAGGAACTGGCAGGTCCTCTCGAGGACAGAGCGGTAGAATCAGTTCCACCCCCCCCCCCCCCATCTCAGGGGCAAGGGGTTCTACTCCAGGTACTTTCTCGTACCAAAAAGAACAGGGGCCTAAGGCCCATCCTCAACCTGCACAATCTGAACAGGTTCCTGGTGAGGGAGAAGTTCAAGATGATCTCCTTTGGAACATTGCTGCCTTACCTCCAGCAGGGAGATTGTCTCTGCTCCTTGAATCTGAAGGATGCTTACACAAACATCGTCATTCACCCAAACCATAGGCAGTACCTGAGGTTCATGGTGGGGACAGCCATTACCAGTACAGGGTGCTGCCCTTCAGCTTGGCTTCTGCCCCAAGAGTCTTCACCAAGTGCCTGGCAGTCGTGGCCTCCTTCTTTTGTTTCCAAGGGATCTTTGTTTTCCCCTACCTGTACAATTGGCTCATAAAGGGAAGCACGGCCTCAGAAATGCAGCAGGCGGGGGTGGAGCCTGGTATCTGGTCTAGATGGACGTGTAAGAGTGGTGCTCCGGAGGGCAAAGACAAGAATCCTGTTTTTCTGCAATATTTGATCAAATAGTTCCTACCTACTTGGTTGCCATTCGATCCCGGATATGTCGGGCTCTAAGCAAACGCGGCTGGATTTCCAGCTATTTCAAAATGCTAGTGCAAAGAGAACCAAGACTGAACCTATCTCACCTCACAAGATGGTGGTCATCTGAGATGGCTCTGAGACCTCGCAGGAGATCGTGGCTGAGATTCAGGCAGTCAAAGAAATGGTCAAAACTAATGGAGAATCGCTACGTGCAATGCAGGAAGATTTCAGTGCTTTGAGATCCTCGTTGGAGTCAAATACGGCTCGTTTGGAGAAGGTGGTGGTGTCACATGAGGAGAGGCTTGAGGCCATTGAGAAGCAGGCCAAGTTGATTCACTCATTGCAAAGAGAAGTGGAAAATGGCAATAATCACTCGCGGCGAAACAACATAAGGGTACTGGGAGTGCCTGAGGGAGCAGAGGGGCATGACTTGATATCCTTTCTGCAGGCTATGATTCCAGGTGTGTTAAAGCTGCATTTCACTATGCCATTCGAGATCGAGCGTGCCCATAGAGTGACTATGCAGTCCAGGGCCATGAACAAGCATCCACGCCCAATTATCCTGAAAGTCTTACGGTTTTAGCAAGTGTTGCAAATAATGGGAGCAGCCAGAGCACTCACAGCTTTGGAATATCAGGGGCATAAACTCCTGTTCTTTCCAGACTTCGCGAAGGCGACAGTGGATCGGAGAAAGAGTTTTTTGGCGCTGCGTCCATGCTTTGTACAACTGAAGGCCCGTTTTGGACTGCTATATCCAGCCCGCATGAAAGTCACGTTGCATAACTAGACTAAGACTTTTGATGATCCTGGAGATTTATGTGTATTTTTGAAGAATAAGGAGTCAGCGGTGATGCAGTGAAGGACATATTGTATCTTCTACTTGCCACAGTCTTATGGTGCCTGTTATTTGGGTGTTCAACTGGTCTGAGGTCGTGGGGAAGACAAGTTATCCACGCAGAAGCGGCATATAAGCGTGTTACACGGCTATTTCCTGGGACATTTATTCTGTCTCGTTTATAAGACATTATTTTTTACTTTTAAGATGGGAGGTGGGCAAGATGTGATATTCGGAGTATTGCAGGAATGTGGGCGTGTTAGGTCACTGAGCCCTCCGTGTCTGTCTTGTCCTAGTGGGCTCACCCGTTACATTTTGTGTGTTATATAGCCCTCCTGGTTTTAGATGGCTCTGGGAAATGATTTCTGTTTTCTTTTTAGAGTTGAGGGTTTCATTACGTTTGATCATATGACGGGGCTTTTGCTCTTTCTTTGGGCTGTAGATGCAGCCATACGTCAAAGGCGCTTAAGAAGTTCTGTAATGTTAAATGAAAGGATACAACACTGAACTGTTTCTGTAACTTATGAATGCTTCTTTGGAAGTATATTCAGTACGTGTTGTTTGGGATTGGGTACCTGAATGTTAAGGGCATTCATATTTGCTACCAAGAGGAGTGTTCTCTTCTGTATGGTAGGATAGAAAATGTTGACATCTCATTGCTGCAAGAGACATAATTGAATGTAATGGAGTTATTGAAATTTGGCACGCAGGCCCTATTTCAAAGGGATTTCTGCTGCCCATTACAATAGTAGGGGATGGTCATTTCAGAATGGAAAACTGCTTCCCCCCCAGGTTTGCCTTGATTTGCCCTATCTTCCAAGGGTATTGCTCAAGATTTAGTGAGTTTGTTATCCATATGGATCACAACTAGGTTCATGCCACAATCTCATTTACCCCCTTTGACTTAACGAGCTCTAATTATACACAGTAATGTGGTCGTCGGTCTGTTTCTTGGTGGGGTTGTTTTGAAGATATAAATATGTCTATCACTCTTAAAGTGAATTGTATAATAGGAATACTACCAGTGTTCCTTCAAGTAAAACACATTGTTAATATTGATAGAACTTTAGCTCAGCTTTCAGGGAGAAATAACCGCCTAGATTTGCTCGTGGGAGGCTTGGGTTTCAGTAGGAGGGAGTGGGGAGGAGTTTCCCTGATTGTCTGGCCTATACTATGGCTTTTGTCAAAACAAGGTTCATGATGGGTGGAGGGGGCCATAGGCATATGGTCAATATGTAGATGAGAATAAGTGTTAGTCTCATCAAGGAGATGTCAACAACTTGAGATATGTGATGTAGGAATGACCTAGCATTCAGTTGCACTGGGCTTAAACATAGAATCGTATTGGGTAGTGCTGGGACTCAGGGCCACTCTCTCCTGATTTGGGGTCATTTTTCAATTAGCAAATTGGCATCTCGTCCTTATAAAGAGACTGTCAGTTTGAATTAGCTCCATGTTAGGGAATGGCCCTTTCCCATTATTCCTAACTGGAAACATACTACTGAGTTTGGTAGATAATCATGGTGGCGCATTTGCGCCTATGTTCTCTGTAGTAGAGTTCTGGCTCTTTTATAGCCCTTGCAGGCCTTGTAGATTTTTGGCTCCTGATGATAGTAGAATAATGGGAGGCTGTGGGCTGTGTTTTGTCTTTGAATATCTCGTGTTACAGAGACAAATTGTGTATTTTCATTTTGTTGAAATACAGGGTTTTTTTATTTTTTCTGTTTTCTCTTTTGTTTGTATTTTGTTGGAAAATATAAATAAAGAAATTTAAAAAAAAAAAGTGCAGCAGGCAACAGCACATACCTTCCAGCTCCTGCAACATCTGGGGTTCATAATAAACTACCCCAAGATCCACCTCCTCTCAACCCAGTGTCCGGAGCTCATAGGGGCAAGACTAGACACCCTCCAGGGACATACAACACTGCTCCTCAGTGTCCGCTCGGCTGCTGATACGCCTACTCGGACACATGGCCTCCACGGTCCATGTCATCTCGAATGCCCATCTCCACATGAGGATCGCACAGTGGTCCCTTCAAAACCAGTGGACACAGGCCACAGGCTGTCTCCGAGACAGGGTCTTAGTGACCCGGCAGTTGGCGGAAGCCCTAACCTGATGGCAAAGCCCTCAATACCTCGAGGCAGGGATACCCTTCCAGGCTCCATGCCCCTTAAGAGCTCTCACGACAGACACCTCTGGGCTGGGGTGGGGAGCCCACTGCGAGGACCTCCGCACAGAGGGCAGCTGATCAACCTTCTAGAATTGTGGGTGATATGCCTAGCCCTTTGAGCCTTTTGCCCTCCACCTAGGGCGCCAACCGGTGCTGGTCCAACAGGCAACCAGGTGGCTATGTTCTATGTGAACAAGCAGGGGGCACCAGGTCCTACGCCCTCTGCTATGAGGCAATGGCCCTCTGCTCCTACGCAGTCCAGCAGGGCATTCTCTTATGGGCAGTATACCTGCCGGGCTAGGACAATTCACTGGCCGACAGATTAAGCAGGGTTCTCCAGTCACATGAGTGGCAGCTGGACACCAAAGTGGCCAGCCGGCTCTTTCACCTCTGGGGAGAACCATGGATAGACCTGTTTGCCAGCCCAGGCAACTATCAGTTGCCCTGCTTCTACTCCCCATTTTGTATAGTAATACAATATTAAAAACAGTCCTTGCAGACCAAAAGGAAATAACACTTCAAGTACTAATTGCTCTATGATACCTATCATTCAACGTGGAGACATATCTGGTATCGTGTGGAAAAGATTTTTATAGTCTCAATAAACACCATGAATACATAGAATGCTCAGAATGTCTCAGACTCAGCGGCGCTTCAAACCAGCGATATGTACCAAATGTACTACATCTAATTCCAGCGCCTAATAGCATCAATGACTATTCTGGCATGTATTTTTTATATATATGAAAAATTTTTCCACTATTAAAATCTTCAAAGATACCAATGAATAAATAGATGCTTAGCTTAGCTTTTAGTGCTCCCCAATGCCTCCCTCAGGCGCCGATCTTTGCGTTTCACTCTAAAAAAGAGTTTCCTCAAGGGGTTCAAGAAAAACTCTATATTCTCAATGCTGCCAACGTTCACTTCTGTAAAGCTTATCTAGTGGTGAAGATTCCAGCGTTTTTTGGAATCTTCACCACAGGGTGGTGCTATGTACTCGCCCCAAGTTCCTTCCAAAAGTGGTTTCCTCGTTTCACCTCAACCAAGAGGTGGTTCTTCCAACCTTCTTCCCCAGGCCACATACCAGCAGGACAGAAGCGGCTCTGCATACCCTGGACTGTAAGAGGGCGCTTGCCTTCTACCTGGAGTGTACGCGGGGGCATCAGAGAGCTTCTCAGCTCTACGTCTCCTATGACCCTAGTAAGCTGGGTCTCCCTGTCTCCAAGCGCACATTATCCACCTGGGTGGCGGACTGCATTGCCTGGGCATTCAGGGCAGCTGACCTTCAGCTGCAGGGCCGAATCACGGCCCACTCGGTCAGGGCTAAGGCCGCATCAGTGGCTAATCACCACTCTGTTCCGTTGGCAGACATCTGCCGGGCCGCAACTTGGTCTTCAAGCCAGATTTTTGCAGCCCACTACTGCCTGGAGAGAGAATCCCAGCGGGACAGTGTTTTTGGTCAAGCAGTACTCCATAACCTATTCGATGTTTAGGCAACTCCTACCTTCCGACCCTTTGGTGTCAGGCTACCGTGGGGGTTGTGTTCTCGGAGAAAAGTCCTATCACTGCTGCTGCGGCTCTTCTAGAGGGAGCCATTTTCAGCTATGGGTTCTCGGTAGCCTATAGCTAGGGAGTCCCATATGTGAGGACTGACTTCCTGTTTGTTCCTGGAGAAAGCGTAGTTACTCACCTGTAACAGGTGTTCTCCAGGGACAGCAGGAATCAGTCCTCACGACCATCCTCCTCCCCTGGAGTTGCAGTCCTTTGATTAATTTTTTCTCATTTTTGCCGTCTTTTTAGCTATGTCATCTGACTGAGCAAGATGGCACCCTTGGGCGGGAAGGGGACCGCGCATGCGTGATGCAATCCCAAAGGCTCTCTTTGAAAGCTGGGGAATTGCTCCGCATGAGGGCTCCATCGGTACCCATATGTGAGGACTGATTCTTGCTGTCCCTGGAGAACACCTGTTACAGGTGAGTAACTACGCTTTCTACATCCTGCGTACCTAGGGCCACTGTATTGCTTCTCAGCTTTTTGTTTTGTAGGACTCCAGTAGGCTGGGGGAGGCAGTGACCAAACGTACGTTATCTAAGTGACCCTGAGTGGCGGATTGTATTACCTTCACCTGTGAGCAGGCGGGGCTCCCGCTGGAAGGCCGGGTCACGGCGCACAGTGTCAGGGCCATAGCGGCCTCTGTGGCAAACCTGTGCTCCATCCCACTGGTGGCCATCTGTTGGGCCGCCACCTGGTCTTCAGCCCATACCTTCACAGCTCATTACTGCCTGGAGATGGAGTCCCTATGGGACAGTGCCTTTGGCCAGGCCGTGCTCCGTAATCTTTTTGTGGTCTAGGCAACTCCTCCCCTCCGACCCTTCTGTGTTCAGGCTACCAGAGTGCTGGTTCCCATTGAACACACAGGTCCTACTGCAGTCTGCTTTTGTGGACTCAATTGCTGCTGCTCACGGCTTCCTCTGAGGGTAACGGTGGATTTTCTCTATGGGCTTTCGGTAACCTGTAGCTAGGGAGTCCCATATATGAGGACTGACTTCCTGCTTGTTCTCGGAGAAAGCGTAGTTACTGGCCTGCAACAGGTGTTCTCCAGGGACAGCAAGAATCATTCTTCATAACCCCCCCCTCCTCCCCTTGGAGTTGCTTCTTACCATTTTTTAAATTTTTGCCGTCTTTTAGCTATGTCATCTGACTGAGCAAGATAGCACCCTTGGGCAGGAAGGGAACTAACATGCATGATGGCATCTCCCAAAGGCTTTCTTTGAAAGCTAGGGGGATGCTTCCGTAAGGACTCCATCGGTGCCGACGTCACCCATATGTGAGGACTGATTCCTACTGTCTCCAGAGAATACCTGTTACAGGTGAGTAACTACGCTTTCTTCAGGACCAAGCAGGAAGTCAGTCCTCACATATGGGTGACATCAATGCTGATGGAGCCCCCTGCGGAGCATTTCCCCAGCTTTCTAAGAAAGCCTTTGGGAATGCAGGAACGCATGCGCAGTCCCCTTCCCGCCTAAAGGTGCCATCTTTGCCAGTCTCTCTTTTTCCGTGGAGCCCGTCGGACGCTTGTCCTAGTCCCCCGGAAAAGTTGACGTTCTTTCTTCAGCGATTCTTCGTTTTTTCCCGGTTCGACGCCGGTTCCCCTTCCCGCCGGGTTCGGTACACCGGTATCGAGCCTGTTTTTCTATTTTTCGTTTTTTTCCCTTCGTGGCTGGCGTTCGCGCCTTTTTTCTCTGTTTTCCCTGGATAGCCGGTCCTTTGACCTCGCTGGGGCCCTTTTTTCCCCGATAGCTTCCAGTGGTTTCAAAAAGTGTGATCGGTGTAAGAAACCTATGTCTCTCATCGACACACACGACTGCTGTCTTCGGTGCCTGGGCCCGGACCACGATCCTCAGTCCTGTGGCCCATGTGGTAAAATGTCTACCAAGGCACTACACAGCCGACAGCATCAAATGGAAAGGATTTTTTTGGACTGTGCCTCCGGCCGGGCCCGTAATTCGTCTGAGGCCTCGACGTCTCGGGAGTCGGATCCCGAGCATCGCCGGGGTTCCTCGGACAGGGGGTCCCTGACCAGGAATGCAAGAGGAAGAAGCGGCTCGCGAGGGCGGCGTCGGAAGAGGTTCCTGGCTCCTCGAGGGCCAGGTCTCAGACCCCTGACTGCCGCCCTGGGCCTTTGGAGCCAGAGAAGCCGACCAAAATGCCTCGTGTGGCGCCGGAGTCAGCCGGACAAATAAGTCCTGTAGTCCTCATGGACTCTCCTCCGAGGGAGCTGATGTCGGGCCTGGCGCCGCTGGGGCCCGAGTCGGGGGCTGCTGCGTCTCCTGAGCTGGGGCTCAGGCTGACAGCCTTGGAGTGCAGATTGTCTGCCTTCATGGAGCAGCAGCGGATACTGATGACCAGCCTCGCTGGTGCATCTGCCCTGACCACCGGGACATCGACGTCGAAGTCGACCCCGGAGACCGAGCCAATACTCGAGACCATGAAGGCTCGAGGTTGTCCTCGGTCGCGGTCACCCTCGATCTCCCGTTCGGACCCGAGGGTGTCGACGCCAGTGTCTTCGGCGTCAGGGCGGGTGCCACCGAGACCCATGCGGTCGGAGTCCCCCGACTCCTCCTCGGACGAGTCTGCTTGGGAGATAGAGGACGAGGAGTCTCCCGATACCTTCTGGACTCGGTGCGTCCTGTCGGACTCAACACAGTCCGAACCCCGGAGTAGGTCCCCTCTGGAGGATACCCGTTTCTCGGAGTTCATCAGGGATATGTCTAAGGCCTTGGCGATTCCCGCAGACCCCGAGGAGGAGCCCCGAGCCAAAGAGCTTGAGGCCCTCCAGTATGACTCTCCTCCGAAGGAGGCTTTTACTGTGCCAGTTCCTCTGATGCTGGAACGGCTCCTCTTCAGGATGTGGGAGGCACCGGCCTCGGCACCGGTTTTGAGCAAGAGGGTCGATTCCATCTATTGACTCAGGAAGAGCCCTGGATTCCAGAAGGCGCAGCTGCCACACCATTCCATGGTGGTGGAATCGGCCATGCATCATCTGAAAAGCCAGAAGATGCACTTGGCAGTGCCTCCCGGCAGGGAGGTCCGGAACCTGGATGCTTTCGGCAGAAAGTGCTTCCAGGGCTCGATGCTTGCTTGCCGTGTCCAGTCTTACCAGCTGTACATGGGCATATACCTTCGGGACCTGGCCAAGGAAATGTCCGGGTTAGCGGCTGGCCTCTCCGGGGAACCTTTGCAGAGGTTCCATTCATTGTCTACAGGTATCCGGGACTGCTCTAAGTTCATGTCCCGAGCGGCCTACGATGGCTTCGAGGCTTCGGCCCGAGCAGCGGCAGCCGGCATCGCCGCCCGACGCCAGGCATGGCTGCAGTCATCGGACCTCGAGCCTTGGGTTCAGGACAAGTTGGTCGATGTCCCTTGCCGAGGTAAAAACCTTTTTGGCAAACCCATGGCCGAGAAGGCTGCTGAGCTCGAGACCGAGCACCTTACTCGGACCAGACTGTCCAGAAAGACCTCTGCCCCTTCTCAGAAAAAGAAGGGCTCGGGTAAGAAGTCCTTTTACCCGAGGAAGGCGGCTGCCTACAAACCTTTCCCTCATTACCAGGCCTCCCCAGCTCCCCAACAGGGGCAGTAGGCCAAGGGGCAGGGACATGGGCCCCGTAGGCAGCCAACCCCAAGCCTCCAGCTCCTGCTCCTACACAGCAGGGAGGGGGGTTTTGACTCCCTAAGCATAGCCTTTCCTCCTTTGCTGTCCCCTCTCTGCACAGGAGGTCGTCTGGCCCTGTTTGCCCACAGGTGGCCACCAGTGACAGGAGATGCATGGGTTCTGAGCATAGTCCACAAGGGCTATATGCTCCATTTCCATCAGTTCCCTCCTGCTTACTTCCCAGGAGAGCCTTCAAGGCCTCCCTTACACACAGACCTTCTCCTTCAGGAGCTTCAAGGCCTGCTTCTGGACAAGGCGGTGGAGCCTGTCCCTCCACATCTGAAAGGGCAAGGGATCTACTCCAGGTACTTCCTGGTACCAAAGAGAACAGGGGGCCTCCGGCCCATTCTCGATCTCAGGAACCTCAACAAGTTCTTAGTGAAAGAAAGGTTCAAGATGCTTACTCTTGGAACACTTCTGCCCTACCTCCAGCAGGGAGATTGGCTATGCTCTTTGGATCTAAAGGATGCGTACACTCACATCCTCATTCATCCAGACCACAGAAAGTATCTCAGGTTCATTGTGGGAAGAAACCATTACCAGTACAGGGTACTGCCCTTTGGCCTCACCTCCGCACCAAGAGTCTTCACAAAGTGCCTGGCTGTAGTAGCGGCCTACCTCAGAAATCAAGGGGTGTTTGTCTTCCCCTACCTGGATGACTGGCTTATCAGGGGTAAAACTTACCAGGAAGCCGGACAGGCCACCTCCAGAGTGGTATCCCTCCTGCAACACCTCGGCTTTGTCATAAACTTCGCAAAGTCCACTTTGCTCCCCTCCCAGAATCCAGAGTTCATAGGAGCAAGGCTGGACTCCAGGGAGGCGAAGGCCTTCTTGCCAGAGGACCCAGCACAGAGGCTCATCACCTTAGCACACCAATTTCTCACTGTGCCAAGGGTGTCTGCCAAGCTTTGCCTACAGCTTCTGGGCCAAATGGCATCAACGGTGCATGTGACCCCCAATGCTCGTCTTTATATGCGGCCGGCCCAGTGGTGCCTCAGGACTCAGTGGCAGCAGGCCACAGGACACCTCACGGACAGAGTGCGGGTGTCCAAGCCATTCCTGGACTCACTTCGGTGGTGGCTACGCCCCCCCCCCCAACTTACTACAGGGGGTGTCCTTTCAAGTTCCTGTCCCCACTGTGGTGTTGACCACGGATGCCTCTCTGCAGGGCTGGGGTGCTCATTGTGCAGACAAGTGCAGCCAGGGTCTGTGGTCTCCTACGGAGACCACTCAGCAGATCAACCTCTTAGAGCTTAGAGCCATTCGCTTAGCCCTCAAGGCCTTCTCTCACACCCTGGCTCACCAGTCTGTTCTGGTACAGATGGACAATCAGGTGGCCATGTTTTATGTGAACAAACAAGGGGGCACTGGGTCCAGACTCCTGTGTCAGGAAGCACAGGCCCTTTGCTCTTTTGCGCTCAAACTGCATGGTGCTCAAGGCGGTCTACCTGCCAGGTCAAGAGAACTTTCTAGCAGACAGGTTGAGCAGGATTCTGCAGCCCCACGAGTGGCAGCTGCACCCATTAGTGGTTCAGCAAATTTTTCTGAAATGGGGACTTCCATCCATAGATCTTTGCCAGTCCCCTGAACCACCAGTTACCCAGGTTCTGTTCCAGGCAACCGCATCCCCTGAGAGTAGCAGCAGATGCTTTTCTCATTTCCTGGAACCCAGGGCCTTTTCTATGCGTTTCCTCCCACGCCTCTGGTGGCCCGAACTTTGTTCAAGATTGTGAGGGACAAGGCCTCGGTGCTTCTGGTAGCTCCCAGATGGCCGAGGCAACCCTGGTTTCCACTTTTGCTTCAACTGGCAGTGGATACCCCACTGCCTCTGGGGTTACAGCCCGATCTCCTATCTCAGGATCAGGGTTTCCTTCTACACCCCAATCTCAAATCTCTCAATTTGATGGCCTGGAGGCTGCAAGGGTAGTGTTAGCTCCCTGGGGCCTGCCTCAGGAAGTGGAAGAGGTGGTATTAGCCTCTAGAAAGCAATCCACCAGGAAAACCTATGCCCTGAAATGGAGAAGATTCTCCTTGTGGTGTCGAGAACACCAGGCTGATCCCTTCTCCTGTACTGTACCAGTGGTGCTTCAATATCTCTTGCATTTGTCCATTCAGGACCTTAAGTCTAATTCTGTTTGGGTACACCTTTCTGCTCTAGCAGCTCACCACTCACTGGTGGAGGGACACTCCTTGTCGGTTCACCCATTGGTGTCCCGGTTCCTCAGAGGCTTGCTTCTGCTCAAGCCTCCTATCCGTCCACCAGCCCCCGAGTGGGAGTTGAATGTGGTCTTGCAGCAGTTAACTCGCCCACCTTTTGAACCGATGGCTACATGCCATCTTCGCTTCCTTTCTTGGAAGATTCTCTTTCTAGTGGCCTTAACCTCGGCCAGGCAAGTAAGTGAACTTCAGGCCTTGGTCTGTGATAGGCCTTACACTCGCTTCTATAGGAACAGGGTAGTCCTTAGGACTCATCCTAAGTTCCTCCCTAAGGTTGTCTCCTCCTTCCATCTCAACCAGGAGGTGGTTCTTCCAACATTCTTCCCTAGGCCCCATGCTAGCCGGGCTGAGACAGTCCTGCATACCCTGGACTGTAGAAGGGCCTTGTCCTTCTACCTTGAGTGTACGCAGGGGCATAGAAGGGCTACTCAGCTCTTCGTATCTTTTGACCCCAATAACTTGGGGGTGCCTGTGTCCAAGCGTACCTTGTCCATCTGGGTAGCTGACTGTATCACCTGGGCTTACAGGGCAGCAGACCTTCCCTTGCAGGGTCGGGTCACGGCCCACCATGTCAGGGCTATGGCTGCCTCAGTAGCTCATCTCCACTCTGTACCGTTGGCAGACATCTGCAGGGCTGCAACTTGGTCCTCAAGCCAGAATTTTGCAGCTCATTACTGCCTGGAGAGGGAGTCCCGTAGAGACAGTGCTTTCGGTCAGGCAGTGCTCCGGAATCTCTTCGAGGTTTAGGCAACTCCTACCCTCCAGCCCTCTGGTTGGGCTACCGGTGGAGGTGTAGTCCAGTGAAATCCTTTCTCTGATGCTGTGGCTAGAGGGAGCTCATTTTTCAGCTCTGGGGTCCCCGGTATCCTGAAGCTGGGGAGTCCCATATGTGAGGACTGACTTCCTGCTTGGTCCTGGAGAAAGAGTAGTTACTCACCTGTAACAGGTGTTCTCCAGGAGCAGCAGGAATCAGTCCTCACAACCCTCCCTCCTCCCCTTAGAGTTGCAGTTGTACATAGTTTATTGTTTTGCATTTTAAGTGCTGTTATTAGCTATGTCATTTGACTGGCAAAGATGGCACCTTTAGGCGGGAAGGGGACCGCGCATGCGTGCCTGCATTCCCAAAGGCTTTCTTAGAAAGCTGGTGAAATGCTCCGCAGGGGGCTCCATCGGCATCGGTGTCACCCATATGTGAGGACTGATTCCTGCTGCTCCTGGAGAACACCTGTTACAGGTGAGTAACTACTCTTTTTTTTGTCCCAACGCCAGTTTAAGGTAAGATCTATGGAGAAGTGTTCTTCCTGTCAGACCATTACTGCTTGTGCTTCATAAGGATGAGCCCTTTCTGCAATGTTGTTTAATATCTATATTACTCTTATTTGTAGGGTTTTTAATTGGCTGGACATCATGTATAGGATTTATGCAGATGACATTGTGTGTTCCTGTTTCTCCTTCTATGGAGGTTGTGTTGGAGCAGAACAGCTATGTGTCACTACTGTAAAAGCTTGGATGACACACAATAGATCAGCATTGAATGCGAGCAAAACTGAAGTTTTACTTTTGTTTTGGACTTTGCCTGACCCTTTGTCTACCCTGACCTTGCATAGAACACTCCCCAGCTACCAAAAGAAGCTTTTGGGAGGTATGCCGAGCATGTGCACCTGCCTTCTATGTCCGCCATGGTGCCATATTCTCCAGTTTTCTTTTTTCCGTCGAGCCCATGGGATGACGTGTTCCCGCAGTCCAGAAAACTATTTGAATTTCTTGGCCTTGTGGCTGAGCTTTTGCTTGTTTTTTGCCCTCACCTGTTGTTGGTTAGCTTTTTTTTTTTTACCTTGTGGTATTTTTTTTGTAGTCTTTTCTCTTTTTTTGTACTTTTTGGTGTTTTTACCTCCTCAGCGGGATTTTCCCGCCAACATCCTTTTTTCAATTTGATTTTGCCGAGGCAGTCTTTTTCGGCATGTCTAAGCTGGTTAATGGCTTTAAAAAATACTCCAAATGTGGCAAGATCATTTCTGCCATTGACTGCCATAATTGGTGCTTGCAATGCCTTGGACCTGACCACCAGCCGGCATCCTGTAAACTCTGCTTGCAGATGACACGTCGAGGGCTGAAGAGTCGGGAAAAGCAGAAGTCCCTCTTTGGCTCATCTAATTCAGTTTCCTCAGCACTGACCCCATTGTCCATGTAGGAGGAAATCCTGCGGAATGCAGGATTCACAGCATGGAGCACTTCGTCACCGCATCCCTTCCAGCCGATCCTGCCCACCACAGCTGGGACATCGGGTGGGAGACTGGTATCGACACCGGTGACCGGAGCCATCTCCCTCTCCAGTGTGTCAGAGTCTGAGGACTCGAGGCATCGCCATCAGCATCCACTCTCTCATGAGTCTTCCAGTCGGCACTTGGAGGAGACTCGACATTATTTTGACTTCCTCTCGGAATCCAAATTGGAATGGAAATCCGAGGCAGAATCAATGGTGTTGGATCTTCAGGACCAGAATCTCCCATTCGACCTGTCACCCCCTCCAGATCAGCGGAAGTTGCCCCTGGAAGATATGCCTTTCCAGGATTTTGTTCGGGACCTGGCCAAGGCCATCCCCTTTTCTCTGGGATCGGAAGAAGGACCAAGGCAGAGAACTAGAATTTCTCCAATACCCCTAGTGAGGCAATGACTGTTCCTGTCCATCATATCCTGCAGTGGTTGATACTGCAGCTGTGGGAGGTGCTACTCGTGCTTCCGGCCTTCAGAGACTGGCTCAATTCCCTGTACAGGGTCCAGAAGGCCCCAGGATTCGAGAAGCCTCAATTGCCCCACAATTCCATTGTGGTTAAGTCTGCCTTGAAGTGGGCAAAGAGTGCCAAGATGCACTTGGTGCCACCCACGTGGGAAGCACGGACCTGGGACTCCTTTGGAAGGAGGTTCTTGCAGGGATCCATGCTGATAGCCCGGATCCTGACCTACCAAACTTATATGGCCATGTTCCTCAAGGATGTCATGCTGGACATCGAGGACTTTGCTTTTCTCATCCCCGAGGACCGCCACAAATCTTTTCAATGTCCATGGCGCTTACATTGCCTTCGAATCTACCGGTAGGGTGGTGGCCATGGGGATCGCTGTTTCGCGGATGGCCTGGTTGAAGTCCTCTGGGCCATCACAATAGCTCTCCGTGCCTTTCGGGCACACCTGGAAAATCAGGTGGTCCTGATCCAGATGGACAACCAGGTCTCCATGTTCTGTGTGAACGAGCAAGGGCTTGTACCTCCTGTTTTGGGAGGCTGTTCACCTCTGGAAGTGTGCCCTGCTCCATAGCATAAATCTCAGGGTGACATATTTGCCTGGCGACAGCAGCGGCTTAGCAGATTGCCTCAGCTGGGTTCTTCAGCCACATGAGTGGTCCCTCAAGAAGGATATGGTAGACTGGATCTTTCAGGAGTGGAGCACCTCCGATGTGAACCTTTTTGCTATAGCACAGAATGCCCAGGTAGCTTGGTTCTGCTCCCAGAGGCTGTCCAGCGATCACCTGGCTCCGAACGCCTTTCTTATCCACTAGGGAGAGGTCTTCTCTATGCTTACCCCCTAATTCCGCTCATCATGAAGATGTTCCTGGAACTCCAGGCTAAGAGGGGGATCCATGATTCTAATCACTCCTTACTGGTCTCAACAGTCTTAGTTTCCGCTACTGCTGCAGCTCTTGCAAAAGGAACCTCTTCACCTTGGCTCCGACCCAGACCTCATCTTGCAGGAGGGTGGCTCCTTGTTGCATCCCAACATCCACTCTCTAGCACTCACAGCATGGTTGCTGAGCGAGTAGCCCTCATGGAGCTTTCCCTCCCCACGAATGTCACCGAGGTTCTGCTAACATCTCGCAAAGAGTCAATGCATAAAGCCTACACGTTCAAATAGCAGCGGTCTGCCGTCTGGTGCACTAGTCGGGCATTGGACCCCTTTGCCTCATAGATCAGCTGTTGGAGTACCTCTTGAACCTCTCCAATTCTGGGCTCAAGTCCAGCTCTGTTCGTGTTCACCTCAGCACGATGGGAACATTTTATCATGGCTGCAATGGGAAGCCCATCTTGGCTCAGTTTCTGGTACGCTGTTTCATTTGGGGCTTGCTTCTTTCGAAGCCTCCTACGGTTGCTTGGGATCTGAACGTGGTCTTCAGCCAGCTTATGTGGGCTCCTTTTGAGCTGCTGGACGCATTTCCGCTGAAGTTCTTGACCTGGAAGGTCCTCTTCCTAGTGAGCAAGTTCCAGGTTCTGGTCGCACACCCTCCACCAGGTTCCACCAGAACTGGGTGGTGCTCCCCATGCACTCTCATTTTCTGCCAAGGGTCATCTCTACTTTCCACCTCAACCAGTCTATTGTCCTTCCAACGTTTTTTCCCTGGCCTCACGCCAATTGCAGTGAGGCAGCATGGCACACGTGAATTGGCCTTCTACTTGGAGCACACGAAGGCGCACCATCAATCCTCTTAGTTGTTTGTCTCCTTCGACCCCCAGTAGGCTGGGGTTGCTGTTTCAAAATGTACGCTATCCCTCCCCGCTGATTTCATCACCCATGCTTATCCTTTGGCTGGTCTGAGCCTTGAGGGTCATGTCACGGCTCACAATGTCTGTGCTATGCCTTTATCAGTAGCCAACCTCCATTCTTTCTCTGCAGAAGAGATCTGCAGGGCTGCAACATAGTCTTTGGTCTGTACCTTCGCAGCCCATTAGTATCGGGATGGGGATTCCCGAAGGGACAGAAATTTTGGCTAGGCTGTACTCCGGCATCTCTTTGGGTCTTGAGGGTTAACTCCTTCCTACCGGCCCTTCTGTCCATCCAGGCTATCTGCACAAAATTCTCTTGGTCGATGTCGACTGTGGATATTGCAGAGATGAGTCCCTCAATAGGACTGCCTCTTTGGTCTTCCTGGTTTCTCCAGTTCTCAACGTCCAGTTGGGTTATTCTTTCTCCTCTAGTTCCAGTAGCCTGGAGCTTGGGAGTCCCATATGTGAGGACTTATTTCCTGCTTGTTCACGGAGAAGGTATAGTTACTCACCTGTAGCAGGTGTTTTCCGTGAATAGCAGGAATAAGTCCTCACAACCCTCCCATCTCCCCGGATCTCCTGCTATGTGATTATACTAGAGAATATGGTACTGCGGCAGGTGGGGAAGGCAAGCGCGCATGCACCTAATACCTCCCAAAAGCTTCCTTTGGAAGCTGGGGAGCATTCCATGTGGGGCTCTGTCAGTGACATCACCCATATGTGAGGATTTATACCTGCTCTTCACGGAGAATGCCTCCATGGCTGCTCCACGACATTGGAATGCATTACCTGTTGAATTGCTTAATATTTCTGGCATCTTTGTGTTTCGTAAAAAATTAAAGGCCATTCCATTTCAGAAGGCTTTTCAAGCAGATTGTATTAGCTAGGATGTGAGTATATTCTTTTAGGCATTTAGAATATTGAATAACAAGGCAGGATGTTGTGTCTTTGAGTTGAATGTTGTTTTTGTTATGTGATTTTGTTATTTTATGCTCATTTCTGTTGTAATCTGCCAAGGATATAGCGTGGTATATACATTTTTTAAATAAATAAATAAGCTTTGCTGACTAATCCCCTAGAACATCTCCTTTGGTATAGCCACCGGGAGTGTCTGGAAGAGATGTAACAACCAAGGCACAATCACCAGCTTTATACTGGCAGTATGCCCCAATCACGAAGTGTCAATCTGTTGCCACTTCACCAAATCTTCTCCTACTTTTCTCCACACTCCCTTATAGTTTGGTAAAGCTGCTCTGAGTCTGTTATGAGAGGCACCCCTAAATTATCCGTTGTCTATTTAAAATGGAATCACTCTTTGAGCCTTTTTTCTAATTCTAACAGCATTGTTTGAGGCAGAATCTCTAATTTCTGCACGTTACTCTTAAATCCAGCAGTCTACCATACTTCTGCATTTCTCGCACTATCAGTGGTAAGGAGATACGTGACCTCCCCATCAAAAAACAGCAAATCATCTGCAAACAGCGAGAGTCTGTAGTCCTTGCTGCCTACCCTTATCCCTTGAATATCTGCACTTATCCGTATCCACGCCACCAAAGGCTCAATAGATAATGCAAAGAGCAGGGGAGACATAGGACACCCTGACCCAGAGGAAAGAAATCTGAATAGGCCCCGTTCACCTTCACACAAGCACATGGATTACTATACATGTCCCACACCTATCGCAAATAGCCCTGATTGAAACCCATTTTCTCCAATTTCTTAAACATAAATCTCCAACTAACCCAGTTGAAGGCTTTCTCTGCATCTGTAAATAAGAGAAGGGAAGGTGCCTCACTATCCCAAACTGCTTAGATCAAATTCAGAGTTTTCTGTATATTGTTCCCAACCTCTCTCCCTGACATATACCCGCTGGGTCAAGATACACCAAAACTAGAATCACCGCATGCAAATGTTGGGCTAGTATTTTTGCTAGAATCTTGACATTTATGCTCTAATGATATTAGTTAATACCCTCCACAATTTTGAAAATCCCTCCCCTTCCACTGATATCCCAGCCCACCCCATCGTCTCTTATCCCCCACCTCTCACCCCATTAAACATAAGCTTCAGGGATTCCACTAACAAATCACCAAATGTCTTCTAGAAATTACTAGCAAGGCCATCCAATCCTGGCAACTTCCCCATTTTCAAAGAGCCAGTAGCTGTTCAGACCTCTTCTTCCTCTATCTCCCTACTCAGCATCTCAGGTGTCAACTTAAGAGGTATTGAGTCTAGGTAGCTCTCCATATCCCCCTCCCAATGCCTCACCCTGTTTTTGGTACAGTTCAGCATAGTATTCCTGAAACAGCTCTCTAAGATCTCATGCCAAGTATTCTCCCTGCTTCCTTCTAGGCACCACTACCTGGCCCTGTTCACACTTGCGATGCAGTTGATTAGCCAGCAGCTTGCCTGCTTTATCCCCATGTTCATAGAACAGTTGTCTCACTTGCAACCATTGCTAACCCACTTTATCCATTATCTCCATCTTTAACTTCTCTATCAACTCACACAGCTGATTTTGAGTCCTCTTACACTGACAGCTTTTACCCAGATCTTCCAATCTCCAAATTCTGCTTGTAATTCCCCTACCTTCTGCTCCCTTTCCCTCTTCCTTCGTGTAACCCACTCCATCAACTGTCCTCATCACAGCTCATAATTTCCTAGCCATGGCTGCATCGGTGGCCCATGAGGTCAGCCTCCCTGGAGGATATTTGCAAAGCTACACCCTGGACCTCTATTCGTGCATTCACATCTCAGTACTATTTGGTGAGAGATTTCCAATGCAACAGCAGTTTGGATCAGTCAATTCTTTATAATCTATTTGAGGGCTAGAATCCAACTCCATTCTGTTCTAGTCCAGTTCTTTTGGTTTTAGGCTGCCCACACACACACACAAAAACATAAATAGCAATATATTCTCTAGTTGCCAGTTCATGCCAGCCTGCTGTGACACCCTTTTCCTCTCTGTTCTTTATAGTACAGCCTTTAGCTAGGAATTCCCATACATAAGGACTTATCCTGCTTGTTCACGGATAACATGAAATTACTCACCTGTACTGGGTACTCTCTGTGGACAGCAGGGTAAGTCCTCACAACCTTCCGACCTTCCCTTGAAGTTGTTCAGCTAATCTTTTTCATGCGACTAAGATATTCAAGTACAGCGCTGAAAGGCGAGAAGAAGCGTGTGTGCACACAGGGTTTTCTAAAAGCTTCTAGAAGGAGCTGAAAAAGTTCCCATGCGGGCTCCATTAAAGATGCTGCTCATACATGAGGACTTATCCTACTGTCCATGGAGAAAACCTGCTACAGGTGAGTAACTTTGTTTTTTTTTGCTGATCATATCAATGTGTAGACATGCAATTCACCCTCCTTTGCTTTTTGAGAGTTGTCCCTTGTATTTCCATAATAATATTAAAAAGTAAATGTATTGTTTTAAATTTCTAGAATTGCTGCAGTGGCAATCTTGTATCAGATAGCCTGCTTTAGGTAGTTAGTATTTTATTTTGTTATTGTTTAACAATTGCTGGAGACTAATTGAGAAGGCAGCCAGAAAATGTAAGCACAGAAATTCACCTGTTCAATTTTCGGTTTCCAAAGGAATTCATTTGTAAACCAGGGTTCATCTGTGTGTGAAGGAAATAAAGGGAAAGATATCATTTGTTCAACTAGGGCTCCTAGTAACTGGTTATTCCTGCAGGAACTGTGCAGAAAAAAACCTTTGAAAATTCTGCATTCTTTTGAATTTTTTGAATAGGATTCATCATGAAGGCCTGGTTCCTCACTCCCCAGTTTTCTTCCTGATCAGGCTCGACCCCCGCCAAGTAGTTTCATTCCCTACCTTTGCTAGAAACCCTTCCTAGCCTTGATAACTCCAGGAACAAGCAAGAATGCAGTCTTCACATATGGGTGAAGTCGGTACTGACTGAGCCCGTGCAGGAACGCTCCCCAGCATCCAGTTGGAAAGCTTTTGGGAGCAATCCACTATGCCTCTGCCTTCTCGCCTTCCCAACTACTCAGTTTTTCGTTTTCCACAGAGCCAGCAAGTTGTTTCCTGTCACCGCTGAAAAAATGTTATTTTTTGGCCTTTCTGTCGACGCTGGTTCCTCACTACGACACCGGCTCCAATATTTCTTTTGTTTTTAACATTTATTTTTCTTTATTTTCTTATTTTTCAGTTTTAGTGGTTTCGACTGCCAGCTATGCCTCTGGCCTACTTTTTTCTCACCACTATTGAAAAACACATTAGTGGTTTTTAAAAAATGTATTAAATGCTCTGGTACAATATCAGTCACAGGCCCCGACCATGTACCAAACGATTGACCTTTGTGCCAACAAATGACAAAAAGAGGCCTCAAGAATAGAGCCAGACAGTATGGTTCACTATTCATCCTGGACTTGATTTCAGTGGCTTCCACATCGTCGAGGTCATTGGCCTCCTCTCATGATTCTTAGATCTTCTTAAAGTCCAAACATAAAACTAAGGGGCTTGTTTACAAAGCCGCGGTAGCGGTTTGCGATCGTAATCGGAGCCGCGGCCCCATTGATTTCAATGGGGCCGCGGCTGCGATCGCGATCGCGAACCACTACCGCGGCCTTGTAAACAAGCCCCTAAGTCTAAGTCATCGGCATCAAGGTCCGATACCAAATCCAGAGGTAAGTCCCTTCATTGCTATTGCAACTTACCAAAGGGTGTGTCTGATGCAGATCGGCCTGCCAAACGTCCCCAGTGAGAAGACCTGTCCTCTAAAGCACAGGAAGGGCTCTGGGATGCTCCCGAGGCATCTACCTCTGGAGAGCTACCGGTTCCATGCTCTGGGACAGTGACTCAAAGCCCAGTACGTGTTTCCGGAGACGTCATACAAGTATGGCCGGACTTTGACTTGGCTCCGCTGATATGATAAAAACATCCTGAGCAAGAGAGTCCCATCATCCTGCCTGTTAGAACCAGGATTGGTTCGCGAGCCTGCACAGTCTCGATGGCGGCGAAAAAAGCAGTGACAGATCTAAAAACGTACGCATATAAGGCGGCGGCAATAACAAGCTTAGCCAAGCTGAAAATGGCCGTGGGCACAGACAACAGGGCAGAGGGGAGAGCATGGGGGAGGGAGGAAGTCCGAAACCTCACTCTCAGGCTAAATCCGAGCTTTAGCTTATCAGAGAAGACATTCAAGGAGGTTTTATCAGCCATCTTAAACAAGAGGTGCAAGCATGGATCACTGAGTTGTGTAATAATATGGGTGAGCTGGGCCAACGAGTGGAGGAAGTGGAAAATGCCATTGAGGACCAGAAACAGAAAATTCAGATGATGGAGCAGGAAAATAGCCAATTGCACATAAAACAGGAAGAAATAGCTGCAAAATTGGAAGACTTAAGGAATAGGTCCAGGAGAGCCAATCTGCTGATAAGGGGGCTTCCCGAAACAGAGGAAACAATGGACTACAAGGCCTTAACCACGCAGTTCTGCAAAGCCGTGACTAAAGCAGGGGGGCTAGATAAAACCCAACTGTATTTTCAAGTGGAGCGAGCACACCGGAGATCACCTTTTACAATGAGTAACAAAGCTTCTCCCCCCCCCCCCCCCTCAACTTTTTCTCTTTCTCCCCCTGCCCATTTTTCTTTCCCTCTCTCCCTGTGCCCACAAGTCCTTAGTTCTTTCTGTATCCCCCAGCTATTTATATTGCTCCCTTTTTCATCCCGTCCCCTGGCACAGTTACCCTTCCTTATCATCCCTCCAGTCCCGACCTCAGGGTAGTCAACCCCCATCAGCAGCTTGGAGACTGAGCATGTCATCTTTTGATGACATCGGTGTACATAAGCAGCTGGCACCACCTACCAGCCCTAGTAAGCTCAGTCTCAAAGCAGCTGGGGCAGGTGATCCCAGAGATCTGGATTCACTGAAGGGATAACTAAGGAGCTTTGTTATTTTTCTCCCTCCTTGTTTGACTGGCTATACTGCTTTTCCTTGTTTGAGCAACTACTGGTAGCCCTTAGTGCTGGGAGAAATTAGCTGCAACAGATGTCTGGCACATTAAGTTAAAAAAAAAAGTGACAGTGATCGGGGCAGGGGCTCTCTCTCCAGGGGAGGAGGAGGCTTGCCGGTCCTGTGGTGACAGCTGCAGCAGCTCCCGAACCCCTCATCGTTTGAGGAACCACTATGGAAGCAGAGGCCTATCAGTTTGGTTGCAGCTCTCTGGTCAGGCTTCTGCCTCAGAGCCGAAGCCGGTAAGTGGGATGAGCACAAGGCAGGGAGCAGAAGAATTATTGTGTGTGTGAGAATTGTGGGGAAAATAGCTGCGGAGGAAGTGCTATTGCAGCCTGCATTTTTGTTTTTGTGGTTCAGGCTAGCAGCCTATAACTGCGTGTCTCGCAGCAACTTTGTCAGCAGCCCAGGAAGCCGCACCATTTTCTCTGCAAGAGTGAAGAAGCACATGGGGAAAGTAGAGAGGGGAGGACTCCTCGGATGCTGGGTCTCTGTCTCCATAATATTTTGTTTTTGATTGGTTTCTTTTGTTGCAGGCATCTGCATTAAAAAAAAAATAAATAAAAAAGGACAAGGAAGGAAGAGCCTTCTGCTGCCAGAACTTCGGCACGAGCAGGGGGTTTAGAAGGAGCAATAGGGCCTTCCCTCTCCCCTAGCCTTACCATGCCTGCAAGGCTGCAGTGTTTAGCTGCGGGGCTTGGCAGGGCACGGTCTCTGCCTCGGATGTGAAGCGGAAGCCTGGATGGAAGAAAACGGCCTACAGGACAGTGCTAACAAATCAGGAGTAGCAGGGTCCTCCAGAGGTTTTGAGAGAGACTCACAATCTAAGAGCAGTTACGGTTCCGCCCCACCAGTGTTGGAGCCTTACAGTAGGAAACACACCTCCTCAAGGCATTCAGCCTCCCAGGAGCTATTTGGGAGATAGTGGACCAGCGGTGCGGAGTTTCCCTGAGTTCGTCTTCCTCATGCATAAGGCATTCTGCATGGAGCACCAGGGGAAAGATGTCCCTTTCCCCCATGCCTGAACGGCGTAGAAAAAGAGTGGCAACAGAGATCTGGTCAGAACACACAGCGAATGAGGAGCCGGCCTCGGGCAGGCATGGGCTTGAATGCAACCGGGGCAAGGAGACAGGGTCCCTTCATTCAGGAGAGCCGGGAAACTTGGACATGGAAGCAGAAATGGAGCTGAAGGAGCTAGAGGAATGTGAGATCCCACAAGAAGAGGAATCCCACATAGTCCACGTTTTCCAGGAGGAGTTGGCAGCGCTCATAACAGAGTCATTGAAAATGTTTAATATGCTGACAGGGTGGCTCTCAGACGAGGATTCACTGGAAGACCACTGTGTCAAGCCATCCGAAAGTCACAAAGGGTATTTCCCTTGCATCAGGTGATTAAGCAGATGATCCAGGATGAGTGGGACCTTGCGGAGGCTGGTCTTAGGGAGACTAGGGCTATGACCTGTCTTTACCCGCTGCCTGAGCAGAAGCGGGAGATGCTGTGGTGTCTGCAGTGAACAAAAAGACCCCAATCCCCATTGAGGGCAGTATGGCACTCAAGGATTTTCAGGATAGAAAATTGGATACCTTGTTGAAACAGGCATTTGATATCAATGCCCTGTCCTTACAGGCATCAATTTGTGGGGTGTTTGTGGCCAGGGCTTGCCTAGAGTGGGCACAAGAGATTCTGGAGCTGACGAGGAATCCCAGGAGCCTGCTGCAGCATCGGCAAGACTAGAGTCTGGTACCGCATATCTGGTGGGCGCCTTTTATGATCTCATCAGAGGTCTCTCTGAGCATGGCCTCGGTGGTGGTGGCATGCCACTATCTTTGACTGCGTAATTAAGCAGCTGATGTCTCCTCAAAATACCGGTTAAGTAAGCTACCGTTCAAGGGTAATCTATTGTTCGGGGAGGAGCTGGATAAGTTGGCGAAGGACTTAGGAGGGTCAAAAGGAGGGCACCTCCCCAAGGACAAGCAGAAGCATGTGTCCATCTCGACACCAGCGCGAGGTCAGATGCGTGATTTCAGGCAATTCTGTGACTTGCATTTTGCACCTTGAGGAGACATTTTACCCCTCAAGGGCAGGCCTTTCAGAGGTTTCAAGGAGAAGGACTGGGTTACTACTCTGCATCCTCTTCCTCTGCCCCAAAAAAGCCATAGTGAAATGAGGGGGGCCCAGGTGGTGGTGCAGTTCATGGGAGGTCGACTACGGGATTTTTACACTGCCTGGGTCCAGATCATGTCCAACCAATGGGTCCTAGAGGTCAACCAGGAGAGATATACGCTGGAATTTGCCAGGCCCCTTGCACCCTCTTCATGCAGTTTCCCTGCAAAGTACGCAGCAAGGTCAAGGTAGTGCGGGACACCCTTGCGTGGCTCCTGGAGTTGGGAGCAGTGGTACAGGTACTCCAAGGCCAGTGCGGCTGCGGTCAATACTCCATTTATTTCATGGTACCTAAAAAGGAAGACTCTTTTCGACCCATTCTCGATCTCAAGCAAGTGAACCGGTGTCTACGAGTGCTCTGGTTCCACATGGAGAGTCTCTGTTGGGTCATCAATGTGGCCAAGAGTCAGCTGGTGCCATCACAGGACCTGGAGTACCTAGGAGCCTGCTTCGATACTCATCGCAGTAAGGTGTTTCTACCGTGGCAGAGGGCAGAGTCTCTGCAGCAGCTGGTGCGGCAGTTCTTCAGAATGAAGGCGCTGATGGCTTGGCATTTTCTTCAGCTGTTAGGGGACCATGGTGGCAACAATTGAGCTTGTCCCTTGGGCTCGCGCACACATGCAGCTGCTGCAGAGGGTGCTGCTTCACCTATGGTCACACCAACAGCATCCCCTGATGCAATCATTGCTCTGTTTGTAAGTGTTCGGGAGTGCTCTCAAGTGGTGGTTATGCCTCGAAAAGCTATCGGCCGGGATTCTCCTGGAGTCACCGCACTGGATTCCACTAACAATGGATGCAAGCCTCTCTGACTGGGGGGCTAACTGTGAGGGACACGTTGCTCAGGGTCAGTGGATCACGGAGGAGAGTGGTTGGCCCATCAACAGGCTGGAAATGTGGGCGGTCTTCCTCACACTGCAGGATTTTCACCCATTTGTACAGGGAAAGGCGGTCCTTCTCCGATAACGCTACCACAGTTGCCTACATCAGTCGTCAAGGGGTCACAGGTAGTGTGCATATGGAAAGCGAGGCCGGTGCATTGTTTGAATGGATGGAGAGCCATCTACAAGCAATTTTAGCAGTGCATGTCACAGGAACCGAGAACATGACAGCTGATTACCCAAGTCTTTTTCAGTTGGACCCCGGGGAATGGCACTCAGTAGTGCAGTCTTCTCTCAGATAGTTCAATGGTGGGGCACACCAATCATGGATCTAATGGCCAAGATGAACCGCTTCTTCAGCAGGAGGAGGGAAACAATGTCGGAAGGCCTGGATGCCCTTGTACAGCGGTGGTCCACGGAGGGACTATTCTGTTTTTCCCCCCTAGCGCACCAGGAAATGGTCATCCTGATTGGTCGAGGCACCCGTGGTATGCGGACTGGCATTGGCGACTACAGCTCTGATTCCTAATGGTGGAGACGGATTTGGACATCGTGGCCATTACGGAAACGTGGTTTAATGAATCGCATGATTGGGATATAGCCATAGCTGGCTATAATCTATTCAGAAGAGACAGAGAAAATGGAAAAGGAGGAGGAGTAGCCTTGTATGTCAAAAGCAGTATTAAAGCTACTGAAATGCAGGGAACATGGGGAAAAGAAGAAGCGCTCTGGATTGCGTTGGAAAGAGGAGATGGCACTGTCATCCATATTGCTGTAGTCTACAGACCTCCGACTCAAATTGAAGAGAGAGATAACAAATTGATTATAGATATTGCCAAGATAGCAACAAAGGGGGAAGCGATCATATTGGGTGACTTTAATCTACCTGATGTGGATTGGATTACTCCTTCTGCACATCTGGAAAAAAGCAAAAAAATTGTGGATGCTCTCCAAGATGCATTACTTAGACAAATGGTGATGGAACCAACCAGGGAAAGCTCAACGCTGGATGAAGTGCTTAACAACAGTGATAACGTGTCAAATGTCTGCGTGAGTGCCCCTGTGAGCAACAGCAACCATCACACGGTGTGGTTTGAGATAAAAGCCATGGTACAGGCCAATCATAGTAAGCTCAAAGTCCTAAACTTCAAAAACACTGACTTCAATAAAATGGCCGAGTACTTAAAGGAGGAGATGACGGGGTGGAAGGAGATAAGGGAAGTGGAATTGCAATGGACTAAACTAAAGGCGGCAATAAAAGGGGCAACAGATAAATATGTAAGAAAAATAAATAAAAACAAGAGGAGAAGGAAACCTATTTGGTTTTCCAAAGAGGTGGCTGCGCAAATAAAGGCAAAAAACACAGCTTTCGCAAAATTCAAAAGCTTGCAAACAGAAGAACACAGAAATGAATACAGGATCCAACTCAAAGAGTCTAAAAGAGTAATAAGGATAGCAAAATCAAAGGCAGAAGAAAAGATGGCTAAAGATGTTAAGGGTGGCAACAAAACTTTCTTCAGGTATATTCAGGAAAGGAAGAAGATCAGAGTTGGAATTGCAGGACTCAGAACTGCTGGGAAAGGACTCGTGGAAAGTGACACTGAAAAAGCGAAATTGCTAAACAAATACTTCTGCTCTGTTTTTACTAAAGAAGATCCTGGAGATGGACCAGCTGTGACTCCCAAATATAAAAATAGGACTGAAGTAGATACCACACCATTCACAGAAGATGAGGTGTTAGAACAACTTGCTAAACTGAAAGTGGACAAAGCCATGGGACCGGATGGGATACATCCCAGGATACTGAAAGAGCTCATGGAGGTTCTTGCAGGACCATTAAAGGATGTATTCAACAGATCCTTGGAAACAGGAGTGGTTCCTCAGGATTGGAGAATGGCTAATGTACCTCTACACAAAAGTGGTGACAGGGAAGAAGTGTCAAATTACAGGCCCGTAAGCCTTACCTCGGTGGCAGGAAAAGTAATGGAGGCGCTCCTGAAAGAGCGAATAGTGAACTTTCTCAAAACCAACAGGTTGCAAGATCCGAGGCAACATGGTTTTACCAAAGGACGGTCTTGCCAAACAAATCTGATTGAGTTCTTTGATTGGGTGACCAAGGAACTAGATCTGGGGCATGCAATGGATGTCATCTATCTGGATTTCAGCAAAGCCTTTGATACTGTTCCTCATAGGAGGCTTGTCAATAAACTCAGTAGCTTGGGGATGGGTCCCAAGATAGTAAACTGGATTAGAAATTGGTTGACTGACAGACAACAGAGGGTGATGGTACATGGAGCTCACTCGGATGAGAGGAAGGTGATTAGCGGGATGCCTCAGGGTTCGGTCCTGGGCCCGGCACTGTTCAATATATTTGTGAGTGATATTGCTGAAGGACTGAATGGAAAAGTCTGTCTTTTTGCAGATGACACAAAAATTTGCAACAGAGTGGACTCCCCCGAGGGAGTGGATAACATGAGAAAAGATCTACAAAAGCTGGAAGACTGGTCTAATGCTTGGCAACTACGATTTAATGTGAAAAAGTGCAGTGTCATGCACTTGGGTAGCAGAAATCCAAGGGAAAAGTACACAATAGGGGGTGAGAGGTTGGTATGCACGGTTCAGGAGAAAGACCTTGGTGTGATTATCTCTGATGATCTCAAGGTGACAAAACAGTGGGACAAGGCGGTGGCAAAAGCCAGGAGAATGTTGGGCTGCATACAAAGAGGGATTACCAGCAGAAAGGAAGAGGTACTTATGCCACTGTACAAGTCACTGGTGAGGCCTCACTTGGAATACTGTGTTCAGTTTTGGAGGCCATATCTTTCAAAAGATGTAAAAAGACTGGAAACTGTTCAGAGAAAGGCGACCAAAATGATTTGGAGCCTGCGTCAGAAGCCTTATGAGAAGAGACTTGAAGACCTAAATATGTACACTTTGGAGGAGAGGAGGGACAGGGGAGATATGATTCAGACCTTTAAATACTTAAAGAGAAATGATGAACAAACAAACCTCTTCCAAAGACGGGGAAGCTGTAAAACTAGAGGGCATAACATGAAGCTGCAAGGTGGTAAATTGAAAGGCAATGTCAGGAAATATTTCTTCAATGAAAGGGTGGTGGATGCTTGGAATGCCCTCCCGATGGAAGTGGTGGGGGCAAACACGGTGATGGAATTCAAAACGGCATGGGACAAACACAGTGGATCCCTTTACAGCAACAGGATAAAAGCAAAATAAACGGTACCATCTAACTTCTGAACTATCTAGCGTCTGAACAAATAAGGGTGTCCTACATGGAGTGGTGGGTTCACCCCTAAACAGAAACAAAAACATGGGGAGGGGTGTCCTGCACAGAGCGACAGGTGCACCTACTCTTGCCATCTTGCTGGGCAGACTAGATGGACCATGCTGGTCTTTATCTGCCGTCACTTACTATGTTACTATGATCCAACCTTTTGGCCCAGGGACCAGTCCTAATGCCTCAGGTGGATCAATTCTTGCATACAGCATGGTTCTTGAGAGGGCTAGGTTGAGGAAATGGAGATACTCTGCCCCGGTGATTTCAACTTTGTTGAAGGCCTGAAAAAGGTCCACCTCGCTGTCATATATCTAGATGTGGTGGATTTTTAAGGTCTGGTGTGCCGAGCAACAGTGCAGACCTTTGTTGGCGTCGGTGCCGGAAGTGCTGGAATTTCTGCAGTCCAGTCTTGAGAAGAGCTTATCATGTAGTTCCCTGAGGGTGCAGGTGGCAGCAATTGCCTGTTACCTCGGCAGGATCCAAGGGGTGTTGTTAGGGGCTCACCGGGACATGGTCCCTTTTCTAAGGGCGTTTAATCTGCTCCATCCACCGCTGCAGTCAGTGGTTCCTCCTTTGGACCTCAATTTAGTGTTATCTGTTCTAGCGGAAGAACCTTTTGAGCCTCTGGGGTCCTGCACACTGAAGGACTTGATACTTAAGACTGTTTTCCTGGTTGCGATTTGTTCCACCAGGAAATATCGGAACGCCAGGATCTGTCATGTAGGGAGCCTTTTCTCTTCATCTCTAGGGAGAAGGTGGTGCTGCGTCCGGTGCCCTCATTTTTGCCAAAAGTGCTCTCAGTTTTTCATTTGAACCAGCTGATCACCCTGCCAGTGCTCTTGGGGGTGTTCGAGGAGGTTTCTGATTCACAGTTATGCCTCCTAGACATTCGGCAAGAGTTACAACGGTATTTGAAGAGGGCAGCTCTATTTCGGAAATCGGATAGTTTCTTCATCCTTTTTGGAGGTCTGCGTAAGAGGGAGAGGCAGTAGCTAAGGCCATCTCTAGATGGATTAAAGAAGCTATCGCGTCAGCATATTTGTTGAGAAGAAAGACTGTGCCAGCGGGGCTGCGAGCTCATTTGACCCGAGCTCAGACCGCTTCATGGGCGGAGTATGGTCTAGTTCCATCAGGAGATATTTGTAGGGCAGCCACGTGGTCATCCTTCCATACCTTTGTGAAGCATTATCGCCTGGATGTGCAGGTGGTGGGGGACGCAAGATTTGGAGCGGCGGTAATTTAGGCCATACTCGTGGGCCCCTCCCAACATTAGTACTGCTATGTTACATCTCAGAGGTTAGGACTGGACTGCAGGGATGATAAGGAAGGTGAAATTAGGCCTTACCTGAAAATTGGTTTTCCTTGAGTACCTCCAGTCCAGTCCCAGAATCCTCCTTGATCTGTTTACCGAGGCGGCATTAGTGACCCTGGGCCTGAAGAAGGTCAGTATCGCATGAGAGGTCCAGAGGATTTCTCATAGGAACTACGACATTAAGAGGCTTGGGAATCTCTGAGGGAGAGTCGCATTCGTTTCGATAACATAATAAAGATTATCAAGAATTTTTTGGTACTTTGATGTTTCTCATGTTTTGGCAAGCTAGCCTCATCGCTTGGAATACAGATGGGATAAGTAAGCTTCATCTTCCTGGTGGTGGAAGGTCTCTGGTAGCTTTGTCAATAGATTACTGGGGTTGATAGGTGGTAGCTGCCTAAGTACACTGATGTCATCAAAAGATGACATGCTCAGTCTCCAAGCTGCTGGTGGAGGCTGACTACCCAGAGATCAAGAGTGGACTGGAAGTACTCAAAGAAAGGCCTAATTTCACCATAACTCTCATTCAGCTTTCTCCACCCTAGCACATAAACACATAGTTCTCTTTCTGAACTCCCTAGTCTCCCCCTCCCCCGAAATGATCAGTTCTCTTTCTCTCAGCCCTCTGCAGCACACACCCTAAGCTTGCCGTCTTCCCTTTTCCCCCTACCCTCTTTTCGCTTATCAGCACAAGAGGATGAAGAGAGCAGCTGCACAAGGCTCTAACCTACTGACTTGAAACACCCAGAATACTATATATCTCCTTGGTACCAATTTAGCTGTTGGAATAGGGTGAAAGAGGAGGATACAGTCCAATGTTCAGCGATGCTCCTCTTCCTTTTATGTCAGTCAGCGTCGGGGGAAACCATAAGAATTGCCCCAGCTTCTGCTTCCTGTGTAGAATTCTGCTCAGCAAGCACAGAATTCTGTGCAAATTCTGCATTGTACAAGGGCATAGAATTCCTCCAGGAGTTACTGGTTCTCCAGGAACAAGCAGGAGTCATTTCTCATATATGGATGACGTCGGCACTGATGGAGCCCGCATAGAGCATTTCCCCAGCTTTCATAGAAAGCCTTTGGGAATGCCACCATGCATGCGTGTCCCCTTCCCGCCCAAGGGTGCCATCTTGATCAGTCTCCCTTTTTCCACAGAGCCCTTCAGACACATATCTTGTACCTTGGAAAAAGACTCCAAAACATTTCTATAATTCCGGTTTTCCAGGCCTCTTCCCGCTGTCCCCAGTGCCCTTGCTTCAACAACGGGCCCCGGGACTTTGTTGTTTTTTTGTTTTTTTTCATTTTTTCTTGACCAACGCGTTTTCGCGCCCTTTTCAACCGCTGGCTGAGCCGAAGGTCTTTGACCTTGCGTGGATTCTTTTTGCCCTCATGGCCTCCGGTTTCAAATAATGTGACAGATGCTCCAGAAATATGTCGCTTACGGACACCCATGACTGTTGTCTTAGGTGCCTAGGAGCTGTCCTCAACCCAGAGCTCTGCTCCCTTTGTAAAAAGATGTCCTCCAAGGCCATCCAGAGCTGTAAGCAGAAACTGGACGACATTTTCTGCAAGGCGGCCCCGGTATCCTTAGTAGCTTCCCGCTTTGTCGACTTTCAGCCTTTGGGGTCCCCCGCTGCCCCAGCACCACTCTGAAGAAGGGTCCCCCGAAAGGGAGCAGAAGAAGAAGGCCTCGAGGACCTTATTGGGGGCTCCGGATAAGCGTGAGCGTTCTCGCGCTTGGTCCCTCAGCCCTCCTTGGCAGTCCCAAGAGTCTGAGAAGGAGCCGCCTCAAAAGGTACCTCATACGGATAGGGAGGCCTCCGGCGATGGCGCCCGGTCTCACGAGGGTCGTCCTGGCGAGGACCCCATCTCCTCCTTGACTTCTGGCCTGGTCACCCCAGCGTTGGCGTCGCGGAAGTGGGAGGCCCAAATGCTGGCACTGAAGCGCAGCATTTCTGCCTTCCTTGCTGCCCAGCTGGTGCTAGGCCCCGCTGGCATGCACCCTGAGACCTCGAGGGGGATGCCTGTGATGGCTCCCCAGACCGCCGTGACAATCCCCGAGAGCCTAGGATCCTGTGAGGGATCCTGGCAGAGATCTCTATCTCCATCCCGGTCTTCGGATGCAAGATCATCTCGAGCTAGCGCCTCCGGCTCCGGGCGGCCTTTGGCCTCAAAAGCCTAGCACAAAGCACAGGCTCTGCTCGAGCAACCTAGCTCCCAGTCTTCTTCGGAATTCTCGGGCTGGGAGTCTGAAGGGGACACTTCCCCTGAATCCTGGGCTCATCGGGACCTCCCCTCAGATCCTTCCCCGCTGGTTCAGAAGCGTCAGTCTCTTCCTGAAGACACTTCCTTTCTGAAGTTTGTGCGGGATATGGCTCGAGCCCTACCGCTCTCCACGCAGTCTGAGAAGGAGCACCGTGCAGAAGAACTCGATATTTTACAATATGAGGCTCTGCCGAGGGAATCCCTCATGGTCCCGTTTCTGCCTATCCTAACCTGGCTGCTCCTTCGCATGTGGGAGACGCCTTCATCTATCCTCATTGTCAGCAAGCGCCTGGACACCATGTACAGGGTCGAGCAAGGGCCCTGCTTCTGGAAGGCCCAGCTTCCTTATACCTCGATAGTGGTGAAATCTGCCATGCGGAAGCAAAAGAGCCCAAAAATTCATTCTTTGGTCCCGCCGGGTAGAGATTCTCTCACCCTCGATGCCCTCAGGCGTAAAGCCTATCAAGGCTCCATTCTGGCATGCTGCATCCAGGCTTACCAGCTATACATAGGTATGTTCCTTCATGACCTCACGAAGGAGCTCGGAGGTTTCCAGGCGGGCCTCGATGGCAGTTACCTCCACTGCTTCCAGACCCTCCTAAAGTCAGTGGGGGACTGTTCAAAAGTACCTCTCTCGCGCTGCATACGACAGCTTCGAGTCCTCCACTCGGGTAGCAGCTGCTGGTATTGGGGCCAGGCGGCAGGCCTGGCTCCAGTTCTCAGATCTCGAACAATGGGTCCAGGAGAAACTGCTCGATGTACTGTGCCTGGACAAGCAATTGTTTGGCAAACCAACGGAGGACAAAGCAGCGGAGATTGAGACGGAGTACGTAACCCGCATCTGTCTCTCCTGAAAGACTTTCTCCCTTCCGCGGAGGAAGCAATAGGGCAAAAAGCCTTTCTTCCAGAGGAAGGGTCTCCCTTACCGGGGCTATCCACCTTCCCTCTGGTGCCGGCTCTACCCCAAGGTGGACAGAGGGCCATCAGGGCCTATGTAAGCCAAAGAGTCCCAAAAGCCAGACCCCGGCATCAGCCCAGTCGGCCCCCGGTTTTTGACACCAAATGCATAGCTGCTCGCCCTCCGGCGATCCAGCTACTGGTGGGGGGGGGGGGGGGGAGCCTGGTCCACTTTGCTCCCTGTTGGGAGTCTGTCACCTCAGAACCTGGGTCCTTCAGGTCGTCCGGGAGGGTTACCTCCTTCACCTGAACCGGCTTCTTCCACCCTTTTGCCCTGCAGAGTTCCCTCGACTCCCTGTACACCAGCTCTTCTTGGCACAGGAGCTTGCCAACCTCCTCGAGGAGCGAGCAGTGGAAGTGGTCCCTCTGCACCTCAGAGACTCCGGGTTCTACTGCCGTTACTTCCTTGTGCCAAAGCGTACGGGCTGTTTCCAACCCATCCTCGATTTAAGAAATCTCAACAAATACTTGGTGCGGGAGAGGTTCAAAATGCTCTCCCTTGGTGTATTGCTGCCCTTCCTCCGGCAGGGTGACTGGCTATGCTCCTTGGACCTTCGGGATGCATACGCTCACATCCTTGTCCATCCCAAGCACAGGAAATACCTGCGTTTCAGGGTGCAAGGGAACCACTGTCAATACAGGATGCGTCCCTTTGGCCTGGTGTCCGCCCCGTGAGTATTCACCGAATGCCTCGTGGTGGCCACGGCCCACCTCTGGTTGCAGGGCACCATGTTTACCCCTATCTAGATGACTGGCTCATTACAGGGGGTATGGCTGAGGAGGTGTAGCGGGCCACGGCCTGCACCGTCCACCTCCTCAAGCACCTTGACTTCATGGTCAATTACCCAAAGTTGCACCTCACTCCAGCCCAATTCCTGGCGTTCATTGGCGCGTGTCTCAACATTCAGCTGGTGACAGCCTTCCTTCTCCAAGACAGGGCAGACCGACTCATCACTCTGGCATCCACGGTCCAACACTGTGACATGGTATTGGCCCAAGCGATGCTTTGTCTCCTTGGCTATATGGCTTTGACTGTTCATGTCGTCCCTGTTGCCTGGCTGCACATGCAGGCAGCACAGTGTTCTCAGGCAACAGGTCGCCTCAGAAATGCCGTCTCGGTCACTCCTCTACTCACCGAGTTCCTCAACTGGTGGTGGGATGCCCAGAACCTGCTCCAAGGCATGCTGTTCCAGGCCCCACAACACGACGTGATCTTGACCACGGATGCCCCTCTCATGGCTGGGGAGCCCATTGTGGCGAGCTCCACACGCAGAGGACTTGGATCTTGGAGGAGTCCCGGTAGCCGATCAACCTTCTCGAACTCCGGGTGGTCCTCCTCGCCCTCTGGGCATTCAGGCACCGTATTCACCACGGGGTGGTGCTCGTCCAGACGGACAACCGGGTAGCAATGTTTTATATGAACAAATAAGGGGGCACCAGCTCTTAGTCTCTGCCTGGAGGTGGAGCCCTGTGGTCCTCGCAGTTTGCCAGGGCATAGCCCTACAGGCCATTTATCTCCCAGGCCAGGACAGTGTCCTGGCAGACAGGTTAAGCTGGCTCCTCCAGCCACACGAGTGGCACTATTGCCCGCAGATGGCGCAGCGGCTGTTCCGGCACTGGGGGACTCCAGTCCTAGACCTCGTCGCCAGCCTGGCAAACTCGCAGCTCTCACAGTTCTGAGGCCCTGATCCACACCCGAACAGGGAAGCCCCGATGCCTTCCTTTTGTTGTGGATGCACGGCCTCCTGTATGCGTTTCCCCCCACTCCGTTCATAGCACGGACTCTCCTCAAAATACAGCAGGACAGGTCCTCTGTGATTTTCGTGGCCCCGCGGTGGCCTCGACAGCTCTGGTTCCCACTGCTGCTCTGCCTGGGAATGTTTGTCTTCCCCTACCTGGACAACTTTCTGATAAAGGACACGACACCAATGAGGTTTGACACTAGGCGGGGCTGTCCATTCAGGTCCTAAAACATCTGGGCTTTGTGGTCAACTACCCAAAGTCTCACCTGCAGTCCTCTCAGCATCTCGAGTTCATTGTGGCTCTTCTAGATACTTTCCTAGCTTGAGTCTTCTTGCCCACAAATTGGACCCAGCGACTCATCGCAGTGGCCCAAGAGGTCCAGCACTGTGCATACACGGCAGTGCATCAGATGCTTCGTCTGCTTGGCCATATGGCTCCACGGTTAATGCCATTCCCCTGGGTTGATTGCGGATGCAGCAAGCACAGTGGACTTTGTGCATCCAGTGGCGTCAGCTCACATGCTGCCTCTGGGACAGGATGGTTGTAACCTCACCACTTAAAGATTCTCTTTCCTGGTAGCTCCAGCTGCAGAACCTGCTCCTGGGCCTCCCCTTTCTGCACCATCGGACTCTGGCTGCGGATGCCTCCAAGCTGGGCTGGGGAGCCCATCTAAATGGTCTGCGCACTCATGGTCTCTGGACGGCGCAGGAGAGCTTACACCATATCAACTTTCTGGAACTGTGAGCAATTGCAAGCATACTTCAAACATTCTAGGTACCGTTGGCCAACCAAATAGTCCTTATCCAAACAGACAACCAGGTAGTGCTGCTCAGACAACCAGGTAGTGCTGCTCTATATCAACTAACAGGGTGGTACGGGCTCCTACCTTCTCTTTTGGGATGCCATGCATCTCTGGATGTTCACCATCTCTCAGGACATGGTCCTCAGAACCATATACCTGCCCAGGGAGCTCAGTATTCTGGCAGACTGCCTCAGCCAGGTCATTCAGCCACACAAGTGGACCCTCAACAGAAAAGTGGCGAGCCACATCTTTTGTATGTGGGGCATACCATGCATTGACCTCGAAGCGCACTCTGTCAGTTTGGATTGCAGACTGCATCTCCTTTGCTTATGCGCAGACTGACATGAGCCTGGAGCATCATCATCCCTGGTCATAATGTCCGAGCCATGGCTGCTTTTGTGGCAAACTTGCGCTCAGTCTCCATGATGGAGATCTGTAGGGCTGCTGCGTGCTCCTCTGTCCACACCTTCACAGCGCATTATTGTCTGGATGGAGATTCCCAGTGTGACAGCAACTTTGGCCAAGCCGTGTTCTGGCACCTGTTTGGAAATTAGATGAACTACTCCCACCAGCCCTTCTGTCTATCCAGACCACCGTAGATTCAACCTGATGTTGATGTCCATGCTCACTACTGACTCTTGGAACCTTAACAGTAACTTTTCTTACTATTTCTCTTGGTTTGTTTTTTCTGGTTGCCCCGTTGGGCTTTTTTTTAAAACGGGTTTTCCAGTAGCCTCTAGCTGGGGAGTCCCATACGTGAGGACTTCATTCCTGCTTGGTCCCAGAGAAAGCGTAGTTACTCACCTGTAGCAGGCGTTCTCTGGGAACAGCAGGAAAAAGTCCTCACATCCCTCTCTCCTCCCTGTGGAGTTATTTTTGCTTGATTCAGCAATGTCATCCTACCGAGGTAAGATGGCTCCTTTGGGCGGGAAGACAGGCATGCATGCATGGAGAGCCTTCCAAAAGCTTCCTATGGAAGCTGAGGAGCGTTCCTGCATGGGCTCCACTGGTGATGTCATCCATATGTGAGAATTTATTCCAGCTATTCCCGGAGAACACCTGCTGCAGGTGAGTAACTACACTTTCTTTGAATGGATTATTTTGCAAATAGGTTATCTTTTAATGAAAGTTTAGCCGTAAATATTCAGACAGTGGTTAGTTTGATTCTTTGTACCACTATATATTAAATAGTAAAGATGATTTTCCTGGCCATACTAACAAGTTGTTCAGTACTTGCTGGGAAGCACTTTTTTTCTTTTTCATTTAAATCCATCCAGGTTATTATTTAACAGCCACAGACACTGTTTTTTTTAACCAAACACTGGCTGCAACAGTTAATACCTTTTGTTTATTCAGTACCACAATCTGGATAGTGGCAGAGCTCCGAATATACTGGGCTTGGTTTTTATTGGTTTAGTTACTGTTTACCTTTTTTAATCATGATTATTTTTAATGGTTGCTTGACTTTGGTTCTACTTTTAATTATCTCTTTAGTATTTTACTACAGTCTGCAGTCATTATGTATGTTAATTATGTGTGTGTTCCTCTTTTTAATTGTATTTTATGAGATTGTTGTCCCCTGAAAAAGCCGTTGGCAGAAACACTTGTTAGACTGACCTTGAAGTTTACACAATAAAGCTCTCTGTCCATCCAGTGGCGCTGTGAGTCCCTTTATGCCTATCAACATTGCAGGTGGGGTATTCCCATTCTCTGCCCTCATTCTGTCCCAGCACTATCTCTGGATAGTACCGGGGCAGTATGTAGTGATTTTCAGTGGCACTATACAGATAGGGCACTTAATCCATATAGTGGCTACTGTTATTTGGATTAGTGCCTTTGAATATCGATACTGTTGTGTGTTCAGCTTTGTTTTTCAGTACCACCTAACATTTTGCAAAACCTCTGTCTTTGTTTATTATCTTCCTGCTCTCATCAGGCAGTTTTTAATATTATATTCACTTCTTATGGCAAAACAGGCAAAGCGAGCAGGACATAATTCCTTTAAAAGATGTTTTTTCAACATGCCAGTGTACCAGCCACTACATATCATCATTGAGAAAGAACTACTCAATTTTCTATTTTCTCTCAGGGCTCATTGTTCTATTACAGCATTTTTTTTATATTAGTTCAGTGAGTTACAAGCCCTTAATTAAAATTGTTGGTTAAGGGAAGGTATTTAAATTGGGTTTGTCATACGTTTGTAATATGCATGCTTTTATGATCATGGTAAAAAGAAAAAGCTTTAATTTTAAATAACGCTGCCCAGGAAAACAGTATCTTAAGGCAGAGGTAGTTGCAGTAATCATTGAAGCATATGTTACAGTAGGCTAGCCATTGGTTCCAAAGCTTATCCTGAGGAACTCCCAGCCAGTCAGGTTTTCAAGATATCCACAAATGAAGGACCTTACGGGCCACATAGACAAGGGGAGGAGTCTGTTGTGTTGGTACCAGTGACATAGGAAAATGTAGGAGGGAGGTTTTGGAGGCTAAATTTAGGCTTTTAGGTAGAAAGTTGAAATCATAACTTCCAGGGTAGCATTCTCTGAAATGCTTCCCAAGCCACGCGCAGGACCCAAAAGGCAGGCAGAGCTCCAGAGTCTCAATGTGTGGCAGCCAAAAAAGCAAATAGAATGCTAGGAATCATAAGGAAAGGAATGGAGAATAAAACCAAGGATATTATAATACCTATGTATCTCCAGGAACAAGCAGGAATGTAGTCTTCACATATGGGTAACGTCGGGAACGCTCCCCAGCATCCATTAGGAAAGCTTTTGGGAGCATCCCACTGTGCCTTCGTAGCTGCCTTCCCAGCTCTCCCTCCTCAGTTCTTCATTTTCTGCAGAGCCGACAAGAAGCAATTCCTGTCACCACAGAAATCTGTTTTATTTTTTGTGGTCGCGTCTGCTGTCCCGTCGACACTGGTACCAACTCTGTCGGTGCTTTCTTTCCTTCATTCTTTTCTTTAAAAAAAAAAAAAAAAAGCTTCAGTGAGGGAAGAAAACTTCTTCCTTCAGGCGCATCAACGCCATCTTAGGCTTAGGCCTCTCCTTGTTGTCACAGACAAAATGAGAAAAACCATCCAGTGGTTTTAAGAAATGTTCCAAATGTGGCGGTTCAATTTTGGCCATGGACACCCATGACTGGTGTCTAAAGTGGACCATTGGAGTGGAGTGGAGGAGTGGCCTAGTGGTTGGGGCAAGGTACTTCAGGCCGGAAGGTCGGTGGTTCAAATCCCAGTAGAGGACAGCAACCTTGGGCCAGAAGGACTGGGGTTTCTAGTCCCATAGGTGCTCCTTGTGGTCTTGGGCAAGCCACTTAACCCTCCATAGCCCATGTTTCCTGTAAAATAGTTATCTCCAAGTTATAATGCCCTGTTCAATGTAATTTCAGTTTGTTCAATGTAAACCGCACTGATGCAGAATAGCGCGGTATATAAGAGAATGTAAATAAATAAATAAATAAAGTGTTTGGGACCAGATCATCAATTGTCAGAATGTCCTATCTGTAGGAAGATGACAAAGAGGGGCCTACAGAATCGAGCTGCAAACTGGGCACCCTCTTTGCTTCCGATGCAGTCTTTAGCATCAACGTCATCGAGAGCTTCATCTTCCTCCCAAGAATCTCAGGTATCGAAACCTAAGTCTTCATTGAAGATTGGCCAGCCCTCCAAGGGTAGATCTCCTTCTAAGCATCAAGATGCCTTGGGCGTTGCCTTGGAGGGCGACACACAGGCCAAACAACCCTGGCGGGAGGATCTTGCCTCCAAAGTCTTAGTGGGGTACCAGATTGCTCCCGAGGCCTCCACCTCTGGAGAGCTCCTGGTGCCATGCTCAGGGATTGTGGCCCGCAATTCCGGTACCGATACCCAAGCATCAGCAACTTCCATGGATCAATGTATCCTAGCCATCGAGCAGAGTGTATCAGCCTTACTGGCGGCCTCTGTACTGGTAAAGCCTATACAGTCGATTCCTTAGACATCGGTACCGGCTATGGTACTGAAAGATCCTGCATCAATTTTTTTGCCGCTTACCATGCTACCACCCATGCCAACCCTCAAATCCGTTTCCGGTGCCAGCACCGCAAGCTTCAGCTACCGACTTCAAATGGTATTGGGTACATGCGGAGCACAAACACCCTGCCCGTCGATACTTTGAGTCTTTGGACTCCGATTCGTCAGACGACGAATCAGCCAATACCCGGGAAATGAGAACTCTCCTAACCACATTCAAGCTCCTGAATGACATCGCCCCCTCATATCTATCCACACTATTACACGCCCCATCTGAATCAAGAGCTCGCAGACTAAACGCAGCACACTCACTTGAAATACCAAAATCATTCAAGAAAACTAAAAAATCCACCAGCACCAGGGCCTTCACATTCACTGCCCCCATGCTCTGGAATGATCTCCCAATAGACCTTTGTATCATGAAAGACCTCACCCAATTTAGGAAGGAACTCAAAACATACCTATTCTCCGAACACTTTGAAATCCACTACCCCCAAGTCCAACCACACAGCATCCCCAGACACACAAACACAAAGCCCTAAAATCACATTCAACTAACCACACACAGACTTACCACAGACACCCCAAAAACTCACGAATAAAAAAAAAAAAAAAATGGAAATAAATTCCACCACTCACACATGACTAACGAATGCTTCACCCTGTAATTCATTGTATATAACCTTTTGGTAAATAACCATTGTAAATAGTTTCGGCAGTTCCTCGCCTCACTACCTGTAAAAAGTTAGAAAATTTTGTTCAATATTATAATACAGAAATTTATAAAAGTATACAAAATGTAAATAGTTCCGACAGTTTAATGCACTATTATCTGTATAAAGTTAGAAATCTCTATTCCATGTAATATACTATCTATTATCTGTATAAAGTTAGAAATCTCTGTTCCATGTAATGTATGCAGTAGTATACAAAACTGTTAACTTGTTCCATGTAAACCGCCCCGATCTCTGGAAGGGGCGGTATAGAAGAAATAGATAAATAAATAAATAAACTCTCCCAGAAGACCCATCTCCGTCTCCACAACATTGCATGTCCCCTCCGGAGAGGATATGTCTTTCCAAGACTTTATTCGCGATGTTGCGCAGGGTCTGTTCAAAACGGTGATTTCGGAGAAAGAACATAGGACTCAGAAACTTGAAATCCTTCAATATCCTGCAGCCCCAAAGGAATCTGCTACTCTCCCTATTCCTCGCATACGTCACGACCTTATGCTTCGTATGTGGGAGACGCCCCTTACCATCTTTCCACATACTCGACGACTCGATACAAAAGATGCAACTACCACACCATTCTATGGTGGTGAATCGGCAATGCTTCGAATAAAAAGTGCTAAGACACATTCCTCGAACCCTCCAGGTAGGGAATCGAGAAACCTCATCGCTTTTGGTCAAAGTTGTTTTCAGGCCTCCATGTTATCGGCCAGAATCAGTTCCTACATACTCTATGTGGGGATGTTTCTTAGGGAGGTGGTTAGAGATTTGGAATTGATGGCTCTTCTTCTCCCTGATGATAAGAGAGCTGATTATCTCACCCTTGTAAAGCATGCCCAAAATGTTTCAAAGTTTAACAGAGAAACCTTTGACTGTTTTGAATGTATCAGCAGAACTTCAGCTATATGCATCGGTGTATGCAGAATTGCTTGGCTCCAAGCATCTGATCTTGAACAGTGGGTTCAAGATAAGCTGGGTAATATCCCTTGCACTGGTGTAAACCTTTTTGGCAAGGATTGGCAGGACAAGGTTTCTCAGCTAGAATCTGAGAACGCCACTCTTAATAGATTATCTAGATCTACTGCCAACCCAGCTAGAAAAAAAGACAGTGAAGAAGGGTTTTTTTCAACAAGAAAAATAAATACTACCCTTCTTAAAACCTTGCATTTCAATGTCTAATCCATGCTCCCCAGAAAGGGTAGCAGCCACCGAAACAACATAGGAAGGCTCAGACACTTAAGTCACAGCCACCTCAGCAGACTTAACCTCCTCAGGGTCTTTGACTCTTTTCTGGAGAACATAGCCGATCTGCCTCTGGAGATTCCAGATCCCATCCACATTCCCGGCAAACTTTGTCAATTTGCCCACAGGTGGCATCTTATAACATCAGAGCAGTGGACACTCTCCATAGTACGGGAGGGGTACAAGCTTCATCCATGAAGTCTACCCCCCCCCCCGACTCCTCCAAGAGAGTTCTGTTCTCAACCCCCTCTCACTGCTATTTTGCAAGAGGTCACCTCTCTTGCAAGGCGTAATAGAAGAGGTACCACTCTCCCAACAGGGACTGGGCTTTTATTCTCCATACTTCCTTATTCCAAAGAAAACAGGAGGATACAGGCCCATTCTGGACCTCAGAGAACTGAACACTATGAGAGAAATTCAAAATGATATCCCTAGGTACTCTTTTGCCCTATTTCCAGAGTCAGGTTTGGCTCTGTTCTCTAGATCTAAAGGAGGCATATACTCACATACTTATTCACACACAATACAGAAGGTTCTTGCGCTTTCTTTTCCAAGGGAGACATTATCAATGTAGAGTCCTGCCTTTCGGCCTCGCCTCTGCCCCAAGGGTCTTTACAAAGTGCATGGCAGTAGTAGACGCTTTCCTAAGGACTCTAGGGATATTTGTCTTCCCTTACATAAACAACTGGCTCATTCGAGCAAGCTCTTCTCTAGAGGCCAGTCTTTTCCTCTCACGCTCCATGCAGGTGCTGCAACACTTGGGATTTGTAATAAATCTTCCAAAGTCCCAACTCATTCAACTCTCAAACTCTAGAGTTCATAGGGGCTCTCCTAGATACTCAACAAGCAAAGGCTTTTCTGCCCCAAGCCCGCTGCGCTCGACTCAGCTTGCTTATCAGGCATGCCTCAAGAACTTTCTCATGGCTCGAGAATTGCTGAAACGTTTGGGCCATATGGCATCAACAGTATATGTTGTTCCATATGCTCATCTACATATGCGTGCAGCTCAATGGACCCTGACCTCCCAGTGGTCTCAGGCATTGGGTTGCCTGGGGGTCTCTACACATCTAGTCTCGTCTCTCCAGTGGTGGCCATCCCAAGAAAACCTTCTCGTAAGGTCACCTTTTCAGATGCCTCCACATCAATGTATCCTGACGACGGATGCATCCAAATTGGGCTGGGGAGCTCATCTGGACAGTCTCTCCACTCAGAGTCTTTGGTCTCATCAGAAGTTAAAACTCCACATAAATCTGCTGGAACTCTGAACCATCCACAATGCTCTCAAGGTGTTCCAGGACCATCTTCGCTTCTAGACAGTTCTAGTTCAGACGGACAATCAAGTAGCCATGTCCTACTTGAACAGGCAAGGCGTATCAGGCTCTTGGACCCTTTGCAGTGAAGCCCTGCACCTGTGGTCTTTTGCAGTATAGCATCACATTCACCTACATGCAGTGTATCTTCCAGGCAAGCAGAATATTTGGCAGACAAACTGAGTTGAGTCCTGCTACCCCACGAGTGGTCTCTCCATGCAGATAAGGTCGCTCACATTTTTCAGACCTGGGGAGCCCCAGATATAGACCTGTTATGCCAAGCTTCCCTGCTTCTGCTCCAGGACACCTGCACAGAACAACCAGCAGGTAGATGTCTTTCACCTTCACTGGGGTCAAGGCTTCCTATATGCCTTCCCTCCCATTTCCCTCATTCCCAAAACTCTTTTCAAACTCCAGAGAGAAGGGGCTACATGATTCTTATTAGCCCCGTGTTGGCTACAACAACCGTGGTATCCTCTCCTTCTAGTCTATCTCAAGCTCAGCCAGTAGATATGGGGTCTGCTCCAGATCTCCTCTCGCAGGAGGACGGGGCACTACTGCATCCCAATCTGCAGTCCCTACATCTTACAACATGGCTGCTGAAGGCATAGCCTTCCAGGACATCAATCTCTCTCTAAAGGTAATAGATATCCTCTTAGCTTCCAGGAAGCCTTCCACCAGACGCTCCTACGCCTTCAAGTGGCATAGATTCTCTCTCTGGTGTTCTGAAAGGGATCTTAACCCCTTCTCATCTCCGGTGGATGCATGACTTGAATATCTGCTCTACCTATCTTCTTCTGGACTCAAAACCAATTTGGTAGGAGTGCACCTAAGTGCAATTACGGCCTCTCACATACCTCTAGATAGTCAGCCCATCTCTTTTCAGCCGCTTGTAGCATGATTCATGAGGGGTCCTCTATTAACTGAACCTCCCATTAAGCCCCCTGCAGTGGCATGAGATCTTAATGTTGTTTTAGGACAGCTTCTCAAGCTGCTCTTCGAACCTCTAACCACCACTTCTCTGAAATTTCTCACCTGGAAGGTCACCTTCCTTATTGCTCTCACTTCAGCAAGATGTTTTAGTGAGCTCCAGGCTTTGGTGGCTGACCCTCTTTATACACGATTCCACCATAATAAGATAGTCCTTAGGACTTATCCCCACTTTATGCCACAGGTGGTCTCGCCTTTCCATTTAAATCAGTCGGTTTACTTCCCTGTCTTTTTCCCTAGACCTCATTCCTTTAGGGCAGAAGCAACCCTTCACACGCTAGATTGCAAACGTGCTTTGGCTTTTTATCTCCAGAGAACTAGAGAGCACAGAAAAGCTTCCTAACTTTTCATTGCCTTTGACTCGAGTCACCTGGGCTTGCTAGTATCCAAGTGAACGCTATTCAGATGGATAGCGGATTGCATCTCCTTTGCTTATGAAAGTGCAGGGGTCTCTCTCAAGAGTCATGTCACTGCACATAATGTTCGGGCCATGGCTGCCTCTATGGCAAATCTACGCTCTGTAGTGATTGATGAGATATGCAAAGCAGCAACCTGGTCTTCTGTCCACACTTTTGCTGCACATTATTGCCTGGACAAGGACTCCCACCGGGATGCCTTGTTTGGCCAAGCTGTTCTCCAGCATCTCTTTCAAGCTTAGATCAATTTCTACCCTCCGTCCCGGGTTTCGATACCAGACATCCTTGGAGAATATATGACCTACTTACTTATGCCTGTGATCCACAGCTCACTCTGAAGTCATCTCTCTGGCATCTCCAAGCTAGGGAGTCCCATATGTGAAGACTACATTCCTGCGTGTTCCTGGAGATAGCATAATTACTCACCCTTAACAGGTGATCTCTGGGAACATCAGGAATTTAGTCGTCACAACTCACCCTCCTCTCCTAGCAGTTCTACTTTTTCTCCTCTTCTCTTTCTCTCCTTTTATCTCAGCTACAAACTCAACTAAGGAGGGAGAGCTGGAAAGGTGGGAAGGCAACTACGCAGGCGCAGTGGGATGCTCCCAAAAGCTTTCCTATTTAATGCTGGGGAGCGTTCCCGCGCAGGCTCCATCGGTACCGATGTTACCCATATGTGAAGACTAAATTCCTGCTGTTCCCGGAGATCACCTGTTACAGGTGAGTAACTATGCTATCGGTCCATGCTTCAACCACACCTTGAATATTGTGTGTAATTCTGGTCGCCGTATCTTAAAAAGTATATAGCGGAGTTAGAAAAGGTACAAAGAGCCACCAAAATGGTAAAGGGGATGGAAGGATATCCCTATGAGGAAAGGCTTAAAATGTTAAGGCTCTTCAACTTGGAAAAGAGAAGGCTGAGGGGAGATAGGATAGAAGTCTATAAATTAATGAATGGAGTGGGTAAGAAAAACAACTTTGAAATTTGTGAGTCACATGACTTGACAGGATTGGAGATTCAGTGAATCCCGTGAAGGCGCTGTCCGAATGCCACTGACCCATTGCTGACTACACTTTTCAAAGCTTTCTTAGAAAGTTCTTGTAAATCCTGAACATATCTGCGAGTTCCTGCAGTGCCACAACTATGCAGACCTTTAATGTGTTTCAAAGCAATAAGCCCACTAGTCTTAAAAAGCCTTTATTTCATTGTTTTGTTTTGCTTTGGTCTCAGCAAACTTTTTACCCCTTTATCTTTCACTAGTTAATTTTGTAATATGAAATTCTAACAAAAAATAGCTAGAGTCCTGAAAGAAAACACTTTTTTTATTATTCTCTGAACGCTTTTTAGTGACTATAAAAAAGGTATCAACATGTTTCCAAGTTGTCAATAGGGGTGTGTATTTGTTAGTGTTCATCCAGTTCATTAAGGTTCCTTAAAATTTGAATGCATTTTAAATTCATTTAGCTTGTGTTAATTTGCTTAACGCACCTTAATTTTTCCATGCACATTAAATCAATTTAGCGCACACTAAACATTCCTTTTTAAAAGAAATGTATGAAACTAGCCTAAGGAAACACCTGAAAATTTGGAAAAAATTATGAAAAAACCCAAGACTTCTGAATTTTTCTTGGCAGTGCACATCCCTAGATGCCAAAATATCTTTCACTGGCAAAACATGCATTATCATCATTTGTCTCTCTTAAGTACAGCTCACCTGTGTTGTGCAGACTTTAAAAAAAATCTCCATTCTCAAATTACTTAAAGTATTTAATTAAAGCAATAACAAGTCACATCTCATGGGTATCCGATGGTGCTATACGCATTAAAGAAATCTTGGGCACTTAGATACCCATGAGTAGGTGACTAATCGCTTTAAATATGCACTTGAAGTAATGTGAGTTTGGTATTAATCACAGTCTTCATAGTATAAGTGAAATTTCCTTTATGGAATCAAATGATATACATGTGATTTGCCAGTGAAAAATATGTTGACAACATGGGTATGAGTGATATCTCTTTATATCCATTGAAGAGTGTTCAGTGGATATAGGTAAAATAATGTTTTTCCTTATGGACCCTAGTTATTTCTGTTGCTGTTTTCATACCTTTTAATAGGATTGACTAGTTCATTTTGTGGCATTTTCAACATGTTTTGTTTTTCAAAGATCATGTTTGTGAGCCCAATTAGGCAATGAGTCCTTGGGATAGAACCTACAATTTCCCCTCCCCTCCCCTCTTCATCAGAGTTCACATTTTCTTCCTTGATTTCCTATGGACAGTTTTCATATTCTTTTGCACAAGAAGGCCATTGGATTCTATTTTTGTCCCGGTGTAGTGAGAAGCTGTCTATCATGAAATCTACTATAAAAACTTGGGAAAGGACCATGATTCTGCCTTCAGTTCAAGAAAGTAATCAAGGGTGATAAAGTATTGTAAGATTAGGTTCATTTCTAGCTTGCAGAATGAAAGAAGACTAGGTTCACCAAACTGGCACTAAATGACCACAGAACTGCACCAACCACTGGTAGCAGTGATATGCTAAAAAAGTAGTCAAATTTCCAATGCTAAAACAAAAGGAGAGGCTCCAGAAAAAGGAAGAATCTTGCTGACCTTGCACTGAGCATCTGGCTATCGGAGTCAAGGAGACATGATGCAGAAGTATCATGAATAGCTTCCTTTGGCACACAGCTCTAAGAATAGATGGATTGTAGAAGTGTTGTGTCTGGAGGTTAACCCTTCATATAAGGTAGTTACTGCAGTGGTCTCCAGAGATCTAACTCCAAGCCTTCAAAACTCTTCAGTCCACTTTGCTGAATCTGTGATAAGGAAGCTTATCATAGCTCAGGAAGGGGCTATAGAAAAGGTGAAGTGTCTCTGAACAAGCAACCTGTCAGTGCTGGTAGAAATGAGAAAACAGAATTTTGCCATAAAAGACTACCAGTCCCAGAATGCACCTTGTTTCCAACAGCCATTAGAGGAGCTGAAGTGGGGAAACGTGTGTTCAATCAGGAGGGCTATGAGGTAATCCCTAAGCACTCATCTCAAAGGGCAGGGCCTGATTCAGCACAGCTGTGCTGTGTTAGGGAGGAGCACTCATCCAAGCAGAATAAGAGTAGAGTTTATTCTACAGATGACCATCTTCATGATCACCTTGGATATCCAGAGAAGGATCATCAGTTTCATCTGAAGGATCAGCAGAAGCAGAAGCCAAACCGGACAGACAGAGAGGCAAGGAAACCCTCTGGAAGAAAGAGGAGAAAAGCCTTTGAGAGGTCTAGAAGAGTCCAAAGCAGTACATATACTGGGAGGTATTCCAAGGGCCAGCATACACCATTGGACTGGGGAAAGCCAGAGGAATGGTGCTGCAGAGCTAGGAATCACCAGAGGCTACCTGTGAGGGAGACGGCTGCACATGGAAGGGACCCTAAGACCCGTGCCAGAAGGTATGTGAAGAGAGATCCAGTGTCCAGGGATCTGGATTGGAAGGCTGGAAATAAGAACTGGACTACATACTGGCCAGGCTATATAGAGAAGAACTCTAGCAGCAATGGAAGCTCAGGTATGAACACTGATCTATGCCCTAGCTATAACCTTGAAAGACAGCAGGGAAACAAGTATTCTCCTGAAAGTGCTCCATTGAGAGATTCATCTGTGCCAATCCATGATATTGAACCTATGCTTGTTGAAGAAGGGGGAATTATTGCAGATGAAGAATGTGTTTATATGGACTGCTCTCTATCTAAACTCCGTTGGTAACTTTCTGTTATAAAGTACAGCAACCATCACAAAGAAAATACAAACTTGTTCTTTATTCTAATCAGAAAAGCTCCTGAAGCAGGATTTGACCTACACAGTAACAGCAAATCAGCTAAGGGGTTTCAGCTGGTGACTGTTAGCAATTGAGCCTGCCTAATTGCTTGTGAGCTAGGAGAGAATCACTTCTGAATCTATGTGGGAAGTGATCAGAAGTTAACCTGACAAGAACAGTTTATTTATTTCTTTGTGGCTTTTCGTTTGTTAGAGATATGCTAAGAAAACATTAGCTAATTGCCTGACAAGTTTAAAGGTTGTTTTCCTGATTTTGATTTTGACTTTGTTTTTCCCAGTTAAACACTGGAAGCAAGTAACCTAATTTATGTGCTACCAAGCATATCTGTGTTGGGAGAAATAACCCCATAAATAAATATCTTATTGGCTTTACCCAAGAGCACAACTAAATTATTGTCAGCAGCTGTGTCTGGTGTGAATGAACTACATTGCCCACAATACTTTGCAAATCATATAGAAATATGCACTTGCCAAGAGTGTGAAGATTCTCACCCAGGCAGCCGTCTGACAAATCCCACCTTATCTTGGCTCCCAAGCACTGAAGAAAAATTCAAAAGGAGAATAACTGGCAGTAGCTTAGAACATTAGGACTACAGAGCAGCATAAGTGACACACCTGTGGCTATCTACCTTATGGTTCCAAGCATTTCAGCACTGACTAGGTTTTTAGCACTGAGAGTATGTTTTGGTACCAACACTATGAAATTTGAGTTGAATGGGCTTGGAGAAGGATTTATTTGACGTCCAGGAATTGACATTTGGAGGTGGAAGGTAGTTGCCTAGAGGTTTAGTGCCAACTCAGACCTCAACTCAAGTTTTATTTATGGGAGCGAGATTCAGGAGTTTGTTTAGGAGGTTGGTTTTATCCAGGAATACTCATGCAGCCTCTCCTGAAAGCCTTACCTCCACAGTCAAGGAATATATCCACATCCAAGGATTTTTACATCTCCGATTTGTATGTGTTGACCAAAACCATCCCCATTCATTTGAAGGTAGAAAGAAAACTTAGGCCATCCTTTTTTGTTATTTTTAAATATCTGGATGCCCCCAAGGAATTTATAATAGTGTTCACTCACTCTACCAGGACATGAGGGGAGGGGGGGGGTTGGTAATTGCATAAAGGTATTTCCAGATGTAAAGCCTATTTTGTGTGCATAAAAGGCCTTCTATAAAATTTTGCAGTGGTGCACTCATGTATAAGTACACATGAGAAGATAGTGCGTACCTATATGCATGCAGTGTATCCTGAGGGCATAGTTTGGAGAGTTGCGATGTACCTACATATTTTATAAAATACATGAATACACACATAGAGTACATGAACACATTTACACCAACATTTGCACTCTACAAGGACAGGCATAAATCTTTGTGTGTACTGTATACAGGTACACACTTATTTTATAAACAATTCATGTAAATCATGACCGTCCAAACTCTGTTCCAAAACACATCTCTATGCAGTTGCATAAATTGCACAACTTGTTGGCACTAGAATTACCTGGGGTAATTTTATGAGAGACAATTTACATGCCTAACAAGCCCTTTATCTGTGAAAAGTCCTTTATAAAATTGCCCCCATGAAATGCAGTTTTTCAACTTAAACGTGTAAGATGAGGATTTTGTAAACCTGCACATTTGCAAGGAGCTGATTAGGAAACTCTCCTTCACTTTACAAAATGCTTGCGTTTCAAAATCAGAGAGAGTGGGCACAGTTCCCTTCTCAAGCACTCCTCCTAACCCCAGGTCCAAACGAGAAGGTAGCCATGGGTCATGCATGGCTTGAAGGTGTAAATGTTGATGGGTAAAAGTCCCACTGAATATATACATTACTATTAGAATATATGGCAGTATAAGCATACCTCAAAGGACTGCTCAGAGCATACCCTATTTAAATCTCTGCATGCTACTGTCTGAGGGTAAATCATTTTCCATGTGTACAGCATGTTTTACATGCAAAAAATGGTGCTAGTAAAATTGTACAGATGTGTTTGCATTTATAAGTACAAATGCCAAAAAGAGTAGGCATATTTCACACTGGACCCACATCAGCATGGCTTGAGACCCCACTATGGAGTTGAGACACTTACAACATCTCTCATGGACAGACTCTTTAAAGGCACCAAAAACCGTAAACAAGGTTCATACTAATATTCATAGACATAACGGCTGCATTTGGCTCTGCCACAACATCTTACTGTCACAACTCCAAGCTATTGGATTACAGAACACAACTCTAGACTGATTTCACTGATACTTATCTGGCCGTCAACAGCAGGTGAAAATAGGGCTAAACAAATTTGTCCAAAATAGCAACCTGCAAGAAGTATCCCATGGCTTCGCTCTATCAGCCCTACTGCTCAACATATACATTCAACCAATATGTACAATCATACAGTTGTACAAAGTGTACTACTATATATACACTGATGATATCATGCTCTGCATACCCTTTACCATAGCAATACCACAGTATACTGCAGTAGTAAACTGCTTCACTGAAATTACTCACTGGTTATCAGAACACTATCAATAAACTACAAGAAGATAGAAGTACTTCGCATCACCAGAAACAAAGCTTACATCCCTTCACCAACACTAAGGGGTATGTTTACTAAACCGGGCTAACGGTTAACCCGGGCTATCTGCCACTAGGTCCCATATTATTCAATGGGACCTAGTTGCAAATAGCCCGGGCTAACTGTTAGCCTGGTTTAGTAAACATACCCCTAAGAGTTAATGAAGCTGACCTGGAAGTAAAAATGGAGGTGAGATACTTAGGAATAACACTGGACCAGCAACTGAACGTAAACTGCCACATCAAAAAAAAAAAAAACCAAAATAATATACAAGACACAAACACTGCAAAAACTATGCCCATTACTTGAAACAAATGATTTCTGTTCAGTATTCCAGGCAGCAGTCTTCCCGCACTTTGATTACTGCAGCAACATTTTCTATGGAATGCCACGGTATGCCACACACCCATTACAAATGGAACATCATACGGCAGTCCGTGTCATCCTGGGAGCAACAAATTCTGAACATATCACACCAACTTGAAACAACTACACTGGCTGCCCATAATAAGTAGAAACAAATGCAAAGTACTATTAATGATTTTCAAAATCATTCACAACTTATCCTCTGAAATCTCTACTACATATCACACAGAACAACAGAGCCAGAAGACAAGGTATTCAATTTGTTAACCATACCAATAGAAAGAACAAAAAACAGCCAATAGGCCTGTGTCCATTCATTCTCCCTATATGCTCAAGAATTATGGAATGCACTACCTGAAAAAACCCAAACCATTCTCAGAACTCGCAGCATCCTGTAAGGAGCTAAAGACTTACCTTTTCATTGTACTCTTTGAAGACACAACATAAGCTATACAACAAACTAGTAGTAGTAGTAGTAATTATATAAGCTATATACTATATACTACACATAATTTCATATAGGTTAGATGTTTATATGTTAATAAACCAGTGACCGAATGCTGCCCTGCTGCCCTTCCTCTTCCCCAGCAACTTTATAAATGCAGAGTTGATGATAAACCTGTAAACCTGTACCCATGCTACAACAGCCTGTTAATAGTTAAATGTATTATTTCCAACAATACTGTTACTAGTTAAATGTAGTTTCCAAAAGTCTCTCATGTTATCTGTAAACCACTTTGATTAAGAAAAAAGTGATATAGAAAACTAGCCAAATAAATAACTTACCTGTATGTAAACGTTCCTAGCGGCATAGTTCGGATGGAAAAGGGGCAGAGCTGCAGTATACACATGTACACACATGCCAATCTACCTCACAGCAGGTGTAAATTTGTTCAAAAGCATTTATGCCCTATTGGGGATTATTGTAGGAGCCTATTTTAATAAGGCACACAGGCACCTATGTTGCTTTTATAAAATATATCATAGTAACATAGTATATGAAGGCAGATAAAGACCAGTATGGTCCATCTAGTTGGCCCAGTAAGGAGGCTAGAGTGGTTGTAACTGCAGCTCCTTGTAGTTTAACCCGCTCTATGCCTGTGCTTAGGGTTGTACCTGCTGCTCCGTGCAGGTCAGCCCCCTATGTATCAAATACACCAGTTCAATGTTCCAGTTTCCTCTTCAACCAAAGTAATCATAACTAGTTTCAAAAGACCTCAAATACAAATATACCTTTTTCAGACAAATCATCATTGTTCCCATTACAATAGATTATTCAATGTATACAGCTTCAAACAGCTTACACAAATAAAAAATCAATTCAGCAAACTTTGGAACGCACATCCGACACAATATTGCATTTCAGAACACTTATTTGCATATTGCGTTGGATGTGTGTTCCAAAGTTTGTTGAATTGATTATTTTTCTAAACTGTTTGAAGCTGTATAGCTCATTGGATAATTTTTTTTTAACCAGACTTTTATATCGCCTTATCCTTCAATCTAAGGCGCGCACGCTGTAGTGATACTTGCCTTAATTTTCTATTATAACTTAAACTGAGTACATTAAAACGAGAGTAAATCCATTGTAACTTAAAACTGGGTACATTAAAATGAGACAATACAATTGGGAAAATTGGCATGCAGGGCAGTTTATGTACAGCTGTAGTCTGAGGTAGTAGTAGTGGGATCAATGATATATACTGCGTCTAGTCTGATAGCACAGTGTTTCAGGGCATGATTTGTCTGAAAAGGTATATTTGTATTTGAGGTCCTTCGAAACCAGTTACGATTGCTTTTGTTGAAGGGGAAACAAACATTGAACTGGTGTATTTGATACATATGCTTCCTGAATAATAGGCCTTTGACTGCTTGAATTGCCTTTATAAAATAGGCATGTTTTTGAGGATGTTCATTGATGCTCTGTTAGAAAATTATCTCCAACACTTATATAAGTAACACCTTTTCCAAAATCACTACTTACACGTATATGCCAATTTTGACACACACATCTGCTTTTTTTCCATATGTCAATGGTGCTTAAGCCTTCTAATAATCACAAAAATATCTAGTAACAGTTCTGGTATATGTTTACAAACCAGGAGTGCTTTTGTCCTTATCTGGACAATTAGCTGATCAAAAAACAATCTCAGGAAGTACTAAACCATCCATATATTGGAGTTAAGAGGATTTGTGATCCCAACTGAGTTCATAGTCTTCATTGGAATTTATAGGAGCCCTTCTATACATAACGCAGGCAAAAGTCTGTCCTCCATAGGAATGGATCATCACTTTAATGTCCACAAAATAAGAGATAGGCAACAGACAGGACATTCATTCCTTCATTAAAATTTAATAGTGCTGGACCTTGATATATCTCGATAAGATAAACTCAATATATGATCTCAGAGGCCAGTGTTCAAAGGGTTTATGCACCTAATTTTGAGAGTTAGGCTCTTAAATTGGCTTATTTGAAAATTTATTAGGGCTGAGTGCCTTAATTTATGCTCAAAATTTAATTAAGAACACAAGATATGTCATACTGGGTCAGACCAAGGGTCCATCACAGCAGCCAATCCAGGTCACAGGTATCAGTCAGATTTCCAAACAGGTGTATAGGTTCCACATTGCTTATTCCAGGGTAAGCAGTGGTCCTTTTTAATAATGGTTTATAAACTTTTCCTCCAGGAACTTATCCAAACCTCTTTTAAATCCAGCTACACTAACAGCTTTTACTACATCCTCTGGTAAAGAATTCCAGAGTTTGATTACGTGTTGAGTGAAAAAAATATTTTCTCTGATTACTCTTTAATAAGCTACATTGTAGCTTCAATGCATATCCCCCAGTCTTTCTACTTTTTGAAAGAGTAAACTCATGAATTTAAGAATATAACATGTGCATGGCAACGGGGCGGATTTAGAGTGCAGAAAAAAACAGTTAAGAGCTTAACACTGATTTTTAGCACTAAGCACATAAATTAGACTGATAAATCTAGGCAAATTTAGGGACATAGAGGGGCATATTCAAAGCGGTTTAACCAGTTAGCAGACCTGCTAACCAGTTAGCAGACCTGCTAACCAGTTAAACCATGGTCAGTGGGATATTCAGCGGCACTAAGCTGTTTAGTGCCATTGAATATTCCATGCTACCCACTTTGTACACCCCAACGCTAGCCACTTAGCATCAAAGTGGAGCAAGGACATCACAGGGGTGAGCTGTTAGCAGCATTATTGAGCCACTAGCTGGTCAACCCTAACCAGCTAAAGTTATCTGGCCTAACTTTAGCTGTTTTAACTATTCAATCAGCAGCTGAATATTCTCTCTGACCAGATAGCTAATCCTCTAGCTGGGTAAACCAGATATTCAATGCCAGTGAGCAGATATGACCCTGGAATTGAATATCTGGGTTAAAATTAAAGGAGTGATGGCCATCTGCTTTGTGTGCTGGCTACTGCCGACATGGAAAAATTTTAAAGCCCATAAATTTTAAGCTCCTAAATTAGGATACATTTACATCTGAAAATTTAGGCCTCTAACGCTGAAAAAAGAGCACAAATTTAGGAGCTCAGCTTTTTAAAAATATTGGGCTCATAGGTTTCTATGTTTGCCTTAAAATAGGCAGACAATTTACCCACCTAGAAACATAGAACACCACATGGCCATCTAGTCTGTCCTTCCATAACAACTACAACAGTCCCCTTTTTACCTTTAGAGATCCTCTGTGTTTGTCCCATGCTTTTTTGAATTCCGTTACTAACGTAGATGCCTGAATTTAGGAGCTCAGGACAGTATTCAGAAAGGCTGATATTCCTCCAAGGCACTTAGATATCAACACGATATTCAGTGGCAGTATCTGGATAGGAGCAGCTTCTGAAGCGTTATCCAAATAAATGCAAAACTTTATCCAGTTACAGAAGTTTCAGTCAGTATGTACGAGATATATGGATCATAACTTTGGCCTGCTTTTCATAAGGTCTAAGTTGCCTGATAAGTGATGCCCTTGCTCCACCACGGAGGGCCCCTGCTCTAATTGGATAGTCCCAGAGCAGTCTATGGAGATATTCAACAGTACTATCCAGATAGTGCTGCTGAATATCACAATCAGCACCTTTAGCCAACTGGCCTCTCTTCCAATTACCAACCTGTTAAGGGTTTTGAATATCAACCCCTCAGCTTAACTATTGGACCCTCAGTGACTACAAGCCACTTAAAATCTTTGGAAAGTGTCTAAGTCACTCAGCAGTTCAGGAACTCCCTGTCATGGGTGCTGGTTCAATCAGGTTTGGACAGAGGGGTCTCCTTTCAAATTCCTTCTTTTCAAATAACCTAAAATATAGATGTTCCTAGCCTATATTGGGGATCTCGTGGAGAGAGTCTTCACATTCAAGATCTCTGATTTGCTTGGGAAATTTTGAACTCTCATTAAGGCTTTCAGAAATCAGTTTACCAACAAAATTGTTCTAGTTCAAGTAGATGGTTAAGTAGCTAGATTCTGGCTGAGCACATAGGGAAGGTCTAGCTCATACCTTGTCAGCAAGTTGTCAGAACATGGAACTGGGTCATCTGTCAATGAATGACCTTAGCCATGAATCTTCCAGAAAAGGAAAACATTCTGGTAAATGTTCCCTCTAATTTTCTGTAGGCTGTGTGTGCATAAAATATCAGCTGTGTGCAGCTTTTGAAGGAAGGTTAAATTTTTGTGCGCCACATAATGACACTCGGAGTTATATACGAGGGTCATTTTTAAAGTAAGAACCGATTGCGCATCGTGTCCGTGCGATCTGTCAAGTGACATCCGTTCAAGGTCAGCCACTCTTGGCCAGTCTCTCACTATGCTGCCATTACGTTTCACGTCTCTGCCAGTGTTGGTTGTATGGTTATACTGCTTCGTTTGTCACCATGTCAATCAGTAATCCCTCCGATTGTGAAGTGCGCTCGGTTATCCGGTTTTAATGCAAAACAAGTTCGTCCAACATTTTCGGCACCCATCTCGCACACATTTTTTTGTAGTGCAGTTTGTCAGTAACAATGTGATAAACTACTGATCTTGAAACTTGTGGAAATGTCTGATGTAGCTCGTCTATAGTGAAGCACCTGTTTTGGCGAATTTCCTCATCAACTTCTTGTGTCAGGTCTTCATTCATGACAGTAGGCCGTCCAGATCGTTCTTCATCATGAACATTTGTCCTTCCTTCCTTAAACATCATTCATTACACCTTCCCTATACACTTCAACAAGCTGCCGGTGAATTTCAGCTGGACGAACTTGTTTTGCATTTAAAAAACGGATAACCGAGCGCACTTCACAATCGGAGGGATTACTGATTGACATGGCGACAAACAAAGCAGTATAACCAAACAACCAACACTGGCAGAGACGTGAAATGTAATGGCGGCATAGTGAGAGACTGGCCAAGAGTGGCTGACCTTGAATGGACGTCACTTGACAGATCGCGCGGACACGATGCGCAATCGGTTCTTACTTTAAAAATGACCCTCGTACTTTAAAATTTGACTACACGTCAGAATACAGTACACCACATTGATTTTAATCAAATTAAATGAAAATAGACAATTACTAAATTAAGCGGTAAATTTCTAGTAATTACAATCATAACTTTTAAATTTTCAGACGTCTGTGTTGTTTTCTATCAGAATCAGAGCCATAAATTTTGTGCGCTCTGTTGTAAAGTATGTGTGCTCGCTCGGCGAGGTGTGTGCGCACGCACATGCGCACAGCTTAGAGGGAACAGTGATTCTGGTAGATAAATGCAGTTAGTACCTAGAGCCCCATGGGTGTTATCTGTATAGTAGCATAGCAAACTTGATATTCCATGAGTCTGGAGCATTTGTGATTGATCTGTTTGCATCTCTTCTAAATGGAAGGTTAAGTTAAAAATATAGTGGAATTAGAAAAGATACAGTGAAGAGTCACCAAAATGGTAAAGGGGATGGAAAAAATACTCCTTTGAGGAGAGGCTTAAAAGGTTAGGGCTTTTCAACCTGAAAAAGAGACTACTGAGGGGAGATATGATAGAGGTCTATAAATTAATGAATGGAGTGGAATGGGTAAACGTAGATCGATTGTTTACGCCATTGCCACGGCATCCGATTTAGGAGTCGGCGGGGAGGGCCATGCGCTGATGGCCACATAGCCCTTTGAAGATCTGGACAGCAAAATATCGGGCCTTTTATCTGAAAGGTTGCTTTTTTGCTGGTGGCCACTTCAGTCCATGAAATCACTGAGCTCCAGACCCTCCTGCCATTCATGCATTCTGTGTTTCTGCCTAAAATGTTGATGTGCTTAGTTGCACTACCAGCGTTTCTCCCAAAGCCACATGCCTATGGAAATGAACAAGATCCATGTACTTTTGATTGCAAAAAGACCCTGTTGCCTTTTATCTGAACACACTAAAGAACCTAGGGGCCGATATTCAGCAGCAACAGCTAGGCTTTTAAAGTACCTAGTTAGTGCTGTTTTAAAAAAAAAAACTGTTCTATCCAGTTTCGTAGGTTAGCACATCACTATCTGATCAGCAGCAGTATTCAGCCACTAACTGGGTAACGGGTTAAAGTTAGGACAACCATTGAACTGTGCTGACATTAGCCGGTTTAGCTATCTAGTTAGCAGCTGAATATCGCCACTGACCAGATAGCAACTGGCAATACCCCTAATCTGCCCACAGACCACCTAGTTTTAACCAGGCATTTTTTTACGTGGGCTGTGGCGATATTCAATGGCACTGTTGGGGAGAGGGGATGGGGTTTTGATGTCAGCTACTTCCCCTCCTCCTCCTCTTCACTCCCAGCTTACCCCCCGCCCCCCCCCCCCCCAACCTCTGCTATCCTCTCTTCCTTTTCTATGATCTCTGAGGAGGAAATCACACACCACCTTTCCTCCTCCAAACTCACTGTCTGCTCCTCTGATCCTATTCCCACACATCTCCTAAGCCCCATCTCCTCCACTGTTGTCCCTTCCATCTCTCATATTCTCAACCTATTCCTCTCCACTGCAACTGTCCCTGCAGCCTTCAAGCATACTGTGGTCGTACCTCTCCTCAAGAAATCCTCATTAGATCCTACCTGTCCTTCTAACTATCAACCCATCTCCCTCCTCCCCTTCATTTCTAAACTACTTGAACATGTGGTTCACTGCCATTGCCTCAACTTTCTCTCCTCTCAAGTCCTCCTGGATCCTTCACAATCTGGCTTTCGTCCTTTACATTCTGCAGAAACGTTTCTTGCCAAAGTCTCCACTGACCTGTTCCTGGCTAAATTCAAGGGCCTTTACTCGATCCTCTTTGTTCTTGACCTTTCTGCTGCTTTTGACGCTGTTGACCACAACCTTATCCTTGCAAACTTGTCCTCACTTGGTTTTAAGGGCTCTGTGCTATTCTGGTTCTCTTCTTCTCTCTCCAATTGCTCTTTCAGTGTTTGTTCTGGTGGATCCTCCTCTACTGCTATCCCTCTCTCAGTTGATGTACCCCAAGGATCTGTCTGGGGTCCACTCCTTTTCTCTCTATATACCCAGTCCCTTGGTGCACTCATCTCTTCCCATGGCTTTCAGTACCATCTTTATGCTGATGACTCCCAGATCTACCTCTCTACACTTGAAATCTCCAGGAACAAGCAGGAATGAGTCTTCACACGTGGGAGACGTCGCCGACGGAGCCCGCACGGGAATGCTCCCCAGCATCCAATCAGAAAGCCTTTGGGAGCAAACCCCGCGCCTGCGCGGTGGCTTCCCGCCCTTCCTACTGCCTCTCCCCAGTTTTTCGTTTTCCGCGGGGCAGGCAGGACGTCCCTCCTGCCACCGCAGAAATTTTTCCTTTTTTCTGTAGTCGCGGCTTTCCCGCCGATGGTGGCACCTTCGTGCCCCCCTTTTCTTTCTTTCTTTTAATTATTTTCATTTAATTTTCGTCGCCCCCTCCGGGCGCTGAGGACCGGGGCATGGAGCCTTCTTCCCCCCAGCCTCACGGCGGGGACTTAATTTTCCACGTGGACTCCAATGCCTGGTGCCTCTCCTGTTTGGGGCCTGACCCCTTTTTCCCGGATTCCCCGGGCTACAGTGTCGGAAGAAGACCCTCCCTCTTTCGGGTATCCCTCGACGACGTCTTCGCGCCCAAGGTGCGGTCGTCGGGTGGTTGTTCTCTCCAGGATCAGGTAACCACACAACAGTCTGTTAAGACTAGCCGAGTCTTGAGGGGCGAGTCTCATGTGCGGCATGGCGACGGCTCCGGCCAACCCCTCAAGTCCTCCTTGGCTGATATACCCCGGCGGGAGTCCTCGGGCTCCAAAGCATTTACGGGGTTTCGGGATGTTCCTGAGGTTCGCTCCTCACAGAACATTCCCGAGCCATGCCCGAGGGAGGTACCCGCTTCGAGCAGTGCCGATGCATCGGCGTCGGCGTCGAGTGTTCCACTCTTCGCCAGGGATCGTCAGCCGGTGTCCTCGGCGCCTTCGGGGCCGATCGACTCGACCGGGTCTGACCTCCCTACATCCAAGCCATGCTCGGGCATGGTAGCCGCTCCGGGCGGTACTGAGCCCCCGGCATCGGTGTCGGTGTCGAGCGCTCCGCTCCTCACCGAGGATCGTCGGCTGCTGTCCTCGGCGCCTCCGGGGCCGATAGACTTGGTCCAGCCTGGCGTTCCTCCATCCCTGCCATGCGCGTGGGCGGTACCCGCTTCAGGCGGTACTGACCCCTCGGCGTCGGTGTCGAGCGTTCCGCTCCTCACCGGGGATTGGCGGCTGCGGTCCTCGGCGCCTCCGGGGCTGACCGACTCGCGCCAGTATGGCGTTCCTACGGGGGTGGTATCCGCTTTGGGCGGTGCCGACCCGTCGGTGTCGAGTGACCCGCTCCCCACCGGGGATCGCCAGCCGCTGCCCTCAGCACCTCGGGGGCCGATCGACTCGACACTGTCTGACGGCCCTACGTTCAGGTCATGCGCGGAGGTAGTACCCGCTTCGAGCGCGCGGGCGTCGGTGGTTCCGCCCCGCACCGGGGATGGTCATCTGGCCTCCCTCCCCTCGGGGCCGCTCGCTTCGACCCGCGCTGGGTCGCCGGTATCCCAGCCCTGCGCGAGGGTGGTACCGGGTTCGAGCGGCGCCGCTCCGCCGGCGACGACAGGGGCGTCGAGCACGAGGGACCGCCATCGACCTTCCCCGGGGACCTCGGGGTATGTCGGCCAGTGCACGGGCGACTCCCCGGCATCGACGCGGCTGTCGAGGGCCCCGCCCTTTCCTAGAGAAGGGGCCTCGGGGTCTTCGACCGCTTCGACCCAATCTGGATCTGCGCCGCCCCGCAACGGTACCCCGACGTCGGCACAGGGGCTTTGCACTCCCCCCCCCCCGCAGGGACTCGTCGTCGGGTGACCGGGGTCCCCTCGGGGATGGGCCGTATGCCCCGGAAGGATTTCTCTCCGGGTCGGACGGGTTCGAGAGGGAGCCCGGCATCGGGCAGTGCCCGCCGATCGACATCGGCGCCGGCGTCAGATGACCCCCTCTCCACCGAGCTCCGCCCTCGGGGACCCCTGATGCTCGCGGCACCGATCGGCGCGGTTCCGATACGCGCTCTGGGATCTCCACCACCGGCGCGGTCGCCCCCGCCGGGGCCCTCTAGAAGAGAGTCGATCTCCTCGCTCGGTTCGATGCCCAGCCTGGAGTCAGTATCCAGCCTTGAAAGCCTGGACACTACACGTCTCGGGATCGGTCCCTGTCCCCTCCCGCGACGCAGAGCGGAGACCGCTGGCCCCTGCCCTCCGGCGGCCGCGGAACCGCTTCGATCGCCGGGAGCAGCGCCGCCCCCGGGTTCGGGGCCGAGGCCGATTCCTGCGGCGCCGTCGGTGCCATCGACCCCTTCGATGCCTAGCTTGGAATCAATCCCAGGAGCCGACGACGCCATGGGGACTGCCCCGATCCGGGTCGGTTGGTCCCCTCCTCTGCCCAGCGGGCATCGGCCCAAGCGGCCTCTGTGTGCCCTGGCAGCCTCCCCCACCATAACTCCTCCGGCAGAGCCTCCTTTTCAGGATTTCCTCCTTGACATGGCGGACTTGCTGGCCATCCCTACCCCGGACCCGAGCCCGGGCCCTGCGGAACAGGCAGCCGTGATGCTTCCTCTGCATCCCTCCCTGCAGGATCTCCTGCTGGGGGCTTGGCGGTCGCCTTTGAGGGTTCCGGCACCGTCGACTGCGATGCAGGCTCTGTACCGGGTGCCTCCGTCCCCGGGTTTTCGGCAGCACCAGCTTCCACATCGGTCCATTGTGGTGGAATCGGCGCTGAGGAAGGCCGGAAGCAAGGAGAAGCATGCTTCTCGCCCCCCAGGCCCGCGCCTCAAAGACACTAGATACTCTAGGACGTCAAGCCTTCCAGACGTCTATGCTGACGGCCAGAATTATTTCATATATATTTTATATGAGTCTGTCGCTCCGGGAGGTCACCGAGAGGTTGTCTCGGTTATCCCTCTTCGTATCTGCAAACCAAGGCCTTTGAATATTCCCTGCTCCTTTATCACTGCAAGAATATCTCCGGGTTCCTTTCTCGTGCTTCACTGGACTCCTTCCAGTCGGTCAGCAGAGCCTCTGCTGTTGCCATTAGAGCACGCCGTACAGCATGGTTGCAGGTGTCCGAGTTGTGTAGACGGGCACAGCACAACCTGGGTAATTCTCCCTGCGACGAAGATCACCTCTTCAATAGCGAAGCCTCGCGTCAGGTCGCACAGTGCTTCGCTAACCTTCCCAGAGTTAGCAGCCAGCCTAGGGCCCGGCCCCCCGGCAGTGGTAAACGCCTCTCCAGACCCCCCTTCCCTAGGAAGAGGAAATATCAGCCCTCCGCCCACCCTCCAGGCGCGCCCAAGCAAGGGACCTCTCACCCCGGGTTGATGCCCCCAGGCCCGCGCCAGGACTCTCATACTAAGCATTTTTAGGCTCAGGCGGGCGGCTGCCTGCACTTAACCCTCTTATCGGAAGTTTAAAAATTGAGCTCTACTCTGCGGCTCGTTCAGTTTACAAATGGTTCGGAGGCTTATCTAGGGGTTCAGGTATTCTCCTTCCGTTGGAAGGGAGACCACCTCTATTCCGTGATAGCTATGGCCCATGACCAACTTAATTACCCTTCGGTACGTCTCCGAACCCTTCTCAGCCAGTATCCCCCTGCTGATTGCTTCCGTACCGGAATTCCCCTCCAGCCGCTATAGTCCCCCAATGCTTGCCAGGACTATACCCTCCTGTCCCCCGTCTGTGCAGGGGGCGAGTTTTCTGCGTGCAGGTCCTGGGGACACATATAGGGCCTCCAGCCCCTGTGGCGTTCTACCGGACTGATGCTACCGCGCTGTTGGTTCGCCTATCTTCCCTTGTCCTCCGGAATAGATCCCTCTACTGACGGATCTTGCTGCCACCTTCCCAGGTGGACGTTCTGTGGATCAATGGCAGATCCGCCTTACCAGGGTGATGCTCAGGGAGGTAGGCCCCTCGACATACCTGCGTTAGTACCGGAGTGGGCGCCCTCATGCCCACCGGCTTAGATATACTAGATATCACCTGCGCGATAGGCGCATATTGGGGGGATGCCCGCAGTACCTGTGTTCTACCGCCTAATTTCCCTATGGCCGGTACTCACGCCCCCTCCCCCCCCCCGGGGTCCGGCCAGTCCGCCTGCCTATTCCTCGATCGGGCCGCGGACTGGTGGTACTCTACCGCTGTGAAGTCTACAGCTCCCTTTCAGTTAGGTCCTCCTCCCGGGGGTTCGGACCCTTGTCTCCCTATCTCTCACTAGGGTAGCCTGTGTACTCCTTCTGCTCCGGGGTACACCCCTACTCTTCTCCGGAATGGGCTCTCTGGTTCGGCCAGTCTTCTACTGTTAGTCCTCTGAGTTCTGGACTCTACTCCTAAGGGAGTGCTCAGCTTTGCACTAAGCCTCCTGGAAGACCTGCCGTCCTTCTCCTGACCCAGCTGACGCCTGGATCTCCTAGCCTTCCGGATTTGGAACTTCCTCCTCGCTCGCTGCGGCGAAGTTTCCTTGACGACTTCGCTACTGCGTCTACGGTGCCTTCATCACAGGTCTGCTTCCGGCAACCCGGTAGGTAAGCTCTACAGGGTTCCACACCATTAATTCATTAAAACTTAATGGCCGGTAAGCTCTATATGGTACTAGGTCATTTACTCATTAAATGCTTACTGTTACTATTTATGCATCCCTCTGACTACTCTTCCTGTAGCCTGGGGTTTTTTTGCTGTATCTTAATGATACCTGTTCTGCACTCTAAAGACTTCCCTCTGTAGTCTTTAGATTCGCTGTTCCTCTATTCAACTCCTGCCCTCCATCCCTCAGGGGATGCCGGGGATTCAGGCTGGGCAAATGCCATCCCGTCCTGGGCTGCGCTTATGGGATCTCCCCGGGCATCCTTAGCTAGGGAGTCCCCACGTGTGAAGACTCATTCCTGCTTGTTCCTGGAGATAGCACAGTTACTTACCTGTAACAGGTGATCTCCGGAACAGCAGGAATTAGTCTTCACAACCCGCCCACCTCCCCTAGGAGTTGTATCTCTTTCTCTCTATTCCTTCCTCTCCTCTCCTTCTGGCTCAGCTATGAAACTCAACTGGGGAGAGGCAGTAGGAAGGGCGGGAAGCCACCGCGCAGGCGCGGGGTATGCTCCCAAAGGCTTTCTGATTGGATGCTGGGGAGCATTCCCGTGCGGGCTCCGTCGGCGACATCTCCCACGTGTGAAGACTAAGTCCTGCTGTTCCGGAGATCACTTGTTACAGGTAAGTAACTGTGCTATCTGTGCAGTAGTCCAAGCTAGGATCTCTGTCTGCCTTTCTGACATTACTGCTTGGATGTCTCACTGCCACTTGAAATTGGACATGGCCAAAACTGAGCTGCTTATTTCTCCCCCTAAATTCCCCTCTCCCACGCCTCCTTTCTCAGTCTCTGTGGATAACTCTCTACTCCTCCCTATCTCAGCTCGCAACCTTGGGGGTCATCTTTGACTCCTCTCTCTCCTTCACACACATCCAACTGAAAGCTAAAACCTGCTGTTTCTTTCTCTATAACATCAACAAAACTTGCACATTCCTTTCAGAGCACACTACTAAGAAACTTATCCACTTCTTAGTCACTTCCCATCTAGACTATTATAACCTACTCCTTGCTGGTCTCCCTCTGAATCATCTCTCTCCACTTCAATCTGTTCAACACTCTGTTGCACGGCTAATCTTCTGCCAGCCTCATCATGCTCATAGTACCTCTCATCTCAAGTCACTTCATTGGCTCCCTATCCGTTTCCGCATCCAGTTCAAATTTCTCCTGCTAACCTATAAGTGTATTCACTCTGCAGCTCCTCACTACCTATCCTCTCTTATCTCTCCCTAAACCCATCCTTGGGAACTATGCTCTTCTGGCAAATTGCTTCTATCTGTGCACTTCTCTTCTATTGCTAACTCCAGACTTCGCTCCTTTCACTTTTCTGCTCTTTATGCCTGGAACATACTACCTAAGTCTGTACATCAGGCACTTTCTTGGACCCTTTTCAAATGCAGGCTGAAAACTCACATTTTTGTTCCTGCTTTCAGATCATGACTCACCTGATCTCCTTTGTGTTTCCTTACCATTCCCCCTAGATGTTTCCCATGTCTACAGTTACTATGTTTGTCTTGACTAGATTGTAAGCTCTGGTGAGCAGGGACCGTCTTTTACATGTGTCTGTGCAGCACTGCGTACATCTTTTGCACTATACAAATGTTCAATAGTAGTAAGTTGAGGATAGACCATAGAGTAGAGAATAGAAGTTGAAAGTATGTCTCATAGGTCTCTATCACAGAAGCATACAAACACAGATTCCCTACGTCATAGCACTTGTCCTGCCTTGACCCCCACACATTTTCACCGATTCCTATGGCCCCACACATAGACAAACACCCATGGATATTCCATGCCTCAGCACATACACCACCTTCTCTCCTGTCTTCCATAAAGTCACTCACACACCTCCATCTCCCCTGTGCCACAGATACCCACACCCCACTCAAATACTCATGCATAATGACTCCTACCTATACGTCCATACCTCCCTGTGCTCCAGGTGGAGCATTCCACCCAAAACACAAATCTACTATATACTTTCAAATACATGCAATACACCCCCCCCCCCACAAACACACTCAATTCTCCTACAAAGTGCACGTCTGCATGCCCCCTCCCCGAATTCCACAAGTATATATACCCCCTGACACTTCCAGCATTACACACTGTTACATACGTAACCTTACCAGACCCTTTTCCCACAAACACTTTGTGAATTCCCTTCAGCTACTAACCCAAACCTCCACCTTGAGTCTGTAAATATAGAGAGGGGAAACTTAACATTGTTAGACTACTCTTAGTTCAGGAGTCCCCATGTATGATGAGTGATCCACTTCTCTTCAAAGAAAACAAAGTTGCTTACCTTTAGTTTCTGTTACAAGTGAGCAGTGTCACTTTAGTCTAGGCCTAGTAAAAAAAAACCAAAAGTAGAGTAATTTTCTATTTAAAAAAATGAAGAGTAATTTTATAGCAGGTCGCCGAGGATCAGAGGTCAAGCAGGTGCCTTATTTTAGACCCCCTAGGTTGCTTATGGTTCATTATAAAATTTTGCCAAAGCCACATACATTTAGACCAGCTCAGGAGCCTGGTGTAAACATACACATGTAGAGTAAATGCGAATATGCATATTTTATAAAGACTACATGTCAGTCATGACTATCCTCTGTCCAAAACTCACCCCTAAACATGCCATCACCAGAGTCACAGACAAATATGCAAGAGTAATTTTTTAAATAGCATATACATATGAAAAAGCTTTCATAAAATTACCCCCAGATTGTCCATTTACAGCCTTAGCTTCTACCCTTTAGTTTGTATCCTGCTTATCTTGGAATATCAGTATAAAAGGTTTGCTTGATGCCGGTACTCCCATTCATGTCTCTGTAGCCAGTTTTGATAAAATCATGATGCTGTATTGTAGCAGCAGAGCGCAGACAAACCAATGATACCAGGAGTCTGTTCAGAAGGTCCAAATCATTTATTTGTGCACAAGTCTCAAGCAGAATCAAATTCAAAATGGCTGAGCAATGGTTTCTAGCAAAACAACTTTTATAGACTTCTTCTCCATTCTAGACATAGGAAAACATTTCATTGGTCCCGGTACCCTCCCGTACACCTTCTATTGGTTCCGGTACCGATATGGCTATCCAATGATGTTCTTTGACTGGGCTTAGCACCTGCTTTACCCCCCTTCTAGTCCCAATTACAATGGTCAGTTCACCAACTTAGATACTTTTCTCTTCCAAGGCCATTTAACTAGTTAGCACATGTGGGAAAGCAGGGCACTGTAACCTTTCTTTCAGCAGATTTAATTAATTCCATAGCAGCTGTACTCTCTTATCAGTAGCAATTAAACTTATTTTTCTATATTTTTCTGAGTTTCGATTCTGCTCAGCTAAGCTGATTATGCTTTGCTAAGTTTCAGTTCTATAATAGCAGCATTCTGGGGGATGTGCAATTCCTATGGGCCTCTCCACAGGCTTCATTTACAGGTCAAGCTAGTTAGGCCTGTCTGCTTATTTCAGACACCATGGATCATAGGCCTTCGTCTACCACAGTATTACTGCAGTTCATAGTGCTGTACTTCTCTTCAAGCACATTGTGATCATCATTCCATGTTGAGCAAAAGTAGTACATTTAAATAGGAAATAGTGTGAAGACCTTGACAGTGAAGGAGTAATTAGCACAGTGGACTGGGAAACAGGGGAAGACAGGGTTAAATTCTGATTTTCCTATTGATGCTCCTTATGGTATAAAATCCATATATTTAGTGCCGATATCCAGATAGTGCCGGTATTGCATATCCAGATTTTTATGTCCTAACTTTAAGTGATTTGCTGTCTGGATAGCAGGCAGTGTGTCACTGCTATCCAGATAACTTTTGTCTCCACCCCAGCTTAACCCATGGACTTCCCCAGAATTATCTGGATAATGCTGAGAAGAAATATTTAGCGGCACTATCCAGATAGCTGGTGCTGCTGAATATTCCCCTCACTGGCATTTATCCAGCTAGCAGGTGATGCTAACCATATACCACTACTACTACAACTATTACTTATCATTTGTATAGCGCTATAAGGCATATGCAGCACTACATATAAGAGGCAATTCCTGCTCAGAAGAGCTCATAGTCTATCCAAGACAGATAAATACAGGGGACAAGGGTAGAACTAAGGAGAAATATTATAGCACACATGGGTGGTAAACAGGAGAAAATAATGATGCTGGGATCTAAAAGCAGCCTTGAAGAGGTGAATTTTTAGCCTGCGTTTGAATATAACCAGAGATTAGGTATTCTGTTCCAGGTATAAGTTACAGTAAGGTAGAATGCATGAAGTCTGGAGCTCCCAGTGGAAGAGAAGGACACATAATAGGGATACCTGAGGAGGATTGAAGGGAGAGAGAGAAGAGAAGAGGTAATGAGGAGCCATAGAATGAATGCACTCATAGGTCAGTAGAAGTTTGAACTAGATGTGGAAATGAATAGGGAGCCAGTGAAGTAATTTGAGAAGCAGGGTTACATGAGTAGCAACACTGGCAGAAGATTAGTCGTATAGCTGAATTTTGTATGGTTTGAAGGTGAGAGATGATTCAGGGGAAGACCAGCAAGGAACAGGTTGCAATAGCTATCTGTTCGATGTACGCAGAGAAAGAGAGAAATGAGTCAACCCCAAGGTTTCAAACTAGGGGCACTGGGAGAATGGAGAATGGTAGTGTTATCAATAGAAAGAGAGAAAAGAATAGGGGGAAGTGGGTTTAGAAGAACTATCTGTCTTGATCATTCTCAATTTCAATGGTGGTGGCAAAATCAGATAGCAAGACTGAGATACAGGCCTGGATTCCTGGAGAGATTTCAGGTGCAGAAAGGTAAATTTGAGAGTCAGCATAAAGATGGTACTGAAACACATGGGAAGAGATCAGGGCACCAAGGAAATGAGTATAAAGAGAGAAAAGAAGAGGTCCCAGGACAGAGCCCTGTGCTACACACTGATTGAAAGCGGGATAGCAGAGGAGGAAGATACACCAGAAAATATATTGAAGGTGCAGTAGGAGAGATAAGAAGAAGACAAAGACAGAACAGGGCCCCTAAATCCAAGAAAGAACAGGCTGTCAAGAAGAAAGTGGTAGTCAACAGTATCAAAGTCAGCAGATAGGTCAAGAAGGATGAGAATCGAATAAAGGCCCTTTAAATATTGGCTCCTTAGATTGTAAACCCTCTGGACCAGGGGAATACCTACTCTTATGTAACTCAAGCTTGGATTTGGGAAGTCAAGTAATCAAATCTAAAAAAAAAAAAATCTAATATCCAAATTTTAGTGCGGCCTATTAGAAGAATCTAAAAGAAAACCTAATTGAAATTTCAGAATTAAAAAGAAGATGAAAATTATGCATCTTTGAAAACTGAATTTAATGTTTCCATTTTAAAGAGTACATGTAGAAATGTGTATTATGGATTATATACTTTATACTTTTCAGAAAGAACAAATTTCAAAGTGATTCATGCAGTTAAAATGAATTTTACTTGCATTAGTTGGCTGTCTGAAAATTGCCCTCCTTCAATTCATCTAAAATTCTTATGCTTAGTGAGCTGTACCTGTAGAAAGTATTAGCATATTTTCATATGGGGATTTGTGTAATGCTTGCAGTTAAATGTATTTGCAGTCTTTGTCCCAGTGTGGACAGTTTAAAAGTTGCCCCTTATTTTATTAAGGGCAAATAATAACTTAATAATTATTTATAATTCAGCTTTGGTTTTCCTTTGTAGCCAATATTCTCCAGATTAATTTCTAAAGCTTTAATTTTGAAGAGGGTAATTTTTAAAACCATCTATGCAGCTAAATAGTGATTTATATGCATAAGTTGATGATATAAAAATTACCCTCTGTCAGTATGGCTAAAAGCATGTTTTGTATTCTGAATCTGGATACCGTACCTTGCATAATTCTTAACACCTACATACATTTTTCTGGTATCTACAAAATACAATTCAAAATGCATTAAAGTAAGAGTTTTTCATTGATCTACATAACATTTCATACATGATCAACATGAAAGAGCAATTACAGAAATATTCAGGAAATTAAGAACAAGAAATCAAAAAGTCTTGATTTCTTAAGTCTTCACACCCTTTACCATAGCAAACCAAAATTAGCTCTGGTTCCAAAAATTGCCTTACGAAGGCCCATAAAGAAAGAAACAAAGCCCACCTTGTATCTGTTCATAATAGTTAAGTTGATTTGAATGTCTCCTGAGTGAAGAATCAAGCTGTGTCTGTTGAAGGATGTGAATTTGAAAGGTCTAAACTTGCTGGACATGGAGCAGGTGAAACAATTCCACAATAATGTGATTCAATGGTACAGACTGGGAGACAGTAGAAAAAAAATATCCATGTGTTCTGAATAGTCATTGGACTGTCAAGTCTATCGCTATAAAGCAGAAGCAGTTTGGTACTATTGAGTTACTGTCTCAATTAGACCATCCCTCCAAAGTCAATAGCTGTAGGTTTTATCCATCTATTCAAGACATTTGCTAGAAAACCCTTTGAAAGCAAAGCTCACATAAAGTCTGTATACAATTCTAACGTCATGCACACACATCCAAAGAGACAACAGGAAGAAAAACTGTTAAGATTACTGTGAGGCCTAAGATTACTAAAACAAAACAGAATAAAACTACAGGGGTCTCTGGCTGACACCGGAGAAAATGTTGACTACTCATGAATTTTAAGATCATTCTACAAATGGTCTATATGGGGGAATGGGGTGGAGGAAGGAAGCCACTGCAGAAAAAAAGCCATATAACAAGCCACATAGGGAGATTCCCTGTCACTACTTTGTTTTGTGTGGCGCTTAATCCTATAAGTACTCTCATCATCTCTTTAGGATTTAGGCTAAATCTGTATCCAAAAGAAGGTAACAACCCAGAGGTAACATCCCATTTACAATTTGTATATGACCTGAAGCTCTGCAGTTTCAGTGACTTAACAATTAGCAGAGCAATTCCATGTAGTGAAAAGCTTTTCTGATTACATCAGGATGACTTTTGACTTAGATAAATGTGCTAAGGCAACCTTTTTTTGAGGAAAATTGAGCAAAATGGAAAACATATCCATGGCTGAGGGCTGTGACATCAAGGAACTTGAACAGGAAGGCATATATAACTATCTTGAAGTAGAGGAAGGAACGAAATTACTGAGAGAAAAGATTAGTAAAGAATACTATAGAACGCTGCTTATGTGCCTTGAGAAAGTCCTTTGTGTGCCTTGGTGGTGACAGCCAGAGGCATGGCTTTGTATACTATTATAAAGCACTTGCTCCATCTTTGTTGAAAGTGCCCTTCAGAATAGTCCTCTGCTTTCTACAGCAGCCTAGTCTTGTATTAGGTTCAAAAGTATTTTTTGGTAACTAACAAAACTTAAAGAATGTGGTTTTAAGTATAGTTCCATATCGTCCTGCTCGACCAGTCCAGACAAGTGGGTTGTGTTACCCTGCCAACAGATTGGTAACATAGTAACATAGTAAATGACAGCAGATAAAGACCAGAATGGTCCATCCAGTCTGCCCAGCAATACGGCAAGAGTAGGTGCACCTGTCGCTCTGTGCAAGCCACCCCTCCCCATGTCTTTGTTTAGGGGTGGACCCACCACTCCATGTAGGACACCCCTATTTGTTGAAAAGTTAGATGGTTCAGTTTATTTTGTTTTTATCCTGTTGCTGTAAAGGGATCCGCTGTGCTTGTCCCATGCTATTTTGAATTCCGTCACCGTGTTTGCCCCCACCACTTCCATCGGGAGAGCATTCCAAGCATCCACCACCCTTTCAGTGAAAAACTATTTCCTAACATTGCCTTTCAATTTACCATCTTGCAGCTTCATGTTATGCCCTCTAGTTTTGCAGCTTCCCCGTCTTTCGAAGAGGTTTGTTTGTTCATCGTTCCTCTTTAAGTGTTTAAAGGTCTGAATCATATCTCCCCTATCCCTCCTCTCCTCCAAAGTGTACATATTTAGGTCTCCAAGTCTCTTCTCGTAAGGTTTCTTATGCAGGCTCCAAATCATTTTGGTTGCCTTCCTCTGAACAGTTTCCAGTCTTTTTACATCTTTTGCAAGATATAGTCTCCAAAACTGAACACAGTATTCCAAGTGAGGCCTCAGCAGCGACCTGTACAGTGGCATAAGTACCTCTTCCTTTCTGCTGGTAATCCCTCTTTGTATGCAGCCCAACATCCTCCTGGCTTTTGCCACCACCTTGCCGCACATTTTTTTGCCACCTTGAGATCATCAGAGATAATCACACCAAGGTCTTTCTCCTGAATAATGCACACCAACCTCTCACCCCCTATTGCGTACATTTCCCTTGGATTTCTGCTACCCAAGTGCATGACACTGCACTTTTTCGCATTAAATCGTAATTGCCAAGCATTAGACCATTCTTCCAGCTTTTGTAGATCTTTCCTCATGTTATCCCACTCCCTCGGGAGAGTCCACTCTGTTGCAAATTTTTGTGTCATCTGCAAAAAGACAGACCCTTCCATTCAGTCCTGCAGCAATATCACTCACAAATACATTGAACAGTGCCAGGCCCAGGACCGAACCCTGGGGCACCCCGCTAATCACCTTCCTTTCATCTGAGTGAGCTCCATGTACCTTCACCTTCTGTCGTCTGTCAGTCAACCAATTTCTAATCCAGTTTACCATCTTGGGACCTATCCCCAAGCTACTGCTGAGCAGCTCCAATGTGCTTTTCTACCCAAGCACCAGTAACACGCATTGCTGTGTAAGCACCGTTAACATGCGCCTTTCATGCTGTCGCGGCCTTAGCGCAAGCGCTGTTGCGATACATGCTTCAACTCTCTTTGTCATCTTCCAGGAAATGTTGTTTGGCCTGTGGCAAACGAGGCGGTTCATCTCCGAATTATGGACTCTGCTCTTCCTGAGTGGCAACTTCTGAGTCATTCCTGGAGGGCTTGCTCCCCTCCTGTCAGCCAGGGATGCAGTTAGTCCGGCCTTGCCTGCCTCAGGGCAGGAGGTAATGGATGGAGCTAACGGCACCGTCGTCTGGGTGCCCCGGACTCACTCATGAGGGGCAGGCTGAGAGTAGAAGCCTTGTTCAATTGCCTTTGGCTAAGTGCTCCCAGCGAAGGGCGCCATCTGGAGATGGGAATCATCTGGAATCTCTACGAGATTTGGACAATGATATGGATTCAGATGCCTCTGTTCTGGGCTCTGATGTGGACGAAGTAGTTATCTTTTGGAGGATTGTGAAGAGGCTGGTGTTATCTGCCTGTTCCGGAAGGAGGAACTGGCAGCTTTGATTGCCCAGGTCTCGTCTACCTTGAGTTTGGCAGATTCTCCAGATATAGAGCAGGAGCCAAAGGTGCATCTGCTCCTGTAAGGGGTGTGAAAATCCACTATTGTCTTCCCGTTTCCAGATGTGATCAAGGACATAATCTGGTCGGAGTGGGACTCCCCTGACTCCCCACCTAAGGGGTTAAGGGTGTATAAGAAGATGTATGCCCTCCCAGAGAAGGAATGTGTTGTGTGATCTGATATTCCCAAGGTGGATGTGCAGGTCACGGCAGTTACCAGACGGACCACCATTCCTGTGGAAGACTGATTGGCCTTAAAGAATGCTATGGACTGCAAGGTGGATTCCTTGTTGAAGAACCAGTTTGCCGTGGCGGTTGCTTATTCTTCAGTTGGCAGTATGTGCAGGCTTGACATCGCGAGCCCTACTTTAGTGGATTTGGTCTTTTTCACCAGTTGATGATACCTTTCTTTTAGAGTCTGCTATGGCCATCCTTTCTTATGCCATGTATGACCTTGTCTGCCTAGTGGCCAAAGACAGTGCCCTTTCTACAGTAACACAGCGTTGGATTTGTCTCCGACACTGAGCAGCGGAAACCTCTTCTAAAGCCCGATTATCCCATCTGGCTTTTAAAGGGAAGCTTCTTTTTGGGGCCAATTTGGTGCAGCTGGTGAAGGATCTGGGCAAGACAAAATCTTACTGCCTTCCGGAGGACAGGACCATGGGACCTGTGAAGTGGGCAGGAGACCCTTTTCTGTCAGCCTCTGCCTGCACCTCATGGGCACACTGGTCGGATCCCTAGGGATCTCAGGACTCCCATCGGTACCAGCCTGGAAAGCCTTTCTTCCCTTCTGCTTCCAGATTTCTGCCCACTGTTGGAGCCAAATCAGACTCATTTCCATTTAGTCCTTTCAGGGAGCTCATGGACCCAGGGATTTGGCACCCTCCAGAGGGGGTTCCTCCTGGACTGTGCAATGAAGGTTTGAGAGTTCATTCCTTGGTAATTCTGGTTGGAGGTAAGCCTCACATTTTCTTTGCAGAATGGGCCCAGGTCATCAAGGATCGCGAGGTGTTAGACACCATTTAGTATGAGTATGTCCTGGAATGCAAAGAGCCGATCCCGGATTCTTTTGTCATCTCCCCTTGTGGATCTGCGAACAAAAGGGCTGCTCTGTAGATCACATTGGACAAGTTGCTACTCTTGCAGGCTGTGGTGCTGAAAAAAGATGTATCATTCCAGCCCATTCTGGACCTCAAGGGTATCAATGAACATTTACGCGCCCTGCACATTCAGATGGGCGTGATTCAAACGGTGGGCCGAGGGGAGTTCCTGGCATCTCTGGATTTGGCTGAGGCATATTTTCATATCCCAATCCAGGGCCCCAATAAAGTTCTCCAAATCATGGTGGTGGTAGCTGCAGTGCTATGGCACCAAGGGATTTGTGTGCACCAGTATCTGAATGACTGGCTTATCCAAAACCGTTCTTTTTCAGGGGCATCTCAGTTAGTGCCCCACGTAGTGTCCTTTTTGGAAGGTCTTAGCTGGGTGATCGATCAGGGAAACAGCCAGTTGAAGCACTTGAGTGGGCAAAGTCTTCCTGCCAGATGAAAAAGTCACAAGGTTGTTGGTTTGCCTGACGTTTATTTCACAGGAGGCTCCCAGAGTTCAGAATTATCTTCAGCTCCTTGGATTGATGGCAGCAACAACAGAGTTTATGCCATAGGCACAGGTTCATATGCAGCCACTCCAGTGGTCCTTGCTTACTCAGTGCTCCCCAAGTTCTCAGGAGTAAAAGCTTGGGCTCCTGCTAGCCGTGATAGTGAAGGCCAGCCTGTGGTGGTGGCAGCAGTCCAGTCATTTGAGGAAGGGCATGCCACTGGACAATTGCTCATGGATCCTTCTAATGATGGATACTGGTCTCTCGAGGTGGGGAACCCATTGCTAAGACTGAACAGACCAGGACTGTTGGAGCCGCAGGGAGGTGGTGTGATCCATCAGCTGCTTAGAGATGAGGGCTATCAGATTGACTCTTCTGCTTTTCCAGCCTCTGGTTGAGGACTGGGCATTTCGAGTGTTGACAGACAATGCCATGGTGGTGGCTTATGCCAATTGGCAAGGCGGCACAAGGAGTGCGGGGGTGGACCTGGAGATAGCTGTCCTGTTTGCCTGGGTGGAGAAGAACCTCCTACCCTTGTCATCTCAGAACATTGCCAGTGTGAACAATGTGGAAGCGGACTTTCTCAGCCGGCACTCTCTGGATCCTCGGGAATGGGAGTTGAGTCAGGAGGTGTTTCAGTTGATTCTGCACCGATGAGATCACCCTGAGATGGACCTGATGCCAAAGTGGGCCACTTCTTCAATCACCGCATGGAGACAGAGTCTGAGGATGTCGACACCCTAGCTCAGCCTTGGCAATGTCTATGCCTGCTGTATGTGTTTCATCCGTGGCCCCTGGTGGGGCAAGTGATTCAGCATATAGAGCACCACCTGGAAAGGATTGTTCAGGTGGTGCTGGATTGGCCGAGGAGAGCGTGGTTTGGAGATCTGATACGGCTCCTGCAAGCACCACCTCTTCATTTGCCTTCATCTCGGGGCATATTGCGTCAGGGACCGATCGTCCTGGAAGACCCGTCTCCCTTTTCGCTTACAGCTTGAATCTTGAAAGGAGATGGCTAGTGTGTAAGGGCTACTCTCCAGCAGTGCTTTGCACTCTGCCCAAAGCCTGGAGGAGGTTGACCAACTTGGCGTACATGTGGGTTTGGTACCTTTTTGAGCGATGGTGCGATGCACAGCAGTTGGTCCCTGCGGCGACCAAGGTGCCATCTTGCTGGCTTTTCTACAGGAAGGTCTGGAAAAGGGCCTGTCTTGTTGCTCCCTGAAGGTTCAGATGGCAGCTTTGGCCTGTTTCAGAGGTCTGGTGGCTCGTAAGTTGCTAGCCTTATACCCAGATTTTCGCACTTTCTTTAGGGGGTTTACTGTCTGCATCCTCCCCTCTGATCTGTTGTCTCTTCCTGGGATCTGGGTATGATACTCAGGGTCCTGATTTCAGAATCCTTTGAGCCATTGAAGCTTGCTGCTTTGAAGGATTTGACGCTCAAGACTGTTTTCTTGGTCGCGATTTGTTCCATAAGGCAGATTTCTGAGCTGCAGGGCCTGTCTTGCTGACATCCTTATCTGTCTTTTTCAAAGGAGGCCATTTCCATTCAGCCTGTGCCTTCCTTCTTGCCTAAGGCGATTTCTCCCTTTTATGTGAACTAGGTGGTCTGCCTGCTCCCTCCTCTAAGGAGCAGTGTTAGGGGAAGGATAAGGATCTTTGCCTTGTGGGTGTCCGGAAGGTGCTTCTTCGGTACTTGGAGGTTATGAATTATTTTCATAAGCAGACCATCTTTATGTGTTGCTTGCTGGTCCATGCAAGGGTGACGCAAATAGTCTGGGATGCTGGATTAAGGAAGCCATTGCCTTATCGTATCTTTTGTGGTACCAGCTGATTCCTGAGGGTTTCCAAGCCCATTCTACCAGAGTGCAAGTGTTCTTGTGGGTGACAATGTGGGCATCACTTTTCACTGTTGACATGCATTACTGCTAGGATGTCCATGCTTGGGCAGACACGGCCTTTGGCTCTAAGGTTTTGCAAGCTACAATGTCGTCTTCCTGCCCAGTGAAGGGCATAGCTTTGGTACATCCTTCTTGTCTGGACTGGTCTAGCAGTACAATATGGAAGATGACATTTTACTTACTAGATAATGTCCTTTCCTTGAGTCCTGCATGACCAGTACAGGGCCTGCCCCTGGAATTGTTTGCTTTGTTCTGCGGCGGTACCTCTGGTCCGCTATGATTTATATACTTGGCTCTGCAGGTCCATCTACTGACAGTCTTTTGTTTAAGCTTTCCTGTACATATAAGAACATAAGATATGCCATACTGGGTCAGACCAAGGTCCATCAAGCCCAGTATCCTGTTTCCAACAGTGGCCAATCTAGGTCATAAGTACCTAGCAGTTTCCCCAAAAGAGACAGGTTCCACAATGCTTGTATTGGGTCAAGCATTGATATCCTGGGTCCCTTTTTAAATAAGAACATAAGATAATGTGATTACTGCACACTAAACCCCTAAACTTGTACCTGAGATAATGGTAGGTTAAGTGACTTGCAAGATCACACGGAGCAATAGCAGGATTCAAACCTAGTTTCCCTCTGTTCTCAGCCCACCACTCTAACTATTAGGCTACTTCTCTACCCCTTTACTGTTTCATTACTCATTGTTGCCCACGTTGAGGTTGTGTGAGGCTTGCCATGTTCTCCCATATGCTGTGGGACAGGTACTGAGGAGACCTCTGGTGGCTGAGGTGTATAGAGGCATGGGAGTGATGTCATTGAAACCTGGCATTTCATTGGTTCTTTGTCTCCATCAATCTGCTGGTAAGGGACTACAACCTACTTGGTTGGACTGGTTATGGCTTATTAGCACTAAATTAATCACCCTTAGTCAGGCATACAGAGCAACTTACAATTTAAAACATATCAATATTAAGCAAGAAATGAATTCCATAATATGATAGAAAAGCAGAAAGAGGAGAAAACAACCAGGTAAACAGGGGAAGAAGGCTGCATGCAGAACCTGACTCAAGTGAGATCAATTCCAAAGGCTTGTATAAATAGGAAGGCTTTTAGACATTTCTTAAATTGAGGAAGGGATGGTTTCAATCAGAGATGGGAAGGAAAGCAGTTCCAGAGAGAAGGGGCCAAGAAGAAAAAGCAGACAGGTGCGTGGACTCGTATTTGACACATGAAGGGGATGGAAGGATCAGACGATTATCCTGGAGTGATTGAAGGCCTCATTGGGGCACGTACAGGCCGATTCTGAGAGGGGCACGTCCGGATGGCCATAAGTTATATGGGGCCCTTTTGAACCTGATTCTGCAACCCTGGGAGCTATACGCTCTTGCACCTGCCAGAACCAGGGAATTAAATGATATAGTTAAAAATTAATAAAAGATTTCTTGGAGGCTGTAATGACCAGTGATGTGAGCGTCAGCTGTTCCCTATAGTGAAAATTTCACTAAATGTAGGGCATAAGCCATCCTGAGGTCATATTTGCCTTTTGTAAAAAGATTTAGATTGCATTAATTAATTTTTGGAAGAAAAGTTTGTTTGACTATTTAAGTCTTGGATTAAGAGCTATTTAGTTTGTAGTTTAGTGCAGCTCTTATACAGTTATTTGTGTTTTGTGTTATGTGTTAAACTAACCCATTTGGAGAAACTGCTCCGAGACAAACCATTTTCCAAAAAAAAAAAAAGAAAACCCATTCAAAGGCATCACATGCACAAGGGAGAAGGTTTTGTGGTCTGAGACCAGAATGGGACTTTTGGTCTCAATGGTAAGCGATATGCATGGTGTATAATGAGCACACTACCTTACCCTATTACACTGTCCTTAGAATAAAGCATGGTATTTGAAGTGTGATACTTTGCAGCAGCAGAGACGGGGAGGCTTGTGAAGGTCAAGGGAGATTTAATAGCAACAATGCATTTTTTCTAGCAAAAAAGGTGCCGGTACTCTTATACAGAGTTCTTTCATTAATACATGAGGACCATGGGTCAGTTTAAATTTAAACAGGCAATGAAAAAGCTGCCGATACCCCCTCAAAAAAGCTCTAGATAGTAAAAGTACAGGCAGGTCCCAGAGGAAAGTTTGTCCCAGTCTGCCATAGATTCAGGACTGGTGTAGAACAAAGGTCTTAAACACAAAGCAAAAGCAACAGTGGGAAGAAAGTGAATGTCCTCAAGTGGACCATTCAAAACCCAAATCTGAATCCAATAGAAAATCTATGACAGTCTTTAAGACTATGTTTGTTTCTTTATTTGATATACCACAATTTCTGGGGACAAGCATTGCAGTTTACAATAAAAAAATCATCAATTAGAGAGGAAAGGAACGCCAATTTCATGATAGGAAAAGTACAGAGAAACTAAAGTCGGAGACATGAGGGGGGAGAGGGAGGAGCAAGGGAGAGGAGGGGAAGGGTCTGTCTGACCAAGGAGGATGACCAACACTTCAAGGGACTAAATTAGGGGCCAAAGGCCTCCTCGAACAGATACGTTTTCAGGGCTTTCTTAAAATTCCTAAAATTCTGTTCAGTGCATAGTGGGGGCAGGTAGGCAGTTCCACAGCATGGGAGCTGCAGCAAAAAAGGCAGATTTCCAAGTAGACTCAAATTTGACTAATATCGAAGAGGGGATATGTAACCGATAACCATGCAAAGAGCAGAGTGCCCTGGCAGGGCATGGAGGCTAATAAGGATGGAAATATACTCAGGGCTGCATCATGGATAGCTTTGTATATTAGGGTCAGGACCTTAAAGCGAATATGAGAGCTAACTGGTAGCCAATGATGCTGCATCAAAAGAGTAGTAATGTGATCGAATCTATGTGCACAGGTGAGGGTGCGTATGACTGTATTTTAAATGGTTTGCAAGTGACGAAGTTGGTACTGCGGAAGGCCCAGATAGGAAATGTTGCAGTAATCCAGGCAGGAGATTAAAGTATGGAGAATAAGAGTTGTTTAAGTGGATTTATTGAGAAATGACTGGACGGCACAAAAACGGCGTAATGCACAGAAAGAAGACCTGATAACACGCGCCAGCTGAGGGGAAAAAGAGAGTTCGGAGTCTAGTAGTACACATAGGAAACAGGGTAGGCTGTAGTTGCACCAGAATACCATCCAGGATGGGAGCAAGGGTCTGGCTATTTGGCGAGCCTGTAAACCACATGGCTATTGTTTTTGATGGGTTAAGCTTAAGAGAGTTATTGCACAGCCACTGCAAAATATTGTGCAAACAGGCATTTACAGGGGCAAGATCAGGGGCGAGTACATCCATGGAAAATAAAAGGAGGATGTTGTCCGCATAGACATAGCTAGAAACAGGGCCATACCAAGCCATAATTGCGCCCTGAGCTATTTCCATATCTGGCACGTCCCCCACCAGTTGCCTGCTACCGTCCGCCCCCTTGTGTTGCCCTGCCGCCACCGCCACTTTTTTGTTTTCTGGAGGCAGCAGCAGCAGTGAGGCAGACCTGCATTTGTAGGCAAGTTGGGTCCCTCCTCTTCTCTGATGTAGGTTGCGTCAGAGGGGGGAGGGACCAAGCCAGCCATGCAAATGCTGAGTTGCAAAGACCCGCATTTGAATGGCTGGTCTGTCTCACTGCTGCTGCCGCCACTGCCTCTGAGAAAACAAAAAAGTGGCGGTGGCAGGGCAATGTGGGGGGGGGGGGCAGGTGGGGGCCGGCAGCCTGACATTTGCCCCTAATTCTTTTTCACCCTGTATGGCTGCACCGCTCACACAGGGCTAGGTACGGTGTTGGCTAGAAATGCCAAGACTCTGGATTAGGGTAACCAAGGTGCTTACAAAAATGTTGAAAAACAAAGGGGAGAGGGTTCAGTCCTCAGATAATCCCCAGTCAACCTGAAATAATGTGAGCTATTTTGCCTAGAAGAATGGTTAAAACCTTTACTGTCTCACTGTGTAAAGTTGGTAGACACATTTCCTAAACAACTCATAGGCGTTTTTGCTACAGAAATGTCTTCCACCAGGTATTGAGTTTTGAGGTGTGAAGACATAGCCAATCAAAACTTGTTGGTTTCTTATTCTTAGTTACTTTTTGAAAATTTCTATAATTGTTCTTTCATGTTGACAGTGTAGAGTACAGGGCCAACCAAAGGATATTTGATTCTCTAGACAGACGGACAACCATGCCCGCCTCCCCCCCACCCAATATTTCAGCATCTCCCCTTCCCTGCTGCTCCTCTAGTGCAGCATCTCTCCTTCCCTTCTCTGACCTCCTCTTCTTCACTGACCTCCCCCTCCCAATGTCTGACAGCAGCATATATCCTTTTCTCCAAGAACAAACAGGAAGTCAGTCCTCACATATGAGTGATGTCGGCACCAATGGAGCCCGCATGAAGCATTTCCCCAGCTTTCAAAAAATGTCTTTGGGACATGCTAACCATGCATGCGTGGTCCCCTTCTTGCCCAAGGGTGCCATCTTGCTCAGTCTCCTTTTTTACACGGAGCCCAACGGACGTCTGTCCTGTTTCCCCGGAAAAAATCCTTGCTAAATATCCTTAAAGGTAGCTTTTTCCTGGTTTGAGTACCGGTTCCTCTACCTGCCTCAAGCCAGTGCTGAACTCAGCACTGTTCTCGGCCCCTTTTTTCTTTTTTGATCGAGGCTTGCCTCGACCGGCGTTTGTGTCTTTTTTTGCCCGAGGGTCATCGACTCTGCCCGGGTGTCCCCCACCATGTCCCCCGGTGGGTTCAAAAAATGTGTCTGCTGCAGTCTGTCAGTGACCGACACCCATGACTGTTGCCTACACTGCCTGGGACCAGACTTTGACAGCACCTCCTGGGACTGTGCTGGGCCATGATGCCTAAGACCAACAAAAAGAGGTCAGAATTGCAGGAAAAACTGTTCCCCGGGTCCAACTCAGCCCCGGCCTCCCCGACACCAAGCTCCAAGCCCAGTACTTCCCATGAAGCCCAAGTTTCTTTGGAGTCCTGCAATGGCGGCTCCTCCGAGAAGACCTCTGACCCCAAGAAAAAGTCCTCAGTCTGCCGAGGTTTCACCGGAGAAACCCGGTAAAGCCATCTGGAGGGACGCGGGTGGCCCGGAGAAGCGCCCTACCAAGATCCTTATAAAGGATTCCTCAGCTGGCGGAGACCATGTGAAGTTCCTTGAGGCCATAGTCCTAGTCGAGGATGCACTCGCGAGAGTGCCGGTGCCGGGCCCGAAATCCTCGGTGCCCGTGCCAATAACTGTGGAGCCTTCTGGCTTGGAAACCAGAATGGTGGCCCTGGAGCAGAATATCATTTCTATCCTGGCCCTGCAGCAGGCAGTGATGGCTGGTTCGTCTGTATCATCTTCCCCGACGACCGGGCCCTTGACTGCGGGGGAGTCTCCAGTCATCGAGTCGAGCTCCGAGTGCCACCGGTTGAGATCCCGATCCCAGTCCTCGGGCGTCCGATCCTCCCCAGCTAGTTTCCGCAACTCTGACCCCATGTCCTCAAGAGGCCGCCAACCTTGAGACAATGGGTCACAGGGCCTCAGATTCGTCATCACCACTCGACTCCAAATGAGAGACCGATGATGAGGCATCCCCGGAGACTAAATAGCACCGAGATATCCCTTTAGACCTGTCTCCCCCAGCACCCCATGCCACTCCCCTCCAGAGGGTGTAGCCTTCCATGACTTTATTAAGGACATGGCCAGAGCCCTCTTGGTGCAGACCGAGATGGAGGAGAACCCGCACACTGAGGAGTTGGAGATCCTCCAATACGAGTCTCCACCCAAGGAAGCCCTCATGGTGCCTGTGCAGCTGATCCTCGAGCAGCTACTGCTCATAATGTGGAAGACACCAGTGTCAGTACTGGTGGTGAGCAAGCACCTCGACACCAAGTACTGCGTCCAAAAGGGCCCAGGGTTCCACAAACCCCAGCTCCCACATAACTCCATAGTTGTCAAGTCAACCATGCAAAAACTTAAGAGCCACTCCTTTGTTCCTCCCGGAAGGGAGGCCAGAGCCCTCGATGCCCTCGGGCGCAAGTGTTACTAGAGCTCAATGCTGGGGTGTGGGATCCAAGCCTTTGAATTATACATAGGTATGTACCTCAAGGCTCTAACCCAGGAGATATCAGGGATTTTCGACTGGTCTTGTTGGGGAACCCCTCCGGGATCAAGGACTGCAAAGTTCCTCTCCCAAGCAGCCTACGACGGCTTCAAGTCAGCGGCTCGAGTCACAGCAGCTGGCATCGGTGCTCGACACCAAGCCTGGCTACAGTCTTCCGACCTCGAGCAATGAGTCCAAAACCAACTGCTCGAAATCTCCTGCACCGGGGAGAACCTATTTGGCAAACCCATGGCCGACAAGGCAACTGAGTTTGAGGCCGATGTGGTGATCTGCCAGAGGATCTCTAAAAATGCTATACAAATGCTCAGTAGTAATAGTAAAAAGACCTCATCCCTTCCTCACAGGAAACCAGAAGGGAAAAGACTCCTGTTCCCAAGGAAAAAGTGTCCTTTCCCACAGAGCCACCTCTATCAGCCCTTCTCGAGCCAGCAACAAGGTTCTCACCCTAAGAGGCAAGTCCAGGGGGCTAAGAAGGCAAAAGCACTGAAGCCTCAGGCCCCAGCTGCCACCCAACCGGGGGGGCACTTTTGACCTCCAGGGTAGGGCCTCCCCTCCCCCAGGAGACCTTCACCAGCCCACAGGGGGTGCCTGGTGCTCTTTACCCACAGATGGGCCAACATCACCTTGGACAAGTGGGTACTGCATATGGTAAGGGAAGGATATCTCCTCCACCTATAGCAGATACCATCCAGGTTCTTCCCAGGAGAGCCGGTGCAACCCCTCCTTCACCTGCTCACAGAGCTCACAGGTCTGATCAGGGACAATAGAGTAGAGCCTGTACCTAAACACCTATGGGGAAAGAGCTTCTACTCCAGGTACTACTTTGTCCCAAAGAGGACTGGGGGCCTCATGCCCATACTAGACCTCTGAAACTTAAACAAGTTTCTGGTGAGAGGGAAATTCAAGATGCTCTCTCTTGGAACACACGCTACCTTATCTCCACCAGGGAGATTGGCTGTGCTCCTTGGATCTAAAGATTCATGGTAGGAGGAGGTCGCTATTAGTACAGGATACTACCCTTCGGCCCAGCCTCCTTGCTAAGGGTCTTTACCAAATTCCTGGCTGTGGTGGCCGCCCATCTGCATGAGGCCTTCATCTTCCCCTACCTACAGTGGATGACTGGCTAATCAGGGGTAGTACAGCCTCAGAGGCCAGTCAGGTGGCAGAGCATGTGTCCCTCCATCTGCAGCACCTGGAGTTCGTCGTCAATTACCTCAAAACCCACCTCTCTCCAGCCCAAAATCTGGAGTTCATAGGTGCTCAGCTCGACATGCTGCAGGTCAAGGCAGACCTTCCGAGAGAAAGGACAGAACGCCTCAGACAACTGGCAGGAGAGGTATGTTGTCGGCGGTCAATGCCTGCTTGTCGTCTTCTCCGCCTTCTGGGCCATATGGCCTCTACAATCCACGTAACACCCTCAGCCTGCTTGCACATGCAGACAGCCCAGTGGTGCCTCTGCTCACAGTGGACTCAAGCCATGGGCAGGCTATGGAACAGGGTCAGGGTTGCCTGCCAATTGGCGAAATCCCTCAACTGATGGCAAAACCTCTGCAACCTCTGGGCAGGAATGCTCTTCCAAGCACCCGCATCTCAGAGAACCCTGACCACGGACACCTCCCCTCCTAGGTTGGAGGGTGCATTGTGGGGACTGCCGCACACAGGACAGCTGGTCCCAGGAGGAGTCGCTCCTAAGATCGATCTCCTGGAACTCAGGGCAATCTTCCTAGCCCTACGAGCATTCTGCCACCGCCTGCGACACCAGTCTGTACTGATCCAGACAGACAATCAAGTCGCCATGTTCTATATCAACAAGCAGGGGGACACAGATTCGTATTATCTCTGCCAGACGGTGATGGCCCTCCTCTACTTTGCAGCTCACAATAACATGCTCTTGCAAGCAGTTTACCTCCCGGGCCAGGACTACTACCTTGTAGACAGGCTGAGCAGAGTCCTTTGGCCGCACGAGTGGCGCTTCAACTCCAGGGTGGCCAAGAGACTCTTCCACCTCTGGGGCACGCCCATGATGGACCTATTTGCCTCTCCGGACCACACGCAGCTACCTTGCTTCTGCTCAGACCAACTGCAACCAAAGAGAGTAGCGGCAGATGTCTTCCTGATCTTGTGGTCCGAAGGCCCACTCTATACGTTCCCACCAATCCCCCTAGTCGCCAGGACCCTCTTCAAGATCCAGAGTGAAAGGGCATCAGTTATACTAATTGCCCCCAGGTGACCGAGGCAGCTCTGGTTTCCACTGTTGCTCTCCCTTTCAGTGGCACTCCTAGTCCCGCTGGGCTGAGCCCCAGACCTCCTGTCTCAGGAGGGGGGGCTCCCTCCTGCACCCCAACCTGGGTTCCCTAATACTAACAGCATGGCTGCTAAAAGGGTAGTATTCAACCCTTTCAATCTTCCGAGAGAAGTTGAGGAGATCCTGCTCCTCCCAAAAGCCTTCCACCAGACAGGCTAATGCCTTTAAGTGAAGAAGGTTCTCCGCCTGGTGTGCAGAAAGAAGGGAGAACTCCTTCTCCTGCCATGTTTAATTAGTTTTCCAGTACCTACTGTACCTGTCCCACACTATGCTGAAGTCTAACTCAGTGAGGGTGCATCTGAGTGCGATAGCCGCTCACCACTACCCTGTCAAGGGAAAACCCCTCTCGGGTCAGCACCTGGTCTCCAGGTTCTTCCGGGGCCTCCTGTTATCCAAGTTCCCTCTCTGCCCCCCAACAGCGGAGTGGGACCTCAACATTGTGCTCTCACAGGTCACCAGACCGCCATTCGAGCCCCTAGCCACTTGCCACCTGCGGTGTCTGTCTTGGAAAGTGGCCTTTCTGGTAGCCCTCATGTCCGCTCGGAGAGTGAGCAAACTCCAGGCCCTGGTGGCGGATCCACCATATACAAAGTTCTACAAGAACAGGGTAGTGCTCCGCACGCACCCCAAATTCTTCCCGAAGGTGGTATCTCCTTTTCACCTCAACCAAGAGGTGGTCCTCCCTCCTCCTTCTCGCCGCCTCACGCCAACAGGGAGGAACTAGTGCTTCCTACACTGGTTTGCAAACAAGCCCTGTCCTTCTACTTACAGCGGATCCAGACCCATTGCAAAGCTCCTCAGCTTTTTGTGTCTTATGACCCCAGAAGACAGGGGCTCCCTGTGACTAAGCAAACTCTGTCCACTGGGGTGGGCGACTGTATTGCCCTCACTTATGAGCGAGCTGGTCTCTCCTTTGAGTACCGGATCACAGCGCATCATGCGAGGGCGATGGCCACATCCGTGGCCAACTTGCGTTCAGTGCCAGTGACAGAGATATGCAAGGCTGCCACAAGGTCTTCAATTCACACTTTCGCAGTCACTACTGCCTGGAGAGTGAGTCCCGCAGGGACAGTGAGTTTGGTCAGGCAGTACTCTGTAATATTCTCGGGGTGTAGGCACCTCCTGCCCTCCGACCCTTCTGTGTTCAGCCTACTGGAGTGTTGGTGCCGCTGGACGCTAGGGTCTTGCAGAATCTCCCAGTGGGGATTCATCTTCTGCAACTCAAGGCTACCCAACTTGGTTGCTGTTGGTACTGTCGTGGTTCGGTCCTCGTCAGCCTGGAGCTAGGGAGTCCCAAATGTGAGGACTGACTTTCTGCTTGTTCCTGGAGAAAGCATAGTTACTCACTTATAACGGTGTTCTTGAGGGACAGCAGAAATCAGTCCTCACAACCCTCCCTCCTCTCCTGGGAGTTGCCTCCCTACCTTGTTTTATTTTTTTTTACTACTGCCCTAGCTATATCATCTGACTAACCAAGATGGCACCCTTGGGCGGGAAGGGGACCACGCATGGGTAGTAGCATGTCCCAAAGGCTTTCTTTGCAAGCTGGGGAAATGCTCTGTGCGGGCTCCTTCGGCGTTGACGTCACCCATATGTGAGGACTGATTCCTGCTGTCATTTGAGAACACCTGTTACAGGTGAGTAACTACGCGTTCTGTTACCTCCCCCCGGTGTCCATCATTAGCATATCTCTTTCCCTTATGTTCTGCACCCCCCTTCTGAATTCCAGTACCTTCCACCTCTTCCCCTACTGCTGCCCCTCGCTTACCTTCATCCTCCTTCCAAGCAAGACTGCAAATTATGACAGCATGAAAGAAGGCCTTGCAGCACCTGTGTGCACGCTAGGCTAGCTGCATCCTGCTTCCCGACACTTCCTATCAGAAGGGAAAGTGAGGGGGGCAGGACACAACCCACCTAGAGCATGCACAGGTGCTCGCCACCATGTTGATTTTCATTTTTGCAGCTTCATTTGTCCCAGAAGGAGTATGGAGGTAAGGAAGCAGCAGCAGCAGGGGAAAGAGGTGTAGGAGATGCTGCACACTTTAAAGTGCTTCTGTTAGGCTTCGCTGCTGCCCCCTAATTCTGCCCTAAGCGGTCACCTAGTCTACTTAGTAGTAGGTCTGGCACTGGTTAGAATATGTTGTGTAGATCAGTGAAGCAAACTCCCCCTTCAGTGTATTTCGAATTGTACTTTTTAGACATCAGAATGTGTAAACTATGCAAGGATGGCAAGGCAAGGTACTTTTAGCTGCATGCAGGAGAGGCATTTCAGGGGGAATGTTTTGGGTGTAATTGGAAAATACTATGGCTAGATTGTATTTTCGAGTCCACTTGCATTATTTTATTTATAAAATCTGCCTTCTTAGAAAGCAAATGGAAACGTCAATAAGTATCTCCTTTTTCTGGAAAGTTTCAAAGAGAAAGTGGGTGCATGGGTCAAAACTATTTGCAGACTTTCCCCCAAAGTAGATAGTTTGAAAATTGGCCCCTAAACGTTTAGGATAATATTTCAAAAATATTTGTTCCTTTCGGCTTCTTATTGTATGGAGAAGGCATTTAGGGGTCTGAAATATTTATTGTATAAACACAAACTCTTTCCCTACTTTCTTTCCCAAGTTAGAGTAGTTTTGCTGTTTTGTACAATTGTCATCTTGTATGAAGAGATTTATGGAAGTACTGAATACCTCCTTTGAGTGTCAGTGTTTATTGCTAGTAGACTTAACTTCTCTTGAATATAAGACTTTCAGTGACTATGAGACTTTACTTAGGATTTCATTTTTAGGAAATGAAAGTACATAAAATAGATTAGGAGAGAAAATCTTAAATTTTCACTTTGATACTCACAGAACATGCAATGGCATGCACAGCAATGAGTTGTGCTTTGAAAAGCTTAGTTATGATGTTGTACATGAAAGAAAGAAGATAGGCAAATGAGAGTAGACTTACTAGTGTTCATAACTATACAAAGATCTGAGGGAATGGAGAAAATTATGTGAAGTGTTGAAAACAAAGCTTATTAGATGTTTTGTGACCCATGAAATTGATTTGCTTGTTGCATGCTCGCTTTATTCATGCTCATTCATTTTGTTTGGAGAAGAGAAGAATGGGGCAAACTCTTTAAACTGAGAGTAAAGGTCCATTTATGCTTCATATTTCATTTGGATGTTAAACCCATTGGAAACTTTTTGAGTGTTTAGTTACTTTGACTTTCATATTTGTAACTTCTTTAAGGAAAGCTACAAATCAACATTACATTTTTCAGACTTGCTGGCAGTCGTTTCTGTTTCATCAACCTTTAATCTCCACCTCTAGGAAGAAGATGAAGTTCCAGATGATGAGACTCTGAACCAGATGATTGCCCGAAATGAAGAGGAATTTGACTTATTCATGGTAAGAAAGCAATACTTTCAAAATGCCTGCAAATATTTGGCTAAACTACAGCCTTGATAAGAGCAAGCTGAAGCAATTGCAAGTTTAGTTCATGCATTTCATACTGTCCGTAATGTGGTACTCTAAGTTCAATATGAACTGATATGTGAAATGGACTGATTTTGTACTTAGATCAAAAATAAAAATCATAAAACGCAGCATGACTGATTCTCCTACAAGCTAGTCAAGGATGGTATCTCAGAGTCCTCAGGGGTGGGCAAATGAGCAAATATTAATACTTTCAAAAACTCCCAGTGGTGAATTGAGCCATAGGGAAATAAATGGATTGCCTGATAACATTTTAACTGGTGAGCCTTTGTATTTTCCTTAGCTCCCGGACATCTGGATAACTAATTTAATCTCTAGAGTACACTTTCTTTGGTGAGAACCCTATATGGTAGTTTAAGAGGCTAATGCAGAACAGTGTGCTTCAGTTAGTACAGGCATCTGCATGGTTTTATACACAATTTTCTGTAGTAGTAAGGGCACCAAATGTAGAAAGGGATTTACCGCGAGTGTAATCACTGCATAGATGCCAGCACTAATGACTGAGCGTAGCCCATTTAAATCCAGACTAGATGATAGTTAAGGTATATTGGCTTGATGCAGAAAAGTGCACAAAAGAACAGAAGGCTGAGCTCAATGCCGGGACTTTAATGCCAGGTCAGAGGAAACTTAACCCTTTCCAGGCCGAGCCCAAAACTCTCGGGATCCAAAATTCTGACTAAATATTCCTATCAAATGGTATATAATACATGACCATAGCAGAAGGAAAATCACTATTAGAACATATTGAATAAGATGGGTACAATTTTCCTGAAATATGCAAAACTTAACCCGGCTGCAGAATGTGGATTAAAAATTTAAAGTAGGCCTTCAAAGGGTTAAGAGGTCTGTGATCAGTGCTGAGATGGAGTTTATGCCTGTCACCTCCACAGCTTTATTTTGCGCTTTGCTGAAGTGAGTCCTGAAAAAAAAAAACAGCAAGGGAAGCATTCTGGAACAACGTTTGCATTTAGAAACCCCACAATAGAGCTTTAGCGCTGAGCTCAAGCACAGGGTTTCAGCATCAACCTCTTAGTTAAATAAATAAATTAGTTAAAAATAGCTTGCATGCTTAAACTGAATGTGTTTTCACAATAAAGTACCTAACAGAATGGAAACGGAACTATGAATAGTTTTTGTTTTCTTAAAGTTAGTCGTCTAGTCATAGGTACCACATGTTATCAAATGCAGGGGGTCTGTACACTCATCTAAACAGCATAGGGGTCATTTTAGAATCCCTATTCATGCTTTGGATAGCAGAAAAGGGGCATAGATATGTCCAAAGCACAGTGATGTCTCCAGAGCCATTTTAGAAGCCGGCTCCAGGGATGTCCTCAGCGTGAAGATATCCAAGTCTGAACAGGGGTGTTCCCAGGAATCTGAACGTACCCGCCTGATTTCAGAAACATCATGGGCAACCCTAACAACTCTGTTCTTAGCCCATTACTCTAACCATTACACTATCCTAGACATCCAGGTTCTGAAGTACAGATGTCCATATCAGACACATCCACATTTGTGAAATTGTGTCTGCTTTTCTTTTTTCAATCCACAGAAAGCACACAACCTCACTCGCTGAAATCGGGAACCACACCAAGGGCGAGTAGGTGAAAGGTCCTTTATTGAAAATAACCTCTACATGGCCACATTTCGGCCATTACCTTTGTCAGGGGGTACTGCATGGAGAACAGCAATAGAAATGAAACAATTAAGTAAATAAATGCATAAATAACTAATAATAAATAAATACGTATACTAAAAACAAAATAAAACAATTCAACTCAATCTTTACATTGCCAAATAAATAAACACGTGCATTAAAAGCAAAGAATATTAAAACACAGTTACTAGTATAAATAAATAAATGAAAACCTAATTCAAATGAAATGTTAAAAGAGAGAGAGACACACATTTGAACTTCAAAGCCTGTATCGGCAAAGCGGAGGGGGCACCAAGTATGCTCATTTCAAGTCTATGGGACCAAACATGTAAATCCACATGAAGTCGTTCCAACAACATGTATACTATCTGTTATTCATAAAAATAATATAAAGCACATTTATAAAAGCAAAACTGTACATCAGAAGAACACATGTTTAAAAACAAAAAGACAAAATAGGCAATTTATGCATATACTAATAGAGCCATACAGGTATACCTCTGCAAAAAAACGAGGTGAACTGCTTGACCCCAACGTATTACAACATTCTCTATCTATAAACAGATCAGAGCACCACTGGATATCACAAATCATTGTAAAACACCTCCAGACCCAAAAAATAAGAGACCTTAAACAACAGCACCATCCATGTATCAAAGGAATGGTGATAAAAAGCCAAATGGAAATAAATAAAGTAAAAACAAGGCTAAACGAATCAATGAAAAAATGAATAAAAGAAAAAATAATAAATAAGTGAATGAAATTGCAGAAACCAAGTCTTATATTAGAGGACAAATCTGGTATTGCAATATCAACGTATGATAAAACAATAGATCAAGGGGGGAGGGATGAGGGGAGGAAGGAAAGGAAGGGGGAAGGAGAAGAAGGAAGAGGGGAGGGGGGAGGAAGGGAAGAGGAGAAATGGGGAGGGGGGAAAGGAGAGAGAATGGGAGAGAAAGTGAGGGGAGAGAGGGGGAAGGGAAGGAAAAACAACCTTAAGCATATTCTACTACTGACTGCAATAAGAGCAATATAGTGTACAGTATATAACAGTAAACCACATAGAAGTGAAAAACCGAAGAGAATGAATCGATAGCAGCCAGTCAGTGTGTGAAAACAATCTGCACTGTTAACTAAAGCTTATCAACAATTGTGTGAATTCATTATTTAAAAGGTTATAGCAAAATGCCAGAGGATTAAACAAGTCCTATCATAATATGTACCATAAAAGTGCTATACAACAAAATCTGTCAAGTCGCTTAGCAAACAGACCACTCTAAAGGCACTAAGTCCTTAAAAAGGGGAAACGCGCCAACTTGAAAGGTCAAATGAAAAGGTCCTGATGTGATAGGGGGGGGTGGCCGACATTGTGCACACCAATCGCGTGTGACAGTGTATTCATAAAAACATATTAGTGTAACAGTGCAAACGGAAACAACAGGTATAATGACTGGGAAACTTCAACTGGAGGCCATTTGAGATGGTCTTAAATGAAAGTGGAGTCCATAAATCAAGAAAGTGTTGGTATGTTCTGCAAACCTGCAGACAAATGCTGCGAGTAAAAGTGGTGTATGCAATGGGTGAAGCCTCGTGTGAGTGGTGTGATCCCAGTGCCTTCAAGCATTTAAAAACACACGGAATGATTATATACAAAGATGGGGGAAGAGGGGAAGAAGGAGAGAGGAGGGGGAAAGGGGACCAGGAGAAGGAAAGAATGGAAAAACAGCCAAAAGCTGTATAGTGTTACAACATATAACCATTGAGAAACAGAGGTGAAAAAACAAAGAGAATAAACTGATAGCAAACAGTCAGTGTGAAAAGACGTAAACCATTGTTAACTAAAACGTATCCGCGATAGTGTGCATTCATTATTCCAAAAAAATATATCCAAATACCAGAGGACTAAAACAGTCCAATCATAGCTTGTACATACCAAGAGTGCTTTGCAGCAAGACCTGTCAAATCGGCTTAGCAAACAGAAGATGCTCTAGAGCAGTGGTTCTCAACCTTTTTTGTACCGTGACCCCTTTTACCGTTGGTCAACTTGTGGTGACCCCCAATGATAAAATCAAATGCGTCTCTCTTCCTTTACCGTTAACGCATTGTCGCTGTAATCATTTGTTGAATTATTAATATATTATAGGCCTTTGCAATATGTTTTATTTATAAAATACTTATTTAAATAATCAAAACAACAAGTAACAATATTTGATTTCAAAATTATGATGATTTTGTAGTCAAATCACTAATATGAAATAAAATTATTTTTTCTACCTTTGTTGTCTGACCAATTTATTCTCTGATCATGCTGGTCCCGATCTGAGGCTTCTGCTTTCCTGTCTTCTCTTAGCTCTCTTTCTGTGGTCTATGGTCCATCTGCCAGTTCTTATCTCTTTTGTTTTCTTCACTTCTTTCCATCAGCCTATTTCCAGTCCCAGTAACCCTCCCCAGTATCAGCCCCTTTCCAGTCCTCACTCCCAGTACCTTCCAATGTCAACTTGCATTCCCATGACTGCCACTGGTGTCCATTCCCTTCCAGTCCCCCTCCTTCCCCACTGATCAGTCCCTTCTAGTACAAATACCATGGCAGCCCCTCTCAGATCCACTCCCTTTCAGTTCCATGCTCCCATCCCCTTGTATCAGCCCACTTGTAGCCTTAGCCCCCAGTTTTCTTCCAGGGTCAGCAGCTCTATCCTCCCCTCCCCACAATCAGCCCATTCCCAGTCAAAGCCCCCTAATCAGCTCACTTCTAGTGCTAATCCCCCTCAACCCCATTACCAGTCCTACCCCCCCGCTAATCAGCCCAATACCAGTCCTACCCCCCATCAGCTCATTTCCAGTGCTAGTCCCCCCCTCAACCCCATTACCAGTGCTAGGCTCCCCTAATCAGCCCATTTCCAGTCCTAACCTCACTGATCAGCTCATTTCCAATACTAGACCCCCATCAGTCCATTACCAGTCCTACCCCCCCTTGATAAGTCCATTCCCAGTCCTAGCCCTTCCCTAATCAACCCATTACCATTCGTAGCCCCCCCCATCTGCCCATTACCAGTGCTAGCACCCCCATCAGCCCATTATAATCCTAACCCGCACTGTCTCTCGCCTCTGTCCAGCATTTATCCCGTCTGTCCAGTATGTCCCCATGTCTCTCCCCTTTGTCCATGCCAGCCTACTCCCTCCATGTCAGCCCCCCTCCCTCCATCCATCCCTCCATGTCAGCCCCCATCCTTCCATCCGTCAATGTCAGCCCCCCTCCCTCCCTCCCTCATCCATCCATCCATCCATCCATATATCAGCCCCCATCCCTCCCTCCCTGTCAGGCCCCTCCCTCCCTCCATCCATTCAGACCAGCCCCGATCCCTCCCTCCCTGTCAGCCCCCTCCCTCCCTCCCTCCCTGTCAGCCCCCCTCCCTCCATCCATCCCTCCATGTCAGCCCCCATCCTTCCATCCGTCCATGTCAGCCCCCCTCCCTCCCTCCCTCCCTCCCTCCATCCATCCATATCAGCCCCCATCCCTCCCTCCCTCCCTCCCTGTCAGCCCCCTCCCTCCCTCCCTCCCTCATCCATCCATCCATATCAGCCCCCATCCCTCCCTCCCTCCCTCCCTCCCTGTCAGGCCCCTCCCTCCCTCCATCCATATCAGCCCCCATCCCTCCCTCCCTGTCAGCCCCCTCCCTCCCTCCCTGTCAGCCCCCATCCTTCCATACGTCCATGTCAGCCCCCCTCCCTCCCTCCATCCATCCCTCCATGTCAGCCCCCCATCCTTCCATCCGTCCATGTCAGCCCCCCTCCCTCCCTCCCGCCCTCCCTCCATCCATCCATATCATCCCCCATCCCTCCCTCCCTCCCTGTCAGCCCCCTCCCTCCCTCCCTCCCTCCATCCATCCATCCATATCAGCCCCCATCCCTCCCTCCCTCCCTGTCAGGCCCCTCCCTCCCTCCATCCATCCATATCAGCCCCCATCCCTCCCTCCCTCCCTCCATCCATCCATATCAGCCCCCATCCCTCCCTCCCTCCATGTCAGCCCCCTCCCTCCCTCCCTCCATGTCAGCCCATCCTTCCATCCGTCCATGTCAGCCCACCCACCCACCATGTCAGCCCCATCCTTCCATCTGTCCATGTCAGCCGCCGCCAGCCATCCATCCATATCAGCCCCCTCCCTCCATGTCAGCCCCCTCCCTCCATGTCAGCCCCCATCCTTCCATCTGTCCATGTCAGCCCTCCCTCCCTCCTCCATGTCAGCCCCATCCGTCCATCAGTCCATGTCAGCCCCCCTCCCTCCATGTCAGCACCCCTCTGTCGATGTCAGCCGTGTTGCAGGTTGTCTGCCGCCCTTCTAATGCAGCCGCGGCGCGCTGCCTCTGAGGGAACCGCGGCTGTACCTGTAAAATCATTGCGGAGCCCTTCCTGTCTCGATGGGCTCTGTGCAGCATTGTCCCGCCTCCAAAGGAAGTTGTTTACCACTTCCTTTGGAGGCGGGACAATGCTGCACGGAGCCCGTCGAGACAGGAAGGGCTCCGCAATGATTTTACAAGTACAGCCGCGGTTCCCTAAAAGGCAGGGAGCCGCGGCTGCAGAAGAAGGCGGTGAGTTTGCCGGAGTTTGCTGCTGCCGAGAAGCGGACTCGGCAGCGGCAGCAACTTGTGCACATCTTAATTTTTTTTTTTAAACTTGGTGGAGGCTAAGCGACCCCCGCTAAATCCTGTGGCGACCCCCGTTGGGGTCGCGACCCACAGGTTGAGAACCGCTGCTCTAGAGGCACTAAGTCCTTTAATTGGAAAAACACACCAACTCTAAAGGCCAATAAAAAAAAAGGGTCCTGATGTGACATGGGGAAGACCAACAATGTGCACTCAGATCGCATGTAACTGTTCCAAAAAATACATTGGTGTAACAATGCAAGTGGGGGGGGGGGGGCATTTGAGATAGTAATAAACAAAAAGAAAGTCCATAAACCAAGAAGTTATTGATATGTTTTGCGAACCCATAGAAAATACTGCGAACAAAAAGTAGTGTGTGCAAAGGGAGTGAAGTTGGCATTCATGACTATAATGCAAGCCCAGTGCCATCAAGCATTTAAAAAACAGGAGTGATTGTGTATAATTAAAGTGTAAATGAATAAGGATGTAAATGAAGGGAAAGTGGGGGGGGGGGGAAGGGGAGGAAGAGAAGGGGAAGGGGGAAGAGAGGGGAAAAAACAGCCTGAAGCATGTTCTATTATTGACTACAATAAAAACAATACGGTGTTAAAGCATATAACACAGATTGTTGTTCCTTTAAAATGCTTTGGTTTTGATTTAATTATCTGTCTCCTGAAAATATTGACAATGTTATGTGATACATCCATGCTTGTCAAGCTAAGTATCACCAGACTGGATGTAATAAGTTTGAAGCAAAATGAGAGACGTTCAGCACAGAGAGATGTCTGACTTTTTTTGTTCATATATCAAAGATGATGTCCCTTAATTACATCACAACCTGGGGGGGGGGAAGGGGAGGAAAGGAAGGGGGATTGGTGGGGTGGGGGGTGGGGTGGGTTGGGGGAGGGAAAGGGGAAAAAAAGGGGGGAAGGGAGGAAGGGCTTGTCTTGAACCTTTTGTTTTAAGCAGCTGTGGTCTCAATAATTCGAGTTCATATCATGCAATTGTTCTTACCAACATACACAGTCCACAAGGACACACAATCAAATAAATCACATGAGTAGACTCACAATTCAAAAAGTCCATCAGCTCTAATTTCTGTTCTGAGGCTGGGAGGGCAAAGAATCTTTTAGTAGTGAGTATATGATCACAAACTGAGCATTTCTCACACCTGTAATGGTCCACAAATTAGTTGCGTGGGTGAGGAACAGACAATGCAGAAGGTACTAGTACATTAGCTATGTTTTGATTCCTCTTGTATGCAATTGTTAAGTTGCTGTTAGCTAAAGCAGGAACAGTGGATAAATGTGCCATTCCTCCTTAAGAATCTTCTGAATATCGGCTGATAAATTAGAGAATGTTAAAGTGCATACAACAAGATCTAATTTTTTGGACGTTATATTATCCAAAATTGTTGATGGTCCATGTTTCTTGCCCTCTGATACGCCTTGGTAATACAACCTCAGGATAACCTCTACTCCAAAAATTTTTAGCCATCTGAACTGCATGAGATTCAAAGCAAACCCTTGTGAACAAATGCGTCTAATGTGAAGGAACTGACTAATAGGTAAATTTTGCTTTAATGATCTATTATCTGATCTGGCAAAATGCAACAAATTATTACGATTAGTCGGCTTTCTAAACAAATCTGTTTCAAAACCACTACTGCCCTTGCTAATGAGAATATCCAAGTATGATATTTTATTAACACTGTATGTCATCTCAAATTGTAGATTCTGATCAAGGGAATTCAACCATTGATAAAAATCCTTAATTTAAAGGAAATATTGAGCCCGACAGTGCTAAGACCTCTATCAGCGCAATATGTGGAATCTGATAATGGTCATACAAAATGTGGGGACTGTAAAGTGTGTGACATTACCTCGGAAACGACAAATTTTCAGTATCATGGCAGAACATATTTACTAAGGAAGAAGACATCCTGTGGTTCCAGTTACGTGGTCTATTGTATTCAATGTCCTTGTCAATTATTATACGTGGGCAAAACAATCCGCCCTTTTCAAGTTAGAATGAATGAACATCGCAGTAGATTGAATTGTAAGAAAATGGACGCGCCCATTGTGGACCACTGTGTTAAATTTAATCACAAGTTTGACTAACTACGTTGCTTTTGCATAGATCAAATTGATACCGGATATAATGGTAAATCAAAAGACCAGATGCTGCTAATCTGAGAACAACGGTGGATTTTTTTTTTTAGAATTTTAAATGTTTATTGAGTTATATTCATACATTCAAGAAACTGAATGAAAAGCAAATTGACAACAGGAAAAACAATTCAGAAAACACACACAAGGGAAATAAAAATCATTTGTCAAAAATTAGCCCTCAAGTAAAAGGAAAAGAGGGAGAGGCTACAGGAAAAATACATAATTACCACAATAAGGAAATAAAATTAAACATGGCAATGTGACAACTTATGTGTCAGCCGTATGAGAAGTAACAACAACGACAGATTCGTCTCTAGCAATCAGAAATTCCAGCAGCTGGTGGGGCTCAAAAAACAAATACAGTTTATCTTTATAGGAAACATGACATCTAACAGGAAACTTCAACAAAAATGACCCACCAAGGGCAAGCACCCTAGGCTTAAGCCCCAGGAACTCTTTCCTCCTCAGTTGGGTGTCTCTAGCAAGATCAGGGTAAATACAGACATGAGAGCCCATAAACTGCTCACTGAAATTCCTAAAATATGATCTCAGAATTAAACTCTGAGCATTAAACGTTGAGCATTATCTTAGTTTTTATACCTTTGTGATATACCTTGCCAAATACCCAGATAACGGCAAGCAGATCTTTTATATTCTACGCCCCAAGATGCTGGAACGCCTTACCACCAAGGCTAATCAGAAGAGTAGAGCGGTCAGTTACCAATTCAACAGAGTTCTCCAGAAACCCCGTAAGGTCTCCAGAGAACCCCTGAGGCTCACTCCCACTGGCCCGGTCTCTCCGACCCATTGACAAATATTGGGCCCTAGTTAATGGGGGGAGGTCTTCCCTAGGAAGTTTTAAAACCTCCTGGAAATACCTACGAACCATTTCCAAGGGTGACTGCAATGGGGATCTAGGAAAATTTATCAGTCTTAAATTGTTCTTCCGGACTTGATTCTCCAGATGTTCTGTTCTCCTAGCCGATACACTCCGTTCTTTGATATGGGCACAATGTACACAATGACGCAATGAAGCAAATAGAATGCTAGGTATCACAAGGAAAGGAATGGAAAATAAAACAAAGGATATTATAATGCATCTGTATCGTTTCATGGTACGACCGCACCTTGAATATTGTGTGCAATTCTGGTCGCCATATCTTAAAAAGGATATAGTTTTATTAGAAAAGGTACAGAGAAGAGCCACCAAAATGGTAAAGGGGATGGAAGGCTACTCCTATGAAGAGAGGCTACAAAGGTTAGGGCTCTTCAACCTGGAAAAAAGACGACTGAGGGGAGATATGATAGAGGTCTATAAATTAATGAATGGAGTGGAACAGGTAAACGCAGATCAATTGTTTACGCTATCAGAATATAGAAAGACTAGGGGACATGTAATGAAGCTACAGGGTAAGCTATTTAAGACAAATAAGAGAAAATATTTTTTCACTCAACGTGTAATCAAACTCTGGAATTTGTTACCAGAAGATGTAGTAAAAGCTGTTAGTGTAGCTGGGTTTAAAAAAGGTTTGGACAAGTTCCTGGAAGAAAGGTCCATAAACCATTATTAAAAAGGGACCCAGGATATCAATGCTTGACCCAATACAAGCATTGTGGAACCTGTGTCTTTTGGGGATACTGCTAGGTACGTATGACCTAGATTGGCAAAAAGGCTTAAGTCAATTGAAACATCACAATAGTACAATCTCTTTGTTGAGGGTTGGAGCGTGTACTTACATATACTCAGATTAATATTAATAAAATACAGTCTCTGAAATGCTTGTATGCAAATGCTAGAAGTCTAAACAATAAGATGGGAGAGTTAGAATATATAGCACTAAATGAGAGGTTAGATATGATTGCAATCTTAGAGAAATGGTGGAAGGAGGATAACCAGTGGGGCACTGTGATACCTGGATACAAACTATATCGTAATGATAGAACTGATCAAATTGGTGGAGGGGTTGCGCTCTATGTTAAAGAGGGCATTGAGTCAGAAAGGATTAAAATTTTGCAGGAAACAAAATGTGCTGTAGAATCTCTATGGATTGAAATTCCATGTATGAAGGGGAAGGTGATGGCAGTGGGAGTGTACTATCGACCGCCTGGCCAGAATGAACAAATGGATGATGAAATGCTCAAAGAAATTAAGGAAGCTAACAAAAGTCACAGCAGAGTAGTAGTAATGGGTGATTTCAATTACCCCGGTATTGACTGGGTCAGTGTCACGGCAGGACATCCTAGGGAGATAAAGTTTCTAGATGAAATAAATGACTGCTTCTTGGAACAGCTGGTTCATGAACCGACCAGAAGGGAAATCATACTGGACCTAGTCCTTAGTGGAACACCAGATCTGGTGCTAGAAATAAGGGTGTTGGGACCACTTGGCAATAGTGATCATAGCATGATCGTGTTTGATTTAATTAGTGGAGGAGGGACAGTAAAGAAATCCACAGTGCTACCTTTTAACTTTCGAAAGGGAGACTATGATAAAATGAGGAATATAGTTAAGAAAAAAACTAAAAAGAGCGGTTGCAAAGGTTAAAGACTTACATTGCAAAGGTTAAAGACTTACAAAGGTTAAAGACTTACATAGTTCATTACAAGGGACCACAACTTCACCCCACCATCATATGTAAGAGTTAAAGAAGCAGAACTGCAAACAAAATCCACAATTCGTTATCTGGGGGTCACACTGGATCAACATCTTGATATGAAAGTGCACATAGAGAATGTAGTAAGATCAGTTTATTTCAAGATTTGTTCTCTCAGGCATCTTTGCTCCTTACTTGATCCAGAAGACTACAGGACAATATACCAGGCATTAATTCTACCACATTTCGACTTTGCTAACGCTATCCTACAAGGCCTTCCTCAATCCACTATTAACCCTCTACAACTTGCTATGAACACCGCAGCTAGGGTCCTTCAGGGAGTCACCAGATTTGAGCACGTGACTCCTATATTAAAACAACTCCACTGACTCCCCATACATGGTAGGCTCACTTACAAGACCATACTGCTGACCTTTAAGGCCATCCATGGACTTTCATCCTCCTCACTCTCAAATCTCATCCATGTAACTCCATCGACTAGATCCAGAAGACCGACGGCTATAAACACATTAACACTTCCTAAGGCTGTAACAAAATGCACCCAGATAACGGCAAGCAGATCTTTTATATTCTACGCCAGAAGATGCTGGAACGCCTTACCACCAAGCGTTCGTGCCATTACCGACTTAACCCAATTTAGGAAAGCACTTAAATATCACCTTTTCCTCATATACTACCCACCAAACATTACCCCCAGCAAAAGCCCCCCCAAATAAGAGACACGCCTTATCTTCAAATAGCCTCTCCCACTTTCTCAGTAAGATTACTAGGACTTTTGTGTCGTCATGATACCTTTTATATAATCATGTTTGTAATAAGTTAACCTTATGTTACCCAAGTTTATATATCTATTTGCTGTAAACACGGAATAGCCTGTTATTCTGTTGATGTTGTATGTAAACCGCGCTGATACCAAATAGCGCGGTATATAAAAGATTGTAATAAATAAATAAATAAAAATAAATTAAGCTTGGGGGGTGTTTAAAAATACTATCCTGGAAGCCCAGACCAGCTGTATTCCATGCATTAAGAAAAGTGGAAGAAAGTCCAAAAAACTGCCAGCATGGTTTAAAGGTGAGGTCAGAGAGGCTGTTGCTGCCAAAAAAGCATCTTTCAGGAAATGGAAAAAACAGCCAAACGACGAAAACTGGAAATAGCACAAGCACTGGCAAGTTAAATGCAAAGCGAGAATTTGAGAAGGAACTTGCTACGGAAGCAAAACATGAAATAAAGACTTTTTCAAGTACATTCGTAGCAAAAGGCCTGTGAGAGAGTCAGTTGGACCATTAGATGATAGAGGGGTAAAAGGGGCAGTAAGAGGAGACAAGGCTATAGCGGAGAGACTGAATGAATTCTTTGCTTCAGTCTTTACTGAGGAAGATGTAGGGATGTTACCCAAGACTGAAGTGGTATTTAAAGGTGATACTGCAGAGGAATTGAGAGAAATATCGCTACACCGGGAAGATGTATTACAACTAATTGATAAACTGAATAGTAGCAAATTACCTGGACCGGATGGTATACATCCAAGAGTGTTGAAAGAACTGAAATATGAGATTACAGACCTGCTATTAGTAATCTGTGAACTTTCATTAAAATCATCTGTAATACCTGAAGATTGGAGGATCGCCAATGTAACGCCAATTTTTAAAAAGGGTTCCAAGGGTGATCCGGGAAATTACAGACCGGTGAGCCTGACGTCAGTACCGGGGAAAATGGTAGAAACCATCATAAAGAACAAAATTACACAGCATGTAGATAGTCATGGCCTAATGGGAGACAGCCAACATGGCTTTAGACAAGGAAGATCTTGTCTTACTAATTTGATATGTTTTTTTGAAGGTGTGAATAAACAGGTAGACAAAGTTGAGTCGGTTGATATAGTGTATCTTGACTTTCAGAAAACCTTTGACAAGGTCCCTCATCAGAGACTTTTGGCAAAACTAAAAAGTCATGGGATAGGAGGTAGTGTACTATTGTGGATCAGGAACTGGCTAAAAGATATAAAGCAGAGGGTAGGGCTAAATGGCCAATTTTCTCAATGGAAAAAGGTGAATAGTGTAGTACCCCAGGGATCTGTACTGGGTCTGCTACTTTTTGACATATTCATAAATGACCTGGAAAAGGGAATAACTAGTGAGGTTATCAAATTTGCAGACGACACAAAACTGTTTAAAGTTGTTAAAACCCAAGAGGACTGTGGAAAACTGCAGGAGGATCTGGATAAATTGGAAGACTGGACATCCAAATGGCAGATGAAATTTAATGTGGACAAGTGCAAAGTTATGCACCTAGGAAAGAACAACCCACACTATGGTTACACGATGCAAGGTTCCACTTTGGGAACCACCACCCAGGAAAAAGATTTAGGAGTCATCGTGGATAACATGTCAAAACCCTCCGCCCAGTGTGCAGTAGCGGCCAAGAAAGCAAATAGAATGCTAGGTATCATAAGGAAAGGAATGGAAAATAAAATAAAGGATATTATAATGCCTCTGTATTGTTCCATGGTACGATCGCACCTTGAATATTGTGTGCAATTCTGGTCGCCGTATCTTAAAAAGGATATAGCGTTATTAGAAAAGGTACAGAGAAGAGCCACCAAAATGGTAAAGGGGGATGGAAGGCTACTCCTATGAAGAGAGGCTACAAAGGTTAGGGCTTTTCAACCTGGAAAAGAGACGGCTGAGGGGAGATATGATAGAGGTCTATAAATTAATGAATGGAGTGGAACGGGTAAACGTAGATCGATCATTTACACTGTCAGAATATAGAAAGACTAGGGGACATGTAATGAAGCTACAGGGTAAACTATATAAGACAAATAAGAGAATATTTTTTCACTCAACGTGTAATCAAACTCTGGAATTTGTTACCAGAGGATGTAGTAAGAGCTGTTAGTGTAGCTGGGTTTAAAAAAGGTTTGGACAAGTTCCTGGAGGAAAGGTCCATAAACCATTATTAAAAAAGGACCCAGGATATCAATGCTTGACCCAATACAAGCATTTTGGAACCTGCGTCTTTTGGGGATACTGCTAGGTACTGTGATCTACCCGCACCCTAATGGCCACCCTAGGCGGTCGCCTAATATAGGGTGCGTCACCTCTTTATTTTGTAGTTGTGGGTTCTCATGTAAAAATGAAAGTCCGAGAGGCTTTAAGGCTAACACAGGAAATTTATTGATTTTTACTGCTTCTCCAAAATAGAGCTTGTATGAAGCTCAACGCAAAACAAGAAAGTAAAAAAGGATTTTCTTCTCCTGATACAATTGACTTCAGTTACTTCCAGACTTCATGAACAAAGGCTTCATCACTTCTCCTAGCCTCTTTAACACAAGTGCTAGTTTGCCTTGCTAAAACTTCTTCACATACAAGCACTTTCTGGCTTTATTCCAGGAACATTTCTAAAAGGAAACAAGGCTTTCAAAACACAGTCCAGCCTGTTTATACCTTTTAACTAGCAAAGGCAGCTGTTTGAGCTTTCCCCTTTCCAGGGCTCAAACGCTTGTCTTGTAACATATAGCACATTCCATTGGGCATTCACATTCATTGTCAGAAGGATAACTTCCTATTTCCATATCTTCAATGTCTGGCTCTTGTACATCAAGATTAAAACTCCTCCTGGTAATACCTGGCTCTGCACTTTCTAAAAGTTTAAGAATTTCCTTCCAACCAGAGGTTTTCCTGTCTCTAGGCTGCTTAGCACATACTGGCAATTCTTTCTCTCTCCATGAGTGGCTTAATGTTTTCAGCTGGTTTAACTTTCTGTTAGACAGAGGGTTACTCACGGTTCTCCTGTTATCAGATGGGTTTTTACCAAGCCTTTGGCTTGTAGTAAAACTGTCCTCATTCAAAGCTCCCTCCAAAGGAAATCTCCTGCCTCCAGGTTCCAAAGCAAACCTCCCTGCTTTGTGGCTTGTTCCTTTGAATATTCTAGCAGTTTCCTCTAAGGCTGGGCTGTCCTGGGCAATACCTCTCACTTCAGATACCCGAGAGCTTTTTCCTCCCTCCAGCACGTTAGGATTCCTGCTCCGTTCTGAGTCTCCAATAGCTCCTCCCCTGGGAACTCCCTTCTTTCTGTAATGCTGCTTCTCAACCTCAGCATTAGCATCGGCATCAGAGTATGCCTCAGGAAGCAGGCTGAGCTTCAGACTTTCCTCAACACTGTCTGAACTCTCTGACTCAGCTCTCTCCACTCTGTGTCTGTGTCCCATGTGCTGCATCTGCTGCATGTGCTCTGTCCTCTTCATCTGCTCTCTGTTACTGCTCCTTTCCTTTTGTAATCCCCTGGGAACTCCCTTTGCACGTGTCTGAGCAGTGATCACGTACTGCTTCCCCAGCTGGTCTTCATTAACCCTACAGCTTGTTCCTAAGCTGGGGCGTGGCCTGCAGCTATTCACTAGGTGAGTTTTTTCCTGTTCCAAAACATTTTGTGTTTCACATCCCCGCCTGCTGCTTCTCTCCCTTAAGGTAAATGTGTGCTCTTTTCCCTTTCCTAAGGGCTTGGGGACATTTTGGCCATCACAGTACATATGACCTAGATTGGCCATTGTTGGAAACAGGATACTGGGCTTGATGGACCTTGGTCTGACCCAGTATGGAATATCTTATGTTCTTAGATCCTTAAGTTGCTCTAGGTCCACATTTAACCGTGCCAACGTCCCCTCCTGATCCTTTTGTTTTCTTGAAACCTACCAAATTTCTTCACGAAGACAATTAGTTTCAGTTGTAACACAAGCAGCTATTGTACCAAGAGAGGAATTCATAGCTGATATAGCTTCCCACAGCACCTCTAAAGTTACTTTTGAAGGCCTCACCAAAACGCCGGCACCTGAGATAACCAACGAGTTAATCGTCTCCTGGGCAGGGCTACCTTCCACCGACGAGCAGTCCACAGTACTTCCAACTTCACCAGGGACTCCACATGGAAGAGCGAAAACAGAATCGGAGCCCTCTACACCTCTCTGCACCTGTGTACTAACTTTCACACTGGAGGGAAGTGCTCCACAATCTGCCGTTGCGCTTCCGGGGCATGGCGGGGGGGCCCGCTGCTCAGGGGATAGTATAACCCCTGATGTGCTCAGGTCCGTCAAAAAAGGCGAACCCGTCGAAGACACCGCTCCTGCTGCCGATGCTGTAAAACCACACATCGACAGTGTCCTTTGGCCGGCTTGATGAGTGGCCTCACCCGAGGGAAGGTAAGCCTGCTTGCGCTTCCTCCTTCCCATTGCCAAGCTGCTAACCGCACCAACACAAGACACCGCCATAGAGTCTGTCGTCAGCCGCTAAACACTGCCGCCATCTTGCCTCTCTGAGGTATTTTCGCGACAACAACGGTGGATTTTTAATTTACAATCCGTAAGCCCGAATGGTTTGAATGCTCAGATAGATTGGAACATATGTGTATAGCTGCAGCGGTCAGATGTGATCACTTTCAGTCCATTGACAATATTTTGTACATCATTGCTTGTTACACTCTGGCCTTTGCATGGCTGAGGAGGTTTATACCAACAGATGCGTAGGGATAATGATGCTTTGGGTATCGACCCTGACAAAACAACATGAAAAGGAAGGTTCATCAGGATAGTCAAACTTTCCACAGGTGCATCACAACGCGCTGCTTAAGCATGTATAAAAGCATTCACAATAGCCAACCTGCATACGCGGCGTTGGTTTGGTAAACAGATTGGTTCCTTCAGAATGACCGGCCTTAAGATTTGGCAAGGTATATCACAAAGGTATAAAAACTAAGATAATGCTCAACGTTTTAAGATATGGCATATAAATTTAGAATGAGATTGTGATAAATATATTAGATTTCTTTCTACTTTTGTTAATAGTGCTTAAAAGTTCAGCATTAATACTGCGTGCCATGAGGTGCTTATAACAAAGAACCCCCTGAAGAAACGTCTTGATAGTGAAACGTAACGGCACTGAAGTATGGCATTGGGGACATCGAATTGAGCTAAGCACCATTTTTATTTTTAGTATAATATAATTCTGTGTGTTCATGACATTTGGGAAGTGACCTGATATTAAATGGTCATTGATACTACAATATCAAGCGACATTAGAAGGTCATTGATGCGCACAGACCAGACGTGTGAGGTCTGGGTCATAGCCCCATCTAAGTCTGAGACCTTGTTGCTTATGATAATAATTATTCTATTTGATTGTCAATTGGACACAGGCTTAAGTCAATTGAAACATCACAATAGTACAATCTCTTTGTTGAAGGTTGGAGCGTGTACTTACATATACTCAACAGGTGAATCGCTCTGAGAAGTGACCGTCGAGATAGTTTGTCGAGTACACACATTGTAAATGCTGGCTTTGCTGTGAAGAGTCTTCATCTCTTCCCCAGTAGCCCATTGAGTGCCTTCCAACCTTGGGAGTTCATCTTCCAGCATTATATCACACTTGTTTTGTGTCTCTTTCCATTGGGTTTTCTTGGCAAAATACAGAAGTAGATTGCCAGGCCTTCCTTCTGTGCAGGTAATGCAAGTGTTGCTGCTGTTACAGAAATATGATCCTCCACCACTAACATTATCCTATACTAATGCTGCCCAGATGGGTGGTTTCTCTTAGTCTGGCATGTCAGCTGAGACCTGCCCAATAACCTCTCAGTATCATTGATGAACACAAGCCCTCAGGGCATGACAAGCTGTAAACCAAGAGAGGGTACTGACCACTAAATCTAGATACTTAGCACTAACCAGCAGATAGTGTTTAAGAAAGTGCTGAGTGCCGTCATTAAATATCGACATGACAGTCTAAATATGCCCCTCTTAATATGGTTAAAAATGCCTGCTTTGTAAAACAGCACAATGCACTTTTGCTCACAAGAGGAAACGAGCACTAAGTATATGTTCAGAAAGATGTCACTTTCATATAACTATTGTATATTTCACTTTGCATCTGTGTAGGAGCCAGGGGTATGCAAGTAACAAGGTGTCCACAGTGTGTACCCCTCCCAACTTTATAAAGACAAAGTTCTTGGGAAATATTACTTTGAAAATTAGCTTGTAATTGGCCTCTTCCCAATTTAATATTGTCATAATATGTTCCAGATATGTTTATAGCAATTTATCTGCTAAACTCAAGATGACGGCAGCTATCAAATGAGCAGAGTTAATCAGGGTGGGCACAAGAAATTTCTCATTGTATACTTAAAAATTAAAATTTTAAAATAAATGTGTCCACCTGGAAGTTGGCATATATTAGTTCTTTTCCATCGACAAACAGGACTGAGTCAATATACAAGTGGGTGATGCCATCCAATGGCACGGGGATGGAACTTCAGTGTAAAATTCTGAGCATGTGCAGCCCTTCCCGCATGCAGTGGTCTCCTCACTTCCTCAGTTTTGTTTTATTCCACTCTGTCGAGTGGATGCAAAACAAAGCTCTTCCATATTCTTTTCTTGCAGTGTTAAAATTGTTTTTTTTCTGTGCTTTTCACTGAAACATTAACTTTGTTTTATTTTACCAAAGTCAGTTTTCTGACCTTGACCGAAATGCAGCAGAAAGATCCAGAATTTTAACATTCCTTCTAAATGTATTCTCTGCCTGGATCCATATCACGACCACTCCATGATCAAAAAGACTGTAAGCACTGTGCCTATATATTCCCCAGAGTACAACAGAATCATCTAAATAGTTTCCAAGAGCATTTTGAGGCTGATAAAAAAAAATCTGCTTCTCAAGAAATCCCAAAAGAAAATCACCTCTGCACTTAAAAAAACTAGTTCTGCTCAGTGGAGTTAAAAATCTTCTAAGTACCTTCAATCTCCAGGCACAGTGACTCCAAATGTCCAGCTGCCAAAGGGAGTCAGCATATTTCTTCAAAACTGATGTGCCTACCCCTTGAGGTTTGCAACCTTAGTGTGCAGCTATTTTTGGATTGCCTGCAAAAGCCTGCACTAAAGTGCTGGAAATAGGACGAGCACACCAGTGCAGAATCTCCACAGACCAAGAGAAAGTGATCAGATTCTTTCTGCTCTACAACATCGGCGCACTACCACCACGCCCAGCATAGCTTGTCCAGATATGATTAAAGATCTCTTTAGTGCAGATCTTCAAGTTTCTGTGTGGTTTACTGCGCAACAGTCATTCAGTGGGACCAAACAGGAAGTACTGTAAGTCCTGACATATAGGTGACGTCACCAACAGAGCCCGTGCGGGAACGCTCCCCAGCTTCCATAGGAAGCTTTTGGGAGGAGCATTGCGCATGCTTGCCCATCGTCCTGCATGAAAGGAGCCATCTTATCTCAATCTTCTTTTTTTCAGAGAGCCTCTCAGATACCTATCTGTCCTTGCAAGTTAGTTGATACCATTGGGTTTGTTTTCCCATTTTTCAGTACATTTTTTCCTGGTAGCATGCTCATCAGAGTCTTCCTGCCTGTCCCTATTGGTGCCTCAGTGCTGTATTTTTCTCATGTTATTTTTTTGGCGCACAAGTTTTTTTCTCTTGCACTTCTCTGTTCGGCTGGGACATTGGAGTCCTTTGACTTGGCGGAAGCCATGTTCTGCAACAATTTCAAAGCTGGCCAGTGGCTTCAAGAAGTGCTCCCACTGTAACTGAGCCATCTCAATCTCCATGATGGACCATCATAACTGGTGCTTTCAGTACCTTAGGCCCGGCCATGAGCCCTCCACCTGCGCTCTCTGCTTGCAGATGATGCGCAAGGAGCTCAGGAATTGAGAAAAACAGCGGGAATCAGTTTGGGTCCTCCGAATCTTTGGCATCCTCACCGCCATCAGCATCAGTGCCCTTGAAGGCCTCCGCTGAGGCTTCTGCTTTGTGCAGGGGCTATGCTCACTTGGAGCCAAAAGGCCGCAGTGTCTCTGGACCGGCAGCCATCTTTCGACAAAGATCGGCCTCAGAAAGAAAGGACTTAAACTCCATTGACATCAAGGGACGATGCCGAGAGCCAGAATAAGTCCCCCTTGGCGTGACTCCGAGGGCGAGGACCAAGAGCAGCCTCCTACGCTGTCCTGGTAGGAAGAGTTGCCTCCCAAGGCCTAGGGAGGGCCATTGGGTGACTCCCGATACTGTCACCATCGTAGAGTCCCCGACAAAGGAACCGGCACTGGAGACCGCAGTTGCTGCCCCAGTTCCCACCACTTCGGACACCACGCTTCTGGCTGAGCGCATGCCAGACCCTTGAGTGCAACCTGGCTGTGTTCATGGCCTTGCAGCCTGCCCAAGACCCGATATCCTCTGTTTCCTTGGTGCCGAGGGTGGCCCCATCCACAACGGTGACCTCTGTTTCGGAGGTCCTGCCCATCCTGGAAGCCCATTCTCTTCCTGGCTGGAGAGACAGTTTAGAGAGAGGGTAGGAGTCCCTTTCAGTGCCCTGGGGTCCCGCCCCCCCCCCCCCGAGTGCTTCTGGGTCAGATCATCCAGAGCCTCTGACTCCATCCCCCCCTTTCTGACCACCAGAGGCACCACGTCGATATTTCGACTTTATCATTAATTCCGATGGCTGGGAGACTGAGAAGGAGTCCCCGATGCCCAAGCACCTTCAAGACATCACCTGAGATCCCTCTCCACTGTATGAATGTCAGAAGTCCCCACCGAAGGATATATCCTTCCATGAATATGTGAAGGGCATGACCAAAGACTTGCCCTTTACTATCAAGGATGAGGAGGAGTCCAGAGCAGAAGAGTTAGAGATTTTCCAATATCCTTCCCCTCCCAAGGAAGTTATTATGGTCTTCGTTCACCAGATCCTTGAGCGGCTGCTGTTCCGCATGTGGGAGACTCCCCTCACCTTGCCCCTGGTGAATAGGTGGTTGGACTCCATGTACTGTCCACAAGAGCCCTGGCTTTGAGGAACCACAGCTCCCACACAGTTCCATGGTCATGGAATCAGCCATGTGGAGAGTCAAGATCACTAAAACTCACTCCTCCATGCATCCAGGCAGGGAGGCCCGGACCTTGTATGGCATCGGGAGGAAGTGCTACCAGGGTTCCTTGTTGATAGCCCGCATTCAAGCCTATCAACTTAACATGGGTATGAATCTTAGGGATCTAGCAGGTGACCTTGCTGATTTCTTGGCTATCTTTCCGGACGAACGACTTGAGCACTACCATGGTCTTGCCTCTAAGATCAAGGAGTGCTCCAAATACATGACCAGGGCGGCCTATAATGGTTTTGAATCGGTGGCCCGGGTAGTTGCAGTGTACATCAGGGCTCACCGTCTAGCTTGGCAGCAATCTTCTGATTTAGAACAGTGAATGCAGGACAAGCTAGCGGATGTCCCCTGCCAGGGAGAGAACTTCTTTGGCAAGCCAATGAAGGACAAGGCTGGAGAGCTTGAACGTGAGCAGTTAACGATGAATAAGCTTTCCCGTAAGATGAGGGACCCCTCTAATAAGAAATCCTCGGGGAATAAGCCTTTCTACCCCAAGAAGAGAAAATACTTCACTGGCTAGCTGCCATATCAACCGTATCATGGTTCTCAGCAGGGGCAGCAGCAGAAGGGCTAGGGCCAGGCAACAGCAGCGTCACCCCAAACGTCCCAGCCTGTGCCACAGCCACATACTGAAGGAGGATTTTGACTCCTTCCTAAAGAGCATGGTATCCCTTCCCATTCCAAACACTGTTTGCCTCAGGTAGGAGGGAAATTGAAACATTTTGCCCACATGTGGCCAACAATAACATCAGACTCCTGGGCCCTCAAGATAGTCTAGGATGGGTACCTGTTACACTTCGATGAACGTCCTCCTCCCTTATTCGCAGGGGAGTACCCCCTCGATCCTTCCCACCAAGAACTCCTCCAGAAGGAGGTCCAGGCTGTTTTGGCTGACCTGGCTGTCAAATTCATTCCTCCTTCTCAGATCGGGAAGGGGTTCTTCTCCCATTACTTTTTGGTTCGCAAAAAGATGGGAGGCTTCAGGCCCATATTGAATCTTCGGAACATCAACCAGTTCCTACTAAAGGAAAAGTTCAAAATGATCTCTCTGGGAGCATTGTTGCCTTACCTCCAACAGGAAAACTGGCTGTGCTCCTTGGATCTCAAAGATGCTTATACTCACATTACCATTCACCCCCTTCATTGTATCTCTGCTTCATGCTCAACGGACAGCACTATCAGTACCGTGTGCTACCCTTCATCCTTGCCTCTGCCCCCAAGGGTCTTCACAAAGTGTCTAGTGGTGGTCGCCACTTTCCTCCAGACACTGGGTATTTTTGTCTTCCCCTACCTGGCTAACTGATTAATCAGAGGTCAGATGCCGGACACAGTACGGCTCTCCACAAGGACCATCATTCAGCTGCTAGAGAATCTGAGCTTCGTCATCAACTACCCCTAGTCTCACCTGCAGCCCGCTCAGTGCCTACAGTTCATTGGGACCCTCCTCGAATACCACCAGGGCTCGGGCCTACCTACCCAAAGATCAAGCCCAAAGGCTCGTCGGCTTAGCCAGGGAATTGCAGAGCTGTTCATTGATGACAGCCAGGGGGATGCTGCGCGTTCTCCGCCACATGGCTTCTATAGTTCACGTTACTTCACTAGCTCGCCTACACATGAGGCAAGCACAGTGGATTCTCTGCATGCAGTGGTGCCAGGTCACAGGTTGCCTCAGGGACAAGTTCGTCATCATGCGGCCACTCAAGCAGTCCCTTTCTTGGTGGCTACAGCCACAAATCCTGCTTAAGGGGCTTCCCTTTCAGGCCCTCCTTCATCAGCGGGTTCTGGCTATAGATGCCTCTAAGATGAGATAGGGAGCCCATCTCGATGGCCTCCATACACAGGGCCTCTGGACGGTGGGGTAAAGCAGTCTGCGCTCAGGGATTTTCAGTAGCAGCTTGCCAAACAAGTTGTCCTCATCCATACTGACAACCAGGTAGCGTTATTCTACATCAACAAACAGGGGGGGGGGGGGCTCAGGCTCGAACCTCCTCGCGTGCTTCTCTGAGTGGTGTACCAGCTGGGGAAGCTCAATGTCTTGGTAGATTGCCTCAGCTGAGTCCTTCAACCACACGAGTGGGCCCTCAACAGACAAGTTATCCATTGAATCTTTCAGATGTGGGGCACCCAGAGCATAGATCTCTCTGCATCGCCGGACAATGCCCAGGTGCTGCAGTTATGTTCCAGGTTCCCTGCAGCAGTCGGATATCTCCCAATGCCTTTCTGCTGGACTGGACGAGGGCCTGCTTTATGCCTATCCACCAACTCTGGTGGCCAGGAACCTCTTCAAGTTCCAAGAGGACAAGTTTACCATGATCCTCTTTGTTCCACACTGGCCCAGACAGCCATGGTTTGCTCTTCTCCTCCGTCTGTCGCAGAGGCAGCCACTCTGGCTCAGTTCCAACCTGGATCTGATCTCCCAAGATGGGGGTCTCTTCTTCACACCAGCACCCACTCCTTTTGGCTCTCACGGCGTGAATGCTGAGCATGTAGTTCTCATAGAGCTCCACCTACCAACCAGTGTGGAGAAAGTCCTCCTGGCTTCGCGAAATGAGTCCACACAGTGCTCCTATGCTTTTAAGTGACATAGATGCTCTCTGTGGTGCGCAGACAAGGCGCTGAACCCCTTCTCTTGCTTGGTGGAGGTTTTGCTGACTTATATTCATCACCTGTCCAACTTGGGCTTCAAAACAAACTCTATAAGACTGCATCTCAGTGCAGTGGCAGTTTACCATCATAGGGTGGATAGTAAACCCATTTCTGCGCATCCCCTTTTAAGTCATATCATGAGAGGCCTCTTGATGTCGCTTCCTACGATTAAGCCCCCGCCTGTGGCATGGGACCTTAACATGGTGCTTGGGCACCTTATTTCTGCCCCTTCAGAGCCACTCAGCTCCTGCCCGCTCAAATATCTTACCTGGAATGTCATTTTGTTAGTGGCAGTCGCCTCTGCACACAGAGTTAGTGAACTCCAAGTACTAGTGGCACATTCTCTGTACGCAAGATTTCATCAAAATAAGAGTTGTTCTTCAGACTCACCCTAAGTTTCTCCCTAAGGTAGTCTCTGCCTTTCACCTCAGCCAGTCAGTGGTATTTGACCACCTTTCCTAGACCTCACGCCAATAGGACTGAGGCTTCCTTGCATACCTTAAATTGCAGGAGAGCTCTGACTTTCTACCTGGAAAGAACAAAAGCCTACTACCGCTCTTCTCAGTTTTTTGTCTCCTTTGACTCCAGTAGGCCGGGGATAGCGGTCTCCAAGCATACCCTTTCACTCTGATTTTCGGATTGCATCTCTTTTGCTTACATGCAAGCTGATCTGAGCCTGAAATGACATGTCACGGCTCATAATGTCCAAGATGTGGCTGCTTCTGTAGTGAACTTGCACGGTCTCCACGGTGGAGATCTGTAGGACTGCAATGTGGTCCTCTGTCCACAATTTCACAGCCCACTACTGGATGGATAGAGATTCCCGGCGTGGCAGCAACTTTGACCAAGCCCTACTCCGGCACCTCTTTGGGAATTAACTCAGCTCCTCCCTCTAGCCCTTCTGTCCGTCCAGGTTACCATAAAGTCATGCTGATGTTAATGTCCAAAATAGATGCTGACTCTTGGAACCTTACATTGATTTCTCATGCTACCTTACTACGTTCATTTTTCTGGTTGCCCTGTTGGACTTTTTACAAGTTTTTTTTGGTAGCCTGTAGCTTGGTAATCCCATATGTGAGGACTTACTTCCTGCTTGGTCCCGGAAAAAGTGTAGCTACTCAGCTGTAGCAGGTGTTCTCCGGGAACAGCAAGATTAAATCCTCACTACCCTCCCTCCTTCCCATGGAGTTGACTTTTTTTTTTTTGCTTGATTAAGCTGTCATACTGAGGTAAGATGGCTCCTTTCGGGTGGAAAGACTAACATGTATGCACGACAGTCCTCCCAAAAGCTTTGTATGGAAACTGCATGAGCTCCGTCAGCGACGTCACCCATATGTGAGGACTTATTCTCCGTAAACAAGCAGGAAGTCAGTCCTCACATATGGGTGATGTCGGCACTGATGGAGCCCTCGCAGAAGAATCCCTCCAGCTTTCGAAGAAAGCCTTTGGGAGATGCCACCACGCATGCGTGGTCCCCTTCCCACCCAAGGGTGACATCTTGCTCAGTCTCCTTTTTTCCTTGGAGCCCTTCAGACGTCGTCTGGATTGTCCCCGGAAAAAGTTGATTTTTTTTCTCTCTCTGTTTCACACTCGCCTCCGGTATCGCACTGGTACTCTTCCAGCCTACTGACCTCGGTGCCTCAGCTCGGGCTCAGTTTATTTTTACTTATTTTTCTTCCTTTTCTTTTCTGGCATCTTCACGCCTTTTTTCTTCCACTGGCAGCCCAGAGAGTCTTCGACCTCGCAGAGGTACTTTTTTCCCCCATGGCTACCAGTGGCTTTAAGAAGTGTGATCGGTGCTCTAAAAGTATGTCTTTGACCAACAGACACGACTGCTGTCTCCGCTGCCTTGGGCCAGACCACAACCCGGCAGCCTGCGGTCTCTGCAAGAGGATGTCCAGCAAGGCCCTCAAGAGCCGTCAGAAGCAGCATGATAAATTCTTCCCCGAGTCCCTGATGCCTCCGAAGGCCAGGGCCTCATCTGAGGCCCCGACATCTCGGGCGGAACCCTCCGAGCCTGAGTCTTGTCGTAGGTCCTCAGAAAGGGGTCTCCCTCGAGTGAACCCAGGAAGAAGAAGAAACCCTTGAATGCAGCATCCCTGGATGGTTCCGACCGGCCCGGGGTCCCCTAGGCCCAGTCCTGCAGTCTGAGACACTCGTCCGAGGCGTCTGAGAAGGAGCAGCCTTCTAAGTCCCCCAGAAGGATCCAACCGCGGGCCGGCCTCCAGACACCATCCTCACTGAGGATTCCCCTTCGGGGGAGCCAGCATCAGGCCCAAGTCCCTTGGTGCCTGTGCCGAAGGCTGCAGCCTTCTGATCTGTAGTCCAGAATGGCGGCCCTGGAGCACAGTTTGTCTGCCTTCATGGACCAGCAGCGGGTGCTGTTGTCCGGCACAACAGTTCATCCCCCCGGCCACTGGGCCCTTTATGTCCAAGACATCCCCGGAGGCCGAGCCGGTCCTCGAGTCCTTCGACGTCAATTCTGTCCTCAGCTGAGGTTGCTCTCTGAGTCCTGCTCAACAGGACCGCGGTCATCCCCAGCGGGTTTGCTGGGCACTGGCCAAAGGGCATTGGAAACCTCAAGGCCTGCGGAGGAACCCTCCTATGAGTCCTCGATGGACTACTCCGAGTGGGAGATGGGGGACGAGGAGTCCACAGATACCTGTTGCCACAGCAACGTCCCTTCTGACTCGCCTATCTTGCAGCCTCGACGGCGGTTCCCGCCCGAGGACATGAGCTTCCTGGACTTTGTCAAGGACATGTCTAAGGCCCTAGCATTCCTGACCGAGTCAGAGGAGGATCCTCGGGTGGATGATTTGAAAATCCTCCAGTATGAGGCCCCTCTACAGGAATCGCTCACGGTACCTATTCCTCCCATTCTGAAACGGTTCATGCTCCAAATGTGGGAGATACCGGCTTCGGTGCCGGTGGTGAGCAAACGGCTTGACTCAATGTATCGAGACTGCCGGGGCCCGGGCTTCCAGAAGTCACAGCTGCCATAAAAATCCATGGTGGTGGAGTCGGCCATGCATCGGCTGAAGAGACAGAAGACTCACTCCTTAGTGCCCCCCCCCCCAAGCAGGGAGGTCTGTCCCTTGGATGCCCTTGGCAGAAAGTGCTACCAGGGCTCAATGCTCATCTGCCGCATCCAGACCTACCAGCTCTACATGGGCATGTACATGAGAGACCTGGCGAAGGAACTCTCCAGGTTCTTGGATGGTCTCTCCGAGGAACCTTTGCAGTGGTTCAAGAACCTGGCCAAAGCCGTCCGTGAATGCTTCAAATTCATGATGCGGCCTATGACGGTTTCGAGTTGGCAGCTCGAGTAGCTGTGGCTGGCATTGGTGCAGCCGCCAAGCTTGGCTACAGTCATCTGACCTTGAGCAGTGGGTTCAGGACAAATTGGTTGATATCCCCTGCCAAGGAGAAGAACCTCTTTGGCAAACCCATGACCGACAAGGCTGCCGAGCTGGAGACCGAGTTCATGATGAGGACCAGGCTCTCTAAAAAGACCGCTGCCCCTCCCTGATGGAAGGGCTCGGGTCAAAAGCCCTTCTACCCGAGGAAGGGAGATGCTTACAGAAACTACCCACCTTATCAGATCTCCCCAGCTCCCCAACAGGGTCAGCAGGCCAAGGGACATGGGCATGGCCCGCATAAGCAGAAGGCTTCAAAACCACTGCTACCAGCTTTGCTCAGCCAGGGGGGAGCTTTTGACTCCTTGAGCATAGTCTCTCTACGCCAAGGAGATCAGCAGCCCACACAGGGACATCTGGCCCTCTATGCCCAGAGGTGGGTGACCATCACCACTGATTCCTGGGTAGTCAGGGAGGCTTACCTCCTCCACCTGACTCAGACACCTCCTCTTTATTTCCCGGGAGAGCCCCTCAGGTCTCCCCTTCGCCGGGACCACCTTCTGAAGGAGTTGGCAGGTCTTCTCGAGGATAAAGTGGGGGAATCAGTGCCCCACCATCTCAAGGGCAAGGGGCAAGGGGTTCTACTCCAAGTACTTCCTCGTGCCAAAGAGGACAGGGAGCCTAAGGCCCATCCTCGACCTGCGCAACCTCAACAAATTCCTGGTGAGGGAGAAGTTCAAGATGCTCTCCCTTGGAACCTTGCTGCCATAACTCTAGCAGGGAGACTGGCTATGCTCCTTAGACCTCAAGGATGCTTATACCCACATCCTCATCCATCTCCTGTGATTTGTAGTGGGGGCAGGCACTTTCAATACAGGGTGCTCCCCTTCAGCCTAGCCTCTGTTCCAAGAGTCTTCACAAAATGCCTGGCAGTCTTGTCCGCCTTCCTCCAGCTCCAGGGGGTCTTCGTCTTTCCCTACCTGGATGACTGGCTCATAAGGGGAGGCACAGCAGGCCACCGCACGCACCATCCAGGTTCTACAACACCTGAGCTTTGTCATAAACTACCCCGTCTCACTTCCTTCCGACACAGTGTCGAGTTCATTGGGGCAAAGATAGACACTCTTCAGTCGAAGGCTTTCTTGCCCAGAGACCACGCCAATTGTCTCAGGACTCTAGCTCAGGACATGTAATACCGTCCCTCAGTGCCTACCCGACTTTTCCTGTGCCTCTTTGGGCACATGGCCTCCACAGTCCACGTTACCCCAGATGACGGCGCAGTGGTGTTTCCGGGACCAGTGGTCTCAGGCCACGGGCCGCCTCCGAGACAGAGTTTCTGTGACCCGCTAATTGGCAGACTCCCTGGCTTGCAGGCAGTCGCCCCAGCATCTCGAGGCGGGCATGCCTTTTCAGGCCCCAAGCCCCTTGATGGTCCTCACCACAGACGCCTCCCTGCTCGGCTGGGGAGCCCACTGCAGAGATCTCCGCACGCAGGACTGGTCACCGGACGAGAGCACCCAGCAAATCAGTCTCCTGGAGCGCCGAGCTATACACCTAGCCCTGAAGGTCTTCTTGCACCACCTGCATCACCAGCCGGTGCTAGTCCAAACAGGGTCTCGTACCCTTTGTCAGGAGGCACTGGTCCTCTGCTCATACGTGATCCAACAGGGTATCCTCCTTCGGGTGGTGTACCTGCCAGGCCAGGACATCCTGCTGGCTGACAGACTCAGCAGAGTTCTCCAGCCTCACGAGTGGCAGCAGGCTTTTCCATCTCTGGGGGGAACCTGTGATGGACCTGTTCGCAGCCTGGACAACTTTCAGTTGGCCCGCTTCTGCTCCCAGCAGGCCTACCCCTCCAGGTTGGCAGTGGACGCTTTCCTGATCTCATGGTCAGAAGGCCTCATGTTCGCCTTCCCTCTGACACCGCTGATTGCCAAGCCTTGTTCAGGACCCTCTGCAACAGGGCCTCGCTGATCCTGGTAGCTCCACGGTGGCCAAGGCAACCGTGGTTCCTGCTGCTTCTGCAGTTGACGGTGAAGGCCCCCATCCTCTTGGAGACTGCCCCAGGACTCCTGTCTCAGGAGGGGGGCTCTTTTCTGCACCCCAACCTGGGGTTCCTGTCGCTGACAGCGTGGCTGCTGATATTGTGAGCTTGGCCCCTTTCAACCTTCCAGTTGAGGTGGAGGAGATCCTGCTGGCCTCTTGCAAGGCCTCAAGCAGCCATAAAAGCGGCGCCCCAGCCAGAAGGGAGCCGCTGCAGATGACACCACATCCCCCCCCCGCTGACCTCCGCAGCTCCCCCGATCGGGGTAGAGCGCCTGAGCGGGAAATCCTCCCGCTCAGAAGCTGCTGCCCAATCGGGGCAGTGGGAGCAACAGCAGAGCAGGCAAAGCAGCCATAAAAGCGGCGCCCCAGCCAGAAGGGAGCCGCTGCAGACGACACCACCCCCCCACTGACCTCCGCAGCTCCCCCGATCGGGGTAGAGCGCCGCTGGAGACGCTCCAAATCCCCCACCACACAGGCTCTATACCTAACGAAACAAAGAAAATACAATGAACTCATTAACCAGACAAAAAGAGAGCACCACACAAACATCATTCTAAAGGCCTACAACAAACCAAGGGAACTATTCGAGATAGTAAAAAACCTAACAAATGAACCCAATCCCGTAAAAGACATGCAGATCGACCCACAAGCCTTCGCAGATCACCTTCAAGAAAAGCTGAACCCTACACCACAAAGACCGACAAATGGAACTACCAACCCAACCAAAACCACCAAAACATGGGAGGAATTCAGCACCCCATCCAGAAGACAGCTTTCAGACATCATCATAGCGCTCAACACAAGCACCGCGCCAACAGACCCATGCCCGGTAACCTGGATCAAGGCAACGAAGGAAAGCTTCATCAACACCATACACAACATAGTACACAAATCACTGACACAAGGAACCATGCCAGACCAGTTGAAACCAGCTACCATATGACCAATACCGAAGAAATCCACACTAGACAAGAGCACCCCAGCAGCCTACAGACCAATCTCCAGCATACCGCTACTGACAAAGATCATAGAAAAAGCTGTACAACACCAACTCCAGGACCATATCGACGCACATGCCCCACTGGACTTACACCAGCACGGCTTCCGCCCAAACCACGGAGTCTAAACACTACTGTTATATCTACTCAACAACATAATCCAAATCATAGACAACCACAAAAAAGGAACACTAATGATCTTCCTAGACATCTCAGCTGCCTTCGACACAGTGGACCACAGAATCCTCCTAACCAGACTACAGACATCATGATATACACCCCAATCAACCTAGACAACCCTGACTACACCAGAATAACAGACTGCTTCAACAACATCTCCAACTGGCTATATGACAACAACCTTGCCATAAACTACAACAAGACAGAAGCACTTCTCATCACACGAAACAACAGCTTCAACCCGCCACCCTCCATCAATGTCAACAATTCAACAATACCTTTAAAAAAGGAGGTGAAATATCTCGGAGTAACGCTCGATAGGGAGCTCAACCTACAGTCACACATCAGAAGGACCACCAAAAACGCATACTTCAAGAAGAGAATAATCAGACGCCTCAAGCCACTCCTCACACAAGATCATTTCTGCACAGTCTGTCAAGCTCTAATAACCCCCATACTTGACTTCTGCAACCCGATCTATACAGGTATGTCAAAACAGGCGATCAGACAGCTACAAATGGCCCAAAACACGGCAGCACGAATAATATCCGGAGCATCAAAACAAGACCACATCACCCCCATACTAAAAGACCTACACTGGCTCCCAATCAGCTCACGTATCAAAATACAAGACAATCCTAAACATATTCAGAATCAAACACAGGAACTCTGCCCTCAGCCTTCATCCCCTCATACAACCCGACGTCAGTATAAGACCTAGAAGAAGAGCCACATCAGACACAATCAACACACCAAAAGACTACACAAAGGCATGCAAGTGCACCGCATGAAGAGCGCTATCAATGGCAGCACCTGGAATGTGGAACGCACTTCCTGACGAACTGCGATCCACGGAAAACACTAAGGACTTTCGGAAACAACTAAAGACTCTGCTCTTCCTGGAACACTACGGCTCAAACACATAATGGGAGATACAGCCACGGACTAACAACTTAGCTACACGCTCATTGTACATAATACTGTATAAAGCTCATGCTGTAAATAGCGCACACTAATCAACCTACCCACACGCATACACAGCCACTGTACAGTACAAGAATACCTTGAACACAAATGCCAACTCCTTGATTGTTTGCAATGTACACCGCCTTGATTGAAGGATAAGGCGGGATAGAAATACCCTTTAAATAAAAAAATAATACTAGGAAGGCTTACACCCTTAAATGGTGCAGGTTCTCTGTTTGGTGCATCGAACACGGGGCTGATCCCTTTTCTTGCCTGGTGGCTCTGGTATTACAGTACCTTCTCCACCTCTCTGTCCGGGCTCAAGTTTAATTCCATCTGAGTGTATGTTAGTGCCCTGGTGGCACACCAAAATCCGTTGGATGGTAAGCCCTTCTCGGTCCAACCGTTGTTGACCCGTTTCCTTCAGGGCCTGCTCTTATCGAAACCCACGGTTCGCCCTCTGGCAACCAAATGGGACCTCAACGTAGTGTTGGAGCAGCTTACTCGCCCACCCTTTGAGCCTCTATCTACCTGCCACCTTCGCTACCTCTCTTGGAAGGTGGCCTTCCTGGTTGTGCTCACCTCCACTCGCAGAGCTAGCGAGCTTCAGGCCCTTGTGGCAGAGGCATCTTATACCAAGTTCTACAAGAATAGAGAGGTGCTTCGCACGCACTCCAAATTCAGGCTGAAGGTAGGCTCGCACTTCCATCTCAACCAGGAAGTGGTGCTCCCTACCTTCTTTCCAAGACCTCATTCCAGTCGGGTGGAGACAGTCCTTCACACCTTTGAATGTGAGAGGGCTTTGTCTTCCTACATCCAGCGCACTCAGGGCCACCACATAGCCTCTCAGCTTTTCATCTCCTATGACCCCAGTTGGCTGGGGAGGCAGTGACTAAGCGTACACTGTCTACATGGGCGGCAGACTATATTGCTCTCATGAACAAGCAAGGATCCCGCTGGAAGGCCACGTCATGGCACACCGTGTCAGGGCCATTGCGGCCTCGGTTGCAATCTTGCGCTCTGTCCCGATGGTGGACATCTACCTGGCTGTCACCTGGTCTTCAGGCCATACGTTTGCAGCCCATTACTGCTTGGAAAGAGAGTCCCAATGGGACAGTGCCTTTGGCCAGGCTGTGCTTCGTAACCTTTTTGGGGTTTAGGCAACTCCTACCTTCTAACTCTTCTGTGTTCAGGCTTCTGGAGTGCTGGTTTCATCGGACACAGGGGTCCCACTGTGGTCTGTGGGCACAGACTCTATTGCTGCTGCTTGCGGCTCCCCATGAGGAAGCCCTGTTTTTGCTATGGGATTTTAGTATCCTGTAGCTGGTGAGTCCCATATATGAGAACTGACTTTCTGCTTGTTCCTGGAGAAACAGGTGTTCTCTGGGGACAGCAGGAATCAGTCCTCACAACCCTCCCTCCTCCCCTTGGAGTTGCTCCTTTACCATCTTTTATTTTTGCCGTCTTTTAGCTATGTCATCTGACTGAGCAAGATGGCACCCTTGGGCGGGAAGGGGACCATGCATGCATGGTGGCATCTCCCAAAGACTTTCTTAGAAAACTGGGGGATGCTTCCGCGAGGACTCTGTTGGTGCCGATGTCACCCATATGTGAGGACTGATTCCTGCTGTCCCTGGAGAACACCTGTTACAGGTGAGTAACTATGCTTTGCTGCTGTTCCTGGAGAACATCTGCTAGAGGTGAGTACGCTTTTCCATTGCCTCTTTCTTTGTATCTGACACGTCTTCTTCCTCTGTCTCAATGCAGCTTAAGGAACATTCACATTCTCTCATGCATAAGCTATTTCATGACTTTCTCAAGTGTTATTGCAAGAACTTGCTCTGTGTACCTATCAACATCCTATAGCAAAGCCTTCTCGTTCCTCAGGTCTCATGTGACTGTAGAGGGGCATTAGACTCTAAGATTCTATCATATCCTTATTGTTCTTCTCTGAGCAAGAGCCTGCACATTCAGTTCCTCCCTCTTCCCTGGAATCTGTTGCTTCTCAAATGGATGAGCTTTTGGATTCCTTTGATTCGCAACCACTATCCCCTGATAATGTAGAAGAATGTTCCACAGAAATTCCTCTTGCACCTGTGAGAAATTAATCTTATAGGCCTTCTCTTATCCAGAATTTGTACAGATGGCCAAGATGTGGAATCCCAGAGTTGATGTCTTTAGCCTTCTCAAATACATAAAGCCTTCCAGAATAGCTGGGGCTGTTCTATTTATGGGCTTCTCTAGGCCCAGCACTACTGTATGTGGCATAATCTGCTTAAAGTAAAGCCTGTCTCCAAGAAGCTGGATATGAAATATAAAGGCCAGCCAGCTCCAGGTTTCAATAAGGTCCAGCTTTCTCACTTGTCAGTTGTTCTGGTAGTGGTCGTGAGAAAAGCCAAAAAATGTCAACATTTTTCTAATAGTTCTCTGGGGAAAGATCCCCATATGATGGATAATTTGGAAAAGAGAGCGTTCTAGGGAGCCATATTCACTACGGGACCAATATTGAGTTGGGCAAGCTATGCACTGCGGCGGGCCATAGCCTGCCTGCCGACCCCACCCTCCCCAACCCGGACGCCCCGACAGCCGCAGAGGCCACACAGATAGCAGGGATTTACGTTGCTATCCGCATAGCTTCTGTGTTTTAAAGTTAAGAAAGAAAAAAAACCTTTGCCTATCTTTAAGGCACAGAAGGCTACATGGGTAGCAGTGAAAATCTATGCTACCCGTGTAGTCCCTTCCTCTTCCCCCATACTGCCCCGGAATGCTCCTAACACGCCCCAGTGCTATGCGGATAGCATCTGGGCACGTTAGGGACTTAGCCGGGATATTCGAAGGGCAATACCCATCTAAGTGCCCTTCGAATATCCCGGATAAGGTCCTTACACGGGTAACTAAGGAAGTTATCCATGTAAGGGTCTTTGAATATCGGGCCCTGCATATATAGCTGCCTATCGGCTATACATATTCCATTATATGCATGCTATCTTTCAGAAAGGTTAAATGTTTTCATCCAGTCTTTCTTCTCAAGCTCAGACACAATTGGCTATCAGAGAGGCTGATGAGTATGACACACATCTCATCTGCATTGCTTATAACATCTTTGACAGCTCTTCAGAATCTTTGTCTCTGCAATGGTAGCCTATCATCTGGTGTGGTTAAGAGCCATCAGCTTGTGGGAGGATGTTCAATTCCAAATTGGCAATGCCCCTTGCACTGGAAAATCTCTTTTTGGAGAAAAATTAAAAACAACAGTTGGCTGTCATGCTCTTTTCATCAAGCTCTTCAGCCAGGCATACTTCCTTCAATCAATATTGCCAAACCTTCTATTAAGAAAAGATTTTATTATCAAAAACAGCCTTAGCAAGGGCAAAGCTCTGTTTTGCAGAAACTACAACAGAAGGAAAGAGCTCAAGCCTAAACCACTAGCCCTTGCTCAGCCAAAGCAGCCGCTTCCTTTTGACTATCCTCCAATCCTCCAGCTCCATAATATTCAATGTGTCCTCTCTGAAGGGGATCTAGTACAGTACATTCTTCCTTCTTGGCAGAAGGTTATCACGGACTGCTGGGTCTTTAACATAATTTGGAACCGTCCTTTAACCTGGACTCATCTTTATTATTGTAATACCAAGCTCCTAGAAAGCCATAGAACCTGCCTCACCACAAGAGAAGAATCAAAGTTTCTATTTCAAGTACTTTTTCATTCCAGAGAAGACAGGAAGCTTGTGCTCCATCCTGGATCTCAGAGATCTCAAGTTTCTCCAGGACCAAGCAGGAAGTCAGTCCTCACTTATGGGTGACGTCGGCGCCGACGGAGCCCTCGCGGAGCAATTTTCCCCAGCTTTCAAAGAAAGCCTTTGGGAATTGCAGCGCGCATGCGCGGTCGTCTTCCCGCCCGAGGGTGCCATCTTAGCCAGTCTTCTTTTTTCCGCGGAGCCCTACAGACGTCCCCGTCTTGTCCCCGCGAAAAAGTTGATTTTCTTCTTTATTTTATCCTTTTTTCCTTCGGTTCGACGCCGATCTTTTTCCCGCCCGGACTCGCGACGCCGGTCACGAGTCCTCTTACTTTTTTCGGTTTTTCTGACTTAGTCAGCTTTCGTTTTCGGTTTCCCTGGCAGCCCGGTCCTTTGACCTCGCAGGGGCCCTTTTTTCCCCCGATGGCTGCCAGTGGGTTTAAGCGGTGTGGTCGGTGTGACCGAAATATGTCACTAACCGACACACACGACTTTTGCCTCCGCTGCCTGGGCCCGGATCATGAGGAACTGATCTGTGGGCCCTGCAGCAAACTGTCCTCAAAGGCGTTGAGAAGTCGGCGGCATCAGCGTGAGAGAATTTTCGCTGACCCCAGCCGTACCCGGACCTCGTCGGAGGCCTCCGCGTCGAAAGGCTCCAGCTCGGACCGTCGCCGGAGCTCCTCCGACCGGGGTTCTCCCTCCGGGGACCATCGTCGGAAGGTGAAACCCGCGAGGGCGGCGTCGGTGGACGCTCCTGGTTCCGCTAGGGCCAGGTCGCATAGCCCCGACAGCCGCCCCGGGTCCTTGGAGAAGGAACACATCCCGAAGCGACCTCGCCTGGAGTCGGAGATGCCTGCCCGGGTAAGTCCTGTGGTCCTTCTGGACTCGCCTCCGCGACAGCCGACGTCGGGCCCGACGCCGTCGGGGCCCGAGTCGGGGGCTGCTGGGTCACCTGAGCTCGGACTCAGGTTGACGGCCTTGGAGAGCAGACTGTCTGCCTTCATGGACCAGCAGAGGGCACTGCTCGCTGGCTTCGCTGGCGCCGCTGCCCCGACCGCCGGGACGTCGACGTCCAAGTCGACCCCGGAGACCGAGCCGATCCTCGAGTCGATGAGAACTCGAGTCGATCCTCGGTCGAGGTCACCCTCGGCCTCCCGTTCGGGACCGAGGTCGCCGACGCCGACTCCCTCGGCGTCGGGCGGCTGGCGCCGCACCCTGCCCGGGCCGACCCCACCGAGTCCTCGTCGGAGTCGGTCTGGGAGTCTGAGGAGGAAGAGTCACCTGATTCTTTCCGGACTCGGTGTGTCCCATCGGACTCACCGGAGTCCGAGCCTCGGAAGCAGTCCCCCCCGGAGGATGCCCGGTTCTCGGACTTCGTTAGGGATATGGCCAAGGCTTTGGCCTTCCCTGCGGATCCCAAGGAGGAGCCTCGAGCCGAAGAGCTCGACGCCCTCCAGTATGACTCTCCCGCGAGGGAACACTTTACTGTGCCGGTTCCTCCTATGCTGGAACGACTACTCTTCCGCATGTGGGAGAGTCCGGCCTCCTCGCCGGTCCTGAACAAGCGGGTCGATTCTATCTATCGAGTCCGCAAGAGCCCTGGCTTTCAAAAGGCACAGCTGCCACACCATTCCATGGTAGTGGAATCGGCCATGCATCGTCTTAAGAGCCAGAAGATGCACTCCTCGGTGCCTCCTGGAAGGGAGGCCCGTAACCTGGATGGCCTTGGCAAGAAGTGCTTCCAGGGCTCTATGCATGCTCGCATGTCGTGTCCAGACTTACCAGCTATACATGGGCATGTATCTCCGGGATCTGGCTAAAGAGCTAGCCGGATTCTCCGCTGGTCTCTCCGAGGAGCCCTTGCGGAGGTTCCTAGCCTTGTCCACTGGCATTCGGGAATGCTCTAAGTTCATGTCCCGAGCAGCCTATGATGGCTTTGAAGCCTCGGCTCGAGTGGCCGCAGCCGGCATCGGTGCCCGCCGACAGGCTTGGCTTCAGTCGTCAGACCTTGAGCCCTGGGTGCAGGACAAGTTGGTCGATGTCCCCTGCCGAGGCGAGAACCTCTTTGGCAAGCCCATGGCGGAAAAGGCTGCGCAAATTGAGACTGAGACTCTCACCAGGACCAGGCTTTCTAGGAAGACCTCCGCCCCTTCCCAGAAAAAGAAGGGCTCGGGGAAAAAGTCCTTTTACCCGAGGAAGGCGGCTGCCTACAAACAATACCCCCATTATCAGGCCCCTGCAGCTCCCCAACAGGGCCAGCAGGCCAAGGGACGGGGTAACGGGTCCCGTAGGCAGCAAGCCCCCAAGCCTGCACCACCAGCCCCTGCTCAGCAGGGTGGGGTTTTTGACTCGCTAAGCATAGCCTCTCCCCCCCCGCTGGTTCCTCCCAGCACCGGAGGCCGGCTGGTTCACTTCGCCCACAGGTGGTCCAGCATCACCGCAGATGCCTGGGTGCTTCAGGTCGTGCGAGAAGGCTATCTTCTCCACTTCCATCAGGTCCCTCCCTCCTATTTTCCGGGAGAACCTCCGCGCCCCCCTCTGCACAGGGAGTTGCTCCTTCAGGAGTTAGCAAGTCTTCTGCAGGAACAGGCGGTGGAACCGGTGCCACACCACCTGAGAGGTCAAGGCTTTTATTCAAGGTATTTTCTGATACCAAAGAGAACAGGGGGCCTCAGACCCATCCTGGACTTGCGCAACCTCAACAAGTTCCTTGTGCGGGAGAAGTTCAAAATGCTTACCCTTGGAATCCTTCTGCCCTACCTCCAGCAGGGAGATTGGCTATGCTCCTTGGATCTAAAGGATGCCTACACGCACATCCTCATCCACCCAAGCCACCGCCAATACCTAAGGTTTGTGGTGGCAGGAAATCATTACCAGTACAGAGTACTGCCCTTTGGCCTGTCCTCCGCACCGTGAGTCTTCACAAAATGTCTCGCGGTGGTGGCGGCCCATCTCCGGCTTCACGGCCTCTATGTCTTTCCGTACCTCGACGACTGGCTCATCAGAGCAGCGTCCGCTCAGGAGGTCACCAACGCCACGTGCCGCACGGTGACTCTACTGCAGCACTTGGGCTTTGTTATAAACTTCGCAAAGTCCACTTTGCTCCCCTCACAGGATCTCGAGTTCATCGGCGCAAGGCTGCACACTCCTCAGGCGCGAGCATACCTACCGCTCGACAGGGCTCAACGGCTCATGGACCTAGCCGACCGCTTTCGCAGCCAGCCCCTGGTCTCCGCCAGGCGCTTCCTGAGACTGCTCGGCCATATGGCTTCCACCATCCATGTGACCCCCAATGCCCGCCTGAATATGCGGTCTGCTCAATGGTGTCTCCGCCAGCAGTGGCGACAAGCCACGGGCGGCCTAGCAGACCTAGTGCGCTTTTCCGAGCCGCTGGTCTCGTCTCTCCGGTGGTGGCTCCGGCAGCCGAACCTGATATTCGGAATGCCTTTCCAGTCACCTCAGCCGACCCGGGTGCTGACCACCGATGCATCCCTCCTGGGCTGGGGAGCACATTGCCAAGAGGCACGTACTCAGGGCCTCTGGACCACGTGGGAGTCTGCTCAGCAGATCAACTTCCTGGAGCTCAGGGCGATCCGCCTAGCTCTCAAGGCCTTCTCCCACCTGACTTCTCAACAGTCCGTCCTTGTCCAGACGGACAATCAAGTTGCCATGTTCTACGTGAACAAGCAGGGGGGCACGGGCTCCTTCCTCCTCTGCCGGGAGGCACAGAAGCTCTGCTCTTGGGCCGTCAGTCACGGCATTCTCCTCAAAGCAGTTTATCTCCCGGGCCAAGAAAATTGCCTTGCAGACAAACTCAGCAGGGTCCTCCAGCCGCACGAGTGGCGTCTGGATCCCTTGGTAGTTCAGAAGCTCTTCCTCAAGTGGGGTCTCCCCACGGTGGATCTCTTTGCCAGTCCTCACCACCGGCAGCTTCCTCGCTTCTGCTCTCGTCAGCCACACCCCCTTCGGGTTGCGGCGGACGCCTTTCTGATCTCGTGGTCGGGGAGCCTTCTGTACGCTTTCCCTCCCATCCCGCTAGTCTCTCGGACTCTTTTCAAGGTTCTCCGAGACAAAGCCTTCATGATCCTGGTGGCCCCTCGCTGGCCCAGGCAGCCGTGGTTTCCGCTCCTGCTGCAACTGGCGGTGGAGGATCCAATCCCTCTGGGGGTACAACCGGATCTCCTCACTCAGGATCAGGGGTCCCTCCTGCACCCCAACCTCAGGTCTCTCAACCTCATGGCCTGGCTGCTGAGAGGGTAGTCCTTGCTCCCCTTCTTCTGCCGGCGGAGGTGGAGGAGGTCGTCTTGGCTTCGCGACGGCCTTCTACCCGCAAATGCTACGCCCTTAAATGGCGTCGCTTTGCAGTCTGGTGTACCCAACAGTCTCAGGATCCCTTCTCCTGCCCGGTGTCGGTGATCTTGCAGTACTTGCTGCACCTCTCTAATCTGGGACTTAAGTCCAACTCCGTCAAAGTTCACCTCAGTGCTCTTTCAGCGCATCATGTGCCGGTGGACGGCAGACCTCTCTCCAATGACCCTCTCGTAGCGAGGTTTCTCCGAGGTCTCCTTCTACTTAAACCACCTCTGCGCCCGCCAGCGCCTGACTGGGACCTGAATGTGGTTTTGCAGCGGATCACCTGTCCGCCTTTTGAACCTATGGCTACCTGTTCTCTCCGTTTTCTGTCTTGGAAAACGCTGTTCTTGATAGCCCTCACTTCCGCTAGACGCGTAAGTGAATTGCAGGCCCTCGTGTCTGATCCCCCTTACACTCGGTTCTACAAAAATAGGGTAGTCCTACGGACTCATCCGAAATTTCTGCCTAAAGTGGTCTCCCCTTTTCACATCAATCAGGAGGTGGTACTTCCAACCTTCTTTCCCAGACCACACTCCAGCCGAGCTGAGACGGTCCTCCATACCCTGGACTGTAGAAGGGCTCTGAACTTCTACCTTGACCGTACGCGGGAGCACCGTAAAGCTGCTCAGCTTTTTGTGTCTTTTGACCCCAATAGATTGGGGCTCCCGGTCTCCAAGCGTACTCTGTCCATCTGGGTTGCGGACTGTATCTCTTGGGCTTATGGGGCAGCCGGACTCTCCTTAGAAAGTCGAGTCACGGCTCATTGCGTTCGGGCAAAGGCCACGTCAGTGGCTTACCTCCGCTCTGTTCCGCTGGCAGACATCTGCCGGGCCGCTACTTGGTCTTCGAGCCAGACTTTTGCGGTCCATTACTGTCTCGAGAGGGAGTCCCGTAGGGACAGTGCTTTCGGACAGGCAGTCCTCCGTAATCTCTTTGAGGTCTGAGCAACTCCTACCCTCCATCCCGGATGTGGGCTACCGGTGGGTGATAATTCAGCGAAGATTCTATCCTTCTGTGCTGCTGAGCTAGAGGGAGCTCATTTTTGTGCTTAGGGTCTCCGGTAGCCTTGAGCTTGGGAGTCCCATAAGTGAGGACTGACTTCCTGCTTGGTCCTGGAGAAAGCGTAGTTACTCACCTGTAACAGGTGTTCTCCAGGAGCAGCAGGAATCAGTCCTCACTACCCTCCCTCCTCCCCTTGGAGTTGCAATCGTCTGCTTATGTTCTTTTTGCAAATTTTTATGCTGTCTTTTTTAGCTATGTCATCTGACTGGCTAAGATGGCACCCTCGGGCGGGAAGACGACCGCGCATGCGCGCTGCAATTCCCAAAGGCTTTCTTTGAAAGCTGGGGAAAATTGCTCCGCGAGGGCTCCGTCGGCGCCGACGTCACCCATAAGTGAGGACTGATTCCTGCTGCTCCTGGAGAACACCTGTTACAGGTGAGTAACTACGCTTTCTTTTCAAAGAAAAATTCAAAATTTATACTCCTTTCCATTCACCCTCTTCTGATCAAGGGAAATTCATTGTGTACTCTGGATCTCACAGATGCATATTCTCGCATCCTAATTCATCCTTGTTACAAGAAGTACCCAGGTTTATGCTACTAATACTAGATGCTGTCTTTCAGACTGGCATCAGCTCCCATAGTAATTACATAGTGCCTTATGGTAGCAGCTGCCTACCTTCACCAACAAGGACATCTGTTATTCTCCGGGAATAAGCAGGAAGTCAGTCCTCAAATATGGGTGATGTCGGCGCTGATGGAGCCTGCGCGGATCCACTCCCAGCTTTCAAAGAAAGCTTTTGGGAGTTACACCACACATGCGTGGTCACCTTCCCGCCCAAAGGTGCCATCTTCTTTTTTCCGCAGAGCCCTGCAGACGTGCTCTTTGTGCACCCTGGATAAAGATTTTTTTTCACTGTTCATTATATTTTTCTTCTGTTTCACCAGGATCAGTTTGATTATCTTTCCGCCGCCAGAGTCTTTCACCTCGGCGTCGTATTTTTCGCTTGGGTGCTTCTTCTTTTTCTTTTTTGTCTGTGGATTTTTTTTGCGACCTAGCTGGTTGAAACATCGGGGTTTAATCTCATGGGGCTCATTTTTCCCGCTGTGTCTTCAACCGGCAAATTTAAGCAGTGTGGCAAGTGCAGTCGTATTATGTCCTGCATGGACCGCCATAGTATCTGCATTAAATGCCTCGTGGCAGACCACAACATGTCTTCCTGCCCACTCTGCCTTTTGATGTTGGCTAAGACCCAGAAGGAATATGAAAGACGGCAGGGGGAGCTTTTTAGTAAATCTGCCTTGGGGACAGAATCCCTGCCTTCGATGCCGGCGTTAAGCAACTTGGCGTCACTTGCCTGGGCTCGATCAGAGATCCAAGGTCATCGGGCATCTAAGTTGTCCTCGGAGGACCTTCCCCGCATGTCAAGGACTTTGTCAAAGTCGAGGTCTGACCCTGGCCCGGGGGGGGGGGGGGGAGGTAAGATCTCCGGGACCAAGGCGCGGAGTCCTTGACCCGTTGTCAGTGACAATGGCCAGGAGCGTCCTTCGAAGCAGCCCCGGCAAGAGGAGTCATCCACAGTGTCTGGTCCCCCGACGCAATCACTATTCTGTGGGAACAAGCAAGAAGTTAGTCCTCACATATGGGTGATGTTGGCACCGACGGAGCTCACACAGAAGCATCTCCCCAGCTTTCAAAGAAAGCCTTTAGGAGTTGCACCGCGCATGCTTGGTACACTTTCCGCCCAAGTGTGTCATCTTGCCTCAGTCTCTTTTTTTTCCATGGAACCCTTCAGACGCTGTCCAGTTTCCACGGAAAAAGTCTAATTTTATTCTCAAGTTTTGTCCGGTTTGCATACTGATTCCTTCTCGCACCCGAGCCAGCTCGCCTTGGCGTCGCTCCTCTGGTCCATTTGTTTATTTTTTTCCTTAGTTTTCCATCGAGGTTCCTTAAACGGCATTTGTGCCCTTTTACAGCTGAAGGCCTAGGACCCCTGCCGGGAAGTGGGGACCCCCTTTTTCCGATGACCTCCAGTGACTTCAGAAAGTGTGACCAGTGTGGCAAAATGATGTCACTCACCAACTCACTTGAATGCTGCCTTCAATGCCTTGGTCCGGAACACAACACCACCGACTGCGAGCTCTGCAGAACCATGACCCCAAAGGCCTTAAAGAACCGCCATCAGTAGCAGGAGACGTTCCTCCAGAATTCCGTCTGCCCCGGAGTCTCCGGTGACACCACGTTCCAGGGCACCCTCCGATACCCTTGGTGCCCTGCGAAGCCAGAGCCTTTCGGAGTCCCATGGCCATGGATCTTCAGAGCAGAAGTCCCCAGAGGTGGAGAACAAGAAGAAAAAATTGTTGAAAACTACCTCGGAGGATGGATCTGGGTAGTCGGGCAGGAGCAGCCCACCAAGATGCCCTGCAAGGAGTCATCTGCTCCCACCAACTGGCCTTGGGCCTCTGAGAACCATCATCATTGAGGACTCCCTTTCAACAGTACTGATGCCGAGCAGGAGATCCTCGGAGCCCGTGTTGAAGGCTGCGGAGCCAACTGGCATGGAGACCAGAATGGCAGCCCTAGAGAGGAATATATCTGCCCTAGTGACCATACAGCGGGTGTTCATGCCCGGTTCATCCGGTTTGTTCACCCCAATGATGGGACCCTCAACGTTGAGGGCTACCCCAGACATCGACCTGGTCCTAGAGTGTCATCGGCCTCAAGAGAGCCCTGGGCCCAGGTCGAGGTCCCAAGTCCAGTCCTGTTCCTCGGGACACTGGTCATCCCTGTCAAGCACCCGTAGCTCGGACTGACGATCCTCCGGAGGTCATGCACCGCAGCAAGACGTCCTCGACTGAGGAGATTGTGCAGCGTCGGCATCGTATGACTTCGAGTCCGAATGAGAGACCAAGGACAAAGAGTTCCTGGACATGAAGCACCACCGTGACATGCCCTTGGACCCATCTCCCCCAGTGACCCAAAACCCACCAGGTCTCTCCTCCACCAAACCCTGCTCCTCACCGAATTAGCAGGGCTACTTCAGGACAGAGCAGTGGAGCTAGGGCCACTACCTCTCCGAAGCACAAGATTCTACTCCAGATACTTCCTCGTCCCCAAGAGGACTGGGGGACTGAGGCCCATCCTGGACCTGCGAGAATTCAGCAATTTTCTGGTCAGGGAGAATTTCAGGTAGTAGTATTCTTAGAATACTACTACCATTCCTCCAGCATGGAGATTGGCTATGCTCCTTAGACCTAAAGGCTGCCTACTCTTGCATCCTAATTCATCCCAGCCACAGAAAATACCTTTGGTTTGTGGTGGGGGGGGGGGGGGGGGGAAAGCACTACTAATACAGGGTGCTGCCCTTTGGTCTGGCCTCATCTCCAAAGGTCTTCACAAAGTGCCTCACGGTGATCACTGCCCACCTCAGGCCTTTATCTTCCCATATCTGGACAACTTGCTCATAAAGGGGGACACAGCTTCAGAGGCACAATGAGCCACAGGACATACCATAAGTGCACTGCTAGCACCTAGGTTTTGTCATAAACTACCCCAAGTCCCACCACACTCTGGCTCAGCACCTAGAGTTCTTAAGGGAGCAGCTGGACACTCTTCAGAGAAAAGCCTTCCTCCCTCAGGAGAGGTCAGAATGCCTTAGGTAATTAGCCACAGAAGTGCAACGGTGCAAGACACTATTTGCCCTGCTCCGCCTGCTGGGCCTCCAGGGTCCATGTGACACTAAATGCCCACCTGCACATGAGAGCAGCCCAGTGGTGCCTCTGCTCTCAGTGGGTCCAAGCCACAGGCAGGTTCAAGGTGACCTATCAGCTAGCAGGTTTCCTTGGATGGTGGCAGAACCCATGCCACCTTCAGGCCAGGATACCCTTCCAGGCACCCACCCCCCTCGGAAGGTCATCACTACCGATGACTCTCTAATGGGCTGGAGAGCGCATTGCGAGAGCCTCCAAACACAAGGCTGCTGGTCCCAGAGGGAATCCGAAATGCAGATCAACCTACTTGAAGTCAAGGCGATATTCCTGGCCCTTAGAGCCTTCTGCCACCAACTACAACATGCAGTGCTGATCAAGACCAACAATCAGGTCATGGTTTTCTACATGAAGAAAGAAGGGGGGACAGGAACGTACGCCCTCTGCCAGGAGGAGGTAGCATTCTGCTCCTGTTCAAGGCTCAACACAACAGAGCTAGTGCTGATAGCCCCTCAGTGGCCCAGAAAGACCTAATTCCCACTGCTTCTCTCCCTATCGACAGTACAGCCAATTCCTCCTGGGCCGAGCCCCAGGACTACTCTCACAAGAGCAGGGATCTCTCCTGCACCCCAACCTGGGATCCCTCTCGCTAATGGCTTGGCTGATGAAAGGGTAGCGTTAGGCCCCTTCAGTCTCCCACGAGACATGGAAGAGATTCTCTTGGCCTCTCATAAGGCCTCCACGAAAAGGGTATATGCCTTCAAGTGGCGCCGTTTCTCATTGTGATGCACAGAAAAGTGGACAAATCCGTTCTCCTGCTCAGTGCATGTGGTACTCCAATCCCTGCTCCACCTATCACAGGTGGGACTGAAATCCAACTCAGAGTACACCTGAGCACCATCACAGCACATCACCATCCCTTTCAGCTCGACCCCTTGTGTCTCAGTTCCTGTGGTGATTCATGTTGTCCAAACCTCCCTCCTGTGGCAATGTGGGACCTTAATGTGGTGCTCTTGCAGTTCACCAAGCCTCCCTTTGAGCCTCTGGCCACCTGCGGTACCTCTCCTTGAAGGTTGCCTTCCTGATTACGCTCACATCAGCACGCAGAGTCAGCGAGCTCCAGGCTCTGATGGCAGAGCCCCTTTACACAAGGTTCTACAAAAACAGGGTGGTGCTCCGCACACATCCCAAGTTTCTGCTAACGTGGTGTCCCCATTCCACCTCAACCAGTCCAAGACGTGATTTGTATAGGAAAGACAAAGTTTATTTACAATTATTGACCCATAACCAATGGTGGTTATGGGCCAATAAATGGAAATAAACTTTGTCTTTCCTATACAAATCACGTCTTGGACTGGTTGCTGTGTTTTCACGTGATTTTCTGCTTTTTTGGTGGCCCATTCCACCTCAGTCAGGAGGTGTGGTGCTCCCCCCACCTTCTTTCCCAGGCCTCACGCCAGTAGGGCTGAGACCATTCTCCATACTCTAGATTGCAAGAGAACCCTGTCCTTCTACCTGCAATGGACCCGGGGACACCACAAAGCTCAACAGCTTTTCATATCTATGACCCAGCTGTCTGGGGCTCCGAGTGACTAAATGAATACTATTCACTTGGGTGGCGGACTGCATTACTCTTGCCTATGAGCAAGCGGAGATCCCACTGGACCAGAGAATCATGGTGCACTACATCAGGGCCATGTCTAGTTCCATGGCCAATCTGCATTTCGTCCCCATGATGGAAATTTGCTGGGCCGCCACCTGGTCTTCGGTCCCTATCTTCGCAGCTCACTACTGCCTAGAGAGGGAGTCTCAATAGGACAGCACCTTTGGCCAGGTCATACTCCCTAATCTTTCCAGGGTGTAGGCAATTCCTGGCCTCCGACCCTTCTGTGTTCAGGCTACCAGAGTGCTGGTTTTCACTGGACACTTGGTCTTGTGAGAGTCCCTCTCAGGATTCAACTGCTGCTGATCACGGTTCACCTTTGCAGGTCACCGTGGCTTTTTCTTCATTTTGGTAGCCTGTAGCTGGGGTGTTCCATATGTGAGGATTGACTTCCTGCTTGTTCCCAGAGAAAGCGTAGTTACTCATTTGTAATAGGTATTCTCTGGGGACAGTTGGAATCAGTCCTCACAACCCTCACTCCTCCCTGTGGAGTTGCTTCTTTACCATCTTTTATTGTTGCCATCTTAGCTATGTTATTTGACTGAAGCAAGATGGCACCCTTGGGCGGGAAGTGGACCACACATGCATGGTGCATCTCCCAAAGGCTTTCTTTGAAAGCTGGGGAGATGCTTCCGCACAGGCTTCATTGGTGCCAACGTCACCCATATATAAGGACTAATTCTCCAGGACCAAGCAGTAAGTCAGTCCTCACATATGGGTGTCATCGACGCAGATGAAGCCCCAGCGGAGCATTTCCCCAGCTTTCCATGAAAGCCTTTGGGAATGCAGGCACGCATGCGTGGTTCCCTTCCCGCCTAAAGGTGCCATCTTACCTCAGTCTCTCTTTTTCCGAGAAGCCCACCGGACATGTGTCCTGTCATCCCGGATAAAAGTTTGATTTTTTCGGCGATTCTCGCTATTTTTTCTTATTCGGTTCGACGCCGGTTCCCCTCCCGCCAGGTTTGGTACACCGGTATCGAGCCCGTTTTCTTCTTTTTCATTTTTTGCCCTTCGTGGCTGGCGTTCGTGCCCTTTTTTGCTTTTTCCCTGGAAGGCCGGTCCTTTGACCTCACGGGGACTCTTTTTTCCCCGATGGCTTCCAGCGGTTTTAAGAAGTGTGATCGGTGTAAGAAGTTGATATCTCTCACCGACACACACGACTGCTGCCTTCGGTGCCTCGATCCTGATCACGACCCTAAGACGTGTGGACCATGTGGGAAGATGTCTTCCAAGGCACTGCGAAGTCGCAAGCAGCAGAAAGAAAGGCTTTTCTCTGACTCGGCCTCCTTCCGGGCCCAGACCTCTTCTGAGGCCTCGACATCTCGGGATTCGGATACCGAGCACCGTCGTGGTTCCTTGGACAGGGGGTCCCCCGACCGGGAACGCAAGAGGAAGAAGCGGCTCGTGAGGGCGTCGTCGGAAGAGGTCCCTGGCTCCTCGAGGGCCAGGTCTAAGACCCCCGACCGTCGCCCCGGGCCCGTGGAACAAGAGAAGCCTGCCAAAGTTCCTCGCGTGGAGCCGGAGTCTGCTGGACATGTAAGCCCTGTAGTCCTCGAGGACTCTCCTCCCAGAGAGCCAACGTCGCCGGGGCCCGAGTCGGTGGCTGCTGTGTCTCCCGAGCTGAGTTTCAGGATGACAGCCTTGGAGTGCAGACCGTCTGCCTTCATGGAGCAGCAGCGGGCACTGATGGCCAGCCTTTCTGGCGCATCTGCCCCGACCACCGGGACATCGAAGTCGACCCCGGAGACCGAGCCGATACTCGAGACCATGATGGCTCGAGGTCGACCTCGGTCGCGGTCTCCCTCGACCTCCCGTTCGGGACCGAGGGCGTTGACGCCGGTGCCTCCGGCGTCGGGGCGGGTGCTCCCGGGCCCCGCGGGGTCGGATCCTGACTCCTCGTCGGACGAGTCCGCCTGGGAGACGGAGGATGAGGAGTCCCCCGACACCTTTAAGACTCGGTGCGTCCCGTCGGACTCACCGCAGTCTGAACCCCGGAGTAGATCCCCTCCGGAGGATACCCGGTTCTCAGAGTTTTCCGGGATATGGCCACCGCGTTGGCTATCCCGGCAGACCCCGAGGAAGAGCCTCAGGCCGAGGAGCTCAAGGCCCTGCAGTATGACTCTCCTCCGAAGGAGGCCTTTACTGTCCTGGTTCCTCCGATGCTGGAACGGCTCCTCTTCCGGATGTGGGAGGCACCGGCCTCGGCGCCGGTTTTAAGCAAGCGAGTTGATTCGATCTATCGACTCCGGAAGAGCCCTGTCTTTCAGAAGGCACAGCTACCACACCATTCCATGGTTGTGGAATCGGCCATGCATCGCCTGAAGAGTCAGAAGATGCACTCTGCGGTGCCCCCGGGAGGGAGGCCCGGAACCTCGATGGGGTTGGTAGAAAGTGCTTCCAGGGCTCGATGCTTGCTTGCCGTGTCCAGTCTTACCAGCTGTACATAGGCATGTATTTGCAAGACCTGGCCAAGGAGTTGGCTGGGTTCTCTGCTGGTCTCTCCGGGGAGCCCTTGCAGAGATTCAAGTCCTTGTCCTCGGGGATTCGGGACTGCTCTAAGTTTATATCCCGCGCCGCCTACGATGGCTTCGGCCCGAGTTGCGGCAGCCGGCATCGCGGCTCGACGCCAGGCGTGGCTGCAGTCATCGGACCTCGAGCCATGGGTTCAGGACAAGTTGGTCGATGTCCTTTGCCGAGGTGAAAACCTTTTTGGCAAGCCCATGGCCGAGAAAGCCGCACAGCTCGAAACCGAGCAACTTACCAGGACAAGGCTGTCTAGGAAGACCTCTGCCCCTTCTCACAAAAAGAAGGGCTCGGGTAAAAAGCCGTTTTACCCGAGGAAGGGCACTGCCTACAAACAGTACCCACAATATCAGGCTGCCCAAGCTGCCCCTCAGGGTCAGCAGGCCAAGGGGCAGGGTAATGGACCCCGTAGGCAGAGGACCCCCAAGCCTCCGGCCCCTGCTTCCACTCAGCAGGGTGGGGGTTTTTGACTCCTTCAGCATAGCCTCTCTGTCCCTGCTCTCCCAACCCTGCACAGGAGGTCGCCTCGCTCTGTTTGCCCACCGGTAGCCACTCATCACTGGAGACAGTTGGGTGTTGAGCATAGTCCAGAAGGGCTATGCTCTACACTTCCAGCAACTGCCTCCTCCCTACTTTCCAGGGGAGCCTCCGAGGCCTCCCCTGCACACAGATCTTCTCCTTCAGGAGCTCCAAGGTCTGTTGGTAGACAGGGCAGTGGAGCCTGTGCCTCCCCACTTGCAAGGTCAAGGGTTCTACTCCAGGTATTTCCTGGTACCCAAAAGAACCGGTGGTCTTAGACCTATTCTGGATCTCAGAAACCTCAACAAGTTCCTGGAGAAGGAAAAGTTCAAGATGCTTACTCTTGGAACTCTTCTGCCCTACCTCCAGCAGGCAGATTGGCTATGCTCCTTAGATCTAAAGGATGCGTATACCCACATCCTCATTCATCCAGACCACAGAAAGTACCTCAGGTTCATTGTGGAAGGAAACCATTATCAGTACAGAGTACTGCCTTTTGGCCTCACCTCCGCTCCCAGAGTCTTTACCAAGTGCCTGGCAGTGGTGGCGGCCTACCTGAGAAATCAGGGAATCTTTGTCTTCCCCTATCTGGACGACTGGCTCATCAGGGGTCTGACATGCCAGGAGGCCAGACAAGCCAACCTCAGAACTATTGCTCTTCTTCAGAGCCTGGGGTTTGTAATAATCTTTGCAAAGTCCACTTTGCTCCCCTCCCAGAACTTGGAGTTCATAGGGGCAAGGCTGGACTCTCTGCTGGCAAAGGCATTCTTGCCAGAAGACAGGGCCCAAAGACTGATAAACTTAGCAAACCAGTTTCTCCTCAGGTCGCTGGTCTCCGCCAGACTCTGCCTAAGGCTTCTTGGCCACAAGGCTTCGACAGTACATGTGACCCCCAATTCCAGGCTCCATATGAGGTCTGCACAGTGGTGCCTGCTGACTCAGTGGTCACAGGCCACAGGCAACCTCAAAGACAGGATAAAGGTGTCCAGATACTTGCTGCACTCCTTCAGATGGTGGCTACACCAACCCAATCTGTTGAGAGGAATACCTTTTCAGAGTCCTGCGTTCACAGTGGTCTTGACCACGGATGCCTCCCTGCAAGGCTGGGGGGCTCATTGTCTAGGCAAGTGCACCCAGGGCCTGTGGTCTCCCTGGGAATCTGCACAACAAATAAATCTCCTGGAACTCAGAGCTATTCGATTAGCCCTCAAGGCTTTTTCTCAGACCCTGGCTCATCAGTCTGTCCTGGTTCAAACAGACAACCAGGTAGCCATGTTCTATGTGAACAAGCAGGGCGGAACTGGGTCCAGGCTCCTCTGTCAGGAAGCACAGGACGTTTGCTTGTTTGCTCTCAGACACAACATGCTCCTCAGGGCAGTATATCTACCCGGCCAGGAGAACCACCTGGCGGACAGGTTGAGCAGGATTCTGCAACCCCACGAGTGGCAGCTCCATCCTTTGGTAGTTCAAAAGATCTTCATGAAGTGGGGACTTCCATCCATAGACTTGTTTGCCAGTCCTCTAAACAAACAGCTGCCAAACTTCTGCTCCAGGCAACCGCATCCTCTGCGGGTAGCAGCAGATGCTTTTCTGATTCCCTGGTCTCAGGGCCTCCTGTATGCGTTTCCTCCCACGCCCTTGGTGGCCCAAACTCTGTTCAAGATTCTTCAGGACAAGGCCTCAGTCCTGCTGGTGGCTCCCAGGTGGCCCAGACAGCCCTGGTTTCCACTTCTCTTTCAATTGGCAATGGATCCCCCTCTGCCTCTGGGGTTGCAACCCGATCTTCTCTCTCAGGATCAGGGTACCCGTTCTGAACCCCAATCTCAAAGCTCTAAATTTGATGGCCTGGAGGCTGCAAGGGTAGTTTTGACTCCCTGGGGCCTGCCTCATGAGGTGGAAGAAGTTCTCCTGGCCTCTAGGAAGCAGTCCACTAGGAAAACCTATGCTCTTAAATGGAAAAGGTTTTCAGTGTGGTGTCAGTTACGTACAGAGGATCCTTTCTCCTGTACTGTGCCCGTAGTGCTTCAATACTTACTGCACTTATCCAATCAAGGTCTTAAGTCCAATTCTGTTCGGGTCCACCTCTCAGCTCTAGCAGCTCACCACTCACTGGTGGAAGGACATTCTCTGTCGGTTCACCCATTGGTATCCCGGTTTCTCAGAGGCTTGCTTTTGCTCAAGCCTCCAATCCGTCGTCCTGCCCCTGAGTGGGAGTTGAATGTGGTCTTGCAGCAACTGACTCGCCCATCTTTTGAGCCAATGGCTATTTGTCCACTATGCTTCCTGTCCTGGAAGACACTCTTCCTGATAGCCCTTACTTCGGCTAGGCGAGTGAATGAGCTTCAGGCCCTGGTCTGTGATAGGCCTTACACCTGAATTTATAGGAACAGGGTAGTCCTCAGGACTCATCCAAAGTTCCTCCCAAAGGTTGTCTCCTCTTTCCACCTCAATCAAGAGGTGGTTCTTCCAACATTCTTCCCTAGGCCTCATGCAAGCCAGGCTGAAGCAGTCTTGCATACCCTGGACTGTAGGAGGGCCTTATCCTTCTACTTTGACTGTACACAGGGGCACAGAAGGGCTACTCAGCTCTTCGTATCTTTTGACCCTAATAAGTTGGGGCTGGCTGTGTCCAAGCGTACCTTGTCCATCTGGGTGGCTGACTGTATCACCTGGGCTTACAAGGTGGCTGACCTTCCTTTGCAGGGTCGGGTCACGGCCCACCGTGTGAGGGCAGTGGCTGCCTCAGTGGCTCATCTCCACTCTGTACCGTTGGTAGACATCTGCAGGGCTGCAACTTGGTCTTCAAGCCAAACGTTTGTGGCCCATTACTGTCTGGAGAGGGAGTCTTGTAGGGACAGTGCTTTTGGCCAAGCAGTACTCCGGAATCTCTTTGAGGTTTAGGCAACTCCTGCCCTCCTGCCCTCTGTTGGGCTACCGGTGGAGGTTGTGTCAGTGAAAAGCCTTTCTTTGATGCTGGGACTAGAGGGAGTTCTCTTGTTCAGTCTGGATTCCTCGGTAGCCCAGAGCTAGGGAGTCACCCATATGTGAGGACTGACTTCCTGCTTGGTCCTGGAGAAAGAGTAGTTACTCACCTGTAACAGGTGTTCTCCAGGAGCAGCAGGAATCAGTCCTCACAACCCTCCCTCCTCCCCTGGGAGTTGCAGTTGTACATAGTTTATTTTTACATTTTTGTGTGCTGTTCTTACCTATGTCATTTGACTGAGGTAAGATGGCACCTTTAGGCGGGAAGGGAACTGCGCATGCATGCCTGCATTCCCAAAGGCTTTCATGGAAAGCTGGGGAAATGCTCCGCTGGGGCTTCATTGGCGTCGATGACACCCATATGTGAGGACTGATTCCTGCTGCTCCTGGAGAACACCTGTTACAGGTGAGTAACTACACTTTTAGGGATTCCCCTGACAAGGACCCGACGCCGTCCTCGATATCTTCGAGGCCAACGCACACCGCTGTGAAGCCATCTGGCATTGAGGTACAGCAGGGCTCGAATCCTGGTCACTCCGGGTCATCAGCACCAGCCATGGGGCTGTTCTCGACGAGGACCTCCCTAGAGGGTGTTCTACCCATTCTAGAGAGGTTGGCTCGATTGGTGTCGTTGCCGTTGGCGATAGACTCAAGGCCTGATGTAGCAACCGGTACGGCACGCCAAGCCGGTCCCACTTTAACTCTAGCCAATTTCTCCAGCTCCGAGTCGGCATGGAAGACAGACGAGGAGTTTCCCAACACCATCCTCCAACCCATCCCCGCCATATCATCTGTGGAGGTCACTTTCAGAGGTTCTAGCCTTCCTTGAGTTTGTCTGGAGTTGGTCTGGGAGATGTCCCAGGCACTCGCCTTTGTGGCGGTGCCAGAGGATGAGCTGTGTACCAAGGATCTCGTGATCCTCCAGTATGAGGCTCCTCCTCAGGAGTCACTTATGGTGCCCATACCCACCATCCTTGAACAGTTGCTGTTAGGATGTGAGAGACTTCGGTGACGGTGCCAATTGTGAACGTCAACTTGTTCACAGTATCAAGTTGGCAGGAGCCCTGGCTTCCAGAAAGCACAACTGCCACATAACTCCATGGTGGTGCAGTCAGCTATGCGTCACATTAAAAGCCAGAAGATGCACTCCTCGGTGCCCCCTCAGAGGGAAGCATGCACCATAGATGCTTTTGGCAGTGTTTCCAGGGCTCCATGCTCACTGCCCAAATCCAGGCATATGAACTGTACATGGGCATGTACCTGCTGGACCTGGTAAAGGAACTCGCCAGGTTCTCAGGCAAACCCCTTGAGCGCTTCAAGACTCTGATGTCATTGGTCAAGGAGTACTTCAAGATGTAAATTCAGGCGGCCTTCATCTGCTTCGAGTTGGTGGCTTGGGTAGCTGTGGTGGGCATTAGTGCCCGCCGCCTTGCCTGGCTACAGTCCTCTGATTTGGAGCAGTGGGTTCAGGACAAGTTGGCAGACGTCCCTTGCTGCGGGGAGAATCTCTTCGGCAAACCCATGATAGAGAAGGCTGACGAACTGGAGATGGATTTCATGACCAGAACCAGGCTGTCCAAAAAAGTGTCTGAACCTTCCTGCAGGAAGACTTTGGGGGAAAAGCCCTTCCATCCGAAGACCAAGAAGGCTTACGGGAACTTCCTCAAGTTTCAGGCCTATCACGCTCCCCTCCAGGGGCAGCAGGCCAAGGGCCAGGGACATGGCCTCCATAAGCCAAAGGCCCCCAAATAACACCCCAGCCGCAGCCTGGGGAGAGCTTTTGACTCCTTGGGCATAGCCTCCCTCCCTCAGAAGATGCAAGGCTCAAGGTTCACGGGAGGACAGCTGGTCCACTTCACACACCAGTGGCCAAGCATCACCATGACACCTGGGTGTTGCAGATGGTGAGGGTGGGCTGTCTCCTCCACTTTGCCCAGCTGCCTCCTCCCTTTTTTCCAAGTGAATTACCCATGAACCCCTTGCACAGGGAGCTTCTATAGAAGGAGCTTGAGTTCTTGCTTGAGGATCAAGCAGTGGAGCCTGTTCCCCAAGCTCTTCATGGTGGGGGATTCTACTCCTGTTACTTGTCCCCAAGAAGACAGGGGGGCTTCCAGCCTATTTTGGATCTTTGGGACCTCAACTATTTCATGGTCAAAGAAAAGTTCAAAACGGTATTCCTTGGAACCTTGATGTCTTACCTCCTGCAGGGAGATTGACTTCTTGGATCTCAAAGATGCCTACATCCTGATCCATCCAAGGCATCGTCAGTACCTCCAGTTCGTCATTGGTAGACGACATTATCAGTACAGGGTACTCCCCTTCGGCCTAGCTTCTGCTCCTCGGGTATTCAGAAAATGCCTAGCAGTTGTGGTTCTTCCCTAAGTGCATAACTTTGCACTTGTCCATATTAAATTTCATCTAGCATTTGAATGCCCAGTCTCCCAGTTTCTCAAGGTCTTCTTGCAATTTTTCACAATCCTCTTGTGTTTTAACAGCTTTGAATAATTTTGTCTCATCTGCAAATTTGATCACCTCACTCTTTCCAATTTCCAGATCTTTTATGAATATGTTAAAAAGCAGTGGGTCCGGCACATATCCCCGGAGTACTCCATTATTCATTTTCTCCATTGAGAAAATTGGCCATTTAGCCCTACTTTCTGTTTTCTGTCTTTTAACCAGTTTCCAATTCACAATAGTACACTACCTCCTGACCCATGACTTTTTAATTTTCTCAACATTCTGTCATGTAGGACTTTGTCAAAACCTTTCTGAAAATCCAGAGACAGTATATCAACTGGCTCACCTTTTATCTACCTGTTTGTTCACTTCTTAAAAGAAAAAAATAAAACGGATTAGTGAAACAGGACTTGCTTTTGGATGTTCACTTTGTCCCTTTAAATTCATTAATTTTGTTCTTTATAATGATTTCTACCTTTTTGCCCAGCACTGTGATGTCTGGTTCACTGTCTGTAGTTTCCCGAATCACCCCTGGAATTCTTTTATAAAAATTGTTAGCCTTTCTCCAATCTTAATGTGCTATAGAAGGTTTAAATGATAGTTTACAGATTTCTAATAGTAGGTCTGAAATTTCATTTTGGAGTTCTTTCAGCACCCTGGGATGTATACCATCTGGCCATATGATTCACTACTCTTTAGTTTATAGTTGATTCATTTCAATTCCTTTAGTACATCACCTTTAAACAGGGGTGGTGGAAGTGTTTTTTCTTTGGGGGCCCAAGCCCTGCCCCAAGCTCCCTCCTAACTCCATCCCAAGTCCTGCCCTGTGGACAGAGACCTTTACTGTTCTGCCTGCCGGAATCCATCTCCCACAAGCAAGACAGGAAGAGTCTTTGCCATGATCATGTCTTTTCTTCTGCCCACGGAGGATGGGATCCCCGCAAGCAGACTGCTGTTTGCCGGCCACGATAATTTGAAAGACCTTTACTGTCTGCCCGTGATCCTTGCGAGCAGACAGAAAGGTCTTTGCAGTGATTGTGGCCAGCTGCCTGCCAAGCCATGATTTTTGCTTGGGGCCAGGGCCCATGTGGCCAACCCTTTTCTGACATCTATGCCATTTCTGGCATGGGCAACTTTCCTACATCATCTTCAGCTAAGACCAAAGCAAATAATTAATTCGCTCTTTCCACTATGGCTTTACCCTTCCTTAATGCCCCTTTTCACCCCTCTATCATCTGATGGTCCAACTAACTCTCTCACAGGTTTTGTTTTGTTTTGTTTTTACTGTGAATGTACTTGAAAAAGTTTTTTATATGTTTTTGCTTCCACAGGAGATACATGGCAGCTGCAGTTCATGTAGTCCCTTTTGCCCATCTGAATATGAGTGGGACCTCAAATTGCAGTAGGATCAACATTCCTAGCCTTGGTCTCTTTTGTCAGTTCTTTACCTGCCCTCTCAACTGCAAATGATGTTGCAATGTTGAACTCACAAACCCAGTCTTTTGATAAGTATGCACTTTGCACCTTGGCAGCACCAATGTATCCTAACTACAAAAGTTTCAAAAATAGCCTGAGACTCATTCCCAAGGGAGATGGTCAAGATAGGGAGGAGTGGCCTAGTGGTTGGGGCAAAGTACTACAGGCCGGAAGGTCGGTGGTTCAAATCCCACTAGAGGACAGCAACCTTGGGCCGGAAGGACTGGGGTTTCTAGTCCCGCAGGTGCTCCTTGTGGTCTTGGGCAAGCCACTTAACCCTCCATTGCCCATGTTCCCTGTAAGTGTTAGTGTATGTGTCTCATATCCCCTCGTGTTAAATGTATCCCCCAACCGCTTTGACCCGGTGAAAAGCGGGATATAAATGCAGCTAAATAAATAAATAAATAAGATATAAGATTTATTTATTTGCTTTTATATACCACACTATTTCAAAATCAATGTGGTTCACAGAGAACATGAACAATCAAACTGTTTTACATAGACTAGGTATTAAACTGGAACAAGTGATTAACACTGAACAGGAACATCAACTTGTGTAGGTCAGGAGGAGCTTTGGTAGAACAGGGGGAACTAAATTACAAGTTGGTAAGAATATCTTAATGGTTACATAGGGGAGGTTGAGCTCTGGGTTGACGGGCATGGACATGTCCTATCTATGGAATGTGGTCATAGAATAGCTGGAACAAGTGAGTCTTTATGGCTTTTCTGAAGGTTGAATGGTCAGAGATGGCTCAGATTGAATCAGGTGGGTTTTTCACAGAGTTGGTGCATATAAAAAAAGGTACGGTTCTTGGTGGCTTGGTTGCACATCCTTATTGATGAAGGGGTCAGCGTGTTCGCCATGCTTGATCTGCTTATTCTGTTATTTGGGGTGCATTGTATAATTGTGGCAAAGGAGTCCGCAAACGTGTCGTGTAGGGAACGTCATCAATAGGGCTTTGTAGATCAAACGACTTGCTATTGGGAGCCAGTGCAACTGTATTAAGATGGGTGTGACGTGTTCAAATCTAGATCCTCCATGCAGTGTTCGGGCCGCTGTGTTCATGGCCAATTGGAGTGGTTGGAGTATGTGTTTTGGCAGGCCTTGGAGAATGGTATTTGCATAATCCAGGTGCAGGAGGATGAGCGCCTGGAATACTGTGTGAAAGTCCGAGGGGTCCAGGAGCAGGCATAGATGACAGAGGGTCCTTATCTTATGGTAAACCACCTTGATGACATTTCGTAGGTGTGCTTCCATACTCAGTTGCTGGTCCAAGATGACTCCCAGGTAGCACACCTCATGCTTCGTCATCTGCTCCATGTCATTCACCCACAGGGAAGTAGTGGGGAGGGGTAAATGTTTGGTCTCTGGTTATAAATAAGACTTCTGTCTTCTTGCAGTTGACTTTAAGGTTATGTGTGGAGAGCCATTCTGAGACAGCAGTGAAACATTCTGTAATGATGGAGAAGTTAGGACTGTCTGTGGAGAATGGGGTGTATAGTAAGACGTCATCAGCATAGATATGGTATAGAATGTTGTATGACTGAATTATTGTGCAGATTGGCGGGATATAGATGTTGAAGAGTAGGACCAAAAGAAATGAGTCCTGCGGGTCTCCCTGTGTTTGCTGGAATGTGTCTGATGTCTGCGCTCTTATGCATATCTGTTGCTGGTGACCAGTCAAGTAAGATCTACACCGGTCAAGGGCTGTGTTCTGTATCCCTTTTTGCTGTAACTGGACAAGATAAGTCTTCACATCAACCACTTAGAGCTTGGAGAGATTTATTATGTTTTGTGAATGTTCCTTCATCTTCTAAAAGGGTTGTCTGTCTAAATCAGGACTGAAGAACAAGTAGCAATATTTTATGTAAACAAGCAAGGGGGTACAGACACTCTTTACTTTGTCAGAAAGCAGCCACGATTTGGGACTTTGCTATAACCAGTTACATCCAAATACAAGCTACCTATATCCTGGGACTCAACAACCAGTTAGCTGACAGCAGAGTTCTTCAACCTCACAAATGGTTCCTGAATGCATCCCTCCTGAACTCCATTTTCCTGGAATGGGAAATGCCTCAAATCAGTCTTTGGTAACGATGAAAACACAAAACCTCTTCTTTATTGTTCCATGCTTTCATCCCCCCACCAACTAGCACCAAAAGCCCTTGACTGTATCATGAAACTGTCCTCTCCTGCATGCATATCTATCAATTTCTCTTGTAACAAGAGTCCTGTACAAGTTCGAACAGAAGTGAATTGCCATGATCCTTGTAGTAACATACTGGTTTCAATAAAACTGGTTTCCTTTTCTGCAAAGGTTAGCATGACAGCTTCCTTATTTCATACTGCTAATAGCCCAACATCAGGGCTGAATTCTTCATCCGGGTTTGAAGTCCCTTGCCTTCATAATGTGGAAACTGAGTAGCAATTAGTATCTCCCCTCAGCTTATCTGAGCTTATAAAACACATTCTCATCTCTGATAGAAAACTATCTCTTAGACACGCTTAACGCTTTCAAGTGAAGGCTTTCCATCTGGTGCTTGTCAAATGATTATAATCCAGTCTCATATTTTCCTACTACCATCCTTCAATATCCTTCTAGTTATACCATATAGGCCTTCAAATATCCTCCATTAGAGTTTATCTCAGAGCTCTGGCCTCTTATCATGTGTAATATGATTGCTATCTTTATAAAAGTTCTTCACATTTGTACCAAATTAAGGTCCCAAATGGCGGTTTATAGTCACTTGTGAAGTCACCCTTTGAACCTTTGTTATTGACTATGCTAAAATTCCTCATCTGGAAGGTACTCTTTTTAGTAGCAATTACCTTAACTAGAAAAGTCAGTGAAATTCAGGCATTGGTGACTTAACAAGTTGTACCTTCATTTTCACCATTATAAGATGGTTCTTCCAACATATCATAACTTCTTGCCTAAAGTGGTCACTCCGTTTCACATAAATGAGGAAATACGTAGTTCTCTTTAAACAAACAAATGTTCACATATTGGTGACATCACAGATGGAGTCTTGTATGGGAACCTTTCTCAGCTCATTCTAGAAGCTTTTAGATTGATTCTTCTGTGTATCTTCTCACTTGCCATTGTGGTGTTTCATCTCCTTAATCTCTCTTTTTCAGTGTGCCCCAAAGATGTTCTTCAGCATCGGCTACATTTTTTCTATGACTTCAGCTTTATAGCTATTTTGTGAGTTATCCAGTCCTGCCACCATCGTAGCATCGTACCTTCCCTTCCCTTCTCACAGTTTAGAGTTTTTTGGTCATTTAAGGTTTCATTTATTTTTCTCGCATTGCCACTATAGGCCACATTTAAGCCTCAGGCATTGTGGCCGTGATACTTTTTTCTTTCTTCAAAATCAAGTTGTTTGATTTTGCTAAGCTATTTTATTGAACAGTGTGCCCTGGAAACTGCCCAGTGGGTTCAGAAGGTGCATGCAATTTGTCAGGGCCTTGTCTTTTTCATATACCTACAAATGATGCTGCCAGAGCTTGGGGCATGACCTTGAGCCACAGTCTTGTGTTTTGTGTTCACAGATGACCAGGAGGCTGACACAGGCAAAGGCTCAGATGTCCTTTGCATACCTCTCTGTCCCGCTTCCAGGAATATTGGAGATCTCTCCACCGAGATGTATTCAGACTCAAACTCAGAGTCTGACTACATCTCGGTGGAGAAATCTCCAGCGTTACCCTCATATCCCACTTCTCCTCACGAGCACTTCAGGTACCCGCTGGAGGAGATATCCCTCCATGATTATGTCAGGGAAATGGCTAAGCCTATGCCAGTTCCATTGGAGATGGAGGAGGTACTATGGCCAAGTACTTCAATATCCTCCAGTATTCTCTTGTCCTTGACAGTGCTTGTGCGCCACATCCTGCAGAGGCTGCAGGTGAGAATGTAAGCAACCCCTTCCCCCCCACACACACACCTGTCTGTGCCACCAGTCAGAAGGTCTGCTATATGTATAGAATTCAGATGGCTCCCAGATTAAAGAAGCTTCAGCTTCCATGGTCGTCGAATCTGTTCTCAAAAGGGCCAAGAGCTCAAGTCTCACTCTTTTTAATGGGAGGGAAGCTCAGACCTTGGATTCTGTTAGGAGAAAGCTCTTTCAAAACACTATGCTCACATCCCACATAGCATCCTATCAGCTCTTCATGAGCATGTACTTACAGAACATCATGCACAACTAGATAAGTATTCCAACCTTCTCCCTCTAGAGAAAACTGAGGAATACCACTCCCTGGAGACACAAGGGAAATAATGTGGAAAATATGTTGTCTGGGCAACATACAGAATTTTCAATATAGCATCCATAGCCTCCTATGAGTAAATATTATGCCCAAAGACTCTTGTGCAGGAGCAACTCGTTGCCATGCCAAGCTGTGGAGATAACCTCTTTGGTGATAAGGTTCAAGAGGCTGCGACCATGATCAAGCAGCATACTGACACCTTGAAAACCTTCTCTAGGCCCACTTCCAACCTGGCCTCCTCATCTAGGATGTTGGGCAGCAGGAGACAGTGAAGATCTTACTATTCCAACAGGTATAGGGATCCCCCTCCCTTTCACTCTTCACATACCAGGCAACCTTCTTACTCCCATCCAAGGCAGCTGTTGTTCAGAAGCCCCAGCTGTTGCCCCAGCCAGAACTCGGGGCAGGATTGTGACTAGTGCCTGTAAAACATAGCCATTCCCCCCCCCCCCCCCCGGTCCTTCTCCCATACGATCTTCCAGTTGGAGGGCGGATAACACTCTCTGATAATCGTTGACTCCTTGTAACCTCCAACTCTTGGATCTTCTGAGCAGTCCAGGAGGGATGCAGATTGAATCTATTCAAACGCACTTCAAATTTCCCATCAAGAGTCCAATTTTGACCTCTCAGCATCAGGACATACTTCTTCAGGTACTCTCTGCCCTCTAGGCCGCAAATATGGTTGAGCCCATTCCATCCTAGACCTACAGAATCTGAACAAATTTCTGGTTCAATATGTTCAGAATACTTTCCCTAGATACCTTGCTTCCTTTTCTTCAAAAAGGAGATTGGCTGTAGGATACAGATCTTCTCAGATGTGTCCAAGTGGATGTAGACTAGGAGGAAGGTGTTTTTTGGAATTTTGTGTTGAAGCCATGGCTTTGGGTGCAAGTTTCCAATTAAGGTTTCCTTGTAAATGTGTACTTACTTATCAAAATAAGACCCATCATTTCTTTGAGCCTTCTCAGTTACATTTCTTTTTGGATGCTAAACAACTGTAATTGCAGTCCTGGGATTTATGTGGGCTAATTGGGAGTGCTTTGCTGTATATCCTATCTTTATTTCAGTTGTTGTTTTCTTTTTCCCTACTGTCTTCCCACGGACCTACTGTCTTCCCACGGACCTACTGTCTTCCCACGGATTTTGTAGCTCTTGGATCTCCCCTTTATTACTGTGGACTATATTGCATTCTGTGATATTTCGTTTTTTCCCAATGTTTGTATTTTGAACTGTGTGATACATGATGGAATGTGTTTTATCTCCAGGAACAAGCAGGAATGTAGTCTTCACATATGGGTATCGTCGGTACTGACAGAGCCTGCGTGGGAACTCTACCCCGCGTCCAATAGGAAAGCTTTTGGGAGCATCCCACAGCGCCTGCGTGCTGCCTTCCCAACTGTCCCTCTCCAGTTCTTCATTTTCCGCGGAGCCGACAGGTCGCACATTCTGTCACCACAGAAAATATTCCCTTCTTATTCTTCTTTTTTGTGGTCGCATCTGCCTTCCCTCAACGCTACACCGGTACCGCCGGTTCTTCTTTCTTTTAAAAAAAAAAGCTTTCTTTCTGGAATCTTTTCCAGTAATTTTCTCCTCAGGTGCCACGCACCATTTTGGGCACAAGGCCCAACTTTTTCTTTCAGAATGGGAAAACCCGCTTCGGGTTTTAAAAAGTGTTCTAAGTGTGGCGGTACCATCTCCGTCACCGACACCCATGAGTGGTACCTCAAATGCTTAGGTCCTGACCACTCTATTTCAGTGTGTGTTGCCTGTGGGATGATATCAAAAAGGGGCGGGCAAAACCGAGCTGCTAAACTTAGCACCCTTTTTCCCTCCGTTGCAGCCTCCGTGGCATCGACGTCTTCCAGGGCTTCGTCTTCCTCCCATGGATCTCAGGAACTAAACATAAATCTAGCCGGTCCTCAAAGGGTAGATCTCCTTCTAAACATCGAGATGCCTCTGGCGTTGCCCCTGAGAGACTTTCACTGGCAATATTGCCCCGGCAGGAGGCTTCGGCTTCCAAACCACTAACGGGGATCCAGGATGTTCTCGAGGCTTCAACCTCGGCAGCACTACTGGTGCCATGCTCTGGGGTTCCGGCCGCTTCATCCGGCACTGATACCCAAGCATCAGCAGCATCGATAGACCAGAGATTCTTGGCTATTGAACGCAGTCTGGCAGCTCTTCTTATGGCCTCGATGCCCCTGAAACTGCTTCAGACAATTCAACCGGTACCGGCACCGAGTCATGCGTCTCTATCCGGCATCGACAGGTCGGTACCAGACCATTCCGATGCCGACTTCGATCGGTACCAGTACCATGCCTTGCCTGCATGATCACCAGGATCGGAGATACTTCGAATCCTCGGATGAGTTTGAAGACTCTGAAAGCTCTACCGATACCAGATTACTTCCTGAGGATTCCTCTTCTCCTCAGCGTAGGATGTCTCCACCAGAGGATATGTCCTTTCAGGATTTTATCCAAGATGTGGCTCGAGGTCTTTCCATCACAGTGGCTCCTGAAAAAGAGCCTAGGGCAAAGGAATTAGAAATCCTACAATACCCTAAAGCTCCCAAGGAGGCAGCTACCTTGCCTATTCATGAAATCTTGCATGAGCTTATGTTAAGGATGTGGGTAACACCTTTAACCACATCTCCTCACTCTCGAAGACTCGACACCATGTATCGAGTTCCTCCTTGTCCTGGGTTTCAGAAGACTCAATTACCACACCATTCCATGGTGGTGGAATCAGCCATGAGACAGATGAAGAGTGCAAAAAGGCATGCATCTAATCCTCCAGGACGTGAGTGTAGGACTCTTGATGCCTTTGGACGTCGATACTTCCAGGCTTCCATGCTTTCTGCTAGGATCAGTTCCTATATCTTGTATATGGGAATGTTCCTTAAAGAGGTCACAGGAGATTTAGAACTTATGAGCCCTCTCCTTCCTGATGATAAAAGGCAAGATTATCTTGCTCTTGTCAAACATGCTCAGGATATTTCCAAGTTTGTGAATCGTGCAGCCTTTGACTGCTTTGAATGCATAAGCAGAACCTCTTCCATTGCCATAGGTGCACGTAGGATTGCCTGGCTCCAGTCATTTGACTTGGAAATTTGGGTACAGGACAAACTAGGGAATATACCTTGCACAGGAGAAAATCTCTTTGGCAAGAATTGGCAGGAAAAAGCTAATGAAATAGATGCTGACAATATCACTTTGGATAGATTCTCTAAATCTACAGCTGATCCTGCGAGGAAAAGATCCTCTAAGAAACCAATCTTCAGCAAGAAGAAAATGTTTTATCCCTCCTATACCCAGCAGGGACATCATTTAGGTCAGTCTGCCCAAAAGGGACAGCAGCAACAACCTAGGCAAAGAAAAACAAAAGCAGCTAAGCCTCAACTGGCTCAGCAGACTCAGCCTCCACAGGGGCTTTGACTCCTATCTAGAGAAGTTTGCCTTCCTGGCCCTGAACGGCCCAGAACCCTCCACCATCCCAGGAAGGTTATGTCATTTTGCCCCCAGATGGGGTCAGATAACAGCAGAAAATTTGACTCTGTCTATTGTAAAAGAGAGGTACAAGCTTCATTTCCTCAGCATGCCCCCTCCTACAATGGTAAGACAGTTCAATTCTCAGACCTCTCTCAACGACTAGTTAGGTCAAGAGGTCACTCTACTCCTTGCTCAAGGGGCAATAGAAGAGGTACCCATTCTCCAATGGGGTACAGGGTTTTACTCCCCCTATTTCCTTATTCCAAAGAAAACAGGAGGACACAGACCCATTTTAGACCTCAGAGAATTGAACAAATTCCTGTTCAAAGAGAAGTTCAAAATGATTTCTCTAGGAACTCTGCTTCCATACCTTCAGAGTCAGAATTGGCTTTGTTCTCTAGATCTCAAGGATGCATACACTCATGTTCTCATCCATCCAACTCACCGAAAGTTCCTTCAATTCATGTTTCAAGGGAAGCACTACCAATACAGGGTTCTTCCTTTTGGCCTGGCCTCTGCACCAAGGGTGTTCACAAAATGCATGGCTGTGGTGGCAGCATTTCTCCGCACCCTGGGAATATTTGTCTTCCCTTACTTAGACGACTTGCTCATTCGAGCCCCTTCAGAGCCAGAGGCCAGGGTTGCTCTCTCTCGCACAATGCGCATCCTTCAGTATTTTGGACTTGTCATAAACTTTCCAAAATCCAACCTTGCTCCCACTCAATCCCTAGAGTTTATAGGAGCTCTGCTGGATACCAGACAGACAAGGGCCTACCTTCCACAGCCCCGCTGCCTTCGCATTGTGCAGTTAGCTTCCCAAGCAATGCTAAAACCTCACCTCTCTGCTCGGGAAATGTTACAGTTGCTAGGCCACATGGCATCCACCGTGCATGTGGTTCCTTATGCTCGCCTCCATATGAGGGCAGCTCAGTGGACTTTATCCACTCAGTGGACTCAGGCGTCAGGTTGCCTGTCAGACAAAATAGCAAACTCAGATCGCCTTATTTTGTTCCTCCAATGGTGGCAGTCACCCCAAAACCTTTTGGTGGGGTCTCCTTTTCAGCAACCCCCACCCCAAGCTACTCCTAACAATAGATGCTTCACATGTGGGTTGGGGAGCCCACTTGCAAGGCCTCTCTACCCAGGGTACCTGTACTCCACAGGAGGCCTATCTACACATCAATCTCCTGGAACTCAGAGCAATCTTCCTTGCTCTTCGAGTATTCCACACCCAGCTCAGCTACAAGACAGTCCTAGTTCAAACGGAAAATCAAGTAGCCATGTTCTATGTGAACAAGCAGGGCGGAACAGACTCTCTGTTGTTATGCAATAAAGCTTTGCGACTATGGGCCCTCGCCAGTGATCATCAGATTCATCTTCTTGTGGTGTATCTTCCAGGCATTCAAAACTCTTGGGCAGAGAGACTCAGTTGAGGTATGCTTCCACATGAATGGTCTCTCCATGCAGACCAGGTGGCCAATGTTTTTCAAATTTGGGGAACCCCGGACATAGACCTCTTTGCAAGTCCGCTGAATGCCAAACTTCCCCGATTCTGTTTCAGAATTCTGGCTCAGGGTTGTCAGGCCAGGGATGCTTTCCTCCTCCATTGGGGTCAGGACTTCCTGTATACCTTTCCACCCATTCCCCTAATTCCCAAAATCCTGTTCAAGATTCAGAGAGACAGGGGTCATATGATTCTCATAGCTCCACGTTGGCCACGGCAAATGTGGTGCCCTCTGCTCCTATATCTCTCTCAAACTCCGCCTCTGGAGTTAGGATCTGCTCCAGATCTCCTTTCTCAAGAGGATGGGATGCTGTGGCATCCCAATCCCCAGTCTCTGCATCTCAGGGCGTGGTTGCTGAAATCCTAGAACGTCACGGTCTTAACCTTTCCCAGCAGGTAAAGGATATCCTTTATGCTTCCAGGAAGCTTTCCACAAGATGCTCTTATGCATTTAAGTGGAAAAGGTTTACCATATGGTGCTCGCAGAAGCGTCTTAACCCTCTTGCGATACCTCTGGGATCATTACTGGAGTATCTCCTTCATTTATCAAATGCAGGGCTTAAGACCAATTCAGTGAGAGTTCATTTGAGTGCTATTGCAGCTTCTTTCAAGCCTCTAAATGGACAACCTATTTCCTCTCATCCTCTCATAGCGAGATCTATGAGAGGTCTTCTTTTAACTAAGCCTCCCATTAAGCCACCACCAGTGGCATGGGACTTAAATCTGGTTCTTGGGCAGCTCATGAAACCTCCCTTTGAACCATTAGCCACTACCTCTTTGAAATTCCTTTCCTGGAAGGTCATCTATTTTATTGCAATCACATCAGCACGACGCATCAGTGAATTGCAAGCATTGGTGGCTGATCCTCCTTATACAAGGTTCCATCATGATTAGGTAGTCCTTAGGACTCATCCACACTTTATGCCAAAGGTGGTGTCACCTTTTCATTTAAACCAAGCGGTTTACCTTCCTGTATTCTTTCCAAGGCCTCACGCCTCAAATGCAGAAAGGAATCTTCATACTGTCGACTATAAAAGAGCTTCGGCCTTTTACTTGCAAAGGACACAGCAACATAGAAAGTCCTCTCAACTCTTTGTTGCTTTTGATCCTAGTCATTTGTGACTTCCAGTCTCCAAAAGAACACTGTTCAGCTGGATTGCACAGTGTATATCCTTTGCCTATGAGAGTAAAAACCTTCCTCTGGAAGGCCATGTCACAGCTCACAATGTGAGAGCCATGGCAGCCTCTATGGCTCATCTTCACTCTGTGTCTGTCAACGACATCTGTAGAGCAGCTACTTGGGCTTTGGTTCATACCTTCACAGCCTGTTACTGCTTAGACAAGAACATAAGATATGCCATACTGGGTCAGACCAAGGTCCATCAAGCCCAGTATCCTGTTTCCAACAGTGGCCAATCTAGGTCATATGTACCTAGCAGTTTCCCCAAAAGACACAGGTTCTGCAATGCTTGTACTAGGTCAAGCATTGATATCCTGGGTCCCTTCTTAATAATGCTTTATGGACCTTTCCTCCAGGAACTTGTCCAAACCTTTTTTAAACCCAGCTACACTAACAGCTTTTACTACATCCTCCGGTAAGAAATTCCAGAGTTTGATTACACGTTGAGTGAAAAAATATTTTCTTTTATTAGTCTTAAATAGTTTACCCTGTAGCTTCATTGCATGTCCCCTAGTCTTCCTATATTCTGATAACGTAAACAGGCGATCTACGTTTACCTGTTCCACTCCGTTCATTAATTTATAGACTTCTATCATATCTCCCCTCAGCCGTCTCTTTTCCAGGTTAAAGAGCCCTAACCTTGTTAGCCTTTCTTCATAGGAGTATCCTTCCATCACCTTTACCATTTTGGTGGCTCTTCTCTGAACCTTTTCTAATAGCGCTATATATCCTTTTTAAGATACGGCGACCAGAATTGCACACAATATTCAAGGTGCGGTCTCACCATGGAATATACTCACCATGGAGTATACTTTTTCCCAGGTACATGCGCCATTTTGGGCCTTAGGCCCAAAAATCTTTCCTACAATGGAGAAACCTGCTTCAGGTTTCAAAAGGTGCACCAAGTGTGGCGGTACCATCTCCGTCACCGACACCCATGAATGGTGTCTGAAATGTTTAGGTCCTGACCACTCCATCACAGATTGTATGTCCTGTGCCATGATGTCTAAAAGAGGTCGGCAGAACCGGGCTGCTAAGCTCAGTACCCTGTTTCCCTCTGATGCAGCTTCGGTGGCATCGACATCTTCCAGGGCTTCCTCTTCCTCCCGTGGATCTCAGGTAACTAAACATAAGTCCAGCCGGTCCTCAAAGGGTAGATCTCCTTCTAAGCATCGAGATGCCTCTGGCGTTGCCCTTGAGGATTCTGCACCAGCAAAATTGCCCCAGCGGGAGGCTTCAGCTTCCAATGCATTTTCGGGGCTCCAGCATGTTCTCGAGGCCTCGACCTCAGCAGAACTACTGGTGCCATGCTCTGGGGTACCGGCGGTCTTCTCCAGTACTGACATCCAGGCATCGGCAGCGTCGATACACCAGAGGTTCCTGGCTATTGAACGCAGTCTGGCGGCTCTCCTTGCGGCATCGACACCCTCAGAACCGCATCAGACAGTTCAGGCGGTACCGGCACTGACTCCGGCACTGGTATCAGTACCGGTACCGATAGTATCGACATCGGTGTCCGCATTGCCGGCACCCAGTCACCCGCCCTCCGGTACCGATACACCGGTACCGATTCCCCCCGGTACCGACTTCGGTCGGTACGGGTATCGGGCTGTACAAGAGCATCCGGACAGAAGGTACTTCGAGTCCTCAGAGGAATCTGAGGATTCCGATAGTTCTGTCAATACCGGAGCACTTCTTCCAGAGGAGCCCTCCTCCCCTAAATGCAGGATGTCTCCTCCAGAGGATATCTCCTTCCAGGATTTCATCAGGGAGGTGGCTCAGGGTCTCTCCATTACTGTGGCTCCTGAAGCAGAGCCCAGAGCAAAGGAGTTGGAAATTTTACAATATTCCAAAGCTCCTAAGGAGGCAGCTACTTTGCCCATCCATGAGATCTTGCATGATCTCATGCTCAGAATGTGGGAGACCCCTCTTACCACCTCTCCTCATTCTCGTAGACTTGACACTATGTATCGAGTCCCTCCTTGTCCTGGTTTCCAGAAAACTCGGCTCCCTCACCACTCTATTGTAGTCGAGTCAGCTATGAGAAGGATCAGGAGTGCAAAGAGACATGCCTCTAATCCCCCAGGACGTGAGTGCAGAACTTTGGATGCTTTTGGACGTCATACTTTCCAAGCTTCCATGCTTTCTGCCAGGATCAGTTCCTATATTTTATATATGGGAATGTTCCTGAAGGAAATCACAGGAGATTTAGAGGTTTTGAGTCCTCTTCTTCCTGAGGATAGGAGACAGGATTTTCTCACATTGGTCAAACATGCCCAGGATGTTTCCAAATTTGTCAACCGTGCAGCTTTTGACTGTTTTGAGTGCATAAGCAGAACCTCTGCCATTGCCATAGGTGCACATAGAATTGCCTGGCTCCCGGCATATGATTTGGAGCTCTGGGTACAAGACAAATTGGGCAATATTCCTTGTACTTGTGAGAACCTGTTTGGCAATCCTGCAAGAAAGAAATCTTTCAAAAAACCATTCTTTTCCAAAAAGAAAAGGTTTTATCCTGCTTATTCCCAACAGGGATGCTCTGCAGGTCAACCTGTCCGGAAGGGTCAGCAACCATCCAGCAAAGAAAAGCAAAGACTGCTAAGCCTCAACCGCCTCAGCAGTCTCAGCCTCCACAAGGCCTTTGACTTGCATCTAGAGAACTTAGCCTTCCTGGCTCTAAATGGACCAGAGCTTTCCACCATTCCAGGAAGGTTATGTCTATTTATTTATTTATTTATTTCTCTTAATATACCGCGCTCTTCAATATCAGTGCGGTTCACATGGAACAGTTATGTTTTACGGTGGGATAACCGTAAAACTACAGATAACAGGAAATTCAACTTGGATGGTCAAATTAAAATTAACTATTTACACATATTTAAAGCATAGTATTATTTACATAATATACATTTGCGAGAACATAGCATTGTATTGGACGCATGGCTCAATTTTGGGGAAGTCGGGATGGTGCATCTTCATTTGGGTAGTATTCACAGAAAAGGTGGTGTTTCAAAGCCCTTCTAAAATTGATTAGATTTGGGATTGCTCGTATGTTGGGGGGCAGGGCATTCCAGAGTCTGGGGGCTTTAATACTAAAGGCCCTGCTTGCTGTGGCCTGAGTGCATTGGGTCAGAGCTTTGGGAATTGCCAAAGTGTTTACTGCTGTAGTTCTTCTGGTTCTATTGGGGGGGATTTTGTGTACGAGACCAGCGAGGGATATGGGGGAGAGCCCATTTATGGCTTTGAATGTTATTAGTATTGTTTTGAAGATGATCCTATAGTGGATAGGGAGCCAGTGGAGACTTTTGAGGATAGGTGTTATATGGTCTCGCCTCGAGGCCCCATTCAGAACTCTGGCAGCGGTGTTCATGGCAAGCTGGAGAGGGATTATCGTAGATTTTGGGAGTCCTTGGAGGATTGCGTTGGCATAGTCCAGATGCGGGAGGGTTAGGGCCTGGAAAATGGTTCTGAAGTCTTCTGGTTGTAAAAGGGGACGTAGATGTTTGAGGGTCCTAATTTTGTGGTATGTTGATTTGACCATGTTGCCAATGTGTGTCTTCATGTTGAGGCTCTGATCTAGGGTAACCCCCAGGTAGCGGATTGAGGGTTTGGATTGAAGCTCTACTTCGCCAACGTTTAGGTGGGTTGGTGGAGAGAAGTTAGAGTTTCTGGTGATAAACAGCACTTCAGTCTTTTTATGTTGTATGCAAAGATTCTGATTCTGGAGCCACCTTTCTACTGCGCTGAAGCATTCTGTAAGGGGTGTAAGGTCAATTTGGTCAGTCTCGAATGGCATGTATAGTAGGACATCGTCTGCATATATCATGCATTCAGTGTTGTATGAGCGAATGATGTCGCAGACGGGCTGCATGTAGATGTTAAACATAAGAGCCAAAAGGGAGGATCCTTGTGGGACACCTTGTTTCTGATGAAATGGTTTGGATGTAGATGATTCGGTTCGGACATGCTGCCATCTATCAGCGAGGTATGACTTGCACCAATTTAGTGCTAAGCTGCAGATGCCTTTCTCTTCGAGACGTTTCAGGAGGGTTTGGTGACAGACTGAGTCAAATGCTGCAGCTATGTCTAAGAATATAAGGGCCACTCCACGATGGATGTTATCAATTGTTGTGAGGATGTTGTTAGAGAGGGTGGTAAGCAGAGTCTCCACACCATGAGCCTCTCTGAAGCCATGTTGGCTGTGGTCAAGAGGTGCAGCGTTGTCTATGTGCTGCTGGAGCTGAATTTGGACCTCCTTTTCTATTATCTTGGCCAGCAGAGGGATGCTGGCAATAGGTCTGTAGGATTCTACTTTCTGGGAGTCTAGTTTTGGGTTTTTTAGCAGTGGTCTAATGGATGTATGTTTGAGACTTAGGGGAAATAGGCCTGAAGAGAATGATGCATCAAAGAGTTTGGCGATGAAGGGGCTTAACTCTGTCCTCGGTTCTTTAATCCAAAAAGCTGGACAGGGGTCGGTGTGGGCCGTGGTCGAGTTGATTGTAGCGATTAAGTCAGCGATTTGCTTAGGTGAGGGGATATCGAAAGTTGTTAGCGTTGGTATGCATGCTGGATTCTTAGAGTCGGTAATATCAGTCTTGGTGGTTTGGTGTAGTTTTGATTGGAGGAAGTCTGCATAGTCTTGAGCGAGAATCTCTGTTATTTGCTCTGGTCCTGGTTCCTTCGTTAGGTTTTTGACGAGGGCAAAGAGGTCGTGTGGCTTATTTAGTGATCGCATTAGCATGTTGGTGTGAGCTTGTTTCATTTTCTCAGATATCGCAGATCTGTGAGTTGCAAGTTGTAGGTTATAAGCCTCCAGATCTTCGGTTGAGCATGAGCGCCTCCATCGCCTTTCGAGTTTCCTAAGTTTGAGAAACGAGGTCCGTAGGTCATTGGAGAACCAGGATGCCTTGGGTTTTTTCCTGGTGTTTTTGTTATGTATTGAACGTTGTGCTATTGTACTGAGACTGTTGTTCCAGTTAGAGACCAGGTTGTCGGGGTCCGTTGTTGTCAAGGTAAGTATGGGTTGCATGTGGTTTATGATGAGTTCCTTGTTAAATGGTTGGAAACAACGTGCTGGTGTTCTCGTGGGGGCTGTCTTACTCTCAGGTGACTTTGTTGGCTTGTTATCAATGGGAATTTGGAAAAGGATTAGTTTATGGTCAGACCACGGTACGTCAGTATAGGTTGGTGATGAGAAGTTGGCAGTGTTGCAGGTGGATAGTGGGGCAAAGATCAAATCTAGTATGTTTCCTTTTGTGTGGGTTGGTTGATTGATTAATTGCTGCTAATCCAAGATGGGGGCAGATAACAGCAGAGCATTGGACACTCCATCATAAAAGAGGGGTACAAGCTTCATTTCTTTAGCATGACCCCTCCCACAATAGTAAAACAGTTCAATTCTCAGACCTCTCTCATCAACCTATTAGATCAAGAGGTCACCATGCTTCTTGCCCAAGGGGCAATAGAAGAAGTACCCATTCTTCAGCAGGGTACAGGGTTTTACTCCCCCTATTTTCTTATCCCAAAGAAAACAGGAGGTCACAGACCTATTTTAGACCTTAGAGAATTGAACAAATTCCTGTTCAAGGAGAAATTCAAAATGGGTTCCTCTAGGAACTCTGCTGCCATACCTTCAGAGTCAGGATTGGCTATGTTCTCTAGATCTCAAGGATGCGTACACTCATGTTCTCATCCATCCATCTCACAGAAAGTTCCTCCAGTTCCTTTTTCAAGGGAAGCACTACCAATACAGGGTGCTCCCGTTTGGCCTGGCCTCAGCTCTAAGGGTGTTCATGAAATGCATGGCTGTAGTAGCAGCATTTCTCCGCACTCTAGGAATATTCGTCTTCTCCTACTTAGATGATTGGCTCATTCGAGCCCCATCAGAATCAGAGGCCAGGATAGCTCTATCTTGCAAAATGCGTATCCTTCAGTATTTGGGTCTAGTCATAAACATCCCAAAATCCAGCCTAACTGCATCCAGTGGGGTGGGGATTCTGATTGGTCCAGTCTCCGGGCTGCAGGGGGAGGTGCACTGCCCAGCGGTGGAGGACTAAACTGTTGTCACTCAAGGAACTACAATTACCAGGTGAGTGTAATTTCTATTTTTTGGTTACTAACTGTTTGTTTCTGAGGGTTTTTTTCCAGTTTGCTTACTGCTTGGAAAGTGTCCCAATGGCTGCTTTCAGTGTTGCACCAGCATATGTTCCTTATCATTCTTCCACTCCAGTCCCGCACCTATGGGTGGTGTCGCCTCACTAGCATCTTGGAGACTGAGCATGTCATGACTTGGAGGTGCCACCGGTATGTATATCCAGATGTCATCATCAGGGCCAGTATCTCAGTCTCCAAGCAACTGGGATGAGGTGATTCCATAGGAAAGGACTCGCTAAAGGAACACATAAGGTTAGATAGAAAAACAAAGAGAAATGGAATTAGTTTAATGCTTAGGCTTATTGGCTAGAAGATTTTGTAGATAAAGTTTTAAAAAAGAACCCAAGCAAACAATAAGAAAATAAAGCTGTGAGTCTTAATATCTACTGAAACGGATTCGGAGAGGAGAGTGGGATGCTTGAGGCCAAGGGATCAGGCAGGCAGAAGGCACTCTGGGGAGGGAAGATCGCTTCTGCAGTTCTTCTATGATGCTAGCTTAGCCCACAGTGAGCCAGGTGGCAGCAGTCAGCAGGCATCCTCTTTGGAGCACTCCCGATGATACCGAAGCTCTTCTGGCACCTGCGTATCAGGTCGGGAATGCAGGCAACAATGCAGCAGGAGGTATATGGGCAGTGAGTGACAGTCCCGGGGCAGCTTTAGGACTGCAAAAGCAGACAGTGCCTTTTTCGGTGTTTTTTCTGCTCAAGCGGGAACGGCTGACATTTTGTGAACAGTGGGTTTAGTTTATTTTCTTTTCTGTTCAGGCTGTGGGGTTTTGGGGTTTCTTTTCCTGTTCAAAAGCTGGTGGCAAGCTACCAGGCGGTAAATAGACTCCAGGGCAGCTGCAATACCATTTTTTTATTTTTTGCTTGTCTCGAGGCTATGTTGAGAAAAAGGACAAACGGAAAGAGGGCAATTGGGCAATTAGCTTTAGGGTTCCTGCTGGTTTTTTTGTATTAACAAAATAAAACTGAAGAGCAAAGGAGACATTAAAACAGGCAAAGTGTTGCTAGCAGAATGCCTCCTAAGAGCATGTGTCTGGCATGTGGATCATGCAGGGGCTCGGTTTCCAGCGCTGGGTTCTGCCTGACCTGCAAGGCAGAAGCCAATTTGGCAGAGAGAGGATATCTTGAGGAAAGGGGGGAAAGTCTTCCCTTGGGGGGGAAAAAGAAGACCTCCGACCATAGAAGTTTGTGAGATGCCAGTCGCAGCAGAGCAAGCTGGAGCAGGGGAAGGGAGCTCCAAAGTCCCAGTCCCCAAGGCGCAGGGTATAAGGAAGAAGTCGGGGAAGTCAGATAAGCCCTCAATACGCTTCCCCAGTAAGGAATAGCCTGGGGAGTTGCCAGCTGCATTTTCACCGGAGTTTGTTCTCATGCATTAGGCTTTTTGCTTAAGGCAGCGAGGAGAGGAGCCTGGCAGCTCACAGGTGAAGGTGCCAAAACAGCCTTTGCTGGGGCCGCTCTCAGATGCCATGGCACAGGGTAAGCTGGGGCCTAGTAGGAAAAGGATGGAGGAGGACCCATGGGGGGAGGTGGGCTCCCTCCAGTCCGAGAATGAGGAAGGTGGAAAAGAGGGGCAGAGGAGATGGAGCTTGATGAAGGAGATTCTCTAAGTGGAGTCGCAGATAGTGTGTGTCTTTCAGAGAGAAGAGCTTGTGATGTTGATTATTCAGTCTTTGAAAGCCCTCATTATGGACACATTTGGGGAAACTGCTAGGTACGTACGACCTAGATTGGCCACTGTTGGAAACAGGATACTGGGCTTGATGGACTTTGGTCTGACCCAGTATGGCATATCTTATGTTCTTATATAACTCCCACTCAGTCTCTAGAGTTCATAGGAGCTGTGTTGGATACCAGAAAGGCAAGGGCCTACCTCCCTCAGAGCCGTTGCCTTCGCATGGTGCAGTTAGCTTCTCAAGCAATGCTAAAGTCCTATCTCACTGCTCGAGAAATGTTACAACTACTAGGCCACATGGCTTCTACTGTGCATGTGGTTCCTTATGAGAGCAGCCCAGTGGACTTTATCCACCCAGTGGACTTTATCCACCCAGTGGACCCAGGCATCAGGGTGCCTGTCAGACAAAATCGTAAACACAAATCGCCTTATTTTGTCCCTTTAATGCTAGCAGGCCACTCAAAACCTGTTGCTGGGGTCCCCTTTCCAACAACCCTTACCCCAAGCAACTCTCACAACAGATGCTTCTCCAATGGGTTGGGGAGCTCATCTACAAGACCTCTCCACCCAAGGCACTTGGACTCCACAGGAGACTCATCTACATATCAATCTCTTAGAGCTCAGAGCAATTTTTCTTGCTCTTCGAGTGTTCCATTCCCTGCTCAGCTGTAAGACAGTCCTTATTCACACTGACAACCAGGTAGCCATGTTCTATGTGAACAAGCAGGGAGGAACAGGCTCTCTGTCGCTCTACCACAAAGCTTTGCGACTATGGGCCCTCGCCAGAGAGCATCAGATTCATCTCCTGGCAGTGTATCTTTCAGGCATACAAAACTCTTGGGCGGACAGACACAGTTAAGTTCAGCTTCCACACGAATGGTCTCTACATGTGGACCAGGTGGCCAAGATTTTTCAAATTTGGGGACCCCTGGACATAGACCTCTTTGCAAGTCCGTTGAATGCCATACTTCCCCGGTTCTGTTCCAGAATTCCGGCTCAGGGATCTCAGGCCAAGGATGCTTTCCTCCTTCACTGGGCCAAGACTTCCTTTATGCCTTTCCACCCATTCCCCTAATTCCCAAAACCCTGTTCAAGCTTCAGAGAGACAGAGGCCGTATGATTCTCATAGCTCCACATTGGCCTCGGCAAGTGTGGTACCCTCTGCTTCTACATCTCTCTCAAGCTCCCTCTCTGGAGTTAGGGTCTGCTCCAGATCTCCTTTCTCAGGAGGATGGAATGTTATGGCATCCCAATCCCCAGTCTTTGCATCTCAGGGCTTGGTTGCTGAAGGCCTAGATCTCCATGATCTTAACCTTCCTCAGCAAGTGAAAGATATTCTTCTTGCTTCCAGGAAGCCTTCCACAAGACGCTCTTATGCTTTCAAGTGGAAAAGGTTTACTATATGGTGTTCGCAGAAGGGTCTTAACCCCCTTGCGATACCTCTGGAATCTTTACTGGAGTATCTCCTTCATTTATCCAATGCAGGACTTAAGACTAACTCAGTAAGAGTCCATTTGAGTGCTGTCTCAGCTTCCTTCAGGCCTCTAAATGGACAACCTATCTCCTCTCATCCTCTTATAGCAAGATTTATGAGAGGCCTTCTTCTAACTAAGCCTCCCATTAGGCCACCGCCGGTGGCATGGGACTTAAACCTGGTTCTTTGGCAGCTCATGAAGCCACCTTTTGAACCCTTAGCTACTACCTCCTTGAAATTCCTTTCTTGGAAGGTTATCTTTCTCATTGCAATCACATCAGCACGTCGCATTAGTGAGTTGCAAGCACTAGTAGCTGAACCACCTTATACAAGGTTCCATCATGACAAGGTAGTCCTTAGGACTCATCCACACTTTATGCCAAAGGTGGTCTCGCCTTTTCATCTAAACCAAGCGGTCTACCTACCTTTTTTCTTTCCAAGGCCTCATGCATCAAATGCAGAAAGGAATCTTCATACCTTGGACTGTAAAAGAGCTTTAGCTTTTTACTTACAAAGAACACAGCAACATAGAAAGTCCTCTCAACTTTTTGTTGCTTTTGATCCTTCTCATTTGGGACTTCCAGTCTCCAAGAGAACACTGTCTAACTGGATTGCCCAGTGTATTGCCTTCGCCTATCAGAGCAAGAATCTTCCTCTGGAGGGCCATGTCACAGCTCACAATGTGAGAGCCATGGCAACTTTAATGGCTCATCTGCACTCTGTGTCTATCGATGACATCTGTCGAGCAGCCACCTGGGCCACGGTTCATACCTTCACAGCCCATTACTGCTTGGACAAGGACTCCTGCCGGGATGCCTTGTTTGGTCAGGCTTTTTCTCCAACACCTGTTCCATACCTAATCAACTCCTATCCACCATCCCTGGTAGGATGCCAGAGATCCATGGGGGGAAGTGGAGCCCTTCTCAGGGACACAAAACTTCTGGGGTCTCTCCCTAGCATCTAAAGCTCCGGAAACAGCAGGAACTTAGTCCTCACAACCCACCCACCTCCCCTAGGAGTTGTATCTCTCTATCTATCTCTTTCCCTTTCCCTCTTTCTCTCTTTCTCTCTTTGTCTCAGCTTTAAAACTCAACTGGAGAGAGGCATTTGGGAAAGGTGGGAAGGCAGCACACAGGCGCTGTGGGATGCTCCCAAAAGCTTTCTAATTGGACGCTGGGGAGCGTTCCCGTGCAGGCTCCGTCGGTACCGACGATACCCATATGTGAGGACTAAATTCCTGCTGTTCCAGGAGATCACCTGTTACAGGTGAGTAACTATGCTTTATCATTCACCAAGGTTTCTTTGTAAAAACCAACAGGGGAGGTCTCAGAACTAGCGGGCTTTCAGCTTTTCAGCAGATTTATAGAAAATCTGTAGTAATTGCCCCATTGCATCAATGACCATCCCTTATGGATAACACAAGCAATATACAGAAGAATGCATCCATGTAACTTAGCTTCATAAACCGTAATCTGATGCGATCACTCTGATGCCCCAACACCTCAATCAAGCACTCTTCAAGCGTTTCGCTACGGAGCTACATCAGGGGAATATTGCCAACTAGCACAAAGAAACATAAACACAATTTTAAAAAATTCACCCATCAGTATCACATACCCCATTTCATAATCCCAAATTGCACTCGCCCAAAGAACCAAAGCACGCTGCATAACAAATCAACCTTCAGCTTCCCTCAACATGGCCGATCAAATCTCAAAAACGCCGTGCATGCGGACTATCAAACAATCCTATCCATAAAATACACAGCGTATATGACATCGGGAACTCCTTAATTAAAGAAACTCCACCCCTCAAAAGAAATGTTGCGTAATGCACCAAGCGGCTTACTGAATGCAAACCGTCGTGTATACATCACAACATTCAGAAAATGTCAGAGCTACTAGCAATCAAACACATACCCTCCAATCAATTTGCATGTTCAGACCTTCTGGGACCACTGTATGCACACAAAAAAATCCACTTTTGCTCACAAAACAATAAGGATTGCTCTTGTTTTACCGTCCCTACCCGCTAACACTTCATCCAGACAAAAACATCTTAAATCAGTAAAGGAAAGCCCAAAATCCAAACAATGTTGTACTAGTGGAGCCTCCCGCACTTGACATAAACTTAAAATAAAGTTTAAGCATATATGTATGTATGCATGCTTATAACTTGAGAAGGGCTGCTACTGTCTTTTTTAAACTTTTGAAATTACTGAATGCTATTTAGACTAATCATTTCAAAATATATGGGAAAAAAATGGCCGAAGAGAGATGACCCTTACCCCTCCAAGCCCAGCTCAGTCCTTCCCAGGTGTCCCAGATTTGCTCTCCAAAAATTTAGCAAACCTAAAATGGTGTCTTCCTCCTTCAGGTCAGCACAGGCTAATGGAAGTATGGCACAAGATGATCTCCAAAAACAAGCAGGAATGTAGTCTTCACATATGAATGACTTTGGTACCAACGGAGCCTGTGTGAGAACGCTCCCCAGCATCCAATAGGAAAACCTTTGGGAACACGCCACTGTGCCTGCGTACCTGCCTTCCCAACTCCTCTCCTCATTTCTTCATTTTCCGTGAAATCAGAAGGTTGTACAATCCTGTCACCGCCGGAAAACGTTTTCTTTTTGATGAAACATTCTGCTCTGCCTTTCTGTTTACACTGGTTCCATCAGATTCGACACCAGCCCTGATAAATTTTTCTTTTTTAATTATAAATTTTCTTCTTTTCTTTTCATGTGGTTTTCGCTACTTCTAGGCCTTTAGGCCTACATATCCTCTTCGATCATGAAGAACACTTTTCAAAATGGAAAAACCAACTAGTGTTTTTAAGAAATGTACCAAATGTTCCGGTACCATATCAGTCACAGATAAATATGACTGGTGTCTAAATGTTTGGGCCCTAACCATTTACCAAATTCTTGTCCTTTGTCCCAACAAATGATGAAGAGAGGCCTAAAAAACGAAGCCAAACAGTATGAATCGTTGCTCGCCCCGGACTCTATTTCAGTGGCTTCCACGTCATCGGGATCATCTGCCTCCTCTCTTGGGTCTCAGGTCTCTTCCATGTCCAAACATAAAAGTAAGTCTGTGATTTCTACTAAGTCATCGGCATCAAAGACCGAGACTAGAGGAAAATCCCAGCATAAGCATGGAGACTCCTCTAGGGGTGCTTCCGATGCAGACCGGCCAGTCAAGCAGCCCTGGCAGGAGGACCTGTCCTCCAAAGCACAGGGGAAGGGCTCTGGGACGCTCCTGAGGAATCGACCTCTGGAGAACTACCGCTTCCATGCTCTGGGACTGTGGTTCAAAGCCCCGTTGTTGATTCAACCCAAACATTGGCCATCTCCCTGAACCAGAGTATGCTTGCTCTCAAGAAGAGTTTGGATGCACTCCTTGAAGCCTCAGTATCGACAGCTCCAGCAGTGCAGGCTTCGGCACGCTGCCTATAGGCAACTGAATCGGCACCAATGCCGGCTCTTGAACCAATATCATTGGAGCTCCCGAGGCCAATGCCTCTGTTGGAACCGACCGATACCCCTGATACCCAACAGGCTAAAACTGCCATGGCTCCCAATTCTGAGCATTGATATCGGCATCGACCCTCGACATCAACGAAGCATTGAGGTCAAACACAAGACCGACAATACTTCAACTTTTTGCCAGACTCTGATTCCAGTTCTTCCGATTCTGATGAGGGATCACTGAATTCCCGAGAACTTCCATACATCCCTTTAGACCCTTCCCCTCCACAGAAGCAGCACAGATTCCCACCAGAGGATATGTGTTCCCAGGACTTCATGCGGGACATGACAGCAGGACTGGCCATCACAGTAGCCTTGGAGAAGGAACTAAGGGCAGAGGAGATGGAGATACTCCAGTACCCTCCCACGCCCAAAGAAGTGGCTACATTAACAATACATTGCATCTTACAAGATCTTATGCTCCACATGTGGGAGGCTCCTCTCACGGTTTTGCCTGTCAGCAAGAGGCTCGATATCATGTACCAAGTTTGAGTGCCCAGGCTTCCAAAAGCCTCAGCTCCCCCACCACTCAATGGTGGTGGAATCAACGATATGCCAAATAAAGAGTTCAAAAAAATCATTCATCCATGCCTCCTGGTAGAGATTCAAGGACACTGTATGCCTTTGGGCATCGATTCTTCCAGGCATGTATGTTGACCTCCAGAATAAACTCGTACATGCTGTACATGGGCATGTTTCTAAAGGATATCACCAGTGATCTGGAGATGTTTGCCCCCTATGCTTCCTGAGGATAAGCAAAGTGCATTAGAGACACCCATCAAGCAAGGCCAGAATACTTTTAAATTTATTACCAGAACCTCTTTTGATGCCTTTGAGTCAATAAGCAGAGCTTCAGCAGTCTGCATTGCGGCTCATAGGATGGCCTGGTTACAGGCATCAGATCTCGAACAGTGGGTCCAGGACAAGTTGGCTAATATCCCATGTATGGGAGAAAACCTTTTTGGCAAAGATTGGAGAGTAAAAGCCAGGGAGATTGAGACAGATGATCTCACTCTCAAACACCTTTCCAAAAATACGGCTGATCCCTCCGAAAGGAAGACCCTTCCCAAGAAACCTTTCTATTCTATTATCCTTCCTACCCACCTTCAGCTGCCTACCAGTCTCAGCATACTCAACAATGGCAGCAGGGCCCTCGCCAACCCAAGAAGCCCAAGGCTCCTAATCCTCAACCAGTGGATCAGGCACAACTTGCATCTGGTCTTTGACTCCTTTCTAGAGGACATTGCCATTCTGCCTCTGGAGAGTCCCCCAGCCCTTCCACATAGCAGGCAGACTCTGTTCCTGTGTCCACAGGTGACACCTCATAACTTCAGAAAAGTGGACTCTAACTTCATCCAAAGGGGGATACCCACTTCACTTCAAAACTTTATCCCTCACCAGCTTAACAAGGGATTAACCCACCCATCCCCTTCAAAGCACTGTCTTACGAGAAAAGCTCTCCACCCTGTTGTCTCAGGGTACCATAGAAAGAGTTCCTCCTCCTCCAAGAAAAGATGGGCTTCTACTCTCCATATTTTCTCATCCTAAAGAAAACAGGAGGATTCAGTCCCATCTTGGATCTCAGAGACCTAATCAAGTTCCTGGTCCAAGAAAAATTCAAAATGATTTCCCTGGGAACTCTTCTTCCATACCTCCAGAGCACGATTGATTATGTCCTCTAGACCTAAAGGAGGCGTACATGCACATACCGATACATCCCCTACACAGACAGCACCTGCACTTCATGTTTCAAGGAAACCATTACCAATACTGGATGCTGCCCTTCAGCTTAACCTCTGCACCGCATGTATTCACAAAATGCATGGCAGGAGTCACTGCCTATCTCCGCACTTTGTGGGTCTTCACCTTCTCTTACTTAGACGACTGGTAATCAGGGGAGACTCCCCTCAGGAGGTAAAACTCTCCCTTCATCACATCATCACAGTGCTTCAACATCTGGGATTTGCCTTAAACTTCCCAAAGTCTCACCTCGCTCCAACCCAATGTCTGGAGTTCATCTGAGTATTCTTAGACACTCAACAGGCCTAAGCCTTTCTTCTGTAAGATCGCTGTGCCCCCCTCATTGAGCTGGTGAAAGGAATGCAACAGCAAAGCTGCATAACAGCTCGAGAGATGCTACCTCTGTTGGACACCTGTCCTTCACAGTACATGTCATTCCCTATGCTCGCTTACAAATGTGACAAGCCAAATGGACTCTGTCTTCTCAGTGGACACAAGGAAAGGGGCATCTCAGGGACAAGATCTTCATCATCCCTCAACTGATCAAGTCTCATCACTAGTGGTGGTCTTCACAGAATCTATTCGGCAGGTCACCTTTTCAGATGCCTCCACCTTGATGCATCCTGACAACAGATGCCTCGAAGCTGGGTTGGGGAGCTCATCCGAATGACCTAACCACACACGGCTATGGACACAACAGGAATCTGCTCTGCAAATCAACTCCTAGAACTGTGGGCACTGACAAATGCCCTTGGGGTTTTTCAACCCCGACTTTCGGGGCAACATGTCTTAGTCAGGACGAACAACCAGGTTGCCATATTCTACGTGAAGAAACAGGGGGGACAGGGTCCCATCTCCTATGCCAGGAAGTGCTTCACCTGTGGTCCTTTGCCATCGCACACCACATTCACCTCAGGGTGGTGTACCTCCACGGTGAACTCAGTGTCTTATGGATAGACTAAGCCTTATCCTCTGTCCACAAGAGTGGACCTTACATCGAGAGATGTCTGCTTGGATCTTCCAAACGTGGGGAACCGCACTCATAGATCATATTGACATATAATCGCCACATAGAATCTCTTCTGGAAGCCAGAAAGAATGTGACAACACAGCTACCAGTCCAGACAAGTTGCAGCACGCTGATGAGATTATTTGTGCGGATCGGCGTATCACGAGTCGGGAATTGTCCGTACAGCTTTCCGTCAGTAGAGGTAGTGCAATGGCAATTATTGACTCTTTGGGATATTCAAAAGTGTGTGCAAGGCACACCGCAACAGCTTACAGTATTTTAATGCCCGCCGGCAGCTATTGCAGGGCGCTGCAAATTGTCTGGACTGGTGGCTGAGGCAGGACGCCCAGACCATAGCTGATCTTCCAGTTCCATTTTACCACTTCCTGAAGCCTTTACTCTCTTCACCCATCGTCCAACGGTGCTCCTATCTACCGCGGAACTTCCATACACAGCACACAACCGTTTGTGAATGTTTCTCACACTTTCTTTCTCCTCCACCAAGAATTCAATTACAGCTCGCTTGTACCGTGTGTCATTCACAGACGCCATTTGAAGGATCACTACCGCCTTGCTATTTGTCGGACGACTGTAAAATTACACACGTGTCCTTTGAAGTTCTAAGTTACTACCCTTTCAATTTTACACCTCTATCTTCATTCTGGACTGAGAAAAAAACATGTGGGGCATTACTTTCTGAGCAACCCTCATATTTTCGAATTCCTGGATAATAGATTTCTGTCACATACTTCTCGTTCTGAAAAACAAAATTTGGATATTGTTCCAGATGGTCCTGTGTATTATGAAAATGATCAAAAGTGTTGTTTACAAGGTCAGTCATCATTAGCTCAAATTTGCTCTTGTAGGATGAAACTGTACTCATCTCGCTAATGCATTTGTTTTTACCTTGTAGTTCAAGGTTTATATCACTTAGTTCGCCTGTAAAGTCAGCGAGAAATGCCAGATCACATAACCACTCCTCATCTTCCAACTCTGCTTGGTCATCTCCCCTCTCCTTCAAAAAACTTCTTATTTCATTCAGCAAATCACAAAATCTTTGCAGAAATTTGTGTCTACTTAGCCACCTTACATCTGTGTACAAAATGATTTCCACTGCCCCTTCATCAAGAGTAAGATTGAAAAGCCGTCTTTGAAGTGATCTTCCACGAACTGAATTTACAATTTTGAAAGTGATGTCCATGACAGTCTTTGTATTGAGTCTCTTGCTTGCCAAAACTTGCTGGTGAATGTTGCAGTGGTAAGAAAGGAAATCTGGGAAGTTGTCATGCTGTCTACAGAGGGCTATGAAACCATTAACCTCACCTGTCATTGCTCTTGCTCCATCAGTAGTAATGGAAACAAGTCTATGCAATGGAAGATTACACTTTGTCACAAAAGAATGGAAAGAACTGAATATTTCCTGACCAGTAGTTCTCTCTTTTAAAGAAATCATTCCAAGCAGTAGTTCTTTAACACTGAAGCCTTCAAAAACCATCCGGGTAAAGACTAGTAACTGGGCTATGTCTCTTATGTCTGTAGAATCATCCAGTTGGAGTGAGAAAGCAACACAATTTGAAACATCCTCCAACAATTGTTCAGTTGTGTCTCCACACATCGTTTCTATTCGCCGCTCGACGGTGTTTCTTGACAATTGTACATCTTGAATAGCATCTATGATCTCTTTCTTATTTTTAAATCCTTCAAAAAGATAGTCAACTGCTTCAAGAAAACAATCTTTTACAAATTCCCCTTCAGTGAAAGGTTTGAATTTCTTTGCTATCAGGTTGCTGACCTTGAAGGATGCTATGGTTGCATTGACCGAATGTGACCTTGGCTTCGCCATCAACTGTTGCTGAGTAGCCAATTTCGATTTAAGTTCTTTGAGCTTCAGTTTACGAATTTCACTTTTGGGTGGAAAATCAGCAGCAAACGTATTCCTATGCAGAGCCTTATAATGACGTTCCAGATTACCCTTTTTGGGCAAGGATACTGGGGCATTACAAATTAGACAACAACTCTTGTCCTTTCACCATGATGAAGAAGTAGTCCATTTCCCATTCATCATGAAAGTGGTAGGTTTTGCTCTTCTTTTGAACACTCATCTTCGTTATACTGGGGTGGCTGGATGTAAGAAGGCCAAATCTGCTAAGTTAGTATAAACACTGGCTGAATCTGGTCCAAAACTGTCACTGTCCCAAAGTATTAAGGATCAACAGGAACTGAAGACCTCTGGATGATGTGCAATACAAGGATTGGAGATGCCAAAACCACACATGCAGTTCTAAAAGTAAAAATAAGAATTCATCGGGGAGCGTTTGTTCATCTTGCTGCTTGATTCCCGCGGAGGCTGAGGGCACCGGTGGTGAGATCTTCCGGTGTGGGTGGAGCGGTCCAGCTGACGTCATCCTCTGCCCGGATAAGAGAGCGTTGCAGCTCTACGGCGCTCTGCCGTCGGCGCTCTGGTGAGGCGCGTTATTAAGGGGCGCGTTTGAAGGGGCATGTTTGGCCCCTTGTGAGCCCCTTAGGAGCACGAAAGGAGCTGGGGAGTCGGGGCAGCAATAGCCATGCCTGGAGGCAAACGGAAGAAGAAGGCTCCGGTGGAAGTATCTCAGGCAGGTGCCTTAGACAAACATGTGATCTCTACCCCACGGTCGACGGATCCAGGTACTGTGCCTCTCAAGCCTGTGTCCGAGGGAGCTAGTTTGAGCTCAATTGAGCGTACTCCTCCACTTCCCCCTGGTTTTTTAGAAGTGTCTTTTGAACCCCAAGACCCCTCGAGGGTGCAACTGGACTGTGCTCTTCCTAAAGTGGTGGTATGGAAGGAGTTTTCTCCTCCATCTAAGGACACTAAGGATCCTACTATTTCTCTTTTAGACGTTTGGAAAGTTGTATCACGTACTGAACAAGTTCTTGTTAATACTGTTCCTTCATTGTGTCAATTCTCTAAAGATACGGTAGCAAAATTGCAAGCTCTAGATTTACAAGTGGGTGCTTTGAGTTCTGAGGTCTCTACAATTGATACTCAGGTTAAATCCTGTACGGAGTTTCAATTGGCTCATTTGAAGGATAGTAGTATTATGCACCAGAAACTTGAAAATCTAGAAAATCAATTGCGCTCCAAAAATTTGCGAGTGCTTAATTTTCCTATTTGTCCTATGTTGTCCCCTTTGATTCTTTTTCGGAAATATTTAAAGGACACCCTCCTTCTACCACAGGCAGAATCTATTATACTTCTTAAATGTTATTATTTGGCTTTAAAAGTACCTGCCATTGTGGCGGAAGAGGGGGAGATTCCTTTGCCTTCCGATAAATTTAATCTAACTGATTTTCTTGAAGATACGCAGGATGAAATATCCTCTCGAGCAACGTTGTTGGTAAGTTTTGCTTCTGAGGAAGATAAAATTACTATTCTTAAGACATATTTTAAGAAGAAAGCAGTTAAATTTTGTGGGGACCGTGTTTCCATCTTTCCAGATGTATCTCGTTCAACTCAATTGCGTAGGAAAACATTTCTTGCATTTAAGTCCAGAGTTCTTGCTCTTGGGGCTACTTTCTTTCTAAAGTATCCATGCAAATGTTGTGTTACTTTGGGTTATGATAAATTTGTCTTTATGGTATCTTTAGATTTAGAGAGGTGGATTCTTGGGAGGGAAAAGATACAATGATCCTGTAATATATAGTCCTTTAATTTGTTTGTTTCTAGAGGGGGTCATGAGGAGCAACTCTCAGGCAGCATAGTTGGCCAGGGTTATTTTTCTCTGGCTTTGTTTTCTTTGAGTTTGGTTTCTTTTGGGGGTTTTTTGTAACTGACCGTTTCCCCGAGATGTGGGCTGTAAATTCATTGATTTCTTGATGGTATTTGCTTTAGTTATTATTTTTCTGTATTTTCTTTATACTGTAAAGATATTTGTATAAAGTGAAAATTTCATAAATAAATAATTTAAAAAAAAAAGAAGAATTCATCATACTGGCACCAATAATCAAATACCACCAAACAATCATCAAAAAAACTAACACCTGTCCAGCAAACCAGATAAAATCAAATACCGCCAAACAATTTCAAATACCACCACACGTGATTTAATAAATTCTGCACACAATGTAGAATCAACGCAAAGGCAAAGCGAAATAAAATTGCAGAGGCAAGCAAATGTCACAGTGGTTTGAACGAATTCGAAGGCAAGGCATAGGCAAGTTAGAACAAAATTGGAAAAGCCCGCCAAAATCACCAAATTCTTGACACTTTGTTGTGTCTGCCCAAAAACGTTTAATGAAAGCAAACTATAAAGCGACCAATGACCGGCACACGACACAACTGATACGGTAAGTGTATTCAGGTAAAGCCCGGGCGAATGGATATTGCCCGGTATGTAACACACTTCTAAGGGGTGTAGGGGCAGGAATGGGTGATTCTAAGAGGCAGGAGACCAGGTATGACGCCAGGCCTGTGGCATATCGTTGTGGGCGGCGGTCCCCTGGGATACCCACAAATTATTGGCACGAAAACAACAAGCGCCCCCAATACACCCGCAGGCAAGATTCCCACAGGCAGGGAAAAAAGACAGGCAAAGGATCAGCAGCAGCGGCAAACCCTCGGCAGACGACCTGCTGGCACGAGCTCTCTCCTAGCGGTGGGGCGAGCTGCTGGAGAGATGGAGCCAAGTGGGGCTGGCGATCTACCTCTGACCCCTCATGATCTACCTGTTGGACATGCCTGCCTTTGAGGATGAAGAAGGGTGGAACAACAATGTCCAAAGCAGAGGAAAGAATAGTAGGACTTCAAAAGGCCACCTCATCAGGAGAATCTGACAAGTTGTAGAGGAGAGGAAGATGAGATGGCAGCAGAGAGGTTGTTGAGGATTAATAGTGTGATGAGATTGGAATGGTTGATGCATGTAGACAGGGTGAAAATTGTATTGAATGGCCAGAATTGAGATTTTCTGCAGCTGAGAGGAGGAGAAGGGCACAAATGAGGCAGAATTTATTGGTTTCGTTCTTTTCTCTCCTGTCGCTCCTTCTCTGTAATGGTTGGGTCCTCTTCTTCAGCTCCCACCCCTCTTTCCTGTGGTGTGCCTCAGGGATCTGTCCTTGCTCCCCTCCTCTTTAATGTCTTCCTAGCCCCTCTTGCTCTATTAATCCAGCAGTTTGGTATCTCCGCGTACTATTACGCGGATGATATCATTCTCTTGCACCATACTGATTCCCTTGTGCCCGATATCTCTCCCCTTAACCTTTGCCTCACTGCTGTTGCTTCTTGGTTCACCTCTAATTTTCTCCATGTAAATCCTGCTAAGTCTTTCACCATCTGGTTCACCCTTGGGAGTCCTTCCCCCACTTGTGCTTCCTCTTTTTCCTCCCAGCCCATTCCTCTTGTTTCTTCTCTCAGGTATCTTGGTGCTATTCTTGACTCCTCTCTCTCATTCAAGGAACATATCTCTTCAATAGTTCAGCGTTCTTTTCTCTCCCTTAAACAGCTTCGGGCAGTGCGCCCTTTTCTCTCACCTGCTTTAGCTACACTTATTCTCTCTTTTGTAATGTCCCGTCTTGATTACTGTAATGTTTCCTTAGCTGGCTTACCGCAATCTCAACTCTCCCGTTTACAACGCATTCAGAATGCTGCGGTCCATGTTCTGTCTTGTGCTTCTCGCTACGACCACGTCACTCCCCTTCTTCTGCACCATCATTGGTTACCGGTCTCGTTTCGCATTCAGTACAAGATTCTCACATTTGCACATAGGGTAATTCACACAGGTACCCCTCTCTATCTTGCTGACCTAATTCATTTCCGTACCCCTCATCGTCTGCTCCGTTCTATTCACGTTAATCGCATGTCCCTCCCTTCCCCTTCTCAAGCCCACCTTGAATCCACTCGCTCCTCGGCTTTCTATTTTCTGGGTCCTAGACTTTGGAATTCACTTCCCCCTTCCCTCCGCTCAGAGCATTCCTACCAAGCCTTCAAAAAGCAACTCAAAACCCATCTTTTTAGTCTGGCATATGATCTCCCTTCCCCGTCCTTGTCTCCCTCCCCCTTCTCATGTTGATGTACCTCTGCTTGCTTTGTTCTTCTATCCTTTGTCTATCCTCTGTCGCTTTTATTTTTAACTGGCGTTCTTTTCAGCTTCTTAGCAGCCTGTAATTTTAATGTTATTTTAACGATTGTGAACCGCCCAGACGCCACTGGTATTGAGCGGTATAAAAAATGTTTTAATAAACATAAACAGTGTTGCAAATAAGATACTCCTAACAAGAGCAGTCATCTTACTGTGTCATGATCAAATGATATTATTGTATCTCTGTGCAGTCAGTAGGGCAGACTGATTAGCCATTGTCAACTCAACAGTTGTAGATGGGACTAGCAGCAGCAGGCAGTGTGACAGATGCGGCATTGTCTGTGTAGGCTTACAGTCACATTTGTCTAATTCAGTTGTCAGTCTCCACTTTGCCATATTCATTTGACAACATCCGCCACTGCTGAATAGATGGGCTTGTGCCCCATCGATTGTTCTGCAGTTTATGCAGGATGTTATTTCTGGTAGACTTTTCCATTCAACTTCTCAATATGAAGTTTATATAAGCATGTTAGGTCCAGTATAATGCCAAGATAGACCGGATTGCTGCAGTATTTCAGCTTCACACCGTCCCAAGTGATGATCTTCTGGAGAGCAGCAGTGGCTGATTGAGATGAAGAAACCATTAAAGCTTGAAAGCAGTTGCCAAGGCAGAAAAGAAAATGAATGGGGGGAATGGAGAATGCAAAAAATGGGACAGTGTACTCCTTGTTTGGAATGATTTGTTGCAGTGATGTTTATGATTGTGGAGGGCCAAGTATAAGGAAGAAGAAATATTGCAGAACCATATATACAGCAAAAAAATGCCAATTTTAGGTGGCCATAAAGTGGTGTTGGCAAATTGAGTTGACGTGGTCCTTCAGGTTTGCTGGTTGAAGCATGAGTTGGCAGAAACTGAAGATTTGATGGAGCGTAACATCCACAGATTTCCACAGCTGTGCAACCTCCAGATAGTTATGTTTCACATTAATTAAATTAATACACTTGGACTTTTTGTGACCAGTCATATTAGAAACATTGTTAAAATGACCTTTGCCCTTTGGATCTATTGATCCACATTGATTTTAATAACACTGATAATATAGGCATAACTTGGAATAACACCAAGAAGATTTGTAATAATTTTGTAAATTTGGTTTCCTTTCCTTTAATTAATTTTAAACATCACGTCCAAAAATATTTGGAAATTAAAAAACAGGTAAAATAATACATATAAATTCTTAATTAAAGATAATGAAAGAAAGAAAAATGAGCCATTACATTTTAAAGATTTTCCTGTCACACTTAGACTGTGAAAATAAAGAGGAAAAACAAGTGAGCAATCAATATTTATTTAGCAAGGTTTATATACCGCCCTTCACCATGGTCAAGGCAGTTTACATAGAACAAAGGTAAAATGTTTACGTTGAACAATTGAACTTATGTACAGATAACTAATAACTATATACAGTTAGGTAGATGATACAAGACATCTATCATTGTTTCTTAGGTCAAGCTATGTACAGTACAGAGAAATCAAATTTGGTTTCTTGAGTTGATTTTATCATCGTCGATGGGTTTCATGGGAGTGGGGGGTAAAGTGTTTGGCAAATAGAAGGGTTTTCAGGCATTTTCTGAATGTGGGTAGGTCTGTGATGGTACGAATTGTGTCTGGGAGAGCATTCCAGGCTGAAGTAAACACTTTCAAAAAATCTTAAACCATAATGTAAGTTTTATGGAAAAGAGACACAAGATCAAAATATTAATATTTTTATGAATGGAAGAACAAGTACAGTACATTTTCACACTCCTTCTAAGCTAATACCACTAGGAGTACTAGAAAGGAGAATCTTCTCTAGATTCTTTGATTTATTCTTAAGAAAGGCAGTAAGGTAGTCTAGAGGGGCTGTTTACTAAACAGCGATAGCGGCAATCGTGCAAAATCTTTGCCGCGGCCCCATTGAATTAAACAGGGCCACGGCACCGATTTTGCACAGGCACCGCTATCGATGTTTATTAAGCAGATCCCTAGGTCTAAGAATATGTATAATTTTTTGTAATGTAATTTATTTGATAAATACTTGTTATGGGTATTTCAGTAGAAATTGGGCACCTAAAAGCTAAACTGCCTGATTTAAGCTGAAAAAATATGAATGCCAAAATCGGGTGGGATGTGCAACAGGACATTTCTTATTTTATGAACCCAGAGCAAATTATTTCTGAAAGAATGCAAGCAAATGCAGTGAGTGCCTTTGTCAATACTGACTCCTGGTGACCCACCAACTCCTGGGTTTTCTTGGCAATGTGACCGGAAGTAGATTGCCAGGTCTTTCTTCCGAGGCAGTGGAGGGTTATGTGAATTGCCCAAGGCTACAAGGAATGCCAGTGGGAATCAAATTCTGGTCTCTTGGTTACTAAGCCAGTGCTCTTAACTACTAGGCTGCTACTCCGCTCCAAGTTTCTGAATGAACAACTTCTTAAAATTAAATTTCTTTTCTGACTCTGTGAAACAATAGAGTAGCTTGGCCCGTGGCGCGGATAATTTTATAAAAAGATGCCTATTTTATGTCTATTTTATGGCATTCCTTTCCCATTTTTGTTTGATATTATTGGTAACCATCCTGCTGCTAATGTGAAGGGCAGTATATCAAATTTAATAAACATAAAGGAAATAGTCACCTATGTGTCTTTTATAAACAGGCTCCTACAATGACTCCTAGTAGGGCATATATTTACACCTGCTCTGAACAAGATGTAAGCATGGGCACTAGCATCGTAAAGCACCATCCACTGAAAACCAAGAAATCACGTTCACCCCCTACCAACTAGCTCAACATTACAAACAATTGCAGCCCCAACTAGAAATCCCTCACCCACCCCCTGCAGAAGACGATCACCCAGACCCCTGGATCTCCTTCACCAATATCACTAAAAGTCAAATTGAGAACACCTTAGCATTGCTAAACACAACAACCTCGCCTCTGGATCCCTGCCTCGTATTATAGATTAAGGCAACCAAAAAGGAACTTGGCAGACCAATCACCAAAATCACACGGTCAATACTTCAACAAGGCATCAGGCCAACACTAAAAAAAACCTATCCTTGAGCCTTCTGACTCTTCATCATACAAGACCCATTGCCAGCCTGCCTTTTGCAGCCAAGATAGTGGGAAAAAGCAGTCCAACACCAACTTCAAGACCATATCGACAAACACAACCTCCTTGACCCTCAGCAACATGGGTTTCATCCACATCATGGAGTGGAAACGCTACTGACCACCCTGATAAATACCCTAATCCAAGGAATGCAGCGCTTCCTTGGATTAGGCTTCCTATTAATCTTCCTAGTCATCAGCCTTTGACACCCTAAACCACCAAATCCTACTACTACAACTCCACACCAATGGAATTCAAGGGACTGTACTCAAAGGTTCACATCCTACCTCACAGATAGACACCAACAAATAAAAATCAGTTGCTAACTCTCCACCCCATATAAGCAAACTCAAGGCGTCCCCTAAGGATCCACCCTTTCTGCTCTCCCTTTCAGCCTCTACCTTTGGCCACTCTGCGAAATCATAAGATCACACAACCTCAGCGTCCACATCTATGCTATTGATGATATGATCTATGGACCAGTCAACACAAACCAACCCACAATATCCACCCACCAGGAATGTTTTACCGAAGTAACCAACTGGTTAAAAGTCAGCAACCTACAAATCAACTACAACAAAATGGAGGCCCTCTAAATAATGAAAGACATCATCTTTGTCCCTCTTCCTACAATAATACTGAACAATACAACAAATAAAATCCAAACTTAAGTCAGGTACTTCGGAATCACCCTCGATCAATATCTCACATTCAAGCCCACATCAACAAAATCACCTGGACCGTTTACTACAAAGTGAAGACACTACAGCACCTCCAACCTCTCCTCGAACCGGCAGACTTCTGCACTGTAATACAAGCCTCCATAATACCCCACCTGGATTACTGCACTGTCATCTACCAAGGACTTTCACAATCCACCTTCCTACCATTACAAACAGCTCTCCATGCAGCAGCCAGAGCCATACAAGCAGCAGCAAGACAAGATCACATAACACCAATACTCAAACAGCTACACTGGTTACCAAATAAAATTCAAAACTGTCATGCTAACCCACAAGGCAATCCACTCTGACCCCTCCACACACACACACACACACACACACACCACCACACTACCGCAGCCCTCCCAACCCCACAGATCTAGATGGACCTCCACGAAAAACACCCTCATTATCCCTCACATCACAATGAAATCCAACCAACAAGCTTGTAAATGAGCCTTCCAATTGTACGCACCCTCCATATGGAGCAATCTACCAGACCAGCTCAGGAACATCACAGACCTCAAGACATTCAGAAGACATCTAAAGACGAGGGGGGCGGAGCCTGCTGCTAGCTAAGATGGCCGCGTAACTCTCACCCTCCGCTGAATCCTGCCTTAATCCTGGTCCTCTTGCCGCCACCCAGCACGCAATTGGTATCCGGCGGTGCATGCAGACACGGGAGATGGCGGCATGCAAACCCAGCCGGCTCGAATTTGGTGTGGGGCCGAACCCAGCAACTAAACGCCCTAAGCCCGATCCACCCTCGCCGCAGAAGCCGGTAAGCGGGCGGGAAAGCGGCGTGGAATTGCAAGAACTTTTGCGGGAGATAAGAGCAGTTCGGGAACTGGTAGCGGCAAACGGCGAGACTCTAGCTGCGGTTCAAGCAGATGTGCTTGAACTAAAAGAACTCAAAGGGGAAGTTGCGGCCCTTACAACTCGAATGGGAGAAATGGACTGCAAAATAGAGGCTCACGAGGCATCTCTCCGGCAGGTTGCCAAAAACAGTAAGCGGCTAGATGCTCTGGAGAGAAGCCTAGAGGATCAGAGCAACAGAGCACGGAGAAACAATCTAAGGCTTCTGGGGTTGCCGGAGGGAGCGTGTGATAAGGAAGCTTATCATAGCTCAGGTAGGAGCTATAGAAAAGATGATGTGACTCTGAACAAGCAACCTGTCAGTTCTGGTAGAAGCAAGAAAACAGAGTTTTCACATAAAAGACTACCAGTCCCAGAATGCACCAGGTTTCCAGCAGCCATGAGAGGGGCTGAAGTGAGAGAATGTGTGTGCAATCAAGAGAGCTATGAGGTAATCCCTAAGCACTCATCTCAAAGGGCAGGGCCTGATTCAAGACAGCTGCGCTGTGTTAGGGAGCAGCACACATTAGGAAAGAATAAGAATAGAGATTATTCTTCAGATAACAGCTACAGAGGGAGGAAGAGATACAGAGACAGCAACGGCTACAAGCTCAAGCACCAGTATCACCTGGAGAAACAGAAGCCAAGCCAAGCAGATAGAGAGAGAAGGAAACTCTCTGGAAGGAAGAGAAGGAAGGCCATTGGAAGGTCTGGGAGATTCCAAAGCAGTACTCATACTGGGAGGTATTCCAAGTGCCAGCAGAGTCCATTGGACTGGATTCAGCCAGAGGAATGGATTGGCAGAGATAGGAATCACCAGTGGCTACCTGGAAGAGAGAAGACTGCATGTGGAAGGGACTTTCAGACCAAGGCCAGAAGGTATGTGAGAGGAGATCCAGTGTCCAGGGATCAAGATTGGAAGGCTGGACATCAGAATTGGATTACATATTGGCCAGGCTTTACAGAGAGGAATTATGATGGCAGGAGAGGCTCAGGTATGAACACTGATCCAGACCCTATCTATAATAGAGAATGGCAGCAAGGGAATAAGCATTCTCATGATAGTGCCTTAATGAAAGACTCGTCTGTGCCAATGTATGATAGTGACCATATGCTGATTGATACAGCAGATGAAAATACAGTTTACATGGACTGTTCTCTATCTAAATGCTATTGCTAGCTTTTTCTGAGCAAACACATCAGCCATCACAAAGAAACCTAACTTTGTTCTTTATTTCCACTGCAAACAGCTCTTAAAGCAGGATTTGGGCTCACACAGTAGCAGCCAGCCAGCTAAAGGCTTTCAGCTGGTCCATTGATAGTAATTAGGGCTGCACCTGATTGTGTGGGTGAGCAAGGGAGAATCACTGCTGAGATCGGCGTGGAAAATAAGCAGAAGTTAACCTAACCAGCAAAGTTTATTCTTTACTTTGTGCCTTTGTATTTGGTAATTATTTGCTAAGAAAACATTAGCTAATTGCCTGACAAGCTGAAGGTTGTTTTCTGGTTTACTTTGTGATTTTTGTTATCCATTTTTAAACACTGCAAGCAAGTAACCTCATTTATAGTGCTATCAAGCATACATGTGCTGGGTGAATTAAACCCCATCAATAAAAGAAGTATTTTATTGATCTTACCACTTGGTTTCACAACTCAAATTATTGTCATCAGCTGTGTTTGGGAGTGAATGAACTACAATACCCACAATACCTTGCAAGAATCATATGAATATATGCATCGTCAAGATTGTGTAAGTTCTAACCCTAGGCAGCCGTCTGACAAGCGGAAGGTGTTAACCCTGTGGAATTTTTGGAACGCACCCTTTCTAAGCTCCTTCAGCTCAAGTTTACTCAGCCCTTTGAAATTGACAGAGCGCATAGGGTACCTTCGCAGGCCAGCCCACAACAGCGCTACCCACGGCCTCTGATAATGCGAATCCTGCGCTATTCGCAGCTGGCCCAGATTTTGGCGGTGGCTAAGGCAAGGTCTCCGATAAAATTCGAGGAGCATACTTTAACCTTATACCCGGACTTTTGCAAGACTACAGTCGTCAAGCGGAAGCTCCTGCTGGCTCTTCGACCGCACCTGCAACACCTGCAGGCTAGATATGGAATGTTCTATCCGGCGAGAATGCGGGTGACTCTTCATAACCAGACACGTACCTTCGAAGACCCTGCGGCCTTAACAGCTTTTCTGGAGGAGCACGAGGCTCGTGTAATGCAATGAGAACCAGTGCTCCTCGCTTTGTGCAGCTGTACATTTTATCCCCTCGGGGCTGCGAAGTGCTGCCTGGCCTCTGAGGGAGGCGGCGTAGGAGTTGGAGCCTCGTGGAGACCTGCGTCTGGCAAAACCTCCTCCTTTGTTTCCTGAGGGAGCGTGTGCTGGACCTTGTTTTGGCCCATGGGTCGTGGTGTTGCACTGTGGATGTTGTTTGCGCTTGTTTGGCATAGTGGCACTGTGTTTTAGCGGGACATATTAGTGGTACAGAAATTGACCTCGGGTGAGGGGTTGGGGATAGTACGGATGAGTGTGTGGGTATGTGTGGGAAGGTTGTGGGTGTATGGAGGAGTGGATCTGATGCACATTTGCGTGCGAAGTGCTATGGAATGGGTTTGTCTGTGTATATCACACTAAATATCCTGAGTTGAATGGGGAGGATTGGCCCCCTGAGGGAGGATACTCTGAGTCTAGAGCCTGGCCCCTCCTTGGTGATGCGACCGCACCAGTGGCTCTTCCCTAACTGCCCTAAGGAATGAGGCTGCGGGTATTGGCTCTGAGTTTACTATGTGGGCGGTTGGGCTCTGTACCGGTATACTGTATCTTGTATAGTCCCAGTGGGGTCTAGTTGTTGACGATTGGCTTGGGTGGAGGGATGGGGTGTGTCAGGAAGGTTGGACGTGAGTGTGTGGAGTTGGATGCGTGCAGGGGATTGACTGGTGTCAGGGAGGGGGCGGGAGGGGGGGATATATTTTGTGCCAGTGAATGTGTTGGGGGGGGGGTCGTGCCGGGAGTGTGTTGGGTGGGGGGGAAGATGGGATAATTATGGTATGTAATCCATGTTGGGATTGTTTCCTGTATTACCTTATATTTGTTAGCAAGGGGACAGAGATTTTTGGAAGGGGCGGGGGGAGGTGGTAGTCTGGCTAGGGATGGCTCACCTAAGGGAACCTCCATTATGGAGGGCAAGTATGTCTTCCTGGGACCTCGCACTCTGTTATTGTCGAAGCTGCTACCTTGCCCGATCTGTTGCCCATCATAGTTTTTTCCAATATGATACTCTAGTCCCATGAAACCAGTTAAGTTTCTATCTCTGAACGTCAAGGGAATTAGTAATCCAATTAAGAGGAAAAAAATCTTAGTGTATTGTAACCACGAGTCTGCCGATGTGGTGTTACTCCAGGAAACGCATCTGTCCTCCTTTGAAACGGCGAAATTGGGGCTCGGGAAATATTCCCTTGTAGGGTGCTCGCCCGCGGTTGCCCAGAAAAACGGGGTAGCTATCCTGGTCCGTAGGACCTTAGCTCCCGAAATTTTGCATTCCAAGTCGGACACGGAGGGGAGATGGGCTAAGGTTATGCTCAAGATTGGCAATCGCTCTCTTGCTATTATGAATGTGTATGGACCTAATCGGGATGATGTTTGTTTCTTTAAGGCAATAGCTGAGGAGATGAAGGAATGGGATCCGGTAGAATGGATTCTTGGAGGAGACTTCAATATGGTCATTGATCCAGTGCTGGACCGTCAGCCATATCGCTCCCAGCGGCAAAGTAGAGCGGCACTAGTGTGGCAAGCCATTATTCAGGAATGCAGACTTTCTGATATATGGCGATTATGGCACCCTAAAGATCGACAGTTCTCCTTTTTCTCTTTGCCCCACAAGTCTCATTCCCGTATAGATTATTTTCTTGTTTCTAGCACCCTACTTTCGGAGGTTACACAAGCTGATATTGCTGGGATGCACATTTCCGATCATGCTGCTGTCCATTTTACGATAGATCTTGTTGATGTCGCCCGGGGGGGGGTGTGCCTGGTTTTTTCCCAGGGACCTTTTGCAGGAGCAGGAGTTCTGCGAGGAGATTAAGAGAGCAGCTAAAGAGTATTTCGCCTGTAATTCCCTCTCAGACACGCCGGCCTGGGCCTGGTGGGAGGCTTTCAAAGCTGTTATCCGCGGCGTTGTGACTAGTTATAAAATTAGGATAAGTCGGCGGAGGAAAGCGCAGCTTGAGGAGTTGGAGGCTCAGATCCAAGCAGGAGAGAGCCTGCTGGTTTCCAGGGCCGACCCTAGCATTCTCCTTCGCTTGCAGAGGTTGCGATATCAATACAATGATATCATGAGTGCTGAGGCGAGCAGATTGATCCGTAGTGCCCATGGGAAGTATTACTGTGACAGCAATAAAGCAGGGCGTCTATTGGCACGTACCTTAAAGCCCCGCTTGGCTAAGCGGCGCATTGAAGCCATTCAGGATGATCAAAGGGGCCTTCTCACGAGTGAAGCTGATATCGCAGAATGTTTTCAATCCTTTTACAGGAAATTGTATTCCTCTGAAACGGACTCTAGTTCCGCAGCTTTTCACAAGTTATTCGGTCGGGTCCCCCACCCTGTGCTTCATGATTGTCAGATCAAGGAGCTTGATGGGCCACTGACGGTTAGGGAGACCCGAGAGGTTCTCTTTGGTATGAAGGGGGGAAAGGCGGCCGGTCCGGACGCTCTTCCGGTGGAGTTTTACCAAACATTTGCGGATGATCTCCTCCCCTATTTGTTGATATTCTTCCAGGATCTCTTGGCGCAGGCTCCTTTAACAGGGTCTTTTAGTGAAGCGACGATTGTGGTGTTGGAAAAGCCGGGTAGGGACCCTCAGAAAGTTGGGAACTATCGCCCGATCTCCCTGTTAAACGCTGATTACAAAATCTTTTCATCCATCTTGGCCCACCGTCTGGTTAAGGTGGTGCCCGACCTTATTCACCCTGACCAGTGTGGATTTGTTCCCGGCCGGTCAACTGCGGATAATGCCCGTCTCCTTTTAAACTTAATGGCGGCTGCGGAGGATTCGCAAGGACCTCTCGTCGGCCTATCTGTTGACGCTGAGAAAGCTTTCGACCGCCTGGAATGGGACTTTCTGATGCAGGTGCTACGCTGGTTTGGGGTAGGAGAGACTTTTATCAAGATGGTTAGCTTGCTTTATATCGCGCCGTCGGCACGGATCCTGGTCAATGGCTCCCTGTCGGGCGCCTTTGTACTGAATAGAGGGACTCGGCAGGGTTGCCCCCTTTCGCCTCTTTTATTTAATTTGGCTTTGGAACCTTTGGCCGTTCTTATCAGGCACTCTCAGGAGGTGCGGGGAGTAGAGGTGGCGGGTCTACAAATCAAACTGTCGGCTTACGCGGATGACCTGTTGTTATTTCTCCATCCTGACTCCATAGGGGTAGTATTGGATATCATAGGGCAGTACTCGGCCTTGTCGGGCTACAAAATTAACTGGGACAAGTCCATTGCATTCCCGATGAATTCCGGGACCTTTTCCTCGACGGTCGATCAATTCCCTTTTAGGTGGGAGGCTAGAGCCATAAAATATCTCGGTGTGAAGTATGGGACTTCACTGGAAGAGACGGTAGATATGAATGTGAAATCCTTGAAGGACATGGTCCAGGCCTTTACGTTGCAATGGGCCCCCCTGCATTTGTCCTGGTGGGGCAGACTAGATTCCATTAAAATGGTACTTGCCCCTAAAGTTAATTATATCTTGGAAATGATCCCCTTAGAGTTTCCCGTAAAATTTTTTAAGTCCCTAGAGCGTATCTTGACAGAATTTTTGTGGCAGGGTAAGCCCCCTAGGATTGCGTTGCATAAACTGAAAGCGAGCGAGCAAGCAGGATGGGGGGGTGCAGTTTCCCGACTTTAGATGGTACCACGCTGCTCTCCTGTTGAAGCATGGTTCTCAGTGACTTCTAAACAGGGAAGGGGGTTCCAGGCCAGTTTGGGTGGATGTGGAGGAACGCTGGATAGCCCCTATTCCGGTTCATCTATTAGTCGGCATGATCCTGCCAGGGCAGGGGAGAAACCTCAAAATTCTTCGGGCTACGCAGCATGCCTTTTCTCTACTAGATGCACGATTGGCTTGTGGGGGCAGTATATCGGCTGGATCTCCGATTTGGTTCAATCCATATTTCAAGATTGGGCGTCGATCTTTTGCGTGGAAGGTATGGCAGGATCGTGGTATCTGGACTGTTGGTCAGTTAATTCGTGGGAAGTCATGGAAATCCTTCGAGGATTTGCAAAAGGAATTTAGGCTCCCGAGTTCGTGCTATTATCAATGGATCCAGCTCAAACATTGTCTGTTAGGGCATCCTTGTGATCCTTCTAGAGTTGTGGCCCAGGGGGCGGTCTTGAAGGAGATGGATGTGTGTACTAGTGGTAAGGGAATCATGTCTAAGTTTTATGCCCTATTCCGGGACACCTCTGGAGAACCTTCTAAGGAAGTGAGGCTCCGTTGGGAGGAAGAATTGGCGATCTCTATACCTGAGCAGACGTGGTGCACTATGTGGGGAAGAGTGAATCGAGTCTCCAGGGCGGCTGCTTTGACACAATCCCTCTACTTTATTTTGCATAGGGCGTATTTTACTCCGGATAGGGTGGCGAAGTGGGCGCCGGGGGCGCAAAGTGAGTGCTGGTCCTGCAAAGGGGGCAAGGGCACTTTTAGACATATGTTCTTTGAGTGTCCCTACGTTCAGAGATACTGGCTCTTGGTTTGGGACAAGATCAGCAGGGTTCTGGGTCTCCAGTCTCCATTGAGTTGGGAAATTATTATTCTTCGTTCCTGTGCGGGTGGGCTGATAGTTAAAAAGGAAAAGACCTTCCTATTTAACTTTATGATGGCTATTGCCCTCAAGTTAATAGTATCTAATTGGAAGGACTTGTTCAAATTGGATAGCCTGCATTGGTGGAATTTAGTTAGTGTATACTCTAGTTACGAGAAGGCGCAGGAGAAAAAAGAAGCCCTATGGAGGCTGGGACGGAGACCCTGGCAAACCCGCGAGGGTTTTCCTAGGGATGGGCACGTCTGTAGCAAATGGCATTATCTTGATGATTACTCGGCTAGAGCGAGGTGCAGCTTTTCGACGTAACTTTAACCTTACCTCTGGTAGTTGTTGACTACCTACCGGATGGTTCTCCTAGAGGAGTGTGTCAGAGGTCGCAGGAGGACGGGGGGGGGGGGAGGGTAATTGCTGTAAGTTACCTTGTGTTGTTGAGGGGAGTTGGAGTTATACATTGTTGTATGGTTGAAATTATAAAAAAAAAAAAAAAAAAAAAAAAGACATCTAAAGACACAACTGTTCACAGAACATTTCAGCCCTATCACATAACTCCCCCAGAAGGAACAGAGCAAAATGATTACTACTGCCACTGCACATAGTCTAGAAGTGTATATAGTTAAGAATCTCAGCGTTCATAATTGCATGTTGTATATAGTTTAAGACACTGTTATAAAGTATTCTTGCATTTGTTCTATGCAAACCGCCTTGACCCGGTGAAAGGCGGTATATAAATATAGCTAAATAAATAATTTACACACATGTTCTCCATGAATAAGCAGGAAATAAGTCCTCACATATAGATGATGTCACTGCTGGAACCCCGCATGGAATGCTCCCCAGCTTACAAAGGAAGCTTTTGGAAGGTACACCATGCATGTGCACATGCCTTCTCGCCTGCCACAGCATCATATTCCTCAGTGCTCCTAAGATGGGTTTCTGCAAGACAGAAAAAAGTTTGAATTTCATGCCCTTGCGGCTGAGCTTTTGCTTTTTTTTTTACCTGCCTCTCATCAGTTAGTCTTTTTCTTACACTTGGGGTGTTTTTTTCTGTACTTTTTGTGCCTTTTGGTGTCTTTTTCCCCTTCGGGGACTTTTCCCACCCACAGACATTTTTCAGTTTGATTTTGCTAAGGTGGTATTTTTCAGCATGTCTAAGCCTGTTACCGGCTTTAAGAAATGCACCAAATGTGGCAAGACTATTTCTGCCACGGAACACCATAACTGGTGCTTGCAATGCCTTGGACTGGACCACCAGCCAGTGTCTTGTGAGCTCTGCTTGAAGATGACACATCAAGGGCTGAAGGGTCGGGAAAAGCAGGAGTCGTCCCCTATTCAGCTCATTTGATTCAGCATCCTCAGCTCCTCCCTCGTCCATGCCTGAGGTGTCCAAGGGAAAAGAGCAGGGGCTCAGTTGGAGCAGAAGTGTTTGAGCGACGAGGGGACACCCTCTGCAAAGGCCCCATCGATATCGAAGGGGGAGCATAAGGAGAAGATCCATGTACAGCACCACCGCAGCCCCTCTTGGTGTGAGACAGACAGCTAGAGCCAGGAGTGGCAGGCCAAGCTTTCTCGGCAGGAATGGCAGAGTCTACTCCCAGTGCCCAAGAGAGCATCTGGATGTCTCCCGATGGCTGCAGCATCAACATCCTCATCAGTGGTAGTTCTGGAGGAACACCTATGAGCCTTGGAAGCCCACTTGGCAGCAATGGAAGCCCACTGGAATACAGGCTTCACAGCATGTAGCCTGTCATCACCACACTCCTTCCAGCCTATCCTGGAGACCCATGCCCTGCCCATAGTGGCTTGGACATCGGGTGAGAGATCGGTGTTGACTGTGGTAACTGGAGCCATCTCCCTCTCCAGTGTGTCACTGTCCAAGTCCCGGGGTATCGCCATTGGCATGCCTGGTGCAAGGGGGATCATTGATGTCCGACTCTGCATTACTTCGACGTCCTCTGAGAATCTGAATCAGAATGGGAAACTGAGGCAGAATTAACGGTGTCGGATCTTCGGTCCCCTGACCTCCCATCCGACCTGTTGTCCCCTCTGAATCAGTCCAGGAGTTTTCCCGGGACCTGGCCAAGGCCATCCCCTTTTCTCTGGAATTGGACGAGGAACCAAGGGCAGAAGAACTGGAATTTCCTGTCCACCATGTCCTGCAGAGGCTGCGGCTGTGGGAGGCACTGCTAATGCTTCCGGTCGTTAGCTGCAGGCTTGATTCTGTACAGTGTCCAGAAGGTTCTGGAGTTCGAAAAGCCTCAATTATCCCACAATTCCCTTTTGGACAAGTCTGCATGGAAGCATGCAAAGAGTGCCAAAACACACTCCTCAGTGTTGCCCACATGGGAGGTGAGAACTGTGGACTCCTTCAGGAGGAAGTGCTTCCTGGGCTCCGTGCTGTTAGCCCAAATCCTGGCCTACCAGACTTACGTGTCCAACGATGAAGCACAGCTACCATGTAGAAAAAGTACAAAACCAGTCCAGAATGTGGTTATCTCAAATGGAAACCTTTTTTCAATGTGATTCTCAAATGGGTGTACAAGAGCCTGACCCAACACAGCCGTGTTTCAACAATGCCTTCTTCAGAGGTTATACAACACTATATGAACATCAACATAGGCAAATATTACAACATGTAAAAGATCAAAACTTAAAAAATCAATAGACATAAAACAATTAGAAAGCTAATTAAAAAGCAATTTAAAAAACATATAACATTAAAACCATATGCCATCCTGAACATCTTGAACAATAGCAATACATAGAAATGAAATAGAGACAGAAGATATCAAAATCCTCTCCCAATAAATAAATAAATAAATGATAAAACAGTGATATAAAACATTGTATGTAGGGATGCTAAAACCCACTATAATGAACATTATATAGTGGTGCCACCAGTGCAAAAGATAAATTCATAGACAGACCATTGTATAATTTATTTGAGGGAAAACTCAGTTTCCTGATTTTCCACTTTTGGCATCTTTTACCGTCATGGGTTTCCTTATTTTTACATTTTTTTAAATTGGTATCCCATATGTCCACCCCCTCCGTGTTTTGATTTTATTTCTTATGGAACTACAATTTCATTGCTACATTTGGGCTATGTTGTACAGTTTTTATAGACTTCGTATTTTACCCCGAGTTTAGTGGGGGTTTTTACATGGTTTATGGTTTTTATTGATGCATGTGTAGTCCTCCTTTTTTACTCCTTAACTTTTATTTGATTGCCCCTTATGTTGCAATTCACAGATATGGTACATTCTAATATAATTGTGAATGACCTCGTGGTTAAGCGTCACATGCCAGTTTTTACGCCTGTCCCCTTTTGTACTTTTTGGTCAGTGATCCATCGTTATCGCCCTTTGTGAGTTTGTGCATGCTTACACATTGCAAAGAAGAGAATTGCCATTTTCCATGTTCCAGTTTGGTCTGAAGTTATGATATTATTTATGCATATTATGAAGGCGCTATCAAATGGTTCTTGCAGTTCACATTGTAATCCAATGTTGGGCAGCATTATATAGTGTTTTTTTTAATCACTAAAGTTGACATGTTCCTCCTTTTAAAGGTCCAACATTCCATTAAGCCACTGTGCATGTATGTGGGCTGGATTTGCTTTGTATTACCTCTTTAGTGTGATGCTCATGATATGGACACATTTTACAATTTGACACTTTTATGATTGTCTCATTTACTGTTTAAGTTAATCATGTACAGATATTGAAGTGATATCATTATAATCCATCATCATCCTTTATGTGTGCACTCGAGAGCTGTTTTTTTATCCAACACAATTGCCAGTTTAGTAATTCATTATATCTCTTTAGGCTATGGTACGTCTTTTCTGTTAGCCGCTGAAGTTATAAAACCTTTGAGAAGATTTAGTTCGTAAATGTTGATCTCTTATGGTTTGATGTATCTGCTTTGACGACACTACGAAAGATTCTCTGACAACATAATGAGTCGCTTGAGGTATACTTTGACCCCAGAATTTAAGCGCAAATTTCACTGCCAGTTTAGAAAGACCTTCATTCTTCTGTGACTTCCTTTCAGTGCTTGTAGCGTTGTGTAACTGCGCTCCCTGGAAGGCAAGTCTATTCCTTAAGTCATTTTGGTCCACTCCATTTTTCATATACAATACCAGTCTACATAAATTTACAATTGTTTTTTCTGATTTAAGATTTGTTTTGGTTTCTCTAAAAGGCTGTGATTCTAGTGTTACCAATTAGGCTCTAAGAAACAGGTACCGTCTTGTTGTTTTCTGCTTCACCACTAAAAGAAATGATCCCCTTACGATTTATGTGATGACTTTAAAGGGTTTTGCATTTGTTTCAGTTTGACATCCCCCTCGCCCTTTATGGATATTCTCTTTGTCTGTTATGATCAAAGCATTGTGTTACATGATAATTAGCCTACTAACAATGCCCTCTGCAAGTGGGTTTTAACTAACCCTAGCTGTTATGTGTCTGATGGTATCATGAGCACATTCCACATTTCATCTTTTTTCATTTATATATTATGTACGGAGTATTTGTTTTTATGGCAGCTCCTATTTTATATGTATAGCATACCATTTTCTTTATCACATATTTATAAGATATACTTTTTATGTTGTCATGTGTTAACTTTTTTATCAATGTTTTAATATTTCTTTTTTTATTATTTTGTTTACTTTGAGGCCTGCATCCCCTGAGGAAGGCCAAGTTGGCCAAAACACATTGGGGTTTATTAAAGTCTGTTGACCGGCACCCATTGCATCTGCTTTTTTGTCTCCTTGGTTTATCTGCAAATGCCACCTTGATCTCTGTTGGACCTCTGAGAGTGAGAGCCTCCATCAGATCAATTTCCTCGCACTCTAGGCATTGCAAATGCTCTCTGTGTCTTTTGGGTGCTCCTGGTGAATCAGGTGGTCTTGATCTGGATGGACAACCAGGTGGCCATGTTCTGTGTGAAAAAGCAGGGGGGGGCACAGGTTTGTATTTTTTGTGATGGGAGGCTTTTCACCTCTGGAGGTTTGCCCTGCTCCACGGCATGGACCTCAAGATGACACATTTCCCTGGCAAGCTTAACAGCCTGGCAAATCACCTCAGCCTGGTGCTTCAGCCACACAAGTGGACTCTCAAGAGGGAGGTGGTAGACTGGATCTTCCAAGAGTGGGGCACCCCCGAGGAGGACCTCTTCACTACAGGATAGAATGCCCAGGCAGCTTGGTTCTGCTGTCGGAAGCCAGCCAGTGATCATCTGATCTCCAGATGCCTTTCTTCCCCACTGCAAAGATGCTCCTGAAGCGCCATGTCAAGGGGGAATCTATGATTCTTATCGCTCCCTACTGGCCTTGACAACCGTGGTTCCTGTTACTGCTGCAGTTCTTGCAGAGGGAGTCTCTGCACCGGGGCTCCGGCCCAGACCTCATCTCACAGGAGAGTGGCTCCATTTTGCATCCCAACATCCACTCCCTAATGTTCACAGCATGGATACTGAACCCTGAAGCCCTCGGAGAGCTCACCCTCCACAAGGGTGTTACCGAGATCTGTTGGCATCCCGCAAGGATTCGACACGTAAGGCTTATGTGTTCAAATGGTGGCAGTTTGCCATCTAGTGCTCTGGTCGGGGTGCTGGAGCCCTTTATCATCTGCCCCTTGGACCAATTTTTGGAGTACCTCTTGGACCTCTCCAATTCTGGGCTCAAGTCCAATTTGGTGCGTTTTCACCGTAGTACGATAGCAGCGTTCCATTGTGAATGGGGGGGGGGGAATCCCGTGTTGGCTCAGCCTCTAGAAACCCAGTTGATGGTGGGGCTTACTTCTTTTGAAGCCTCCAGTCAAGTCCCTACGGTCACTTGGAACCTGAACGTAGTCCTCAGACAGCTCATACGGGCTCTTCTTGAGCTGTAGGACGCATGCCCTCTGAAGTTCTTGAACTGGAAGGTTCTCGTCCTGGTTGCTGTCATGTCGGTCCGACATGTTGGTGAGCTCCAGGCTCTGGCCGCACACACTCCATACACCAGGTTTCACCAGAACCAATTTGTGCTCCACACACACCCCTGTTTCACCTCGACCAGTAAATTATCCTTCAGTGTTCTTTCCCTGGCCTCATGCCAATTGCGATGAAGCAGCGTTGCACACACTGAATTGCAAGCGTGCATTGACCTTCTACCTGGAGCATACAAAGGTGCACTATCAATCCTCCCAGCTAGTCGTCTCCTTCAACCCCAATAGGCTTGGTGTCACTGTTTTGAAGCTTACGTTATCCCTCTGGCTCACAGATTGCATCACTCATGCATATTCCTTGGCTGGTATGAGCCTTAAGGGTCATGTCACGGCTCACAATATTTGTGCAGTGGCTACATTGGCAGCCAACCTCTGTTGTATTTCTGCAGAGGAAATCTGCAGGACTGCGACATGGTCTTTGGTCTATACCATCGCAGTCCATTACTCTCTGGATGGGAATTTCCAACGGGACAGCAATATTGGCCTGGCCATGCTCTGGCATCTCTTTGGGTCTAGAGGGTCAACTCCTGCCCACTGGCTCTTCTGTCCGTCGAGGCTACCTACTAAAATTCCTTTGGTCGATGTCGACTGTGGATACTGCATCAGATGAGTCCCTCGGTGAGACAACCTCTCTGATCTTTCTGGCATCTCTACTTCTTGATGCCCGGTTGGGCTATTTTTTTTCTCCTTGGGTTCCGGTAGCCTGTAGCTTGGGAGTTCTATATGCGAAGACTTATTTCCTGCTTGTTCAAGGAGAAAGCATAGTTACTCACCTGTAGCAGGTGTTTTCAGTAAACAGCAGGAATAAGTCCTTTCAACCCTCCCACCTCACAGGGGAATTGTCTTTTTGGGTCCTGCAATGTTATCATACTGGAGAATATGGACTGCGGCAGGCAGGAACACAGGTGCACCTCCCAAAAGCTTCCTTTGGCAGCTGGGGAGCATTCCGTGCAGGGCTCCATCTGTGACATCACCCATACACGAGGACTTATTCCTGCTGTTTACTGAGAACACTTGCTACAGGTGAGTAACTACGCTTTTTATAAAATATGCACATATATAGCAACTCCACCCATCCTATAGGTGTGCATATTGATATCCATGTATTTGGCCATATACCTTTATAAGAGCTCCTCTGTGTGTGTAAGATATGATTTACGAAATAACCCCCAAGCCCTTAACTTCTCCGCCGTGACTGCAGATCAGAGAAGGCTTTCCATCTCTGTCTAGCAAAGTAAGCTTCCATTTGAGCTGGCACCTGAGGCTCTTCATCTGAGGACCCGGGTAAGACTGCTACTAGTGAATTAGAAGCAGTTCCAAAATAATCAGAGTAAGTCAGACACACAGTATAATCTCTGCTGGTTACAGGGGAAAGCTTGTCCATCTCCGCTGCAGAAATCTTCAAAGGAGGTTTCTCCTACAAGCTAAAGGAGAATTCTGTCTCCAGTGTGGCTACCATACCTGGACTCCCAGTCAGTCGGCTCAATTATGCTGTTATGGGCACTGTTGCCACCATTATGACAAAGCATGAACAAAAAGAATAACTGTAACTGACCTTTGACCATAGGCGCACTGACTTTTTTTTTTGCACATGCTTTATCATAATGAAGTTTCCATTGGACATCCTTGATTTGGTGACTTTTATAAAACCCTTTACTACATGTAAAACATGTTTACACCTGAAAAAGGGCTTAATAAAACTGTACTCAGGTATACACATCTGAAAATGCACATGGAAAACATGCATCTTTCTTTTTGGTTACTGAGCAAAGCAGGAGTAATATGTTATAAAATATGCATGTACACGCAGGTGCACTCACTTATTTACATCATCTTCAGAGCAGTGCAAATGTGTTTCAGAAGATGTTTTCTCTACTAAGGATAGTTCTGGGTGGATGCCTCTGTTGCCTTTAGAAAATAGGCACCTTTGACAATTCACATAGGTGCTCTGTTAGAAAATCAAGCCTAAAATGTCAAATGGTCAGCAAAAGTGAGTAAAATTTTATTTTGGTGACAAAGTTTGTTTTTTTATTTTCAATGAGAAAATTGTAGTTAAAGGGCATGATATTCCAAAGGAATTTACACGGTTTACAGCCCAGTAAACTGTGTAAATGCCTTAACAGGGAATATTCAACAGCACCTACACGGTTAGTGCCATTGAATATTCCCAACTATGTCCCCTATGTGCCCCGATGCTATCCAGGTAGCATCAGAACGTGTTGGGGGCATTCCGGAGCGGAGGCGGGAAGTCCCAATGACAGGGTAGCGGCGATATTGGACTGCTACCCAGTTAGCCCTCCACGGCTAAAACTAGGCGAGTTGGCTCGCCTAGTTCTAGCCGTGGCTGCTAACCAGGTAACATAACAGTCCAATGTTGCCACTTCCCAGTTGGTCTTTGCGACTGACTCCACACGGCATATAACCCAGATATTCTATGCCGTCGCCACAGCATTGAATATCCGGGTTTAGAGGTCAGCAGGTGGGGCTATGCCGATGCGGCGCATAGCCCACCCAACAGAATATTGGACCCAAAATGTTTAAAGCTTGACTTTTTCATTCATGCTATGAATGAGAATATCAAAAAACACTTCTGCTTGGATTAAAAAAAGGGCATAAAATACTTATGTTCTATATTAAACTTAATGGCAGGCTCCTTCCCATAATTAAGAAAGAGAGTCACATTCCAGAGAAAACATTGCAGATATTTGTTCCAGTTCTGCATATAGGTTCGCCCTATGTGATACACTAGCCATTCTTGTGATGCCATCTTCATTAAGGTGTCCGTGTCTGTCTTAGTCCTTATTAAAAATCTCCACATCTTTACTGATTGCAAAAATAGTAAATTAGACCCTTAAGTTCTTACTCTAAGCTTTTTTCCAAGTGACACACCATTGGGGGAGGAGGGTGGAGAAATCTTATTAAATAAGGTGCTAAATGCTGAACAGCAGATATTAGTGTAGAGGGTAATTTTAAAAGGCATTTCCAAGGATACAGCACTCCTTTACTCACAGAAGTATCTTTTCATAAAATTGTCGTCCTATGCTTAATTCCTGTATGAGTGTACCATTGTTCATGAGCTTCTGGAAGCATTTCTGGGTTTGGGGCAGTTGGGGTTTTAATTTGCATGCATACCTTTTCATTTATAAAAAGTATGCATAAATGTCCCCCAAAAACTCTACCATGCATCTTAGCAGGAGTGTGTAGGTAGTTTTTCTGTGGTAATTTTCAAAAGACAATGTACATACTTCCCTTTGAAAATAAGTGTAAAGTTCACCGGTAAAATTTCCCACAGACCTCACATTCTTGAAAAATTATCCCATGGTGTATTCCATCAATTAACTTGGACAGGACAAGTTAGCAAATGAAGCATTATAAACTTTAAAATTGAAGCGACAACTATAAATATATATCCGTCCATTCAGACCATTCTCTTACTTGCCTGTTAAGCGTATGGATATGGATCGCCGCAGAGAAGATGCCAGAAACCCAAAGCGCAGGCCTCGTTTATTAGAAGAGGATGATCTGCCATCCTGGATTATCAAAGATGATGCTGAAGTTGAAAGGCTCACCTGTGAAGATGAGGAAGAGAAAATCTTTGGGCGAGGGTCTCGCCAACGCAGGGATGTGGACTACAGTGATACCCTCACAGAGAAGCAGTGGCTAAGGGTACGTGTAATTGATTTTTTATGGTTTGTATTGTTTTTAAACCTTGTTAGCTGATTAGGCATGTGGTCATCGTTACCTAATTCAACAAAAATATGCTTTGAGGTTTCAATAGCATATGTTACTATGTTTGATTAGCTATACTAAGCTATATAATTAAACAAAGGAAGGCTATTTATTTTTATTTATAATGGTTGTTTTGGTATTTTGTAGACATGTAGTGTTAATGTAATTTAAAACAAATCACATGCATAACGAATAATACATACAGAGTAATTCATATTGATTTAGACATCTTTGAATGCCTTCTACTGTATGTTACTTTGGTACTTTCACAACAAAATGCTTATTGGGCCCACTTCTGTGCCACGAATAGCGGAGATGGATGTCCTAATGGGACGCATTTGCCCACGTCTACCATCCCCACCGGTTGTGTTGGGGACATTAGATGGGGGTGGGGAAGGGGCGACTCAGGAGCGGAGTCTGGGCAATTGCCGGCCGGCAACATGTGCGGGAAAGTTATTCCACCTCCGAGGTGGAATAACTTCCATGGGTGTGTGTTTTTTGTTCTGCCGGGGCGCAGATGGGGCAGGGGGGGCCGAAGGACATTCCCCACAGCCAGACCCTGGCCTTAGGAGGCCAGATCGGAGGTAGGGTTGCGGGGAATGAGCACTTTTGTCCAGCAGCCGACATCATGGCTTTTAAATGGAGCCGCAGTGCTATGGCAACTGGATGCCATGGCACCGCGGCTCCATTTAAAAGCCCTGACTGAGTTAGGCAGGTCATGTACATGCAGGCTGGACGGAATCACAGTCCCGGCCTGCACGTACATGACTGTTTGCAATTCTGATCCCGTGGGGGCTAGACATGCCCCACAGGATCAGAATAGCGATCCCCTCTGTACAGCCAGCTCAGACCGGACGTACAGAGGGGATCTAAGTCCGGAACGGAATAAGCCTGTTATTGCATTCAGTGTGCATTTCTATTGTAACTATAATTTCAAATATATATTTAAAAAAAGATGTATGTATTCTCTGAGGAATGTCAAAATAGTAGTGGTCCAACAAACCAACAGATAGGACAGCAATTTTTATTAGAAACAGGTCAATACTGTAGCAGCAGATAAGCATGCAATAAATAAAACCAGGAGTCTTTTCAAGGATCCAAGCCAGTTTAATGTGCACAGGCTCAAGCAATAATCAAATTCAAAATGGCTGAGCAATGGTTTCTAGTAAAACAACAACTTTTATAGCTTTCTTTCCCATTCTAGACATAGGCAAACCTTTCATTGGTCCCGGTAACCCCTCGTACACCTTCTATTGGTCCCGGTACTGATATGGCTATCCAATTGGGACTCTGGTCTGGGCCCAGCACCTGCTCACCCCCCCCTTCTAGTCCCAATTACAATGGTCAGTGTCTCTAACTTGTTACATCTCTCCTCCAAGGTCGCTCAGCTAGTTAAAACATATGGGAAGCAGGGCACTGTAACTTTTCTTTCAGCACAGTTAATTAATTTCACAGAAGCATAGCACACCTTATCAGTACCAATTAAACTTGTTTTTCTCTACTTTCTAAGTTTCGATTCTGCTTAGCTATACCTAATTGTGCTCAGTTAAGTTTCGTTTCTACAATAGCAGCATTTGGGGAAATGTGTAATTCCTTTGGGCATCTCCACAGGCTCCACTTACAGGTCAAGCTGTTTAGGCCTCCCTGCTTACGTCAGACACCATGGATCACAGGCCTTCGCCTACCACATTCCCCCCTTTGATTATTCTCACCCGCAAGTGAGAAAGGGTGAGAAGCAAATCACATATTACTAAATAAAGATATCACTCTGTGGTATAGGGTAGTAGTTTCACATAGCTGGTAGCTTTGTAGCTGCCTTATGCTCTACAGTGTTAATAACTGAAGTTATCATTCGCAAGCAAAGTGGCAAGAAACAAGAGAGCAACAAGCAGATAGTCAAAGTCCATAGTTTGGCAAGAGTGGGAAAAAGAACTAAAAGAATTAGAAGGTTCACGAGCATTTATGCCGGACCACCAAGATGTCTTCTTTGTTGTGCTGTTGTAAAACCTCTGATTTAGACAGTCCAGCTGTCCGATCTTCATAGCAAATTGTAGTCCGGTGCGAACAAAACACAAACTGTCAACAATGGGGTGGGCCAATACCCACTCACTAGTAGTATTATGTAAATCAGTCTGATTGTAGGGGATGGAGTAATTCAGTTCTTGCGTCTCCCAGGGCCACTGATCTCCCATCTTAGTTCCTCCACAAAAGAAACAGTCAGAACTGTGAAGACTAGATGCTATTGCTCCAGCAAGTTCAAGAAACAAGTTCTGGGAGGCATGAGGAGTTGCAACGGTGGCTTGCATAGCCTTGTAGAAAGTCAAGATCTAGAACAACTGTTGAATCGGAGAGTATACCAATGCAAGTATAGGAAGAATGATAAAACAAGGTCTGAGTGACCTTCGGTCCAGTTCATGTTGTACTTATACAGGCTGCCCAGGGAGATAAGGCAAAAGTCATCTCAAAGCACCCCAAGGCTGCTGCCAGAATAAAGCAATAATAAGGATTCATAATGAGCACAGTCTCTGGAAAATTGGTGGAACTGTCGACTTCCACAACAGATAACAGATGTAGGGTTGATTGTAGATCCTCAAGCTTCTGCCGTACGTAGACCTACCAGCTTTGTGGCAGGAATAGGGCTGTAGATTCCAAAGTATCACTGTCCTCTGGGATGTCTCAATTTCTTAAAATATCATAGCATAGTCTCTTAGGCTATTATTGCTTCCTTAGAGCAGTTCACTCTTTAGAAGATCAAAACAGTCTTTTCAGAGTATTTAAACACAGTCTCTTAGAAGATTCAATTTCTTAACAACACAGTCTCTTTCTGATGATTGCAGTTTTTTTTTTTCCTCCAGATGCGAAGCTTACTTTCAGATAAACAGACAGTCTTGAAATAGTGCAGTTTCTGAGGGACCAATAAGTCTTAGGTCCGTGGCTGTTGTCGTAGGGTGAGGCGCAATGGAGTCTCAGGATGCTGTACAGTAGTCCAGTGATCAGGTTCAGAAGCAGTTGCTGGCTTTTACTCGACTATATTGGGTCCAAGGTTCGAATTCTGCGACTTTTACTGCAGTTGGAGTTGACAAGATGACAACATAGGGTCCCTTCCAATGCAGGGCTAACGGTATCCTTCTTCACTCTTTGATCCACACCGAGACTCCAGGCTTGAAAGGATGCAGGGGTTCAGGCAAATTAATGGGTAGTCAATTTTTGTACCTAGGTATGAAGACTCTGCAAAACAGAACTTAAAACCAATAGTTCATGTCTAGTAATTTCAGATCCTATCTATCTCACATCTCCTTTTATTCCCTATAAATAGGCTACAGATTCTCAGAATCTCAAAAGGGGAAATTCCTAAAGACATAGCAGGGGCTAAGTATATCCTAAGAAGGGCTATAGGAAGAACCTGGGGCCACTTCAGATAAACCTCTTGGCAAAGTTTAGACAACTGAGATTTCAGGGTTCTATTCATACATTTTTTACTTTTTCCTAAATTCTGAAAGCTGTAGGCAGTATGCACCTGATAATGTCAATATCTTGGGGCCATACTTGATGGACTTGCTTCCTAAGGTTATCCACCCTTATTATTTGTACAGGGTCCCATGTGCATGCAAGGTTGTAAGGGCATACTTGAAATCTGGGTACAAATTTAGACAGAGCCCTTTTCCTATTGTTAGTGCTCTAGTGAGGGCTATCAGTTCAGCTTTTTGTGGTCACGTTTCTGGGGCTAGAGCTGAGGACTCAACTACCAAATCAGGGGTCAGCACAACAATGTCTATTGATGATGAAACTGCCTTCAGCTACAAAGAAAGTCTGTTCAGGGTTCTCCAGAGAGACATCAGTCAAATCCAGGCGGCTTGAGAATACAGTGTCCATTATTTCTAAACAGTCATGATCAGGGGATCAAGACTAACTGATAACAACATAGCAGGATTGAAAGCTTGACTGACCCTTCAGTTGTATCTGAGGTTTTCACACAACATACTCTAATACTTCAACATTCATAGATTTGTTAGCTAGTAGTTTCCTTTGTATTTCATATTGGTTAGAACAGAGTGTGGTACAGTAACTTGAAGATTCTGTCTCAAAGGGATTTTTCTTTTAGTTTTTGCTTACTAGGAAGGCTGTAGCTGTAACAGCTTCTCAAATAAGGTCCAAGAGATTGAGTCAACACTCCTAGAACATTTCCTTGTGACTCATGAACATAGAGACTGAAAGGTTTTCTGGACATCTGGTAGACCCAGAATTGGTGACAACATCAGAGTGTTTTTTTTCAAAGATCAAAAGGCTGCATCCTGTTCAAGTCCCCATTCCAATGCAGACTTTTCCATTCCTTTGATAGCTTGATACAAAGGTTTTGCTAGCAGCGCAAAATTGGGGATCCATATACAACATACTTTGTGGCACCCAAGAAGGCTCTCACTTGCCTCCTGGTGGTTGGAGTAGGAATACTGCATACAGCTGCTTTGCGTTCTGGTAAGGGTCCCAGGCGTCGAATTCCATTGGACAACGGGAATCCTAGGTATTTAACTTGTTTGGCATAATTGCTCCTTGGCTCTTGAGACTTTGTATCCAGCCTCATTAAAAAGGTGCAAGAGTTCACTGGTGGCTTGTAGACATTCACTTTCTGAGTTGGTGGTTATAAGCAAGTTGTCCACATATTGCAGTAGAATTCTTTCTCCTGGAATTACTGGATAACTTGTCAAATCTTTTGCTGAGTGAGGCGAGTTCTTGAATCCTTGATGTAATCTTGTCCAGGTGCGTGGGCCCCGCCTTCCTGTAGTGGGGTCATGGGCTAAGCGTATGCAGAAAAACATTTTTTTTTTTAAAATCCAGAATGGTGAAATGTGTGTAGCTTCAGCAGAGATCAGTCCTAAGAGTGTATAAGGATTTGATACAACTGGATGTATAGTTCCAGCTGCATTATGCATTCTTTCTTAGATCCTGCACTGGGCGGTAATCACCTGTCCCAGGCTTCTTAACAGGAAGAAGGGGAGTGTTCCAAGGTGACTGACATTCCTTTGAAAAAGTCCATACTTCAATAGTTTCATTAAATGGCAGTGGATTCCTGCAATGGCTGGTCAGGGAAGAGGATACTGCTTCACATGCACTGGTTCCGCTTCTGGCTTGAGGATGATGATGACAGGGGCTATGTTCTTCGCTAGGCCAGGTGCATTATCTTCTGCCCATACTTCAGGTGGGGCTATAAGGTTGGCGGGTATACAGGAACTTGTTGACTTGACTGGAGGTGTGTTATAGAACCGCCACTCCTCTTCTCGGGGAACAGTCGGCACCATCAATCCAGCAGGTTTTGGGTTTACAGTCATTTGCATTTCTCCCTCTTCAGCAAAGGATATCTGTGCCTGAAGCTTTGCAAGCAGATCTCAGCCCCAAAAGTGGAATAAGGCACTCAGGCATATACAGGAACTGGTGCATTATTTTCTGTCCCCCTAGTTCACACATGCGGTTCTGCAGGAAAGGCTTTGCGGACTTAGCCCCAGTAGCTCTGATAATGGTGATGCATCTGGCCTAGTCTTTATCCATGCTGTAGCCCTCTTTAGCTGCCACTTACTCTATAGCTACTTCCTTCTCCTACTAAAACATTGTGCTTGGTTTATTGTTTTATGACTCTGCAATCAAGTACTCCCTCCTCCCCTCCTGGGGAGGAGTCAAGATACGGGCATTCACTTCTCTAATGTCCTTCTCCTCTGTAATGGGCGCACTCACACCCAGTTTTCACTTCCTCTGCTCCTTTGATTAGGAAAACCTCCTCCACATCATTCAACTAAAATATCAGCAAAAAGATCTGTTCTCTTTTTCCATCTTACAATTTTACTTTCTCTGTCCCTCTTCAACAATCCACATACTTTCTGATCAACTTTCATTTAACTATCATGCCCGCAAATTCATCCAGTTTTCTATAATTTCTGTTCATTAGTTCAATCAAGTCCTAAAACTTCTCAGTGTATAATGCAGTTTTTTCAGTTCTAAACAAGTCTGGTCAGCTGACTTTCACTTCTGGTCCAGAGGGGGTGCACATCCCCCTGCTGCGGAGGTGGCTGGCAAACTAGGGAATCTGCAGGGAGGAGTCCCCCCCCCCTTCTCCTGGGCTCTGTTTCTCCTAGCAACGCTCTATCCAGGAGGTTGTTTTTTTTTTTTTTTTTAAATGATCTACTTCTCGGCTGTGGGCACATTAGTTCACGCCCACCGGGGGGGGGGGGGGGTGGCATCATCGGTGGACTGGGCCCCATCCCCCCCTTAAGCACTCTGAACGGAGCTACTTACAGAGAGAGAAACTGATGGGACAGGATATCTAGAGATTCTGGGGCAAAATATGGTGAACAGCAGAAACCACTCCCTTTCACATAGCATTCCTAATTGGGACAGAGACATTTGATTACTATAGTCTTCAGTAAATCCCTTACTGAAATTCTTGATCATACTTGAAAAGACACTCATTAAAAAAACCTTATTACCGTAAACATAAGCTTAAATTGAGCACAGACATACAATTTAGATACAGTTCTTAAAATATCTTATAGAGAGAACTATAGCTATCTGTTACGTATGACTAGAATTAAATTTCTTAGCGAACTAACTGCCAGCCGTAGTCTGCATCTGCAAAGGAAAATATTATTTTATTTTTATTAAATCTTACAGTTCAGAAAGCAGATATTCAAGAGACATGAAACAAATACTTTTCCATGGCTGTGGTGGATATCTAAAATGCATATACACCCTCTTTTTGTTTTTTTTGTTTTTTTTTTAACAATAAATATGTCTTCTATCAGGTGCTTGCCACAGTAAATCAGGAAATAACGTCTTGGAATTTTAAAAAACAAAGTACCCTCTTTCTCTGGACACGGACATACAAAATTCAAATACAGAAAAACAAATGAATCCATCCTAAATTGTAAAGGTCTTCATTAGTCACTAGTACAGAGTTTAACAATCCAATGTAATTACCTTAAATCTTACAGTATGGGGAAGCATGCATTCAAAATGCAAACACTCCAATCCTTTATTTTAAACAAGCAAGAAACTTTTCATTCGAGAGCTGCAGTTTCATTTTTTTTTCCTCCTGTCCTCTTGCTGTGTGGCTTGCTGGAAACAGCTTAACTGTTCATACACACACACAGACAGAGACATGCCGGCATTCGAATAAGAACTTAACCCTTTCCAGGCTAAGCCCCAAAACTATCGGGACCCACAATCCTGACTAAACATTCTTATTAAATGATATATAAATGATATATAATACATAACCATAGCAGAAGGAACACCACCATTAAAAACATATTGAATAAAACAGGTACAACCCTCCTGAAACAAGCACAAACCAACAGCATTGAGATTTAAGCCTGCACAGGGTTAGAAAGACACTGTACATTCTTTCCTTCAGACACGCCCCCTGTCAGTTTCACACTGTGCTATAGGAAAGCGAACTGGGTGAGACCAGCTTCTTGATTTCTAAAGTGACTCTAGGTGTTTTGCGTCTTCGTTCTGCTTGATTAATACAATTTCTTAATCAGTGAACTGTCACAAATTACTCAACAGAATAATCTCACATTTATAACAGAAGGGGAACTCGCAGTTTCAACAGAGAACAAAAAGAACAGATACACAGTAGGGCAGACAATACACATCAAACGCTTCACAATCATGCTAGCAATGTATCCCAAAAAGCCCAATCCTGTCTGTTCTGACTAGGCTAAATCATGATTCTCTATAACAGCTGTACCTCGCGAATACTCATGCAAGGATTTTCAAACAAATTTTCCCCACGCATACTCATGTAGGGACCTCGCGCATACTCATGCGAGGTTGACTTAAGTCTTACCAAACAAGAAGGACGATGGCTTCACCTCGCGCATACTCATGCAAGATTAATAGGACCGCCCTTGAGAGGGGATCAGTGCTCTCTTTTCCAAGTTCCAAGTTCTCGAGATTACAAGTTACAAGTTTCAAACTCTTACTAAAAGTTTCACAAGTTTCAAACTGCAGTTCTAACTCATCTGTCCAGACAGGTTTTCAAAACTATACTTACCGGATCCGGTCCCCGATACTTCACTAGCTTCTAAGTTGGATCCTGGACTCCCCCGGGTCGGAGGTGTTGGCCAGCTGGACCCAGTGCCTGCCGAGGCCAGGCAGAACCCCCTCCGATACAAGAGGATCGGTGGGCCCAGGGAAATTCCCCTGCGTCGGATTGGCATGGTTCCAACTGGACCAAACCTCAAGGCGAATTACGTGGATTTATTCACTTGAACACCATCCACCACTCGCACTTCCAGGCCGACGCACCAAGAAATGTAGCAGCAGATAAGCATGCAATAAATAAAACCAGGAGTCTTTTCAAGGATCCAAGCCAGTTTAATGTGCACAGGCTCAAGCAATAATCAAATTCAAAATGGCTGAGCAATGGTTTCTAGTAAAACAACAACTTTTATAGCTTTCTTTCCCATTCTAGACATAGGCAAACCTTTCATTGGTCCCGGTAACCCCTCGTACACCTTCTATTGGTCCCGGTACTGATATGGCTATCCAATTGGGACTCTGGTCTGGGCCCAGCACCTGCTCACCCCCCCCCCTTCTAGTCCCAATTACAATGGTCAGTGTCTCTAACTTGTTACATCTCTCCTCCAAGGTCGCTCAGCTAGTTAAAACATATGGGAAGCAGGGCACTGTAACATTTCTTTCAGCACAGTTAATTAATTTCACAGAAGCATAGCACACCTTATCAGTACCAATTAAACTTGTTTTTCTCTACTTTCTAAGTTTCGATTCTGCTTAGCTATACCTAATTGTGCTCAGTTAAGTTTCGTTTCTACAATAGCAGCATTTGGGGAAATGTGTAATTCCTTTGGGCATCTCCACAGGCTCCACTTACAGGTCAAGCTGTTTAGGCCTCCCTGCTTACGTCAGACACCATGGATCACAGGCCTTCGCCTACCACAATACAAACTGACAAAGATTAAATTAAGACAAATAAAACCCATTCAGCATCAACTTGACATGTTTCAGCTAGCGCCTGCCTGAATTATACAATACACTGTGGAATTACAATGTAAACATTACAAAAATTAGAAAAATAGGGTTAGTATCAAAAATCATTAAGCTGGACCACAAAGTATTCTTTGATACGGCCACACTGTCTAGCCATATTTAATCTGTAAATTTATATTACCAGAATTGATCACTGTGACTTTAAAACTCCTGGCAGAAGCAGCAGAGGAAGCTGGGTAAAAAAGGAGTAGAGAGGAGGTAGTGTGTTATAATGTAAGCAGTTGCCAACTCTTTGCTTTCTCTGTTTAATGTATTCAAGTTATATTCTGGAACAAAGTAAATTATTAAATTTAGTAGAGTTGATTGGACCCCATGATTTTGAACTATGAGTGTGAGTTTCTGCAGGCTTTTAGAGCTAAAACCTAGGATTCTTAGAACAGGGGGCAAAAAGAAAACTGACTCTCCATAGAAAGATTCAAGCAATATTCAGCCCCAGAACCATGTCTAAAAGGCTGGAATTGCTCAAAGGAAATGTGGCTCGATCAGAGCATTCACCACTAAATAGTTGCAGAGAATTGAAAAAGAGCTGAAAAGCCCAAAATCAGATATGGGTGTTTTAAGAGGAAAACCTGAACCAGCTCTCAGTAAAAGAATCATATTTAAATGAACTTTAGAGAGAAAATGAACCCACAATAACTTCCTTAGAGGAGATGGATCAGAAAATATAAACTTCTGTGTATTATCAGGATCTCTTGGAAGATGCATGCCAACAGGATAATTCAAAAGGAAAAGAACGGCGAAAACAGTGCTGTCGTCTCTTCTATCACACATACAGACTCCCTGGCCCTGCATGGCAAGCTATGAGGCTTTCCAAACTGATTATGGAAAATTTGCTGGAGACATAAACCACTGGCATAGGTTCTATATTCAATATGAAACAGCAAATCTAACTATCTGAAGTGTTAGGGCCCCTTTTGCTAAAGGCCTACTAAGGATGTACAAATGCCGAATACATGCGCGTTATTTGGCAATCTTCTTCGATAGCTGTCAGGGGCATGACCAGCATGTTCCCGGGAGCTAACATGTAACAGGTTCGTCTAACATGTGCTCCACCAAGGTGAGTTCTTTTAACAACTCCTATAGAGGAGTCATTAGGTGAACTCTCATTAAGAGCTGCATTGCCATAGAGTCTGCAGCAGTTGCCTTGGCTCCAGCAGTAATGTGCTTTCTCTGACCATGCTTCATCCATTTCTGCCTCATACCGTCTTCACCGGTTATTGAGCGTTTAACATGTGACTGTGTACCTGCTCTCATGTTAGTGTTCCCAATGCCCTGTTGCCACATGTTAAAACGCCCATTAACCAGCTAAAGTGCTTTAGTAAGAGGGGCCCTTACTGTAGTGGCACAACAGCAAATACCACAGCTAAACTAATTCTATCTGAAGAAAATTATAAAGTAGCAGTGACACCTCCTCTAGAGGTTTCGGTGTAAGGATTTCCATTTCACTTATTAGATTTATAAACCATGCATTTTATATATCTAGGGACTGTACAAACATAACATTCACAATAGCAAAATTACAATAAAATGACAAATCCAAAATAGCAAACACATCCAGTAAATTACAAACAAAAAGACTTCAAAGACATCAAATATAACACTGAAACAAAAAAAAACTAATAGGTCATCAGAGGTCCTTATTAAAAATAAACTTTTAATTTCTTGCAGAATAATAAATATAATAGACCATTGCACTGACTCCGTGGCAGGGAATTCCACAACTGGGGACCCACCATGGAAGAGACTCTCCCGCATGTTGTGTTATTCCTCAAAACTATAACAGCTGGTGCTATTAGCTGAACATTGCGGAGCTTCCCAATTTGATTGATGCCATCTAGATGTATATTAGCCAAAACGCAACTGTTGCTAAGCCCAACTAGGTATGACTGGAACCATCGAAGGACAAGTCTACTGATGCCTATTTTAGATAGTCAGTTCATCATTAATGATAGTAGTACCAAGTTATATGCTGTTGCATCTATAAAGATAAAATATAGTGCATGCATGGTATCTCTAAACTACATAACACTGGTTTAAAAGAGAAACTAATGTTACAGGGCTATGACTTGTTTGAAACCCGCATTGCCAGGAATCGAGGATGATGTGCTTATTAACATATTTATCCACCTGAAAATATATGATTTGTTCAGTAATTTTTCCTAAAAATGGTAAGCTGTAGTGATGTAAGTTTGCATGACTAAGGACAAGTTGTTTTTTTAAGGAATAGATTTTATACAGACACTTTTCAAATCTGAGAGTATAAGCACTACCACAGAATGATACAGATACAGATTCTTGCAAGCATTTAAGTACTGGTTTAGCTGCTAGATCTAGTGGACAGATAGTTGCTTTCATCTTTTGAATTACCTCAATAACGTGATCTACAGAATTCTTTTCAAAGACACACCATTGCGCCATTTTAAAATTAAGGTTACATAATTCACTCATTGAGTCTATGGGAGCACATAACAACTCTGTTTTAGCTTGAAAGTAATCAGCTATATTTTGAGCTAGTATCTAATCATAATTTGATGGCAGGTTCGTATGATTAGTTAGTTTATAAACAACAGAAAAATGTTCTGAAGGTCTCAAAAGAAGCACCTAAGTTTACTAGAAAAGTATTCTCGTTTTTGTTGTTCAAGACTAGGCTTATAATCATTTATTCTTGAAATACAGCTAACTTTACTGCCATCTATTTATTGGCAGTGCCATTAATGCTCATCTCCATGTAAACATTTGTGCATTTCTCCATTCTCTTTAGTAAATCATGCTACATGTAGTTAGGCATTTCAGCATTCCATGTATTAACCATTTCATCAATTGACATATTAATGGGAGCAGCATCTTTTTAAGGCCACTTTTGATTAAATGATGCTTGTTAAATACTTTTCGAGTGTAGAAGTGCAAGACTGTTTTTTGTCTATATATTTAATTTTGGATAACATCAAATTAAATACAAGTAGCCGATGATAACAATCCACAGATTTATCAGCTGTTGACTGTATTTCTTTTCATAAACAACTGATGGTACAAACTTCAGACCAAGTGTGTGACCTCCAAGCTGATTTTACCATCTAATAAAAGCTGAGTGCCCCCATGGTGTCAATGAAGTCTATCACTGGGAGAAAAGAGCTATGCTCATTGTTGTGCATATTAAAGTCCCCCATAATAAATAAATTAGGTAAATTGTAATTTAGTGCTGTTAATCTTTCAATAAATGAACTGACCTCTTGAATAGAATGCTACAGTGGACAGTAATATAAACAAAGCACAATGTTTTATAAGTTGCACATATACAGAAACGGTGGTATGAAAAGAAGACCGTAATCTCATTTCAGAAGTACTGGGTTGGTAGGAGGGGAGGGGGTTATATTGTCTTTTGCATTGTTATATTTTTTTCTGTGTATTATATGGATTTTTAACTGTAAACCGCTTTAGGGTCTTCATTGACTATAAGTGGGATTTCAAGTGCCAGAAATAAATACATTCTCCAGGACCAAGCAGGAAGTCAGTCCTCACATATGGGTGACGTCGGCGTCGACGGAGCCCCCATGCAGAGCATTTCCCCAGTTTTCAAAGAAAGCCTTTGGGAATGCAGGCATGCATGCGCGGTCCCCTTCCCACCCAAAGGTGCCATCTTGCTCAGTCTTCTTTTTTCCGCGGAGCCCTACGGACGCCTGTCCTTGTCACCCGTGAAAATGTTGATTTTTCTGCGTTGGGCCGAGTTTTTTCTTCGGTTCGACGTCGGTTCCTTTCCCGCCTGGACTCGGTACACCGGTGCCGAGCCCAGATCTCTTTTTTCAGTTTTTGTCCTTAGAGACTGCATTTGCGCCTTTTTTCTTTTCCCTGGCAGCCCAATTTTTTGATCTTGCAGGGGCCCTTTTTCCCCCCGATGGCTGCCAGTGGCTTTAAGAAGTGTGATCGGTGCAAGAAACTGATGTGTCTCACCGACACACACGACTGCTGCCTCCGGTGCCTGAGGCCAGACCATGATTCTGCGGTCTGTAGTCCCTGTGGCAAAATATCTTCCAAGGCATTGCGGAGCCGTCAGCACCAGCGTGAGAGGATCTTCTCAGAATCTGCCTCTGGACGGGTCCGGACTTCGTCAGAGGCCTCGACGTCTTGGGAGTCTGACCCTGAGCATCGTCGGGGCTCCTCTGAAAGGGAGTCCCCCTCGAGGGAGCACCGAAGGAAGAAGAAACCCGTGAGGGCGGCATCGGTGGATGCTCTTGGCTCCTTGAGAGCCAGGTCGCATAGCCCCGATTTCCGTCCCGGGTCTTTGGAGTCGGAGAGGCCTGCAAAGCATCCTCGTGTAGAGTCGGAGGCCCCGAGTCACGTGAGTACTGTAGTCCTCGTGGACTCTCCTCCAGGGGAGCCGACGTCGGGCCCGATGCCGTCGGGGCCCGAGTCGGAGGCTGCTGGGTCTCCTGAGCTCGGACTCAGGTTGACGGCCTTGGAGAGCAGATTGTCTGCCTTCATGGAGCAGCAGCATGTGCTGATCGCCAGTCTCACCGGCGCATCTGCCCCAACCACTGGGACATCGACATCCAAGTCGACCCCCGGAGGCCGAGCCGATCCTCGAGACCATGCGAACTCGAGTCGATCCTCGGCCTCCCGTTCAGGACTGAGGTCGTCGACGCCGGTTCCCTCGGCGTCGGGGCGGATGGCATCGGTGCCTGCCCACTTGGAGCCGCTCGATTCCTCCTTGGAGGAATCGGCGTGGGAAACGGAGGAGGAGGAGTCCCCTGACACCTTTTATTTATTTTATTTAGACAGTTTTGTATACCGCCTTATCCTTCAATCAAAGCGGTCACAACACAATTGGTTGATACGTTTAACACGCAGGGATATGAGACACATACACTAATACTTACAGGGAACATGGGCAATGGAGGGTTAAGTGGCTTGCCCCAAGACCACAAGGAGCATCTGTGGGACTAGAAACCCCAGTCCTTCCGGCCCAAGGTTGCTGTCCTCTAGTGGGATTTGAACCTCTGACCTTCCGGCCTGAAGTACCTTGCCCCAACCACTAGGCTACTCCTCCCTTCCGGACTCGGTGCGTCCCTTTGGACTCACCGGGTTCCGAGCCTCGGACAAGGTCCCCTCCGGAGGATACCAGGTTCTCGGATTTCGTGAGGGACATGGCCAAGGCACTGGCATTCCCTGCAGACCCCGAGGAGGATCCTCGAGCCGAAGAGCTCGAGGCTCTGCAGTATGACTCTCCTCCCAAGGAGGCCTTTACTATCCCGGTTCCTCCAATGCTGGAGCCGGTTGCTCTTCCGCATGTGGGAGGCGCCGGCCTCGATGCCGGTTCTAAGCAAGCGGGTCGATTCCATCTGTCGAGTCCACAAGAGCCCCGGGTTTCAAAAGGCACAGCTACCGCACCATTCCATGGTTGTGGAATCGGCCATGCATCGCCTGAAGAGTCAGAAGGTGCACTCCTCGGTGCCCCCCGGCAGGGAGGCCCGGAACCTGGATGCCCTCGGTAGAAAGTGCTTCCAGGGCTCTATGCTTGCTTGCCGTGTCCAGACCTACCAGCTGTACATGGGCGTGTACCTTCGAGAGCTGGCAAAAGAGATTGCCGGGTTCTCTGCTGGTCTGTCCAAGGAACCTTTGCAAAGGTTCAAGGCCTTGTCTTCTGGTATTCGAGAGTGCTCAAAGTTTATATCTCGAGCAGCCTACGATGGATTTGAGGCTTCGGCCCGGGTAGCAGAGGCCGGCATCGGTGCACGCCGCCAGGCCTGGTTACAATCCTCGGACCTCAAGCCGTGGGTACAGGACAAGTTGGTCGATGTCCCTTGCCGAGGTGAAAACCTCTTTGGCAAGCCCATGGCCGAAAAGGCTGCAGAACCCGAGACCGAGACTCTTACCCGGACAAGGCTGTCCAGGAAAACCTCTGCCCCTTCTCAGAAGAAGAAGGGCTTGGGGGAAAAAGACCTTTTACCCGAGGAAGACCGCTGCCTACAAAACCTACCCTCACTACCAGGCCTCTGCAGCTCCCCAACAGGGCCAGCAGGCCAAGGGGCAGGGTCATGGGCCCCGTAGGCAGAAGGCCCCAAGCCGCCTCCTCTGGCTCCTGCTCAGCAGGGAGGGGTTTTTTGACTATGCCATCATAGCCTCTCCTCCTCTCCAGGGCACAGGAGATCGGCTGACCCTGTACGCAGACAGGTGGCCAGCCATCACAGGGGATACTTGGGTGTTAAGCATCATCGAAAGGGGCTATCTGCTCCACTTCACCCAGATACCCCCCTCCTACTTTCCAGGGGAGCCTCCAAGACCCCCTCTGCACAGAAACTTACTCCTTCAGGAGTTGGAACCGGTGCCTCACCACCTGGAAGGGCAAGGCTTCTACTCCAGGTACTTCCTGGTACCAAAAAGAACAGGAGGCCTTAGACCCATCCTCGACCTGAGAAATCTGAACAAGTTTCTGGAGAGGGAAAAGTTCAAGATGCTTACCCTTGGGATCTTACTGCCCTACCTCTAGCAGGGAGATTGGCTATGCTCCTTAGACCTGAAGGATGCTTATACTCACATTCTCATCCATCCAAGTCACAGACAATTCCTCAGATTTGTGGTGGGAGGAAAGCACTTCCAGTACAGAGTGCTTCCTTTTGGCCTCACCTCCGCCCCCAGGGTTTTTACAAAATGCCTGGCGGTGGTTGCGGCCTACCTCAGGAACCAGGGGATCTTTGTGTTCCCTTACCTGGACGACTGGCTAATCAGGGGCCAGTCTCCACAAGAGGCTAGGCAGGCCACCTGCAGAACCATATCCATGCTTCAGCACCTGGGGTTCGTTATAAACTTCCCAAAGTCCACTTTGGTCCCCTCACAGGACGTGGAATACATAGGGGCAAGGTTGGATACCATCCATGCAAAGGCCTATTTGCCTATGGACAGAGCTCACAGGTTGATAAAATTGACCGTCCAGTTTCGGGTGAACTCTCTGGTCTCTGCCAGACACTTCCTCCGGCTCTTAGGTCACATGGCTTCCACAGTGCATGTCACCCCACATGCCCGGCTACACATGAGGCTGGCTCAGTGGCACCTCAGGGCGCAGTGGCTGCAGGCCACAGGGAAATTGTCAGACAGAATAAAGGTGTCCAAACTCTTGGTGGACTCCTTACGCTGGTGAAGGCATCTCCCAAATCTGGTCAGGGGTGTTCCTTTTCAGGCCTCCCCACACACTCAGGTACTGACAACCGATGCTTCCCTGCAGGGCTGGGGGGCACACTGCCAGGGAACCTGCACCCAAGGCCTGTGGTCTCCGTGGGAGGCTGCCCAGCAGATCAACCTGTTGGAATTGAGGGCCATTCGACTAGCCTTACAGACTTTCTCTCAGATCCTGTCTCACCAGTCTGTCCTAGTTCAGACGGACAACCAGGTGGCTATATTCTTCGTCAACAAGCAGGGAGGCACAGGATCCAGACTTCTGTGCCTGGAAGCACAAGCTCTCTGCTCCTGGGCTGTCACTCAGGGCATGACCCTCAGGGGCGTCTACCTCCCAGGCCAAGAAAACTATCTGGCGGACAGGCTCAGCAGACTCCTGCAGCCTCACGAGTGGCAGTTGGATCCTCTGGTAGTTCAACAGATCTTTCTGAAGTGGGGTCTTCCGACCATATATCTTTTTGCCAGTCCGCTAAACAGGCAACTAGCCAGGTTCTTTTCCAGGCAACTGCATCCCTTGAGAACAGCGCCAGATGCATTCCTGATCCCCTGGTCAGAGAGCCTGCTGTATGCCTTTCCTCCCACACCTCTGGTGGCCCGGACTCTATTAAAAATCCAGCAGGACCGAGCCGCGATGATCCTGATAGCCCCCAGGTGGCCCAGGCAGCCGTGGTTCCCTCTTCTGCAGTTGGCAGTGGATACTCCACTTCCTCTGGGTTTGCAACCTGACCTTCTGACTCAGGATCAGGAGTCCCTCTTGCATCCCAACCTCAAATCCCTCAATTTGATGGCCTGGCTGCTGAAAGGCTAGTCCTTGCTGCCTTGCTCCTATCAAGGGAGGTTGAAGAGGTGGTGTTGGCCTCCAGGAAGCATTCCACTAGGAAGGCCTATGCTCTGAAGTGGCATAGGTTCTGTACTTGGTGTTCTCAACAGCAAGGGGACCCCTTCTCCTGCTCTGTCCAGGTGGTGCTGCAATACCTGCTCCACCTTTCCAACCTAGGACTTCAGTCCAACTCTGTCTGGGTTCACCTCAGTGCCCTCTCAGCTCACCACTCGCAGGTGGATGGACAGTTTCTCTCAGGCCACCCTCTGGTGTCTCGCTTTCTCAGAGGCCTGCTTCTGCTTAAGCCTCCTATTCGTCCACCGGCCACTGAGTGGGATCTCAATGTGGTCTTGCAGCAACTGACTCGCCCACCTTTTGAGCCGATGGCAACCTGCCATTTATGTTTCCTCTCCTGGAAGGTGGTGTTATCCAGGACCAAGCAGGAAGTCAGTCCTTACATATGGGTGTCATCGGCACAGATGAAGCCCCAGCGGAGCATTTCCCCATCTTTCCATGAAAGCCTTTGGGAATGCTGGCACGCATGTGCGGTTCCCTTCCCGCCTAAAGGTGCCATCTTACCTCAGTCTCTTTTTTTCCAAGAAGCCCATCGGACGTGTGTCCTGTTCTCCTGGATAAAAGTGATTTTTTTTCTTCGGCGATTTTCGCTATTTTTCTCCAGTTCGACGCCGGTTCCCCTCCCACCGGGTTCGGTACACCGGTATCGAGCCCGTTTTCTTCATTTTTCAGTTTTTGCCCTTCGTGGCTGGCGTTCGCGCCCTTTTTCATTTTTTCACTGGAAGGCCAGTCTTTTGACCTCGCTGGGGCTATTTTTTCCTCGATGGCTTCCAGTGGTTTCAAAAAGTGTGATCGGTGTAAGAAAATTATGTCTCTCACCGACACACACGACTGCTGCCTTCGGTTCCTCGGCCCTGACCACGACACCAAGTCGTGTGGGCCATGTGGGAAGATGTCTTCCAAGGCACTAAAGAGTCGACAGCATCAGAAGGAAAGGTTTTTCTTGGACTCTGCCTCCGGCCGGGCCCGGACTTTGTCTGAGGCCTCGACATCTTGGGATTCCGATTCCGAGCACCGTCGAAGCTTCTCGGACAGGGGGTCCCCCGACCGGGAACGTAAGAGGAAGAAGCGGCTCACGAGGGCGGCGTCGGAGGAGGTCCATGGTCCCTCGAGGGCCAGGTCTAAGACCCCCGACCGCCGTCCCGGGCCCGTGGACCAGAGAAGCCTGCAAAAGTTCCTCGCGTGGAGCCAGAGTCTGCTGGACACATAAGCCCCATAGTCTTCGTGGGCTCTCCTCCCAGAGAGCCGACTTCGAGTCGGTGGCTGCTGCGTCTCCCGAGCTGAGTCTCAGGATGACAGCCTTGGAGTGCAGACTGTCTGCCTTCATGGAGCAGCAGCGGGCACTGATGGCCAGCCTGTCTGGTGCATCTGCCCCGACCACCGGGACATCGACTTCGAAGTCAACCCCGAAGACCGAGCCGATACTCGAGACCCTCGTGGCTCGAAGTCATCCTCGGTCGAGGTCTCCCTCGACCTCCCGTTCGGGACCGAGGGTGTCGATGCCGGTCCCCCGGCGTCGGGGCGGGTGCCTCGGGGCCCCGCAGGGTCAGACCCTGCCGCCTCCTTGGACGAGTCCGCCTGGGAGACGGAGGACGAGGAGTCTCCCGATACTTTTAAGACTCAGTGCGTCCCGTTGGACTCACCGCAGTCTGATCCCCGGAGTAGATCCCCTCCGGAGGACACTAGGTTCTCGGAGTTTGTCTGGGATATGGCCGCAGCCTTGGCTATCCCTGCCGATCCCGAGGAAGAGCCTCGAGCCGAGGAGCTTGATGCTCTACAGTACGACTCTCCTCCGAAGGAGGCCTTTACTGTCCCGGTTCCTCCGATGCTGGAACGGCTCCTCTTCCGAATGTGGGAGGCCCCGGCGCCGGTTCTAAGTAAGCGAGTCGATTCCATTTATCGACTCCGCAAAAGCCCTGGTTTCCAGAAAGCACAGCTACCACACCATTCCATGGTTGTGGAATCGACCATGCATCGTCTGAAGAGCCAGAAGACGCACTCCGCGGTGCCCCCCTGCAGGGAGGCCCGCAACCTCGATGGCGTCGGTAGGAAGTGCTTCCAGGGGTCGATGCTTGCTTGCCGTGTCCAGTCTTACCAGCTGTACATGGGCATGTACTTGCGGGACCTGGCCAAAGAATTGGCCGGATTCTCTGCTGGTCTCTCCGGGGAACCCTTCCAGAGATTTCAGACCTTGTCCTCGGGGATTCGGGAATGCTCAAAGTTCATTTCCCGCGCCGCCTACGATGGCTTCGAGGCTTCGGCCCGAGTAGCGGCTGCCGGCATCGCGGCTCAACGCCAGGCGTGGCTGCAGTCATCGGACCTCAAGCCATGGGTTTAGGACAAGTTGGTCGATGTCCCCTGCCGAGGTGAGAACCTTTTTGGCAAACCCGTGGCCGAGAAGGCCGCTTAGCTCGAGACGGAGCACCTTACCCGGACAAGGCTGTCGAGGAAGACCTCTGCCCCTTCACATAAGAAGAAGGGCTCGGGTAAAAAGTCCTTTTACCCGAGGAAGGGCACTGCCTACAAACAGTACCCTCAGTATCAGGCTGCCCAAGCTGCCCCCCAGGGTCAGCAAGCCAAGGGCCAGGGTAATGGGCCCCGTAGGCAGAGGACCCCCAAGCCTCAGGCCCCTGATACCACTCAGCAGGGTGGGGGTTTTTGACTCCTTGAGTGTAGCCTCTCCTCCACTGCTCTCCCCACCCTGCACAGGAGGTCGCCTCGCCCTCTTTGCCCACCAGAGGCCCCTTTTCACCAGGGATAGTTGGGTGCTGGACATAGTCCACAATGGCTATGCCCTCCATTTTCACCAACTGCCTCCACCATATTTTCCAGGGGAGCCTCCAAGGCCTCCCCTGCACACAGACCTTCTTCTACAAGAGCTTCATGGTCTGTTGGTGGACAGGGCAGTGGAGCCTGTGCCTCCCCACTTGCAAGGTCACGGATTCTACTCCAGGTATTTCCTGGTACCCAAAAGAACCGGTGGCCTTCGACCCATTCTGGACCTCAGAAACCTCAACAAGTTCCTAGAGAAAGAAAAGTTCAAGATGCTTACTCTTGGAACCCTTCTGCCCTACCTCCAGCAGGGAGATTGGCTATGCTCCTTAGATCTAAAGGATGCGTACCCTCACATCCTCATTCATCCAGACCACAGAAAGTACCTCAGGTTCATTGTAGGAGGAAACCATTATCAGTACAGAGTACTACCTTTTGGCCTGACCTCCGCTCCCAGGGTCTTTACCAAGTGCCTGGCAGTTGTGGCGGCCTACTTGAGAAATCAAGGCATCTTTGTCTTTCCCTATCTGGACGACTGGCTCATCAGGGGTCAAACGTCCCTGGAGGCCAGACAAGCCACCCTCAGAACCATTGCTCTGCTTCAAAATGTGGGTTTTGTCATAAACTTCGCAAAGTCCACTTAGCTCCCCTCCCAGAACTTGGAGTTCATAGGGGCAAGGTTGGATTCTCAACTGGCAAAGGCATTCTTGCCAGAAGACAGGGCCCAAAGACTGATGGACGTGACAAAACCGTTTCTGAACAAGTCCCTGGTCTCCGCCAGACTCTGCCTCAGGCTTCTGGGACACATGGCTTCGACAGTACATGTGACTCCCAATGCCAGGCTCCATATGAGGCCTGCACAGTGGTGCCTTCGGACTCAGTGGTCTCAAGCCACAGGCAACTTACAAGACAAGATAAAGGTGTCCAAACCCCTCTTAGCCTCCCTCAGCTGGTGGCTACATCCACCCAATCTACTCAAAGGGATGCCCTTCCAAATGCCAGAATACTCGGTGATCCTCACCACCGACGCCTCTCTAAAGGGCTGGGGTGCTCATTGTCTGGACAAGTGCACCCAAGGCCTCTGGTCTCCCTGGGAGGCAGCCCAACAGATCAATCTGCTGGAACTTCGGGCTATCCGCTTGGCTCTCAAAGCTTTTTCTCCAGCCCTGGCTCACCGCTCAGTCTTGATACAAACAGACAACCAGGTAGCCATGTTTTATGTGAACAAACAGGGCGGGACTGGGTCCCAGATCCTTTGTCAAGAGACTCAGGACCTTTGTTCCTTTGCCCTAAAGCACAACATGCTTCTCAAGGCGGTGTACCTCCCAGGCCAGGAGAACTGCCTGGCCGACCGGTTGAGCAGAATTCTACAGTCCCACGAGTGGCAGCTGCATCCCTTGGTCATTCAAAAGATCTTCCTGAAGTGGGGTCTCCCTTGGATAGATCTCTTTGCCAGTCCACTGAACAAGCAACTGCCCAAGTTCTGCTCCAGGCAACCGCATCCTTTGAGGATAGCACCAGATGCTTTTCTGATGTCCTGGTCTCAGGGCCTCCTGTATGCATTTCCTCCCACGCCCTTGGTGGCCCGAACTCTTTTCAAAATTCTTCAGGACAAGGCCTCGGTCCTGCTAGTGGCTCCCAGGTGGCCGAGACAGCCTTGGTTTCCTCTTCTGCTTCAACTGGCGGTGGATCCCCCACTGCCTCTGGGGTTGCAACCCGACCTTCTCTCTCAGGAGCAGGGTTCCCTTCTGCACCCCAATCTCAAAGCTCTCAATTTGATGGCCCGGAGGCTGCAAGGGTAGTCTTGGCTCCCTGGGGCCTGCCTCAGGAAGTTGAGGAGGTTGTCCTAGCCTCTAGGAAACAGTCCACTAGGAAAACCTATGCTCTCAAATGGAAAAGGTTTTCTGTGTGGTGTCAGCTACGTACAGAGGATCCTTTCTCCTGTACTGTGCCAGTAGTGCTTCAGTACTTACTGCACTTATCAAATCAGGGACTTAAGTCCAATTCTGTTTGGGTCCACCTCTCAGCTCTAGCAGCTCACCACTCACTGGTGGAGGGACATTCTCTGTCAGGTCACCCCTTGGTGTCCCGCTTTCTCAGGGGCTTGCTTTTACTCAAGCCTCCAATCCGTCCTCCTGCCCCTGAGTGGAAGTTGAATGTGGTCTTGCAGCAACTGACTCGCCCACCTTTTGAGCCGATGGCTACTTGTCCACTACGCTTCCTGTCCTGGAAGACACTCTTCCTCATAGCCCTTACCTCGGCTAGGCGAGTGAGTGAGCTTCAGGCCTTACACCAGGATTTATAGGAACAGGATAGTCCTCAGGACTCATCCCAAGTTCCTCCCAAAGGTTGTCTCCTCTTTCCACCTCAATCAAGAGGTGGTTCTTCCAACATTTTTCCCTAGGCCTCATGCAAGCCAGGCTGAAGCAGTCCTGCATACCCTGGACTGTAGGAGGGCCTTATCCTTCTACCTTGACCGTACGCAGGGGCATAGCAGGGCTACTCAGCTCTTTGTATCCTTTGACCCTAATAAGTTGGGGTTGGCTGTGTCCAAGCGTACCTTGTCCATCTGGGTGGCTGACTGTATCACCTGGGCTTACAAGGCGGTTGACCTTCCTTTGCAGGGTAGGGTCATGGCCCATCGTGTCAGGGCAATGGCTGCCTCAGTGGCTCATCTCCGCTCTGTGCCCTTGGTAGACATCTGCAGGGCTGCAACTTGGTCTTCAAGCCAGACTTTTGCGGCCCATTACTGTCTGGAGAAGGGAGTCCCTTAGGGACAGTGCTTTTGGCCAGGCAGTACTCCAGAATCTCTTTGAGATTTAGGCAACTCCTGCCCTCTGTTGGAGGTTGTGTCCTTGAAAAGCCTTTCTTTGCTGCTGAGACTAGAGGGAGTTCTCTTGTTCAGCCTGGGTTCCTCGGTAGCCCAGAGCTAGGGAGTCACCCATATGTGAGGACTGACTTCCTGCTTGGTCCTGGAGAAAGAGTAGTTACTCACCTGTAACAGGTGTTCTCCAGGAGCAGGAGGAATCAGTCCTCACAACCCTCCCTTCTCCCCTTGGAGTTGCAGTTGTACATAGTTTATTTTTTCATTTTTATGTGCTGTTCTTAGATATATCATTTGACTGAGGTAAGATAGCACCTTTAGGCGGGAAGGGAACCGCGCATGCGTGCCAGCATTCCCAAAGGCTTTCATGGAAAGCTGGGGAAATGCTCCGCTGGGGCTTCATCGGCGCCGATGACACCCATATGTGAGGACTGATTCCTGCTGCTCCTGGAGAACACCTGTTACAGGTGAGTAACTACTCTTTCCTTGTGGCACTCCCCTTGGCTAGGCGGGTGAGTGAGCTTCAGGCCCTGGTCTCGGATAGGCCGTATACCAGGTTCTATAGGAACAGGGTAGTCTTGCAAACTCATCCTAAGTTCCTTCCAAAGGTAGTGTCCTCCTTCCACCTCAACCGGGAGGTGGTACTTCCAACGTTCTTTCCCAGGCCGCACGCCAGTAGGGCAGAGATTGTCTTCCATACCCTGGATTGTAGAAGGGGGCTGTCCTTTTACCTTGAACGTATGCAGGGGCATAGAAGGGCTTCTCAGCTCTTCATTTCCTTTGACCCTAATAAATTGGGGTTGGCTGTCACTAAGCGTATGTTGTCCATTTGGGTGGCAGACTGTATCGCCTGGGCGTACAGGGCAGCCGGCCTCTCTCTGGATGGTCGAGTCACGGCCCACCGGGTCAGGGCGAAGGCCGCATCAGTAGCTCACTTCCGTTCTGTTCCGTTGGCAGACATCTGCCGGGTCGCTACTTGGTCTTCAAGCCAGACTTTTGCGGACCACTACTGCCTCGAGAGGGAGTCCCGTAGGGACAGTGCTTTCGGGCAAGCAGTACTCCGTAATCTCTTTGAGGTTTAGGCAACTCCTACCCTCCGGCCCTGGTGTTGGGCTACCGTTCAGGTGTGGTCTCAGAGAAGATTCTCTCACTGTTGCTGGGGCTCTAGAGGGAGCTCTATTTTTCAGCCTGGGTTCCTGGTAGCCCAGAGCTAGGGAGTCACCCATATGTGAGGACTGACTTCTTGCTTGGTTCTGGAGAAAGAGTAGTTACTCACCTGTAACAGGTGTTCTCCAGGAGCAGCAGGAATCAGTCTTCACGACCCTCCCTCCTCCCCTTGGAGTTGCAGTTGTATATAGTTCATTTTGTTTTTGTGCTGTCTTTTAGCTATGTCATTAGACTGAGCAAGATGGCACCTTTGGGCGGGAAGGGGACCGCGCATGCGTGCCTGCATTCCCAAAGGCTTTCTTTGAAAGCTGGGGAAATGCTCCGCATGGGGGCTCCGTTGACGCCGACATCACCCATATGTGAGGACTGATTCCTGCTGCTCCTGGAGAACACCTGTTACAGGTGAGTAACTACTCTTTTCTGACTCATCATGGCAAATTAATATTGCACGCCCTTTCTGACCTTTAGATTGCTTGAAAGGCCGAGATGACCAGGGGACATAACTCATCGGCTAAAATCATATCCACATCAGTAAGCCAAGTTTCTGTGACATCCAAAATATCAAGTGAGGAGCATGATATCAAGTCATAAATAACAGATAGATTGTTTCTGGCTGATCTTGCATTCACTAATAAATTAAGGTTGCAACCGCTTGAAAATATCTATGTAGATAAAGTTAATTGTCTATACCCTGCCCTACAATCATAAAAATATACAATTGTGATAAAATTAAATAAATTAATAATTTATAAACTATAATCTTGCTATTTTATTTACCTTGCTAAATGATGATAAATAACTCTGAGGAATTAAAAAGATAAACTGGTCACAAGACTGGTCACACAGAGAGGCACGCTGCAAATCACACATGGCTTTATGCTACAGGAAGTCATGGGGAGTGATGTCAGAAACTGGATGGGGCTTACCTCCTGATGGCGGTTCTGATGTGAATAGTAGAAAGCTCCAGATCATTGATATTGAAAGTATGTCCACTGATAACCTCTAATGTAGGTAAGATCCTAGTCACATGTGGTTTTATGCCATGGAAAGTCATGAGGGAGTGACATCAGATCTTTTTATCAATGTGCTTTTAAAGAAAGTTTTGAACCTAAGCCATGTGAAAAGATCCACTGATATAGCAACTAACATAAACTGTGCTGAACTTCAAATGCATATTTTGGAGTCGATGGGCATAGTTTCTAACAGTTATGGAGGCCTTTTATTATCCTGTATGCTGAAACTAATTCCTGATGACATCACACTTGAATTTAACCATCAACTAGATAAAAAGGATCACTGGAAGGTACCAATTTGTATTAAATTCCTGGAGAAGGAAGTGGAAATAATTAAAAGCAAAGTAAGAAATTGTGCTTAACCAAACTCAAAAGGCACTCTCCTGGACCCCAAATATCAGTATTACAAAAAAAATCAAGCTTATACTGGAAACAAAGGACAAAGAAACTCAGCGTTTCCCCTGCTATTACCCTCCAACCTGTAACCCCAAGGTTTCTTGCATATTTTTTGAAAAGACAGAACACAGCACTAGTGACATCAAGGAACTGACAGTGTAGGAGAACAGAGAGGCTCAAAAGGAAGGGCTTGGCTCCAACATATTGCCAGATTCTGTAGAACGGAAGTTTATTTTCAGCCTGTAGGAAGAGTCATCACAGAACAACGTGTGACCAGAATGCACAAGGGGAGAGACAAAATGATGCTGTCATCTGTTTTGCTAAATTGTACAAACCCAAAGACTTTTAACTATATTGCTACAAACTGCGCAGGGTGGGCAGAAGGTCCCCAGCGTGGACAAAATGTATGTTCTTTACGTGACAAAGACGGTCAGAGATTCATCATTCAGGAGGATGTTTTCCAGGATTCTGAACCTTTCTGTCACTGGGGAAGAAATACTTTTGTTCTTCATATCTTTTAGAGCCGAAGCTTTGGCAATAACCAAAATAAACATAATCAAATTCATCCTGAGGAATCTCTAGAATATGCAGAAGGGCATTGATTTAGAAGATCTATAAACGTCAGACAAATGCACTGTAATTCTGAAGATTTCAGGTGCAGCCTTACATCAGAAACTGCAAGAGAAAGGCATATAGCTTGCTGACTGTTGAGAAGTGCAGGAAAAGGAGTCTGAAATGATGGTACTTGATGCCGATTTTATTGGAGGATTGTATCAGGCAATGAAAAGGCTAAAGGAGGCCTTGGTTGTACTGGAAACCAGTTTTGAATGGAAACTGCAAGACCCAGCACAAATGTCAAGCATGACCTTTAGTATCACAGATGTCAGAATTATAGAAATTTGCATCAGAGAAGACACTCAAATGATGAAATCCGAAGAATCTTTGGGCACTACTTAAAACAGAGATAGGAACAAAATATGATGGAAGCATTACAGTGCTTTTCCACTGCTGTAAAAGATTAACAGGATAGATAAGAAGTGGGATTACCTTGGCAGTCCATTCAGTTAAACTCCATCCTGTTTATATCCTTTTGAAGGTATGGTCTCCAGATATGTACATGATACTCCAAATGAGGTCTCACCTGAGATTTATACAGAGGCAACATTGCCTCCTTTTCCCTGCTGGCCATTCCTCTGTACACTCAAGCATCCTTTTGGATTTTGATGTTTGGTAGCCTTAAGATTTTCAGATATAATCAGACCAAGATCTCAGTCTTCCTTTGTTCACAGAAATACTTTACCCTTATTCTTTATTGCACCATTGAGGTTTTGCAGCCCAAATACATGACCCTGCATTTTCTTTTTAGCATTAAATCTCAGGAGCCAAATTCTAGACCAATCTTCATGCTTCACTAGATCCATTTTCCTGTTTATCCACACCTTCCACCGAATAATTGTACACACAAGTAATAGCTCAGTAGGAAAGACATACATTACATTGCTTACCTCTGGAGTTGTTTTAGACCTTGTCTTAGACTACACACAGCAGGAACTATTTTACTGACCTTATGGGGCTTGTGGCAATATGGAGGCTATAAAGGGTACTATATTCTGACAATGCAAACATCTTTAAAAAAAGAGCAGACATAGACTTAAAAGTATGAAAAATGCTTAGCACTGATCTAAAGGAGATCTTCACTGAAAAGGAACTTCATCATATTTATGTGCTTATTAGGGGTATGCCAATCCCCTTTAAGAATCTCTTTTCAGATCTTAGGGGTATGTTTACTAAACCGTCTTAATGTTACTGGCGTTAGTTGCAGTCTTACTGTGACGAATGCCATATAAGGTAGTGGGTGTTCCGGTCTTAAGGTAGCATTTTGGGTTATCGCGCGATAACGTCTGTTATCGCGCGATAGAGGGAGCCGTGGCACGTTAACGTGCATTAGCCTTAATTAGGCGCGCTGACCTGCAATCACAGCAAGAGAGGTGTAGCACACTGGTTAATACATTGACTGCTTGTACAGTGGTCATGAGTTCGATCCCTCAGTGGGCTCAGTTAAAAGGCTGTCTGAGGCAATCCCTTTTCCTGCTTGTAACAGTTAGACACATCCCAACAATCTGCACTGCCAGCCAAAAAAGCCTCACCCCAGTGCCGCAACCTAATGCACCTTTTAGGGTGCACCATAAGGCACATCATAAAGCACCATGTCATCCAAGGCAGGTCATAATGTGCCCCAGAGGGCGGCAGGAAAGGTTGGCACCCTCCAAGGCAGCATATAAGGCGCCCCATAAGCTGGCCAAATCTAAGGTGCCGCGAAAGATGCCCCGGGATGCTAAGGTGACACAGGAGATGGTGCCCAGGGGCACAAAGGTGCCCCAAGGTCTCAAGCATGAAATGTATGGCTCAAACACAGATGTAACCATAACACTGCACAGAGCACCAAGGAAAGGCAATGAACAAGTGATGGAAGGAAGTAGATGACGGAGCTCATGGACCAGCCAAATCTGTGTGCAGCCCATGTGGCAGCAGGTAAAGTGGACAGACATATCGGGGGCAGCTGTACCGATGTACAGGGTGATGGTAATGTACAGTGCAACAATGACAGTGTGTGGCAGAGGATGGGGATACGTGTCCACCAGAGGAGGTAGAGATGGCAGGATAAGTGCAATGACAGGAGGACAGAGGAAAGCAGTGCCATGCAGAGCAGACACAGGAGAGGCAAGCATGAAGAGCCGCAATGCAGAAAAGTGTGCCAGTGCAGGACATGGGGTAGCAGCCTGCACAGTAGGGCAGGACGCCCAGAGTTTGCAGACTCAGATAGACTGACAGAAGGATGTTTGGCAACAGTGATGAGGGTATAATGTGCCAGCAGCATAGATAGTCACAGATAGGACTGTAACAGGAATGCAAAGTACATGTGGACGAGAGGCATAATATAATTAGAACAGAGAGGACTCGAACCCATTACCAATAGCACAAATGGCAATGCACAAACCGGTAGGCTACAACACCAACATGAGAGTCACAGCAAAGGCTGCATACAAGAACACTGGAGGGCACTACACCAAAACACAGCTGGCTGCCAGGATAGGGCAACCCCAACAGTCACGAAGATGCAGGGTGGGGGGACAGGATCTGCCACCAACAGCCCCACACTCTACATCTTTGCAATGGCGGCAGTGGAGGGACATGATGAAGGACTGTGGGACCAGCTACCCCGGTCCTGCAGGGGAGAGGGTGCCCTCCAAAGCACTGGATGCAGATCTGTTTGTATCACACAGGGCACTGGCAGACAGGCAGTAGGCTTGTATACGCTCAGATGCCCCCCACCACCATCTGACATTGACCAGCAGTGGGCACTGTCAGTCTTCACCCTGCAAGGCACTCCAGACATACACACGCTAACTGCAGTCATTCTGCTAGCTGGTACATAGTGCATGTTCCTGGAGGAACTGTGTGCACCCAAAAATGGGATGTGAGCACACACACCAAGCAAGTATGTCAGTGATTGGGCCCCAGAACAGGGAACCCATAGATATCACCTGAAAGAAGTACTGTATAGCACTATGGGGTAACCTAGCCATGCCATGGTCACTGCTCAGTCAGGGTGAGAGTGACCTCACAGCATGACATGCTGTGGCCACCCTGTCCGTGCAGGTGGTGGTCGGGCACTACAATGTCCCAGCCATTGCCCTATGCCCTGGCCACCCTGTCCGGGCCATACCCACAGTACCTTGCTTCTCATTATGCACATTGGCAGGCTAACACTGGAAACAGTGCAAGCATTGTGGGCTCAGTAAGGTGTAGGCAGCCACAACACACTGGGTAAACATACACCCACTCCTACACCTATTTCAACATTGTGCATGGATAGAGGTGGTTGGCAGCCCTGGCCACCACACCAGTCCGGGGCACAGTGCAGGCATTGCTATGGTACTCAATACGGTTGGGGTCACTCCCCGGGGTGGTATACACTGTCGGGAACAAACACTGAACCACAATCCACAGATATCAGAAAGGTTGCTATGATGAATCTCTGTCAACAAATTGTGTTTAACATAGGATGTGTTAGCTGACATTAATCAGAGCAACCTTTTGATATATGTGTAATGTGTTCCCAAGTTTAGGACGGCATTGCTAAGGTATGCAGGTGCTAGTATTGGGAGATGCTAGTCTGGGTGTTTGTGCCACTGCTCTAGGGCAGAGGTTCCCAACTCCGGTCCGGGTGGTCCGAACACGGTTCAGGTCTTCATGCTGTCCTAATAAATATGCATAGTTACATTTTGTCGCGACGCCACCCTGGTGGCTAATGGGCGCCAAGGCAGGTCGGACACAAATAAAGATAAGGTTGGGATTGGTACGTATTTTTCAGGGCCCAGGGATGTATAGCCTTGGTAGCGTCCTTATTACCCAATTCCCAAAGAACACAGGTTTCCAAGTGGAGGGAAAATAAGGCTTTATTACCCTTGTCTTGCAAAGGTTCAAAGGATCAGTCCCAAAACAACAAAAGAAAGGTCCTTACATCAGGTTAGAAAAAGTAAACTCAAGTTCAAAGCAAAAACTGTTCTCTTCATAGAGGTGATACAAAAACAAACATTTCCTATTTCACCGGTTGACTGTTCACATGCTATGCAAGGATTCCAAGCTTCCAGTGGTACAATAACTACAATCCATTTCCTCATCTGAAAGGGATTCTACCAATTCCACTTGCATTGGTTCCTGATCATACACCTCTGAAACAGAGTCCATAGTTCTGGGCAACCTATAATTGGGCTTTTCAGCCAGACGCTGTATGACCTCCCAATGCCTTGGGTTCAGAGTGGGGCGTCGGTCATGCACTGTTCTACAAGGCGAATATTCTTCCCTCTTCATAGGTTTTATATTAGCTTTCTGCAAACATTGCTTATTCAAAAGTCTCTCATTTGATAAAAGCTTTTCATACCTTGTATCATGAGAAGTGTTACATGAACAGGGGCCTTCTGTTTCTTGTCCTCTCCACAGGCTAGCTCTCTGAAGGCTGTTCCCAAATAAGTGCGGGTTACCTTGTAATGCTGACTTCTCTCCTTGGGATGAGGCTTGAGGCCTACTCTTGCTGAGATTCTGCCCTGCTCCTGCAATCTGGCGTGGGTTTTTCAACCGTCCTTCGGTTGACTTCACACAGCTGTCACAGTATTGCTTTCGTGTTCCCGGATCTCCTGGATCCTTCTGTACTTTCCGTCCTTTCAGGTCTCTCTGGCCTGTTCCTCCTTCTGGCGCTCCAGCAGCGTCTGTAGCTTCTGCAGTTTCTGCCACCTCTGCAGCTCCTGCCGCTCCTCCGGCTTCTGCAGGCTCTGTAACTTCTCTGCCTTCTCTGCTGCTCCTGCTGCTACCACCACTTTTGCTTTTACCGCCACTTCCCTCTTTCCAGTCTTCCAAACTTTCTTTAAAAGGAGTTCCTGCCTTCCTGGATTGGAGGCTGGCTGGCTTTAGGTCACACCCTGTGGGGCGTGGATCCTCAGTCTTCCGGAGGTCCCTCTTGCTCCCCCTATCAGGTTCCTGAAAATACTGCAGCTTGTGCATGTCTTTTTTTGTGTTTAAAATATTTTCTTCTGTTCCCCGCTGGTCTGCTGCATTACACATCCCCCTTCTTAAAATATTACGGGCTGGTGAAGTCTCTTCTGCGTTAAAATGCAGCTTCCCAGCTCGATGCTCCACTCTAAAATCATATGGCTGCAAAGCCATGTACCACCTAGTTAAGCGGTTGTTTTCATTTTTCATGGTGTGCAACCATTTTAGCGGGGCATGGTCCGTAATGAGGATGAATCTTCTCCCCGTCAGGTAGAATTTTAAAGCTTCAATGGCCCACTTAATGGCGAGACATTCCCTCTCAATTGTGGCATATTTCCTTTCAGCAAGTGATAGTTTCCTGCTAAGGAACATGATGGGGTGTTCTGCACCTTCCTGTACTTGTGAGAGGACGGCCCCCAATCCGGTTTCCGACGCATCCGTCTGTAATAGAAAAGTTTGTCGGAAGTCCACACACTGCAATATGGGGGCCTGACACAATTTTTCCTTTAAATGTTGAAAGGCTGTGTCTGCCTCCGGTGACCATTGTATCACATTTGGGGCGTTCTTTCTCAACATTTCTGTAAATACAGCACTTTCCTCCGCGAAGTGCGGTATAAAACGACGGTAGTAGCCGATGAGGCCAAGGAAACTTCTTAGTTGTTTCTTGTGTTGTGGTACGGGAAACTTCCTGACGCTTTCCACCTTGTCAAGTAGCCGGTCGCACTGTGCCCCGCCCGACCCGATGACCCAAGTATTTGACCTCTTTGGCCGCAAAGGTGCATTTTTTTGGGTTTAACGTCAATCCCGCCCTCCTTATGGCTTCTAAGATCTTTCCTACTTGATGGAGATGTTCTTTCCAGGTGGTACTGTGGATCACTATATCGTCCATGTAGGCCGTTGCAAAAGTCTGGTATGGTCGGAGAATGATGTCCATCAGACGTTGGCACGTGGCCGCTGCCCCGTGTAGGCCGAAGGGCATCCTTCGGAATTGAAAGAGGCCTAGAGTTGTGCTAAAGGCAGTTTTGGGCTTGGCATCACGTGTTAAAGGGATTTGCCAATATCCCTTGGTCATATTTATGTGCTTATTAGGGGTATGCCAATCCCCTTTAAGAATCTCTTTTCAGATCTTAGGGGTATGTTTACTAAACCGTCTTAATGTTACTGGCGTTAGTTGCAGTCTTACTGTGACGAATGCCATATAAGGTAGTGGGTGTTCCGGTCTTAAGGTAGCATTTTGGGTTATCGCGCGATAACGTCTGTTATCGCGCGATAGAGGGAGCCGTGGCACGTTAACGTGCATTAGCCTTAATTAGGCGCGCTGACCTGCAATCACAGCAAGAGAGGTGTAGCACACTGGTTAATACATTGACTGCTTGTACAGTGGTCATGAGTTCGATCCCTCAGTGGGCTCAGTTAAAAGGCTGTCTGAGGCAATCCCTTTTCCTGCTTGTAACAGTTAGACACATCCCAACAATCTGCACTGCCAGCCAAAAAAGCCTCACCCCAGTGCCGCAACCTAATGCACCTTTTAGGGTGCACCATAAGGCACATCATAAAGCACCATGTCATCCAAGGCAGGTCATAATGTGCCCCAGAGGGCGGCAGGAAAGGTTGGCACCCTCCAAGGCAGCATATAAGGCGCCCCATAAGCTGGCCAAATCTAAGGTGCCGCGAAAGATGCCCCGGGATGCTAAGGTGACACAGGAGATGGTGCCCAGGGGCACAAAGGTGCCCCAAGGTCTCAAGCATGAAATGTATGGCTCAAACACAGATGTAACCATAACACTGCACAGAGCACCAAGGAAAGGCAATGAACAAGTGATGGAAGGAAGTAGATGACGGAGCTCATGGACCAGCCAAATCTGTGTGCAGCCCATGTGGCAGCAGGTAAAGTGGACAGACATATCGGGGGCAGCTGTACCGATGTACAGGGTGATGGTAATGTACAGTGCAACAATGACAGTGTGTGGCAGAGGATGGGGATACGTGTCCACCAGAGGAGGTAGAGATGGCAGGATAAGTGCAATGACAGGAGGACAGAGGAAAGCAGTGCCATGCAGAGCAGACACAGGAGAGGCAAGCATGAAGAGCCGCAATGCAGAAAAGTGTGCCAGTGCAGGACATGGGGTAGCAGCCTGCACAGTAGGGCAGGACGCCCAGAGTTTGCAGACTCAGATAGACTGACAGAAGGATGTTTGGCAACAGTGATGAGGGTATAATGTGCCAGCAGCATAGATAGTCACAGATAGGACTGTAACAGGAATGCAAAGTACATGTGGACGAGAGGCATAATATAATTAGAACAGAGAGGACTCGAACCCATTACCAATAGCACAAATGGCAATGCACAAACCGGTAGGCTACAACACCAACATGAGAGTCACAGCAAAGGCTGCATACAAGAACACTGGAGGGCACTACACCAAAACACAGCTGGCTGCCAGGATAGGGCAACCCCAACAGTCACGAAGATGCAGGGTGGGGGGACAGGATCTGCCACCAACAGCCCCACACTCTACATCTTTGCAATGGCGGCAGTGGAGGGACATGATGGACTGTGGGACCAGCTACCCCGGTCCTGCAGGGGAGAGGGTGCCCTCCAAAGCACTGGATGCAGATCTGTTTGTATCACACAGGGCACTGGCAGACAGGCAGTAGGCTTGTATACGCTCAGATGCCCCCCACCACCATCTGACATTGACCAGCAGTGGGCACTGTCAGTCTTCACCCTGCAAGGCACTCCAGACATACACACGCTAACTGCAGTCATTCTGCTAGCTGGTACATAGTGCATGTTCCTGGAGGAACTGTGTGCACCCAAAAATGGGATGTGAGCACACACACCAAGCAAGTATGTCAGTGATTGGGCCCCAGAACAGGGAACCCATAGATATCACCTGAAAGAAGTACTGTATAGCACTATGGGGTAACCTAGCCATGCCATGGTCACTGCTCAGTCAGGGTGAGAGTGACCTCACAGCATGACATGCTGTGGCCACCCTGTCCGTGCAGGTGGTGGTCGGGCACTACAATGTCCCAGCCATTGCCCTATGCCCTGGCCACCCTGTCCGGGCCATACCCACAGTACCTTGCTTCTCATTATGCACATTGGCAGGCTAACACTGGAAACAGTGCAAGCATTGTGGGCTCAGTAAGGTGTAGGCAGCCACAACACACTGGGTAAACATACACCCACTCCTACACCTATTTCAACATTGTGCATGGATAGAGGTGGTTGGCAGCCCTGGCCACCACACCAGTCCGGGGCACAGTGCAGGCATTGCTATGGTACTCAATACGGTTGGGGTCACTCCCCGGGGTGGTATACACTGTCGGGAACAAACACTGAACCACAATCCACAGATATCAGAAAGGTTGCTATGATGAATCTCTGTCAACAAATTGTGTTTAACATAGGATGTGTTAGCTGACATTAATCAGAGCAACCTTTTGATATATGTGTAATGTGTTCCCAAGTTTAGGACGGCATTGCTAAGGTATGCAGGTGCTAGTATTGGGAGATGCTAGTCTGGGTGTTTGTGCCACTGCTCTAGGGCAGAGGTTCCCAACTCCGGTCCGGGTGGTCCGAACACGGTTCAGGTCTTCATGCTGTCCTAATAAATATGCATAGTTACATTTTGTCGCGACGCCACCCTGGTGGCTAATGGGCGCCAAGGCAGGTCGGACACAAATAAAGATAAGGTTGGGATTGGTACGTATTTTTCAGGGCCCAGGGATGTATAGCCTTGGTAGTGTCCTTATTACCCAATTCCCAAAGAACACAGGTTTCCAAGTGGAGGGAAAATAAGGCTTTATTACCCTTGTCTTGCAAAGGTTCAAAGGATCAGTCCCAAAACAACAAAAGAAAGGTCCTTACATCAGGTTAGAAAAAGTAAACTCAAGTTCAAAGCAAAAACTGTTCTCTTCATAGAGGTGATACAAAAACAAACATTTCCTATTTCACCGGTTGACTGTTCACATGCTATGCAAGGATTCCAAGCTTCCAGTGGTACAATAACTACAATCCATTTCCTCATCTGAAAGGGATTCTACCAATTCCACTTGCATTGGTTCCTGATCATACACCTCTGAAACAGAGTCCGTAGTTCTGGGCAACCTATAATTGGGCTTTTCAGCCAGACGCTGTATGACCTCCCAATGCCTTGGGTTCAGAGTGGGGCGTCGGTCATGCACTGTTCTACAAGGCGAATATTCTTCCCTCTTCATAGGTTTTATATTAGCTTTCTGCAAACATTGCTTATTCAAAAGTCTCTCATTTGATAAAAGCTTTTCATACCTTGTATCATGAGAAGTGTTACATGAACAGGGGCCTTCTGTTTCTTGTCCTCTCCACAGGCTAGCTCTCTGAAGGCTGTTCCCAAATAAGTGCGGGTTACCTTGTAATGCTGACTTCTCTCCTTGGGATGAGGCTTGAGGCCTACTCTTGCTGAGATTCTGCCCTGCTCCTGCAATCTGGCGTGGGTTTTTCAACCGTCCTTCGGTTGACTTCACACAGCTGTCACAGTATTGCTTTCGTGTTCCCGGATCTCCTGGATCCTTCTGTACTTTCCGTCCTTTCAGGTCTCTCTGGCCTGTTCCTCCTTCTGGCGCTCCAGCAGCGTCTGTAGCTTCTGCAGTTTCTGCCACCTCTGCAGCTCCTGCCGCTCCTCCGGCTTCTGCAGGCTCTGTAACTTCTCTGCCTTCTCTGCTGCTCCTGCTGCTACCACCACTTTTGCTTTTACCGCCACTTCCCTCTTTCCAGTCTTCCAAACTTTCTTTAAAAGGAGTTCCTGCCTTCCTGGATTGGAGGCTGGCTGGCTTTAGGTCACACCCTGTGGGGCGTGGATCCTCAGTCTTCCGGAGGTCCCTCTTGCTCCCCCTATCAGGTTCCTGAAAATACTGCAGCTTGTGCATGTCTTTTTTTGTGTTTAAAATATTTTCTTCTGTTCCCCGCTGGTCTGCTGCATTACACATCCCCCTTCTTAAAATATTACGGGCTGGTGAAGTCTCTTCTGCGTTAAAATGCAGCTTCCCAGCTCGATGCTCCACTCTAAAATCATATGGCTGCAAAGCCATGTACCACCTAGTTAAGCGGTTGTTTTCATTTTTCATGGTGTGCAACCATTTTAGCGGGGCATGGTCCGTAATGAGGATGAATCTTCTCCCCGTCAGGTAGAATTTTAAAGCTTCAATGGCCCACTTAATGGCGAGACATTCCCTCTCAATTGTGGCATATTTCCTTTCAGTAAGTGATAGTTTCCTGCTAAGGAACATGATGGGGTGTTCTGCACCTTCCTGTACTTGTGAGAGGACGGCCCCCAATCCGGTTTCCGACGCATCCGTCTGTAATAGAAAAGTTTGTCGGAAGTCCACACACTGCAATATGGGGGCCTGACACAATTTTTCCTTTAAATGTTGAAAGGCTGTGTCTGCCTCCGGTGACCATTGTATCACATTTGGGGCGTTCTTTCTCAACATTTCTGTAAATACAGCACTTTCCTCCGCGAAGTGCGGTATAAAACGACGGTAGTAGCCGATGAGGCCAAGGAAACTTCTTAGTTGTTTCTTGTGTTGTGGTACGGGAAACTTCCTGACGCTTTCCACCTTGTCAAGTAGCCGGTCGCACTGTGCCCCGCCCGACCCGATGACCCAAGTATTTGACCTCTTTGGCCGCAAAGGTGCATTTTTTTGGGTTTAACGTCAATCCCGCCCTCCTTATGGCTTCTAAGATCTTTCCTACTTGATGGAGATGTTCTTTCCAGGTGGTACTGTGGATCACTATATCGTCCATGTAGGCCGTTGCAAAAGTCTGGTATGGTCGGAGAATGATGTCCATCAGACGTTGGCACGTGGCCGCTGCCCCGTGTAGGCCGAAGGGCATCCTTCGGAATTGAAAGAGGCCTAGAGTTGTGCTAAAGGCAGTTTTGGGCTTGGCATCACGTGTTAAAGGGATTTGCCAATATCCCTTGGTCATGTCTAAAGTTGTTAGAAACTTCGCCTGCCCGAGCCGGTCCAATAGTTCCTCAATCCGAGGCATCGGGTAGGCGTCGAACGTGGACATGGCATTCACTTGTCAGAAGTCATTGCAGAAGCTCATAGTTCCGTCGGGTTTAGGTACTAATACCACCAGGCTGCACCACGGACTATGCGATTCTTCTATTATGTTCAACTGTAGCATCTCTTGCACTTGATCAATGACTTCCTTTTTTTTCGCCTCCGGCAATCGATACGGCCGTTGCCGAATAATTTTCCCCGGTGGGGTGAGTATTTCGTGGGCGACCAGGGCAGTTTCTCCTGGCACCGGAGTTAGTACATCCTTGTACTCTTCCAGCAGTTGGGTCAGGTCCTGCTTTTGCCTTAAGGAGAGTTCCTCCCCAGTCCTGGGCGTAGGGGATTCTCCGCACTCCTCTATACGGGGACCAAGATCCTCCACTGGGGGTTCACTTCCTACAGCGATGAAGTCCTCTAGGTCCCTCTTCCCCGTAGAGCCGAAACCTCGTGTTCCCCGGCTCGTGGGTGTTAGCATGGCGACCTCTTCAAGGTTGGGAAATCCCACGCGTTCGCAAATCAGTTGCGCTATTCTGTCCCCTCTTTGGACCTTGAAGTCTTCGCTTGAATAGTTGCATAGAAGTACTTTCAATATGCCCCTGTAGTCTGGGTCGACTACCCCGGCGGCCACATCAATGCTGTGCTTAGCAGCGAGCCCCGATCGCGGTGCTATCCGCCCATAGCACCCTGGGGGTAGTTCTATCTGGAGATCCGTAGTGATCAACCTCCGCTCCTGCTTTGGGATAACCTGGTTTTCGGCGCTGTGTAGGTCATAACCGGCCGCTTGCGCAGATGCCCGTTGAGGACTATAGGCTTTCTCCGAGGTTTTACAGAATTTTAGCACGAACCTCTTCGGGGGGTCTGCCTGTTCTTTTAAGGAGGTTTTCTTCGGTTTCTCCCAAAGTGGGCTAGGAATTATAGGACTCGTAGTACTCCTGGGGCTCTTCTGTTGTGGCTTGGGATTCTCAATAGGCCCATGCCGAATGCAAGTGGAAGTTGGCACTGTTTGTGAGGATAAGCCTTCTTTCAGGCTCTTTCTAAATTGTGGCCAATCGCAGCCTAACACCAATTCTTGTGGTAGCCTAGGCACGACTGCTACTAACATCTCTTTCTCAATGCCCCATCCCTTCATCCACAGCTTATACACCGGGTAGCGGGTAGCCGCTCCATGGATACATTTTATTTTAGCATTACCTTCTGGATACTCCAGAACTGACCATCCCTGATCCCTGATCACAAACCATAACCTCTTCGAAATCATGGTTTGGTCAGCTCCTGAGTCCAGAAGTGCTTTTACATCTACTCCATGAATCTTCACATTCAATACAAAACCCTCCCGTACTGTTCTCAGGCCTTCCCCTACCAGAGCAGTACGTGAGTAACAGTCACTTTTCAGATGACCCTTTTTACCACACGCAAAACATCTCTTGACATTTTATTTTGCTAGAGGCTTATTATTTTTCACCACACCGTATGGGGACCGTGAGGGACTTTCTACTCTCTGGGCCTCCATACCCAGTGTCAGTTTGGGAGTCCCTACCCGGGGTTGGGTGACTCTCTCGGCCTCTAAATAGCGCTCAGTGAGAGCTATTGCGTCCGTAGTTGTACAGCAATTTTGTAAAATTAAGAAGTTCTGTACCCTACTTGGTATGGCGGATATGTACTGCTCGAGTATTATCGCATCCATTAAGGTGTCTACGTTTTTCTTTTCTGGCTGTAGCCATTTATTTGCCAGACCCCGTATCCTATGACCTAGGGCTTTTGGGGTTTCATCGGCCCCAAGGGTGGTGGCTCTAAACATTTTGTTATAGGATAATGGTGTAAGGCCTAAACGATCCCTTATGGCGTTGACTACCTCCTCATAGGTGTTAGCTAGGGCTGGGGGCATTGACCTGTATGTAGCAAGAGCTTCCCCCGTAAGGGATGCTGTGAGTCGAATAGCCCACTGCTCAGGCGGCCAATTAGCTGAACCTGCAATCCTAGTGAACGAATCTAAGAAGTCATCCACATTATCATTGGGACTTAGCTTCCCCACAATAAGATCATGGCATGTCCACTGTCCACTCGCTGGGTTAGTCGGTCCGGCTGCCTGCAGTTTTTCAGCGTTCGCCTTTGCCATCGCCTCCCGCTGTAATGCTAACCAGTTCTCCATAGTCTGCAAGACCGGCAGTTGTTGTGCCTGCATGGCCTGTAGAGCTTGTGCTTGGTTCTTCTGCGCGAATTCGGCTTGCTTGTCGAATTGATGTGCCATCCAGGCACAGAGCTCCTTTGGTTCCATGGTGAACCTGTATAGAGAAACAAGAAAAAAAAACGAAAACCAAGTGTGGCTCTCACAACACTAGTTTTTTCCTCCCTTTTTTTTTTTTTTTTTTTACTTCCCTTGACATCCAACACTGCCCCGGCTTAATTACGTTTTACCTGAGGTGAGTGTTGAATTCAGCTCGGGAACATCAGTTGCTGTTGCCTTTCGCAGCGCAGCACTCCAATAACCGGCAACAGGATTTTCTGCTTTCAGGATTTTCCCAACCCGCTCCGGATTCCACCTATTCCAGTCCGGGTCTTTCTCCTTCCAATCCTGGTTTTACAAGTAATCCACTCCGGGTCTTGTTTTCACTCCAGGTTTTCCAGCAGATCAATCTGAGTTTTTACTTTTAAACTCAGGAGTTTTTTTTTTATTTTTCCTTTCTTCCTTTAGTAGTTTGAAGGCTCTGATCCGGCATCCAACAACTACGCCATTTTTATGTCGCGACGCCACCCTGGTGGCTAATGGGCGCCAAGGCAGGTCGGACACAAATAAAGATAAGGTTGGGATTGGTACGTATTTTTCAGGGCCCAGGGATGCATAGCCTTGGTAGCGTCCTTATTACCCAATACCCAAAGAACACAGGTTTCCAAGTGGAGGGAAAATAAGGCTTTATTTCCCTTGTCTTTCAAAGGTTCAAAGGATCAGTCCCAAAACAACAAAAGAAAGGTCCTTACATCAGGTTAGAAAAAGTAAACTCAGGTTCAAAGCAAAAACTGTTCTCTTCATAGAGGTGATACAAAAACAAACATTTCCTATTTCACCGGTTGACTGTTCACATGCTATGCAAGGATTCCAAGCTTCCAGTGGTACAATAACTACAATCCATTTCCTCATCTGAAAGGGATTCTACCAATTCCACTTGCATTGGTTCCTGATCATACGCCTCTGAAACAGAGTCCGTAGTTCTGGGCAACCTATAATTGGGCTTTTCAGCCAGACGCTGTATGACCTCCCAATGCCTTGGGTTCAGAGTGGGGCGTCGGTCATGCACTGTTCTACAAGGCAAATATTCTTCCCTCTTCATAGGTTTTATATTAGCTTTCTGCAAACATTGCTTATTCAAAAGTCTCTCATTTGATAAAAGCTTTTCATACCTTGTATCATGAGAAGTGTTACATGAACAGGGGCCTTCTGTTTCTTGTCCTCTCCACAGGCTAGCTCTCTGAAGGCTGTTCCCAAATAAGTGCGGGTTACCTTGTAATGCCGACTTCTCTCCTTGGGGTGAGGCTTGAGGCCTACTCTTGCTGAGATTCTGCCCTGCTCCTGCAATCTGGCGTGGGTTTTTCAACCGTCCTTCGGTTGACTTCACACAGCTGTCACAGTATTGCTTTCGTGTTCCCGGATCTCCTGGATCCTTCCATACTTTCCGTCCTTTCAGGTCTCTCTGGCCTGTTCCTCCTTCCGGCGCTCCAGCAATGTCTGTAGCTTCTGCAGTTTCTGCCACCTCTGCAGCTCCTGCCGCTCCTCCGGCTTCTGCAGGCTCTGTAACTTCTCTGCTGCTCCTGCAGCTACCGCCACTTTCGCTTTTACCGCCACTTCCCTCTTTCCAGTCTTCCAAACTTTCTTTAAAAGGAGTTCCTGCCTTCCTGGATTGGAGGCTGGCTGGCTTTAGGTCACACCCTGTGGGGCGTGGATCCTCAGTGTTCCGGAGGTCCCTCTTGCTCCCCCTATCAGGTTCCTGAAAATACTGCAGCTTGTGCATGTCTTTTTTCGTGTTTAAAATATTTTCTTCTGTTCCCCGCTGGTCTGCTGCATTACAATTTGCATACAATGGGGCGGGGCATGTAATTACATCTCATGCATATTTATTAGGGACATCCTGACAACCTGAATGGTGTTTGGCCCTGCAGGCCTGCAGGTGGGACACTCTGCTCTAGGGATTGCACATGTTAATGGTGTCTGTGCTCTGTAGGGTAAAATATAGGCATTTATGGCATGTTTCATTTATCTGCAATAAAGGTTCTGTCTTTCTTACCATGGTTTAGTACTGGGTAAAATATAGGGACATGGTTTGCAGGGGCCACAGCTGGGACTTGAACCTGTCACCCTCTGCCCCTGAACACGCTGGCTGTGTGTACTGCACCACACTGTTGCCACAGAGACAGATAATTCCCTAAGGATACCATGACTGTACGTCAGACAGATCGTGTCTGTTGCAGTGCACGGCACACACCTAAACGGGGCTTGGCCGTGGCCTGCTGTGGGCAGTTGCCACTGCCCCCTCCACCACCAGCACCCCTCCGCCACCATGCTGACATGCCCTTATGCCAGTGGTGCTGGTGGTGCGCAGTCCCAGGTCAGGCAGTGTGCCAGTAGGCAGCTGCCTATGGTGTGGGTTCTCGGGTGGGGGTGCCTACATGGACATGCGCACTTCCCCTCGGCACCACCTGCCAATGTTATGTTCCCTTGGGGGTACCTGCTAGGTAATATCCCCTGGGACACTGTGGGAAACACACTTGTGCCCATGTTGGACCCTCGTCAGTTGCTGTCTTGCTGCTTCACTGTTTCGGCATTCCTATGTGCCACCTAGGCATCTGCCTAGTCCGCACTGTGCCCCAGCTGCACCACAGCATGTGCCGCCTGCAGCTCTCTGTATCCCATTTCCAGCATCAGTACAGTTGCCCTTTCCTACGTGCCCACTCTGCTGTGGCGGCACATGTGCACGCTATAACAAACCTGCCCAATATAAACGAGACAAAACCCTGATCGCCACTATTTCAATGTGGGATCATTCACTTTGTAGGGGTACAGAGAATAGACCCTTCCAAACATGATATCTTCTTTTTTATGCGTTGTCAGTAGTGTTGCTTTATGTCTATCATTAATATCACTATTGGCCAGCTTGGTTATTGGGATTTCAAATGTGGTTCTGGTCATCTTATCCGTTTATATGCCTTTTTGGTTCCTGCACATTTGCTTTGCTGTACATTGCTGACTGAAATGGTTTCTCTGACCTGCAAATGTGCCTAGCGCAAGGTTTTCACTGGTGCTAATTTTCTGAGCTTCGTTTCACGGCGTTAGTGTGCAAGGAGCCACCCTACGCCCACTTTCCACCCATTGACCCCTTCTCTCCGCCCCTGGGGAGCCTTACTCCACCCTCGGCGCACCTTACCGCCACAGCAGACGTTACCGTGTGATATGTGACGTTACCGTGCGATACGTGACATTACCGCCCGATAACGTCGCAGCTGCGACATTAGCGCCATCTAGAGAATTTAGTCCACAGATCTATAGTCCAGTGCAAAAAATATTTTTCACTTTAAGACTGAATCATTCTGCTTGCTCAGTTGTGGATACTACTCTCATGGATGCTAGTAATTACAGGAAATTCAAAATATGGCAGTTAAGTTCCTGTGTTGTTGTTAAATGCCATCAAATCGGCATCAATTCATTTCGACCATCTGGATAGTTGCACTCAACTGTGTTTGGTCTACAGTCAGGAGTGTCATTGTTGGTAGAGTGGCATCCGTAACTGCTGTTATTGTATTGATCCATCTCTTTGCCGGCCTGTTTTGACCTTCAACCTTGCCAAGCATGATGGTCTATCTCTAATGATCTCTCTCCGCATAATGTGTCCAAAGTATGAAAGTTGAAGTTTTGTCATCTGAGCTTCTAAAGACACCTTAGGTTTGATCTCCTCTTGTACTGACTGGTTTGTTCTTGGGGCAGTCACAGTGGGGGGTGCAACACATGTCTCACACATCACCTTGTGTCTCACCCACAGCCACTTGTCAGGCTCTGATGGGCATTCGGGAGGAGGTGAGCCAGCTGTGTGGCACAGCTGAGGTGATGGCAGCGGCACTACTGCGGATTGCAGATGTCCAGGAGGCCATGGCTGGGCATTCCCAGCAGCCAGCCCCAGACCCAGAGGCAGCACCAGTGGAACCAGAACAACGGCGTGGCTTTGGCCGTGGTTGCCGTGGACGTGGGCAGCCACGCAGGTCATGATTGCGGGGAACAGGTCACTGTGTGCCAATAAAGATGACTAAACCTGATTGTCTTTTTCACTGTCCAACTTTGGCATCCATATGATGGTATTGAAAATACTATAGCTTGGACAAGTCAAATCTTTGTATAGAGAGAGAGATCTCTGCTCTTGAGAATCTTGTCTAGGTCCTTCATATCATTCCGCCAAGAGCAGTATGTCTTTGGATTTCTTGATGCTTGTCATTTCTTTATTGATCCAAGCAGGTTAAAGTTGTCACCTATTTCAATTTCTTCTCCATTAACAATGAACTTATTGATTTTGCTAGTTGTCAGGATCTTTGTCTTCTTTAAGTAAAGCTGCAGGCCCATTTTAAGATTATGATCCTTGATTTTGAGATACAAATGTTTCAGATCATCTTTGCTTTCAGCCAGTGTTGTGGTTTCATCAGCACAGTGAAGGTTGTTGAGTACTCGTCCACCAATCTTCACACATCAGCTGTCTTCATACAGTCCTGCTTCTCTGATGATTTGTTCTGCATATAAGTAAAACAGGTAGGGGGAAGTATGCAGCCTTGTTATATTCCTTTGCTGATTTTAAACCATTCTGTTTCTCCGTATTCTGTTCAAACTGTTGCTTCTTGATCAATGTTAAAGGTTGTACAAGAGAACTATCAGGTGTTCTGGTAAACCCTTGCTTCTTAATGTGGCCCAGAGTTTCTCATGGTTTACACCAGGGGTCTCAAACTCAAATTGCTTTGAGGGCCAAATGAGGACTTGTAAAGTAACCCGGGGGCCGCATAAGACGCGGGGCCTCATTTGCATAAGGGGCCTCATTTGCATAAATATTTGCATAATGTTACCATACACTAACTTTAGTAAACATGCCTCTTTAATGAGTATGGATAAAGAAAGACTAAAAGATTTAGAAACAAGAAGACAATAATTAAACTGGGAACCCCAAAAGCCAAACTTGGAATGTACGACAACACTGTAGAAATAAAAATATAAATTAATTTCCTCTTGTACTAAACAAAGCGCAAACATTAATGATGCACATTTCCCAGAGCTGACATATTCCAGTTAATAAATTCAAAATAAAGAGATATTTTTCTACCTTTTGTGCATTTTTTTCAGTTGCAATTGTTCCAGCCACTTTCTTCTGGTTTCTTCATGTCTTCTGCTAACTCTCCATCGTCTGCTGTCCATTTGCCCTTTCTTCTCTCCTAGTTTTTTTTCCATTCTCTCTCTACATCTGCTTTAACATACTAATCTTTCTCCTTTTTCTCTTTCCTCATTCCTATTTCATCCACTCAAATTTTACCCCTCCATCCTCAATCCCCACTTACTCTCCCAATACCTGGCCAATTGTAGATTTGTCTTCTCTCCCAGACAAAATATTTTTCCCCTCTCCATTTCACTTTCCCAGCTCCATCCCATTCTAATCCTCCCCCAACATCAGCTCCCTTCTAGTTCCAGCCCCACCCAGCATCCGCTCCCTTCTAGTCCCCCCATTAGTCCATTTCCAGTCCTATCCTAGCCTCACCATCAGCCCATTTCCAATCCTAGCCCCCCATCAGCCCATTTCCAATCCTAGCTCCCTCCCCTCACAGCCCATTTCCATTCCAAGCCCCCCTCCCCATCAGCCATTTGCAGTTCAAGCCCCCCTTCCACTCAGCCCATTTCCAGTCCTAGCAACCCCCCCCAGCCCATTACCAGTCCTAGACCCCCCATAGCCCATTACCAGTCCTAACCTCCCCATAGCGCACTTCCAGTTTTACCCCCCATCACCCCATTTTCAGTCTTACCCCCCCATAGCCCATTACCAGTCATAACCCCCTGCCAATAGCCCACTTCCAGCCCTAACCCCCATTACCCCATTTCAGTCAGCCCTTCCATAGCTCATTACCAGTCCTAACTCCCCCCATCAGCCCACCTCCAGTCCTTCCTAACCCCCACCTGCCCATTTCCAGTCCTAGCCCCCACCATAGCCCATTACCAGTCATAACCCCCCTGCCAATAGTCCATCTCCAGTCATAACCCCCCCCTGCCAATAGCCCATTTCCAGTCATAACCCCCCCCTGCCAATAGCCCCCCCCTGCCAATAGCCCATCTCCAGTCATAACCCCCCCCCCTGCCAATAGCCCATCTCCAGTCATAACCCCCCCCTGCCAATAGCCCATTTCCAGTCATAAACCCCCCCCCTGCCAATAGCACCCCCCTGCCAATAGCCCATCTCCAGTCATAACCCCCCCCCCTGCCAATAGCCCATTTCCAGTCATAACCCCCCCCCTGCCAATAGCCCATTTCCAGTCCTACACCCCCCCCCCCCGGTAAATTAAAATAAAACCTGGCTTCTGCTGCTCAAGCAGCAAAATCAGCTGTCCTGCGGCCCCTTCCCCTGTGCCCGGAGATCCGAGTCTGCTCTATCAGTGGCTTGCTTTTCAAGCCGCGAGGAGAGTATTCCCCTCTCGCGCGGCTTGAAACCGCGCGAGAGGGGAATATTCTCTTTGCGGCTTGAAAAGCACGCCGCTGATAGAGCAGACTCGGATCTCCGGGCACAGGGGAAGGGGCCGCAGGACAGCTGATTTTGCTGCTTGAGCAGCAGAAGTCAGTTTTTTTTTAAATTTGACAATTGCTTCTGCCGCTGCCACGGCGGCAACGGCAGAAGCCAGGGTTTGGGGTTTTTTTTGTTTTCCTCCGTCGCGGGCCGCACAAAGTTGTCTCGCGGGCCGCGTGTTTGAGACCCCTGGTTTACACAGTAAAAAACCTTGCTGTAGTCAATAAAACATATAAATATCCTTTTGGTATTCTTTTGTCTTTTCAAGGATCCATTGCACATCCGTGATGATGTCTTTTGTTCCTCACTCTTTTCCTGAACCCTGCTTGCACGTCAGGCAGTTCTCGTTCCAGGTATGGTTGTAGTCTCTGTTGAATGATCTTGAGTAGAATCTTGCTGGCATATGGGATCAGAGTGATTGTGTGATAATTCCCACAGTCAGTTGGATCACCTTTCTTCAGTATTAGTACAAATGTATATCTTTTCCAGTCAATTGGCCATGATGATATCGTCCAAATTTCCTGGCAGAGCCTTGTAAGTTTGGTAACAGCCACATCTGATTGCTGTAATACTTCATTGGGAATGCCATTAGTGCCCGGTGCTTTGATTATGCTTTCAATGCTGCTTCAACTTCTTCTTTCATCACCAGTGGTACCTAATCATAAGGTATAGGTTGAAACAGCTGTTGGTCCACTTGATCTTTATGGCATAATGACTCTGTATATTCTTTCCACCTTTTCTTGATCTTCTGAGCATCATTCAAAATGGATCCTTGAACATCTTGTAGCATTCCAGTTTGAGGCTGGAATTTTTTCTTTCATAGCTTTAGAAAAGCCGATCTTGTTCTTCCTCTAATAGTTTCTGATTCTGTTTCCTTGCATGTGTCATTGTAGTACTCTTCCTTGTCTCATCTCGCTGCACATTGGAAATCTTTGTTGAGTTCTGTGGTTGCCTCTCTTTCTCCTCCGGCTTTAGCTTCTCTGCATTTCTGGGTAATATTCAGTTTCTTCGTCATCCATTTGGCCATTTTTGCTTTTTCACCTAATGTAGTGACGCCTCGCTTTCTTAAAGTACAATTTTCTTGATGTCATCCTATAATTCTTCTGGTGCTCTGGTATTTCTATCCAAAGCAGCAAATCAGTTTTGTGAGCAGTCTTTATATTCCGGTGGTATATTCTCAAGGTCATATTTTTCTACATTCATGAGTGGCTTGCTCTTTTTTCAACTTTAGCTTGAATTTGCATACTACTAGTTGATGATCTGTACCACATTCTGCTCCGGGTTTTGTCTTTGTTGATATTATTGAGCTTTTTCATCATTGACTTCCACAGATGTAGTCAATTTGATTTTTGTACAATCCATTGGGTGAAGTCCATGTGTATATTCGCTGTTTGTGTTGGTGGAAGAAGGTTTGAGATGAATAGATCATTGGTCTTGCAGAATTCTATCAGTCTTTCTCCAGCTTCATTTCCGTGGCCAAGTCCATATTTTCCAACCACTTTGCCGCCTTCTTTATTGCCAACTTTGCATTCCAATCACTCATGACTATCAATATATCTTATTTGCTTGTTCTGTCAGTTTCAGCTTGTACTTGTTCATAGAACTCATCCACTTCATCCTCTTCTGCAGCTGTTGTTGGGCCATATACCTGAATAATAGTTGTGTTGATGGGCATTCTTCATAGACAAAGAGAAATTAAACTTCACCAATTGTATTGTATTTCATTACATTCTTGCAAGCTTCTTCTTAATTATAAATGCGACATCATTTCTTCTTTGTCTTTCATTTCCAGCATAGTATGCCATGTGATCATCTGAATGAAAGTGCCTGATGTCAGTCCCTTTCAGTTCACTGACGCCCAACAGATTGTGTCACCCACTAACGTACCCAGAGGCTAGAAAGGGCTTGGGTCGTTTGATGGGGCAGTATTTTTATGGCTAGAGCTCCTATGAAGGCATTTTGCAAAGCCTTCTGGATCCTGTAGTTTTCACCATTAGCCAAAGAAGTGTAGTTGAAGCAGAGGGTAAGGTTTAAACTCAGGCTTTATTCCCCGTCCGGGGTGGATTCATAACAGTGGAACTTAAAGCAGGTCAGACCCTTCGTCTGATAACACAATTAAAGAAAAATATTTTCAACACAACTTAGCTTTCTTCAGCATTAAACCAGGAAACAAAAAGTAACAGAAAACAGTTCCTTTTACTCACGGAACTCTTGCACCTGTTTCTTCTCATAAAGAGTTCTGGCTGCTTTTAACATAGAGATGCTATACAATCAGATAATGTGTACGTGCAGTCCATCTCATTTTCCTCTAAAGATTCTCCAGGAGTTCAATCTGCATCTCCTCTTCATCTGAGTAAACTTCTGGCTCCCAACTGCCGTTAAAGTTATAAGGTTCTTGTCGGGGAGTTAAAACACTCTCCTCCCCCACTATACTAGTGGCCCGTGGGTAACTACCGTATTTCCTGTAGTTGGGTTCCTGAGAACTACAGAGCTCCTGGTACGTGCATAGAAAGTCAGGGTATTGCAAACCTCTCTTATTAGGGTAAATACGCCTACCTTTAGGCACTGCTATTTCCTGTTCTCTCGGATAAGCACAGCTCTGCTTGGAAGCCCCTTTTTCCACGGTGTTTCTCTGACTCATTCAAATGTGCTTCAGGGTAAAAGTTTTCCCCTTCTGCATTTCTGGTGTTAGGTAATTTATATCTTAAAGCCTTGGCTGTTGGACTGCCTTCTCTGCTTGCCTCACAGCAACGCTCCTGGGGATATCGAGAGGCTGTGCACTGCTGTTCCGAACAGCTTCTCTGAGAGTCACCAACCTCCTGTGCTCTGGATAATCCCCTTGGCTCCGTCCTCACAGCTCCACGGACACTGCCCTCAAGCTCAGCAGTTCCTAACGCTTCTCCCGTAGTTCCAACTACAGCCCTTGTAGTTCCTACTACTTCTCTCTCAGTTCCACTTTCTCCTTCAGTTCCTCTACCTTCCGGTAAGTGACTTTTAAGTACGTTCAAATTGGTGTTAGCCTGGGCTCCGCCCCCATGCAGGTGCTCTTCATTTTCTAATGAATTCTGTGCTCCCTTTCTGTTCGGGCGTTCCCTAACACCACGTGGCTTTGCTTTCATCCGTTGCTCATAGCAACCTTTCCCCATGTGTGAACCTGAGCTGTCAGTTTCCCTTACATTTTGCTCACAATCCCCTACTTCCATGGGTTCTGATGGTGCTACCTTATGACAATTGTACACGATCCATTTCATTCTTGACCACCTCCAACTTCCCTTGGTTCATGCTTTGTACATTCCATGTCCCAATATGTAAGCATATTTGCAGCTTCTGACTCTCATTTCATGTGCAGCTACATCAGCAGTCAGATGTCCCGAGGACTTTGATCCACCACATCACAAATGCTGGCTTTACTCTGAAATGCATTCAGCTCATCCCCAGTAATCAATTGAATGCCTTCCAACTGGGAGTCTCTTCTTCCAGCACTATAGTGCAATTTGTTTTGTTGTGACTATTCATTGGATTTTCATAGCAAAATACAAAAGTAAATCGCAAGGTCTGTTTTCCGCACAAGTAATGCTAGTGTTCCCGTTGTCACAGAAATGTGATCCTCCGCCAACACTGTCCCATTCTGCTTCTGTCAAATGGGTGGTGTGTCTTAGTCTGGCACCTCAGCTGAGACTTGTCCATCTTGGGAGACCCTGCCAGTAGTTAAGCCATCGATAGCTGAGCTTATAGCATCACTGATGCACACAAGCCCTCGCAACACAACAAGCTGATAACCAAGCAAAAGATTCTACTGTACAGTGCTAAAATGTCTGATCATGCAAGTCCACTATTTAAGGCGTAATGTTGGTTTCCCTTCACCTTTAGTGTTAGCTTCAAGGTCCTAATGTTGACATACTTGGTTTTCTACTTCAGCGTCCTTGTGTATTTAACAAGCTTACTTATTCTCCGGGAACAAGCAGGAAGTCAGTCCTCTCATATGGGTGATGTTGGTGCCGACAGGGCCCGCACGGAAGCACCTCCCTAGCTTTCAAAGAAAGCCTTTGGGAGATGCACCACGCATACGTGGTCCACTTCCCACCCAAGGGTGCCATCTAGCCTCAGTCTCCTTTTTGTATGCAGAGCCCTTCAAACATTGTCTTTTTCCCTCGGACAGAGTCTGATTTTTTTTATAGTTAAATTTTGTCCGGTTTGCATACTGGTTCATTCCCGCCCTCAAGCCAGCTCACCTCGGTGTCACTCCTTGGGTTTGTCTCTCAGTTTTCCACTTTTTTTCATCGAGGTCCGCTTCAACTGACGTTCACGCCCTTTTTCAGCCGAAGGTCTCTGACCCCTGCCAGGAGTCAGACCCTTTTTTTCCGATGGCCTCAAGTGGCTTCAAAAAGTGTGACTAGTGCGGCAAAGTTATGTCACCTACTGATCCACATAACTGCTGCCTCCAATGCCTTGGCCCGGAGCACAACAACTCCAACTGTGAACTTTGCAGAACAATGGCCCCAAAGTCCTTAAAGAGTTGCCATCAGCAGCAGGAAAAAAAGTTTCTTAAGTTCGACTCCACACCGGAGTCTCCGGTAACACAATGCTCCAGGGCCCCTTCCAATACCTTGGTGCCCTGTGAAGCCAGAGCCTCCCCATAGTCCTGTGGCTGTAGCTCCTCTGAGCGGAGTCTCCGGAGGTGGAGCATAAGAAGAAGAAATTCTCGAAGATCAACTCGGAGGACAGATCAGGGAAGAAGGTAAAATCCCACCCCAGGTCCCGCAGCCCCTGGCATGCGTCCGAAGAGTCGGGACAGGAGCGGCCCTCCAAGTTGCCCCACAAGGAGTCGTAGGCTCCTGCAGACTGGCCTCGGGACTCTTGAGGCCATCCTTATTGAGGACTCCCCCTTGACAGTACCAGTGCTGGGCCTGAAGTCCTCTGTGCCTGCCTCGAAGGCTGTGGAGCCAACTAGCATGGATACCAGAATGGCAGCCCTAGAGAGCAGTATATCTGCCCTAGTGGCCATGCAGTGGGCGTTTGTCTGGCTCATCCAGTTCGTCTGCCCCAACGACAGGACCCTCGACATCGAGGGCTTCCCTGGATGTCGAGCCAGTCCTCGAGCGCCATCGGCCTCGAAAGAGGCTCCGGTCCTGTTCTTTGGGACACTAGTGCTCCCAGGCGAGCACCTGCAGCTTGGACCGGCAATCCTCTGGAGGTCCTGCACCACAGAGAGCGGTCTACAACTGAGGTGATCGAGTCCAAATGAGAGACCGAGGACGAAGAGTCCCTGGACACGAGGCAACACCATGATGTGCCCTTGGACTCATCTCCCCCAATGACACTCCCCACCCAAGGATGTTGCGTTCCTCAATTTTGTGAAGGATATGGCCAAGGCTCTTGTGATCGAGACCGAGGCTGAGGAAGACCCGCGAACCGAAGAATTGGAGATACTCCAATATGAGGCACGCCCCAAAGGAAACTCTCTTATGGTCCCAGTGCCCACAATCATTGACCGCCTCCTCCAGATGTTTGACACCGGCGTCAGTACCAATTATCAGTAGGCAACTCGATGCTATGTACCAGTTACACCAGAGCCCTGGGTTCCAGAAGGCCTAGCTTCCCCACAACTCAGTGGTCATGGAGTCAGCTATGTGCTGGCTTAAGAGCCAAAAGAGATACACATCGGTACCATGCAGAAGGGAGACCAGAACCCTAGACTCCCTCGGCTGAAAGGCTTTTCAAGGCTCGATGCTAACATGCTGAATCCACTCATACCAGCTCTACATCGGCATGTACCTGAAGGAATTGTTGAGGGAGTTCGGGGGATTCTTGGCAGGCCTCGATAGAGAGCACCTACAGAGGTTCAAAACCATAACCTCAGCAGTAAAGGAATGTTCAAAGTTCCTGTCCTGGGCAGCCTATGATGGCTTCGAGTCATCGGCTAGGGTGGCCGCCACAGGCATCGGGGCATGATGCCAAGCATGGCTGCAGTCGTCCGACCTGGAACAATGGGTACAGGACAAACTGATCGATGCCCCCTGCACAGGTGAAAACCTGTTTGAGAAACCCATGGCAGACAAAGCTGCGGAGATAGAGACCGAGTATGTGACGAGAACCAGATTCTCGAAAAAGACCTTGTGCTACTCCGAAAGAAAACCCCACAGAAAAAAACCTTCCTGAGGAAGAAACGGGACTTCAGAACTGCTCTGCACTTCCAAGCCTTCTCGGGCCTTCAGCAGGCCCAGCAACAAAAAGGCTAGGGATATGGTCCCAGAAAGCATAAAGCGCCGAAGCTCCAGGAGCCAGCTTAGGCCCAGCTGGGGGGAGGCTTTTGACTGCCTGAGCACGAACCCCACATCCCCAGGGGGTCCTTTGCTGCCCACAGGGGGCACCTAGCCCTATTTACCCACAGGTGGACAGCCATCACCACTGATGCCTGTGTGTTACAGGTGGTCAAGGAAGGTTACTTCCTCCACCTACATCAGATGCTGCCCCGGTTCTTCCCAGGAGAACCCACCAGGCCTCTCCTTTACTAGACCTTGCTTCTCACCGAACTAGCAGAACTACTCCATGACAAAGCAGTGGAATGGGTCCAAAAACACCTCTAGGGCACCAGCTTCTACTCCAGGTATTTCCTCATCCCCAAGAGGTCTGGGGGACTCAGGCCCATCCTGGACCTGTGAGAGCTCAACAGGTTTCTGGTCAGGGAAAAGTTCAAAATGCTCTCCCTTGGAACACTGCAGCCAATCCTCCAGTAGGGAGACTGGCTTTGCTCCTTAGACCTAAAGGATGCTTAAACTCATATCCTAATCCACCCCAGCCACAGAAAATACCCCCAGTTCATGTTGGGGGGACAGCATAACCAATATAGGGTACTGACCTTCGGGCTGGCCTCGTCTCCAAGGGTCTTCACAAAATGCTTTGCGGTGATCGCAGCCCACCTAAGGCTTCAAGGGGTCTTCATCTTCCCCTACATGGACGACTGACTCATAAAGGGGGACACATCTTCAGAGGCACAATATGCCACCGGATGCTCCATAAACGCCTTGCAGCACCTGTGGTTTGTCATAAACTACCCCAAGTCCCCACCTCACTCCCACTGAGAGCCTAAAGTTCATAGAGCGCAGCTGGACACCCTTCAGGCAAAGACCTTTCTCCCTCGGGAGAGATCAATATTCCTCAGGGAACTAGCTTCAGAGGTGCAATGGCACAGGACAATGCCCACTCAGCTTCTCGTCCGCCTTCTGGGCACATGGCCACCACAGTCGACGTGACCCCAGATGTCTGCCTACACAATAGAGTAGTCCAGTGGTGCCTCCGCTGTCAGTGGACCCAAGCTACAGGCAGGCTCTGGAACAGAGTGCATGTGATCCGCCAGCTGACTGACTCCCTCGGATGATGGCAGAATCCATTTCACCTTCAGGCCGGAATGCCCTTCCTGGCATCCATCCCCCAGAAAGTCCTCACCACGGATGCCTCTCTAATGGACTGTGGAGTGCATTGCAAGAGTCTCCAAACACAAGACTTCTGGTTCCAGAGAGAATCCAAAATGCAGATCAATCTTCTGGAAATCAGGGCCATATTCCTGGCCCTCAAAGCCTCCAGCAACCAACTGCAGCACCACGTAGTGCTGATCCAGACTGACAATCAGGTTGCGATGTTCTACGTGAACAAACAGGTGGGAACGGGGTCATACCCCCTCTGCTAGGAAATAGTAGCCCTCTGCTTTTTGTCACATACAGAGGGATGCTCCTGAGAGCGGTCTACCTCCTGGGCCAGGACAATGTCTTGGTGGACAAGTTGAACATGGTACTCCAGCCACATGAGTGGTGCCTGGACCCAACAGTAGCCTTATGACTGTTCTGTGGGGCATTCCAGTGATAGACCTGTTCTCCAGCCCGGACAACATGCAGTTTCCCTGTTTCTGCTCCCGCTGTCCGCACCCATCTCGGGTAGCGGCAGATGTATTCCTCATCCCGTGGTCGGAAGGCCTCCTGTACGCCTTCACCCCCAAAGCAACTGATAGCCAAGACCCTATTCAAGGCTCAACGTGACAGAGCGTTGCTAGTGCTGATAGCCCATCAGTAGCCCAGACAGCCTGGTTCCCATTGCTTCTCTCCCTATCAGCGATACTGCCAATTCCCCTGGGCCAAACCCCAGGACTACTCTCGCAGGAGCAGGGCTCTCTCCTACACCCCAACCTGGGGTCCCTCTCACTTATGGCTTGGCTGCTGAAAGGAAAGCGCTAGCTTCCTTCAAACTTCCATGGGATGTGGAAGACATCCACGAGAAGGGCATACGCTTTCAAATGGCGAACCCATTCTCCTGCTCAGTGCACGTGATACTCCAATACCTGCTCCACCTATCGCAGGCGGGACTGAAGTCCAACTTAGAGTACACCTGAGCACCATCACGGCGCATCACCACTCCATTGAGGGGAAACCCCTCTTGGCTCAGTCCCTCATGTCTCGGTTCCCTAGGGGCCTCATGTTATCCAAACCCCCCGTCCGCCCTCTGGCGGTGGAATCGGACCTTAATGTGGTGCTCTCACAACTCACTAAGCCTCCATTTGAGCCTTTAGCTACCTGCCACCTGCGGTACCTCTCCTGGAAGGTCGCCTTCCTGGTAGCACTCACATCAACTCGCAGAGTCAGCAAGCTCCAGGCTCTGATGGCAGAGCCTCCCTACACCAGGTTCTACAAGAACAGGGTGGTGCTCTGCACACACATTAAGTTTCTGCCAAAGGTACTCTCCCCATTCCACCTCAATCAGGAGGTGGTACTTCCCACCTTCTTTCCCAGGCCTCACACTGGCAGGGCAGAGACTGTTCTCCATTTTCTGGATTGTAAGAGAGTCCTGTCCTTCTACTTGCAACGGACTCAAGCCACCGCAAATCTCAACAGCTTTTCGTATCCTATGACACCAGACGGCTGGGGCTCCCAGTGACTAAGTAAACTCTGTCCACTTAGGTGGCAAACTGCATTACCCTTGCTCATGAGCGAGCGCAGATCCCACTGGACCAGAGAGTCATGGTGCACAGCTTCGCGACAAAGGCTACTTCTGTGGCCAATCTGCGTTCATCCACATGACGGAAATTTGCCAAGCCGCCACCTGATCTTCGGTCCATACCTTTGTGGCTCAGTACTGCCTGGAGAGGTCCAACAGGACAGTGCCATTGACCAAGCCATACTCCATAAACCTTTCGAGGTGTAGGCAACTCCTGCCCTCTGACTCTTCTGTGTTCAGGCTACCAGAATGCTGGTTCTCTGCCGGACACTTGGGTTGTGCAAGAGTCTCTCAGTAGGGACTCAACTGCTGCTTATCATGGCTCACCTTTTGCAGGTCGCTGTGGTGTTTTTACAGGTTCTCGGTAGCCTGTAACTGGAGAGCACTGTTCCCTCTAAGCTGTGTGCGTGTGCGCGCGCACACACCTCGCCGAGCGAGCGCACATACTTTACAACAGAGTGCACAAAAATTATGATTCTGATTCTGATAGAAAACAACACAGACATCTTAAAATTTAAAAGTTGTGATTGTAATTACTAGAAATTTTCCGATTCATTTAGTAATCGCCTATTTTCATTTAATTTGATTAAAATCAATGTGGTGTACATACTGTATTCTGACGTGTAGTCAAATTTTAAAGTATATAACTCCGAGTGTTATGTGGCGCACAAAACTTTAACCTTCCTTCAAAAGCTGCACAGCTGATATTTTATGTGCACACAGCCTACTGAAAATTAGAGGGAACATTGCTGGAGAGTCCCATGTGTGAGGACTGACTTCCTGCTTGTTCCCAGAGAAAGCTTAGGAGGATAGCAGAAATCAGTCCTCAGAACCCTCCCTCCTCCCCTTGGAGTTGCTTTTTTACCATATTTTAATTTTTGCCATCTTAGCTATGTCATTAGACTGAGGCAAGATGGCACCCCTTGGGTGGGTAGGAGACCACGCATGTGTGGTGCATCTCCCAAAGGCTTTCTTTGAAAGCTGGGGAGATGCTTCTGTAAGGGGCTCCGTCGATGTCAACGTCACCTACAGTATATGTGAGGACTCCTGTTACAGGTGAGTAACTATGCTTTCCATCAGATTCGGCCACTTCAGCACACTCTTCAGTGGCCTCCACACTGTCGCGATCCTCGCAAGGAAGTCTAAGAATATCAAGCACAAGTCCTCGTCCAAGGCAGAAATAGTATCAAAGATCTCTGCCTCGATATCCGGAGAAAAGATATCACGGTCTTAGGCATCAGTGTCTGACTCAGAGACCAAACATAGACACCTACAATCCTCATCAGGGGAACCGGACATCGACCGGCCTGCAAAGCAGTCCCAGTGGGAATATACTTCTTCCAAAACTCCAGAGGGGCTCTGGGATGCTCCCAAGGCATCGTCCTCTGCAGAACCCTTGCTACCATGCTCCTGTACAGTGATGCAGGGCTTGGTACAGGAGTCCTCCCAGTCTCTGTTGCTTCCAATTTCCCTCGATCAGCAGGTACAGGCTATCAAGAGGAGTCTGGTACTATCTTGGCAGCCGGGGCCCTCAAGGTCCATGGATCCGATGCCTGACCTCGAGCTCGGTGCATCGAGATTCTATGTCATTGGGGATAGAGCTGGCATCGGCTAACGGGGACCAATACCCCCTTTGGAACCAATGTCTGCACCAGGATCTGAACACCTCAGTTCCGAGGCTTCACAACATTGGCACTGGTCCTCAATGTTGACATCAGAATGGCATCAGCATCTCGTTACTATCCATCACTACTTCGATTTCCTTCCAAGTTCCGGTTCTGCTTCTTTGGAATCAAACATCGAATCTGGCGTTCTGTTCCTCTCCCGGACATTCTCTCTGACCCCTCACCACCACATGAGAGGCATTGTTTACCGCCCAAAGACATGTCCTTCCAGGATTTCATCAGAGACATGGCTGCTGCCCTCTTGGTGATGGTCACCATGAAGATGGAACTGAGTTCTGAAGAACTTGAGATTCTTCAGTATCCCTCAACTACAAAGAAGGCTGCTACACTTCCCATCCATCATATCCTCCAGAACTTCATTATTCGCATGAGGGAAGCTCCTGTGACAGTTCAATTAGTCAGCAAGAGACTGGACACTCTATATAGAGTCCCTCCATACCCGAGTTTTCAAAAACCTCAGTTGTCCCACCATTCTGTGGTTGTGGAATCAACAATGCATCAAGTTAAGAGTGCTAAGAATCAGTCCTCGATTTCCCCAGGCAGGGAGTCCAGGACTGTTGATGGATTTGGACGTCGGTGCTTCCAGGCAGTAATGTTAGCTTTACATGGGGATGTTCTTGCGAGATGTCATAAAGGACGTGTCTGAATTTACCACCCTGTTGCCACCAGACAAAGAGGCCCCATATCGGGCCTTGCTATGGACAAAATACATAGACATTCCTGACCAGGGCTGCAGCAGTCTGTATAGGAGCCAGGAGAATGGCCTGGCTGCAAGCCTCTGACCTTGAACAATGGGTTCAGGACAAACTTGCTAATATTCCTTGCACAGGTTAACATCTTTTTGGTAAGGGCTGGCATGAGAAGGCAGGTGAGATAGAGATGGATGATCTTACCATGAAATGCCTCTCCCGGAAAACAGCTGATCCAGCTAAAAAGAAAGCTCCTGCCAAGAAGTCTTTCTATCTCAGGAAGAAAATGTATTATCCTTCCTACCCAAGTTATTCTTCTTACCAATCTCTAGCAAAAACAGCAGGGCCCACGTCAGCTCAGAAAGCCTAAGGCTGCTAAACCTCAGCTAGCTCCACAGCAACAATCCACAACTGTTTTTTGACTGCTTCCAAGAGGGCATAGCCAGTCTCCCCTTAAAGAATTCTCTACCCACCCACATAATGGACAGATTGATCTATTTTGCTCACAGATGGCTCCTCATTACATCAGAACCTTGGAACTTAAAAGTCATGAGCATGGGATATCAGCTCATTTTCCAGGAACTGCCTCCCATTTACTTCATAGGAGAGTCCCCCATGGAACAACTGCACTTCAACAGAAGATAGCCATCCAGTAGTACAGGAGGCAATAGAGGCAGTCCCACTCTCGCAACAAGGCCTGGGGTTCTACTCCCATTATTTCCTCATTCCCAAGTTCATTCTCAAAAAGTTCCTCGTAAGGGAGAAGTTCAAGATGGTCTCACTAGGGACCCTACTTCCTTAGCTTCAGGGAAAAGACTGTGGATCTGCTCTCTGGATCTCAAGGATGCCTACATTCACATCCTGATTCATCCTTCCCTCAGAAAATACCTCTGGTTCTTCTTCCAGGGACACAATTATCAATACAGAGTTCTCCCCTTTGGTCTTGCATCAGCCCCAAGAGTTTTCACAAAGTGCCTGGCAATCGTGGCAGCCTACCTCCGGACTCTGGGCATCTTCGTCTTCTCTTACTCTGACGATTGGCTAATAAAGCTTAGTCACTCACCTGTAACAGGTGATCTCCGAGAACAGAAGGAATTTAGTCTTCACATATGGGTGACATCGGGCACGACAGAGTCCACACGGGAAGCTCACCAGCTACCAATAGGAAAGCCCTTGGGAGCACTCCACTGCACCTGCACCACTGCCTTCCCTTTCTCCCAACTCCCTCTCCTCAGTTGCGTTTGTAGCTGAAAAGAAGAAGTAAAAAACAAAAACACAACCCTACACTCCAAGGGGAGGAGGATGGGTTGTGAAGACTAAATTCCTGCTGTTCCCGGAGATCACCTCTTACAAGTGAGTAACTATGCTGTCTCCAGGAACAAGCAGGAATGTAGTCTTCACATATGGGACTCCCAAGCTCCCTGATCTCAGAAGAGTTAGACTGGGTCAGAAAGTCAGACAAAGTTAACCTAGCCTTCCCTGCCAAGGAGATCTGGCAGGAATATAGGGGTGGGGGTAGGAGTTGTCCTTATGTTCCAAAGCGATGTTGAAGAACTGCCTGTCCGAAGGTCGAATCCCGGCAGGAGTCCTTGTCCAAGCAGTAGTGGGCTGCCAAGGTGTGGATGGAGGACCATGTTGCAGCCTGGCAGATTTTGTCGATAGCTACTGAATGTAGGTTTGCTACCGATGTTACCATGGCTCAGATATTATGAGCAGTAACGTGCCAGGTGAGGATAAGTCCTGCTTTGTCATATGCTAGTGATATGCAATATGCTATCCATCTGGAGAGCGTGCATTTCATTACAGGAAGACCCAAGTGGTTGGGGTCAGAGGACACAAATAATTGTGAGGATTTTTGGATATCCAGAGTCCTTTTCCAGAGCCCTTTTGCAGTCAAATGTGTGCAGGGTTGCTTCTTCATGGGATGCCTGAGGTCTTGGGAAGAAGACCGGAAGGATTACTGACTGATTAAAGTGGAAAAGTGACACCACCTTTGGTGAAAAGGGGAGATGTGTCCGAAGGATGCCTTGTCATAATGGAATCTGGTGGATGCGCCATTAAGGCTTGCACTTCACTGATGCGCCTGGCTGAGGTCAGGGCGATGACGAACATAACTTTCCAAGACAAGTATCATAGGTGGGTAGTTGCTAAGGGCTCAACTGGAGGTTGGAGAAGCTGAGTTAATATCACATTAAGATCCCACGCTACTGGGGGTGATCGAAGAGGTTGCTTGAAGAGGAATAGGCCTCTCATGAAACATGCCACTTGAGGAACTGTGGAGATGGGTCGACCATCGACAGGTTTATGAAAAGCTGAAATAGCACTGAGGTGAACATGTACTGAATTTGTTTTGAGTCCCAAAGAGGACAGATGTAAAAGGTATTGAAGAAGCATAGATACTGATGCCTCAAAAGGATTGTGGTTATTTTTTAGAGCACCATGAAGAGTATCTTCATTTGAAAGAGTATGTTCGCCTGGTGGAGGGCTTTCTGGAAGAAAGGATGTTGTCTTTCACAGCTGTCGAAAGTTGTAGATGTTGAAACATCATCCACTCAGCAGCCATCTTACCAAGCTTGTCCTGGACCCATTGTTCCAGGTCTGATGCTTGAAGCCATGCTCATCTGCGTGCTGCTATGACAATAGCTGAGGTCATGCTGGTGGATTCAAAGGCCTCCCTGTTTACATATTTTGAAACATTTTGACTGAGTGCAAGCACAGCCTGAATGGCAGGCCTCTTCCTCGCGAAGTAATAGTAGAAATCCTTCCCAGTCCTTATTGAGTTTTTTTAGGAACATTCCCATATAGAGGGTGCAAGAGTTGATCCTGCTGGCTAGCATTGAAGACTGAAAGGATCGGCAAGCAAAGGAATCGAGATTCCTGGATTTCCTTCCTGGGGGTATCAGAGAATGTTTTTTGCCGCTCTTAATCCAATGCATCACTGATTTAGCCACCATGGAGTGGTGTGGTAATTGTGTTTTTTGAGAAACAGGACAATTTGGTACCCTTTACTTGAAAATGAGCCGCCGGCTAATGGGCGATACCGTGAGTGAGAGGAGGGGTCTTCCAGATCCGGAGCATCAAGTTGTGGAGGATGCGATATACCGGGAGGATCGCGGCTTCTTTCGGGGCTGTAGGGTAATGGAGGATCCAGCGAGCAGAAGTAAACGATGACCACAATGACTTAATAACTTTCCTTTATTGAAGATACCCTTGAAGATCCCCGACGCGTTTCGGCTTACGCCTTCCTCAGGGGGACTTATAAAAAAGAAACATTTATATTAAAATAATACACAATGTTGTCTAAAGGGCAACCGGAACATGATTAAAATACATTGAAATACATTGCAAAATAAAAATAAAAGCAAAATAGGCAATTTTTCATGCTATTTATACATAAAATCTTAAAACAAGACACACATGAGAAATTACCAGAACTTGCAAACAAATAATTAAAACAACATTAAAAACTAGTTTTAAACAGAAAGGAGACGCAGGGCAGAAAGGACAGTTACTCACTGGGATGTGCACCATAGTGCTGTATAGGGTCAGGAGACACTGTGGTCTTCAGTTTTATGTTAATTTTGTCACTAAATGAATGGAAAAACCAAATCTTAATGAATGCAAAAGGATGGTGCTGCAAACAAATACATAAAGGTAAAATCATGTGAAAACTTTAGAAACCATTACATCGTGGGTACCTGTCACGATTGCAAAACCAAGCTGTCGCTTTTTTAAGGGGAGGCTTCAAAAACACCCAAGGCAGGTTACTGCAAAACAACGTGACAGATTTATAGTAGCTCTGTATTGTTAAAAACTGCAGAGGCAACTATCATGGAAAAAAGTTTATTTACTTACAGTGGACGGTAGAGACTGTAACTCAATGTGTTCCTCTGAATGGAGCAAACAGTATTCTGTGTGTTGTGTTAAAAAATGCTAGTTTTCGCGCCAAAAGGGGCGGAGCTTCCATCCTCCAATCATTAACAAGAGAGCACCGAGAGTAAGAAACCCATGTGGTTTAATATTGGAAAAATAGATTGTATGAATTAGATAGGATTTTTAATTATTATCAGCCAATATCTTGAAAACCTTATGGTGCAATGAGACAGAAACCGTCCTGTTGCTGAACGCGCTGTGCAGACAGTGGAAATGTGGAAAAAGTGTGTGCACGCGTTTGTAATGAGGCTAGATAAAAAACTGCAGGAGTAGATTCTTCTGTGCTCAAAAGCCATTCCAAAGAAATTTGTTCAAAGGGATGAGGTAAAACCTTATGAAGTGCCCAACAATCCGACGTTTATACTTATACTTTAACGGTGAATAAAATGGAATCATAAAATCGAAAAACTTTTTCAAAACGAATTGTGGAGAAAGATTTATCCTTCTTAAAAAATAACTCCATATGGGTTGTCCATCAAAAGAATCATCTGTACAGGGACTACGAGTTGTTAAAACAGAGAACAAATAAGGCATTTTTTGGGGTTTGAAATTGAACCACGGAGGAGATATTCACAATGGAGTGAATTGTTTCTTATTAAATAAATCCTTCCTCATTAGATAAAAACTAATTCCAATCACTAAACTAAGATAATTGAGAAAATTAGAAATCGGGAACATGGAGAAATACTCGGGAACATGGAATATTACTCAATATTTGGAGGAAGGAGTGGTGTTAGAATGACAGGTAATCTATAGAGTAATAGATCAATTGGTGACATGTGCAATTGTAACAGTAAAATTGTTATTGGAGATATTGAAAAATTGAATAAAATAAGAGTGCATAATTAACTACTCTAGAATTAAAATTAAAAATTAAAAAGGGGGGCTTAAATTGTAAATGATGTGTAAAAACAATATTATTAATAATAATCATCATAATATTAAACTATAAACTAATTAAATGGAATAAACCAATATTAAGAACAAAGTAAAAGGATTTGATTTAAATAAATAAATTAAATAAAATGACATTAAAAACATATACCAAAAAATAAATACAAAACATTACCATTAAAAAATAATTAAAAGTATAAAAATAAAAATAAGAAAAATATAAAAATAATAAATTAAATATAATAATAATAATAATAATAATAATAATAAAATTAAATATATAAAAATAATAATATCAAAAATAAAATTTGAAAAAATAATATAAAAAATTGTTATTAAATAATAATATTAAAAGAATTAATAAAGGAGTGTTTTGAAAAATGAACAATATTAAAGCACCAATTTAAAACTTGATATTCTATTGAGGGTGACTTAAAACAAGTTAATCTTGGAACATGATAACATGTTGGAATCACCATGGAACCTGAAAATATATTAGAAACACCATTGAACTCCATTGTTGGTTGATGAGCCGTGTATTATAATAAAACCAATGTGTATCTTGTCTAAATACGTACAAACCTACAGAAACACAGATAAATCTACCTCTTGATTAAGACCATTGGGTGTTGAACTCATAAATAAACCGCTGTTCTAACTTAAGGAGAGTTTTATCTACATCCCCTCCTCTCCAGTGCGGGAGAACCTTTTTCAAAACCACATATTTCAAATCTTGTACAGAGTGTCTCTGGAGGCATTACAGACCGTAGTTCTCTTCTTAAAAAGAAAGACCAGATCAAGAAGATAGATCACGTTGTCTGCCCTTTAACGTTTTCCAACTATTCAAATGAAATTACTAAGATATTAAAGCAGGAGTGGTATTTATTAGCTTCCTTACCTACCTTTGCTTCTAAAAAAGTCATGATAGCTTATAAGCGTAATCCAAATTTGGCCAATATTCTTGTACCTTCTGCTCTAACATACCACAAACCTCCACCTACCATTAAGGGCCATTACAAATGCGGTAACTGTTCAGTTTGTCCACATACTATCTTGGCTAAAAATTTCTTCACACATCCAGTCACCAACCACAAGGTGTACATCCACACCTTTTCGAATTGTAAAACAGAAAATGTTATTTATTTAATTTTATGTCCCTGTAACTTGGTCTACATTGGGAAAACTAAGCGCCAGATACGTACCCGCATCATTGAACATAGGAGCTGCCTCCAGAGAGGAATCCCAGATCGCCCACTCGTTGCTCATTGGCTCAAAATGAGACACTCTGTACAAGATTGGTTTTATTATAATACACGGCTCATCAACCAACAATGGAGTTCAATGGTGTTTCTAATATATTTTCAGGTTCCATGGTGATTCCAACATGTTATCATGTTCCAAGATTAACTTGTTTTAAGTCACCCTCAATAGAATATCAAGTTTTAAATTGGTGCTTTAATATTGTTCATTTTTCAAAACACTCCTTTATTAATTCTTTTAATATTATTATTTAATAACAATTTTTTATATTATTTTTTCAAATTTTATTTTTGATATTATTTTATATATTTAATTTTATTATTATTATTAATATTATTTTTATTTTATTTAATTTATTATTTTTATATTTTTATTTTATTTTTTATTTTTATACTTTTAATTATTTTTTAATGGTAATGTTTTTATTTATTTTTTGGTATATGTTTTTAATGTCATTTTATTTAATTAATTTATTTAAATCACATCCTTTTACTTTGTTCTTAAAATTGGTTTATTCCATTTAATTAGTTAATACAGTTTAATATTATGATGATTATTATTAATAATATTGTTTTTACACATCATTTACAATTTAAGCCCCCCTTTTTAATTTTTAATTTTTTAATTTTAATTCTAGAGTAGTTAATTATGCACTCTTATTTTATTCAATTTTTCAATATCTCCAATAACAATTTTACTGTTACAATTGCACATGTCACCAATTGATCTATTGCTCTATAGATTACCTGTCATTCTAACACCACTCCTTCCTCCAAATATTGAGTAATATTCCATGTTCCCGAGTATTTCTCCATGTTCCCGATTTCTAATTTTCTCAATTATCTTAGTTTAGTGATTGGAATTAGTTTTTATCTAATGAGGAAGGATTTATTTAATAAGAAACAATTCACTCCATTGTGAATATCTCCTCCGTGGTTCAATTTCAAACCCCAAAAAATGCCTTATTTGTTCTCTGTTTTAACAACTCGTAGTCCCTGTACAGATGATTCTTTTGATGGACAACCCATATGGAGTTATTTTTTAAGAAGAATAAATCTTTCTCCACAATTCGTTTTGAAAAAGTTTTTCGATTTTATGATTCCATTTTATTCACCGTTAAAGTATAAGTATAAACGTCGGATTGTTGGGCACTTCATAAGGTTTTACCTCATCCCTTTGAACAAATTTCTTTGGAATGGCTTTTGAGCACAGAAGAATCTACTCCTGCAGTTTTTTATCTAGCCTCATTACAAACGCGTGCACACACTTTTTCCATATTTCCACTGTCTGCACAGCGCGTTCAGCAACAGGACGGTTTCTGTCTCATTGCACCATAAGGTTTTCAAGATATTGGCTGATAATAATTAAAAATCCTATCTAATTCATACATTCTATTTTTCCAATATTAAACCACATGGGTTTCTTACTCTCGGTGCTCTCTTGTTAATGATTGGAGGATGGAAGCTCCGCCCCTTTTGGCGCGAAAACTAGCGTTTTTTAACACAACACACAGAATACTGTTTGCTCCATTCAGAGGAACACATTGAGTTACAGTCTCTACCGTCCACTGTAAGTAAATAAAAAACTTTTTTCCATGATAGTTGCCTCTGCAGTTTTTAACAATACAGAGCTACTATAAATCTGTCACGTTGTTTTGCAGTAACCTGCCTTGGGTGTTTTTGAAGCCTCCCCTTAAAAAAGCGACAGCTTGGTTTTGCAATCATGACAGGTACCCACGATGTAATGGTTTCTAAAGTTTTCACATGATCTTACCTTTATGTATTTGTTTGCAGCACCATCCTTTTGCATTCATTAAGATTTGGTTTTTCCATTCATTTAGTGACAAAATTAACATAAAACTGAAGACCACAGTGTCTCCTGACCCTATACAGCACTATGGTGCACATCCCAGTGAGTAACTGTCCTTTCTGCCCTGCGTCTCCTTTCTGTTTAAAACTAGTTTTTAATGTTTTAATTATTTATTTGCAAGTTCTGGTAATTTCTCATGTGTGTCTTGTTTTAAGTTTTTATGTATAAATAACATGAAAAATTGCCTATTTTGCTTTTATTTTTATTTTGCAATGTATTTCAATGTATTTTAATCATGTTCCGGTTGCCCTTTAGACAACATTGTGTATTATTTTAATATAATTGTTTCTTTTTTATAAGCCCCCCTGAGGAAGGCGTAAGCCGAAATGCGTCGGGGATCTTCAAGGGTATCTTCAATAAAGGAAAGTTATTAAGCCATTGTGGTCATCATTTACTTCTGCTCGCTGTGTCCTCCTCATTCGTCTGCAGGAGTTTTGCTCTCCTTTGCCTTATCTTTGGGTAATGGAGGATTTCCAGCTCCTCTGCCCTTGGTTCTGATTCCACTGAAGCAGGGATCGGCAAGCCCGCCACCATGTCCCGGATAAGTTCCTGGAAGATCATGTCCTCCGGTGGTGATGTCCTCGGAGTACTTGTGGTTGGAGGTGAGGGCTCCGAGCTAACGTCATAGAAGTTCGTTGAATCGAAGGAGCAGTGGTCTGAATCGGAAGTATTGAAATCTGGCTCAGGCGAGTATCAATGATGTTGATGCTGAGGCAATGCAATCAATACTGATGCTCCTCGATACCTTCAGGGTCGAGTCCTACAGGCAGTGTCCAAGTGGTGTCGGTTGCCGAGACCGGTGTTGGTGTCGGTACCAGGGAATCGGGCCTCGAGGCAGACTGGATCAGTGCCGATGTTGATGCCAAAGTCTGTGATCCTCCAGCTGTCTGTGCAAGTGGAACCGATGCTGCAAGGAGGGCCGTTAAAGTCCTCTCCAAGGATAGCATATGCTGATCGAAGAAGATTGCTTGCAGCTGGTCCACCACTAGAACACAGCTTGCTGCTACTGTACCCCAGAGCAAGGCATCATGGGCTCTCCGGAAGTCTCGGTCTCTGGAGCTTCCCGATTCCCCACTGAGGCTTTGGAGGACAAGTCCTCCCACCAGGGATGTTTGGACTGATGGCCAGATTCCTAAGAGGTCCCGGGAGAATCCTGATGCTTTGTGCAGGACCTTTCTCTCTATTCCCGTGACTTGCCTGAGGAATCTTTGGACTTCTCTCTCAATTCCTTCGATCTCTCTCTGGGTTCTTGAGGCTTCTGTTTGTCTTTGAAAGACCTTGAGGGATTAACCTTTAAAAAGGAGATAGAGCAGCTTTTAAACTAGATAATAGGGGAAAGCCAACAGTCGCCCAAGAGCAGATGGTTCGGAAGAATGTATCCTTGAAGGATACTACCAAAAGCAGAGTGGTTCCAAAAAAGAGTAAAGTAGCCCAAATGCCCTCGAGTATGGAGCAGACAGAGCTTGTTGTTGTTAAGTGCCGTCGAGTCGGAGTCGACTCATGGCGACCCTCTGGATAGCTATCCTAAATTGTGTTCGGTCTTCAGTCAGGCGGCTCATTGTTGACAGACTGGTACCCGTAGCTGCTGTTATTGTATCGATCCATCTCATTGCTGGCCTTCCTCTTTTGCGTTGACCTTCTATCTTGCCAAGCATAATGTATTTCTCTAATGATCTCTCTCTTCGCATGATGTGTCCAAAGTATGAAAGTCGAAGTCTTGTCATCTGAGCTTCTAAAGAAAGCTTAGGTTTGATCTCCTCTAGTACCGACTGGTTTGTTCTTCGGGCAGTCCATGGTATACACAGTATTCGCCACCAGCACCATAATTCAGAGGCATCAATTTTCTTCCTGTCTATCTTTTTCACTGTCCAGCTTTCACATCCATATGATGTTATTGAAAATACCATGGCTTGAACAAGTCGAATCTTTGTATGGAGAGAGACATCTCTGCTCTTGAGAATCTTATCTAGGGCTTTCATAGCCATTCTGCCAAGAGCAATGCGTCGTCTGATTTCTTGACTGCTTGTTGCTTCTTTATTAATAGTTGATCCAAGTAGGTTAAAGTTGTTCACAATTTCAATTTCTTCTCCTTCAATGATGAACCTGTTGATTATGCCAGTTGTCATGATCTTTGTCTTCTTTACATTAAGGTGCAGGCCCATTTTAAGACTATGTTCTTTGATTGTGAGAAGCAAATGTTTCAGATCATCTTCACTTTCAGCCAGTAATGTGGTATCATCAGCATAGCGAAGGTGTTGATGAGTCTTCCACCAATATTCACACCTCTGTTGTCTTCATACAATCCTGCTTCTCTGATGATTTGTTCTGCATATAAATTAAACAGGTAGGGGGAAAGTATGCAGCCTTGTCTTACACCTTTGCTTATTTTAAACTATTCTGTTTCTCCTTGTTCCGTTCGAACTGTTGCTTCTTGATCAATGTACAGATTGCGCAAGAGAACGATCAGGTGTTCTGGTCTACCCATGCTTCTTAATGTGGCCCAGAGTTTCTCATGGTTTACACAGTCAAAAGCCTTGCTATAGTCGATAAAGCACAAATAGATATCCTTTTGGTATTCTTTAGTCTTTTCAAGGATCCATCTCACATCCGCAATGATGTCTCTCGTTCCTCGCCCTTTCCTGAACCCTGCTTGCACTTCAGGTAGTTCTTGTTCCAGGTATGGTTGTAGTCTCTTTTGAATAATCTTCAGTAGAATCTTGCTGGCATGTGGGATCAGAGCGATTGTGCGATAATTTCCACAGTCAGTTGGGTCACCTTTCTTTAGTATTGGTATAAACACAGATCTTTTCCAGTCAGTTGGCCATGATGTTGTCTTCCATATTTCTTGGCAGAGCCTTGTGAGTATGGTAACAGCTGCATCAGATTGCTGCAATACTTATATGGGAATGCTATCAATGCCTGGTGCTTTGTTTGTTTGATAAGGCTTTCAATGCTGCTTCAACTTCTTCTTTCATCACCAGTGGTTCCCGATCATAAGGTACAGGTTGAAACAGCTGTTGGTCCACTTGATCTTTATCATATAAAAACTCTGTATATTCCTTCCACCTTTTCTTGATCTTCTCAGCATCATTCAGCATAGAACCTTGAGCATCTTGTAACATTCCAATTCGAGGCTGGAACTTTTTCTTTAACTCTCGTAGCTTTAGGAAAGCTGATCTTGTTCTTCCTCTAATAGTTTCTGCTTCTATTTCCTTGCAAGTGTCATTCTAGTACTTTTCCTTGTCCTGTCTTGCTGCACGTTGGAAATCTCTGTTAAGTTCTGCGATTGTCTTTCTTTCTCCTCTGGCTTTAGCTTCTCTGCATTTCTGGGCAATTTTCAGAGTTTCTTCCGTCATCCATTTTGGCCGTTTTTGCTTTTTCACCTTTTGTAGAGACTTCTCGCTTTCTTCCAACACAACCTTCTTGATGTCATTCCATAACTCTTCCGGAGCTCTGTCATTTGTATCTAAAGCAGCAAATCGATTTTGCAGGCAGTCTTTAAATTCCAGTGGTATATTCTCAAGGTCATATTTTGCTGCATTCATGAGTGCTTTTCTCTTTTTCAACTTTAGCTTGAGTTTGCATACTAGTAGTTGATGATCTGTACCACAGTCAGCTCCAGGTTTTGTCTTTGTTGATGTTACAGAGCTTTTCCATCGTTGACTTCCACATATGTAGTCAATTTGATTTTTATATAATCCATTCGGTGAAGTCCATTTGTACAGTCGCCGCTTGTGTTGCTGGAAGAAGGTGTTTGAGATGAATAGATCATTGGTCTTGCAGAATTCTATCAGTCTTTCTCCAGCTTCATTTCTGTTGCCAAGTCCATATTTTCCAACTACTTTGCCTTCTTCTTTGTTGCCAACTTTTGCATTCCAGTCACCCATGACTATCAGGATATCCTGTTTGCATATTCTGTCAATTTCAGCTTGTACTTGTTCATAGAACTCTTCAATTTCATTCTCTTCTGCAGCTGTTGTTGGGGCATATACTTGAATTATAATTGTGTTGATAGGCAATCCTCGTAGACGAATAGAGCTTAAAGATCCCAAATTACCCATGTCTACCAATAGCCAAATTAATATGAATAAAATACAGTTTCTAAAATGCTTGTATGCAAATGCTAGAGGTCTAAAAAATAAGATGGGAGAGTTAGAATATATAGCACTAAATGAGAGGTTAGATGTGATTGGAATATCAGAGACATGGTGGAAGGAGGACAACCAGTGGGACACTGTGATACCTGGGTACAAACTATATCGTAATGATAGAGCTGATCAAATTGGTGGAGGGGTTGCGCTCTATGTTAGAGAGGGCATTGAGTCAGAAAGGATTAAAGTTTTGCAGGAAACAAAATTTGCTGTAGAATCTCTATGGATTGAAATTCCATGTAAAAAGGGGAAGGCGATGGCGGTGGGGGTGTAATATCGACCGCCTGGCCAGAATGAACAAATGGATGATGAAATGCTCAAAGAAATCAAGGAAGCTAACAAAAATTACAGCGCGGTAATAATAATGGGCGATTTCAATTACCCCGGTATCGACTGGGTCAGTGTCACGGCAGTACATGCTAGGGAGATAAAGTTCCTAGATGACATAAATGACTGCTTCTTGAAGCAGCTGGTCCATGAACCGACGAGAGGGGAAGCCGTATTAGACCTAGTCCTTAGTGGAACACCAGATCTAGTGCAAGAGATAAGGGTGTTGGGGCCACTTGTCAATAGTGATCATAGCATGATCGCCTTTGATTTAATTAATGGAGGAGGGGATAGTAAGGAAATCCACAGTACTACCATTTAACTTTCGAAAGGGAGACTATGATAAAATGTTGAAAATAGTTAAGAAAAAACTAAAAGGAGCAGTTGCAAAGGTTAAAGACTTACATCAAGCTTGGGTGTTGTTGAAAAATACTATCTTGGAAGTCCAGACCAGCTATATTCCACGCTTTAAGAAAAGTGGAAGGAAGTCCAAAAAACTACCAGCATGGTTTAAAGGTGAGGTCAGAGAGGCTGTTTATTGTTTATTGTTTATTTCACATTTAATATACCGCCCCCCATAACATCGAGGCGGTTTACAAACAAAATCAATAGTTAATAAAGAGGAAATTACAATAAATGATAGAAGGGAGGAAAGTAGAGACAGAATAAACATCCAGTTCAAGAAAGCATCTTTCAGGAAATGGAAAAAAGAGCCAAACGATGAAACCTGGAAACAGCACAAGCACTGGCAGGTCAAATGCAAGGCATTGATAAAAAAGGCAAAGAGAGAATTTGAGAAGAAGCTTGCTGCGGAAGCAAAAACACGAAATAAAGTTTTTTTCAAGTACATTCGTAGCAAAAAACCTGTGAGAGAGTCGGTTGGACTATTAGATGATAGAGGAGTTAAAGGGGCACTAAGAGGCGACAAGGCAATAGCAGAGAGACTGAATGAATTCTTTGCTTTGGTCTTTACTGAGGAAGATGTAGGGATGTTACCCATGACTGAAGTGGTATTTAAAGGTGCGGAAGAATTGAAGGAAATATCGATACATCGGGAAGATGTATTACAACTATTAGATAAACTGAAGAGTAGCAAATCACCTGGGCCGGATGGTATACATCCAAGGGTGTTGAAAGAACTGAAATACGAGATTGCAGACCTGCTATTAGTAATCTGTGAACTATCATTAAAATCATCTCTAATACCTGAAGATTGGCAGATCGCCAATGTAACACCAATTTTTAAAAAGGGTTCGAGGGGTGATCTGGGAAACTACAGACCGGTGAGCCTCACGTCATTACCGGGAAAAATGGTAGAAACCATCATAAAGAATAAAATTACTCAGCATGTAGATAGTCATGGCCTAATGGGAGACAGCCAACATGGCTTTAGACAAGGAAGATATTGTCTTACTAATCTGTTATGTTTTTTTGAAAGTGTGAATAAACAGGTGGACGAAGGTGAGTCGGTTGATATAGTGTATCTGGACTTTCAGAAAGCCTTTGACAAGGTCCCTCATCAGAGACATTTGGCAAAACTAAAGAGTCATGGGATAGGAGACAGTGTACTACTGTGGATTAGGAACTGGTTAAAAGATAGAAAGCAGAGGGTTGGGCTAAATGGCCAATTTTCCCAATGGAGAAAGGTGAATAGTGGTGTACCCCAGGGATCTGTGCTGGGTCCGCTGCTTTTTGACATATTCATAAATGACCTTGAAAGTGGAATAACGAGTGAGGTTATCAAATTTGCAGATGACACAAAACTATTTAAAGTTGTTAAAACCCAAGAGGATTGTGGAAAATTGCAAGAGGATCTTGATAAATTGGAAGACGGCATCAAAATGGCAGATGAAATTTAATGTGGACAAGTGCAAAGTTATGCACCTAGGGAAGAACAACCCAAACTATGGTTACACGATGCAAGGTTCCACATTAGGAACCACCACCCAGGAAAAAGATTTAGGCGTCATTGTGGATAACATGTTAAAACCCTCGGCCCAGTGTGCAGCAGCAGCCAAGAGATCAAATAGAATACTAGGTATCACAAGGAAAGGAATGGAAAATAAAACAAAAGATATTATAATGCCTCTATACCGTTCCATAGTGAGACCACACCTTGAATATTGTGTGCAATTCTGGTCACCGTATCTTAAGGATATAGCGTTATTAGAAAAGGTTCAGAGAAGAGCCACCAAAATGGTAAAGGGGATGGAAGGATACTCCTATGAAGAAAGGCTAAAAAGGTTAGGGCTCTTTAACCTGGAAAAGAGACGGCTGAGGGGAGATATGATAGAAGTCTATAAATTAATGAACGGAGTGGAAAGGGTAAATGTAGATCGACTGTTTACATTATCAGAATATAGGAAGACTAGGGGACATGCAATGAAGCTACAGGGTAAACGATTTAAGACTAATAAAAGAAAATATTTTTTCACTCAACGTGTAATCAAACTCTGTAATTTGTTAGCGGAGGATGTAGTAAAGGCTGTTAGTGTAGCTGGGTTTAAAAAAGGTTTGGACAAGTTCCTGGAGGAAAGGTCCATAAACCATTATTAAGAAGGGACCCAGGATATCAATGCTTGACCTATTACAAGCATTGCAGAACCTGTGTCTTTTGGGGAAACTGCTAGGTACGTATGACCTAGATTGGCCACTGTTGGAAATACTGGGCTTGATGGACCTTGGTCTGACCCAGTATGGCATATCTTATGTTCTTATTCCTGTATCATTTGTCCTTTTTCTGGACCTAGTATTTGGAACCCTTGGAGAGCTTGGAAGCCTGGGAGGATGAAAATGCTCTTGAAGTCGAGGCTAGTGACATCGAGTCCGGTGGGAAGAGCTCACCAAACCTTTTGACCCAGTTCCCTAGGCCTCTCTCTGTCATCTGTTTACAGAGGGAGCAGGCTTGGGGAATATGGTCGGGACCAAGGCATTTCAGACACCAATCGTATTTATCTATAACCGAAATGGTGCTGGAGCACTTTGTACATTTTTTTGAACCCACTTGAGGGATTGTCCATCGTGAAGACAGAAGGCCAAGGCCGGAGGAAAAACTTTAGAAAAAAAATTTAAAGAAAATTATATTTTTAGAAAGAACTCAAAGGCAAAAATGATACCAGAATCGGGACGATATCGGTGCGGTGAGGCAGAAGCACTTTGGAAAAAGTATTCAAGTTCTTTTCTCCGGGGACGAAGTTTTGATCTGCTGGTTCCGCGGAAAAAGAAAAACTGAGGAGAGGGAATTGGGAGAGCGGGAAGGCAGTGGCACAGGCATAGTGGAGTGCTCCCAAGGGCTTTCCTATTGGTAGCTGGAAAGCTTCCTGCGCAAGCTCTTTTGGTGCCTGATGTCACCCATATGTGAAGATTACATTCCTGCTTGTTCCTGGAGATAGGGCAGTACCCCTCACATAGTCACTGTATCGCTCCAACTCAAGATCTCGGTACTGAGCTTTGTAGTCAACTACCCAAAGTCCCATCTCACTCCAACTCCAATACTGGAGTTCATCGGTGCTCTACTGGACACTACACAGTCTTAAGTCTTCCTTCCAAGAGATCGTCTCCATCGTCTCATTGATTGGCAACTCCATTGCCAAGGCTGGACAAGTCTCAATGCGAGAGACATGCTCCATCTCTTAGAACACATGGTCTCCACAGTCATTGTCGTGCCATATGCTCAACTTCACATGCAAACAGCACAGTGGACTTTTGCAGATCAGTGGAAACAACCTATAGGTCGTCTCATGGACAAGATCACCATCACGCCTCAGTTGATAGACTGGTGGTACACAGCTCAAAATCTGCTCATCGAGTTACCTTTTCAAGTGTGTGCTCTACAGTGTACTCTGATGACAAATGCTTCCAAACAGGGCTGGGGGGCTCATCTCAATGGTCTCACCATGGTTACCCAGTAAAGCTATTTACCACAACAACCTCTTGGAACTCGGAGCCATTGTCCATGCCCTTCACGTGTTCTGTCCTCAACCAACTCACCAGACAATCAGGCCTCATTCAGACCGACAACCAGGTGGCCATGTATTACCTCAACAAACAAGGAGGGACTGGATCTCGCTACCTTTGCAGGGAAACTATCTGTCTGTATTTTTGCAATATCGTATCAGATGCTTCTTCGAACAGTCTACATTCCAGGAGAGCAAAATGTGCTAGCAGACAAATTGAGCAGAGTCCTTTGCCCACATGAATGAATGCTCCATTGCGAGACAGTGCAGCACATCTTTCCATTATAGGAAACCCTCATCATTGACCTCTTTGCAACTCCAGTCAATGCACAGCTTCTTCTGTTCTGCTGCAGGATCCTATTTCCACAGAGCCAGGTCTCGGATGCCTTTCTCCTTCACTGGGGACACGATCTGCTTTTGACATTCCCACCCATTCCATTGATTCTAGAAACCCTCTTCAAATTGCAAGTGGACAGGAGAATGATGATCCTCTTCACCCCATTCTGGCCACATCAACCCTGGCTTTCTCTGCTCCTTCGACTAGCACAACAACAACCTCTCAGACTCGGCTGTACTCCCAATCTCTTGTCTTAGGACCAGGGAACGCTCCATCACCCCAATCTGAGAGTGTTACGATTGACAGTGTGGCTGCTGAAAGCCTAGCCTTAACTCATCTTGCACTTCCAGAAGAAGTAAAGGAGGTTTTACTTGCATCTAGAAAAGATTCAACTAGATGGACGTATGCTTTTAAATGGCATAGATTCTCCCTCTGGTGCTTCCAGAGGGCTCTCAACCCATTTACTTGCCAAGTGGAGCTTCTACTTCAAAATCTTCTCCATCTCTTCAGGGCAGGTCTAAAGACCCTACTCTGTGCCAGTCCACCTTAGTGCCATTTCGGCCTCTCGCCATGCAATCTCAGGTCAACCTGTCTCAGTTCATCCTCTAGTACATGCTTCATGCGAGACCTTCTCTTAACAAGGCCACCAATCTGGCTACCTCCAGTAGCCTGTGACCTCAATGTTGTCCTAATTCAACTGCTCAAATGTCCCTTTGAGCCCCCCACCATGACTTCCTTGAAGTTCCTCACTTAAAAGATTATCTTTTTGGTTGCTCTAACATCAGCTCGGCGAGTTTGTGAGTTGCAAGCTCTAGTGGATTATGCTCCTTCAACCATGATAGGATGGTACTCCAAACCCATCCCAAGTTCCTTACAAAAGTGGTTTCCACCTTATCCAGTCAGTCTCCCTTCCGACCTTTTTTCCACGACCTCATTCTTCTCAGGCAGAAGCTGCATTCTCTACTCTGGATTGCAAGAGAGCTTTGGTCTATTATTTAGAAACAACTATGGCTCATTGACAATCTTCAGAGGCAGTCCAACACAGGGCAAATTATCACGTAAAACAGGCACACAGTACAAAACGTGATAAGGTGGAAAAACAATTTATTTGAATATCAGACCTAGCAACCCGACACAGGCCGTGTTTCGAAGACCTTCATCAGGGGTTGTCTAAATAGGTACTACAAACATAAAAACAAACAATATTAAAAAAACAATTTAAAAGTGAAAGAACAAATGGGCATGGACATGCATTAAGCTCTAAATATAGAAATAAAAATAAATAATAATAGTAATTATTACAATAATAATAATAATATTGTTAATTAGTAATAGATCTCTCATAATAAATAATTAAAAATTATATAATTAAAATAATAATAATAATAAAATAATAAAACAATAAAACTCTAGTGCTAGAAATGCGATACTCAAATAAAATTTAAACCATAAGAAATGATATAATAAAATAGACCACAGATAAAATTAATAGAAACACAAGCAAATACAATCCTTATGGGAGGTGACAAGCATATAATTATAATATTAATACCTTCTTTGTAGAGACGGTGATTTGCAAACCTCACGAGGAGGCACAAGAACTCATTAGTAGAGGTGATGACTTAAACACTTGCATTGAAATAAAAAACTAAAATGAAGAAGACACAGAGTAAAGCATATGTATACCATTGGAGATAGTCTACTTAGAACTTAAATCTAAACTAAATTTAGGAGACTGAAATATGACTGAAACGCAGCAGGCATGGATGGGGGAGGAGGGCACGGCCAAGAAAGAAACAGATAATGTATAGAATATTCTTTAACTTCCCACAAAAAATAGCAGTCGAAAATAAATTTATAGTATGGAAATAGCAAGAAAATGTTTAAAATAGGGCCAAAGTTTCATCATAGGGCCAACTGAACCAAAACATTTACATAGAATCTAGAAAATGTACAGGAAAAAAGTACAAAAACATAAATTGGCTAGGGGAATCTTAAAAAACATGGAGAAGCAAACATCAAACATCAATAGAACGTCAAATTTCAAAGGGATACTAAAAAACATGGAAAAGCAGAGAGATAAGTGCAAAATAAAGAAATGATACACTGTTACATCTTGCTCTTACTTCTCATGGGCTAATAGCAATGTTGGATAATCTAGAAAACAATAAAAACGGGTGTTATGTAGAACACTATTTATCACCTATTGTCCTTATTAGATCTTTAAAAATATAAAAAAATATATATAAAAAAAATATATATATATAAAAAAACATTTGCACACAACGTCCGAGATATGGCTGCCACAGTAGCCAATTTACGCTCTGTCTCCATCTCGGAGATTTGCTGAGCTGCCACATGTTGGCCTATTCATACTTTTGCTGCCCATTACTGTCTCAACAAGGATTCCAGTAGGGATGCCCTTTTTGGCCAAGCCATTCTATGGCACCTTTATGGAACTTAACTACACCACCTTCCCACCAGCCCTGTGTTCTGCTGGCTACCTCAGCGGAGAGTGTGCTCAAGCGGCTGGGTCTGATGGATCCCCTGCTCTACCCTGGTTGCAGTTCAGGGGTTTTCTCCTCATCAGTCGCACCTTCAAACACTCTCCTTCATGGTAGACTGGAGCTGATGAGTCCCATATGTGAAGACTGCATTCCTTCTTGTTCCTGGAGATAGCGTAGTTACTCACCTGTAACAGGTGATCTCCGGGAACAGCAGGAATCAGTCTTCACCCACACTCCTTCCCTAGGAGATCTAGAATGGGATTTTTGTTTTTCTGTTTTTTTCTCTAAGCACTACACCTGACTGAGGGGAATTGCTAGGAAGGCAGGCAGGCATGCATGCGTGTAAGGATGCTCCCAAAATCATTCCTATTGGATGCTGGGGAGAGTTCCCATGTGGGGCTCCATCAGTGCCGTCACCCATATATGAAGACTGATTCCTGCTGTAACTGGAGATCACCTGTTACAGATGAGGTACTATGCTTTCTCCAGTTAGTCTTAAATGTGCTACATTGTAGCTTCATTGCATGTCCCTCTAGTTTTTTACTTTTTTGAAAGAGTAAATAACCAACCTTTTAGCCATTGCAGTCCATTCATTATTTTATAGACCTCTATCATATCTCCCCTCAACCGTCTTTTCCCAGGTTGAAGAGCCCTAACCTATTAAACCTTTCCCCATAAAGGTATCCTTCCATCCCCTTTATTATTTTGGTGCCTCTTCTCTGTACCTTTTCTGGTTTTGCTATATCCTTATTAAGATATGGCAACCAAAATTGCACTCAATATTCAAGGTGTGTTCGCACCATGGAGCGATACAGGGCATTATAATATCCTTTGTATTATTCTCCATTCCTTTCCTTGTAATTACTAGCATTCTATTTGCTTTCTGGGCTGCTGCTGCACACTTAGTAGAGGATTTCAATATATTAGCCATGATGGCGCCAGGATTCTTTTCCTGGATGGTGATTCCTCATGTGGAATCCTACATCATGTAACTGTTGATCTCTAGGAACAAGCAGGAATGAGTTTTCACATATGGGTACGTCGGTACCGACGGAGCCTGCGCAGGAACGCTCCCCAGCGTCCAAAAAGAAAGCCTTTGGGAGCATCCCACATGCATGCACGCTGCCTTCCCGCCTAAACACTTCCCTATCATCAGTTTTCCGTTTTCCGCGGAGCCGGCAGGACGTACTCCTGTCACCGCAGAAAATTCTTCTTTTTATTCTTACTTTTTTGTGGTCGCGTCTGCCTTCCCTCGACGCCACCGGTACCGCCAGTGTTTTTCTTTTGTTTTTTTCTAAATAATTTCTTCTTTCCGACAGAAATTTTTTCCTGTTAGTGTCTGTCAGTTTCTTGGCCACTAGGCCTCCATTTTTTCCGCTATGGAAAAGCCAGCCACTACCCTTAAGAGATGCTCTAAGTGTGGCGGTACAAATATTCTTTTAGACACCCATACTTAGTGTCTAAAATGTTTGGGTCCTGACCATTGCTCACTGGAGTGTCTTTCCTGCTGGACTTCAAACAGAAGAAATCTTCAGAATCGAGCACAGCTCGATACCCGGTTCACATCATACTCGATGTCACCAGATAGAATATCTCCACAGAATCAGGTAACCAAACAAAAGTCTGTAAAGACTAGCCAGTCCTCGAGTGGTAGATCTCCTTTCCAGTATCGAGATTGCTCCGGCTTTGCCCTTAAGGACATTTTGGCAATAAAGCCCCAGCGGGAGTCTTCGGGCTCCAAAGCATTAACGGGGCTTCAGGTCGTTCCCAGGGTTCTCACCTCGGTGAACATACCTGGGCCATGCCCGGTGGTTGTGGCCACTTTGAGCGGTACCAACACCCCGGCATCGGCTACGGTGATGGATGGAACACTCCTCACCGATGAACGTAGTCTAGCGCTCTCGGTTACTTCAGTACCGTTAGAGTGGCTGCAGACCGTTCCTCCAGTATCGGTATCGCCTTCGGTGCCGGTGCTGGTATCGACATTAGCATCGGTGTCGTTACCGTCCATGCTTGCTTCGACAGACTCAATTCCTTCGATGCCAAGCCTGGAATTGATCCCTAGCATGGATGATTCGGTACCAACTCGTCTCGGTACCGACTTCGGGTGATATCAAAGACATCGATTTAGGGAAAATCCGATGCTTCATCCTTTCAAATCTTCCGATACCGATGACTGGGATGAGCCCATCAGTACCAAGGCTGAATCTTCAACAAGTCTAGACTTTACCCCTCATTTTAGAGGGTCCTCCTCAGGGGAGATTTCTTTTCAAGCTTTTCTGCTTGATATGGCGAGGTTACTTGCCATTTCTATACCTGGTGAAGAATCCTTACCAGGGGATTCAAAGACCCTGCAATCCCCTTGGGTAAGGAGTAATCATGCTTCCTTTGCATCAGATCTTACAAGATCTACTTTTAAAGATGTGGGAAACTCCTTGAACGGTATCACCACATTCTGAGACACTTGAAACTATGTACAAAGTGCCACCTTCTCCAGGTTTTCAAAAGACTCAACTTCCTCATCATTCTATTGTAGGCATATTAAGAGTGCAAAGAAGCACTCCTCTTACCCGCCAGGTCGTGAGTCTAGGACTTTAGATGCCTTTGGACGTCAATGCTTCCAGGCATTCATGCTTTCAGCAAGAATTATCTCATATATTTTCTATATGGGATTATCTCTTGAAGAGGTCACAAAGAGCTTAAAGCTTTTGAACCCTTTTCTTCAAGAGCATAAAAGAGCAGACTATTTCTTACTAGTCAATCATGCTCAAAATATCTCTAGGTTCCTTAATTGTGCTTCCCTGGACTGTTTTGAGTCTATTAGCAGAACTTCTGCTATAGCCATAGCATAGCCATAGGAGCACGATGCCTGGCCTGGCTCCAAGCTTCAGACTTGGACAGATGGGTACAAGAAAGGCTGGAAAATACTCCTTGTACTGGTGAAAATCTCTTTAACAAGGATGCTTTATTTCAAGCTTCTCAGTTAAACACTGATGCTTTTACTGTCAGAGGATTGTCAAAAATTTCCTCTTTCCCAGCCAATAAAAAGCTTTATCCCCCTAGGGGAAAAAAGTTTTATCCATGTCCTACCCATCATGCAGATGTTTCCAAAGACAGGCAACATCAAACCAGGCTAAGAAAATCAAGACCTCAACAGCCTCAGCAAGCCCAGCAGTCGCAGGGTTTCTGATATTTCTATTCTCTGTTTTTTCTGTGTGAGGTTTAGAACCTCTAACCTACTTCTTTTTAACAGAAGTATCTAAGGTTCATCTCATCCATGCTGAGATACCAGTCATACATCGATTCAATCCTCGACTCTGGGCATGAATCTCTTACTACAAGAGAAATCCATCTTTTTAGCTCCAAGAGCTATTAAGGACCATCATACCCTAGAGATAACAGGTTTCTCCTTTTAAAAGAAAGGGAGAACTAACAACAAGGTGAGCTATATCCTTCACCTTGACAGTTTTCTGTACGAGGATATCTTATACTTTTAACCGCAAGGGGACCCTACCTCTTCAAAGACTTACCAAATTTAAGTCCTCTCAGCTCTGTATTACTTCTATCCCTCTTAAAGTCTCTAAGAGTACTACTAATCAACTGGAGGGCTTATCCTCTAAGCCCATAGGATTTTCTTCAATACCTACTCCAGTAAGTAGTTTCCATACAGAGTTTTCTTCCCCTTTGCGGTCCATCTTCTTCTCAGATACTTCTTTAAGGGAGCTTATCAGACAGAAATTGAGTATTACCACTCCAAATTATGTCTGTCGGTCCTCTCCAACCTATAGGACCTAATTTTTTTCTGCTGCCTTAATAACAGATAACTCCAAGAGAGGTTCCAGAATCCATTTGGACAATTTATTGTTGCAGGCATCAGGCCTGTCTACTATTCTTAGCCATCTTCAATTCTTTTTGGCTCCAACAGAATAGATTAGGTTGCACACTGGCAATTAAACAGCCAGATATAAAGCAACCTACAACATGCTCTCTGCAATTATACAAGAAAGCTCTGCAACTATGGGCCTTTGCCAGAGAGCCTCATAGCTACTCCTAGTAGGTAGCTTCCAGATGGTTAAAAAGGGCTTCAGCTGGTAGACTCTGCCCAGTCATGCTCCTACATGACTGTTTTTTTCCTAATCTTACCATCTTCCTTAAAAATGTCCTTTTAAGGAAAAGTAACCAGGGCATAGACCACGTGAAAATGGAGAATTGCACAATTCCCTGGATTGTTCCACATCTCACTGGAACTTCTACAACAGGGATGCATTCCTTACACTGCAGTTGGTCCTTATTCACTACTTTCCTTCTAATTCCCTATACTTCATTGTAGCTTATGATGAACAAAAGAGCGCATGATACTCATATTGCCCTCATAGAGAGGCAAACATGGTATCCCCTTATATTGCGTCTTTTTCTCCAGCTACTACTTGAAGTTATAGAAGGATCCAGACTTCTTGTCTTAAGACTAAGGATCTCCTCTGCACTCCTTCACGTACGTCTCGAGACCTGGTTATTCAGGGGCTAGATCTTTTTTTTTTTAAGTAATCTAGTCCTCTCCTTGTAAGTGAAGAACATAATACGGGTTTCCATGAAACTTTTCTCTATAGTTCTTCCATTTTTCACCAGACAGAGATTCTCTCCATCAGTATTCTCAAGTAGGTCTTAATCCTTCTTGTTATTGGGTCAATCTCTATACAACATCTGACTTTGAAAGATTTGTTTACTGTCCATATTAATGCTTTCCCAGCATATCATAAAACTTAGTGGACAACCAATTTCTATGGTAAATTAGGAAATACCTTCTTTACCGTTACCTTTTTCGCTTACGTCACATTTGAATCTCTCCATGTAACGTCATTATCATAAGTGACATCACTTACGAAGGACTTTACTGATCTTCAAGAAATTGGAGGCCCAACGCCTAGTATAAATATCTTTGTCTTTCATTTGGATAAAGGGCGTCTTAAAGACCTATCCTTTTTTCTGCAAAGGGTATTTATACCTTTTCATCCAAACCAGTCAGACTTATCTCCACTCTTTCCTAGGGCCTTATTCTGCTCCAAGGACAAGGAGTTCAAACTTTGGACTTTACAGAAGCTTTAGCTATTTCTCCAAAGTCCAACCTCATTAAACTCCCCCACTCTTTTCTCTGGGGTTAGTTCTAGCCATTAAGGCTTCTTATCTCTTCCTGTATTGCAAAATTTATTTTTCCTCTACTTCACAGTGAGGGAATTTCTTTGAGGATAATGTACTGGCTCTCAACTACAGACCCATATTAGCCTCAGCAAATATTTTCGCAATACTTTTGAGTAAGATCCACATTAGAAAATTGGGATTCAATTTTTCTAACAATTATGATCTACACAAGGACTCCCCCTGGATACCTTGTTTAGTCAAGCTGTTCCACAGCACCCTTTTTTCTTTTCTAATTCAACTCCTAACCTCCATCCCTTGGATGCCTGAGGTCCTGAGGAATAAGCATGGCCCATCCATTAGATTTGCAACATGCTGGGGTCTCCTCCAGGCATCTTAGCTTGGGAGTCCCCATATGTGAAAACTCATTCCTGCTTGTTCCTGGAGATAGCACAGTTACTTACTTGTAACAGGTGATCTCTGGGAACAGCAGGAATAAGTCTTCACAACCCACCCACCTCCCCTAGGAGTTGCTCGCTCTCTCTCTCTCTTTCTAATTTGTCTACTTCCCTCCTTTGGTCTCAGCTACAAACCCAACTGATGAGAGGGAAGTGTTTAGGCGGGAAGGCAGCGCGCATGTGTGTGGGATGCTCCCAAAGGCTTTCTTTTTGGATGCTGGGGAGCGTTCCCGCGCAGGCTCCGTCAGTACCGACGTACCCATATGTGAAGACTTATTCCTGCTGTTCCCAGAGATCACCTGTTACAGGTAAGTAACTGTGCTTTTGAGTGGTTCTTCTCTAAGTGCATAACATTTACTTCTTTACATTAAATTTCATCTGCTCTTTGGGCGCCCAGTCTCCCAGTTTCTCAAGGTTCTCTTGCAATTTTTCACAATCCTCTTGTGTTTTAACAGCTTTGAATAATTTTGTGTCATCTGCAAATTTGATCACCTTGCTTGTTAGTCATCTTCCATGAATATGTTAAAAAGCAAGTCACTTAACCCTCCATTGTCTCAGAAGAAAGGCCTGGCAATCTACTTCCGGTCACACTGCCAAGAAAACCCAGGAGCTTCTGGGTCGCCAGAAGTCAGCATTGACTCAAAGGCACACATTGCATTTTTTTAAAAAAGCAACGGGCCCAACATGAATCCCTGGGCACTCCACTATTCACCTTTCTTCATTGAGAAAACTGTTCATTTAGCCTTGCTCTCTGTTTTCTATCTTTTAACCAATTCCTAATCCACAATAGTGTACTGCCTCCTATCGTATGACGTTTTAATTTCACCAAGAACCTCTCATGAGGGACCTTGTCAAAGGCTTCTTGAAAATCCAGATACTCTGTATCAACCAGCTCACCTTTATCTACTTGTTTATTCACACCTTCAAAAAAATATAACAGATTAGCGAGGCAAGACTTTCCTTGGCTAAATCCATGTTGACTTTCTCCCAGTAGCATTTTGTTCTTTATAATGGTTTCTACCATTTAGCCCAATATTGATGTCAGACTCACTGGTATGTAGTTTCCTGGCTCACCACTGGAACCCTTTTTAAAAATTGGCATTGCATTGGCCACTCTTCAGTCATCAGGTACTACAGATGATTTTAATAATAGTTCACAGATTACTAGTAGTAGCTCTGCAATCTCATATCTCTCAGTTCTTGGTGATTTGCTGCTTTTTAGATTATCGAATTGTTGTATTACATCTTCCCAGTATATTGAGATTTGTTTCAATTCCTCTGATATATCACTTTTAAATATCATTTTAGGCATGGGTAACTTCCCTAAATTATCTTCAGTAAAGACTAAAACACAGATTTCATTCAGTCTCTCCTCTATGGCCTTGTCCTGCCTTAGTGCCCCTTTTTTACCCCTCTGTCATCTAATGGTCCAATTGATTCTCACAGGGTTTTTGCTACAAATGCACTTGAAAAAGTTTGTATTATGCATTTTTGCTTCCATGGCAAGCTTCTTTACAGATTCTTTCTTTGCCTTATCAATGCCTTGCATCTAACTTACCCTTGTTTATCTTGCTTCATTGTTAATGTCATCTGGATCCTTTTTCCATTTTCTGAAGGATGCTTTTTTGGTTATAACAGTCTCTCTGATCTCAACTTTAAACCATGCCAGCAGTTGTTTGGCCTTCCTCCATCTTTCTTAAAGCATGGCATTGGCTGTGTTTGCCATCAGATCCCAATAGGTGATCTCCACCTGTCTACAGTGTGATGAAATGCTTAGTTTGTGAGTTCTCATTCACCGGAGTTGAGGGTGTGTCACCTGACAAAGCCCCCTATCACATTGAGTTCCCCTACTATATATATAAGATGGAGAGAGTAGTCAAATGCTGCTCGGTGCCGCTCATGAGCAGAGCTACCTCAACCACCACCTGGAAAATTCTGGTGCCACCTTATCTATTTATATACTACTGCTGTGGCATTGTCCACGGCACTCTGACTTGCCACTGGAAGATGATAGCTCCTCAGTGCCTGGCGACTGACCCTTGTCTCCAACCTCTTTATGACCCTGGTTTCTTCTTATGGGGACCAGACCATCTAGGCAAAATATCCTTGGCAGTGGATTCCCCAGCCCTGTAATGTCATAGCTGCTGTTATGGTGACACACCTAAGTGGCACCAGGGCCAACTCTCTCTTGAAGTTGTCACCCTGCAGCCACCACCATAGGTTGGATCTAGCACCTGTGTTCAGCAGTAACTTGATTTTGTAATTTTAAGGCTGGGGAGACTACCTTGACCTCTGCAATGGTTGCATAGCACATGCTCAGGGCACAGTGTCCATAGTAGATGCCATAGATCACAGAACTTGCATTTAATCCCTGACCTTGGGCCTGAACTGATCCAGCAGATCCTGAAATTGCAGCTGCAGTTGTAGTGTCTGGCTTTCGTCAACCTAAGAGTCCTGGCTTGAGCGTCAAATTAAACCCAGGTACTCCAGAACCTGGCAAGATTCACCATCCAGCCCAGAGATTCCAGCAAGTGAGTGAATGACTATGAGCAACCGACTTGCTTCCATGGAGCCTCACCCATGCTAGCCAGTCTTCTAGATGTAGGTGGATCGAGATACCTGACCCCCTCAGCCATACTGCCATGATGACCATCACCTATGTAATGGTATTGGGCACTGTAGCCACCTTGAACGATAAGGCCTGAAACTGAATGTGCATACCCAAGATTGCAAAACCAAGGTATCGCTAAAATTTCTAGAGACATCTGAATAGTCCCCTGGCCATATGGCCACCATGACTGATTTCAAAGTTTCCACATGAAACCTTGCAACCTAGAAGAAAGCATCTGCCCCTCCACCACCACCACCACCACCTCTGTAAATCAAAAAATGGGTTAAAACGTACCCCTTTCCTGGTGACTGCAAGAATCTGGAATGTCACCCAGACCTTTCTTTTCCCCTGGGAACAAGCACAATGACTCCAATGCCAATTTATTTATTTATTTACTTTTCTTATATACCGCGCTATTAAAATCAGTGCAGTTTACAATTGAACAAAACATACTGCAATGTCACATGACAGTTGAGTTTACATTGAACAAGGACAAGATAACTTGGAGGTAACTGGGGTGACTATTTACAAAGTAACTATTCACAGAGTATAGTATACATTTGTACATGGAGTTATACTAATAAATGTGCAGTTTCCCTAACGGGTGCCGTCTCTGGGGGAGATAAGGATCCTGACTCTAGAACCCCCTGTCAAAATCAGTGCCTTCAACTCAGGATAGTAGCCATCCCAAATAATATCTAAAAGCCATCTTTCTGAGGTAATTTGGGCCCACTGTGAATAAAACTTGGAGAGACATTCTCCGAAGGGAGTCCCATAGAGGGCTTGCACACTGTCTTCGGGAAGACTGGGCCTTAGTCTGGGTTCCAGAGTTCCCCTTAGCAGCTCATGTCTAAATGGTCTGAAAGGAGGTACATCTGGCAGGACCTTTCCTTTTTTTTTGTACCTATTTTCTTTCTTTGATATCTGTGAAAGGGGCAAAAGATTTCCTTGGCCTCTGAGCTTATCCTCTGGGAGCAGAAATGGTTTTTGCTCCTCGATTTCCTGTTCTATCTTAAGCTCTTCACCAAAAAAGTAGCTGCTCTTTAAAGGGAAATCTAATGAGTGCTTAGGCTGTATCCATTACCCAGTTCCATAACCAAAGATGCTTTCTAGAGGCCACAGATGTAGCTATTAACTTGGCTTAAAGTTGGACGAAGTCATACATAGAGTTGTGGTCAACATTATTGGCACACTTGCAGTTCAACCCATTAATGTCCAATATCTCCTTAAAAAAAAAGTGGCCAGTGAAATGGCTTTGGACTATATATGCACACATATTTGACACACAAAAGAATTAAATAAAACAAGACCAATTAAAAAAGGAAATAGTATAAAAACTGCGACATTGCCTGGACGTGATTATTGGCACCCTTATAAACAATTCAAATCAGTTTGAACAGAAGAACCACAATCCCATTGTAGTAAAATTAGATGCACCTGTGATCAATTCAGCACTCACATGACTTGAATCAACCAATGAATGATGATACTAATGTTTAAAATGGTCACATTCACTCCCTGTTCCATTTTCACAATGGTGAAGACCAGAAAGCTGCCTGAGACAGTCAGAAAAGCCATTATCATCAAACTTCAAAGGGGTACAAGGCCATCGCCAAAGACCTTGGGATTCCTGTGTCTAAAGTTTGCAATGTTATTGAGACATTTTCTGCGCATGGAACTGTCAAGAACCTCCCAGAACGTGGTGGGAAGAGGAAAATTAATCCAAGAAGTCTTCAGAGGTTAGTGCAAACTGCTGGAAAAACATCATGTAGAATATCCAGAGATCTTGAGGCTGATCTGGAGCAGTGGTTTCAACCCACACCATATGCCACACAGTAAACAAAGAAGGACTTCATGAGCGAAGGCCAAGGAGGACCCACTGCTCAAAGACAGACATAAAATGGCACACCTGATCTTTGCCCAAACCGACCTTGAGAAACCACAATCCTTCTGGAAAATGGTCTGTGGACAGATGAAACCAAACTTGAGCTCTTTGGCAATGCAGACCAGCGATACATTTACAGACTAAGAAATGAATCTTATAAGGAAAAGACACTCTTCCTATAGTTAAATATTGTGGAGGTTCCATAATGTTGTGAGACTATTTTGCTGCCTCAGGAACTGGAGGCCTGGAAATTATTAAAGGAATCATCAATTCAGACGACTACCAAGGTATTTTGAAGTGAAATGTGCTACCTAGTGTCAGAAAGCTAGGTCTGGGTTGAAAGTCATGGGTCCTCCAACAGGATAATGACCCAAAATATACATACAAAAGTACAAAAGAATGGTTACCAAATGGACTGCTTTTAAACTGTCCAGCAATGAGTCCTGATCTCAATCCAATTGAGAACCTTTGGAAAGAGCTGAAATATGCCATTGGTAAAAGGAATCCTGGAAACATTCATGAGCTGGAACAAATTGCAGTTGAAGAGTGGGAGAAATGGTTACAAGAACCATTTGGAGGCTGTCATCACTGCCAAGGGTTGTGCAACCAAATTTTAATGAAGGGTGCCATTAATCCTATTCCAGGTCATATTTTGTTTTTTTTCTCAGAAATTGCTATATCTAAGTTGCAGAGAGATCTTTTTTTGTTAAATACCTTTAAACATACTATTAAAACATTATGATGACATACAGTTGGAATATTTCCAGTTTTTTTTCTCAATGTATCTAAAATGCAAGGGTGCCAATAATGTTGACCACAACATTTCCCTTCAGTGATCCAGCAATCGTGCCCAGCTTGTTATCTTCACATGGCTAGTTCTCGGTGCCCTTCCCCTATCTCACAATTTAAAACACAGAATCCAGTTCAGCAGAAAGTCCAGTCAGTCATTTGGCCTTCAGCATCTACAGTATACATATAACTCCCACCTCCTGAGTCACCTACCTTACAGCCAGACTCCTCTCCCAATCCTGTTTAGAAAGAGCTTTCTGTCTCCATGGACCTCTCTCCTCCCTTTTGCACACAGCTGGCTTCTTAATCCCTCTGTCTGAGTCATGCCCTTCCAGACCTAGGTTCTGAGCTGTAGATCCTTTTAAGATGGACTGCTGATAATCCCTTCGGAGAGGGACGGTTTACTTCCTATATATACCCCATCACAAGCATCAACAGTCTCCTTCATGCATATTGATGGCCGGAGATTCTCATGGCTGTAGATCTTAGACTTACAATTTGATGTTCAGAAAAAGCTCACTGTCATGCCATGGCATGGAGAGAATCTCTTAAGAGATAAGATTCAGGAGGTTACAACCCTCATCTGGCAGCACAGTGACAATTAAGGCCCTCTCCAGGCCCACTTCTGATTCAGCCTCCGCAACATCTAGGAGGTGTCATGGAGGAGAACATTGGAAGTCCTGCTACTTCCATAGGCATAGGTATCCATCTGCCTCCTACTCATCCCAGATTAAAAAGGGTCCTACTACTACTACTTATTTATATAATACTACTAGGCATACACAGTGCTATACACATTCACTTAAGAGACAATCCCTGCTCCACAGAGCTTACAATCTGTAAAAACAGACAAATAGAACTGATAGGAGACTAGGGTAAATCTTTACGGGAAATTATTAAAACACACATGGGTGTAGACTGGAAAATAAGGGAGTCAGGATCCAAAAACAACTTTTAAGTGAGGAGTTTTTAGCCTGGATTTGAATAGAACAAAGTAAATTGAATAGGTCCTTGCTCTCATCCTCCTCAGCAGAGGATCCAGAAGTCCTAGCCTGCTGCCCAGTCAAAACTAGGAGCAGGTTTTTGACTGGCTTCTAGAGAGCATGGCCAGTTTTCTGGTACTGGTTCCAGGCATCCTTCCAGTAGGAGGGAGCCTGATGTTCTTCACAGACCAATGGCTCCTTGTAACCTCCGATAGTAGGGTTTTGAAGATTGTCTGGTACATGTACAGATTTGTGCCTATTTGATCTTCCATCAGATTGCCTTCCGAGAGTTTCTTCCATCCACACTCAACACCAGGAACTCCTGTAGGAGTTTTCTGCCATTCTACACTCCAATGTAGTCAAACCCATTCACTAGGGGCAGAAGGGCAGGGATTTTACTCCCAGGTATTTCCTGGTCACAAAGAAAATGAGAGGATTACATCCCATCGTAGACCTGAGGAATCTGAACAAGTACCTGGTCTGGGAAGAGTTCAAAATGGTTTCCCTCGGCACCCTGATTCTCTAACTTCAAAAGAAAGATTGGCTATATTCTCTGGATTTAAAGGATGCATGCACTCACATTCAAATACATCCCAGTAACAGTTAAGTATCTGTGATTCATCATAGGGAAACACTGGTATCAGTGCCATTTACTGCCCTTTGGCCTCATGTCTACTCCACACCTATTCACCAAGTGTCTCACAGTAGTTGTAGCATATATATGCTGAGTGGCCTTGCATGTTTCCCAGGGCTGTGGAGTCTGAGTTGTGAAGTTGGAAGCAATTATTGGGTTACTGGAGTCAGAAAAAATGTTCAGACTTAGACTACTAAATGTAAATAGTAATACGTTGTTAATTCCAATTTCACAGATACTAATTTGATTAATCTATGAAGGAGGATCTAGCAGGAGCAATTCTGTTTCTAAGAACGAGTTGTTTGTAACATTTGGATTTTTGATTTAACCCAATTTCTATAGATACAGTGTTTCTTTAATAAATTTTGTAGGGATAAAATTTTCTAACTTTTACAGTATAATTTTTATTTCATTTAATGTAATCTTTCATGTTCCATTTATTTAAATTTTATAGTCAAACAATGCTTTAATCTCGAAAAAGAAGGGTTATGTACCTAATTGTTTTTTTCTTTTAAAACGGGCATTTTTTTGACCTACCTGTAGCAATTCTTAGCCCTTTTTTAAAAAATTATGTAAGTTTTGTCTTGTTTGTTAATCATGTTTGTAACTTCTTTAATAAACAATATAAAAAAGCCACAACAGCATAGCTGTAGCCTTTAAACCCAAATTTTAATGGGTTAGGGTGCTACAAAGTTTAACGGAGGATATTCCAAAGCGTTCAAACCGGGCTGATGGATAAGGCAAGTTTGCCCTTTGTCACCTCTGCTTTTCACCTAGTGATAGAACTTTTTGCAGAAAGAATTAGAAATCGGGGAGACATTAAGGGCATAAAAGTGGAGGCTAAAGAGAGCACTTTTTGTTGATGTAATTTTCACAATCCAGGATTGTTAATGGATGAAATTCGGAAGTACAGTGCAGTGACAAGATAAATCTAGGGAAAATTGAGGTGTTAGGATTGAACATTTTGGGGGATTTAGAAGGGCAATTGAAAGATGTGTTTTCTTTCAAGTGAACTAAAGGCACTATAAAATCTTTGTGGATGAACCTGGGTATGGATTTGGGAAACCTTTTCTATCAAAATTATAAACCCCTATTACAAAATATAAAGAAAGATGTTGAGAAATGGAAGGGACTGTATAATCTTGGCTGGGAAGGGTAGCTGTAACAAATATGAATATTCTTCCCAGAATACTATTTCTGTTTGCATCCCTCTCATGGCAAGGACCACAGGGAATCATGCGACAGGCGCGGATGATAATTATAAGATATATTTGGAATGGCAAGCCACTTAAGGTGACAAAAACAGTAACTTTTCGGAAAAGAAAGGAAGTGGGATTAAGAGAGCCTTATGTGCAGGTATATTATGAGGCAGCCCAGATTAGAGCTATTTTTGACTGGCAAAGGAGGGGAAAGGAGAAGCAGTGGGTTAATTTGGAGCAGCAGGCGATGGAGGAGGTCATTTGGAGGGGGGAAAGATGGAACCCGGGGGAGGGAGGTGAGGAAGAAAGATAGAGAGGGGAAACCCATAAGTACACAACACATTCAGAATTTGGGAGACAATGTAAGGGGAAATTTATGGGAGGAAAGACATTTTCTAGTTAACATTCATTTGTGGGAATGCAGATTTTAAGCCATGACAAGTAACATAGTAAACGACGGCAGATAAAGACCAGTATGGGCAGATAAAGACCAGTATGGTCCATCTAGTCTGCCCAGTAAGATGGCAAGAGTAAGGTGCACCTGCCGCTCTGTGCAGGCCACCCCTCCCCATGTCTTTGTTTTAGGGGTGAACCCACCGCTCCATGTAGGACACCTCTGTATGTTGAGAAATTAGATAGCTAAGTTTATTTTGATTTTATCCTGTTGCTGTAAAGGGATCCACTGTGTCTGTCCCATGCCATTTTGAATTCTGTCACTGTATTTGCCCCCAACACTTTCATCGGGAGGGCATTCCAAGCATTCACCACCCTTTCAGTGAAAAAGTATTTCCTGACATTGCCTTTTAATTTATCCCCTTGCAGCTTCATGTTATGCCCTCTAGTTTTACAGTTTCCCCGTCTTTGGAAGAGGTTTGTTTGTTCATTATTTCTCTTTAAGTATTTAAAGGTCTGAATCATATCTCCTAAAAGCTGGGTTAGAAATGGATTTCAAAGGTTGGGGCAGATATTACCGGAACGACTGGTAAATAACTTTGAAGAGATTCAAGAAGAATTTGGATTGTTGGAAGGGGAAAGATTCTTTTATTTACAACTTGTCCACTTTTTGGGTGTAGGGAGGTGTCACAAGATTTAGGTATGAAGGATACGCCATTTGAAAATTTAACTACAGGGGTGAATAAATATAAGGGCCTTCTTTCCAAATTATATGTAGAATTGGTTCCTAAAGGGAATCTAAAAATGAACCATCTCATACTAAGAGATACCAGGGAAGTAGGATGAGGGTAAGTGGGAAGCTACTGTATATGAGGCTGGGATGAAGCTAGTCCCGGGGTCAGCTCTATTGGAAACTAGTCTAAAAGTGTTGTATCCCATGTACTGGACCCCCGTCAGACTTCATGTAGTTAATGCAAAGTATGGGGTTCAGTGCTGTAGTGGATGCAGGAAGGACAGGGATTTGTTACATATATTATGGGGATGCCCAGAGGTGCAAGAATATTGGATGCTGTCGGAAATATTGCTTAAGGAAATTTTTGGTGAAAGTTAAACCAGAATTGATGATGATGAAGGAGATAGAGAAGATGAGAGGGAGAAATGGGAAGGCTATCAGGGATTTCTGTAATTTCTTCTAGAGTGGAGCTGTTTGTCTTTTCAAAAAAACCTCAAACCCCTATGAGAGAAGTATGGTGGATCCACTGCCTAGATTTTATGTTTAGTATGAGTGAGATTGCAGCATACAAAAAACATTGTCTGCAAAGGTTTGAGAATGTGTGGAAACCGTACCAGCTATGTAGAAAGTTATAATATGACACTTAGGAGCACTTTTACTAAAGGGTGCTATGGTATTGTGCCTAATGTGTCAAAAGCACTGAAATGATGGCTTGTTAGGTGCAACACTGCCACGTTAACTATCAAAGGCATGGAAAGTATTTCCCTGCCAGTTAACACAAAGTCCTGTCCCATAGTGCATGTGGCGTTAGCGTGGTTGCACCTTCTGCCTCCTATTGAGGTGGCAGGTGATCCCGAGCTAATGCATTAGCACACGGTGTGAACCTCATACTGACAGCGCAGAGCATATCATGCCCACTCTCCTCTTCAACCCTGCCCACTCGTGGCCTTAGCGAGTCTTGGACAGTTAGTGTGGAACTTGTCATGCGCTGTTATGTCCCCGTGTTAGCTGGTAATGCATGTCCCAATGTGCATTCTGTGTACATGAAAACACACGTTGCCAGCTACCATCCTTTAGTAAAAGGGCCCCTTAATTTGTGACCTTGAATTTATTAATCCTGTGGGTAATTGGTAATTAGTGGCTTTAACTCTCTTAATTGGCGAGAGGAGAGGGAATGGGTTTTGGGGATGGGGGGTGGTTGAAGAGGGCAGTCGGTAGGGAGGAATGCATTAGAATCTTAATGTAACTAGCCATGATTTTTATAGCAGTGCCGAATGTATGCCGGAATATATCATGGAAAAGAGATGTTTGAGTTCTGTTTTTGTTTTGAAAATCTAATAAAAATAAAATTTTAAAAAATATTACAAGTAGGTCAGTTTTTGACACTATGCCAAATTTGTTCCACACTTTCAGAATTCAAAATGCAAACTCAACTATTGATGCAATGCAATGGTTTGCTTTAAGAGCTAATCCACAGAGAACTGTAGCTGTATGCTAATCGTGATTAATTACTAAATAGGAAGGGCTGTACAACTAGCGACAAATTCATTTGTGTGTTATTCCCTAGAAGTTCCGTCCATAACATATTATATGTAAACAGTGACAAGTTTTGACATTACATCCAGTGCTTAAAGAATCTCCAATTATTACATACAATAGAAGCAGCGCCATAATATTCAGGATACAGTGGTTCAGGCTCTGTTACCAGTGGAGACTGAGAATGGATATTACATAGAGAGAGATTGATGAGCAGGCTTCTGCTTTGTGGCACAAGCCTTGTGGACAGTTTGATTTTTGTGATCTTACTGTATATGAGACATTTTGGATCAATCCTAAGGGTGGTCGTAAGTATTGGTTAAGAGCTCAAACTACCTGTGACATGTTAACCTGTCCATTTGAATTATTATATGTTGGCCGTACAAATGCAGAATTAAAATTTATTTAGCTGAACACTGAAGCAGGATTAACATGAAAAATATTCAAGCCCTCCCTAATGGGGCATTGTTCACAATACAACCACTCATTTGATCGGTTCCAATTGCATGTTATAAAACAAATTTCATTGGATCCGAGGGATGACAATATTTAATCCTTTTTAAATCGAGAGCAATTTTGGATATTCAGGACTGATACAATTACCCCAGGTGATTAAACTTTAGATGCCAAATAGACTTCTTTGATTTAGTTGAATTTTCTTCATTATCTATCAATTCATCTCTTTCAATTACTAATTAGTGTTGCAAACATAATCATTTTTATTTTTGATTCATTCTATTTTAGCTTTATTTGTTAACATTTAGCTCATACCTTTCCAGTAGTAGTTCAAGGTGAGTTACAGTCAGGTGCAGTAGATAGTTCCCTGTACCCAGAGGGCTTACAGTCTAAGTTTGTACCTGAGGCACTGGAGGGTTAAGCAACTTGCACAAGGCCACAAGGAGTGTCAGTGGGATTTAAACTTTCATCTCTATAGTCATCAGGTCACTGCTTTAACCTCTAGCCGACGACTACACTTGAAGAAGAAGCCTTGTATGTTTATTTTTTCAAATGAAGCTTCTTTCTTAAGTTATTGAATTTTATTTAATCAAATTAAATTATGTCCAATTCAGATTTTTAACATCTCTCTCCATAGAGGTAGTACCAGGACATCAGAATTAGCACCAAGATGCCAAAAGGTCTGTGGATTCAGGAATGTTATGCTCCCTGTGTATTGTTGTATCCAGGGCCGGTGCGGGGGTTTCTGGCACACACACCCCTCCCCCCCCCCCGCCTCACTATTATTAATTCACCTTTATGTGTAGCATTAGTTGCACCTGTGGCCATTTTGCCACATTGAAGAGTGGTAACTGCAGTGGGATGTACCTGCTTTCCTGTAGTTAGCTTACAGCACTGCACTGGTAACGCAGCCCACATGTGCCACGAGCACGGAGCTTAGGAAACATGCCACTAAATGTACTAAACAACAAGAGAGGTTCGTCATCACCAACGCAGGAACTTGCACTTCCATAAAAACAACAAGAGCAACTTGGCAGCCCCAACACAGTATTTTCCACCATCATAAACCAAGAGGGGATTTGTGACACCAACACAACACCTCCCGTTCCAACATAAACACCAGGAGGGGCTTGGCAACCCTGATATAATTTCTGAAACTGCACATATATATTCTGCAAAAAACAAAGGAAATGCAATATACTCACACACATGGGAACTAAAAGAAATAGAGAGAACGACAATGCAGTTTATAACACCAAATTATAAAGTTTATTACTTATCAAGTGTTAGATCCAAGTGTTTACACTCCAGCTCCCACCCACCCCATGTGAGAATTCTTGCTATATAGGGCGACTCCCCAATTAGTTTGCTGACTTAGGCAACAAATTTTTAGTGGTTGGTAGGGAAAATCTAGGAAGCAAATAGTTCCACATTTGGATATCTACTAAAAGTAAACAATTTGCCAAGGAACTTTGATTAGGAAATTTTACAAAGGAAACTCATTAATCTATATACTTCAGACACATAATATCAAGTCTTACTAATATAAGGTAATAACTGTTTAGCAAGGAAGCAGGGTTACACATAGGGACATACTGTAGAACAGCACTGTTATAACACACGTAAAAGAGGTTAGCTGCTTTTTGGCTTAAAGGACAACTGAGGAAAAGTTAGGGACTTTTGTAGGGGTCATTTTTTATTTCAACAGGCACCAAAGCTCCACCAACTAAACAATGGCTAGGGAAAATCATACTGCCAAAGCTGTTGCCCTGTTAGAACTTCTGCCTCTGTCCAGACAGACAGCCAATTCCAGTCGAGGGACTGTTTCCATGTGAAAGATGCCTGAAAGCTGAAGCCCTCATGAAACAAGTGGAGAAAGCTTAGAGAAGAGGTGATAAGGCTGGGAAGCATTCGAGACAACGAGAAGTACATTGATGAGATGCTTCTTGAAGCATCCAAGCTCTCCAACAGAGGTGATGATGGGAGGCTATAGAATGAAGAGAGTTGGACGCGAGTCCCCAGAGCCTGCAGAATTAACAATACAACTGCTCCAGCCCTCACATTGAAGAACCAGCATGCAGCCCTGGAAATGGAAGAGGTGAAGGCATCTTATGAAAGGGAAGAACCAGAGCTTAAGCACCCCAAATTTGCAGAATCAGTGACCAGAAGTGAGGTGCCTAGACCTGTTTGCCCACAGGTGGACAACCATCACCACCGATACCTGGGTGCTACAAGTAGTCAAGGAGAGATACCTCCTCTACCTACAATGGGCGCCACCCTCATACTTCCCAGGAGAACCCACCAGGCCTCCTCTTCAGCAGACCCTGCTCATCATTAAGCTAGCAGGCCTAATCAATGACAAATCAGTAGAGCCAGTGCTGAAACATCTCTGGGGCACAGGCTTCTCCTCCAGGTATTTCCTTGTCCCCCAAGAGGACAGGGGGCCTCAGGCCCATCCTGGACCTGCCAAGAGCTCAACAGATTTCTGGGTAGGGAGAGGTTCAAGATGCTCTCCCTTGGGACACTACTGCCATTCCTCCATCAGGGAGATAGGCTATGCTCCTTAGACCTAAAGGATGCCTACACTCACATCCTAATTCATCACAGCCACAGAAAATACCTCCAGTTCATGGTGGGGGGGACAACACTATCAATAGAGAGTGCTGTTCTTTGGCCTGGCCTCGTCACCAAGAGTTTTCACAAAGCACCTCGCAGTAGTCGTAGCCCATCTCCGGCTCCAAGAGGTCTTTTTCTTCCCTTATCTGGATGACAGGCTCATAAAGAGGGACATGGCTGCAGAGGCACAATGCGCCACTGGGCACCATTAACACCCTGCAGCATCTGGGGTTCATCACAAACTATCCCAAGTCCCACCTTACTCTGGTTTAACCCTAGTTCATAGGGGCACATCTAGATACCCTCCAGGCAAAAGCCTTCCTCCCTCTGGAGAGATCAGAATGCCTCAGGGAGCTAGCCACAGAGGTACACTGGTGCCGGACATTAACTGCCCGGCTCCTACTCCACCTGTTGGTACATATGGCCTCCGCGGTTCATGTGATCCCAGATGCCCTCCTGCACTTGAGAGCAGCCCAGTGGTGCCTCCACTCTCAGTGGACACAAGCCACAGGCAGGCTCAGGGACAGAGTGAAGGTGACCCGTCAGTTGGCAGACTCCCTTGGATGGTGGCAGATTCCACGTCACCTTCAGACCGGGATGCCCTTCCAGGCACCCAACCCCCAGAAGATCCTCACCACGGACACCTCTCTAATTTATTTATTTTTATTTCTTATATACCGCGCTCTTTCAATCAGTGCGGTTTACAAATGATCAAAATATAAACACAATGACACATTCAGTATTGGGTTTTTTTTTTTACAATGAACAGGGAACACAAACTTGGCGATAAAAACAGGGTTAACTATATGCAGGGTTAACTATATACAGACAAGTGGCATAGAGTAGAGTAAACTATGTACCTGGCATTTTGGTTGATTAACATGGTAGCGGTAAATAGATAAAATTACAAATACAGTATAATTACAGTATGGATGGAGAGGACAAGTATGAGTCGTCATGATTAGCCCTTTTCCACCGGGGACAGGTGGGAAAGACTAACATGAGGGCTAGGATCAATCGGAGTCGCTTCCGGGTAGTGTAATAGGAACAAGTGATATTTTAAGGCCTTTCTGAATGCCATGAGACTTGTGATGGCTCTAATTTCCGGTGGGAGGGCATTCCAGGCTCTGGGCGCAAACAGTGAGAAGGCTCTAGAGGCTGTTGATTTAGAGCATAGATGTCAAACCTGTCCTGGAGGGCCACAATCCTGCCAGGTTTTGGGATAGCCCTACTGAATATGCATGAGATATATATGCATTAGAGATATCCTGCCAACCTGACTGGTTTGTGGCCCTCCAGGACTGGATTTGGAGACCACTGCTTTACACCTCTGTCATTTAAGATGGTGAGTGGGCAAGGTACAGATGTCCTAGACATCAAAAGGGTAGCTAGAATGTGTCACATTCATCCTCGATTCTCACCACCACCAAAAAGATGTCTAATGGACAATATTTTGGTGGTGGTGAGAAGTGAGGAGGAATGTGACAAATTCTATCTAACCTTTTTGATGTCTTGGACATCTGCACCTTGCCCACTCACAATCTTAAATGACAGAGGTGTAAAGCAGGGGTCTCCAAATCCAGTCCTGGAGGGCCACAAACCAGTCAGGTTGGCAGGCTATCTCTAATGCATATATATCTCATGCATATTCATTAGGGCTATCCCAAAACCTGGCAGGATTGTGGCCCTCCAGGACAGGTTTGACACCTATGATTTAGAGCATTTCGGAAGGAGTTTCGGAAGGTCTATGGAGTTTAATGCAGCCGATCTCCTGGATCTGTTAGTTGGAGTGACATGTATCAAGTTGCTGATAGGGGATAGAGATGGGCTCTTTGCAGCTTTAAAAGTCATGACAAGGGCTTTATATAGGGTTCTGGCCTGGAGGGGTAACCAGTGTAAACTCATCAATATTGGAGTTATATGCTCTGAACGTGGAGCACCTACGAGAATTCTCGCGACCGCATTCATGGCCAGACGGAGGGGATTTAGAGTAGATTGTGGGATACCGTGTAGTATGATATTGGCAAAATCTAAATGTGGTAATACCAAGGCTTGGAAGATAGTGCGGAAGTCGGAGTAATCAAGAAGAGAACGGAGATTCCGAAGGGATCAAATCTTTTGGTAAATTGTGTTTGTTGCTTTCTTGATGTGTGCTGACATATCAAGCCGCTAATCTAATGTAATCCCTAGGTATCGGATTGTTGGTTGTGCCTTCAACTCAATGTTGTTTACTTGTAATGAGGCAGGGGGTATGAATGTTGGATTCCGTGTAACGAATAGAACTTCTGTTTTGTTGTGATTTATACGTAGATTCTGTTTGATGGGCCAGTTAGATACAGCTTAGAAGCAATGAACTATTGATGTAAAGTCCGGTTGTTTTACATTGAATGGAGCATACATCAAGATGTCATCAGCATATGCTACACTAATAAAAAAATGATACGTCCAAAAAGCTCATACATGTAAGAAATGTACTTTATTGTTACTTTTCTCTTATTTTCTTTTTTTCTTTTTTTCAAATTCGGTGTATATATTACGAAACTGTCAGGCGCTTTCCAAGTTTCTCCTCAATAACATTCAGCATTCAATGTAGTTTCACATGAAAAAACAATTCTTGAGAAAACAGTGTGCCACCAGTTACTATTTCCTTTGTTTAAAAACATCAAAACGTTTTCTCTCCTAGGTCTCTCCAGATGTTTTTAAACAAAGGAAATAGTAACTGGTGGCACACTGTTTTCTCAAGAATTGTTTTTTCATGTGAAACTACATTGAATGCTGAATGTTATTGAGGAGAAACTTGGAAAGTGCCTGACAGTTTCGTAATATATACACCGAATTTGAAAAAAAGAAAATAAGAGAAAAGTAACAATAAAGTACATTTCTTACATGTATGAGCTTTTTGGACATATCATTTTTTTATTAGTGATTCATTCACGTCCTAAGAAATTGGACCGCAATTTATAGGAGGAGTTGATCCATCAGCATATGCTAGACATTGAATATTGAATGTACGTATCAAAGCACAGATTGGTTGCATATAGATATTGAACATTAATGCGGACAAGGAAGATCCCTGAGGGACACCTTGTTTAAGGGGGAATGAGTCCGATGTTGCATCTCCTGTTCTGACTTGCTGCTGTCTATCCGATAAGTAAGATTTGCACCATTTCAGAGCTAGCCCTTGAATACCCTTATCTTTCAGGCGCTGTAGGAGAGTATTGTGGTTTACTGAATCAAAAGCGGCAGCTATGTCAAGAAAAATGAGAATGAACCCTTGATGGATATTGTCGATGTTTATGATTAGGTTATTGAAGAGGGTTGTGAGGAGGGTGTCAACTCCATGTTCTTCTCTAAAACCATGTTGTGAAGGGTCCAGAGGAGCTTCTGAGTCAACATGGTGGTGTATTTGTCGCTGGACTACTTTTTCCATGATTTTTGCTAGTAGAGGGATGCTGGAGATAGGTCTAAAAGATTCGACTTTTGTTGGGTCTAGCTTGCTGTTCTTCAGGAGGGGGCGGATGGATGAATGTTTCAAGCTCTGTGGGAAGGATCCAGTTGAAAAGGAATGGTTGACAATCTTGCTTATAGTTGGGCTAAGTTCATGTCGTAGTTCTTTGATCCACCTGGCAGGGCAGGGGTCGTTAGGTGCAGTAGTTAGGTTAATAGCTGATATTGTTTCTTCGATCTCCTTGTTGGACACCTGGGAGAAATTGTCAAGCGTGGCTAGTTGGGATACAGTCTGTGGGGTAGAAGGTGTTGGTGCTTGGAGGATCAAACTAGTCTGTATCATTTTTGATTGTAGGTAATCAGCATAATCTTGAGGGTGTGGCATAGGTGGTTGGGTTGTGGTTGGATCACCTGTTAAGGATTTAACAATATTAAAGAGGTCATGTGGCTTGTTTAATGACCGCATTAGTGTGTCCGAGTGGTATTTCTTTCTTCTCTCCATTGTCATCCTTCGGTAAGTTTGTAAGTATGAATTGTATGAGCAGAGTGAATCAGGAGACCGAGAGGAACGCCAGCGTCTCTCAAGTCTACGCAGGTGGAGGAGAGATTCTTGAAGATCCGAGGAGAACCATGGTTTATGCTTGCCCTTACTCTTAGTCCTGTCAGTAGCAGGGATGCAGGCAGCGGCTTTCAATGTGTTGTCCCAGTTGGTTACTAAGTCATCTTGAGAAGGTAAGTCCTTGTGGAGAGCGGGTAGTATTTTCTCCAAGACTTCAATCTTATCAAAAGGACGAAAGCGTGATTCAAGGGCACTTGGGGTGCGAACTGGTTTGTTACTGTCAGTGGTGAGGTATTCAGTAGGGATGTGAAAGAGGACTAGACTGTGATCAGACCAAGGTATAGGGGTTATGGAGATCCGGAGCTTCTGAGGTGAGTTGGGTACCACTTGAGGAGCAAAAATTAGGTCCAATGTGCTTCCTTTGATATGGGTGGGAGCGTCAATAAGTTGTTCGTATCCTAGTTGGCTCAAGGCTTCAAGGAATGCTGAGGAGTGTGAGGTTTGTAGCGATGGTAAGTTAAAATCCCCCACTAGCCAGTTAGGGGATTGTGGGTTGGGAGAGTTACATGCAGTGTTGATTATTGTTGGAAGGTCCTCTGGGGAGGGTGACGGTGCTCGATAGAGTAGATTGATAGTACAGCTCCTATCAGTTATGGAAAGAGCATCAAGGTGTGGTGAGCTGATGGTATTGCTCAGTTTGAATTGGAGGTCCGATTTGGCAAGAATGAGTGTGCCACCACCTCTCTGATTAGATCTATGGCAGGCATAGATGGAAAATTCTGGTGGAGTCATCTGGTTGATGAGGACATTGTCGTTGTAAGTTAGCCATGACTCAGTTATCAGTAGTATGTCCAAGCTATGTGTTGTTATCAGATCAATAGCTGCAGGCCATTTGGAACGTATAGATCTGGCGTTTATTAAGGCGCACTTGAGTTGACGGTTGGCCTTGTGCTTCACGGAGGGGTCTTTGTCAGAGAGCTGCAACGGGATATGTAGGAGGTGTGAATAGGGAGTTCTGGTTCTCGTGGTGGAGTGGCAGGGATATTCCATTGAGCACCTTCCCATGCTGTAAAGGATAGGTATCTGCTTAATGTGAGGATCAAGGGCCAGTGTTAGGACTGGGATCAATGCAATGAGCAGAATTGGGGCTAGGTGATGTAATTGATACATGATGGGGGTCATGGCTGTTGGCAGCGTAGTAGACTGATGAGGAGTTATTTGGGTGTCCTGGAATAATCAATAGAGAAAGCGATGCACAGTAATGCAACAAGATATGCAACTAGTTGAGCAGTTTGTTTCCTTAGTGGAGTGGTATTGTCAGTATGTTACTATCTCCAGGAACAAGCAGGAATGAGTCTTCACATATGGGTACGTCGGTACCGACGGAGCCTGCACGGGAACGCTGCCCAGCTTCCAATCAGAAAGCTTTTGGCGGCATCCCTCGCGCCTGCGCGCTGACTTCCCGCCTTCTCCAGAGCCTCTCTTCAGTCTTCGTTTTTCCGCGGAGCCGGCAGGACGTCCTCCTGTCACCGCAGAAACTTTTCTTGTTAATTTCTTTAATTACTTAGTTTTTTGTTTTCTTGTGGTCGCGGCTGTATTTCCCGCTGCCACCGGTATCGCCGGTGGATTTTTGACTAAATTCTGAGAAACTTTTTCTTCAGTTTTTTGCCTTAACTTGTTGGGCCTACCAGGCCTCTTCATTATGGAGCGTTCTTTTCCTAAGAAGTGCATTCGATGTAGAAACACCTGTTTCTTTTTAGACACCAATAGTTGCTGTCTCAACTGTGTGGGTCCTGACCCTTTTTCCCCTGACTTGTCAGGGGATAATTTTGTGAGGAAACCTTCACTCTTTAAAGTTTCCCTCGATACCGTTTTTTCCTCGGCAGTGAGGGTACCCGGTTTCTCTACTTCACAGGATCAGGTAACCCACAGTCTGTTAAGACTAGTCAATGCTTGAGTGGTATGTCCCACGCCCAGCATGGTGACGGCTCCGGTCTTACCCTCAAGAATATATTGGCATTACCCCTGCGGGAGTCTTCGGGCACCAAAGCGTTAAAGGGGTTTCAGATTGTTCCTGGGGCTCACCCCTCACAGAACATACCTGAGCCATGCGCGGGGGTGGTATCCGCTTCGAGCGGTACCGAGCCTCCGGCATCGGCACCAGTGTCGAGTGTTCCACTCTTCACCAGAGATCGTCATCGGGCATCCTCGGTACCTTCAGGACCGATCGATACGCACCGCATTGACGTCTCTCAATCTCAGCCATGCTCCGGGACGGTACCGGCATCGATCGGTTCCGATACCCTGGCATCGGCATCGAGGTGGACCGCCTTACCCTTGGCAAGGGGGGGTTATCGGGTATCCTCGGTACCGTTGGTACCGATCGATGTAACCCAGGCTGCCTTAGTGGTATCGGCATCGCCGATGCCGCCACCGGCGTCGGAACCCTCGCGACATGAATCGATAGTCTCGCTTTCTTCGATGCCGAGTCTTGAATCGATATCTAGTCTCGAGGACTGGGTACCGACGCGTTCCGGAACCGACTCCTGTCGTTTCCAGATGGGCAGTTCCGAAGATCCTAGCCATAACTCTCTCATGATTTCGGTACCACTGCAGCAGTCCCCGATGGCAACTTCAACTGCTAATCCTCTATCAGTATCGATGTCTATGCCTGTTCTTGCACCGATGCCTAGTTTGGAACCGATAACTGGCATTGATGCAGTACCCACTGCCTCTAAGTTAACATGCCAGTATCCCTGTCCATCTACTAGGTCTCTTTCTTTAGCCTTACCAGGGATAGTTCCCATAGGAGATCAGTCTTTTCAGACTTTTCTCCGGGATATGGCAACCTTTCTTAATATATCAATCCCTGGTTGTGATTCTACTCATGGCTCACCGGCACAAATGGAAAATATCATGCTTCCTTTACATCCTGCTCTGCAGGATCTCCTTCTGAGGCTCTGGAAATCGCCCTTTCAACTTCCTCTAGTTTCTACAGCCATTGAGGTTCGGTACCGGGTGCCACCCTCTCCAGGGTTTCAAAAGCCTCAACTTTCTCATCGTTCCCTTGTAGTGGAATCAGCACTGAGGAAAGTTAAGAGCAAGAAGAAGCATTATTCTTATCCGCCAGGTCGTTCTTCAAGAACACTCGATGCTTTTGTTCGTCAGGCCTTCCAAACCTCTATGCTGGCCTCCAGAATTCTTTCATATATTTTTCACATGAGTCTAACACTCCAGGAAGTCACAGAGCAATTGTCTCTTTTGACCCCTTTTTTACCAGAGCCGAAGGCTACTGATTATTCCTTGCTCATCAATCACAGCCGGAATATATCCTGGTTCCTGTCTCGTGCTTCTATAGACTCTTTTGAGTCCGTTAGCAGATCCTCTGCTATTGCTATTGCAGCACGTCGCAGAGCCTGGCTTGAAGCTTCAGACTTGAGCAGATGGGCACAAACTATACTGGCTCATTCTCCTTGTACAGGAGAAGGTCTCTTCAATAAGGAGGCTTTACGTCAGGTTGCTCAATGCTCCACTGACTCTCCTTCCACTAAAGACCATTCTAAGCCACCTCCTTCTTCAAGGGGTAGGAAATGTCCTACCAAACCTTCTTTCCCTAAGAAAAGAAAGTTTCATTCATCTCCTGCCCATCTTTCGGCTGTACCTAAACAAGGGACGCCTCAGCCTGGTCTGAAGTCCTCCAGCTCTAGCCAGTCTCAGCATTCCCAGCAACCATAAGGGCCGGGAATTGTAACCTACAGTTCACTTCTACCCATTAGAAGTTTATTCACTGTGCTTTTCTTTTTCAGTGTACTAACCTGTCAAAAAATTTTTGTTCAGGGACTACAGACTCTCCAGAAGAGCAGTTGCAACTATCCCCTGATAGTTCTGTCCCAACTGAACATTTTTTCCTTCAGTTGACTTACCCTATGGGTACGTCACCCTCAAATTACTACCCTCTCAACCGGGTTTTTTCCCTGACTGAGGAGTACCATACTGAAAAGCTTCTCTAGCAAGCTCATTCCTCAGACAAGGAGAAGGGATATCCTCTCTTTTCCTGTCTGTTTTTCTTTATTGGGCACAGGACAATCTCTCTGCTGTTTCCGTCAGCAGCTGTGCCTGCAGGAGTTACAGTAATAGTATTACTGGTAATTTTTCCAAGTTCCAGTCCCTTGTTCAAAATTTTCTCTAGCCTCAGTAGTGATTCCAAGCTATTCGTCATCTATCTTGGATCCTCCTACTCGTTTAGGCTTTCTCACATTATTCTAACCATCTCCTCTCCTAGGATATGGCAACACACCTGACTTCAGTCAGTTTGTCTCATATCTCTCCTGCACAATGCTCTCTGCAGTCTTCAGAGAAGCTTTCTACTATGAGGGCCTTGCTATAGAGCATTGACCTTGTCTCTGAAGCTTCTCTATTATTAGGGAAAAGCTTATAAACCCTTCCCATGCCTGTGAGGGTTCTCCAAACCCTCTAGCCTGGGGTGTTAACACGAGATATCAGTTCTTCTGCGTGAAAATCCAAGGCTGATGTTTACGCATGCTACCTCTGGGTCCCTCCAGTAGGTCCCTCTGGTACCTTCTACTGCGTTTCCGCACATCTGCCATGTCAGTGTTCTGTGGAACCCCCGCCTTATTCCTTACAGATTCATATGATCATCTGTTTTCACGCAAACATCACAGTTATCTTGTTGGATTGCCTTCCTGCATCCCTCAATCCACGGAAATAGATTCTCTATACATATCCCAAGTGGGTTCACCCTCTTGTAGAGCGCAGAATCTTTTTCTTTTATATTCCCCATGTACAATTATGAGGCTGGGTGGTAGACATGTATTTTCAACCTGTTGTCTTGTATGTAGCATCTCCATATATGTCTACATACCTATATCATTACTCTGGTGGTGCAAAACCATGCCCCACAAATGTATCTATATTTGGGTATATTATATATATATATATATATATATATTGATACATTTCTCCACCCATATTCTAATATACACATCTGGATATATGTACATCTGGATATATGTGTATATATATATATATATATATATATATACATATGTGTGTGTGTCTGTTGAGGGGCTTCTTAAGGGTTGATATGTCTTACACACTATCACCCTTACTGTCTATACTAAATGTTTTACCTTCTAGAGGTTTTAGACAATCTATCGCCCTACTTCGCATACCATATTACGATGCAGAAATTGTTAGGCACCAATAACCACTGTGGTGCTAACATCTTCCATTTTTTCTTTAAGTCCTTGAAGCATCAAGCTTCAATATTTTTCCTATCTCTCGCCAGCTAGGAACAACAGTGTACATCTTTATCTTTGAGTACACAGCTGTTCTCCTTGGGAATAGGGGTTTTTTCCAGTTCCCCTCTTCCCGCCAGGACTGGGCTAGTTCTCCAACTCCGTCAGTCTTCTTCCTTTAGTCCTCAATGTTAATGACCTTATGCCTAAAGGAGTTTTCAGCTTTTTTCCATAAAGCTTTCCATTGAAGACCTGACGTCTAATCCTATCCAGTTGACACCTGGATTGTCTACTACCTCCAGGTCTGGACCTTCATCCTCACTACTGGGAGGTCACCTAGAAGATTCCGCCACTGCTTATCCAGTAGACTCCATCCTGCTTCCTACTTCCTACAATACAGTAGGTAAGCTGCATATTTTAAGTGTACATTAAATGTGTTTAATGCTACTCATCATATATACCAAGGACTCCTGTAGTCTGTAGGACCCTCTAGTCCTTGGCTATGCAGTTTCTTTCCTCACAGCTCTTTTATTGTCAACTCCTACCCTCCATCCCACATTGGATGCCGGGGATTCCTGGAGACAAAATGCACCCCTGATCCAGGCTCTTGCATTTTTATGGGATCTCCCCCTGGCATCTCCAGCTAGGGAGTCCCCATATGTGAAGACTCATTCCTGCTTGTTCCTGGAGATAGCACAGTTACTTACCTGTAACAGGTGATCTCTGGGAACAGCAGGAATTAGTCTTCACAACCCTCCCACCTCCCCTAGGAGTTGCATCTCTTATCTTCTTCTTCCTTTTCTCTCTCGCCTTTGTCTCAGCTTTGAAACTCAACTGAAGAGAGGCTCTGGAGAAGGCGGGAAGTCAGCGCGCAGGCGCGAGGGATGCTGCCAAAAGCTTTCTAATTGGAAGCTGGGCAGCGTTCCCGTGCAGGCTCCGTCGGTACCGATGTACCCATATGTGAAGACTAATTCCTGCTGTTCCCAGAGATCACCTGTTACAGGTAAGTAACTGTGCTTTATCTCATTGGCCGAGAAAGGTAACATGTGGGAGCTAGCAGAAAGTAGGAAGTGGTACTACTAGTGGGGAGTATTATATTGGAAATGTGGTTATCCGTGCGGTTTCTTAGTCAGGCAATGATAATAACATCATAAACCAATACATAATAGTGGCAGTACTACAATGATAGTTTTACAGTTGGAGAAAGCATCAAACATGAGATATATCAATCAGGCAGCACTATAGCAATTTACAGACTACACGCTACAGAAAATGGCTGTCTAAATTAGTAGTGGTGGGGGCAGTAGCTAGATAAGGCAGCTGTAAAAGTAAGGTACTGGCTAGCTTGAGGAATGGTTACGGACAATGGCTTGACTAGGTATGCTAACAGTATTAATACAGACAGTTGATTATCTATGGTATACTTGCGATGGTCAGCAGTGGGCTGGGGAGGGCATTGCGGGAGCTTCCAGATGCAAGGCTGCTAGTCCCAGAGGGAATCTCAGATGCAAATCAACCTGCTAGAGCTCCGCGCAATATACCTAGCTCTCCGAGCCTTCCGCCACCAGTTCCAACACCATTGGGTGCTGATCCAGACCAACAATCAGGTCGCAATGTTCTACGTGAATAAGCAGGCAGAAACAGGGTTGCACCCCCCTCTGCCAGGAGGCGGTAGCCCTCTGCTCCAATGTGGCACGTAGAGGGATGCGCCTAAGGGTGTTTACCTCCTGGGCCAGGACAATGCCCTGGGAGACAAACTGAGCTGGGTCCTCCAGCTACACGAGTAGTGCCTGGATCCAGTGATAGCTTCACGACTGTTTCGTCTCTGGGACATCCCCTCAATGGACCTGTTCGCCAGCCCGGACAACACACAGTTGCCCCAATTCTACTCTCTCCAGCTGCACCTGTGCTGGGTGGCATCGGATGCTTTCCTCATCCCGTGGGTGGAAGGCTTCATGTACGCCTTTCCACCGACACCGCTGATAGCCAAGGCACTATTCAAGGCCCAGCGTGACAGAGCATCGCTGATGCTGATAGCCCCTCAGTGACCCAGGCAGCCCTGGTTCCCACTGCTGCTCTCCCTATCAGCGGCATCGCCAATTCCCCTGGGCCAAACTCCAGGGTTGCTCTCACAGGAGCAGGGCTCTCTCCTACACCACAATCTGGGGTCCCTCTCATTCACGGCTTGGCTGCTAAAAGGGTAGCACTAGCCCCCTTCAGTCTCCCACGGGATGTGGAATAGATTCTTTTGGCCTCTTATATATTTTAGTATTGTCATCTGTTCCTCATACTGTCCTGACTCGAAGAAGATTTTAACCTTCAAAAGCTGGCTCAAAATGTATTAAGTTAGTCCACCAAGAAGGTATCGCCCTATTTTCCATTTTTGTCTTTTGATTAACTACCATTAACTTGGACTAACACAGCTATCACGCTACTCGGCCACTTGAAACTGCAGAAGCCTGGGGAGGATTGAAAATCAAAACTCCTCTCCTGTGTTGACTCATATGAATGAGGGGCAAGGAAAAGGAATAAAACATATCCCCAGGGATGCAGGCCCAAGCCCTACTGCAGTTGGGCAGGTTTGGCTAACAAAACAAAAAACTGAAGTAGACAGTTGGGACTGCCAGTGGTTGTGACAGGCTGCAAGGAAGAAAGGAAGAGGGTGAGGAGAGAAGTGTGTATAATTCCAAAGTAAAGATAAATCCTTTCAGCCTAAGAAACTAGGGGCAATTCTAATAGCATTCACCCTTTTCCTGTACAGTTTGACCCAGGCACCCTTATTCTCTCCTTCCTCTCCCCCCAGCACTGTCTCCCTCTCTCTTTTTGTCTCTCTCTTTTCTCCTGTTGCCCCTCTACACACACGCTATCTCTCATTCCCTTCGTCCTCTCCCCCTAAGGTTACCAGATTTTCGGGGATTGTCCCTGGTTTCTGACTCCCACCTGTTTGGCAGCAGAGGAAGTAGAAAAAAACATTATTTTCAATTTAGTGATTTGAATATGTCAGTTTTTAGAATTTACATCCATTATCTTTATATTTTGCACAACAGAGGACAAGCATCACAGTTTCTATTTCTCTTTTTGTCTGCTTGGAAGTGATATTGTTGCTGTCATGGAAATGGATGGTGGGGACATGGTAATGTCACCTCTTCCCTTCCTCATGCCTTGTTGCTCAAACCTAGAACTAATGTGTCTCTCCCTACCCCCCACATACTTTGGATACGTATCCCAGATTTACCTGCAAAAATTCTGGTAACCGTATCTTCCCCCAGAACTCTGTGTGTGTCCTTCTCTTTCTGTCTTGAGCCCCCTCCCCTTGCCCATCACTCCTGTCTTCTTTTCCCCTTCCCTTCCTACATACACACATACTCTCACTCTTCCTCCCCCCTCAGTGCAGTCTCTCTCTTATGTTCTTTCCCCTCTTCTAGGCCTTCATCTTGTCTCACCCCCACCCCATTACACTGTCTCACCCCTCTCTCCTCCTCCCTCTTACCTCTTCCGGTCTCATGGAACACCTTTCTCCATCTGCTGTGGTGCAGCTTTTTGGCCTCAACTGGCCTAAACTACCATATGTCTGTACATGGTGGGCAGGGTACACATGCACACTCCATGCCGCATTGATGGACACCATTTCTGGCCCACAAAGTATATTTTATGCTGGACCAGATTTTATAAGAGGTCATTTACATGCATAAATGACTAAAATTCTGTCATAGTTTACTTCTATCTTTAGAATTGGACGTTTCAAGTCACAACACATCATGTTCACTCTGCCACATTTTCTTCATCATGTGTCATTCTACAGGGTTCCTTTCTCTCTCCTCTACTTTTCAATAGTTTTCTCAGCCCATTAGCAGCGCTTATTCAGACGTTGGGCTTTTCCACGTATATCTGTGCAGATGACATTCTCCTGATAGCATACACTGACAGTTTCTCCCCAGATCTATCTCAAATTAATTCTTGCCTAGAGGCTGTAGCTTCTTGGCTTCATAATAGCTCACTGAAAACCTCAAGAAAACCACTGCTACATGGATCACGGACAGTTCTCAACCTCCCTTAATAGCTCCACCCTTAAATGGTTCACTTATCACTCTTCAGTCCTCCTTCAGATACTTAGGAATCCTTTTTAACTCAGAATTCTCTTTCACCTCTCAGATTAGTAAGGTGGTTAAATCCTTTTGGTATTTCGGTGCTTCCATGCCATACGCCCTTTCCTTGATTTCTAAGCTCAAACTATAGTCCTTAGTACAGTCATTGCTTACTTGCATTACTGCAATGTTGTTTGTTCAGGTCTACCCTCTTACTCATTAAAGCAATTACAGACAATCCAAAACACTGTCATTCGAATCCTCTCCAACGCAAGAAAGTATGATCATATCACTCCATTGATAATCCATCACCATTGGCTTCCATTTACTTCAAGAATTCAGTTTAAGGTTTTGTCCTTGACCTTCAAAGCTGTTAATGAAGATGCTCCAGAATATCTTTCCTCATTGATCACACTGCATGCCTCCAGAATTCAGCCTTCTTCTCAATTCCGCCTCTGTTATGGAATAGTTTATCCCTTAAAATTTGCTTAGAACCCACCTTCAAGGGTTCAAAGCTAAACTGAAAGCATATCTTTTCAAGCGGACTTATCAAGTCTCTGGCTGACTGTCTACCTATTGCAACAGTTTTCCCCCCTCCCCCTCTTTTGCTCTCCCCTTTTGTGTCCCCCTCCTTGACTCTACTTTTATCATATAGTGTTCCTTTCTGGTTTTTGTTGATTGTTTTTATTGTAAACAGCCATGTCTGCATGCTTAAAGGCAGTATATCAAATGCCAATAAACCATAAAATATCCCTTTTAGGGGCTTAAAAATAGGTGCCCCCTTATAAAATCTCCCCCTCCCCCAAAACAAAGGTCAGATATATATCAGATACCAGGACTGGCAGGTTTTTCAGGTTTGGCAAACCCCTTTTATTAGCCCCTATGCGTTTTGGCCTCTCTGCCTTCTTCAGGGGGATATCAAGTGAGGGAGCAAACCTCGAAAGAACATAATTATAATTAAAAACAAAAAAACATAATTATAGTTAAAAACAAAATCATAATTACAAATTTAAAAACAAACCGTCAAAAGATAAAATATTAAATCATATTTAATATAAGAAATGTTAAATAAATAAATAACCAATAGTTAAAAAGATATAATAAAACTAAAAACATAACAAATTATTATAATAATGAGAAATCAACAAAAGTCAAAATCGCATAATATAAACAAAGAAAGTAACCAATAGAATCAAAATACATGTATGTGTGTTATCAAAACCTAATGTCTGTGAGATGAGGAGGACAAATATAAAACAAATAGGTCGTGTGTTATTAAATACCTATGAAAACATGTGAACGGAAATATAGTGAACAATGATAAAATGCATAAAAACATAAATATGTTGACCGATACCTTATTGAAACAAACTTTCTTTCAAATAAATCCAAATATGTTAGTCTATTAATATATAAAAAGTAATAAATAAATAAATAATTGAATGGATTAATACATATATAATAAAGGACATTTATCACATATATACATTTTATCATTAAAAGCCAATGTTAATACATCCATAAATAAATAAATAACATAGTTAATAAACATAAGCACAAATATTTCAGTTAACATAAAAATAAAAATAAAATGATAAAATTCCCTCTACTTGGATGAGTATATTGTATTGGTAAATGTGAGATGAGCAGACCAAAGGAGGAGCACTAGCATAGAAGTCATAAAATTCTGTATCAGGGATTATTATATTGTAATGTCAATATAGGAAGGTGAGCTATGACATAACACAATGCTGGTTTTCATATATTAAATAACAGCCTTAATAATCATGGGATGACTTTAGAGAAAACCAGGGTAACTTTAATAGAAACGTTGTTGTTGTTGTTAAGTGCCGTCGAGTCGGAGTCGACTCATGGCGACCCTCTGGATAGCTATCCTAAATTGTGTTCGGTCTTCAGTCAGGCGGCTCATTGTTGACAGACTGGTACCCGTAGCTGCTGTTATTGTATCGATCCATCTCATTGCTGGCCTTCCTCTTTTGCGTTGCCCTTCTATCTTGCCAAGCATGATGTCTTTCTCTAATGATCTCTCTCTTCGCATAATGTGTCCAAAGTATGAAAGTCGAAGTCTTGTCATCTGAGCTTCTAAAGAAAGCTTAGGTTTGATCTCCTCTAGTACCGACTGGTTTGTTCTTCGGGCAGTCCATGGTATACACAGTATTCGCCGCCAGCACCATAATTCAAAGGCATCAATTTTCTTCCTGTCTATCTTTTTCACTGTCCAGCTTTCACATCCATATGATGTTATTGAAAATACCATGGCTTGAACAAGTCGAATCTTTGTATGGAGAGAGACATCTCTGCTCTTGAGAATCTTATCTAGGTCTTTCATAGCCATTCTGCCAAGAGCAATGTGTCGTCTGATTTGTTGACTGCTTGTTGCTTCTTTATTGATAGTTGATCCAAGTAGGTTAAAGTTGTTCACGATTTCAATTTCTTCTCCTTCAACGATGAACCTGTTGATTATGCCAGTTGTCATGATCTTTGTCGTCTTTACATTTTGAGACTATCTTCTTTGATTGTGAGAAGCAAATGTTTCCGATCATCTTCACCTTCAGCCAGTAATGTGGTATTATCAGCATAGCGAAGGTTGTTGATGAGTCTTCCACCAATCTTCACACCTCTGTTGTCTTCATACAATCCTGCTTCTCTGATGATTTGTTCTGCATATAGATTAAACAGGTAGGGGGAAAGTATGCAGCCTTGTCTTACACCTTTGCTTATTTTAAACCATTCTGTTTCTCCTTGTTCCATTCGAAATGTTGCTTCTTGATCAATGTACAGATTGTGCAAGAGTACGATCAGGTGTTCTGGTATACCCATGCTTCTTAATGTGGCCCAGAATTTCTCATGGTTTACACAGTCAAAAGCTTTGCTATTTATTTATTTATTTAAACAGATTTATATCCCGCTTTTTCATTCAATCAAAGCGGACACAGTACAGTACAATACAAAGTTAAACAGAGGTGGGCGAAACATATACCACTCTTCATAAAATCAGAGCGGTAATAACGGGATAACATAACACAGACTACATTACAGTATATACATAGAATAACTATACCAAATAAGTTACAACATGGGTTATAATACATAACATACCATCTGTAAGGGGTGAAAACAGTCCCGGAAACCACTTCATAGATAGACGCCACGGACCGACGCCTAAGGGCCACGCCAAAGGGCCCTCTGGCGAGGCCCTCAGGCGCAGGCCCGCAAGGCGCGGGCACGCCCTTGAAACGGCGGTTTTTATGCCGTTAAGCATGCTGTCAGCTTGGCGATTTAAGGAGGAAGAGGGAGCTCCTGCTCTCACCCCTGATGGAATGCCTTCTCTCACACTGCTCTTGAAACGGCGGTTTTTATGCCGTTAAGCATGCTGTCAGCTTGGCGATTTATAGTCAATAAAGCACAAATAGATATCCTTTTGGTATTCTTTAGTCTTTTCAAGGATCCATCTCACATCCGCAATGATGTCTCTCGTTCCTCGCCCTTTTCTGAACCCTGCTTGCACTTCAGGTAGTTCTTGATCCAGGTATGGTTGTAGTCTCTTTTGAATAATCTTCAGTAGAATCTTGCTGGCATGTGGGATCAGAGCGATTGTGCGATAATGTCCACAGTCAGTTGGATCACCTTTCTTTAGTATTGGTATAAACACTGATCTTTTCCAGTCAGTTGGCCATGATGTTGTCTTCCATATTTCTTGGCAGAGCCTTGTAAGTACGATAAAGCTGCATCAGATTGCTGTAATATTCTGTGGGAATGCTATCAATGCCTGGTGCTTTGTTCTTTGATAAGGCTTTCAATGCTGCTTCAACTTCTTCTTTCATCACCAATGGTTCCCAATCATAAGGTACAGGTTGAAACGGCTGTTGGTCCACTTCATCTTTATCATATAAAAACTCTGTATATTCCTTCCATCTTTTCTTGATCTTCTCAGCATCATTCAACATAGAACCTTGAGCATCTTGTAACATTCCAATTCGAGGCTGTAACTTTTTCTTTAACTCTAGTAACTTTAGGAAAGCCGATCTTGTTCTTCCTCTAATAGTTTCTGCTTCTATTTCCTTGCATGCGTCATTGTAGTACTTTTCCTTGTCCTGTCTTGCTGCACATTGCAAATCTCTGTTGAGTTCTGTGATTGTCTTTCTTTCTCCTCTGGCTTTAGCTTCTCTGCGTTTCTGGGCAATTTTCAGAGTTTCTTCCGTCATCCATTTTGGCCATTTTTTCTTTTTCACCTTTTGTAGAGACTTCTCGCTTTCTTCCAACACAACCTTCTTGATGTCATTCCATAACTCTTAGCCCTTAAGCACCACTTATTCTGCCTTTACTTCTTCCACCATAACCTAACACAATCACTACCGACACCTCAACTCACCCACTCGGCCTCTGACATACTAACAACATAACTCTGGACTATTTACAAAACAAACCCGCCCTCAGGCACACTCACAACGAGCATAGATTACAAGCCTCTTGCATTATGATTCCAACGTGCAATATAAAATGTAAATAGTTTTACAACAACCACTGTTGTTGATTTGTATATAGTTACCCTTGTTACAGTTCCAAGTTACAATTCCTGTTACAATGTAAGCAAAAGACCGTTCTGATGCAAATTTTTGTTATTTGTAAACCGCACTGATACTAAAAAGCACGGTATATAAGAACTATAAATAAATAAACTCTTCTGGAGCTCTGCCATTTGTATCTAAAGCAACAAATGAATTTTGCAGGCAGTCTTTAAATTCCAGTGGTATATTCTCAAAGTCATATTTTGCTGCATTTATGAGTGGTTTGCTCTTTTTCAACTTTAGCTTGAAAGTAGTTGATGATCTGTATCACAGTCAGCTCCAGGTTTTGTCTTTGTTGATGTTATAGAGCTTTTCCATCGTTGACCTCCACAGATGTAGTCAATTTGATTTTTATACAATCCATTGGGTGAAGTCCATGTGTACAGTCGCCGCTTGTGTTGCTGGAAGAAGGTGTTTGAGATGAATAGATCGTTGGTCTTGCAGAATTCTATCAGTCTTTCTCCAACTTCATTTCTGTTGCCAAGTCCATATTTTCCAACTACTTTGTCGTCTTCTTTGTTGCCAACCTTTGCGTTCCAGTCACCCAAGACTATCAGGATTTCCTGTTTGCATATTCTGTCAATTTCAGCTTGTACTTGTTCATAGAACTCTTCAATTGTATTCTCTTCTGCAGCTGTTGTTGGGGCATATACTTGAATTATAGTTGTGTTGATAGGCATTCCTCGTAGACGAATAGAGATTAAGCGTTCACTGACTGCATTGTATTTCATTACAGTTCTGGCAAGTTTCTTCTTTATTATAAATGCAACACCATTTCTTCTTTGTCTTTCATTTCCAGCATAGTAGACCATGTGATCATCTGATGCAAAGTGCCCGATGCCAGTCCATTTCAGTTCGCTGACACCCAACAGATCAAGTTGTACATGTTCCATTTCATTCTTGACCACCTCCAACTTCCCTTGGTTCATGCTTCGTACGTTCCATGTTCCAATGTGTAAGACATCTTTACAGCTTCTGACTTCCGTTTCATGCACAGCTACATCAGCAGTCGGACGTCCCGAGGGCTTTGATCCAACCACATCATAAATGCTGGCTTTACTCTGAAAAGTCTTCAGCTCTTCCCCAGTAGCTAGTTGAGTGCCTTCTGACCTGGGGGTCTCATCTTCCATCACTACAGCACAATTTGTTTTGTTGTAGCTATCCATTGGGTTTTCATGGCAAGATACAGAAGTAGATTGCCGGGCCTTTCTTCCGCGCAGTTTAAGTTTGGTGGTATTGCCGTTGTCACAGAAATGTGATCCTCCGCCGTCAACACTATCCCATTCTGCTGCTGCCCAGATGAGTGGTTTGTCTAGGTCTGGCACCTCAGCTGAGACCTGTCCATCTTGGGAGACCCTGCCAGTAATTAAACTACCGATAGTTTAGCTTTCAGCATCACTGATGCACACAAGCCCTCACAGCACGACAAGCTGCAAACCAAGTGAGGGAACCATAATAGAAATATAAATAATTAATTGTATGAAAGGATGAAAAAGAAACATACTTTGTTTTGTATTGCACTATTTATTGTTTTTAATGTATTCAGAAAAAGGTTTTGATGTATATAACTTATCAGAACCCTTTGAACCATGAGTCAAAAACAAAGTGGAACTAATAATTACATTATGATGGCGTGGCATGCAAAAATCATCGGGACTGCAGACACACTGCGCTTCTGCATTCAATACTCAGAACCAACTTTTGCAGAATTAACAAACTGCAGTTCTTCAACAGAATCAAAAATGGGGAGATGTGTAATATGTTATGTGTATTGTAATGTATTCAGAAAAAATATTTTTGATGAATACAACTTATCAGAACCCTTTGAACCATAAGTCAAAAAACAAAGTGGAACTATTAATTACATTGTGATGGCGTGTCATGCAAAAAACATCGGGACTGCAGGCACACCGTGCTTTCGCATTCCATACTCAGAACCAACTTATGCAGAAATAACAAACTGCGGTTCTTCAACAGAATCACAAATGTGGAGATGTGTAATATGTGATGTGTATTGTACATTTCTTGATACCGATACCATTCCTACTAAAGCCGTTTTTTAAAAAACGTAGCATTAAGAAAACATAATGAACTTTTTTAAAAGTTCAGAAAACATTGTGCCGTACACAAAATATAAATTGTATTAATCTTCGTTTTTCTACGAGACATACTAGGAACGTTATTTCTCGCGGCGTGCACATAAAACAGTTCATCTTCTTTTAATAAAAGTGCACCCCGCTGAACACAACAAAATATTTAAGATATTTAGTAGGAATGGTGCACAAATACATAGAACAACCATATACATTTTGGTTGCAATCCTCTGGTTTTTACAATGTGGCTGTAGAATTAAAATGATAGTTGATCACTTGACCCGCTTTCTTTTTGGTTCTTTTTTAAAAATTGGATTTGCCAAAAGTCATATCGGTATCAAGAAATGTACATTACACATCACATATTACACATCTCCACATTTGTGATTCTGTTGAAGAACTGTAGTTTGTTATTTCTGCATAAGTTGGTTCTGAGTATGGAATGCGAAAGCACGGTGTGCCTGCAGTCCCGATGTTTTTTGCATGACACGCCATCACAATGTAATTAATAGTTCCACTTTGTTTTTTGAGTTATGGTTCAAAGGGTTCTGATAAGTTGTATACATTAAAAACATTTTTTCTGAATACATTACAATACACATCACATATTACACATCTCCCCATTTTTTATTCTGTTGAAGAACTGCAGTTTGTTAATTCTGCAAAAGTTGGCTCTGAGTATTGAACGCGGAAGCGCAGTGTGCCTGCAGTCCCGATTTCTTTTGCATGACACGCCATCACAATGTAATAGTTCCACTTTGTTTTTGACTCATGGTTCAAAGAGTTCTGATAAGTTATATACATCAAAAACTTTTTCTGAATACATTAAAAACAATAAATAGTGCAATATAAAGCAAAGTATGTTTCTTTTTCATCCTTTCATACAATTAATTATTTATATTTCTATTATGGTTACCCCGGTTTTCTCTAAAGGCATCCCAAGATTATTAAGGCTGTTATTTAATATATGGAAACCTATATTGTGTTATGTCATAGCTCACCTTCCTATCTTGACATTACAATATAATAATCCCTGATACAGAATTTTATGACTTCTATGATAGTGCTCCTCCTTTGGTCTGCACATCTCACATTTACCAATACAATATACTCATCCAAGTAGAGGGAATTTTATCATTTTATTTTTATGTTAACTGAAATATTTATTTGTGCTTATGTTTATTAACTATTGGCTTTTAATGATAAAATGTATTTGTGATAAATGTCCTTTATTATGTATGTATTAATTCATCCAATTATTTATTTATTTATTTATTACTTATTACATATTAATAGACTAACAACATATTTGGATTTATTTCAGTGACAATTGTTTCATTTGAAAGAAAGTTTGTTTCACTAGGGTATCGGTCAACATATTTATGTTTTTATGCATTTTATCATTGTTCACTATATTTCCGTTCACATGTTTTCATAGGTATTTAATAACACACAACCTATTCGTTTTATATTTGTCCTCCTCATCTCACATACATTAGGTTTTGATAACATACACATATGTATTTTGATTCTATTGGTTACTTTTTGTTTATATTATGCGATTTTGACTTTTGTTGATTTCTCATTATTATAATAATTTGTATGTTTTTAGTTTTATTTTATCTTTTTAACTATTGGTTATTTAATATTTTATCTTTTGACGGTTTGTTTTTAAAATTTTAATTATGATTTTGTTTTTAACTATAATTATGTTTTCTGTTTTTAATTATAATTATGTTCTTTCGCGGTTTGCTCCCTCACTCGATATCCCCCTGAAGAAGGCCGAAACGCATAGGGGCTAATAAAAGGGGTTTGAAAAACCTGCCAGTCCTGGTATCTGTTCCTTTGTTCCCACGTATTTTCCAGATACTTTGTTGCTTCTTTTTGGTCAGATATATATCAGGCTTTTTCTTCCAAGGCAGTGGAAGGTAAAGTGACTTGCCCAAGGTCACAAGGAGTGCCAGTGGGAATTGAACCTTCGATCTTCTGGGTACTAGGCAGTTGCTCTAACTACTTGGCTACTCCTCCACTCCTGTATAAAAACTATAAACCCAATATTCAGCAGCAGCGGCTAGCATGGCTAAAGTGGCTACCTGTTGCCTCTGAACTAAAGACCTGGATATTCAGTGCCGGGGCCATATCGAACCATTAGCATTGAATAGCTGGATCAGCCAGATAGCAGAGAAGTTAACTGGGTAGCGGAGATATTCAGACTCTGTCATGTCAACTTCTGTGATGAAAGTTAGGCCATCCTTTAAAATGTCTAACTTTGATAACTGGGCAGAGGTGAATATCGCCGCTGCCTGGTTATACCCGGGTACTGCCTCTAAAATACCCCAATGCTAGCCAGGTAACATCATGGCATTTAGCAGTGCACACAGGGAGATTCAGTGGCACTAACTGCATTAGTGCCGTGGAATATCCCAATCGTCGTGATTAATGTGGTTAGCATGTTTGCTGACCATCTTTATCACTTGGACTATCAGATCCTATATGTTTTGTATTGCTTATTTCTAATGTTTTAACTGTAATCCTCTGAAACACTGTTAATTAATGGAATTCTTTTTTCATTACATGACTATATTGAGCCACTCAAAACATAGATATTCTCTAGGGATGTGGGGAGACTTAAGGACTCTCTTACTAAGGTTTGTAAGTTTTTGCACTTAGCGCATTGGGAACAAAACCCATGCGCAATAAGTACAAAGGCTATGAGTTGTTGGGCATGGCCAGCCTGTCCTGTACAGTCACAACACAGGAAAGTTGCTAACTGTGAATGAACTTAACATTTTTTCTTAAGGTGGCATTAAGTGCAACTGTACTAACTGCAAAATTTACATTGCGTGGAAAGTGCTGTGCGCCAGTTTCAAAGTGCAGTCCATACCCACTTCCCACTCACAACTCTCCCAGGTCTCCACCCCATCACACTTTATGTAGTTAAAGCAGGCTTTTACTGCACTGGTTGTTTAAAACATAGTAATTGTTATTGTGGGCCTGTGTTAATGGTTACCATGCATTAAAACTTCCTTTAGTAAAAAGACTCCTTAGGCAGCTAGTATAAATTTTCCAGGCCAACCTGCTGTCATGGATAACATTCTTTATTCAGTTTTCCCCGTAAGATGTTTTATTATTTTCTTCTGGCAGGCTAAATAGAACAAAATGTCATTCTAACTTATCCTTTTGAAATGAATTTCCAAGGTTATTTTATTTTGTTTCGTTTTAGTGTGCCCATTTTTCATTGACATGGCTACCTTGCTGCCCACTGAAAGCTAGGCATTTAATATGTCAAGATAATCTGTTTTATTACCATTGCCTGTATTTTTTGTACTGAAGCAACTAGTCATCGTTGGCCTTATTGATCCAGCTCATGGAGGAGGGTGATTTTTTTTGTAACCTTTTGGCCTGTTGTAACTTCAGACAGCTGGGTGCTCTGAATAGTAAGGGAAGGCTGCAGGATACATTATTGGACATGCCACCAAATCACCACCTCAGAGAGTCCTGAAGCTCATGCAGTACCAGGATCTACTGAGGCTGGAAACCTCTCTCTTGCAGGTCTGATCAGACAAACGTATCCCTCTGTAGGAGAGAAGACAGGAGGTATACTTGCATCCACTCTTACATCTCAGACCTGAACAGATTCCTGTAGATGGACAAATTAAAGGTGGTTATCCTGAACTCACTAATTCATTTTCTTAACAAGAAGACTGGTTGCCTTCTCTGTATGTAAAGGAGGCTTACACCCACAGAGCGAATGTCTGACTAGGTTGTATCGCAGATTTATGGTAAAGAAACACCATTCAAAGAAAAATAAGGCAATGGCTCCACATACAATAAAACAAACAAATGTAATAGCAGAGCCAAAAAATAACCCTTCTCCCACTACATAAAAAGATATAAAAAAAACCTAATTTGTTTGTATTATATTTAAAAATTATTAATAGAAGGCAGGGGTATCAATCAATGTTCTGTTTGGCAAAACGGGGATAAATCAGAGCAACAAGCGCTTGATAGGCCCCAGAACGCCTTCATTGTGGTGCATCATCATGTACCCCACACCTTAAAAATATAAAGCAACGCCACTAAAGTGATAAACACAAATGTCCACAAGAAATATATATATTCAGTGAGACACAGCAAACACTAAATGAATGCTATATAATGGATTCCATTGAAGGACTAAAATTCATAGACTCAAGTTCAAGGAATTAAAAATGAAGTCCAAAAGACATAGTTCCAAAAAGTAAAAGTACTTAACTCATAGCTTTGCCAAAACAGCTATGCATGGTGATGTCCCAAAGTCTTGCAGGTACTCGTATTAATCCATTACTTGAACATGCCCGACACCTCCCACTGCTGGCACCACAGTGTTTCGGCACACACTCTGCCTGCGAAAGGTACTGTAAACTATGAAACACAGCAGCGTAGCAAACACATACTTGTACAACAACATAGGAAAAGGTATAACTTATTCCAAAGTCTTCCAAACATTCTAGTAGAACTCCAGCCTCCCACCTTCCAAATGCCATTTGTAAAGATCCAAAAAAAATGCAATGTGTGCCTTCGAGTCATTCCTGACTCCTGGCAACCCATTTAAAGATCCAGAATCCATTAACATCACCTAAAAGGAAAACAGCCACCATTCACCAAATAGTAGGCAATTAAAAAACTGACCAATCAACCTCTTTATTCAAGCCACCAGGAATAATAGTATCAAGTTCAAAAACCCAGCACTGTTCGCCCCATAACAACAAATTATCTAAATCGCTGCCACAGATATCTTCTTTTATCTGCTGGAGCATGTTTAAATGAAAGGCCTCAAAAAAACGTGAGATTGATCAACACAGTGTGAAACCGGGAGGGAGGGGAGCAGACAGTTTGCCATTCTTGATACGGCTTCTACTCCTACTACGGATCATTTGTATAGCACTACAAGACATACGCAGCACTGTATAGACACATGTAAAAGACGGTCCTTGCTCATCAGAGCTTACAATCTAGTCCAGACATACAACACAACAGCAGAGGGCAAGGATATATCTAGGGGAATGGTAAGGAATTATATAGGAGACTAAGCGGATCAGGATCCCAAAGTGGCCTCGAAGAAGTGTTTTCAGCCTGGTTTTGAAAATGGCCAGATATGAAGCCTAGCGCATAGACTCAGGTAGTTTGTTTTGAGCATAAGGAGCAGCAAGATGGAAGGATCGGCAGTAGAAGAGAAAGGCACAGATAGAAGGGATCTGCCAGAAGAGTGGAGTTTCCGAGGAGGGGTATAGGGAGAGATAAGAGAGGAAAAGTAGAGAGGAAAGCAGAAAGAATGCACTTACAGATCAGCAGGAGAAGTTTGAGCTGGATACGGAAACTGATAGGGAGTCAATGAAGCGACTTGAGAAGAGGGGTTATATGAGCATATCAAAGCTGGTGGAAGATTAGCCACACAGCTGTTTTGAACAGATTGAAGGGGAGAGAGATGATTCAGAGGGAGACCAGCAAGGAGGAGGTTGCAGTATTCTAGACAGGAAGTGACTAAAGAGTGAATAAATGTCTTTGTAGTGTGTGTAGAAAGAAAATATTTCCGGCTGATTTTCAAAGAATCATTAAGTGATCATTTCAGTGTTCTGAGTGGGAACCCCTTTTGACAATAGCGCTTGAAGCAAAGCTTATTGGATGGATTATGAGCTCAAAACACAGTTCTGTGTCTGCTTTGATTTTGTGGGATTTCCTGAGCTAAGTTTCACTTGGACAGCAATGGATTTGCTGAACTTCTATGCGATTGGCGTTTGCCACTTAGTAAACTAAGTTTATTATTTTAATTCTTAGCTATTTTTATTATTCACATGTTACACTTTTGCCTACATAAAGATTAAAAGGGAAAGAGGTGGACAGAGAGTTAATTGAAGACATGCGCAGCATTGCTAGGAAAGGGGAAGTGCTACTGATAGGAGATTTCAATATGCCAGATGTTGATTGGCACATTCCTGCTGCAGTATCATCTAGAAGTAAGGAGATCCTGGAGATACAGGGAGAACTATTCAGGCAATTGGTAACAGACCCCACACGTGAAGGGGCCATACTGGACTTGGTGCTTACCAATGGTGAAAGTGTTTCTGATGTTGTAGTGAGAGATCATTTTGCATCCAGTGATCACCAAATGGTGTGGTTCAGTATTAGGACTAGGGCTGTTAGAATCCATTCAAAGGCAAGGATCTTAGACTTTAGGAAGACTAACTTTGCGAAGATGGGCCAATACCTCAGGAAGTCGTTAGTTGGATGGGAACAGCTGAGGGATGTAGAAAAACAGTGGGAAAAACCGAAAGGGGATATTTTAAGGGTAACCAACCTTTTTGTTAAAATGGTAAATAAAAGGAAAAGGGGAGACCGCTATGGTTTTCAAAAGAAGTAGCTGAAAAAGTGAAGAAAAAGAGGGAGGCCTTCATGAAATACAAGAGATCACAGAGAGAGGAAGACAGGCATCTGTATTTGGAAAAACTTAGAGAAGCTAGCAAAGTAGTCAAGAAGGCAAAGATTCAAAAGGAGGAGGAAATAGCCAATGCAATAAAATGGGGGGATAAGACATTTTTCAGATATATTAGTGAGAAGAGGAAGGGCAAGAGTGGTATTGTCAGACTCAAGGGTGCAGGGGAGGAATATGTAGAAGCTGATAAGGATAAAGTGGAATTGCTTAACAAATATTTTTGTTCTGTGTTCACAGATGAAGAACCAGGAGCAGGACCTCAGAAAACACCCACAAATAGGAACAGAAGTAAAGGGAGATATTGAACAATTTTCAAAAGACTTTGTTTGTGAGAAACTATCTCAACTTAAAGTTGACAAAGCAATGGGACTGGATGGGATACAACCGAGAATACTGAGGGAACTTGGGGACGTTCTAGCAGTTCCACTTACTGACCTTTTCAATGCCTCGTTGGAGTCGGGAGTGGTGCCAAAGGACTGGAGAGAGGCTCATGTGGTGCCTTTACACAAAAGCGGAAGTAAGGATGTAGTTGAAAACTACAGACCGGTTAGTTTAACTTCAGTGGTGAGTAAATTATTGGAAACGCTGCTGAAAGAGAAAATAGTGAGGTTTCTGGAGTCCAGCGGATTACAGGATCCGAGGCAGCATGGATTCACCAGAGGCAGGTCTTATCAGACAAATCTGATTGATTTCTTTGACTGGGTGACCAGGGAGTTGGACCGAGGGAGAGCCCTAGATGTGGTGTATTTAGATTTCAGTAAAGCCTTTGACACTGTTCCTCACAGGCGACTTATAAACAAACTGAGCACCCTAGGGATGGACCCTAAAGTTACTGCTTGGGTTAGAAATTGGTTGGGTGGGAAGCAACAAAGAGTACAAGTAAATGGAGCTCACTCTGAGGAGAAGGATGTTATCAGTGGTGTGCCCCAGGGATCTGTCCTTGGTCCGATTCTTTTTAACATCTTTGTTAGTGATATCGCGGAAGGGCTTTCAGGTAAGGTTTGCCTCTTTGCGGATGATACCAAAATCTGCAATACAGTAGACACCCAGGAAGGGGTAGATAACATGAGGAGGGATCTAGCTAAGCTTGAAGAATGGTCTAGAATTTGGCAGCTGGAATTTAATGTTAAAAAATGTAAGGGCAGGGGGATTTCCCTCTAAAGTGGGAGTTGAGGCATTTCAAATATCTAGGGGTGTTCATTCCTGCCGATCTAGGCGAGCTCTACCAGCTGAATGTCGACAAGCTGCTGACTGCCGTGGCCGTCAGTGTTGACAAGTGACGGGACCTCCCATTATCTCTTGGTGGTCGTATCGCCTTATATAAGATGACATTGTTTCCTCGGATCTTGTATTTACTACAGACACTTCCATTGTTGCTGACACGAGCGGACTTGAGAAAACTGGATGGTCTGTTAAATCGTTTGTTATGGAAGGGGTGGCGGCCTCGGGTGCGTGCGGAGATCTTGCGGCAGCCTTGGTCTTCGGGGGGTATGGGGCTACCCGATCTTCGCAAATATAATGTGGCCTGTCTGCTGCGGTTTGTCCGGGACTGGTTATGGGACCTGGAGGAGTATACCCCATTGGGGCTGCTACAGGCGGCGGTGAATCCTTTTCATTTGCGGTATCTCTTGCATGCTAAGAAGCTCTCCGGGTTGGATCGGGATCTTCGCGGCTTCATAGTGGATCCGGTCCGGGAGGGGTGGCGCCATTTCTGCTCTAGTCAGCAGCTTCTTGCCTCTCATTCGCCCTATCTCCCTATTAGGGGTAATGGTGATTTCCTGCCCGGGATGGAGTGTAGCTTTTTCACACGTTGGGAACAGCTGGGGATAGTTAACTTGGAACATGTGGTCTCGCCTGAGGGTACTATGATGACCTTCCCTGAGCTCTGCCGGCACTATCCCCTAGAGGGGCGGGATGTTTTTCCTTTTGTGCAGGTTCGGAGCTATCTCCGCACGGTACCCACTGTGGCCCTGAAGGGGGCGGTTAGTTCACAGCTCGAGGCGACCCTGTTGGGGGGAGAGCTGGGGGCGAGAGTGGCTGGGTTACAGAAGCTATTATGGGAATTGATACCGCCGATTGCTGTGGATGGCTTGGCGGAGGCCTGGACTAGGGAGTTGGGAGTGGAGGTGACGAGTGGTGGTTTGCTGGAAGGCCTGGCTGCTATTCCCAAGTTGTGTGTGTTGGTGTCCTTTCGGGACATGCAATATAAACTGTTGCACTGGCTCTATTACGCCCCATTGCGAGCGTGGAAGGCTGGTATCGCTGGGTCTCACTGTTGCCCCCATTGTGGGGAAGGGAGGGCTACGTTAGGGCATATGCTATGGGACTGTACATGGGTTAAAGCCTTCTGGAAGCTGGTGCAGGCCTATATAGCGGGCTGTATGGGTAGGTTGCTATCCTTTACGGCGCTGAATGTGGTGCTGGATGTGTGGGAGCGTGACTGGGAGGCACAGCTGGGGCGAGTGGTATGGTCGTGGCTGCGCTTGGTGTTGGTGATAGCTCGAATGACTATTCTGTACAGATGGATGGATGCTCGGGGGCCGACGTATGGGCTTTGGCGGGGACGACTGCATGAGGTGTTGATTATGGAGAGGCTTCGAGCTAGTGGGAACCCTGGGCATTGGCAGCGATTTCTGTTGCAGTGGGGGCCACATTTGAATTCTTTGCCTCGAAATGCCTGTAGTCGGATTCTGGGGGGCCACTGAGAGGAACCCACTCCGGGTTGGTAGACGGTTCACTTGAATAGGTGTGCCATCTTTTTGGGGGGCGATTCCAGTCATGGGGGGGGGGTTGGGAGGGGTAGTCTACATTTGGGGGGTGGGGGGGAGGGAGGGGAAGAGGGGGAGGTTTGCTGTGGGTCTATATGGGAGATAAGGGATGGGCTCGGGCGAAGAACACACCTCGAGCCTGCCCATTGCTGGGTGTGGTTGTAGCTGGGGCTGTAGTTGGGGGTGCGGGGGGGGGAAAAGGAAAAAGGGGGGGGTACTAGCTTAGATCCTTGGCGGTGGGTTGGTGAGGGCCGTTACCCTTGCTTTTAGGGTCAACCTGCCTACAGAGGGTTTGGATGTGGGTACTGATTTTGTGGATACCCTTGGGTATTTCTGTGGGCTATGGGGGGGCCTTTCCGACTTTCTTGTGGTTTTGCTGCTGGATTGTACCTGCCGGGGTGGGTCTTACTAGTAAAATTGTTGTTTGATTTGGTCTCTTGTTTGTACAGCATACTTGTGCAATGTTTCAAACCTGTATTGGTATTGATGTTGTAATTTCAATAAACAAATTTGAACTAAAAATGTAAGGTCATGCATTTGGGCTGCAGCTATCCAAGGGAGCAATATAGTATAGGGGGTGAAGTACTTTTGTCCACTAAAGAAGAGCGGGACCTAGGCGTGGTTGTGTCTGATGATCTTAAAGTAGCTAAACAGGTAGAAAAGGCGACGGCAAAAGCTAGAAGGTTGCTTGGGTGCATACGGAGAGGAATGGCTAGCAGAAAAAAGGAGGTGATAATGCCTCTGTATAAGTCTTTGGTGCGACCTCATTTGGAGTAGTGTGCAATTCTGGAGACCGCACCTTCAAAAGGATGTGAACAGGATGGAGTCGGTGCAGAGGGTGGCTACTAAAATGATTAGTGGTCTTCATTATAAAGCATATGAGGACAGACTTAAGGATCTTAATATGTACACCTTAGAGGAAAGGCAGGATAGAGGTGATAAGATGTTTAAATACCTCCGTGGCATAAATGTTCAGGGAGAGGGCCTCTTTCAATTGAAAGCAAGTTCTGCTACGAGGGGACATGGGATGAGGGTGAAGGGAGATAGATTCAGGAGTGATATGCGGAAATATTTCTTTACGGAAAGAGTAGTGGATCCGTGGAATAGTCTCCCAGTGGAGGTGTTAGAGATGAGGACAGTAACTGAATTCAAAAAAGCATGGGACAAACACAGAGGATCTCTAAAGGTAAAAAGGGGACTGTTGTAGTTGTTATGGAAGGACAGACTAGATAGGCCATGTAGTCTTTTTCTGTCGTCATGTTTCTATGTTTGTTATTCGAGAGATTATCTCCTTTCAGAACAAAAATTATGACAAAATTTTTTTAAAACTTTTTATATTTGTTGGCTCTTATCTCATTTAGTGGTCTGGCCTTATTTTTGTAATGTTATAGGTGGCTTTGGTCATCGGTTTGTTTTTGTTAGAGGGCATGATTATTGGCACACTTATAAACAATTCAAATCAGTTTGAACAGAAGAACCACAGTTCCATTGCAGTAAAATTAGATGCACCTGTGATCAATTGTCAGTACTCACATGACTTGAATCAACCAATGAATGATGGCTGTAATGTTTAAAATGGCCACATTCACTCCCTGTTCAGTTTTCACCATGGTGAAGACAAATGAGCTGCCTGAGACTGTCAGAAAAGCCATTATCATCAAACTTCAAAGGGGTACAAGGCGATCTCCAAAGATCTTGGGATTCCTGTGGCTACAGTTCGCAATGTTGTTAAGAAGTTTTCTGCTCATGGAACTGTCAAGAACCTCCCAGGACATGGTGGGAAGAGGAAAATTAATCCAAGAAGTCTTCGAAGATTAGTGCGAATTGTTGGAAAAACACTATGTACAATATCCCAGGAGCTTAAGGCTGACCTGGAACAATCTGGAGTGATGGTTTCAACCTACACCATATGCCGCACACTAAAAAAAGAAGGCCTTGGTAAAGGCCAAGGAGGACCGTACTGCTCAAAGACAGACAAAAAGGCACACCTGATCTTTGTTGAAACCCACCTTGAGAAACCACAATCCTTCTGGGAAAATATTCTTTGGACGGATGAAATCAAACTTGAGCTCTTTGTCAATACAGACCAGCGATACATTTACAGGCAAAGAAATGAAGCTTATAAGGAAAAAAACAGCTTTCCTACAGTTAAATATGGTGGAGGTTCCATAATATTGTGGGTCTGTTTTGCTGCCTCAGGAACTGGAGGCCTGGAACATATTAAAAGAATCATGAAGTCAGAGGACTGCCAAGGTATTTTGAAGAGTAATTTTCTACCTACTGTCAGAAAGCTAGGTCTGGGTCAAAGGCCATGGGTCCTCCAGCAGGACACTGACCCTAAACATACATCCAAAAATATAAAAGTATGGTTAAAAAGGAACAAATGGACTGTTTTAAACTGGCCAGCAATGAGTCCTGATATTGATTCAATCGAGAACCTTTGGAAAGACCTGAAATCTGCCATTGGTAAAAGGAATCCTGATAACATTCATGAGCTGAAACAAATCGCAGCTGGAGAAACTACCAGCAGAAGCTTTACGAACCTTATAGATGGCTATAAGAAATGTTTGGCGGCTCTCATCACTGTCAAGGGTTGTGCAACCAAATATTAGTGAAGGGTGCCATTAATCCTGTCCAGGTCATATTTTGTTTTTTTTCTCAGAAATTACTAAGTCTAAGTTGCACAGACATCTTTTTTCTGTTGTAAACCTTTGAACATACTGTTAACATGTTGATGACATATAGTTGGAATATTTCCAATTATTTCTCAAGATATTGTACACAACATACCTAAAATGCAATGGTAGCAATAATGTTGACCACGACTGTATTTTGAAGGTGTGGGGTGCATGATAATGCACCACATTGAATGCGTTCAGGGGTCTATTGAGTGCTTGTTGCACTGATTTAGCCCTGCATTGCCTAATAGAATGTCGGTTGGTACCTCTATCTTCTATTTATAATTATAAAATATTTTATATAAACATAAACTTGTATTTTTTATATCTTTTTATGTAGTGGGAGAAAGGTTATCTTTTTGGCTCTGCTATTACTTTTGTTTGTTTTAAAGAAACACCAGTACCATCTGTTGCCTTTTGGTGTAATGAGCTTCACAAAATGTATTCTCAAAATGTTTTATGGTAGTGACAAACTAGGGGATCAGATGTTTCCCCACTGAGGTAAGCTGGTCAGGGACACATCTAGAGCATTATTTTATTTATTTTATTTAGCTGGATTTCTATATCGCTTTATCCTAAAATCAAAGCGGTTTACAGCGTAACTTATGGATTTTCATAGAAAATAGGTGAGAGGGCATGCAGGGGATTATTTCAAGCTAACTTATATACAAATGAAACTATGTACAAAAAATGTGTAGTGGGAGTCTGGCGTATAAGGCATTGTGTCTGCAGGGATGACAGTATGCGGTTGTACATTAGGTGATGTCCCCAAAGTGTTCAGTATAGAGAGTTGTTTTCAGCTTTTTCCTGAAGTCCTTGGAGTCTGAAATGGCTCTGAGGTGGTCAGGGAGTGCATTCCAAAGGGCAGGTGCAACCAGCGAGATAGCTCTTCCAGATGTGACTTGCTTAGATTTTATGTAGGCATTGGGGGTGATGATGGTGTGATTTGGTAATACATTGTCTGGGTCTGTTGCTTGTATCCGCGGTGATAAGGGTTTTCCAGTATGTCAGCAGAAATATTTTGTTTGATTTTGAAGATGTTCAACACAGTCTTGTACTTGATGCGGGAGCTCATGGGGAGTCAGTGAAGCTGATTCAAGAGAGGGGTGATGTGGTTGTGTTTTGATGAGCCATTTATAATGCGAGCTGCGGTATTCTGTACTATCTGTAGTTTAGGTAAACCGAGGCAAATGGGGTTGCAGTAGTCCAAGATGGGAGTGATAATTGTCTGGAAGACAGTGCGGAAGTGTTCGTGGTTGAGTAGAGGTATGAGCCGTCTGAGAACACGCATTTTGTGATAGACATTCTTGGCTGTTTTGTTGATGTGGGATTGAAGGTTCAAATTGCTGTCCAGGGTGACTCCAAGGTATTTTACCTTTGGTTTAATGGGTATGGTGATATTGTTCAACTTGATTGCATGAGGGGGGGGGGGGGGGAGAACCCTGACTTACACGTGACAAGGAGGACTTCGGTCTTGTAATTAATATTTAGGGTGTTTTGGGTTAACCAAACTGTCATTTCTTTGAAGCATACTGTTATCTCTGAGTAATCTGGATTGTCAAGGTTGATCGGAGAGTAAATCATAATGTCATCTGCATATAGAGTGTAGTGGATCTTGTGTCTTTTGATGATGGCGCAGATGGGCTGTATGTATATATTAAATAGAAGTGCAGACAGCAATGGATCTTGCGGGACACCCTGTATTTCTGGGAAAGGGGTGGAGGTGTTATTCTTGCATTTCACAAGAAGTTGTCTGTTACTGAGATAGGAGTGAAACCATGTAGACCGATGTCTTTTAGCCTGTTCAGTAGGATGTTGTGTGAAACTGTGTCAAAAGCTGAGGCAATATCAATGAATATTAGGAGAAATCCGGTCTTTGCATTGTTCATTCCTCTGATCAGGTTGTCAAACAGGTATATAAGAAGTGTTTCAGCGCTATGGTTAGGTCAGAAGCCATGTTGGTGAGGGTCCGGTGGGGCATGTGAGTCAAGATAGTCCTGGAGTTGAAGCTGAAGTGTTTTTGCAATGACCTTAGTGAGGAAGGCTAGGCTGGAAATGGGGCGATATGCTGCTGGATTACTTTTACTTAGAGTTGTCGTCTTTGGTATTGGACAGATGGTAGCGAGCTTGAGGGCACATGGCATGTAGCCTTGGGATAGGGATAAGCGTACGATGTTAGGGATGAATGGGCTGAGTTCTTCTTTTGTTGATTTTATCCATGCTACTGGACATGGATCTGAAGGAGCAGTGCTTGCATTCAGTGCTGAGATTTATTTATTTATTTTATTTTAGATGGTTTGAGATATCTGGTTAATAGATGAGATGCTGAATTTACTCCAGGTTTGATTGATTTGTGTGGGCTTGGGGTTGTTGAGAGTGTATTGTTGAGATTTGTTTTTTGTCTGGAGGAATTCAGCGAATGCGAATATCATTTTTTCTTCTTTGAGGTCAGGTTTTTTGGTGAGAGTCCAGACTATTTTGAATAGTTCTCTGGGTTTCTTGAGAGATTTGAGTATAAGGTTGGTGTGGTATTCTTGTTTGCGTAGGTGGATGAGATTGTTGTACTCTTGTTGCTTAATTTGGTGGCGTTGTAGGGTGCTTTGGGTCTTGGTCTGCCTTCAGCGTCTTTCTATTCTTCATAACAATCTCTTTGTTTTTCATATATCTTCTGTATACCGGGGTGCTGAACTGGTATTTCTGCGCAGGGGCTTAGTGTTCCTGCTGTATAGTGATCTTGCTGCTGCTGAGATGGTTGTGTTCCAGTTTTCAATTAGATTCTCAAGCTCTTTGGGATCTTGACTCAGGTATGGGAGGGTATCCAGGAGAAATTGTTCCTTATTGAAGTTTTTGAATCTTCTTCCTGGTCGGAGTTGTTCAGTATGTGAGTTCATGTAAGGGATCTGGATAGTGAGTCGTAGCATATGGTGATCGGACCATGGTACCTGGGTTATTGTTGGAGTTGATACATTGTTTCATTTGAGGAGTTGATTAGGTACAAAGATGAGGTCTGGAGAAAAGCCAAATCTGTGTGTGGGCGCAGTTATAAGTTGGGTGTATTGTAGCGAGTCCATTGAAGCTAGGAAGGTCTCTGACTCTCTTGCGGTGATGAATCCTTTTGGAGTACAATTCAGATATCACAGTCACAAAGAGCCCGATTTCATGTCCAGCCCGTGGACACATCTGCATTAAAAACAGGTCCCATTTGAACCTAATTCTGCATCCGTGGGTCTGGACATGCCCGCATATCTGAAATTGGAGAGATAAACTTGTTCGGTGTGGCACGTGGAAGCGCTATTCAGCTAGCCCATGCCCGTCAATATTATTGGACACGAGTAATACCAACTATATGGAACCAACTCCCTTTTGCACTGCGTTTAATCACGGACATTACAATCTTCAGGAAAGAGATAAAAACCCACCTTTTCAAATGCTAGTACAATCAGCCATGACACTCAGGTGCCATGGAATCGTAGCAAAGCAAGCAGATAACTATATGCATTGGAATCCACTTTATGTAGATATATCCAAAAATGTGTAACCCAAAAATGTGTAATCCAAAAATGCGTAATCCAAATATGTAAATATGAAAAGGTGTAATTACAAAAATGTGGAAATGTACAAATCGTAACCCAGAAATGTGTAAATACGTATGTATAAATGTAAATATGTATAGTTCATTCCCCCATGACACTAACCCTGTGTGCTGTGACCTCCCCCCAGATCCATGTATTTACTCTCCCCTCCCAGTCCTGATTTGACAACACCAAAAGAAGAATCGAACCGCTGCTGATGGCTGGAAGCAGCGGTATATAAGTGTGTATTAAATAAATGTCCCCACGCCCACCGTATTCTAAAAAGTTCATGTTTTGGATCCTGCACATCCCCATGATGTACCCGTAGATGCCGTGCCCCTCGGGAAACACGTGCATCTCCTAAGCTGCTCATCACAGACAATAGTTTGGTGAGGCACACTAGACATAAATACCAATTAGAAATGACAACTGCTGCAACCTAGACCATATACCTGTCCTCATGCCCTGAAATGTGTTAGGTAATCCCAGTGTACCCCAATATGGTATATGAGAATGTAAATGTGAACATGTATGTCAGGACATACCTTGCATCAAATGGTATGTGGTGGACTTCCGATCAACATGACAGACTGAGCAGACGTGTCTTGGAGCTCTCCCTGATTCCCCTGCACACTAGAAACTAAAATTACCCTCAGTGGGGCACAGCAAGCATCTGTGAATTATGGGAGGGATGCCGAAAGTTCTAAAAATGAAAACGGCAAAAACACTAAAAAAATATCTACCCGGCAAAGCAGAAAACGGCCAAGAAATCAGCGGATACAGCCTCGTAGCCACCGTCGCCATGCTCATCAAAGGCGAATGAGACTGGGGAGCTGGGAATGGAGAGGAACATGATGCTGATGAGTCTTGCAGGAAATACGCTCATTGAAAGATGAGTTAGTTGAACGGGTACTGGCGAGATTGGAGGATAAACTGGTTGGGTTCACATACAGGCTGGAACAGGCTGAAACCCGCATAAGTAAAGCCAAAGATCAGCAGAACATAAATACGTCCAACTTGACACACCTGGAAAAGCAAGTCACCTGGCTGGCTGGAAAATTGAAAGATCCTGAGAACCAATACAGACTGTCTAATATTTGGATATTCAGGATCCCGGAAGGGGCAGAAAAGACAGAGCCCCTTAAATTTATCAGAGAGTTCCTATGTGCCTGTTTCATGGGGTCACCATCGGTAGTTGAGTTTGAGTTTGAGTTGGAGCAGGCACACTGCAAACTGAGGCCTAAGCCCGACAACGCAGCAAAACCCTGTGCCTTCATAGTAAAACTGTTGAGGTTCCAAGACAGAGAGCTTATCATATGTGCAGTGCGTAAAACAAGGATGGTGGAGTGGAGGAGTGGCCTAGTGGTTGGGGCAAGGTACTTCAGGCTGGAAGGTCGGGGGTTCAAATCCCACTAGAGGACAGCAACCTTGGGCCGGAAGGACTGGGGTTTCTAGTCCCACAGGTGCTCCTTGTGGTCTTGGGCAAGCCACTTAACCCTCCATAGTCCATGTTCCCTGTAAAATAGCTATCTCCAAGTTATAATGCCCTGTTCAATGTAATTTCAGTTTGTTCAATGTAAACCGCACTGATGCAGAATAGCGCGGTATATAAGAGAATGTAAATAAATAAATAAATGGTGACTTACCAGGGTTGGAAAGTGGGGGTGTTCCCTGACCTGGCCCTCGAAACTGTGCACCGCAGGAGCACTGTTCCTCTAAGCTGTGCGCGTGTGCGCGCGCACACACCTTGCCAAGCGAGCGCACATACTTTACAACAGAGCGCACAAAAATTACGGTTCTGATTCTGATAGAAAACAACACAGACGTCTTAAAATTTAAAAGTTGTGATTGTAATTACTAGAAATTTTCCGCTTCATTTAGTAACCATCTATTTTCATTTAATTTGATTAAAATCAATGTGGTATATATACTGTATTCTGACGTGTAGTCAAATTTTAAAGTATATAACTCCAAGTGTTGTTATGTGGTGCACAAAAATTTAACCTTCCTTCAAAAGCTGCACAGCTGATATTTTGTGCGCACACAGCTTACAGAAAATTAGAGGGAACATTGCGCAGGAGACTTGCTCAAATATAAGGCAAAGTTGGCTAATCGCAGTATTACTGCTGCAATCTGGTACCCTGTGAGGCTGACATTTATTGATAAATGATACGCAGATACTTCAGTTCAGCAGAGGCAATGGTGAAATACATAAAGGGCAACCCGAGGGAGGCCATGTTAAGATCAGTGGGGCGCCGGGACCTAAATAGGAGAGAAATGAACACCATGGCGAGCGGAGTGCCTACAACGTGGGAAGAGGACCAAAATGCCCAGCGGCCCAAGGCAAAGAGGTGCAGTGATCATTCGAGAAGGTAGATACAGATGGAGGCAGTTGAGCACCTAGTGGACTCTAGGAAAACATTTGTGAAAATGAATTGATGGCGGTGGGCCATATTGAGGCTGGCACAAGGAACCCTGGACAAGTGTGAGGAGGTTGATTGGCACCTCATGGAATGATCAATATGGACATAGTACTTGGGAGGTACATATGAAGGGTGAAATGGGATAAGGAAAATTAAGGACAAAATGGTGTGCAAGGGAGAGAAAGGGGGACATTGATGATATTTTGAAGTCAGACTAGACATACAATCAAAAGTGGATAAAAGAGGAGATTGGGGGGAAGTGAGGGATAACATAATATTGTGGTATAATTGGATTTGGGTTAGAATCTTTTTATTGGTTGATACTGTTGCTCAGCAGTGTGTGCCCTATGGGAATGTGAGGGGATGTGAATGTGGTGGCGGCTTGCACCTAAGGGGACCAAAAGGAATATAAGTTTGCGTCTCTAAACATCTAGGTATAAACCACCCTGCCAAAAGAAAAAGGGTTTTAGACCTCTTGAACCGTTCCCAAATAGGTATAGCTCTGCTTCAAGGAACACATTTAACGAGACTGGAACATGAAAAGCTCAAGAACAAGAGATATGAGCAGGTATTCTATTCGGCATATAACTCAAAGAAAAGGGGGGGGGGTTGCAATATTAGTTCACAGACGTGTCCCATTTGTGTTATATAATATGGGAGGGGATACGCAGGGTTTGGTGGTGTGCATAGTGGGACTGGTAGAGCAAACAGATTTCTGTCCTCATTGTGTATGCCCCTAACGGTAATAAAGGTTCTTTTTTTCAGGGACTGGGTAGAAATCTTTGCGAAGGAGGCCAAGGGGGATTGGGTGGTTGGGGGGGCATGAATAGTACATTGGGGGAATTGGACAGGTCCAACTATAATAGGAAGGTTCACAGACAGGAGGAGAAGGCACTTAGAGAATGCGTAAAAATATGGAACCTCATTGATCTCTAGAGAGTGCAGAACACAATTCTGCACAAACTGCTAGGTACATATGACCTAGATTGGCCACTGTTGGAAACAGAATACTGGGCTTGATGGACCTTGGTCTGACCCAGTATGGCATATCTTATGTTCTTATGTTCTAATTAACAGGGAATATTCATGTTATTCACCCAAAATAGAAACATATTCCTGTTTGGAATATTTGCTAGTAGGCCGGGTGGACTTTGTCATTTTGGAGAGATGGAGATCAAGGCCATAGAGCTGGCTGACCATGGGATGGTAGTGGGGTGGTAGAACCTGCTGGGAGGGAAGGGGCATGTAGGCTGGTCAAGCAGGCGGGCTAACATCACCCTCCTGTGGAAAGCAGCTGTGGCGGACCACCTCCGAAAGGAATGGAAGGAATATATTCTCCTTAGTGATAATGGGGAAGTCTCGGAGGCAGTGCTGTGGGATGGAGGGAAGGCATTCCTTCGAGGAGTCTTAATACAAATTTCTACCAGGAAAAAAAAAGAGTGGGAAAGACAGAGGGACCAACTGCTTCACCAATTAGAAACCCTCCAGCAGACCCATAGCAAGTCTGGTAAGAAGGCGGTGTTGAAACAATTAATGGTATCAAGAGCACAATTAGAGACATTAGAGTCAGAGCGCACCACCCAGCTGTTGAGAAGAACTAAATGCAATTATATGGAAAGAGGGAACATGGCAGGGCGCCTACTCGCTTAGCAATTGAAAAAAACAGCAGGTTGACTGCAGAGTCGCAGAAGTTTGGTGAGCTGGTGGGCAGCGGAAATGCACTTCAAAAGGGATTTGACAAGCGTTTCGTGAGTTTTATCAAAAGTTATATACAGCAGAATTGAGTGCAGCCAAAGAGGATGTCACCTCCTATATAGCCACCTTGAGACTCTCAGTACTAGACACAGAGGAGGCAGAATGCCTTGGCCATCCGGTGAGTGCAGAGGAGGTCGGGGAGGCTATAAAGGCACTTCCAAAGGATAAGACAACAGGGGTGGATGAGTATCCAGTGGAATTCTATCAGGAAGTGAGGGAGGAGGTGGCCCCGTTACTAGAGCATATTTTCTCTAAGGCCTTGCAGGGAGAACTCTCCCAGAGTCGATGGAAACAGCAAATATAATTGTACTCCCTAACAAGGGAAAACCCAAAGATCAATATGGGAGCTATCAGCCCATTGTGCTGATAAACTGTGAAGCAAAATTGTTTGCAAAGGTCCTGGCATGCAGGCTCGAAGGGGTCTTGCCTAAATTGATCCACCCAGATCAATCGGGTTTTGTCATAGGCAGATTTATTTTGGACAGTGTCCGGAGGGCAGTAGACTTGTTATAGGTAATAAAAAGCCAGAGGACCCTGGCGCTCTTCCTGGCCTTAGATGCCAAGAAGGCTTTTGACCGGGTTGAATGAGGGTTTCCTTTTGATGTGCTGGATAACTTTAATATAGGGGAAGGCTTCCTACAAGAAGTTAGAGCCAAGTATCAATCGCCAAAGGCAAAAGTGATGGTTAACGGGGAGAGTTCAGAAAAATTCATGTTACAGCGGGGAACGAAACAGTGTTGCCCACTATCTCCCATGCTCTTTGTTCTTGTTATAGAGGCCTTTGCAGCAAGGATCAGAGATAACCCACAAATATGCCCAGTGATAGTTGGCAAGAGTCAGCGTAAAATTCTCCTCTTTGCTGATGATACATTGGTCTTTATGACAGACCTGCAGGAATCCTTGCTAGCTTTTATGGAGGAGATGCAGTTCTTCTCAATAGTTTCCAGTTTTAAAATAAACATGGGGAAAACAGAAGCCATGAATTTGGATGGATTGTCAAAGGGCGCTATACCAGATTTCCCCTTTGAGTGGGCTGAAAGTAAAATTAAGAACCTGGGGATTAATATAAGTTGGGATCCTGACGACCTGTTCTGGTTCAATTATAGTAACGCGTTTAGCATAGTGGAGGGAATGCTCAAGATTTGAGCAGAACTCCATTTGAGTTGGATGGGGAGGGTGGTGGCGCTCAAAATGAGTATTATTCCTAAGTTAATTTTCTTATTTACACAGTTGCCAATACCAGTAAAGACCAAATTTATACATAAATGGGAAAAACATCTGGTGAGATTCGTGTAGGGAGTGAAGAGGGCAAGAATAGGGGTAGCAAGGTTGACAAGATTACGCGAACAGGGAGGGATTAAATTCCCAATTCTTGGTTTATATTACCGGGCAGCGGTACTTAGAGCCTTGTGAATGTATCACTTACGAATGCAAGAAGCCTTATGGGTGGACATAGAGCAACAATGGGTAAGGCCAAACGCTGTGATTGAATGAGTTGGGAAAGGGGAGGGGCTCCTGGTTAAGGAATACATCAAAAGTAAGATTCTTACTTTCCTACCCTCTAAATGGACTTGGATTAAATAGCCCCTTTTCAGGACCAGATTTCATGGGATTGATTAAGGACCTGAGTAGAATCAGTTAGATCTCAGATTTGCTTAAGGAGGGTAGGTTTCTCACACAAAGGGAGTTAGAAGTAAAGTTGACAAGGAGGGTCCCTGCTTTCAATATTTTCAACTCTTTTTTCTGCCTCGGATAGGGGTGGTGGAGCAGTTGACCAAGAGGCCTACTTGTCTTGACGATTGTCTTTTTAAAGGGAACAGGATGAAGGGAATGCTTTCCAAACTCTATTAAGGCCTCCTACAGACAGATGCGAGCGCAGTGCCAAAGGGGGGAGCTATTTGGCACCAATGGTTGCACAAAGACTTGATGGAGAGGGAATAGGAACAAATACACCAAGGGGCATATAAGATTACACAGGTGACTTCATGGTGCCAGACACAATTATAGATAATCTATCGTGCCTTTATAACTCCCCAACAAATATTTCACAGTGAGAGGGTGAGTTCTGCATTGTGTTGGAGAGGGTATGGGGGGTCTTGGCAACTTCATCCATATGTGGTGGGAGTGTCCAAAAATTCAACAATACTGGCATGCAATTAATTACTCAAGAGATAAGGAAGGTTATAGGGGCACATATTAAGCCTGAAGGAAGAGACTGTCTCTTAGGTCTTCTCAAGGGCGAAAATGACAAGAGCCACAAACGTATCTTACAAGCAAAACTATTGTTGATGTGAAGGGTTATTCTGGCATGGAAATGGAAGACCCCGGAGGGCCCCCGAGTTGAAGACTGATGGGGAAAAATGGGGGCGGCGATAAAGTTTGACAAGGCCACATATGACTTATATGGGCAGAGGGATAGATGGGGAAAAACATATGGGAGCCCTGGGTTTTGAGATGCCAAGATCCAGAAGAGCAGGCTGGAGTATCTTAAAAATAAAGGAAAAAAAGGGCCTACAAGTCTGTCACCGGTTGGGAGGGGAGAGAGAAGAACAATAAAGTAGTTATGGGACACATCAAAGAGCATATTTTTTGGGGGTTTCGGTATTAATGGTTTCATTCACAGTATAAACAAACCTGTATTACTAATAGGATACTCAGGGGGTACCATGGTCACTGTTTAGGACTGAATACACTGTTGTTAACCGGGATATATGGTAGGGTGGAAATCAACTGTGATGTAAACAGTGGTGTATGATTTATCCTTGTTTAAAAGGTGATGAAATATTGGTTGTGATAACTCTTTGTTTTAATAAAGAGTATAATAAAAAAAATGATACATGGCATTTAGGAACTGGCCCCAGTGATTCCTGCCCTGGTTATCTCTACAAACATGTTTTAAACTACTAGGAATGGTCCCTTACCAAGTGCATAAAACCCGGAACGAACCTTGCAGTTCCCCAAAGGATGCATATTATTGAGCAACAAATATATGCCCTTTTCATGCCTATGACCTATAAGTAAACTCATTCTGCTGTTCCACACTACCATTCCCCTCATCTCTCCCTGCACTCCTCCCGGGATCTCTCTTCTTCTTTCAGATTGCTTCTGTCTGCCCTTCTCTTCTACTGCCAAATCCAGACGTCGCTCCTTCTCCTTGCTGCTGGGGTGTATGAGGGTAGTAATTTGTAGCATGTGGCAGTTGTCCTGACAGTATTTTTACCTACACTATAGGTCCTTTCATTGCAAAAGAACAGTTGTCTTCTCCTGGAATTGATGAAAACATACAAAGTTCACAAAAGGGTCCTACCAAAGTGCACTAACATGCATTTTAATGCCTGGTAACCATTAATCTCCAGGAACAGCAGGAATTTAGTCTTCACATATGGGTGACGTCGGTACCGACGGAGCCTGCGCAGGAACGCTCCCCAGCATCCAGTAGGAAAGCTTTTGGGAGCATCCTACTACGCCTGCATAGCTGCCTTCCCGCCTTTACAGCTCTCCCTCCTCACTACGCTTTGCTGGCCTGTGGTACAGCTACTGTACATTAAAAACAGCCAACTCGGTAAAATCCTCCGTTACCTGCTTAACACACGATGGGGCAGGTTAAGGACAGAGAGTGGGTGTGGACTGTGCATTGCACTTATCACATGCTGTTCGTTTTGCAGTTAACATAGGTGCACTTAATGATACCTCAACAGGGGAGGCATTAAGTGTACTCGTGCTCATTGCTATTACTTTTCCCAGCAGTAACTGCGCATGCCTCCAACAGTTAGCAATTGGCCTTTGTAATTACCGCATGTTGGGTTTTGCTCCTAACATGGAAAATGCAAATATTTTTAGTAAAAGGGCCCTCTCAAGTGTTGTGTTTTATTAAACCCTAATAGACTTGGGAGTGCTATGAAAAAATGTATCATTTCTAATTGGATAGTAGATTACATTTTTTTCTGTTAAGCTCAGACAGGGTTGACCTTAAAAGACCTTGTCAAGGTCCCCAGTGTTAGAGAAATGGCACTATCAGTTTCCTAAGATATGCTTCCCTTGAAGAGATATGGAAGGCTATGGTAAGAAGTTCAATCTACACATTCGCATCTCACTAGTTTTTATATAGACTCCCGTATGGACAGTAGGTTGGGCTGCCATTCTTTGTGGTCTCTGAGGAATACGCCCATATTAATACAGTTGGTTTATCTTCCCTAAACAATAAGGGGGTCAGGGGTTCCTCAACAAAAAACTTCCAGCCCATTGGCAGTTCTTGTCTTTTTACTTTTTTTGTTGAAAACAGCTGTTACGTAGAGTCCCACTTTTGTGTCTGTGGTGAGTTGCTTATCTTCGGAGAAAGTAAAGTTGCTTACCTGTAGCATGTAAACTCCCCGTGCCATTTCAGCAAGTTTCTCTAATTCACAGTTTGGATTAAGAACAGTTTTACAAAATTCTGAATCACACCAGAGGTACTGTAAAAAAAAAAAAAAAGGGGGGGGGGGGAAAGAATCCCAGCAGTTTTCTTTTTCAAAACATATTCAGTTTATGGCTGAAGGCTTATATATATTAATATAATATGCAGACTTTTAAATCATGATTGTGGATTATAATATTTTGCCCATCTCTCTGCAAATAGCATGTGCCTTTAAAGTAATGGCATGGATCACTTTGACAGATAAGTAGTTACTGGACTTCTGCTACTACTGATCACCACTATATCTTGTGCTAAAATAATTATTTGTTTCAGTATAATCAGCTTGCAGTGGCATATATAACAAGTTCTAAATAAATTTTAACTAAGCTGGTGTTTCTCATTAGGCTGAAAAGACATTACTAGTTAGCAAAAGTGATATTGACTATTGTTAATTTACTAGAGCTGTGGGCCTCCCAACACTTTGATTCCCACAGCTATCAGCAAGATGATACACAAAGTACCACACAACAGAAACAGAAGACCCACGACGCAAAACACCCTCGAGGTCCCAAAGGCAACAACGAAATGCACGAAAGTAACAACAAACAGAGCCTTTACAATTTATGCACCTAGAGCATGGAATGCCCTCCCCACCTATATACGAAACATCACCCACCTAATCCAATTCAGGAAAGCATTAAAGCACCACCTATTCACCACATACTACCCTGAATCCAGCCTCAGTAATCATACATGTTGCCCCTCAGACAATCACGCACCACACCTAAACAATCAGACTCAGTATGAAAAAGGCTAACCCACCGATCCTTCAAAAGTAAATAAGATGTAGATAGACCCTGCTTGAAAAAGGTAATAGTGTAAATACAATGTAGATAGTTTCCCCAGTTGTTTCCATGTTGATTTCCCTGTTTATTGTAAAGTTTACAACTCAGAATGCCTGTGTTGTATAGTTGATGTTGAATGTAAACCGCACTGATCTGAAAAGCGCGGTATAGAAGAACTGTTAAATAAATAAATAAATAAAATAAATAACTCGTATCTACCTGATCTCTTCTCTTCTCTTGTGCCTCTCTTCTCATTTACCTTCCTAAATTTGGAGGCAGCCACTTCAATCAGAATTCAGGGATTTCTTTTTGTGATTTATAATTTAGATGTTAAAGATTTGTTTTCTTTCTAGTTTTCTGTTCTTTGGTACCTGTGCTCACTGAAAATCTAGCCATGTATCAAAAGAGTTTTCTTGTAAAGTTCAGTTGCCTGAATTGTTTAATTTTATATTTGAAGAAAGTTAAATAGAAACATGGCATACAACTCTGTTCTTAAGATGACTATAGAGCCCAGCAATTAATTTGTTTCTGGCAAGTCTCTTTCAACTTGAGAATCATTTGTTCATTAACTATTACGGTTGTACTGACATTTGGCTTGCTTGGTTGTAAAGATAGCCATAATTTTGAGAAAAGAAAATTTAGCACTTTGAGTCTGAGCTGTATACATATTTTAAAGATGCATTAAATTGTATTTATACCTTCTAAGAAGTACATATACAAATTGCCTATAGACATGCCACTTAATTTGCTCTCATTAGACTGTTCTTTTTCACTTTGTTGCATAAGTGAAAATGCATACAACTAACCCATAGGTGTCAAACTCCAGTCCTTGGGGGGGTTGGTACAAATCAATTAGGTTTTCAGGAAATCTCTAATGTATATGCATGTGATGGATTTGAATGCACTGCCCCTATTGTATGCAAATATATCTCATGAAAATTTTTAGGGACATCCTGAAGCTAGGCTGGTTTGTGTCCCTCAAGGACTGGAGTTTGAAACCCCTGCACTAACCTATTTTACACTGTTTATCTGGTTTTCCATTCTGGAGTGTAAAAGATTTTTTTAAATAAAAATTATAAAATGGCAATGCAGTATATGCTAGCACGTTTATTTAAAAATTCCTTTCTGTGAATACTCTCTCCCAAAAGCAGTGCTTAAAAATCCTAAAAAATCTATGCTTACGGATAGGTTTTTCTTTTTCATATCCTTCAATGAAATTCATTTAGTTGAAAAGTCACCTAGATTTTTTTAAAAAATCTAATGCAGTTTCAAAAAGCAAACTGACCTTGTTCTCTTGATTCAGGAGCAACTTATAAAAAAAAATGAAAACTGTTTTTATTTTCTTATACAAAAAATCAAATAGAGTGAAATCTGTTAGAAATCGGTGTGGTTAAAATGCTAATGAAAACGACAACGAGCTCACTTGGCAATCAGCTTCTTATGCCGGTATAAAAAAGAGAAAAAATATGATAAGTAGCTGCCAGCATTAAAAGCAGGCTGAAGGAAGAAGGCTTTGGGCCTTGTAGTGGGTAGAATGAAACAGCAGATTTGAGTCTCACAATCCTTCCTGTATTACATTTTCAGTAAAATAAAATTACTTGTATATGAAAACATAGCTTTTCCCCAGCTCCCTTTTTTTTTCCTGATCAGCTGATGAAGAGACTAGCAGCTCGCTGCTTTGCTGGCTTGTTAATTTTATCCCCACTAACTGTGATTTCCGATAGCCGGCCTGCTGATAGTGGTAAGGTAAATATCCGTTTTTTCTTCTTGTCTTGAAGATTCAGTAGTACTACATCACAGGCATGTGTAGGTGTGTAATACATCAAAAAGCCGGTGTTCTCTGTATTTCTGTGTTCAACTGAATGCTTAAGGAGAGCAATAACATTAACTGTTGACAGCCTTGCATGCTGCATTTATTAGCATTTCCTGAATCTAGATTTTCCGAATGGTTTCTTTGCTTTTTCTTAATCTTCGCTAGCTGCAGTGGTGTGTAGTGGGTGTACTGCTTTAGCCAAATGAATATTAATGAATTGAGAAGGCTTTTTTTTTCTCTTTCCTTTTTTTTTTCCTAACTCATCAGATCCTGAGCCTCTTTCACAGTGGTTCTCTGTGAACACTGTGGAAGCATGATAGAAATTGTCTTTTGATTATTAAGGCCTAGTCTCAAGCTGTCTCTCTCAGGATTTTCTCTTCATGTTTGTTCTATGGATTTGAACATCGGGAGGATGCATAGGAAACGGATCTTCAAATCCCATTGGTGTTTTAAGATGCCAGATTGAGTTCTGCCGTGCAAAGAGGTTTTTGTTCGCCAACCATTTTCAACAGACATTTCCTTTAGCAAAAGGAATTATAGATGCGATGTAATCACTGTTAATATTGATTGTTATGCTCACATGATCATAAATATTAGCCATGTTTGGTGCTGTGGAAAAGTGAAGGTAATTGCCTTTTGATTAGAGCTCTTTCAGCTACCAGCAAGGATTGATTAACATTTGCATACTGACAGCAATAGTAAAAAATGTAGGGGGGGGGACAAATATCCATATCTTTTCCATTGTGAGCAAGCATTAATTATGAGCCCGATTTCAGTGGGGGGGGGGGGGTATTGTCTTTTCAGTGCCTGCATATTCTACAGAATACCTTTGTTTTGCTAACTTGTCTTTAAAATAATTTGAATAATTCAATCTCTGTATATCGTGGGGGGAGGGGGGTGTTTGATCAATCAGCATGTGCAGATTTCTTTGTAGCCTGTTCTTTTCATAGTTATTACATGAGTGTTATAGTTCTGGGGTTTTTTTCTCTCTGAAAGCACAGGTTTTTGAAGGCTGTGTAATTGGTATTAAGCATGTTTTTTATGGCTGCCTTGTTAATGCAATTTCTAGCAGTAGTAATCAAAAGAAACCTTACAGCATCTGTCTTGTTTACTTGTATTTGTTACTATAGTAAACAAAGATTATGCAACCATTGGATGAAGGTTTTTCTGCTAAGTGATTTGTGAGGGAAATTAATTAATTCAATCCTTCCGGAAGAAGGCATGCTGAATCTGTGTTCTACTGTTGAGGGCTAAATTTACAGTATTTTTCTCCGTTGATATTTTTTTAGGGTGCCTATTTAATTAAACTGTATGTTACAGCAGTGTACTCTTTTTATGAGTGAATAATTTGAATTGTACATGCTTTCTGCTTCCTCTGAGAAAAAGCAGCTTAGCTCCTTTCGTAGTAAATGCAAATGATATTGCCAAAGCAAACAATTTGACGCTTATCTTATTGTATAAATGCCAACAAAGTACCATCGGTCCCGTTAGATGTGAATTTACACTTCTCATGTGACTGAAAATAATCTCAAGCCATATTTCTGCAGGACAGGTTCTGTATTGTCTTATTTACTGATCAGTTAAAGATTCCTTTTTTTAGCAATAATTTTATTTAAAAAAGGTCCGCTGTCAAATTATAAACATATTTTTGTTATATACTTTTTATTAATGCACTTGCGCTTACTTTGAGTGTTTCTGCCATTGGCTGCCAGGCAATTGAGGACGGCAACTTGGAGGAAATGGAAGAGGAAGTGCGGCTTAAAAAGAGAAAACGGCGAAGAAATGTGGACAAGGACTCTGGGAAAGAAGATGGGGATAAGGCTAAGAAAAGAAGAGGTAGACCTCCTGCAGAGAAACTATCACCAAACCCACCCAAACTGACTAAACAGATGAATGCCATTATCGATACAGTCATAAACTACAAGGACAGGTAAGGTCCTAGTTTCATTGGTTTGTACCTAATATTATTCTTGGTAAAACTGTTGCTTTGTGAAGAAACTTAGCAAAGCAAGTAATAGGAGAAATTAGATCTTATTTTCTTGTGGTATAGGTTATATTTAAGGAAGATTGTATAAAGTGGTACATCTCTAGAACTTTGAAAATAGTGATCTAGTCCTGTGTCTGTCTCTCTTCTCAGAGTGCTCTAGTGATTGATATCGTGATGGGAGGAGCTTCAGGACCAAAAGATTCTGAAATCATAGTATTAAATGTTAAAATAAATTAGATGAAAAGGATTTTCAGTTTGTTATACCCATTCATGTGTCCAGATGCACACACAGATTTCTTAGAATTGAGTATTTGGAGGACAAAGAAAGTAAGACTTTAAGTACAATAATGTTACAGATACAAATTCACATACAGGACTTTTGTCTGAGGTAGCTGTAACAAGAGATAATCTTACAAGTGTACCAAGAACATAATAAAATAGCTATAATATAAACTGCAGCCTGCTCACACTTGCCTTTTCATCTCCAACCTCTGTGAAGAATGGAGCCTTCAGTTTATTGGCAGGATTTTATATGTCATACTCATTTCACTCCTAGATTTCTCTTCATTCTTCCTATTTCAGGCTCTTTTTGAATATATGTAATCTCTTTTTGGTTATATAGTCTGTACCCCTATATGCAGCACATCAGAATTTCAAATGAAAATTTCTGAGTTTGGTCTTTGAACATTTTGTTTGGTTTCCTCAGCTGTGACTTTACAGTGCCCATTTAGGACCTGATAAAGTACCTGTATCTAAAGCCAGTTAGAGCAGGGATAAGGGAGTTCAAGTGTGTTCCATCTACACAGTGGTTTTCAATTCTATGCTGTGGACACCAAAGCCAATCAGATTTTCAGGATATCTACAGTGGACACACATAAGATATACAGTGGTGTGCAAAAGTCTGGAATCACTTGTGAGTTTTGCGTTTTTCGTACTTTCTCACGTTTTTTTTTTTTTTTTTTAAATTTTGCGTTAGCCTAGCATATTCATCTTTCTACCACGTTAAAAGGGATACATTTGGCTGTTAGAGTTGACTTTTTTGCATTCCTTGCTTCCAGTTTAAATACTTTACAGACACTGGGAGATAGCTACTGCAATTTTTGTGGATCCTGTGTCAAAACTGGATCAAGATTATCCATTATGCACATGTTATTTCTGACCAATCAGGAGGCTGGTTTCACTAACCAATCACAATGCAGCTATCTAGCCAACAATGCAGCTATAAAAACGCGCAGAATTTTTGAATTTCATATGCTTTCTGGATCGACCGTGAAGATGACTCGGACCCTGACGTTGGAGGAGCGTGTTCGTGTGTCCTTTATGAGTGAGGAAGGATTTTCAAGCCGTCAGATAGCCAGGAAAGTTGGCTGCAGTCAGAGCGCTGTTAAGATTGTACAGAAGAAGAAAGAAATGGGTTCAGTGTTGGACAAGCCTCGTTCAGGTCATCCACATGCATCAACATTATGCCAGGACTGCGCAGTATGACGTATTTCACTGACTAATCGCAAGTTGACCCCTCCTCAGCTACTTCGAGAGTGGTCAGACAAGAATGAGGTCAGTGTCAACTCATCAACAGTTCGTCGCCGGTGCCTGCAGTTTGGTCTCTGGGGCTGAAAAGAATAGAATAAGCCACTGATGACTGACATACAAAGGCGCAACTGGATCGTGTGGGCGAGAAAGCACTCAACCTGGTCGACTGAAATGTGGGAAAGGTGCTATTCAGCGATGAAAGCACCTTCTTCCTGTTTGGTAACCAGGCCCACACCTATGTGAGGAGATTTCCTGGAGAGGAATTCAAGCCTGAGTGTTTCAACCTCACTGTGTAGCATACTTTGAAGGTCATGGTCTGGGGCTGCATGGCTGCCAGTGGCGTTGGATGTCTAGAATTTGGCATCTGGGATTTAATGTTAAAAAATGTAAGGTCATGCATTTGGGCTGCAGCAATCCAAGGGAGCAATACAGTATAGGAGGTGAAGTACTTCTGTCCACTAAAGAAGAGCGGGACCTAGGCGTGGTTGTGTCTGATGATCTTAAAGTAGCTAAACAGGTAGAAAAGGCGACGGCATAAGCTAGAAGGATGCTTGGGTGCATACGGAGAGGAATGGCTAGCAGAGAAAAGGAGGTGATAATGCCTCTGTATAAGTCTTTGGTGCGACCTCATTTGGAGTATGGTGTGCAATTCTGGCGACCGCACCTTCAAAAGGATGTGAACAGGATGGAGTCGGTGCAGAGGGTTGCTACTAAAATGATTAATGGGCTTCATTATAAAGCATATGAGGACAGACTTAAGATCTTAATATGTACACCTTAGAGGAAAGGCGGGATAGAGGTGATATGATTGAGATGTTTAAATACCTCCGTGGCATAAATGTTCAGGGAGAGAGCCTCTTTCAATTGAAAGCAAGTTCTGCTATGAGGGGACATGGGATGAGGGTGAAGGGAGATAGATTCAGGAGTGATATGCGGAAATATTTCTTTACGGAAAGAGTAGTGGATCCGTGGAATAGTCTCCCAGTGGAGGTGGTAGAGATGAGGACAGTAACTGAATTCAAAAAAGCATGGGACCAACACAGAGGATCTCTAAAGGTAAAAAGTGGACTGTTGTAGTTGTTGTTATGGAAGGACAGACTAGATAGGCCATGTGGTCTTTTTCTGTCGTCATGTTTCTATGTTTCACATCGTCGATGGAATGGTCAACAGGGCCAAGTACATCACCATACTGCAAAAGTGCATGGTGCCATCAGCACACCAGCTGTTTCCTGGCCATTTCCTGTTCCAAGATGACAATGCACCCTGCCATCGCTCCAGACAGGTGATCAGCTGGAAGCAGCAGAACATCAAGTCAATGGACTGGCCTGCCCAGTCTCCAGATCTGAATCCAATCAGGCACAAGGTGGCCTTGTAAATATCCAAGAGGCATCCGACATCAAAGCGTGAGCTGATTGAGTTACTCATTGCAGCTTGGAACTGCGTTATCACCAACGATCACCTTGTCAGACTGGTTCATTCAATGCCGACAAGGCGCAGTCAGGTGATCAAGTACAAAGGTTGGCCCATCAAATACTGAGCCATCACTGACACATAAAAACGGCCTTTTTCAAGGCCACATACATTAATTTGAAGGAAACCTGGCGTGCGTCCATAATATTTTAAAGCATACTTACAATAATATATCGTTGGCCAACGATGTGCATTATGCGATTTTCACAAAAAATCCATTAACAGGACAACTATGGGGAACAAACTCAGAAAATAAGGGCCAAACCGATATTAAAAGTTGGCCCTAATAGCCAAATCTATCATGTATCATGAGATACACAGAAAAAGCCACTGGGAGGAAAAATAAATTAAGATATAAGGTCACATAGATGAAAAAAGTCAAATTTACAAGTGATTCCAGACTTTTGCACACCACTGTATTTGCTTTGGAGACTCAGTATATGTAAACTTGCATCATGCATATCCATTGTAGGTATCCTAAACACCAAACTGGTCATAGGATTACAAAGGCAAGTTTGGGAACTATTGGTATAGCAACTCTTCATTAGCTAGTCACAGCTGCAGTAGTTTCAAAGATTTGAGCTGCTTTCCTAGTATTCAGGTCCAGGGTGAGCTCAGTGGTTTCAAATAAACACATGAAGGCAGATAAGGAAAAGAAAATGCCCATGAACAAAGGCCTTTATTAAAATAGAGATTCTAGCAGAAAAATATTTGGTTGTTTAATCGACAGTGAAACCAAGCATAATAAGATCCTCCTTTTCATTTTTGAGAAAATGTTGGTGTATATAGATTTTGAAACCTGCTTGTACTTTCCATTTCCTGCCATTACTGCTACTACTTCTATAGCTACCATTTCTATAGCATTATTGGGCATTTGCAACACTGTACACACAAGGGTACTCCAGTGTCAGTTCTTAGTAGAAGCCCCTGTAGGCAGGTACTAATTCATGGAAAGTCTAACTGTAATATGAAAAGCTCAAGAATGGGCACAGAAAACTAGATTATTAAAATAGGGCCATAATGAAAGACATGTTTTATTCCAAAAAATGTGCAAACGTAATAAATAGAGAAGACCATTTTCAAATAGCCTGTGTAATTAGAAAGCATGGTGACACTTTCATCATATATATTTTGAAGCTAATATTCAAAGAGAAACTGCTTTGGGTCTCCTTTTCAGAGAAAGAAGGCAGTATGTGTATTTTGTACCTGATGTTCATATGGTTATAGAAAATAGCACATATACCTTTTAAAATGGCAAGTACATGCACCGTTTTCCTCCCCAGACCTAAACACACCCTCAGCAATGCCTCTTTAACCCAGCTGAAAGTACACACACTATGGAAGCCAAGGCAGACAGAGGGTAGTTTTAGGAAGGTCAGATTACCCAGGTAAATGGCTTCGAAACGGCCTTCAAAACATTGGTTTAAAAAAAGAGAGGAGGTCAAGGAATGTGAACAAAAGAAGAACGTGCATTTTTTAAAGATTTAATTACCTTTTCCATAGCTGAGTTCAGAGCAAGTTGCAAGCGGTTGCACAAGTTATTTCCCTGCCCAAGAGGGTTTATATTCTAAATTGTATATGATACAATCACGAGTGACCTGACTTACTCAAGGTCACAAAGAACATCAGTAGAAGAAGCAGGATTTTGAACCCTTGCTTTCTTGGTTCTCAGCCTGTCACTGTAACTACTAGGCTATTCCTCCAGTCTAATAACTATAGGTCCAAAACCAGCAGTAGTTGGTACTGCTTCATTCAAAGTTAAATACTTGTTGCATAATCCTCACAGTTTAAATGCCCTTGACTAGGGTGCCCCAGCCTCTGCGGGTCCTCTGTGGAATAAGTTTGGCATTACTCGAAAATCATTTGTGCAGTACTAGCAAACTCATGGGTTGGGCATTCAGTAGGGCATGAAAGATGATTTTTTGATAGGTTTAATATAGTTTGACATCCAGTGTTGTTCATAGGATGCATGCAAAACCACTAACTGATATTTTCTGCTTAACTTTGTTAGGCGACTGGTCTCAAAGTGATGATGTTATAAATGGTCTGAGAGTGTCATCCTTAGACTACTAATATGATTGTGAGGCAGCCAGTCCAAAAATTAGTCTAATTAGGCCATGCTAATAACATTCCTCTTGAATGTTTGAATAAGCTGACAGACAGAGACACTAATAATGATGATGTTTTCAAAAAGAACAAATAGTGTCTGCTGAGGTTTTGATCTTGTTACTGCTGCAGTTGAAAAAAGATTGGCTACCTATAGTTCTCCTTGTTGTTGAGTTATTTGGTAGACCTCAGTTTACTGTTTTCTCACTGGTATGTTGCCCAAGTTGTGAAACCCTTTATATTTGACTCTCAGGACCCCCTTGAAATGCAGATTTATTTATTTAACAGGTTTTTTAATACCGTCTTTCTACAAGTCAAGACGGTTTACAAGTAACATAGTGTGATAACAGGAAAAACAACAAACATTACATTGAACATATTGAGCACATTGTAACAGAAGCTATTTACGCATTTTCATAAGAGTGAACGAACTATGTACATATTGCAGTGAGGGGTTATAAACTGCAGTTGTGTGTGTTATCTGCGTGGGGTTGAAGTGCAAGTTATTTGTCTTTTGTTGCAGGGCCATAGTATTTCTTGTATAAATGGGTTTTTAAGCATTTTCTGAAATCTTGTAATAGTCGAATGTCTCTTATTTGTGGCGGGAGTGAGTTCCACAGTGCAGGGGCATATCCATTTTATGCATAACTGCAGGTTGACCCTTAGTGGAGAGGTCCATTACCAGATCTATAATAGGGCATCAAGCTACACTGTGCATGTACTCTTAAGTGCACATAGAAGTAAAATTTCCTGCTAGGAAAATGAAATTTCTTATACCAGTGGGTCAACAATTCAGTGTGATAAGTTCTAGTTTTGGTAAATTTGAGATCTCAGGTTGACACTGTTGAAAACGCTTAAGGTAGGCATCGGTGGGGAGGAGGGGCAGTTGTTGGATTGCTGTCCTAAAGCTAATGATGCAAAGTTGCTTGGATTTAGAAACGTAAAGACATTAAGATGAGGTACTAGGTCAAGTTGTCTTCCCCAAACATAATGGAATCCTTTAATACAGAACAAGCTAATATAAACATTTCCTGACATAGCATTTCCTTCCTTTGGTTGTAGCAAGACTATGATTATGAATGAAACTGTTGTTACAGTGGAAAATTGCTGGGCAGCACATGTTAATGTGGCAGAAACCGTTTTTTCTAGACTTTTTTCTTCTGCATAACAATCTAATTATATATGCCAAAGAAACAGAAGTCATAATTGCATGATATGTTAGGGCAGAGATAATTGTAAATGCCTATTTGGGTTTATTTCAGGCTATACATGTTTATGGTTTGTTTGTTTTTCTCATGTCTGGCACAGCTTAATGAGTAGCCAATCCCCATTAATTGTGGAAAAATTCAAGTCCACTATAAGAAAATTCTAGCATGGTGCATTTCCATCACCCTACACCATAGGTTATCAATCCAGGTCTCTGAGAGACACACACAGCCAGTTGGGTTTTCAGGATATTCACAACGACTATCGAAGGCACACATTGCATTTGCATGCATGAGATAGATATGCATATTTATTTATTTATTTATTTAGACAGTTTTGTATACCACCTTATCCTTCAATCAAAGTAGTCACAACACAATTGGGAGATACATTTAACACGAGGGGATATGAGACACATACACTAATACTTACAGGGAACATGGGCAATGGAGGGTTAAATGTCTTGCCCAAGACCACAAGGAGCACCTGTGGGACTAGAAACCCCAATCCTTCCGGCCCAAGGTTGCTGTCCTCTAGTGGGATTTGAACCCCTGACCTTCTGGCCTGAGGTAACTTGCCCCAACCATAGGACACTCCTCCCTTACTTTAATCATTTTACACCCTTGTGCCTCAGTCTGTTCACTTGTGGTGTTATGACTATTATAATGTAGAATTGATGTAACAGTGGGAGTAATTTTAAAAGGCATTTCGGAAAGTAAAACTGTGGGGTATGTTTACTAAAGCATGTTAGTTGTCTTCATGGCGCTAACGTGGGATTGTTGCGCTGCGAAGACTAAATAGAATAGAATAGCATATAATAGAAGCAGTGCATGCAGATAACTCTCATGTATAGTCATTGTTAATATCCTGAAAACCTAACTGGTTGGGTGTGTTCCACAAGACTAGGTTGGAGAACCCTAACCCTACACATATGCGCATTGCACTGGGAAGTAATATAAGGATTTGGGCACAAAACAGAGTGAGAAATTAAAATCATCTTTTACTTCTATCATAAATCTTGAGCTCAGAGAAATCATTTTACACCCTTGTGTCTCAGTCTGTTCACTTTTGGTGTTATGACTATTATAATGTAGAATTGATGTAACAGTGGGAGTAATTTTAAAAGGCATTTCGGAAAGTAAAACTATGGGGTATGTTTACTAAAGCATGTTAGTTGTCTTCATGGCGCTAAGGTGGTATTGTTGCACTGCGAAGACAGCTAACATAGGAGACATGCAGCTACCATGGGCCTTTTTCAGTGCTAAGGCTACAGGCTACAAGCTACAGGGTAAACTATTTAAAACTAATAAGAGAAAATATTTTTTCACTCAACGTGTAATCAAACTCTGGAATTCGTTCCAGAGGATATAGTAAAAGCTGTTAGTATAGCCGGGTTTGAAAAAGGTTTGGATAAGTTCCTGGAGGAAAAGTCCATAAACCATTATTAAAGGGGACCCGGGATATCCACTGCTTGCCCTAATACAAGCATTGTGGAACATGTGTCTTTTAGGAAAACTGCTAGGTACTTATGACCTAGATTGGCCATTGTTGGAAAACGCATACTGGGCTTGATGGACCTTGGTCTGACCCAGTATGGCATTTCTTATGTTCTTATGGTAGCTGCTCGAATGAGTGGAGAGTGGTCAATCTGGTTTCAGCAGCTACCGCGGCATTCACATCACATGGTGGCAGCACTTTCTGTAGCCTTCACAGTTTCAGCTATCACTACCAGAAGCTGCCCCCCCCCCCCAATCCCTGTGTTTTCTTCACGGTATCTGCAGAGGAAATGCTGGGAACTCCCCCTGCACATACCATGGGGCTTTTGCACCTAACGCTGGCTTTTTGCAGCTATCGCACGGTGTTAGCTGGCAAAAGCTATTTGTGCTTTAGTAAACATACCCCTTAGTGTTTATAGGCACGCATGGTCCCCTCTAAAATTGCTGGGGGTATACATTTAGGGCCCTGTTACGAAAGGTCTTCTCCCATTTTGGGTTTATTGTAAAAATGTTTAGTAAATAGGGCTCTTAGGCACATGAAACCTTCTATGCATGTAAGTTTTTTGACCTTGTTAGAAGTATTCCCTGCAGTGGACTTTAGATAGGGTTTGGACTTGTCTGCATATTTTATAAAATAAGCAATAAGAGTGTAAAATACAGTGTTGAAATGCATGTGCCTCAGAAGCAGGTGCAAATGTATGCATGTATTTCCTGTGGGGTAATTTGCACATACTTTTCCTTTTAAAATTAATGTAACTTAAAGAACAAGTTAGGCAGCCGATTATAAAATTACTTTCAGTATTCCTAATTAAACACCAAGGATACATTTATCATTTATTACAATAATGGGTCCTGACCCAAAGTGTTCTGCTATTCTGATCAACTTACCATCTCACCTACTTAATAGATTCTACTGCTCTGGTTTCTCCCTATCCTCCAAATGGTCACATCCTCAAGATCATTTCATAGTATTATTCTGCAGGTGCAAAAACTGCTGTAGCTGTAATCTGTCCATCTCATAGACAGCTAAATTCTGTTGTGTGTTTAGTGCAAAAGGGAAGGCAAATGACTTATATTACTTCTATCATATAAAGGAGCATGTTTTCTGAAGTGCACTAATGGTTAATGTGTGCTTTAGTGCACACTAAGCAGTTAGCATGGGACCACTGCTGCAAGAGATCATGCATACTAGTGTAGAGCGCACGCTCCTCCCAATCATACATGCAAGTGCTCAGATCCCCAACTCTTCCCTCACTGCAGATCCTGGAGAGGGGTGACAGTGAGGCCAGGGACAGGAGGTATAAAGTTTCACCCTAGGGCACCTTGTATCCTTGCACTGGTCTTGGGCACACCCAAGACAGATCTGTTTGAACTAGTGCTGAACAAGGTTAGTTCCTCTTGAGGAGACAGAAGGGAGACACCTTCTCTTTCTATATGTATGTGGCTCCTAAACCTCTGGTGGCCTCACTAAAACTCAGAGATTAGAAATCTATAAATTTTATAGCTTCCTTTTAACTGAGATATATCTGATTTCTGCTGCTATCCCCTTAAAGGCAAATTTACAATGGGACTTCCTAGAGCAATCTGGGACGTCAAAGCCAGAACGTCTGAAAAAAAAATGCTGGCACATGCAAGTTTAGACACAGTTTCAGAACCGGGACGTGCCTGATATGGACATCTATAGAGATGTCTACATAGACATCCCCAGAAAAGCATCTCAGAACATGGACGTCTAATATCATAATGGTTAAAGTAGTGGTTTGGGAGCAGCTTGGCCAGGGTTCAAATTCCAGTGTTGGTCTTCGTGATCTTAGACTAGTCACTTAACTCTCCACCTTCTCTACACTCTCTGGATGTTTTAATGCCAAAACAATCACTTTCCTGATGACTGTTCGAGCCTGCAGCAGGTCTAAATGTGGACGTGCCTGCAGATATCCACGTCATTTCCTGAAATCAGTGATGTGTATTTTCATTGTACCTCAGATACTCCTCCACCACACCCCTTGCCTACTTGGATATCCCTGCACCAGAGACGTCTGTAAATGTCATTTGTGAAATGGCTTTGGAGACGTCTCCGTGATTTTGACATCCACATGCACATTTTCGGATATC